>OY856409.1:330438223-331891557 GCA_963693085.1 Alisma plantago-aquatica
GTCAAAAATCATGTTGCTATAATATTACCAAAATTTTGGGTACAAAACATTATGCCCCTTAACCAGCAGGGATGAAACATACTAAACAAGAAACAATGATATCTTAAAAAAGACCTCCAGAAAGGAAGAGGAAAAGAAATCTACATCTGCTACAAAAGAAAAAGACCCCAAACAATTGCTATGGGCGTCAACCAGCACAGCCAGCACAACACTAATAATAAAAACACCTTCAAAATGTGCCATCCTGGAAGTCTGAAAGCAAAACATAGAATTGAAGCATTCGTTATCTTCAAGAAGAGACAGGGATCACTTACGCCACCAAACCTTCAAAAAACTTCAGGTCACTATATGGATGAGCAAGCATCCAACAAGGGACCCCTTACTGTTATGCACCAAGGCACTTCATCTAGTACCTGGGATGGACCCAGGTCAGAAGGACACCAAGATGACCACCGAGATGCAAAAGAGAAAGCAACAGAATCTATCCATAAGCCCACTATCAATAAATGTCCTTGAGTTGGGCACTGCCTTTCCTCCACTGGTGTTTGATTCAATCCCTAAAGATGTGAAATCTAGGTAGATGACCAGCCCCTCTTCATCAATCAACAATCACCAGATAACAGACCCTGCTCATCTCTGCTACACCAAGGAGAATAACCAAAAGCTCCATCTCTTGGTTCACCCAGGAGCGAACAACTGCAAAAAACTATAGTGTCTATAACACTCTGTCACCCATCCAGTTCGATGAGAAAATCCAACCAACAAATTGTGATGAACACGCAGGTGAACCGGTCCCCAAAAGCACTCATTCTCGCATGGCATCATGTTCACCTTTAGAGTAGCAAGCAGGAGAGTAAGGGAAAGGTGCACACCACTTGTCAGCATAGACTAGAGCCTGGATGAACTCCTCAAAACAGAGCAGGCCAGAGACCTCGTCGTAGGGTAGGATAGGGGCTAGCTCCTGACCTATGTCATCCTTTGAAGGACAAATCTTCAAACACCTTGCAGGTGTTCTTGTGCGCAACAGCAGGACGTCCCTAAGAGGGGAAGTGAATACAATCTTCCCCCCTTAAGCCCAATCCCACACAAAATAGGCTACTACTTAGGCGGAGAGCCTCATCAAACCATGAGACCATTGGGGACCACCGTCAAAAACTTGGTGTGCGATGATGCTCTTTTTGCACAGAGACAATACATCAAACACCATGATGCAGCTACAGAGGAACACATTGGATAGGGGAGGATAGAGCCTGCCACCCATCACCACATGGTCGTCAGGGTAAGAGGTCAGCATCAGGGAGATTCCATCCTGCCAAAGCTAGGGTTGCTTCTTGCATAGAGCCACCCAACCGGAGAAGAGCACCTGAAGATGGCTCCATCACTGGATGAGGAAGGCGCAAGCCATGCCGCCTAGTTGGAAACAGCAACCACAAGCCGCACCAGTGCCAGGGAAGAGAGGCACCACCATCCATCACCAAACCAGTAGATCTAGGATCTCGTCGGGGGTCGAGGCGGCACCATCGGCCAAGACAGCCAGGCTCTCCTCTATCGGAGGAGTAGAAGGCGCCTGAGACAAATAAGAAGCAGCCAGTTCTTCACCTACAGATCAGAGCAGCACCATTTTCGTAGACCAAGGCGGGTCGGTTCCTCTCCAACCATCTCTCTTGAATGGTTTAAGTTGACCAGGTCGAATAGCCAAAACCCTTGAGCCAAATCCCGACATAGGCGCGCATCACGCCTCCTTCCACTCCAGGCGAGTCGAGGGTCCCCAACGATCCAACGAGAATGCCATAAAAGTTGCATGAACCCTGCTCCCTTTACTCCAGCGAAGCCTCAGCCACTAACCACACTTCTTGACGGAAGGGCCAAGGGGAGGGCACACCCAAAGGACGCCCCCCCCCCCGAGCGGGGAAAACCCTAGAGAGAAACGGGAGCTCACAATCTAGAGAGAGAGATTTTACGCAGCTATTCAATCTGGATATTGGAGATAAAGGTATTATATGATCATTGTAACACTAGTCATGATACTAGGTTGAAGTTTTACTTCATATTCTCCAGCAACATGGGTGGAAATGAAGTCTTACTAGATGTCAATCATTGTCTATAAAGTCATAATATGATTATGAATATCACTACCAATGTAATTTGAATACTACAAGGTCACACACATAGTATGCATAGGGAGAAGGAGTATAATAATGTAATTATTGGTTACTAAAAGGTTTAGGTAATCAATAAGATTATTAAGGGATAGCTAGAAGACCAGTCGATCGATTGAAAGGTCCACTTGATTGACCAGGGTGATATCTATCCAATTGGTTGACTGGCTATCTCAATCGTCTGATGGACAAGATCATCCAGTTGATTGACTGGCTAGTCCTGTCACCCAAGTGGATTGAATCAGTGAATCAGGTGATTGGATCCAAAATGTTCACAACCATTCTAGTTGCCTTAATAGACTTACTAGTTACCCAAATGGTTGTCTCAGACAATCTGATGAAAAGTAGCATGACCCAAGACAATCGACCGAGTAGTTGTCTGTGAGTGGACTACTCAAAAGTGGTTGCTACATTTTCATTTCTTAGGGTTTATTAGAAACACCACTTCCTTGTCTCACCTATATAAAGTGGTATGACAGCCAAGATTTTAGTTACACCATTCGACATGTGAACCCTAGTAATAAATACCAATAAGGAGAGAGAGAAGGAGAGATTATGCAATCCTATCATGTTGTGAATGAAATGGTTGCTCCTTCCCCTCTAGCTCTTATAGTGTGGCATGGAGTTCATGTCTTCTACATGGACTACATAGAGACGTGTGTGGATTCTAACTATGTTGGGAGAACATCATTTTCATATTCTTCTATTTATATTCTACATGAGCAACATCGTTGGATCTACTCCACAGTAAGACACCTCACATCCCTTACTTCCCAATATATTGTTGTTGGCAAGATCTACTCATGTGAACTTAGATTTATAAAATTTATTTGCTTTTATTGAGTGTATTGCCTCCACAATTTTCCAATAGATTTTGAGAAGAATATTGTCTCCTCTTTGAAGCATGTAGATATAGGTGGGATGGAAATGGAAAGAGAGGGAGGTAACCTCTATGAAGGCCTCAATGATGCAGACATGTTCTTTGAACCTAGTTAAAGTAAAGGCAAGACTTTATCTGGATGAAGCACATTAAACCCAAGTGTTCATGAGAGGCATCCCATAGTTTGTATTTCATATACATTTTTGTAATTTTTTAACTAAAGAATTCCAATTTTTGCGTGTATATATTTGTGTGAAAATCCTCTTTTGTTTTTATTTTTTAAATAAAGAAAACCATCTTTTAGTCCATGCATGATAATTGTTATTCAAGGTTTAGTGATAACCATTCTATGTAGGTGATAAAGAAAACATTGTGCCAAAATCCACATGGCATGACATGCAACAAACCAAGCATATGTATACATATTTAGGAGTATGGAAATGAGGTTTGTGAAATGTTATGCACAACATGCCTCACTAATATTTGAATGTGCATTGATTAAAACACCTTTTTTAAGAAGACATGCAACATGATCAGTCAACAACATGTCATGTTGGATGGTGGGTTGAAAATCCTAAGGCTCTGATCTGTGCATGGCATGCTAAAAAGATGCATGATTTTCCACACATTTCACCAATTTGGGGAAATTTTGGACATGTGTATGATGAGCATATGCATCCAAGCACATCCTGCATAGTTGCACAAGTTCAAAGAAATTAAAAGAGAACAAAAGGCAGGTGCATATTGTGCCCTAGGTTGAGCATCTCCCTCTTACAAGAGAAAGAGGCATTGCTCTAACCAAGTATCATGATGACCACTTTTGGCTATGTCAAGCTTCCCTCAAAAATCAATGTGCAGAACTAGATCTGCTTGTGCCAAGAAGAGGAGGGTTTGTCCCTCTCAAAGTTGTAGTTGCCACCAGTCAGAGGAGTAGTAACTTTCGTTATTGGTGCCTCTACACCACCTGTGAGATGGCACAAGAACCCTCTTGACCACCCTCATCTTTGCCACGGCTGTTTTCCAAAAATTTCTACCCTTTAATGAGCATTTGCAATAGCTTTAGACATCCATGACATCTTATCGTCTGGCGTGCATCCTGTCATGCACAACTTGTACGGCTCATAGATGATATGGAGAACATTTAGAATATTGTCACCCACTATATACACACAAACATATTCCTGGATTGACCAATGAGGTCAACTACATGCTCAAGATCATATCTATCTAAAGGTGGTCTTCATCGTTAACACCAAAATTCATCCTGCTCTTACCTTTGAATTCCTCCCCACTCTTAAAACTACACAAAATCAGTACAAGGCTACCTTGATTGAGTTGTAAAAAAATGTGAAAAATTCACTCTGGGTGAGAGGAACTTTGTTGAATCTATGGGTTTTAATGAGTCTAGGTCAACTCCAGAGCACCCATATTTCAATCACTAGACATTTTGGGTTGAAATTATTAACGATCTTTCTCATGGAGTAGACAAGGTCCTTTGACTCTGACACCCCATAGTATGTGTTCAGTTGTTTATCTCACAAGATTATTTTTGTAGTGTGGACATTGTACTAAATAAATGTAGGATTACAGGGAAAGTGGACTTTTCTCTTTCACTTGTTTGTTGCTTTGTTGTATTTTCATCTTGTATATATCATCTATCACAATGCATGCATGCCTTCATGTCCTGTTATGTTGCATTGTTTCCTTTTGTTCCTAGTTTGCATCGTGTACAAACTATTTTGATGTAGTTTTTGTTGTGTTATTTTTATACTTAGAGTTAGAACGTTTATTTCTTTTTGTGGGTTTAGGAAATTGCAAGTTGATTGTAGAAAAATGTATAGAATTTACAATTTTTCTAAGGTTGCCACGTAAAATGGCATATGAATCCAATGTTGAATTATTTCATCATCCTATTCCATTGCCTAAGCTATCTCTTTGTCATCCATGTTGTTGATATTATGATAAGATAATCATGGTACACTCTTTAAAATGCAACTAAATTGAACTTGTCAACTTGACATTGTTGTAGTGTTGCAATTAATTCAAAGACATGAATGATGAGCATGACTAATACTATTGATATAAATTTAATTTTTTTAAAGTATGTTGAGATAAGGTGTTAATCCTCCCCATTATCATCATGAATAATCTCATCATTAGTGCCACATTACATAAGATAAGAGACCACTTAGAAAAACTCATTTTTAGCATCAACTCTTAATCGCTTTGATCTAATTTGTGAAGGGACCATAAATTGCACACTTATCATGTTAACATAGCTTTAAATACTGATTAGGTTGTGATAATTAGGTGTTTTGGAAAATTATTGAACTAAATGTACATTTTTTAAATCAAGAAATGATGCAATAATATCCCAATACCCCTATTCCAACCTAGTAAGATTATCCATCTAGTATCGATAGTTGGGTACCTTAAAAAATGAAAAAGGGTGCCAAGGTTACCCATATATGCCACTCTAGATTTCCTTCACGTGAAAAAAGTATGGTAAAGTTGAGCAAAGATGAAAAGTTCCTAGTGGGAATCTAGATGTTGTTGTGTGGGGGTAAACCTTATACAAGGGTGTATTCTTAAGGATAGGTGGGAGGATCTTAGACTATTATCTCACCTTAAAAGAACCAAACCTTAAATAAATAATTCTTCATTCATGTCAGCAATCTATTGGGCAAAAAAATAAGTTATGTTGATTTTAATTCTATTACATTTTGTAAGTGCATGTAATTGTCTCAAATCTCATTTTCAGATTTGTTTCTTGAAAAAAAAAAACCATGACCTAATCTTGGTGAATTTAATGGACATAGTTCATGCAACTTTTGTATGCCCCTATCCAAGCTTTCAATGACTCAAATTTCATATTTTGGCTACATAATTATCTTGTAATTGCTTAAATAAGTTAATTAGGTATTTTGTTGTTATTGAAACTAATTGAGGGTGTTTTGATGAATAGTTGGTTTTGTCCAGAACTAATGTCACCCTCATCAACACAAAGAAAGTTTGGATCTTGCCTTGATAGTCAATTGCACAATGTGCACTGGTGTACAACTTGCACTAACTCATGAGCTTCTGCACTAAGCTGGGAGACTCCCCAAGTTAGGAGCATGACATGCACACTCACATGCACGGCCTGCACATTACCAGAATCTTCTAGCAGCAACCCTCCAATTTCGACGATGTGCAACTTGTGCATGGCATGTAACACCATGGCAATAGTATTCCTGGGATCACCTCCATGAATGACGTGTCTGGATAAGGGAACATCATGTAATCTTACCAGTTATTTCTCTCCATGATCTATTGCACATCTTGCACCTTCAACTACATGGAATGTCACATGATTTTCAAGCTCGATCTTGACAAATGCCAAGGTACATGATATGTATGTCCCCTCCCATAGGTAGAAAAATGTAAAGAATGGGAAGACATTATTGGAAGATACTCATTTTTCCAATTATAACTTTAGGACAAGAAGATAGGTGATTGTAGAAAGAAAAAATTTGAAAACAAGAAGAAGGAAGGAATTGTGGTGCATATTAGCCCTATCGCACCCTTAGAAGTGCCTGGAGCATCCCACTATAGAGGACTAATCCTTTATAATAGTTGTATTACAGAGGACTAATCAACATATTTTTATCCAGTTTGGTTTTGATACCTTTGGATTCTTGGCACCAGAAGCAGTGGAGCTTCTTAAGAGAGTTCAAAAAGTTATGCATAGCAATGTGATGACTCCTAGGTCTATGGATGTCATGTTTTAGAGGATTGGATTTGCTATTCATAATGGATTGGTGGCGCAACTTGTTGCCCGTCTCCCTTCTATTTCCTTGTAATCTCTTTGATAAGTCAAAATGTAAATTTATGTCTATTAAAAAAAATCTATTATCTCTTACTATGCCATGAATGCTCTCAATTTTGTAATTTTTATGTTCGTTGGAGCATCATCCCCCGTTATTATGGAGTAATATCCCAATGTATTTCATTCCTAAATGGCACCTGACAGTCTGTTGTGAGAAATACTTTTTATATTTAGAATTTTCTATCTTGTTTCTTTAATTATTATTAATTATACATGAAAGTTGATGGCCACAGTTTTATATGTCTATGAATTCATACCTTGGAATATTTCTAAAATTAGTAGAGGGTTATTAGAGATTTATTCTTTGTTACATGAGAGGAATATAGTTTATGCATGTCATTATTTCCTAGTTCAATAAATGAAGGTGGGTTTATGATTCTTTAAAAGAGATCTAGAAGAGATCAAATCCAATTTTGTGTTAATTTATTGAAGATAAGAAAAATGGCTGCTAGTGCAATCAATAATTGAAATCCATGAATTGTGATGTCGTGTGATATGTGGATAGTAGAGATAATATTTTTTTTGTACAATTACTCATCATATGATTAATAGGTGTCTACATATCAAATGTGGTCTTTGAACTTGATCACTTTAAATATACTCATGGAAACCTTTCATTTAATCTTAAGACTTAATCAACCAACCAAATTTCTCTTCTTTGAAATGTAGGTTTAATAGGAATCGAGTTCTTGTTGAATTACTTAGACTGACTATGGATTTGACTCGAGTGTTATACTACTTGTGACTCAAATGATTGTGGGTGGCAAGGAGTTGCTTTGGATGTTTAATTTATAAAACATATGTTTACACACCAAACACCATTTTTACTCTTCAATTACATAATTAATTAGTCTATGTGAATTTTTCACATTTATCAATTCCCATAGAATTTTCTTGGAGCAATATGGATGTGGAGTAAAATATCAAGAATTTCACAATTCCCATCTAACATTTGTAGCATTATATGTATAGATAGCCAATTGAATAAAGGAAGTCAAAATATTGTGTCCTATGTCATCCCATCCACTTGAAGATAAAATGGTCTAGCTAAGACCCTAAACACACAATAATGGAGCAACCCCAACTTGTCGTCATCTACATTGTCTATTCGGTATTGTTAGTATGTCATAATTCTTAATACAAGTTGATGTCAATCAAAAAAATTTTGAACTAAAGTCATTTTTCAAATGCAATGGTAAACAAAGTGAAGATTTGGAGGTGCATAATAGTACCATGATTTCATTGTGATGATTAAAAAGGCAAAAAAATGCCTATTTTTGTGTGTAATAGTGCCTCAATATGCAAGATCAATGGAAAACTTTGACACCTAATGTTATGGATTTTCCATATTTCTCATTGTAAAAAAAAACATGCCATGTGTTCTAGTCCATCTTAGTGTAATCTGGAACAACCTAAGATGTGTAATATTAGAACCACACACACCCTCATGCATCCACCCATATGAAACATGGCTTTGAAACACCCCCACCTTTATACATATTCCTCATATTATTCTTCCATCCCACTACCAACTCCAACAATTTGATCCATATATAGCCACTTCATGTTTCATATCATAAACAGTTATCTATCTTCCATGATAATCTCTAGGAAAAATGAATCTAATGTGTGTATTACCCATTCATAATTCTGTCAAAAATATAATGAGTAACACGTGCACACCCATGCACCACCATCATATTCATCTTCATCACAACAATAAACGTGTTCCCTATGAGTACCTCATCGCCATTATATTAACTACATCTAGTCAATAGATAAATGATCATATTTCATCACAAAAAAATGAAATAATAATACCTATCTAGCTCTATCATACTTGTCATCTTCTTCTATATCTCATAATAGAAGAGACATTCATCAAATTTAAATATACACATGCTACACGCATGTTCCAATAAAATTGATGGGTTTAGAGAAGATATTATTTTACATAGGCAAGATATTAGAATATGTCCTATTCCTCAATAATAAATCTAAAAATCCTTCCATAAAAATATCACGGTGGTCATTTTTTGTATCTTATATGCATAATAGTTGGAAACTTAGATGGAATTCAAACTCGCAACCTCATACATGCAAGCTCCACTTATATTGTACCTTGCTTTTTATTTTCAAATTTACTTTTTAAAATCCCATTTTGAAGTTCTTTATCTCAATGTAGGTATTTTTCTTACTTATTACCTATTCAATTAGGTTTATAGTCATTTTCTATGGACAAAATCGATATAGGTACGACAATATTGACAATAGTAATAAAACTTTCTACTCCAATTCTTATTAGGAATCTACTTGGTTAATCTAGTCTTCTAATATGAACATTATTCCCGTATTATTAATACATAATGCTTATTTAATGTATATTAATTATTTGTCATGGAATTTGGTTTTTAACTATGTATGGTATCTTTCTTTAAGTATCATAATTAAATGAATTTCAAAGTAGGGGATGCAGAGATTGTTGATTGGACCATTTTCCATTTTGAAGAGTTGGGAGGAAAGAGGGTAATAACTAATGAAAGCTTTTAGGTAAGATTTTTATTGTTTCATGTTTGTCCATGTTAGTTAATTAGAAATATTTGAGGAAACCTTTTTTTGAACAAATGGTGACTTCATTATGGGTTTTTCCTTTATGATAAATTAGTGTGTGTTTTTATTAAATTTTATGTTTTGAGGTGGAGAGGTCCATTTCTATCACAGGAACAAGAGCCTTTAGTTATTTTTATAAACATTCCTCTAGGTACTCTAGCTGGGTACCAAACACGCAACATGTGGCTGACAAATTGATCGGACTTACCGGTTGAACCAAATGAGTAGTGAAAATTTATACAAGTGTGAATTCGTGTGATTATATTACTCATATAATGTTTTATAGCATCAAGAGGATAAGCCTAGTTTCTTAAATATACTTTGAGTTCATTTATTAAATTATCTTAGTTGATATCACATACCCCATTGAACTCATTTTAGGATTACTTACCATGAAGAAAATGTATTGCATTGTCTCTTTCAACCATTAACTTTATCTATTTGAAATTAAATTAGATATTTGCAAGCCAAATTACCCAACTTAAATGAAAAACTCACGGTAATTTATATTAAGATGTTTTAGACATTCAACACTAACACCTCTTGAGGAACATTTATCCATGCTCATACATTGTTTGCATTACAAAAGGTAAACATGAAATATAGGGCATGTGTGTGAGGATTAGAATCACAAATTGTCATATATTACCCTAAGGTTTATTAATGTATATATTTTATTATTTATTAATATATTTTGGTATTATAAAAGGTGTCATTATTTGTATGAGGGTTACATATTCAATTTAGGGTTGGGGTTGTAACTAATTATATGTTGTATGCCCATCTTAGGCACTTAAGGGTGTAATAACGAGTTTAATAATGAGTTAAATGAATATTTGGGTAATATTGTGTTAAGTATAAGTCATTAAGATAGCAAGGGTTAGCCTAGATGGTGTGCCTTGATAACTACTATATGAAGGGACCTCAAACCCCCTCAGATGCAAGTCTGGAATTATTGATTGTATCGTGACATCGATAGATAAATTGCAATACAATCGATCCTCAGTGTTTATGATGCCTGGGGGTCATAAAAGTGGTGCTTCATGTGGAGGGGCTGCCAATTAGGGATGAACATCGGGTCTGGACAGCCTGATCTGACCCACAACCCAACGTGCATAACCCGATCCAGACCCAAATCCAATTTATAATATGGGTGGGCCAGGTCTAAAATCTACACTCAGATTTTTGGCCAAGTACGAGCTGAGGTAAACCCGTGCCTGAAAACCCGAATGCCCAAATTAGATTTTATGTACATTGTATACGTATACATCTATGTTTATCCTGGAAAAAAAATATACATATTTCTTGATGCAATGTGTAGTACGTATCCAACCAATGGCAACATGGATAATCCGTAATCATTCAACATTATTAGTGAATTAATACTACTAAGATAACCATCATTAACATGGATAGACGTACTTGATTTCTTTGTTTTGATCTCACTGTGTCATTCAAATGGAACTTTTTGTTGTTTATCTATGTATATTTTAACAACTAAATAAAATATGACATCCATACTTTGGTTTGCAATGTATATAACACTCAGAAAAGTCATGTCATTAGCTCATAAAGAAAAAAAAAGAAACAACTGGCTCAGTGCAAGTAGATTCTGCTCATGTTTTTTCTCATATGCCACATGTGGGAAACAAATGATCTTTTGTCCTTCTAACACACATTTCATTATATATATATATATATATATGAGGTTAGGAAGTGTGTACCGGCTGGTACATGTAACTTACGTGTACCGGCCATTAAAATAGCACATGTGGAGTATGTTTATAAAATCCAACCATATGGATTGATTCAACACTATATAGATTACATGTGTTTAAAAAATCATAACCATATCTCATATATATCATGAGATATAACAATACATCATTCAATGGTTTCTATAATTTTGCAACTTACCGTTGATTAGAAAATACACATTTTCTTTTGTTAAATGATCTATGAATGTCAGATTGTGGTGATTTTTTGTACACATCTTATCTGAGGGGTATACGTTACATCCATATGGTTGGATTATTTAGTTGAATTTTACAATCACCATTAATGAAGGTGGGTACATGTAAGCTACATGTACTCGGGTACACAATTCTTTTAGCCTATATATATATATATATATATATATAGGATGAGGAAGAAAAATCCATAACATTGCATATTCCACTAATTTTTTAAGTCTCATACATTCACATGTAAGAGAAAAAATTTTGTTGCTCTTTCTGTATCCATTTCATTGCTATAGTGGATCACACAACTAAGGTATACATATTTCGGTTGCATAGATCACAAAGTATATATATTATTTGAAGGTTGATCACAAAGTATATATTATACTAATTTAGTTTTCATGTTAGCAAGTTAGATCTAAAAAAAATTGGTATGGTCATTCGATGTTATATGGGCAAACCGAACCCGACCAGAAACCCAACATTCTTATATGGGCCGTGTATGGACTGACATTTTTTTATTTTGTTTGGGCCCAATCCCGACCCGCAGCCCGCTTTAAAATGTAGGTTTGGGCTTGGGATAGACAAAACTCAGTATAGCCCAACCTGATGCTCATCCCTACTGCCAGGACCCTCAATAATTTAAAATAATATATATTGTCCATTAAACTCATTCTCACACGATCCTAGAAATTAAGGTTTAGGGATAGATATATCTAGATTTTGGTATGTGATAACATCGGTTTGGTATGTGTGATTACTAACATCATCTTTAATTTCTATATTTATTCAAGTAAAGCCACCTTGTGACCTATTTTTTCATCTAACACCAATGAGTGAGCATATGTATTATCAAAGTGAGGAAAGAATAGAAAAGAGAAGTGAAAACATAAGAAAAAAAATTCTCAAAGAGCATAATCCTCTAGCATTTTGACGAAATTCATGGTGTTAAACAAGTATACTCAGTGAGAATATAATTAGTAAGCCATCAGCAGAGACGCAGACCGTGATAGGGAGACAAATTTCACTTATTGGCTTGTTTGCCATTAATAATAAGTGTTATAATGCTCGAATTTAATGAAATATAGGGATTAGATATGCTTTCTCATCGTTTAAAATATTTGAAATATAAGCAATGTGACATCTAATCTTGTTCTAATGCACCATACGTCAAAAACTTCTTTCTCGAGTAGATGCTTATGATTGTGGTTTCTTGATGACAAGGATTTTTTTAAGCCCGACAGGCTTATCACTGATACTACTATCTGTTTTTACCCACCAACTCTCGTTTCAAACCATAATTGGTGATTCTACTCTACATTTGTTTAGTGCTTGGTTGATAAACTCAATTTACTCGTTTTATATTTTAGGGAAGAATATTTGAAACCAATTTTCGACAATTAGTTCAAACCGTCATCAACTATAAACTACATGCCTGAATCGCTCATGGGGTTGTCAGTTGTGCACCATCTCAACAGCTCTACGCCAATATAAAGCAGACGGCACATACCGCTCTATAACCCATCTGTCGACCATAGGAACTCAAAAAAGAAAAGATCACTAATTAATGCACACAAACCACAAGTTGCGTGTGCCAACACAATGCACAAGGCGGTTTAGAGCGTATGTACCCACACAGGCCTTAACATGCAAAGGACTGCCTAAGAGAAATTGTGGTGTGCATGCTTTTGTGCATGAATGAACGAAAACACATCGACTGCCACAATCTGTTCTGTCGACAGAGAAATACAGTGGTCGATAGTAGTTACCCAAAATGAGTTCAAACCTATCCCATTGAGTATCCACCCCATTGAAGAAAGTTGGATGGACACCCCAGAAACTATGGTTGTAGTTGCACCATCTTTGTTCTAATGCGTCCATCTCTTGTAATAAGATACGGTGGCTGGAAGTAGTTTGGTCCTATTCTGAACTCGTCCGATCTATATGTTGCAGAATACATGGAACGTGAGAATAGTAACATATTTTGGAAGCTTACGTCCGCTGTAGATAAGAACGTGAGAACAAAAATCAAATGCATAATATATTATATACTGCAAAAGTGGTTAAGGATATATTATCTGGCCTTTGAGCATAAAACAAGTGCTAGTGGTATATACTAAACTTTTATAGAATAGACAAACAATACTCCTAGATTTATACATTATAACCTGAGCTCTGCGCCTGTGAAAATCCATCGTCATTTGTATCAGAGGATACAAGGATCATAAAAGAACAAATCTCTTCAGTTAGACTATGTTTGATCCGTTGTGAAAAAATAAGTGGTGATGGAGAGTGATGGTGATGGGGAAGGAGTAGGATATGGTAATGTGGAAATATTTAAATTTGTTTGGTAACATTTGCATAGTGATAAGGATAGGGATGGAAAAAAAGTTAAAAACCTCATTTCTTACATGGTTATAAAAACGGTGAAGAGAAAATTATTTACAAAAAAAACATCCTAAACAAATAAAAATCATATATATTAGAATTTTTTTTGCAGTGTGTAAATAAACAGTGGAGTCTTGAAAGAAACTTCTTTCATTATATTTTTCCATGGTGACGAAAGCAGATCAAATTTCACCATGGATCCACCATGATTTCCTATTACCATGACAAACAAACAACATTTTTTCTTTCACTATCATTCCCCTCCCCATGATTCACTGTGTAACAAGCGCAACCTTAGTCAATCACAAATAGTAGAGGGAACACATCCAGGATGTGGCATTCACGGTTTCCGATTTGCCTACCCACCAGCTGATTGTGTGACAAGCCTATTAGCAATGGTATTTTATAAATTCGTCGAACTGTATATCATTACAAACAGATTGAGCAGGAGAAAACACAGATTGCATACATCTCCCTATCACCAGGTGTAATTAATAGGTTACACTTTCGCTGCAACCGGAACAATTATGCACTCGGGAAAAGAATACAAACAAAAAAAATCATATATATCACTACCATATAGCTGCGCCGTCTTAGTTCATAATAAGCTCCCCTTTTCACCTGGTAGGAAACTATAAGTCATTGGCCGGTGCCTCTCGGAACATCTTGAAAGGTTCCTTTCCACTGCACGCACTGGACTGTTGAGGAAACCCACTTGGTTGCATGTGGCAATCTCAACGAAATCATTAGATGACTCATCATAAGCCGTGCTCACATCCATATCATTCATCTGCCGAATGCGCTTGCAATTCAGAAGGAAGTTAGGGCTGTTTGTATTTTCTGACGAAAACTTTACTTCATCATCTTCTCTACTCGTCTTCCTTTTGGAACCAGGAAACAGTTTCAGACCTATAGATTTATATACAAAGATTACAGTTCAGTTGTGAGATTGTGATGCATAGCTGTGGGAAGATGTCCTAGTTTACATCTACAAATGCCCCGCCTAACAAATGCCAAAACCTTCTATGTATCACACAAAACACCTAATAAATACACATTACCATTGAGTAGCATGTCCTGCCATCAACCCACACACTTTTATTACATAAAAACAGCGAAAAAATACATGTTCCTCCTCCCCCTTTCTCTCCATCTTTTGTGGTAGCCACCATACCACTGTCCTGACCTCCCCCCTTCCACCCCATGATCAGCCTCCCCTCCTCAAAAGCCCCTTACCCAACCACCCTACACCCCCTTCAATCAGGATCTGCAGCAGCAGCAACTCTGCTGAAACAACCACTAGTAGGTGAGAAAGGGAGAAAGGGTAAGGTGAAAGGAAAGAAGAGGAGTTTGTGGAAATGAGTGCAGTGGAAATTGATAGTGGAGGATGAAGGGCAAGGGATGATTAGAAAGAAGACGTGTGGAGGTGCTCCTTCAAAATTTTGAATGGATTGAAGTGATGAGAAGATGACAGATGTCTTGTTATCACTGAAGTATATTGTGAGTTTTTCTTGTAATTTCCATGGAATGTTTATAAGTCAGGAGCATCACTTACCTTTCAATGTATTTGATATGCTCGGTTCCTGGTCCCTATCTCCGCAGTTGCAACAGCGTTCCGCTATGCTGCAGTCTTTAGGATGACCAGTTCTGCAATTTGAGATTAGGTTTAAAACAGAATGGTAATTGCAGTGTCAATCTGAAGCAAATTAAGCTACTGAAGAATATGTTACAATTACAGTTATATTGTTAAATCCTTTTGAAAAATAAAGTTGCTTCCTTTACGTTTTATTATCAAATACTTCATAAAAAAATAGCTACCAGCTAAAAAACACGGACACTTCTATACAGCCCCCGTGTCCGTGTCAAACCCGTTTTGGACACGGACACTTCCCTGACAAGGCCCAAAACGTTTTGGACACTGCCAGGGGTGTCCTGTCCATCTTGGTCCATTTTTGCAGCCCGGACACTTAATAGACACGGCCATGACACTTCTTGGACACATCTGTGTAGCTGCAGCTGCTGCAGCGACCTATTTCTGAGTTAATTCTGATATACAGCTACTATTCAACTACACTTATCATTGAGAAAATGTTACACAGCTGTATTCTAACTTGAATTGCATATAAAATATCTTAGAAAGATTCAACGTGTAAAGTCCAAGATCAACTAGCTACAATAAATTGCATTTTGATCTAATAAATTGATTGATTGAATAATGCAAAGTCATTTACTATATCTGAAATTCTGCTATTGGAAGTAATCCAACAGCTAGGTGGATACTTCATATTATTTCTAGTACACAAACACATGCAGATTCATATTTGTATACAATCACGCCATCATTTACTTATTTTGAAATTCTGCTATACTGAAAGTAATGCAACAGTTAGGTATCTACTTCATATTGTTTCTACTGCACACAAACACATGCATACTTCATATTCATATACTATTATACATACCAATATATATAATTCTAGATAATTTTTCAATAAATTTAGATGCATACATATAGAAATACACACATACAGATATAAATACATACATTATACACATTTGCATATATTAAAAAAAATCCCCCTCATCTAGAGCCGTGTCCATGTCCTATATTTATTTCAGAAAATTGCCGTGTCCCGTGTCCGTGTCTGTGTCGGTGTCGGTGTCTAGAAACGTGTCCATGCTTCCTTGGTTTTCCTGATCCTTTGAAAATAAGGCAGGTTTGAAACTTTTTTTAAGATATGATGTTACCACTATTGTTTTATGAAAGCTCTTCTGAGGATTGGTTACCCAACTTTATACACGGTTTCCACAGTTCCACTGCCACACAGTAAAATTTACTGACTTGGGGATATTAAACCTTGATGAAAAGTCACATATCTATAATTCTTCTATGAATTGTAAATATAAATCTGATACCTAGTACCTACAAACAGGACTTGAGCCCATCGCAGGCCCTGCGTTTATCCGAATACAAATCCCATAAATACAAAAAGAAGAAGAATATAAATAAGTTTTCAACAGTATTTAGACAGGGAGGTGTATAACTTAAATGAAGCAACCAGAAAGTACAAGAATCACAGTAACTGAGACAAACCTGTACATGTGCTCAACAAAGTCATCAATAAGAACAGGCCAGGCTCCTGAGATTGAAGAGACATGCAAACCATATTATTACCTTGTGCTTTCAAGATATTTAGATAAACGGAAATGATATCAGAATGTAATATAGATATGTATAATGTTAAATTCTAGTTTTCAAACAATGCATAAATTATCACAGCAAAACTAGAAAGACAAATCTTGTTGATGCAATTTAAAGATCAGAACCAAACATACATTACATCAAACAAAATATTTGTAAAAAAACAATTTGGCATGTTATTCTTGTATAAGAGGATATCCTATAATGTTAATTGCAATGCTACATGTAAACAGCATATGCACAGCTCAAAGATAGTTCATGCTGTGTTGAACGATTCATGTTGCAAAAGTAGGAATATCAATCGTAGATGCAGTGGTCGTTCGGAGTGCAGCGCCTTGGAGCAAGAGTCGAGCTACGTTAGGCAGTGGGATTAGATGTTGAATATCACAAAATCTGTGACAATGAGGTTTTTATCTAGTTGCCCACAGAGGCAACCTGGCAATAGGTTGGACTTAGGGATGAGCAGAATTCGGTCATTAATCGATTAACCGAATGTTTTTTTTCACAATTTGATTAATTCAGTTAATTTGGTTGATTTATTTCGGTTAATTGGTTAAATGGATAATTTGTCTGTTAAAAAAATTTTGTTTAGTTAACCGAATCAACCAAATAGCCAAAATTTATTCAACAAAAATCATACACATATATATACCTACATAGTTGTACTTTTATTTTGAAAACCTCTACATTTACATACATATCAAATTTCATGAACTACATAACGCGATATTTATATGCAATACTACTATAATATAACAATTGTTCAAAATCGTACGAGTATTTTTTACAATATTATTACAAGAGTGTTATTCTAGTTAACCAAATTAACCGACCGAATTAACCATTAACCGATTAACCATAACCCGAATTAAAACGACACTAATTCGGTTAAGTTAATGGTTAAAATCTCAAATTACAAATTAATCATTTAACCGAACCAAATTAACCATAACCGACTGAATTAACCAAATGCTCACCCCAAGTTGGAGTCGACCTAACAAAAGGCAATGACCAAACGGCATCCAAGCAACAGCCAAGTGGCGGCCAAGGCAAAGGTGAGAACTATGGGGCTAGATCTACAAGGCTTTAGCTTTACAATTGCGAACAATAGCAGTACTCACCAAAATCCTTGATGTTTCTACGAATTATGTCGAAGCCAAAATATTTCCTCAACACTATTGAATTTTGGCATGGATTGGATGACAATTGTAAATAGGCCAAATTCTTCAATATGAATCGCAATATGTGGTCATTTGTCGGACCTAGAAGTTACATGAGTTTGCTATTGCTTATGGTCACATTAAAAGTGACAACAATTTTTCATTGTTTTTCACAATTTTTACAAACTTAACCAAAATCATATGGAACCACTCATGCCTAATCGTTGTTGCTAACACGTTGTCATACTATGTCTCCTTTCCCAACTATAGGATGATAATTCATCACAAGTCGGAAAGTCATTTCCACATATAAATTATATTGAGACTCGAGATTCGACTATGTGACCACAAGCAAGGACTTACACCATTTGACCCTAATGTGAGGTACCTTCATAGATCCGTGCCAAACTTCTGATGCTTCCTCTAGCTTGCAACCACCTCATGAAAGACCCCGGTGTTCTCACTCCTTGGCAATTAATTCATGGAAGAATGTGTGATAATCAGACCTAGGGGAGAGGACGAGAGGGATCTCGTGCGTGGAAGAAGAGAGTGAGGGGAAGCCTATCTAGTCATATTTTGTAATGTATGATATCATTGCATAGTCTGCACAGCCATGGGAACCACACACACGCCAATGCCATGTACCAAAAGCATTACAAGCAAAGCTAGTGATCAAAGGTGAGTGATCCTAGCTAGAAGAGAATCCCATAATGGAAAATTATTGGTGAAGATCCTCGCCGCAGCTATTAAGCCTATAGAAAACAAGATATGTTGGGGGCATCCTTTTAACGTGTAGAGTTTTTCTTATTGATAGGAGGCAGCCCCCCTTTCCTATATATAGGATCAAAAGGAAGCATAAAAACACAAGACAAACCCTAATGGGTCAAGACACAACTATGCCCATATTACAAATAGACTAAAACAACTATAAGTAAAAACAACATGAGTACATAGACTCTCTAACACTCCCCCTCAAGCTGAAGCTTGAGAGAATCCCAAGTCAGCTTGCAAACAGACAGACAGACTAAAGCAAAGTAACAAAGGATAAACCGAGCTCCTACAAGAATTTCTCCCCCTCAATATTACAATAAGTCACTCAAGTACTCCCCCTCAAGCAGATAATCCAAAAGCATGTAGCAAAGGCACGTAGCAGGAACTTCTTGATCAATATGAAGTACCATCTGGAGTGAATTAAACATCAATAGGTAGGCATCATAGTCTTCATTACAGTCGCTATCATCATCAAATAGACCAGAGAGTGTTGAAACACAAGAAGCAGTAGATAACATGCATATAAGGCATGGACAAGAAAAGAGTCAACATGCTCAAGGCACAAACAAGCCAGAGAGTGTTGGAACACAGTAGCAGACTATAGATTACGTAGCCATATAAAAGACCGATGTCTAAAGTAGAAAGTAGCAAAAAGAACTCCAAGATGAACAACAGTAGCAGAAAAGCATGAAGCTCCATCATAGCATGAAAGTCAGCAAAGGTACCATCATCATCTCATCCAAGGAAGAAGATACCGACGATATCGTCGGTATACCGCTCGGTATACCGATATCGACCCAACCTGGCATCGGTTTAAGCATTTCTATCGTTGCTCCCGCAAATTTCGGTAAACCGGTGGGTTTACCGGTAAAACCGACCGGTTTTCGGCGGTAAGGGGGGGTTCAGTGTAAAATGCCCCACTTATGGGCGATATGGGCGGTATACCGCCCCGGTATGCCGGCATTTGCGAGCTTGCTGCTGCTGTTGGAGTGAAAGAACAAACACATTTGGAGTGATTTTCTTCATTGGAGCTCAAATCAGCTGTAATCAAGGTATGTTTTCTTGATTTCTTGCATTCTTCATCATTTCCAACCCATCTCCTATCTATTTCCATCTATTTTCACCATAAAATCTCTCCAAAAATCTCTAAATACACCCAAATCTTAGATCTACTTCAAAAAACTTAGGATTAATGCTATTTAACATTAGATCTATGAATATTATATGTAGATCTTGTAACATCCCAGGATTTGAGGCCTCGGATAACATGATCTTAAAAGGAATGATTGGACTACCCATATCACCAAGGTGCACCTCCTTTTCCGGGAGCCCATCACTAAAGAACTCCATAGTTAAGCGTGCTCAGCTTGGAGTAGTACTGGGATGGGTGACCAGTCGGGAAGTTTATCCTGGCTTGCGCATGAGTATGGATAAAGCGCGCAGTTAAGGCTAGTGGTGGTCTGTGGGGCCAGTCGTCATTCCTGAAACTCTACTAGAGCCTTTGACAGTGGGCCCGGGCTTTACAAATGGTATCAGAGCCATAACCCCTCCAGTAGGTGGGGCCCACATGGGCTTGTGACATGTCAGTCTTGAGTCGTGCGGTCCAGGCAAGTTGGAAAGGGTTATCCGTAGAGACGAGATGGAGCCGCCCTTGCGCTGGTAGCCGTGGACGGGAGCTGGGTGT
Source organism: Alisma plantago-aquatica (assembly GCA_963693085.1). NCBI lineage: Eukaryota > Viridiplantae > Streptophyta > Magnoliopsida > Alismatales > Alismataceae > Alisma > Alisma plantago-aquatica. The sequence continues at coordinate 330,458,907 of OY856409.1, forward strand.
CCATGGGCCATTATGGGTCCGCACTGAAATGGGGTCAGATTATGAGGCCATATAGTTGAGCCTTGACGAGGACGTCAAGAGTCTAAGTGGGGGAGATTGTAACATCCCAGGATTTGAGGCCTCGGATAACATGATCTTAAAAGGAATGATTGGACTACCCATATCACCAAGGTGCACCTCCTTTTCCGGGAGCCCATCACTAAAGAACTCCATAGTTAAACGTGCTCAGCTTGGAGTAGTACTGGGATGGGTGACCAGTCGGGAAGTTTATCCTGGCTTGCGCATGAGTATGGCTAAAGCGCGCAGTTAAGGCTAGTGGTGGTCTGTGGGGCCAGTCGTCATTCCTGAAACTCTACTAGAGCCTTTGGCAGTGGGCCCGGGCTTTACAGATCTACTAATGTATAACTAGATCTACTACTTTTAATTAGTATTATCATATAATTTCACTAATTAATATTAAATTCGTAATAATACAATAATTACTAGAAATAGTAGGTATCTAACTTAGGTTTAGTAGAAGAAGTTGTACCAAATAGCAATGTGAACAAATACAAACAAAAATATAGTAAAAATATTTATATTTTTCGTTTTTTTATTTATTTAAAATGCTGAAAATAAAAAAAAATCATTTTTTTTTGTTTTTTCTACAGAAATGTATGCGTTAGTGTTATGTAAGATGGAATGAGTAAAGTTGTAATACATCACTTGACTTAATACTAGATAATTATTAGATTTTATAATTTTTAAATTAATTTCAGACTTTAATTTTTTATTTAAGTCTTTTTTCTTGTTAATAAAAATCTTAAAAAATATTGTGTTTGATTCTATAAATACATTTAACATTTATACACCTAAAAGTGTTGTGTTTGATTTTATAATACATAAAATAGATTAATTTCTTGCAACTTAATGGGTTATAGATTTCATACACCTAATTTTTATTTGTCTTTGTCTATTTGCAGTGTGACAGTGTCCACTTTTGACTTTTGAGAAGATGTCTTCAAGCGATGGTGAGGGTTCTGGGGCCGGTAATGTTGGTGGAGCTAAGAATGTGATGGATTTTGCATGGAATCACTGTACGCCTCTTGAAGGCAATAGGGCAAAGATAGTTTGCAATTACTGCAACAAGACAATTGGTGGAGGGGGGATTACTAGATTCAAACGTCACATTACTGGCGGTGACAAAAATGTGGCAATGTGCACAAGGTGTCCCCAAAGTGTTAGGGATGATTTTAGAAATATTATGGGTGCAAAGAAACACAAACAACAAAAGATGAAGGAGGCTGACAGGGGTTACACAGATACATTATTCAATGTTAGGGGCACAGGTTCTTCTGCAGAATCAGATGATGACATTGCATATCCTCGTGATTGTGACACAACTTATTCACGTCGTGCGTATAGGCGTGCCCTTAGAGATTCCCGCAGAGATGAGTGGGAAAGAGAGGAGGCAGATCGAATTACAAGGAGGTATGGGCCATCTGGTGCAGGTGGAGGCAGTGGTACTGCACGTATTCCTGTTGTTGACATAGATGATGATGAAGACAGAGCTGGTCATGGAAAAAGGAAGAAAGGTGGCATTGATACACTTTTCCGTTCTGCTAGTACGAGATTGAGGCATGTTGATGAGCCAGGGGTTAGGAGGCCTGAAGCTAGGCAAAAAGGCATTAAAGCAATGTTCACTGGTGCAAAAGATAAGGTCGGCAAGGCAGTGGGTAAGTTCTTCTTTGCTCATGGTATACCTGCACATGTTGCAACTGAACCGTATCTGCAACATATGGTAGATGTGATAGGGGATTCTGGGAGGGGCGTCAAGGCCCCCACTTCATATGAATTAATGAACAAATATCTTCCCCTAGAGAAGAAGGATCTACAAGTCTGGATTTCAGGCCCAAAAAATATGTGGGTTGAATATGGTGTCACACTTATGTGTGACGGGTGGACTAGTGGCAACAGAAGACAAATTATCAACTTTCTTGCACATTGTCGTGGATCCACAATTTTTTTGGACTCTGTTGATGCTTCAGGTGAGGTCAGGAACCACAGGTTCATAAAGAAACTAATGAAGACATACATGAAGCAGGTTGGTGTGGAAAATGTGGTGCAGATAGTTACTGATAATGGTTCTGCCTTCAAGAAGGCCGGGGACAGTTTAATGAAGAAATATCCCATATACTGGACACCATGTGTTGCCCACTGCATAGATCTCATTCTCAAGGACATTGGCTCAATTGAATTCATTAAATCTGTTATCATTGATGGTAGGTTGATCACAGGATTCATCTACAACCATTCTTTTCTATTGAATGCAATGAGGCGACGTGAGTATTGTGGAGGTGATCTGATTAGAACAGGTGCAACTAGATTTGCAACAAACTTTCTTGCCTTACAATCATTAAAGTCCAAAAAGGATGGACTTAGGAGGCTCTTCAATGGAGTGGAGTGGACCTCCCATGAAGGAGCACAATACCCCAGTTGGCAGTAGAATTGAGCAGTTGATTGCCAGCAGACCTTTTTGGGATAAGGTTACTGGGGTGCTGCGAATAATGGAACCCATTGTCAAGGTATTGAGGCTGGTAGATGGTGACAAAACTGCAACAATGCCTTTTTTATATGATGCAATGACCTCAATGGTGGACCGCATCAAAGAAGCAGCTCCTAAGTCCAATGAGCAATACATCAGAATTTATGAGAATCGTTGGACAAATATGCTTTTGCATCCATTGCATAAAGCAGGTATATATCTCAATCAATTATGTTCTAACTTCTAAGTTTCTAACTTCTGAGTTATTTGTCTAACTCATAGTCTACCTATTAAAATGTCATTCTAATTTCCTTATTTATATTTGTGACAGCTTACTATTTGAATTCGAGGTTCCAATACTCACGAACGCTTGGATTGAATCCGACTCTAATGACTGCAGTAAGAGATGTCACCAACAAGTTCATTATCTCTCCAGAAGAGTGATTGCTAGTACTGGAAGAGGTATAAGATAACTATATTACTTACATTCTTAATGTCTCATTAGTCATTATTCATTAGTCATCACTTTGATTTCATCATCTAAATATCGTAAATGATGTTTTTTTTTGCAGTTGCGCCATTTCCGTGAAGGCACTGGATGTTTTGGACATCCAAATGCGGTTTCTGATCGTGAGGCAGGTGATCCTTGTGAGTGGTGGGTTTGGAATGGAACAGGTGCCCCCCATTTAAGAAAAGTGGTTGTTCGTCTCCTTGCTCAAACAACATCTGTAGGGGGTTGTGAAAGAAATTGGAGCACATTCAATCTGATACACTCAAAGAGAAGGAACAAGCTTGGGGCAAACAGGTTGAGGGACCTTGTCTACGTTCACTACAACATGCGGTTGAGGGCTAGAGCAATACGAGATGCCAACTATAGGGAAGTGGATTTTGTTGTTGTCCACGATCCCATTGACACCGCATACACTTTCAGCACTGACAGACGTAGAGGGCTGGAGGAAGATTCAGAAAATCCTTTAGAGGAATGGATGAATGAGATAGGTCGTCGTCCTGTTCTTGATAATTTAGATGGGCGTCCAGATCCATACATAGAAGATCAATTTGAGCCAAACAACGGTGATGATATTATTCTTGATAATCCGCCTGAAAGACTTGAGCCTGAAGCTGCACATGTAAATGTTGATATGAAAATAAATAGAAGAGTACAAGAGCAGTTAGGTAGCTCAAATTCTTCTTCTTCAGCTGGTTCTAAATCTAAGTCTGATGATAGTGACAATGATAATGATGGTGGTAATCAAAGTCAACGCTCTCCAGAATATCCTCCAGCTGTGGATCCTCAACATGATGATCGGCCTTATGTTACTAGGGGTGCACCTCCACAACAACAAGAATATCCCATGCCTGAAAAAAATTATCAAAGAAGAAAAACTCGAACTGGGAAAGATTACAGTGGTGCACCTCCACCAAATATCGCAATGCCCACAACTCCAAGCCCCTACCCCTACTCCTACCCATCTAATCCACAACCACAACCACAATACCGGAGTCCAAGTGATTATCATTCTGATGTTGCTGAATCAATGGATGCATTGAGTATATCTGACTCTCAATCTCAATCTCAATCTCAAGAACATTCATTTGGAGATATGTTATTTGGGCAGACACTTCCATACCCATCTCAGACTTCTCGACATGGGTATTCTGGATATCAAGTTGAACCACAAGGCCCACAACCAAGGTTACAATTAGAACTTGGACCTGGTATGGGATATCATGAAGCATACTCTGTCCGTAGCCCTTATGGATGCTTTCGGGTGAACACCGAAGCATACTCTGGTGATTTCGGGCAAACATGGAGTGGTGGGCATACTACAATTTATCCTATTGCCGGAGTTCCATTACAACCTCCTTTTCCTCAACCTCCAGGTCCTCAAGCAAGGGCACCCGCACCTCCTCGCGCTTCTTCTCAGCCTCCCAGGAATTCAGCAAACAAGGCTCAATATCTCAAAGATTTACAAGAACATTTTCCAAAGATTGGGATGATGCAGTATGTGAATCCTGAAGTATATGAGGAGCATGTTGTCACATACAACAAATCGTATAGAGCTTTGATAGTTTGATGACATGGGAGCAATATGTAGAACAACAATATCCTTATCAGCAGTCGGCGCGCCACTCAACATACAACTGATGTGAGTTAGTACTTAGTAATTTACTATGTCACTATATGTTTGTTGTAAGTTGAATATTATTGCATAAGTGTGTAAACATGCGTTTATGGATTGTGCTGCTAAAATTTCAGATCTTAATTCTTATATTTTGTCATCGAAATCCTTCATCGAAATCTCAAAAAAACAAGATTGATTCCTTACCTCCCACATGATTGACCCCCCCCCAACATACCCAATATAGAATTTTATTGCATAAAACGTTGCATCTAGGTGTTGAGACCACGCCTGTAAAATTTCATGATTTAATTCGTTCATTTAGGCGTCGATAAGTCCAGGATTGCATCTGTCGATATTTCCGTCGGTATACCTGTAAATATCTATTTCCACGTCGTCGATAAGTTGTCGGTATCGGCATTTAATTCCTTGATCTCATCATATAATTTCCATTGTGTAGCAAACGTCAAAGTCCAGAGAGTGTTGGGTCACAGTCGCAGTCGCAGCAGATGTGTGCAAGGCAGTTCCAAAGAGTTAGCGTGCAAACAGAGCACGGACAGCAGTAGTGCAAACTCACAAAGCAGCAAGTAAAATGTGCTAATCATAGCACAAGTAGCAACAATGACGTCGCCGGATAGAAAAGTAATCAACAAATAGCAGAAGTGAAGTAGATAAGTCCATAGCAGCAGTCGAGATGATGATGAATAAGCAATAATAGCAATAGAAAGATCCTCATAGCAGCAACAACAAAAATAGCTTGAAGAGTTCACATAACAGTGAAAGGATCCACATAGAAGCAAAAGGAGCACCAAATAGTAGCAAAAGGATCCACATAGCAACAAAAATAACACCACAAAGCAGCATGAAGATCCATATATCGGGAGTAAAAGTGGCATGAATATATATAGCAGCAGAACTAAAGTCTTCTTCATCTCTCCTCCATCTTATCTCTTCTCTCTACTCATAATCCTCTATTCTCCTCCTCACGAACCACGGAAGAGTCAAGAGAGAAGCAAGAGCAATAGTAGAGGTAGGGTTTATGTAGGCAAATATGTGGAGGTAATTGACAACTCGAGTCAATGTGCAACATAATCCGATTACATAGATCCGATAGAAAAATAAATGGATCTTTTACGATCCGGAAAAGGAGATTTGCCCGGCCCTTAGGCCGACAAATTTGGGGTGTAGAGCCCCGCAAAAATTTTAGGACAAAGTCAAAAAAGTGTAGGATCTAATTATTAGTAGGCTAAATAAAGGGTAGAACAAGTATTGAGGAAGTAGGCAAAAGGTATGTAGGGCTGGAAAGGGTGGGGGATTAAAGAAAAAAGACAAATAAAAGTGTTGGAAAAGGAAGATAATTGTTGTTGGTAAATAGAAAGAAGGGACACACCATGTATAGAAACCTCTGCCATGCAACAGAATCATTGTAGATGGTGAAGCACGCCAAGTTGTAGCAGCAGTAACAGTTGACACGTCGTGTCGGTGAAGAGACTAGTCGTGTTGCACACCAGTTGAAATCGGTGCCGACAAGAAGCAGGTGACACGTCGTGTCGTATAGTGACATGTCGTGTTAGTTGACACTTGACAGAAGTCGAGACGGTAATAAGCATTAGCAGGGTGACATCATGCCGATGAAGAGACACGTCGTGTCTGATATCACAGCAGCAGAAGTCAGCACCGGCAGGAAGCAGGCGACACATCATGCCGTATAGTGATACGTTGTGTCAATTGACAGAATCTCGAGGACAGAACAAAAGTGACACAGCGTGTCTTTAGGCGACACACCGTGTCATAGTGCAGGTGACATACCGTGTCAAGAAGCGCCACGATGTGTCGTAGGGGGCAGATTTTGCGAACAAAGTCGCGAACAAAGCAGATATCCATCAACACGCTATGTCAAACAGCGACACGTTGTATCAGCGGCAAACAGTAACAGAAAAGCCCCATATTTAGCAAAAGGAGGGGGAAATCCTTCCGGACCTCCACCATAGCAATGGGACGATGTGTCTCCAATATCGGTAGAAAAGGGAGAACTTTATCCAAGATTTTAAATAAGATCTCAAGGCATGGATTAGATTGGTGGCGGCAATAGATAATGATGGTGTAGATGTGCAAAGATTAGATGACGACGGTGTAGATCAACAGTGGAATAAATGTGGCGGCTCCAATGGCAACTAATCATGGCGACCCATGCAGATCTCGTAGCAGCAACTTCAAAGTAGGTGTTTTTTTTGTTGAAGATAGAGACGGCTCATGGAGACGACTCCAAGAAAAAGTAGGGATGGAAATTCCTTGCGGGCAGCTTAGCAACACCTAGCGACAGCGGGCACCCGCAAGGGGAGGCTTCTCTCCTTTACGCTCTCTCTCTTAAGGTTGAGGGAGGCACAGGAAAGCATGCTTGAATACCATGTGGAAGACAAGATATGATGGGGGAATCCTTTGAACGTGTAGATTTTTTCATTGATAGGAGGCGGCCCCCTTTTCCTACATATAGAATCAGGGGGAAGCATACAGACACAAGACAAACCCTAATGGGCCAACACACAACTAGGCCCATATTACAAATAGACTAAAACGACTATAAGTAAAAAACAACTTAAGTAAATAGACTCTCTAACAAAGCCAACTCAAAATGCTTCTCCACCACCATGTATAGGTGTACCTCCCTACCCTAGGTTTGACTGGTTGTTGCTCAGTCGTCAGGAATATTCATCTCCTATACCTTGCTTAACTCCCAAAAGATGCGTACTTGCATGAACAATTCAACAAAGTGATTGTTTTCATGGTAGGGATATAAATAGTATCAATATCTAGAATTAAACCAGGGGTTGGGTGTAAAGTGTAAACACATTATAACGATGATCTATGGCAATTTTTAATCAAATCTAAACTTTGTTTATGAAAGAAAGAAAGAAAGAAATCAAAGTTACCTTTAGGATCATAGCCTTCCAAATCTTCATGTACACATCTACTAAAAGCTAGCAGTTGTTGCCAAGCATCTTCAGAAATATTATGTCGTTGATTTTTCTATAAAAGAGATGGCTTGTATGTCAAGTACAATTGCCAAACCATCAAGATCAAAATAAAACTAAATGCAGATCTAAGAATCAATGAAACCTTATAAAACACTTGACTTAAGATGTGGATAACATGAATATTATGTGCAAATATCATATACAAGATGGCAGCCCAAGTCATCCTTTCCACTCTTTAGTGCATTCAACATTAGAAGTGGAACATAAAGAAGTAAATATTCAATTTTCTTCTTCCGCTTCTATTTGGCAAATTCTTTTTTTTCTGTCTATTCCTGAATTGTAACTATACCTTTATTCCTACTTGTCAAGGCATGCACCTAGACCTCAAAGCATTGTGTGCCTTAGGCTGCACCTTCAGCCTTCTTTAAGGGGTCCTACCCCTACTTATGGTTACTAATATTTATTTTCAGGGTCCTAATATTCATATTAAATATTTTTTTCAATCTTAGGTGATGTTTAATACATTTATCATTCAGGAATGAATACAGTTAATATCTAAAATAGGACATGAAGCATATGAGATGATTCTATTAAGCAAAACCCACTCCTACATATAGGAGAGGGGACTAATACAAACATAGACTCAAACCTTAATGGGCCAAACATGCTTAGGCTCGTATAATATAAACTTCCTAACTAGTACTCTCAAGTTCTCAACACTATCCAATTTTATATACCCTATATTTCATATTAAAGGGGACTCAAATACCCATATTAACCATTAATCAATGTTTTGAAAAGGGGAATGCGTGAGGGCAGCACCTTGCGGCCGCTTGAACACCAAGCAGGTGCTTTTTGAAAAAGTGGATGCCGAAAATATTATATAATTTAATAGAAAATTACACATATTTCTATATAAATAGTTAAATACTATATTTTAGGGAGCTTCTACACATATTTGAACACCTTACACAACATAATAAAACACCCAAATAGTTAATGTATAATATATCAAATATACTAATATACATTAGGTACAAAAATACAGTATGATTAACCTATAATGCACTAATGTATGTTCTGTATTATAGAATCATCTATCATACAGTATATGTACAATAAAAATATTAATCATACTACAGCAGTAATGAAATGTACTAATATAGTAGTATAGTAATATTAAACATACTGATGTCAGCAAATACTTATCAAAAAACCAAATAGCATATAGCAGCAATGCCAGCAAATGAGAAAAAGCAAAAAAACTGCCCTTTTTGGGGCTGACTTTGGCCGCCCAGACCAAAAGCGGGCCCAAGCGGGCACTCAGAATTGCTCTTCAGGCGGGCCCACGAGGGGGTGAAGTGATCTCCAAGCAGACGCTTAATGGCGATCCGCCTAACAGCCGCTTCACTGTGCTTTGGAGCGGCCAGGCCAAGCTGCCGCTTGAGCAGGCGCTATGCTCTCTTTTGAAAACACCGCCATTAATCACAAGTACTTTGGTTAGATTATTCATGGTTCATGGCTTATTTTTGTGAATCAATGATAAAAAAGTAATATATTTATGCATATAAACTTTGAATAAATGCATATAAGGTGGGAAATAGTTCATGATACTCATATACATGTACAAATACCAGGAAAATATCCTACAGTTAACGAGAATTGGTTGTGTTGCATGTATGGTTTAGGGCTTATATTGGAGACTAGCCGTGTTGTATGTATGGTTTAGGGCTTATTTTGGAGATTATCCATAGAAAATATACGACTAAGATATAGGTACTACACATACAGGAGGAATTAAATTATATGTATATAGAGGATTCATAACCAGAGATTTAATATGTATATAGAAAATTCAAAACCTGAGAGTAGGCCTGTAAATGGATATCCGGAATCTGCACATTCGATTTGGATTCGAGTCCGAAATTTTAAAAAAAAATCGACATCATCATAATCCGGATTGGATTTAGGAATATCAAATTTCATATCCGAAAATTTCGGATAGGATATTGGATATGGCTATATCAACTTTAAAAAATCCAAATCCGACAAATACATACATATATTATTAAAAATATATTATCTATGTATTAAAATATGAAAATGTAGATATTTTATCATGTGTTCATAGTAATATCATATTTTCTATATATATTATGTCTATTAACAACAATTTTATAATTTTGGATTCGGATCGGATATTTATCTGAATTCGGATATTACTTGTTCGGATTGGATTCGGATATTATTAAATGGTATCCGTCGGATATCGGATCAAAAAAAATCGAATTCGGATATTGGATATAGCAGTATCTGGTCCGTATTCGATCCGTTTACAGGTATACCTGAGAGTTAAAAAGAATTTCATTTGTTAGGAAGTATCTCTTGGGTATTCTTGCTTAGCTGCATAGGAGGTGATTGGGTAAATCATCCTTAAAAACATATATTGTGACGATACTCAAAAGAATTTGCTTAAGTTGTTTTGCATTTCCAATACAAAATAGCTGGTGAGAGTTACATCAGAATGACAATGCTTGAGATAAATAGCATTACCTCCACAAACTCACACCATTGATCTAGTAATCGAAATCGCCCTCTAAGAACCATCCTCCAAGCAGTTAACGCCCTTAACACAGCTGAATATATCAAACTCCATTTAATATACAGAAAGATTAATCATCCACAAATTTAGGCAGGAGGTCAAAGTGGCATCTTACAGATATTCTTTTGTCCATTTTCACGGCAAATGAAAAATACAAAATCATAGAAACACGAAAATTGGTGAGAATCTACCTGCAGAAAGCAGTATAACATCAGGAACAATCATGCTTTAATGAAACTTGGGTCATTTTATTCCATGATTTGATGAGTTAAAGCACTCACAGATAAGTTGAGGTGCAGCATTAGCTTGTGAAGGTCACTGAAGAGCAAATCACTGCATATTAAGCAACATATGATATTAGATAGGATATCCAGATGATGCCGATAAAATGTCAACACCAAAGTAGCAGATATCTAACTTCGAACATTGTGAGGAACCAAAAGCTCGGGAAATTTGCACAAGATAAGGCGGGCACAAGCAAAAATTATCTTCAAACCATTTTTCCTCCGAACCATTTAACATGCATTTCAAGTACAACTACATGGTTACCCAGTTTGCAATTTGAAGATCAGGGCTCAGCCATTTGGGTAACTTCAGAAAACACAAGATCTGGCTATCAGTTTAATCAGGTGACCATCCGAAACATCACCAAAATTATTCTTTTCTTTGCTTGTCCATCCTATTTAAGATAACAGCCATTTTGTTTTCTTTAAAGTGTACGCTAATTTACAGAGTGCAAGTTCATATGTGCACTCTCCACTGATCATTACAACTTTATGACTGAATACTCCCCATTTCCTATCTTTCATAGTTTGTAATACAACACATTCTATGCCTTACGTGCAACTATATATATGTATACACACACATACACACACGAGAAATAAATGAGCAATAGCAAACAAACACTAGCATTGGCCGTTAAGCAGTGAATCCTCTTGTAAATAGTGAGAGACATTCAATATTTTGTTTGCAGTTCTGTTTTTTATCATTTACGTTCTCAATTTATAATAGGATTGGCAGTTTGGCACACATCTATAGGTTGTAATTGTGTAGCAAATCCCGTGGAAAGCAACTTTTCTGCTTATATGGTATTAAAATTGTTGGTAAAGCCGTCCCTCGTCCCCAAGTGCAACGTGCAACCGTCACAGGCTACAATAGCATCCTCTCCTCCTTTGTTGCACACATCCTTCACCCTTCTCTCTCCTCATTTACAGTCATAAGAGGTGGTTGCGCTTGAAGGAATGTCAGTCATTGGGGGACCTATCACTGTTGCTGCTGAATGCATGTCGTCATCATTGCCTTGGATGCACTTCAACACGAACTCTATACACCCAGCATCTTGTTGCAATAGCAACCATGAGATGGCAGTGGCACCGCCACTATCACTTGAAGGTCCCCTCTACTCTGCTTCCCCATCTTCAACAGCTAGGAGCTTTGATTAACAGAGAAAAATTTGCTTATTATTCCTATAGGGTTCTACTTAAGGGATGTTTAACCCTGGTGCCAACATGCTTACCTGCCTCTGTGCCTGGTTCGAGGCCAAGGTCCCCTCTACTCTGCTTCCCCACCTTCAACAGCTAGGAGCTTTGATTAACAGAGAAAAATTTGCTTATTATTCCTATAGGGTTCTACTTAAGGGATATTTAACCCTGGTGCCAACATGCTTACCTGCTTCTGTGCCTGGTTCGAGGCCTCTCTGTCTCTCTGCCAAGACAATACACCACCTTATCAAACTAAGATGTAGTTAAGTACCATATCTTACTTAACTATCATGTATGATCTTTGTCCTTCAAGATGTGTACAGTTTCCCAGGTTATAACTGATAATAGATCAAAAATGAAACCAAGTTAAGGCATTGCAGTAATCGCCTAAGTGCAAATTGATTGCCCTTAGTTAGCCAACTTAGCCTATGTCGCACATCAGCGACAACATGGTGCATGTGAATACAGGGAACGGGCATTGCAGTCTCTTGTTCAATTGCACTCTAACAAGAATAATCCAACCAGGATGTTTGCCACGAGTGGTCAGGATCTTTCTAACTATTTTCATTCTTCTAACTTCTAAGGGCTATGGAATGAATTGAATGCATTTTCAGCCCTTGAGTACAGTCTTAACTGCTTTACAAAGACAACAGGATGAGATCTAGTTAGTACAGTTTCTTCATCTTTCTTTTCTTTTTCTTACTCCAAGTCATTGTTCAGGAAAGTGGTATGCGGTGTAGGGGCAGAGAGGATAGCACATAGACTATTTGTAGTATGTGGGAGTATATGCACTTTTGGAGATTTTTTTTTTTTACAATATTAATGTATAGTCATGGCATGATATATTGAGCTTGTCAAAATGATAAATTTAATATGTAGACTATATCATCATATATATTTAAATGTAAACATATTAATATGCATGTATTATATCTTTATGTATATGTGTATATATGGAATGTGCTCAGTGAAATGAAAAACGGGCTGAGCGGCCGATTAATCGGCCAAACACCCAGCCCGTTCGATTTTTGCTAAAATCGCCGGTTAACTTTTTTGTAATTAATCGGCCGTTTTTTCCCGTTTTTTACCCATTTTTTTCGTTTTTTTGCCCGTTTTTTTCCCGCTTTTTGGCCGTTTTTTGTAAATTTTGCTGTACACCTGTAATTTTATATAAACTATATGGCCCCAAGTATTACTGACTATAATATATTAAACTTAAATATCCTATGATAAGCCTAGTCTAATAGAATGCATACTTGTATGCAAGTTGGGATAATAGGGTACTGTTGTAAAGTGTAATTTATACAAGTAAAATATATGTAATGTAACTATTATCTAATTTTAGAATGCATACTTTAGTTAATTGTACTGCTGTAATGTATGACTAATTGATGATATGCACATATAACAATAAGTTAGAAAGGTATCCAATAATGAGTCTATTGTTTACTGTATGCAAGTTGGGATAATAGGGTATTGTTGTAAAGTGTAATTTATACAAGTAAAATATATGTAACTATTATCTAATTTTAGAATACATACTTTAGTTAATTGTACTGCTGTAATGTATGACTAATTGATGATATGCACATATAACAATAAGTTAGAAAGGTATCCAATAATGAGTCTATTGTTTACTGCTTAACTATGTAAACATGTGATGCAAAAATATTTCTGAATCATGTATGTGGGGTATTTTATCTATGTCAAATCTATTATTTATTATATTATGGCTATAATTATTGTCTTATAGCTATCTTATAAACTAATTGGGTGTTTTTACTGTTGGGTAGAGTGTTTAGAATCTTTAGATATTTATAAAAGTCTCAAAGAGTATTAGTATTTATATACATATATATGTATTTTGTATAAAATTATATAGGAAATTAAAACCCGTTTTTTAAAAAATCGGCCGCTTACCGCTTAACCAGTTACAAGGTGCTGTCCGCACGGTTACCGCTTAACGTTTTTTAAAACATTGAATGTGTTATATGTACAAATATTGAAATGTGTGTGTATCTTTATGTATATGTGTATATATGGAATGTGCTATATGTACAAATATTGAAGTGTGTGTATCTTTATGTATATGTGTATATATGGAATGTGCTATATTTACAAATATTGAAGGGTGTGTGCGTGTGTGTGTGTGTGCGTGTGTGTGTGTGAAGAGCATGTATTACATGTCAATAAATCAAATGCATACATAAATGTACAAATTTGTGTGTGAAATGTGTGTAGGTATGTGATGCATAGGTATATTTTTATATTTATACATACATATGGATATATCAAAAGGTAATCGTACAAAAGTGTGGAAATTTGTTATAATAACAATAATCTATACATAAAAATATGACTGTATGTCTAAATATATAATGAAATGTACATATCCATATAGTCGTCATATGTATGTATATGTCTGTAATGTATGAGCATTTGTAGTAGGCTTTTCAAAAAACAGAGTTTCATCGGCCATTTAATCAGCAAAGAAGAATTATATGCAGCCCAGGACCATTTCGTGCACCGGTTAGCAATATGTGGTGTGGAAGGGTGAGATTGGGTGACCAAATAGGCATACGTGGGAGTATAAGCAGTCGTGCGGACAGATTTTCCAAAGAGTGCGACAAGTTTAGGAATTAGACAGTGGCGGAGCCACTTACAGGCCAGGTGAGGCCTGTGCCTCACCCAACTTTTAGAAATTAAACAGTTTTTATTTCAGAAAATACAGCTTTCTACCTGGGAAGAGTCCGTTCAGCACTGGCCACGTGAATAGTCTAGATTGAAAATGAATCGCTTGATAATCTGACACTCGGAAAGCCGTTCCTTCTATGGTTTCTGATGCCCGTGATAACACGCAACAGACGGAAAATGCTCCCAACATTGCATGGATAAAATAATAAGTTTAACTCACCCAAACTGTTGTAGATATATAAGGATATCTTCCCATCTATGACCTAGGTTTCTCATATTGCGTTTGTGGCGGCCCCTCTAGCTAGAGATGACAGAAGGAAAGATGTCAGTTGTCCCTCTATCAATATTACAAAGTGTTGCATGGCTCTCGACGTTGGTCAGTACCTGTTACGCTAGAAACAGGTTTTACTCTTATACAGTCTCGCTTTCTAAGGAACACTTGATTCTTAGTTACCATTATATCTGTTTCGTATAATGTGCTGTATGTATATCAACGAGAGAATCAACTATTAGCATTAGTGATCGGACATGATCACAAAGAAAGTCACCTCTCCTACTCCTACTCAATCTTTTATGCCTTATATTGCTTGTTTACTATACATTCCACCTTTTGATGTACTTGAAATCCATATAAATAATAATCAATGAAACATACTCAAATACTTCAATAAGGAAAATGTTCAATGGAACCATTCTTTGATGAAGAAAAAATAGGTATCATAGTGGCATTGGTGATGTTAATCTCAGAGTAGAATGGGTACGATTTATTTTAAAAATATAGGAGACTTACACTTTAAATTTCACACACTAACCAATAAATTTCACATTCTATGTGCCATTAGAAATGCATACTCTCTTTATAAAGCATGTTACCATGAATTTTCATACACAGTTTTAACTTAAGGGAAGCCGAATCGATTGGTTTGATAAATAGTATAGTAGGAAGGATATGGTGTTCTCATAAATACAACATTTTCAATGATAACAATTTTAAAGTTAAGATGTTGAATAGGATTTGGAGGATGTGTATTTGAATGATGTTTGTTCTTTATGCCCAAAAAGATATCCCCATAAATCCTGACATTGATGTAATAAAGCAATATATGAACATGCAACCAGTGATCATTTTTATCTTACATATCATTCTATCTATGTCTTGATTGTTTTGGTTTTTTTTCTCTCTAACATATTGAAGAACCTTTATAGTCAGTCTTTTTAAGTGTGCCTCACCCACTTTGGAATCCTGGCTCCGCCACTGGAATTATATTTTTGTTTTTGCTGCATTGTAGTCAGTATGGTATATGCATGTCTGTGTCAGATTCCATTGCCTTCGAATATGCCTTTTACATATGCTTCCACTTTGGTATCTATCCATGTTACTCGTGTACATGGACACTGGCACAATCATGGTCGTACCTATCCCTTGGTGAGAGGGCATGGCCGCATGGCACGTTTTGCTTCATGCAATTCCTTTGATACTAACATTTGTAGCCAGCAAACCACATGGAAGAGAAATTCAGTGAAGAGCATGGCAAATCTGACTTAGCTAACCAAGTTTCTTCTAATCCTATTTTTACTGGAGTTCTGAAAAGCAGTATCAAGTGACGGACAAATCGGCTACCGCATAGAGTATATGCTTCTGTAATCTTTTTTACACACACATATAAAAACGTAAATATACAAATATAAATATATATTAATATTGGATAATTTACAATTATAATGGCATGAACGCACTCCTAAAGGATGGGCACATACTAAAACCACAGAAAGCGTCTTCTAGCATAAATTAAGCATAGATCTTAGATGAAGTTGTTGAATTATGCCGAAAGTCTAACATTCGACATCACATAAATATTCTTGAGCATATAAACTAACTAACCTAAAGTTGATGGAGTAACTTGTCGTTATTCCAACAACATTCAGACAATCTTACAATTCAATATATATGATAGAGTAGTTTTTTAACATATCAAAGTACATTTACAAAGTTCTCTCTCAAAAGCATCTGCAGATGCGGTCACACAGACCAGTTTGTGGCCATATATCAATCACATATGTATACACTCTGCGGCCACTAGGCCTGACCGCATGCATGATCGCTTATACTGACTTCCTAGATAGGGGTTCTACAAATATTGGTTCTATTTTTTTTTTTCAAGGTGGCAATTGATAGCTAACTAATTTTGAAACCAACAAAGACATGTGTGCCTACTTCTACAGGACTGCAGGCTCTACTCAACATCAAACTTCAGGTGATTCTACTTGTTATCAAACTACTACCTTTAATACCTTTTCATCCTGGATTTAGACTAGGATATTCTATCCATAAATCTAGCTATGGTAAGGAATTTTCTTCCTTAGTTGGATCTTCTATACATTATATGGTGTGCTTATAGGTGGTTCAATAGTTCCATTGTTTATTGATCATCCCCATCATCATCTAAGCCTCGTTTCCAATGATGTTGGGTCAGCTACATGGACCACTCTTTTCCATTCAGCATTTTTATGGGCCATACTCTCGTCAAGGACTCGGAAATCATTGAAATTTAGAAGAAAAATTGATTTCAGTGGGATTTGCTACGATATCATGCGACTACGTCAATAGGATTGTGATTGCCCAAATATTCTGGTGCAACTTTGATGATTGTTGTAGGATTTTGCAATTTCGAACAATTTGATGTTTTTGGTGCTGAACTCAGCACTTGTGTCGAAGCCCAGAGAAATTTCATAGGAAATTCCAACAATTGCAATCATTGGTTTTGTTGCTACTTCAAAAAAAGATGCAAGTAATCCATTCATCCAGCACCTCCCATGCAGGCAAAAAGTAGCATCAAGGCATAGACAAGACTTTAACCATAAGGACAACAAAAAGAACAACCAAACGCCAACCTGAGGTCAAATAGGTCCCATAACACCCGAGGAGCAAACGTCAAAGCACGGCGATCTGTACAGGAGACCATATCCAAGAACCTATACCAAAAGAACCAAAAGCATTCGCCAAAAACCTAATCCACGAAAGACCAACTATGTATACTTCCATATCTTCCTAATACACGGGACTCCTCTTTGGTCCAGCGCAATCATCCCCCTGATGTGCAAAGGGAGGGCAAGGGGGTGCGGATACTGAGAACATATTGTAGAGTATCCCACCAACCGAATTCTCGAGCCACCGCATTCACTATCTTTGATAGGTACATCTAATAACAACAAACTTGGAGGTCAGCAATTTGATTTCTCAAAGGAGTGGAATGACTCTCCAAGGCGTAGACGTTGGACCTCACACCAAGTCAATGGTACCTCTATCATCAAGCTCCAGAGCTGAAAAGACTAAGTTTTCATCATCGTGAATCGTAAAAGCCACAACAAGGGCTTGCATCATAGCTTCAGTGTGATTGC
Organism: Alisma plantago-aquatica; assembly: GCA_963693085.1. NCBI lineage: Eukaryota > Viridiplantae > Streptophyta > Magnoliopsida > Alismatales > Alismataceae > Alisma > Alisma plantago-aquatica. Next base: position 330,476,708 of record OY856409.1, read on the forward strand.
CAACAGTATTGGAGTACTGAATGCCGGTTGCAACTCCCCACGTCTATTACACGCAATACCGGCCACCCAATATGCCTTCCTCCCAAATCCTCCTAGTTTGGGGTGAATACACCATTTAGATCCTAGATCAAGGTAATTCATTATATTTTTCTTCCATTCTCCATCATTCCCAACCTTTCTTTCTTCATTTTCCATACTTCCGCCTTAAAAATGATTTTAGCATCCTAATACACACTAGATCTTTGATTTACTTTTATATTTATATGATTCTTATGTATTCTAAACATAGACCTACACAATTAAGACATAAATCTACATATACAATCACTAGATCTACACTAATAGCTATGATCAATATATTTTTAGAACGTTACTAATATTAGAATAATTATAGTTAATTATTTCACTTAGTTTTAGCAGAAGAGCTTGTAGCAAACACTACTATGGACAGATAATATATTTTTGTAAACATTAAATGGTTCTTGTTTTGATTATAGAATTATAAATATGAAAATTATAAAAATCTAAAACTTTTTATTTCCTGCTTGTTTGTGCTTGTTCATATGATATTAGTTATTGATCCTATGACATTAGTAGACCTATAAATAGTAGTTATAGCTAGCGCTTATTTTTTTCCTTTAAAAAATACAATTTTAGACCTAAAAATACGAAGAAGAAAAAACTAAAATTAGAAAGGTGTGATTGATTCGATAACCTAGGAAACACGGACACTTCTATACAGCCCCCGTGTCAGTGTCGGGCACATTTTGGACACGGACACTTCCCTGACACAGCCCAAAACATTTTGGACACTGCCAGGGCGTGTCCTGTCCCATCTTGGTCCATTTTTGCAGCCCGGACACTTCATGGACACTGTCAGGACACTTCTTGAACACATCTGTGTAGCTGCAGCTGCTGCAGCAGCCTATTTCTGAGTCTATTCGGAATATACAGCTGCTATTCAGCTACACTTATCATTGAGAAAATGTTACACAAAGCTGTATTCTAACTTGAATTGCATATAAAATATCTTAGAAAGATTCAACGTGTAAAGTCCAAGATCAACGAGCCATCAGAAATTGCATTTTGATCTAACAAATTGATTGATTGAGTAATGCAAAGTCATTTACTATATCTGAAATTCTGCTACTGGAAGTAATCCAACAGCTAGGTGGATACTTCATATTATTTCTACTACACAAACACATGCAGATTCATATTCCTATACAATCACGCCATCATTTATTTATTTTGAAATTCTGCTATACTGAAAGTAACGCAACAGTTAGGTATCTACTTCATATAGTTTCTACTGCACACAAACACATGCATACTTCATATTCATATACTATTATACATACCAATATATATAATTCTAGATAATTTTTCAATAAATTTTAGATGCATATATATATATATATAGAAATACACACATATACACATATAGATACATACATTATACACATTTGCATATATTAAAAAAAATCCCCCTCATCTAGAGCCGTATCCGTGTCCTAAATTTTAGAAAATTGACGTGTCTCGTGTCTGTGTCCGTGTCTAGAAACGTGTCCATGCCTCCTTGGATAACACTTTTACCTAGTACATACTTGTAGTATATATCATTATTGCATTGCACTCACTCATATTTTCTATTCAATGTACTATATATTGATGCAATGCATGCTTTATGTTTTTTTCTTCAGTGTGGTTGGCGATTCATTGTTTCGGCAAACACAGCCATACTCATCTCACCATGGGTATTCCGAACACTGTTATTAACCATCACCACACCCAAAGGCTCAAGTACCAGTTCATATTGCATAGTCATATAGTGCAAATACCTTGGGCCCGCATGGAGCATATAAGTACAACTCCTTTGCGTACTCTGATGATTTGCTTGGGGGGGGGGGGGGCAAACATGGAGTGGTGATGGTTCAGTTGTTCCTTTTTGTAATTATATAATATATATACTTAACTACTTAGTCTATTTCTAAGTTATTCCAAAATTATTTGCAATAGATTTTTTAATTGTCGAGTTAACATCAACTGCAAACCGCCAACCTAAGCAAAATATGTGAGGGATGACATACATATGCAACATGTAATATTAAAGCACAAATAAATGCATACATGAATATAGATCATGCTTGACAAATTTCATAACTCAATTCCTTAATTTGGTAACCGAAAACTCTAATGAAATCCCTACTCCCTAGGATACATCTCAGTTTGAATACCTCACACACTCACACATGCATGCACCCCCCACCTGCCCAATATAATTTTTTATTGCATAGTGTAAGATCGTATCTTTAAAAAAATAGCTTATTTGTTCAGTTTGGCGTTGAAATGGTCAGGGTTGCATTTATCAGAAAAATGACAATTTTCATAAATTTCATTTTCCACACTGTCAACATGGCGTCAAAATCGGAGATCTTGTTCCTTGACTCACGTAAGGATGTAAAATATCTCCTTACAAGTTCTCTCCAAGTTAACTTAGGCATGCCTCTTCTTTTAACCATGCTCAACTCTAAAGCATTGCTTCTGATTGGTGCATTTATTAGTTGGCATCATGCATGTCCATACCATCTGAGGCAATCCTCGCATAGCTTGTCCAAAATACTCATCACCCCACTTTACTACTCATTTAGCTATTTCTCAAGCAATCTTTTCTTAGCTTTCCACGTCCATCTTAGCATTTGCATTTTTGCCACATTCATTCTTGATGCATTTCATTTGGCCTTGATCTTTTTCTTTTATTTCTCTTTTGCAAGCCATTTTATAAACAGCATTTCGCCTTCTTGGTAAATAACTTCTCGTGTCTCTTCAACGTATCTAGATTTGGCCTCTTGTATTGCATTTTCAGCTTCCCCTTGTTTGCAAAGTTGTATCTTTGAAATATTGTATTGTCTAGAGATTTAGGAAACCCATATAAATCTCGCTACAAGTTTTATGCATTTTGCACTTCAACATTCCAGCACCATGTCTCTTTCTGTGGAGGCCAACAACCTTTTGGTTTCCCCAAAACGTCCGTAGTGATTTATTAATGTAAGAGCTCAAGTTGTGCCACATTGCTTTAACTTCGAAATATATAAGTTTCAATTACCAACCTTGATAATTTTATCACAAAATATCATATATTTATCCTAAATAAGGTTGCAACACTTGATTCTTCAGTCCTGGGTACCCTTATGCTTCTTTGTGTTGATCGTCGTGTTAATATCCAAAACCACCAACTTATGTTGAGTCGCAAGTTATCTACCGGGGATCACTTACAATCATTGCATATCTTTCAATCTACCACCTTGTATGAAAGTAACATTTGGCTATAATCACACCCATGATTGATTTTATATTGACGTGGTTGGCGATATCTCAAGCACTCCAAGGCCCTTGACATATGGGTTTTTTTTCCTCCTAAGATTTTGTTGCATCTGATTTTTATTAGCAAGCTTACCAAGTCATTAAACTACAGTGTAAATTGTACTTAATGTACTCAAGATGCTTGAAAAGAGATGTTGATACGGTGGAAAATAGCAAGGCAACAAGTCGATCGTTGTTATGGCACCAACTAAGCATCAAGGTGCCCGATGAGGGGGGCCTAGACATCCACCTTAAAACAATGCAAAAAGGAAGAAAAGAAAGTACCTTGGCAGCCACCTCATGGCTCGTCGGACGAGGTATGTATGTATTTGTTTGATCTAATTTGTGACATGTGAAAAGTGTCTTAATGCACTGCTAAACTTGTAGTTCACTCTTATTTGATATATTGGGGTTTAGCAATACATGTTATATTGAAATACCTACATGTAAGACACTACAACACTTCAGTTCAGAGTACAAACAATCAAACATATATAGTTCCCCGTGTCAAACAACTTGTTTTCTATTTGTGTGTGCATATATACATATGTATATATACATACACACACATATATACATATACATATATACATACAGAGTCAAACTAGAATACACTGGGGTGTACATATCACACTGCACACATCAGTGGTTTTCCATCATGTATTATTTTTTTTAATCCAAACTGTTGACCTTCTTAAATATCTTATGAATAGTCTATATATAAAATGCGAGCTCATTTGGACACTTATAGGTCGTGCATAAAAAGACAACAAAAATGATGCACTTCAAATTAGTTGTGTCGATTTGTTGTCCTTAGATGGGTGACTTACACTCGTCCAAATGGGCTCGAATTTTGTATGTAGCCTATTTCATTATTACAATGAAGATCAGTGGTTTACATTTTACAAAAAGATAGTCTTGATAGGCAAACACCATTGGAGCGTACGATATGATCTATATGCCCGAGTGTATTATAGCCTGAGTCTATACATGATTTGTACACCAATGATTGCTTTGGAAAGGATAGAAATAGGTAAGGCATGTAGGTATCACAGAAATCGTACTAATAGGAGATAGAGAAAGTTGAAAATTTCACATTTTCTTTAACAAGTTTAAGAGAACAAAAAAATCTAATTAGGAAAATCATACCATCTTTCTCATGTACAAAAACAGAGAGACCTAAAAAAAATTCTCATAAATAACACTATGGAGATATAGGAGAGGAGAATTATTGGGTACAGAGTTGGAATTTTATGACAGTAACTACATAACAAAAGTCTTATGGAGATTAATAGAAATAATGAAAGAGTCTTCATATGATTTTAATTGTTCTATATGGCATATCCTGAGTGCAAAGGATGTTCCTTGACATGTTATGGTGGAATATAAGTGTTTTGAGCCAATGTATTAGCTTAAGTAAAGACATGTATGATAGTCTAACTAATAAAGTGAGGACTACAACAAGGTTCTGAAATCTGAGCCAACACAGTAGGTTGAACAATTGACATGTCTCCTTATAGATCTAGCCATCCAAATGGAGTTGAACTCAAGTTAGCATTGATGTGGAAATGTCAGCCCAACCGCTTCAACAAGTGAACCAACGACCAAACTAGAGGGTCAATAATCCATACCAAATGGGAAAAAATTCCTCATTGAGATACGTGTGAACCCTTAAAAAACTACGCTATAACCACGCTCATCTTCCTAATAGCCCTAGCCCTTGTTGTGCACACAATCCCGATACCTACTTTCTAGATTTGAAATGCATTGGCATGGCACAAGATGCCATGGAAACCATTACCTTCCCTAGCCACTGCCACTTTCCCTTGTGTTTGAAGCAGCCATCACTGTATACTTTGCAGTTGAAGTGTCATCCAGATCCCATTACCACGCGGCCCTACAAATTGTCACCAATTTAGGCCTTCACACATCAAGGTCCCATACCTCCACATCATCATTATGCTCCTTTATAGGCACTTATTGCTACTTGCTTCTTACAACCCTACCCGTCCTCTTTAGTTATTGGTTTCTGCTTCCAAGCTTCTTTTCATTCCCCATTTCCCCTCAAACTTTTTACGCTATACACGAGTGTGAAGTGTGAACAAGACATACTGCATGTTGAACACCTACTTGATAGAGCCTCATCTAGATCAATCAAAAGTTGAAGCCTGTGCACTGTTTGAAGTTGGAGGTTTGGGATTTGTAAGTTCATTACTTTGAGCCCTAAGGTTCGATCTTCCTCCAATTTTAAAATTTGAATAATGCATTTTATTATTCATTGTTAATCTTTTGATCTAACTACATAATATATTCCCCTACCATATGGTTCTTGCAGTGAAGTTGTTAAAATGAACTTTGTTGTTTATGTTATTATGTAAGTTCTCATTGATGGTTCATTATTTCATATTTCATACTTTCATATAGTTGGGTGTCCATATTTGAGTACATATATACATACATAATGTTATGTCGACATCAGGGAGTTGACCAGGCAATTGAATCAAAGACCAAAGACACTTGAGTTTCATTAGGTCGACCTCTGAAATAGGTATGCAGAACCTTGGACTGTACTAGGCGAGACACCAATGCTTCCTAATACATGTTGCATACATTAAGTACAATCTTTGGGTCTTGATTGTTTTTCATTGGGAGTATCATAGCAGGCATATTCATAATAATAGTCTATGGTGTGCTTCATCGGTTAATTATATTATTTTGATTATAAACACTAGAGACGGGGTGAATCACATACCAAGTATACTACAAAAATGTGGGGAAACGAAAGGTCTGAAGATTAGTAGAAAGAAAACAGAGTATACAAACTGTAGTTTTAGCCAATCCACGAGTTTACAAGGAGCCAAGAGGTTGACCAACTTGGATGGAGTGAATAAAGATATGATAGTCCTTACCAGGCGCCATTTTTTTAATGGAAGGTGAAGGATACAAGAATGCCACTAATAGGATCACAATTGAGTATCTAAAATGGAGAGGCAAGGCTGGATAGTATGTGACTATAACATTCCAATGAAATTGATAGGTAAATTTTTAAGAAAGTTATATGCCCGGCAATTTTACATAGTAATGTATGTTGGGTTGTGAAAGAACAAGATTTTCACAAGATGATTGTAGCCGAAAATGAGAATGCTTGAACTTGCACAAAGACAAGACAAGATGACATTAAATGGCAACCTAAGAGAAAAAGATTGGGAGTAGCAAGTATTGCAGACTAACTGTGAGAGGGTCATCTTGTATGTTTTGTGCATGAGCTATGTAAGCCAGCATGTGCACCACTTCGGGCTAATGCTAATGCATCAAATAAAGTGAAATCGAGTAGAGATTCAGAGAGCTCATAATGAGAAATATGACTCTATTTCCATCTCACTGAATGTAACCTAAATCAGAGTTGAACAGAAAAGGACCCGTGCAGCCAACCCTGGCGACGTTGGGACTGAGTCTTGGATGGGGAACATAAAATAAACACATAAATACATTTTTCCGATATGTGCATCTATAAGAAAATCCAGAGAAAATGGGGTGTGTGCCTAGGTGCTCATGCTAACCTGTGTGCCTGGTCTCCATGGCAATCACGTGGGTTCCTAGTTAAAAGATCCAGATCTCTAGTTAGCAAGCATAAATCTGGAAGTTTGCAAAGTTTTGTAATCCATCACACTATTCCTCTAACATCTGAACTCAAGAGTTAACAAATCCGGTTGAGTAGAGCTGATAATAAAACCCAGAATCATACCTTGATTTGTATTTGGGCTCAGCAAATTTCAAGAGAGACGCTAGAGCCTCCCGCATACCACCAAATTCTTTGTCTGATACAATCTCTGTTCAAATAAGGTATAAACTATTAGCAGAGATGCAGTTTGATCGAGCATTACGCATTCGAGGATTGAGAATGACAGCATAAACCAAAATCCGCTTTGAATTGTATACAGCTGAGAGTATGCAGTTCAGAAATGGATGAATCTAGCAAGCACTATAAACAATGAAACCCAAAAATCACATAACAGAGAACCACCCATCTTAAGACGTAATAACAACAGTGCAACCATCTCGAAATGTTTCTATACAGTAGTCCCACCAATGACTTGCAGGAACTTCTTATCCAAATTAACAATCAACAGACAAACCAAAAGGCCTGGTTCGACAAAAAGTATCAGCACAAACAGATATATGTCAGGGACATCGGTTCAGGAGCCTAGAAGATGACGGATGACAACCAAACCTGATAGAAACTAGAGGTGGAAGTTGTGGAAGGGAAGAAAGAGGAAAGGAGAAGCGTACCGCAATATCTAGCGTAGATCTCGAAGGCTTCCGGCAGTGTCGGCCTTGTGGAACCCATAGATTGAGGTTAAGGAGAAGAGGTGGAGGGTTCGACAAGGAGATGATGGGGTTTTCGGGAAGAACAAAGAACCCTGCTTCTCCCACCACTCGCTCCCCGTCTCCCCCCTCTGCTTTCTCACCGCACAGCGATAGGGAAGGGCACCTTTGTCCTCTCGGCTCTCCCCACCTTCAAACGAAACGGGAAAAATACCAATAAGGCACCGGTATGGTCTGGCAGCACAGCAGTAGTTCCGACGTGTAAATAATCTTTTAGGAGAACAGTGAGGGCTTTCTTACTGATAAGGCTAAAATGATCAGCGCGTGACCGGTCTGTTCCGTTCTTTTGAAATCTAAGGTGATTTTCTTTTTATGTTATTTTCAGTTTTCCTTATCCTTAAAAAATAGCCAAACATTTTTTTAAGATTTTGGAATGTCTATGTCATTCTTAACGTACCTCTCTTGCCACGTTATCATCCTACTATTTTACATTGAACCTCCCCGACGACTTCATAATCACCGTACGTTTTCATTCCATGTTCCTCAACAAATCCACACACTATGTATTATTCCATAGTTACGGCATGTTTGCTTCGCAGGAAAGGATTGCAACAGGTATAGGTGGAGGGTGGGGCATTGTCGTTCCATCTTATGTTTGGATGTAACATGGAATATGATGCTACTATCACATGTTAGTCATTTCTAGCATTGGTTTTAGTATGTAATTCGTTTTTATAAAAAAAAAATTGATATTACTATAAATTTAACTTGTCAAAATATAAATGTTAAGAAATTTATGAAATAAAAATTTACATTTCTACTCTCATATAAAAATTGTCAAGACAATGAATTCTCTCATATATATCAAATCCATTGATGTAATAACATTGGAAGAATAAAATTGATTAACATAATTATGTTCATATAAAAAAATAATTCATACAAAGAATTTTACAATCTACCAATTAAAAGTGTCAAACCGATTTTACTTTCTAGGAGTAGTTCCATGGAAATAAAACAAAATGAATCATGTATATCACATAGATTGTATCATGAAATTTGATTCAAGTTTGTATTATAAGTTTTAACTTGAGTTTTTTTACAGTATAATGAAAATTTGCATTCAACATATGATCTACCCGAGATTGTAATTTTATAATGTACCACCATAGGTATATAATCTCTCAAGGAATTTGAGAGCCATAAAAATATTCTACAATGGTTAATGGTTTTACAAGTTAAGGCATATTTCAAAATAAATTCCATGAGCAAAGTCCTCATGGGAGGTATTGATAAAACTTCATATTCAAATGGCTATTTAGAAATATTTCTCATTCTTCTTCATTGACTAAAAATATGCATGGCATAGGATTTTACAATTGAGAGAGAGATGGAATTTATGTTGTGTGTTTATATTATGAGTAGGGCTAGCCTTTGTATATGAATAAGGTTGGGTGCCAATAATTGCGCACATAAAGTGGGACTAACCCCTATAACACTCCCCATCAAACTTGTGCGTAGATATCATAATCACCAAGTTTTTCACAAGAATTTGACTCAATACTCTTTTAAAGACATACTGAACAATTATGTAATTTTACTATTTGAAGGGATAGGACTGAGTTTGATCAACTTGTCCTTACATCCTCTCACTAAAAAAGTGCCAATTTATTTGTATGTGTTTAGTTCTTTAATGAAAGACATGGTTGGAAGTGAGATGAAGTGTTGTTTGATAATCACGTTGTAAGTCCATTTCTTTTGTCTGACTGGATCAATAGTTCTTTCATGAAGTTCTTCACCCATTATGACATGGGTCATAGTCTGATATTTATATTCACCACTTGAAAGGGCAATGACAAATTGCTTCTTACTTTTTTAGGAGACAAAAGTACCTCCTACAAAAACAAAATAAACACTCACAGATCATCAGTTAATGACAGAGCTTGCCCAATTTGTATATGAGAAGCCATGCACATTATATGCATAAGATAAGAATAGAGAATACTTGCAACATCCCAAGATTTGAGGCCTCGGATAAAATGATCTTAAGATGAATGATTGGACTACCCATATCACCAAGGTCAACTTTCTTTTCAGAAAACCCATCACTAAAGTACTTTGTGGTTAAACATGCTTAGCCTAGAGTAGTACTAGGATGGATGACCAGTCAGAAAGTTTATCCCAGCTTGCATGTGAGTGAGGACAAAGCGCGCAGTTAAGACTAGTGGTGGTATATGGGGCCCGTCTTCATTCTAAAAACTATACTAGAGCCTTGGGAAGTGGTCCTGTATGTTACAAATAATATAATATCCTTAAATTTGGTGAATTTCAAATATAAAAATATAAGACTTGAATTGATAAGTAAATTTTCTAATTGATGAATAATAATATTATCCTTGTGGCATTGGTTCAACTCATGGCCCATGAGACTATTTTCTTTGCAAATAGATCCTTGTGATACAAATTTAAAGATAAAAAGGAATTTGTTTATAAATAAAGGATAATGGATAGTTTGTTAGAAAACAGAATTATGGAATAATAGACAAGTTTCCAAAATAAGATAATTTGTAATATAGATAACTAATGGAGTAATTATCTAACTATGAATGGCAACACAAGTTTTGAGGCATCAAATAAAGATATTTTTATATGATTTTAGAACACTTAAATATAATGCAAAAACTAAGAAATTATAGAATTTGAGATAAAAAGGACTTTCCATATGATGTGGGTAATTGTTTTAAGGAAATACATAAAGGGAAAATTTCATCTATGAAAGATATCCCAATAAATCCTAAAAAATAGATATAAGTTTAGAAAGATATTAATGAGTTTCCCTCCAAGTTTCATAGAGAAAGGATGATCCTAGAAGCCTATGGAAAATTGAGAAGGAATAGGGACTTTCTTGTAAAAATTAAATGTTGGTTTCCTTATTTGAAGAATGAGAAAAGGGTATCTAGAAACATCCCTTTGTTATAAAACTTGGCTCTATACGAGATTCCAGGATAATAAAGGAAATATCTAATTTTGGGACCAATTGGAGTAAAGATGAGAGAGAGATGTGAATTACTTAATTTCTACAATCAAGGTTTACAAAGGGGTCCCTAGGCTACCAAATAGGGAAATAAGTATTTTCACGCTCATGAAAAATACTCAAAATAATTTATGAGATAGATAATCTAAATACAGTATTATGATAGAAAATCTAGGAAGTTCTAAGATATTTTGTGGCCAAGATAATTTAGTTGGTAAGTATGTAGTTTTGCCTTTGAAACCTAGTTTCGGTTAAATAAGGGAATAATGAAGGAGTTTTCCTTTTCCCAAGTGTGAATAGAGTTCTTCAAAAATAATAATATGAGGGATGATTTCCTTTATATGACTTTTTGGTCTATAAAGTAAAAGATATGAGATTGTTAGTATAAGGACAATAGAGAGGAATATAGTTATTACTTTCTTAGCATGATGCATTGCCAATTGCATAACGAAACTTTATGAAAACTAGACCCATTATTATCCAACTCTTGTGCTATATAAGAAGTGGTAAGAAGAGAATACGGACTACCCCAATCCCCTCCTTCCTTTATGTGCATCCTTCCACAACACCGTAGTAGCAAATATCTCTCCCTTCACCCTGGCAATGTTCTTCCTTATCCATGATGGTCTTGTTGTACCTCATAACATGGTGATTGCCATAATGAGATAGAAGTTTAGGATATTCTAAAGTATTATGTCCCTCATCCCTTTCCTTCTGAGTTTCCACGAAAGAGGCTGCCACGTCACCCCATGTTTGAGGTATATATCCTTATTTTATTTAGTTCATATAAATTGCCAAGATTAACCAAATATGGCAAAATTATATACCAAACTGATCAGGAGAATGAGTATAATATAAATAAGATAGTATCATGACCTGGATATGATCCTAATTCCAAAAGTATGGATAATACAAGATTAATTGGTGATTATATGCATGTAAGGCCTAGATCTAATAATTAACATCAAACTTGAGACAACCCTAAAGCCTAGTTTAGGACATATGTTAGATTAAGTATATTTTGAATATGATTAGTGACACCTTAGAGTATACATACATGCAGATAATGTTGGTTGGTTATGTTGAATGCTTGGATTTTTAGATATATGCTTGAAGTACATGTTGCATGATTTCTGCATGAAAGCAAAGGTACGTGGTTATGCCTATGAATACTCACCTTATCGACTTTTGAGGTTTTCTGAAGTTTTCTGAATTGATTTCTATTAAATTGCTTAGTGTTTTATTTACTTCCTACAATATATAAGGCCCATATGAGCATCACTTTATATAAATATAACTTGCTCAAACCCCACATGCTATCTCTAAAAGTCTAAAATAGAAAATAGAAAGAAAGTCATTGAGATGACTATGACCAAGCCCCATATTGGGAAAGTCATAAGAGGTTAAGTCCTAGATTGAGAAGGTCGACACAACACCAAGACCTTGATTGGGAAGGTGGCCCAAGTCCACTGTAGGGACAAAACCCTAGCAAAGGTTACCCCCAGAGATTAAGCAAACTAGGGTTGAGAAATTACAACAGAAAATGCAAGTTTGATTATGGAATAATAATTGCTTCTATGGTTGTTTATGTTTTTAAACCTAGATGTGTATATTTTGTTTCCCCCGTGTACTCAATATAGGGATATATTGGTTGTATTGTTTGTTTCACACCATTCAGTTAACTACAAATTATTTGAAGAAATGGACTTCTAGAAAAGATGGCACTAAAAGGAAAGATGACTAATTTCTATTGGAGGACTATTGATGGATGTACTTTATGTTGTCAACATTATTTTTCCCTTTCCATGTAACTCCCTAGAGGAGATACCATCCTCATATTGTTATCAAACTTTTTTCCATTCAATGAAATTTCTAACGATTATTGATTACTTACTAAACCTTGTTCTAGAATTATGATAATGTCCCTTGCCCTCTCGGTCCGCATTAATTGGGTGTAATAGGGGGAGGGGTCTGTAAGGCCCCTGACCTAGATTAAATGCTAATATTGTGCTTACCTTGTTGAATGAGATGCTTAGAACCTTAATCTAATCCTTTGAGATGTTTTGTTATCATGTGACAAGTTTATGTTTTCAGTTTGGCCCTATTTAAATGTTGTTTGAGCTATGTTTGCTTCTTTTGAACCAAGTTGTAATTTACCCAAGTTGAGGGGTTATTTTGCAAATTTTCACATGTGTAGTGTTCCCTTAGTGCTTTTGTAATGACCACATTTGTGCTTAATTGGTAAACTAGGGTTTACCTGAATGATTACATGCTTGATTAGATTGAACATCATTTAGACTTGATTAATGATAGTAGATCAATTGTGATGTTTCAAACCTAAGAAGAAACTCTAACTATGATTTTAGTTTGAAGAATTAGGGTTTGAGAAATGTAAACCCTAATCGGAAAAAATTAGGGTTTTGATAGTACATGAATATGGAATTTGATCCGGGTAGCAATGTGGTAAATGATTTTTCATATTTTCTACAAATTTTTATTAAGTGAATTTTGGATATGATATGGATAACTCAATCATGCATATTGGAGAAAATTTTCAGAATATTTGAGTGCTCTTTGAATGTGGTTCTCGGTCGAACTATACTTCGACCAAAATGCTGACAGAGTGCTTTTTAGCAGTGTAGTGTTTTATTTTTATTTATTTATTGGTAACTCCAAATGATCTAAAATTTTAACTGGAGATATGAAACTCAATCATAAACAAAATGTAAAATCTAATAATTTTTGGATGTGCTTATACCTTATCAGTAGATGAATTATAGTAATATTTTTATGACAGAAAATTCACCTGAAATAAGAGAAAGTATAGTGAGGGGTCAATGTGCAATTGACCCAAGCAGCTCAATTACTCTATATGGTCAACCTAACACACTAGTATCTCTCATAATTCGTGATTCATTCTAGATAAATGAAATCCTAGAGACAGAGGGAGAGTTAGGGTTTGAGAGGAGAAATTGATGGAGATGCTGACCTAGGGTTTTGCGGTCTGAGGAATGATGAAATCTTGTAAGTTTAGCTTATTTGCATAAACTTTAATGGTGAATATTCTCTCACATGTCAAGATTCCGTCCCTCCTCTGATTTGACCCAAAATGGTATCAAAATTTCTCCTTTTCTCACTCTTTCTTCATAATCCCTCATTTTTAGGGTTTCCGAGTTGAAAAGAAGAAGAATCGGGCGAATTGCTAGGGATTTGATATGAGATCGAGATTTTTAGGGATGAGCTGTGTTTTTAGGGTGTTTTCACACCTTAGGGTGAGTGGGAACTTCCTTTAAACAGTATATTGCATGAAAATTGGTTAAATCATCCATAATCTTTAATTATTTAATATGCGACTACAAACCCCGAATTGTCTGTTTGATCTAAGTTGTTGCAAAATGATATGAAATGGATTCTCCCTCTGTTTGTTTGAATTTCAGATGATAAATTTATATTAGAAATGTATACAATACATCCTAATGCAAATTCCCTAAGTATTCGCAGGGGTTATAAGAGTAAACTAAAATATAGGGAATTTGTCTATAACTGAAATTGTTGTATAATTAAATAGAGAAATTTGTTTATCTAGATCCCCTTGGTTATGAATGATTGTTTATCTAAATTCATAGTACATATATGTCAGATACTATCTTGGATTTCATTTAAGGTAAATAGTGTTTGTTTGATATCTCAATAAAGAGGGTGAAATACTAGATGCGAGGAAAGTTGGATATTTGCGAATAGATATTGTGAAATCCATTTGAACGGATTTTCTTGACATGATAGACTTTATTTATTCAATTTTATTATTGATGAATGTTATCTCAGTGAATGGCATGGAAACCCAAATTCAGCTAAGTTCCAAGTTTTCATACATATATTGATTTTATATGATTTGTTGATAGTAGTCTTTATTCAGTGAATGTTTATGTCGCATGAAATCCTTATGAGAGCCATGTGATAAGTGAATGAGGTAAATGAAATCCTAAGGGTAGGGTGTTCAATGAATTAAGCATTTTGATTACCATGTTCTCAGTATGAGATGCACAACCCAGGATTTGGGTCGATGTGCACGTTTTCCAAGAAATTGCAAATAATTTATGGGTGCAAATGACGATTACTCATATGCCAAGTAATTAGCTCTTAGTCCGTCTGCATGTATAGTATGTTGATTGCTCTTAGTATATTACAATGTTTGAATGTACTGCTCTACCGAGTTTAGAATGATGTACATGTTGTATTATAAACTTCAATTAAATAGACGTGGTACCATAGAGATATCAGAGTCAAGTATAAGTAAGAGAAAGGTACAATGTATAAAGAGCTTTCCAAGAGTAATTAAATAATAGACATAGGTGCCATGAACACCGTAGATTCCCTACAGATGTCTGCACTGTAGGGAGGAAACGATCTACCCTGACAGCGACCAGTATACGAGGATTGGATCGCACCCACATAGCGTGCGGGGAGACGAAGCCCTTGAGGAAGTCTACTAAGATAAGATAGGTTACCCAACATGAACCGGAGATCCCATTGGTAACCCAAAGGTACCCACAGAGCGTACCAAGATGAGTCCCACAGAGCGTCTCAGACCCTCCGCCTGTGTACTCAGTCTAGAAGGAGAGGTCCAGTTAAAGGCCAGTTGTTTAGCTGCCTTAGTCAGACATGACGGTTTGAGTCAAGCAGACCCGGATTCAGTTTTAGGCCTAGCTTCCCGGGTTTTAAGCTAAGTCTTGTACGGTGAGATCGTAGTTCGCTATGAGTCTTCATACGTAGAGTACACTGCATATGATCAGAGCATAAGCTAAAATATGTTCATATAGGTTTAAAGAGTTTCTTATAAGTAAGAAAGGCTAAGAAAGATTCAAGTACAGTTTCCTAGCAATTATTTTTTGTATGTTTCTGAATTATTAGTTCTCGTTGAAATTAAACAAGCATGTTCATATATTGATACACTCTTGTAGATATCTAGAGTATCTTGAAATATTTATGTTTGAGAATGATTAGTCTCTTTTAAGCTTACTGTTGTCATAATTGATATCAATTGCTCAAAAGTATATTTGAAATTTTATTAGTGTTTAGACTGTTTCTTTGAAGTACTCATTCACTGAGCGAGTAGGCTCACCCCTCTACTAAATTTTTTTAGGGATAACTCATGGATTGAAGATATCATTGCATCAGAGTAGATCTGCCACAAGAGTTAAGTCTGAGTATAGTTAAGTTCAGTCAGTCCTTGTCACTCTAGGTCCTTGTAAAGAAATAAGAGAGAGTTGTAAATGATGATGTATAACATTATTCCTCTTTTATCAATATATGTGAATCAGCAAGTCTTATGTGCTTAAAAGTATGAGAAACATAATGAATGTTCATACATGCATATTTATTGTTGAAATCAGATTAGAGAAATCAATGCTTAGATTCCCTTATATTGTTAGTTTATGTGGTTCAATGCGAGAAAACAAAGAGTTTGAAAAGAAGAAGAAAAAAAAGTTATGGGTGATCTTTGTATTACGTTAAATCCTCAATTTTATGCCATAATCTCATGATTAGTGGTAATTGTGAGATCGGGGTGTAACAACTTGGTATTAGAGCTTAGACTGAGTTGTCACGGACCATTAAGTTAGTAAGTTAGAGTCATAAGTGTGGAAGATAGGAGATTTTATGACGTTAGCTCTGGGGATTTGAGTATTTGGATATCCTGGCCCAGTATCTGAGTACTTGGATCAACCAGTATCAAGCTACTCTATTTATTCTTTCATGTATACACTGGCCAGGTATACAGTGGAAGGATGGGCTAGAGAGGAACCCTAGAAATATTAGGGTTAGAAACAAGATAAGTAACATGAATTAAGAGCATAACTATAAAATGAGATAGAACTTTCATTTCATATTGTTGTTTTATTGCAGATGAAAAGAAAAGCTATTATATGTTTGAATTCAAATATTCAGCATTTTGAAATATATATGGGTCTTTAAGATTTTTTGTACACTATGCGATTGTAGCATTTATTGATTACATTCTTTGAATCAAGTAGACTAGAAATGATCTTTGAATGAGCTTTCCTATGTGGATAAGTTTTCTTCCACACATTTGAGATGAATAGGAGTTGAGTAATCCTGAGTAGCTCTTGGCTTCAGGACTGTAGGTTCGGCCTGGTCCGACTGGCAGGATGCATTACTGGGATCTAATGACTCCTATTAGTAACATAACAAGAGTAAATTTTGGATATATTAGATCCAAATTCTAGTATGAATGTATATACTCTAAGATTTTGAAGTATAAGGGAAAGACTGGGATAACTAAGAATCAGTTGGAACTGATATCTAAGATCCAACTTTGGGGCCTCATATGAGAAACCCTTAATTGGGAATAAAGGAACATGACATAAGGTTTAGATTAAGTTTAATTATTAGGATTATATGAACTCTAAATATGAAATATGGAAAAGATATGAGAAAAGTATGTAAGGGGCTAAGATAATAAGAATCAATCATGAGGAATGGATTATATAACCGAGTACAATACTTTTATGTACTCTAAAGCAAAGGCAAAATAGAAGAAAAGAGTTAAGTATATGATAAGTACATAGAAGTGAAGAGTCTTCAGAAGAGTTAAAGTGAAGAGAACTAGATGAGCATGTAAATCATAAAACTAGGATAAGAAACTTGGTTGAAACAAAGAGAAATGTTGGAAATAATGAGCTTGATTAAGGAATGAGGGTTATGATATAATTGAGAGCATGGAATGTATACTTTATTAATAATTTTAATACATTCATCCTTACTGCCTTTGGATTCTAAGTCTCTATAGAACAACAAACTAGTTTCTAAAAGAAGAACAAAAGTGTAGCTTAACCAATGAATAAGTCATACAAAGGTAGACTATATTCAGAAAGGAAAAACTTGATTGAAAGAGAAACTAAGTTTGACCCATGCATGAGCCGTTTGATTTAAAATGAGGGATATGTAATGTATTAAACATGAGGTGATACGAGTAGAGAGATTATTTATTTAGAATTTCAACTTCACATTAGTAGAAGGATAAAAAGAAATATGTGCAACATGGTATACATGATCATACACATGAATAAGCAACATGATCATAAGAGAAAAGTAGAAGTTAAAGATAACAGGTGGAAGAGTAGTATATGGTAAGAGGATTATGGAAAGTAAGGAAGGGTTTGAAACATGGTGGAGTAATATAGATTATAAAAGAAAGATGTTGGGAGATTTAATCAAGTGATAGTTAGTCAAGTATCCTTGTTGATAACTAATTAAACCTACATATGACAAATGTATTAATGGGATGTTTGAAGATAAGAATTCTAAGTCTCAGAACCGTCTTCTCTTCCATATATTACTTAATGAGAGAAATGTGGGAATGAAGTGATAAGAAAATGAATCATATCTGATGCATAACCACCATGGTAGAGTCATCTAGTGAATGTAATAATGACACACAATATGATGATGAAACCCTAGAAGGGTAAATTGAGAATGTAATCTATCTAAATGGCCAATTAAGATGAAGGAAATTCAACTGATAAGATAAGGAAGACTTTAGTAAAAACTTGTGCGATCCAAAGATTGAATTTCAAATTAAGGAAGCAAAGTCACACCACAATAACATCATGCTACTGATAAAGGCCAAACCCTAGAATGTTTAGAGTTGTAGTAGTTCAAGGGATGTCACTAGTGATTTGACCTTGAATACTAGCATCTCTATAAAACGAGATCATGAAATTTTCACTATGAGAAGTAAATTAGCACTAATAGTAATCCTAGCTAATCTGAAAGGTAGAAAAATAATATGGAAATTATTTAGAGAAAAGGATAAGAAATAGATTTGAAATATAAGAGGTGTGTTTTGAACAAAAGGAGAAATACAATATGAGTGAAGTGTGATATGAAATAAATTCTTACAGTAATAGCAAGAATGATGAATAATCTATTCATACCTTGTATGTTTCAATTTCAGGGATGTTTAATCTACATGATTAAAATGAGAAGGATAAGTAGCAAAAAGTAAGTAGTAATGAATGAGAAGAGAGATAAGAAAAAACAATGGCTTTTAGTAATACATGAATTTGTTTTTAGAAGTATAATTTGTTGAAGGTATATTAAGGGATGTAAATTGGTTCTATGTATGATTTCAGTGTACATGTACAAGCAATATGTTAATTAAAGGTGTCTGATAGTTTAAGTCATTCATACCAGTAATCAATCTTAGTATTGTACAATTGTGGTATGGTGATATGGGTTGAATGATGATGGAACAAATGGAGGGTTAACCTAAATAAGGTAGTCTTACCTATTCACTCATATGAATAGAAGGGATGATAACCATATTGTATTGATATGTAACCCTAATGAGGTGTAGCTTGTTATACCTAGCTTTAATATAACTAAGTGATGGTAATTGGGTATGAATAGTCCTTGAATGACTAATACAATTATGGAGTACTCTATTACTGTTATTGAAACCCTAGTATGCTATAACCCAATGGTTACATCTTGAATTATGTGTGGGTTCATACTTGAGAATAGTATGGAATGTGATGGTAATGCTTCACCTTATGCACCCATGATCCAATGGGTATGTCATGAGTAGTAACGTACAATTGTTGTTGAATCTAGTCTTTTAACTCAAGACTGTTTTGCTATTTGAGTAGCACAATAGTAAAATTCAAAAGAACATGGTGAACCCTCTTTCGTGATTTAGAGGTAATACATAACAATAGTACTTATTTAACAGTATGAATTGAGATAGTTGGATCAGATTATCGATGTTGAGGTAACACCTCAAGAGTATGAAAATATTGAAATGGTTGTTTCTCACTCTATCCTATGATTGATTGTGGCATAGAGAATTTGTTTATTATCATTGAGAACTATTTCAAACATGTTGTGATTTAGTAAAGGAATAATGGACTTAACGTTGAAAACTACATTCAAGTGTAAAATACAAGAATGTAATAACATGTAAGATTTCATAAGCTTAAAATAAACTTTGAATATACTTTGTTTGCATATTTATGTTTCGGGGACGAAACTTTTTAAGGGGGTGAGAATTGTAATGACCACATCTGTGCTTAATTGGTAAACTAGGGTTTACCTGAATGATTACATTCTTGATTAGATTGAATATCATTTAGACTTGATTAATGGTAGTAGATCAATTGTGATGTTTCAAACCTAAAAAGAAACTCTAACTATGATTTTAGTTTGAAGAATTAGGGTTTCAAACCCTAATCAGCAAAATTAGGGTTTTGATAGTAAATGAATATGGAATTTGATCAGGATAGCAGTGTGGTAAATGATTTTTCATATTTTCTACAAATTTTTATTTAAGTGAATTTTGGATATGATATGGATAAATCAATCATGCATATTGCAGAAAACTTTCAGAATATTTGAGTGTTCTTTGAATGTGGTTCTCGGTCGAACTATACTTTAACCAAAATGCTGACAGAGTTCTTTTTAGTAGTATAGTGTTTTATTTTTATTTATTTATTGGTAACTCCAAATGATCTAAAATTTTAACTGGAGATCTGAAACTCAATCTTAAACAACATATAAAATTTTCATAATTTTTGGATGCGTTTAGACCTTAGCAGTAGACGAATTATAGTAATATTTTATGACAGAAAATTCAGTTGAAAAAGAGAAAGTATAGTGAGGGGTCAATTTGCAATTGACCCAAGCAGCTCAATTTCTCTATATGGTCAACCTAACACACTAGCAGCTCTCATAATGCGTGATTCATTCTATAGAAATGAAATCCTAGAGAGAGAGGGAGAGTTAGGGTTTGAGAGGAGAAATTGATGGAGATGCTGACCTAGGGTTTTGCGGTCTGAGGAATGTTGAAATCATGTAAGTTTAGCTTCTTTGCATAGACTTTAATGGTGAATCTTCTCTCACATGTCAAGATTCCATCCCTCCTATTATTTTATTTGAAATGGTATCAAAACTTCTCCTTTTTCACTCTTTCTTCATAATCCCTCATTTTTAGGGTTTCCAAGTTGAAAGGAAGAAGAATCTGGGGAATTGCTAGGGATTTGATATGAGATCGAGATTTTCAGGGATGAGCTACATTTTTAAGGTGTTTTCACACCTTAGGGTGAGTGGGAACTTCCTTTAAACAGTATATTGCACAAAAATTGGTTAAATCATCTATAATCTTTAAATATTTAATATGCGACTACAAACCCTGAATTGTCTGTTTGATCTAAGTTGTTGCAAAATGATATGAAATGGATTCTTCCTCTATTTGTTTGAATTTCATATTATAAATTCATATTATAAATGTATACAATACATCCTAATGCGAGTTCCCTAAGTATTCACATAGGTTATAAGAGTAAACTGAAATATAGGGAAATTTTCTATGACTGAAATTGTTGTATAATTAAATAGAGAAATTTGTTTATCTGGATCCCCTTGGTTATGAATGATTGTTTATCTGAATTCATAGTACATATGTCAGATACTATCTTGGATTTCATTTAAGGGGAATAGTGTTTGTTTGATATCTCAATAAAGAGGGTGAAACCCTAGATGCGAGGAAAGTTGGATATTTGCGAATAGATATCGTGAAATCCATTTGAATGGGTTTTATTGACATGATAGACTTTATTTATTCAATTTTATTATTGATGCATGTTATCTCAGTGAATGGCATGGAAACCCAAATTTCGTTCAGTTCCAAGGTTTCATACATATATTGATTTTATATGATTTGTTGATAGTAGTCTTTATTCAGTGAATGTTTATGTCTCATGAAATCCTTATGAGAGCCATGTGATAAGTGAATGAGGTAAATGAAACCCTAGGTATTCAATGAATTAAGCATTTTGATTACCATATTCTCAGTATGAGATGTACAACCCAGGATTTGGCTCGATGTGCATGTTTTACAAGAAAGTGCAAATAATTTATGCGTGCAAATGAATATTACTCGTATGCCAAGTAATTAGCTCTTTTCAGTATATTAAGATGTTTAATTGCGTGATTCTAGTGTATAAGTGCCAAATGGACATGCATTATGTTTATTTAAGTATTTGAGTCTGTCTGCATGTATAGTATGTTGATTTCTCTTAGTATATTACAATGTTTGAATATACAACTCTACCGAGTTTAGAATGATGTACATTTTGTATTATAAACTTTAATTAAATAGACGTGGTACCATAGAGATATGAGCGTCAAGTATAAGTAAGAGAAAGGTACAATGTAGAAAGATATTTCCAAGAGTAATTAAATAATAGACATAGGTGCACTGAACACCGTAGATTCCTTACAGATGTCTGCACTGTAGGGAGGAAACGATCCACCCTGGCAGCGACCAATATACGGGGATTGGATCGCACCCACAGAGCATGCGGGAAGACGAAGCCCTTGAGGAAGTCTCCTAAGATAATATAGGTTACCTAACATGAACCAGAGACCCCAGTGGTAACCTAGAGGTACCCACAGAGCGTACCAAGATGAGGCCCACAGAGCGTCTGAGACACTTCGCCTGTGTACTCAGCCTAGAAGAAGAGGTCCAGTTAAAGGCCAGCTATTTAGCCACCTTAGTCAGACGTGACGGTTCGAGTCAAGCAGACCCAGATTCAGTTCTAGGTTTAGCTTCCTGGGTTTTAAGCTAAGTCTTGTACAGTGAGATCGTAGTTCACTACGAGTCTTCATATGTAGAGTACACTGCATATGATCAGAGCATAAGCTAAAATATGTTCATATACGTTTAAAGAGTTTTTATAAGTAAGAAAGGCTAAGAAAGATTCGAGTACAGTTTCCCATCAATTATTCTTTGTATGTTTCTGAAATATTAGTTCTCGTTGAAATGAATCAAGCATGTTCATATATTGATACACTCTTGTAGATATCTAGAGTATCTTGAAATATTTATGTTTGGGAATTATTAGTCTCTTTTAAGCTTGCTATTGTCATAATTGATATCAATTTCTCAAAAGTATATTTGAAATTTTATTAGTGCTTTAGACTATTTCTTTGAAGTACTCATTCATTGAGTGAGTAATCTCACCCCTCTACTCAAAAATTTTAGGGATAACTCGTGGATTGAAGATATCATTGCATCAGAGTAGATCTGCCATAAGAGTTAAGTCTGAGTATAGTTAAGTTCAGTCGGTCCTCGTCACTCTTGTTGGGTTTTAAGGGAGGCAGAGAAGCAGCGGAAACAAAAATATTTCTCCCCAAAACCCAGAACAAAAGGAATCGTGTCAACGTCTATACAATAGGAAAGATGGTTTGTGAATGCATACCTTGTCCCGAGGCTTGCTCGGCGACAGTACCTCGCGCCTTGTGCGGTCTTCACCTCCGGTCTTGGACGGTGTCTATGCAACTCTTGGTCGCACCGGGATTGACGACTCCTGGTCTCACCGAGACTGTCGGGATTGACAGTTATCCTCCGAGCGGCAGAGGTCTCCCGCCTCTGCAGTCGTCCACACAGACTGCCTGGAACTCCGATCTCCTTGTCCCACAAGGAATCGGAAGGAGTCGCACCCTCCTGTCGGCGTACTAGTCTCCAACACACTCTCCTGCCACCAGTCGCTTTCTGCAGTTGTCTTCCCTTGTTGTGCCTCCCTTATCGGGTAGCACTTGCTCGGGCTCTCTCGGTTACCAAAACTAGAGAGAACGACAACTTCACAGAGCAAATGGTTGCACTGAGTTGTCCTTTGAGAAGCCCCCAATACCCCTATATATAGGAGGGTCATGGGATAGGGTTCTCTATCCCGGGCAATGCGGGACTAAAGCAGGAGTAGAAGGGTTCGAGATTTTCCACAAAAACAATCAACTGTGTAACCTGAACCGATCGTTTCACAATTGAAACGGTCGGTTGGGGATCTGAGCCGGTCGGTTGACACCTCAACCGATCGGTTGGGACCCATGAAACGGTCGGTTCATTTCTGAACCGGTCGGTTCGTGGTCCTGATCAGTTCCCGATTGACTTTTCTTCTTTTGTTTCGAATTGGTATCAAATACCAATCCTTGTTCCAATCAAATTGGGCAAGTGAAACGAAAGAAAATTTCTCACCAATCTTACTTTCCCAACTTGCTCGGTTGGACTTGAACCGATCGTTTCAACACTTGAACGAATCACTTCACCCTGTCCATGAGCCGATCGACTCACAAGTTGAGCCGATCGGTTCACCAAGCTCAGCCGATCGGTTCATCACATGAGCCGATCGGTCGGGAGTGCAGATTGTGCAGAATCCGTCAATCGCAGTTTCAATCAATCCGATACTCTAATCAATCAATCCAACACCTTGAACACTATGATACTGAGCTATCAATTGATTGAGTGTTTAATTGAACTACTAAACTCCTTTAGTAATCAATCTAAACATGTTTGTGGACAAACTCCTATTCCAAGTTAAATCCTATGTCTGTGACACTACATGTCCATTTCACGTTGGCAGTGAAAGTCCATAACACTTATGACTTCACAAGAAAAGAACGATGCCTAGTCACACATCAGTGCTACCCAAGTGAAATAGAAAGTTGGAGAACAACTTTCAATCCTACAATCCATGAAAGGTGTTACAGTGAATGTATAATTCCTTTGTCACTGATATCCTGAATGAACTCGAGGCATGGAACAGTCATCCTGTCAACGTTCATTCATTTCCTTGATCTCAGAGCAGACTGGGTGAGATGTGTGTGACATCAATATCACATATTAATTCACATGTACATGCGCATGCCTTTCTCAATCTTACTCATCAAGTGGCCAAGGACATCAAACTCCCTCAGGAGGGACAAATTCCATATCTATCACTCACCCCTCAAAAGCCCCATGTGTCAAAGACACCCAATAATCACCTTTATAACAACCCATGTTTCAGGACTGCATTTGATGATGTCAAAGTGTACCCAACGACATGTGTTGAGTGTAGTGATTTCAGGTCTAAGAATCACACTCACCACCATCACTGTGAGAGCTGACTGTGACTACCAAGTCATGGTTCCATGTGTCACTCTCACGGTGGGTCTGTCTGGTACCTTGTTCTCTAACAAGTACCTATGTGCTTGGTTTGATATCACTATATCATGACTAATGAGATTCTGTCATCAACCAACACACAATCTAGTCTTTAGTGTTATTGATGACTATGGTTATTTCCGCAATAACAACCGACTAGGGACTAAACAAGAATGTATACTCTTAACATCCGTATGATCTCATCGTTTATGTCCTGAACCTAAAATCATACGTCATTGAGTAAAACCATTCTTTGGACATCTATCATGTTACACCATCATATCAAAAATAGTTTAAACATATAGATCAGAAATTGCCTTTATTATTATTCAAATCATTTACAAAGTATCCAATTACAATCATCATACGACTTGCTCTATGGGCATACATACCAACAGACTCCCACTTGCACTTAGAGCCAGTCACCAAGGAACCTCAGTCCTTGTGACCTAGCATGACCATCATGCTTCTGCTGAGAAAGGGCCTTAGTCAGTGGATCAGCTATGTTGTCTTCAGTTGGTACTTTGCAAATCTTCACATCTCCTCAATGTATGATCTCTCGTATGAGATGGAAGCGCCGCAGTATGTGCTTGGACCGCTGATGTGATCTGGGTTCCTTATCTTGTGTAATTGCTCCATTATTGTCACAATAAAGCTCAATTGCATCACAACTACTGGGAACTACACCAAGTTCAGAAATGAACTTCTTGATCCACACAGCCTCCTTTGCTGCATGTGAAGCAGCAATATACTCGTCCTCTATAGTAGAATCGGCAACTGTTTCTTGCTTGGAACTCTTCCAGCTCACAGCTCCATTATTAAGGCAAAATACAAATCCTGACTGCAATCTGTAATCATCTTTATCAGTTTGGAAGCTTGCATCAGTGTAACCCATGTCAGTCTTTTTCTTGAAGACCCACTTGCACATTGCCATCCATGTCAGTCTTTTTCTTGAAGACCCACTTGCACCCTATGGGTTTTACCCCTTCGGGTGGTTCCACCAAAGTCCATACTTTGTTGGAGTACATGGATTCCATCTCATATCTCATGGTTTCTCAGAATTTGGTCCTTCCATAGCCTCTACGTAGGTAGTTGGATCATCATCTATGATCAACTTACCACCTTCCTGAGTCACAAGGTATCCAAACCTCTCAGGTTCAAGGCAGGTCCTACTAGATCTATGAGGTCCTTGTGTTACCAGAGGAGAATGAGATCCCACAACACCTTGTGAATCTCAAATTTCCTCTTGTATATCTACCGGTTCTATGTTTTCTTGTTGGGCTTGAACCTCTTCAAGCTCTATATTCCTCCCACTGTTTCCTTTGGAAATAAATTCCTTCTCTAGGAATACAGCATCCCTGGCAACAAACACTTTGTTGTCAGTAGGGTGGTATATGTGGCGACCGAATCGATAAATCACGATGTAAACTCAGCGGAAGTGATTAACTAGCAGCGGAATTATCAAAATCACTAAAAATTTAAAACTTTTTGGAAAGAGATCTTTAAACCATAAAACTCTTTTATAAGAAAACAAGATGAACTGTTTACAACATGGTTTGACATTACATCTCTGTGAATTCACATCTTGAGTGATTACATACATCCATTGCCCTGTTACTTGTATAGGCAAGATAAAAAAATCTCGAGGCATTAAGCCAAAAACCTCACATCTACTGACTCCTAGGACCTGAGAGTACAGAGACGACACATAGGACCTACTATCTACAAGACTTGACAGTCAGTATCTCCACCTGAGATTCACTGCTGCCCCTGGTGTTGTTGCTGTTGTTGTTGCTCATCTCTAGATGGATTCCTTCGTCCCCGGCGTCTACCTAAAAATTTGAATCCCACGGGGGTGAGACAATTGAATAATTGTCCCAACGAGAGTTATAACTCTCTGCCAGAAGCTTTGTTATTGCAATAAGGAATAACAATAAGCAATATAATTATTAACATTTAACAGTAGGTTTAATGTCAAGTAAAGCAACATTTCAATTATAACTTAATTGGATATCAAAGCATATCTCATTAAAGAATATGGAGAACATGTATACTAGTTATTTAACTAGAACATTATAAACAATGTAACATCAATCATTGTTTCTCGTAGTTCAACCTAAGCAGTTATGCTACATGGCTGATTATGTTTTCCAAACATTATTATGCCCTGCTGAGATGAGGTATACCGCTCATACTCCAACTGACCATTATGAAATCGCGTCGGTACCATACATAGGTCATAAAAAGAGCCGGATTCTTATGACCTCATCTTCCTCAGTCAGTGTGAGGATTTACATGCAGGACATCTTGTTTCTCTACTATGATAGCTATCTAGGGTATTCTGGCAACTTCGCTATTAGAGTCACAGTGGCGTTCTGTACTCTCTTCGTCATCGAGGGATCTCTTGTTTATCTCTCATCGATGCGGCATTAATGATTCCCTCAGGAGATCAATGATACATCATCCCGGCATAGACATGTAATGAATGATTGATGGGTTAAAGATACATCCTACATCAATTCCTACATTAGGATGTAAGGATATTCACGTCCATAATCCCCCATATACTCAAAAGTATATGTTCTAGGAGTTCCCTTAGGAAAACCTATTTCACCATCATTTGGTCTCTGACAATGATGGATCTATGGTCAGGGCCCTACATGATATGATCATACTTGATTATTTAAGTACATTTTAGCATTCTTGTAGCATCAAGCATGTTTTCAAACATAAACAATTAAAACATCTGCTATAGAAGAAGAATACTAAATTTATCAAGTTTATTTCACATCAGTTATCATTTCTTAACCATCTCATCATTATGGTTCAAGAACAGGGGTGTTCAAACCCTTAAATCATCATAAGTCATCTAATAGCATGACCTTAATTGTAACAATGTAAATATTACTCAATGCTCTTACAACCCATCATTCTCATATGTTACCTCTTAAACCAGGAAACATAGTATATCATTATTAATAAAGCTTATAACATGCTTTCAATGAATAAAACATCATAACTCTTACCTGGCTATGATTACCTCTTGCTAACAACATGCATGACTAATATAATTGAAGACATGCTTATATAACAATATCAGTACAATACCAATTCTTTTCAATTTATTCATAGAACACCACGGCCGTGCTACCTTGCACTGTCGTGCAAAGGGAAGCTACCACGGCCGTGCTCCATAGAATGGTCATGCTATCAACATCATACCATGACCATGTTACATCACCGTGGTTGATTTCTAGGGTTAGGGTTTATTCAACTCAATTAAGGTTATTAAACCCTTTTGACTTATAAGGCATAAGGATTCCTCATATTATAATTCATTCAAAGTGTTTCATACTTAAAAGCATAACCCAAACTTAGGGTTAAAGTACCCTACCTTTCATTAATTAGGGTTTCCTGTTCACATTATCAATTTAACCCTAATATAATACTCCACTACCCTTGGGATCATTCAAAGATGTTATAAGTGTTTGATTTCAGTTATTGTACTCATCATGTATCATTAATGATCATTACTTCTAAGTATTAGCCCATTCCTCATATGATGCATATATCATACATCAGAATTATCCAATTATCTGTAATGATATAGGTTTAAACATTGTTGATATAGGATAAATCATCATCAACTATTCTAGGTATCTTCATATTCAGGATGTTATCTACATCATGCTTTAGTATACATCATTTCTAAGAGTTTGATGCCCATTATTATTGTAAGGTGTAAAATCTATTACTCATTCATAGGGATGTTTGGATCTAGGCATCTTACCTCTTAAATCCTTATTTATTGAAATTACCACATTTATCATTCACAGGGTTCACTAACCCTATTCTATGTGTTTATGACATAATCATCTTATTTAATTTATTTAGCTACACCTCACCTTATTGTACTATCTAGTAAACCATCTCAAGGTTTTCATGATTGATAAGCCATAAGTTAAGCTTGCTATTCATCTTAATAAGGGTTTCCCATAACATCACCTCCAATTAGGGTTTCTATTCATATCACATCTCCCCTAGATTAGGTTTATGATTAATATCCCACCATTAGGGACTACTATTTCACATCATGTTATTCCCCTAGAATCAGGGTTTACTATTCACATTACATGATTTACCCTAAAATTAGGGTTTACTATTCACATTACATGATTTACCCTAAATTAGGGTTTACTATTCACATTATAGTGAATTGAGGTCTTACCATCATTATTTATGAAGATTACTTCCATTAATACCTTCAAATTAAGTTAAGATTCATAATCTCCATAATTAGGGTTTCCATGATCTCCTTATGAAGGATCATACCCTAATGGTGTGTATTGATACATTTTAAAGGTATCTTATTTGATTGTCATTGATATTAGGAGTCTTCTCTCTCTTCTTACTAATAGATGATGTTTACATCACTCTTGATTAGGTTAAATCAACTCAACTTTGACTGACATAAGTCAAGTCATCACCATTAAGGTCATTAGGGTTTACCTGATCGAGGGTACTAGTCACACTAACCCACTAAGGGTACTTTTGTAATATTCACCATTGACCCTAACATACATTAGTTCACTAATTACTTAACCCCTTAATGACTTTAGGTGTCTTTAGGGTTTAGGTTAAATAACCATTGAACCATCTAAGTCTTTAAAGCATTAAGCATTCTTGACCTTAAAAGATCCCAAACGGTTTTGCACTTTCAACCTCCAAACGGTTTTGAAACCGCATGAATCCAAATGGTTTTGAAACTGTTTGGTCTCAAATGGTCTTGAGACCGTTTGGACTCAAACGGTCTTGAGACCGTTTGATCCAAACCTCCTCAAAACCGCATGGACCAAAGATGGTCTCAACTACACCAATCGGTTTAGGGTTCTCAATATTGATTCCTTCAATCATTAAATTCATGGAACCAATTATCAATTGGACCTATCCTCATACTTCAATTGAGTTAAATAGGTCAACCTTAAACTGATTTGACCCTCAATTGACCCTCAATTAGTCCTCAATTAGGGTTTGAATTAATTGAATTAGGGTTTGGGATCGATGATCCTTCAACACTAATCAATGCAAGATTAGTTACTTTGAAACCATTGAACCATCATCCAAATTGAACATGACCTGACCCCAAACGGTCTTGAGGTCGTTTGGATGACCTCCAAACGGTCTCGAGACCGTTTGCCCATCAAATCATCAAAATCCAAGTCAACCAATTAGGGTTTGGATCATTGGATTGATCACCAAATCAACAATTGATTACACTTTAACTTAGTATCATTGGATCATAAATTTCTTAACCATACTCACCCCTAGAACTCCAAACGGTCTTGGGTGACCTCCAAACGGTCTTGAGACCGTTTGGCTCATCCAACCCTTGGATTCTAGTGAAAAATCATTAGGATTTGAGCCATAGAGTTGATCATCAATCAGCACTTAGTTGCAAAGTGATTTGATACCTTTGGACCTTCAATTGGTCAACTATACTTAACCCCAGACCTCCAAATGGTCTTGGGTGATCCCCAAATGGTTTTGAAACCGTTTGGGCTAATCAACCCAAAATCTCAATCAACTCGTTGGAATTTCAGCACTAATTTCAATTAGGGTTTGCCCAATTGATTAGCCTTCATCTCATGATTCCTTGGGAATTAATCCATAAAATTTGGTGAGTCATTAACCAACATAATTAGGAACAGGAATATCAAACGGTCAACCCTTGGTCAACTCACTCAAACGGTTTTGAAACCGTTTGCCCAAAAAGGCAAATTAATCAAGTTGAAAATCAGCACTTAATCCAATTAGGCTTTGCCTAATTGATTGGCCTTCAACTCATGATTACTTTGGAACTAATCCATAAAATTTGGTGAGTTATTAACCAACATAATTAGGAACAGGAATATCAAATGTTCAACCCTTGGTCAACTCTTTCAAACGGTTTTGAAACCGTTTGCCCAAAAAGGCAAATTAATCAAGTTGAAAATCAGCACTTAATCCAATTAGGATTTGCCTAATTGATTGGCCTTCAACTCATGATTCCTTTGGAACTAATACATAAAATTTGGTGAGTTATTAACCAACATCATTAGGAACAGTAATATAAAACTGTCAACCCTTGGTCAACTCTTTCAAACGGTTTTGAAACCGTTTGCCCAAAAAGGAAAATTAATCAAGTTGAAAATCAGCACTTAATCCAATTAGGCTTTTCCTAATTGATTGGACTTCAACTCATGATTACTTTGGAACTAATCCATAAAATTTGGTGAGTTATTAACAAACATCATTAGGAACAGGAATCTCAAACTGTCAACCCTTGGTCAACTCTTTCAAATGGTTTTGAAACCGTTTTCCCAAAAAGGCAAATTAATCAAGTTGAAAACCAGCACTTAATCCAATTAGGCTTTGCCTAATTGATTGGCCTTCAACTCACGATTCCTTGGGAGTTAACCCATAAAATTTGGTGAGTTATTAAACAACATAATTATGAACGGGAATCTCAAACGGTCAACCTTTGGTAAACTCAACCAAACGGTCTTGGAGACCGTTTTCTCCAACTGACCTTGCAAAACCGTTTGCCCTTGAAACGGTTTTGAAACCGTTTTCCCCAAACGGTTTTGAAACCGTTTTCCCCAAACGGTTTTGCAAACCGTTTGGCCAAAGGGTGCAAGACCGTTTGCTAAAGTAACATTGGTATTCACGCCCCCTTATTATAACTCCAGATCAAGGTCTGTTCTTCACGGTTTTGGTTGCAAGAATGCATAGAAGGATGGAAGAAAGAAGAACTAGCAACGTTTGCAAGAAAAGAAGATGCATAATCAAAGCTTTAAGGTTTAGAGTTATAAAACCCACCTTAGGATCAGCTCTAGAGCTCCAAGATTCGTAGATTTAATGGTGGCTTGAGCTCCACAGGTCGTCCAAGGTTTCTTCTTCAAGAATTGGTTGGAAAGGATGGCTAGAAAGAAGAATTAAATAAGAAAAACTAGCAAACCAACCTTGTATCATGATTTCTTCCATGAATCCGAGCTAGAAGATAACAAAAGCTTACCCAAACCTACTTGGCCGTTCTCCTATGATCCTAAGATCCTTCCTTAGTCGGTCCAAGCAAGCGATAAGTGAGAAGAGGAAGGGAAACGATCCCTTGGTTGTAAAAGAAAGGTGTATATATACTTTGGGCATGTTTTCAAGATAAGGACAATCTTTTCTTCTATTTATCATATGGGTCCTTCTCTCCTTCTTGGACACGCCCCTCCTTTCTATAATTAAGCAAAACTCCTTTCTTAACCAAATTCTAGTGAAAAGGAATCCAAACATCCTACTAAGTTGCACACATATAAAAGGGTCATTATGCTTACAACTTGGTTATTTAGTTACAAGGGTTATCCTTCTTATTTGATTATTCAAATGAAGCGCCCCCTTCATCATTTTTACTCTAATTGATGCCAAGAGTCATAAAAGATACTCTAGAAGGTATATTTTACATGTTGCACCCCATGTTTTGGGTAAATTGCACTTTACACCAAAACTAGGGTTTAAAGCACAAGAATTACTCCACAAGCTGCATTTTGGCGCCCAAGCTTGGAGAATCCATAATACTTCATAAAATTCATTCTTATGATGTCTTATCATCATAGGAACATCTAAACATGTGCAATTTGCAAGTTAACCCCTCTAATTGGGTAATTTGCACATAAGTCCACTTTTAACAAAACAATATTACAATATTGTTTAAAAAGGACATAAAGGGAAATATATGTTCCTCATAAGCTTTAATTACATTATCAAAAGATAACCACAAGCATTTAATCACATGATTAAGCAAAACACCTGGGGTTAGTTCATAACCCAGGTCAGGGATGTTACAGTATAAGTAATATCCCCTCGTTTCCTTGGGATATCCAACAAAATAACATTTATCATATTTGGGTCCAAGCTTATCAGGAAACATTTTCTTGACATAAGCCTCACAACCCCAAATCTTCATAAAAGACAAATTGGGACGCTTCACATACCATATCTCATATGGTGTCTTTTGAACCGATTTAGATGGTACACGGTTAAGTGTAAATGCGGCAGTTTCAAGAGCATGACCCCAGAAGGAAATCGGAAGATCAGCAAAACTCATCATTGATCTCACCATATCCAACAATGTGTGATTCCTTCTTTCAGATACACCGTTATGCTGTGGTGTTCTAGGCGGAGTCCATTGTGATACAATACCACGGGCTCGCAGAAGGTCCTCAAACTCCTGGCTTAAGTATTCTCCACCTCGATTGGATCGAAGTGCCTTAATACTTTTACCAAGTTGGTTCTGTAGTTCATTCATGAATTCCTTGAACCTTTCAAGGGTTTCTGACTTATGCTTCATCAGGTACACATAGACATACCTACTGAAATCATCAGTGAAGGTAATGAAATACTGACACCCATTTCCGGCATTAGTTCTAAAAGGCCCACATACATCAGTATGTATGAGTCCTAATAGATCACTAGCTCTCTCACCTTTACCTGAAAAGGGAGTCTTGGTCATCTTGCCCAATAAACAAGATTCACATGTCTCTATTGATTCATAATCAAAAGAGTCTAGATAACCATCTTTATGGAGTCTAGAAATGCGCTTCTCATTTATGTGCCCTAGATGACAATGCCAAAGATATGTTTTGTTTGAGTTGTTGAGTTTTTGCCTTTTGGTGTTTACGTTGTATACACTTGTCTCCAAATCTATCAAGTATAGACCATAAGACATTGGGGCACTACCATAAAAGATCCCATCTTTAGAAATGGAACATTTTCTATTTTTAATAAGAAATTCAAATCCATCCTTGTCCAAACAAGAGACAGAAATGATATTCCTATTTATGGCAGGTACATAATAGTAGTTCTTTAACTCTATTATTAGCCCACTCGGTAGAGTTAACTCATAGGTTCCTACAGCACTGGCGGCAACTCTTACCCCATTGGCAACACGTAGTTCAACCTCACCTTTCCCTAAAGGCCTACTTCTCTTAAGATCCTTCACATTTGAACAAATGTGAGATCCGCATCTGTTATCAAGTACCCATGACGAAGAAGTAGTAAAGTTAATCTCTATTACGTATACACCAGAAGTAGAGATCTCTATCTATGACTTCTTCTTCCATCGTTCCTTCCATCCTCTCCATGTAGAAGAAATTGGTTTGGCGAGAGAACCCTTCTCTCCCTTACCTTTCGTTCCATTGATCTCTATCAATGAACTTTCTTTCTTCTTCACAAATGCATCAAGCGTACATAGAGTGGATTCAAAGGCTCCTGGTATATCTGGATTGTGCAGAACACTTCTCACAGTCCTCAACCAGTTATGGAATTTGTTCTCAATTAATTTGCCCATTTTAAAAGATGATTCTTTTGCCATTCTACAAGAGAAAATTGCATTTGTCAAAACTCCTTTTGATTTGATTTGAATAAAATTTGACAATAGTTAATTAGGCCTTTAATTAATTACCGCTCCCACTATTTCGACTCAAATTGGCAGCCCTCACCATCAATCAGAAGATTGCAGCGTACAATCTTGTAGTGGGTCAAGATCCTGAAATCCTCTGAGCCATGGACCAGCTAGGGCTGTCACCCACAACTCAGATCTCCCAGGTAGGAAACTCTTGCCAATTGCATCATATGAAACTCTTGAAAGATGTCATATGCAACTCTTTTCCATGATCATCTCCATGCCTCAAGGTACTAGATCCCATCTACATCACCTTGTTAAGTCCGACCCAAAGCCAACACGATGAATATGTACCCTGCTAGGGAAGACCCACACATTCATCCTTCACACTTCCATGAGATAGACGGTGCACCATGCTAGGGCGTGCCCACACTTGGTCGATCAAGCTTTTCACGTGTGTCGCATTTGGAAGGCATCTAAAACTTAATATTTAATGAGGGATTTGGTTTTTATATACATATACATATCCAATCCCCACAATAAATAGTACGTATCATTTACATGCTATATCCCACAGAAAATATGCAAAACAATAAAAGCAATGATTATGGCCATCCTATTGTGATTCCTCGAGCCAAGAGGAATCCCAGTCATCTAGGTCTACATCACATGCAACATGTACAAGATAAAATCTGTGCCTGCCTTTCTGGGTTTGATCAGCTCATCTTCATGACTGATCGACTCGCCATCAAGTTAGTCGTTTGGGTGCCACCAGCCGATCGACTGGCACCTCCAGCCAATCGGTTCACCGGTCATCATGCATCTCCTCAGATCGCCACCCGCTTGTCTCGCTCCTCGAACCGGTCGTCTGGAACACCAACCGATCGGTTCACTCCTTGAACCGATCGTCTTAGGTCATCCGTCGTTCTTTGACATAATAAGAAATAAAATCTATCCTATTTACAATTGAATTGTGAAACCCCGAGTTACATTCGGGGGGAGCAAAGGTAGGAAAAGAAATCTCGAATTATTTCGAGTTACATCAGGAATAGGAGAAAGGGAATCGGTGCGCAGACCGAGATGCAAGCAACCACATACAACCACACACATATATAGGGTTTATAGGCCATAACCATGCTACACATTCACCACAAAACTCGTTTAAGGGTGACGCGTATCGAGTGCATTAATATTACATATCATATATGTATATTTGGGATTTGTGGATTGGACATGCATAAAGTCAATTTTATTCGCATCGTATGCAATAAATAAAGGCGACAAACCAAAATCGATAATATTGATAATCCTAAAATATAGAGAAGTTGACTTGGCTCTGATACCACTGTTGGGTTTTAAGGGAGGCAGAGAAGCAGCGGAAACAAAAAAAATTCTCCCCAAAACCCAGAACAAAAGGAACCGCGTCAACGTCTATACAATAGGAAAGATGGTTTGTGGATGCATATCTTGTCCCGAGGCTTGCTTGGTGATAGTACCTTGCGCCTTGTGTGGTCTTCACCTCTGGTCTTGGACGGTGTCTGTGCAGCTCCTGGTCACACCGGGACTGACGACTCCTGGTCTCACCGGGACTGTCGGGATTGACAGTTGTCCTCCGAGCGGCAGAGGTCTCCCACCTCTGTAGTCGTCCACACAAACTTCCTGGAACTCTGATCTTCTTGTCCCACAAGGAATTAGAAGGAGTCGCACCATCCTGTCGGCGTACTAGTCGCCAACACACTCTCCTACCACCAATCGCTTTCTGCAGTTGTCTTCCCTTGTTGTGCCTCCCTTATCGGGTAGTACTTGCTCGGGCTCTCTCGGTTACCAAAACTAGAGAGAACGACAACTTCACAGAGCAACTGGTTGCACTGAGTTGTCCTTTGAGAAGCCCCCAATACCCCTATATATAGGAGGGTCATGGGACAGGGTTCTCTATCCCGGGCAATGCGGGACTAAAGCAGGAGTAGAAGGGTTTGAGATTTTCCACAAAAACAATCAACTGCATAACTTGAACCGATCATTTCACAACTGAAACGGTCGGTTGGGGATCTGAGCCGGTCGGTTGACACCTCAACCGATCGGTTGGGACCCATAAAACGGTCGGTTCATTTCTGAACCGATCGATTCATTTATGAACCGGTCGATTCGTGGTCCTGATCAGTTCTCGATTGACTTTTCTTCTTTTGTTTTGAATTGGTATCAAATACCAATCCTTGTTCCAATCAAATTGGGCAAGTGAAACGAAAGCAAATTTCTCACCAATATTACTTTCCCAACTTGCTCGGTTGGACTTGAACCGATCGTTTCAACACTTGAATGAATCACTTCACCCTGTCCATGAGTCGATCGACTCACAAGTTGAGCTGATCAGTTCACCAAGCTCAGCCGATCGGTTCATCACATGAGCCGATCGGTCGGGAGTGCAGATTGTGCAGAATCCGTCAATCGCAGTTTCAATCAATTCGATACTCTAATCAATCAATCCAACACCTTGAACACTATGATACTGAGCTATCAATTGATTGAGTGTTTATTTGAACTACTAAACTCCTTTAGTAATCAATCTAAACATGTTTGTGGACAAACTCCTATTCTAAGTTAAATCCTATGTCTGTGACACTACATGTCCATTTCACGTTGGCAGTGAAAATCCATAACACTTATGACTTCACAAGAAAAGAACGATGCCTAGTCACACATCAGTGCTACCCAAGTGAAATAGAAAGTTGGAGAACAACTTTCAATCCTACAATCCATGAAAGGTGTTACAGTGAATGTATAATTCCTTTGTCACTGATATCCTGAATGAACTCGAGGCATGGAACAGTCATCCTGTCAACATTCATTCATTTCCTTGATCTCAGAGCAGATTGGGTGAGATGTGTGTGACATCAATATCACATATTGATTCACACGTGCATGCGCATGCCTTTCTCAATCCTACTCATCAAGTGGCCAAGGACATCAAACTCCCTTAGGAGGGACAAATCCCATATCTATCACTCACCCCTCAAAATCCCCATGTGTCAAAGCCACCCAATCATCACCTTTATAACAACCCATGTTTCAGGTTTGCTTTTGATGATGTCAAAGTGTACCCAACGACATGTGTTGAGTGTAGTGATTTCAGGTCTAAGAATCACACTCACCATTGTCACTGTGATAGCTGACTATGACTACCAAGTCATGGTTCCATGTGTCACTCTCACGGTGGGTCTGTCCGATACCTTGTTCTCTAACAAGTACCTATGTGCTTGGTTTGATATCACTATATCATGACTAATGAGATTTTGTCATCAACCAACACACAATCTAATCTTTAGTGTTATTGATGTCTATGGTTATTTCCACAATAACAACCGACTAGGGACTAAACAAGAATGTATACTCTTAACATCGGTATGATCTCATCGTTTAGGTCCAGAACCTAAAAGCATACGTCATTGAGTAAAACCATTCTTTAGACATCTATCATGTTACACCATCATCTCAGAAACACTTTAAACATATAGATCGGAAATTGCCTTTATTATTATTCAAATCATTTACAAAGTATCCCATTACAATCATCATATGACCTGCTCTATGGGCATACATACCAACAACTCTAGGTCCTTGTAAAGAAATAAGAGAGAGTTGTAAATGATGATGTATAACATTATTCCTCTTTTAGCAATATATGTGAATCAGCAAGTCTTATGTGCTTAAAAGTATGAGAAACATAATGAATGTTCATACATGCATATTTATTGTTGAAATCAGATTAGAGAAATCAATGCTTAGATTCCCTTATAATGTTAGTTTATGTGGTTCAATGCAAGAAAACAAAGAGTTTGAAAAGAAGAAGAAAAAAAGTTAAGGGTGATATTTGTATTACGTTAAATCCTCAATTTTATGCCCTAATCTCATGATTAGTGGTAATTGTGAGATCGGGGTGTAACAACTTGGTATCAGAGCTTATGCTGAGTTGTCAGGGACCATTAAGTTAGTAAGTTAGAGTTATAAGTGTGGCAGATAGGCGATGTTATGACGTTAGCTCTGGGGATTTAAGTATTTGGATATCCTGGCCCGGTATCTGAGTACTTGGATCAACCAGTATTAAGCTACTCTGTCTATTATTTCATGTATACCCTGGCCAGGTATACAGTGGAAGGATGGGCTATAGAGGAACCCTAGAAATATTAGGGTTAGAAACAATATAAGTAACATGAATTAAGAGCATAAATATAAAATGAGATAGAACTTTCATTTCATATTGTTGTTTTATTGGAGATGAATAGAAAAGCTCTTATATGTTTGAATTCAGATATTCAGTATTTTGAAATATATATGGGTGTTTAAGATTTGTTGTACATTATGCAGTTGTAGCATTTATTGATTACATTCTTTATATCAAGTAGACTAGAAATGATCTTTGAATGAGCTTTCCTAAGTGGATCAGTTTTCTTCCACACATTTGAGATGAATAGGAGTTGAGTAATCCTGAGTAGCTCATGGCTTCAGGACTGCAGGTTCGGCCTGGTCCGACTGGCAACATGCATTACTGGGATCTAATGACTGCTATTAGTAACATAACAAGAGTAAATTATGAATAGATTAGATCCAAATTCTGGTATGAATGTATATACTCTAAGCTTTTGAAGTAAAAGGGAAAGATTGGGATAACTAAGAATCAGTTGGAACTGATATCTAAGATCCAACTTTAGGGCCTGATATGAGAAACCCTTAATTGGGAATAAAGGAACATGACATAAGGTTCAGATTAAGTTTAATTATTAGTATTATATGAACTCTAAATAAGAAATATGGAAAAGATATGAGAAAAGTATGTAAGGGGCCAAGATAGTAAGAATCAATCATGAGGAATGGATTATATAACTGAGTACAATACTTTTATGTACTCCAAAGCAAAGGGAAAATAGAAGAAAAGAGTTAAGTATACGATAAGTACATAGAAGTGAAGAGTCTTCAGAAGAGTTAAAGTGAAGAGAACTAGATGAGCATGTAAATCATAAAACTAGGATAAGAAACTTAGTTGAAACAAAGAGAAATGTTGGAAATAATGAGCTTGATTAAGGAATGAGGGTTATGATATAATTGAGAGCATGGAATGTATACCTTTATTAATAAGTTTAATCCATTCATCCTTACTACCTTTAGATTCTAAGTCTCTATAGAATAACAAACTAGTTTCTAAAAGAAGAACAAAAGTGTAGCCAAACCAATGAATAAATCATACAAAGGTAGACTATATTCCGAAAGGAAAAACTTGATTGAAAGAGAAACTAAGTTTGACCCATGCATGAGCCGTTTGATTTAAAATGAGGGATATGTAATATATTAAACATGAGGTGATACTAGTAGAGAGATTATTGATTTAGAATTTCAACTTCACATTAGTAGAAGGATAAAAAGAAATATGTGCAACATGGTATACATGATCATACACATGAATAAGCAACATGATCATAAGAGAAAAGTATAAGTTAAAGATAACAAGTGGAAGAGTAGTATATGGTAAGAGGATTATGGAAAGTAAGGAAGGGTTTGAAACATGGTGGAGTAATATAGATTATAAAAGAAAGAGGTTAGGAGATTCAATCAAGTGCTAGTTAGTCAAGTATCCTTGTTGATAACTAATTAAACCTACATATGACAAATATATTAATGGTATGTTTGAAGATAAGAATTCTAAGTCTCAGAACCGTCTTCTCTTCCATATATTACTTAATGAGAGAAATGTGGGAATGAAGTGATAAGAAAATGAATCATATCTGATGCATAACCACCATGGTAGAGGCATCTAGTGAATGTAATAATGACACAAAATATGATGATGAAACCCTAGAAGGGTAAATTGAGAATGTAAAATATCTGAATGGCCAATTAAGATGAAGGAAATTCAATTGATAAGATAAGGAAGACTTTAGTACAAACTTGTGAGATCCAAAGTTTGAATTTCAAATTAAGGGAGCAAAGTCACACCATAATAACGTCATGCTACTAATAAAGGCCAAACCCTAGAATGTTTAGAGTTGTAGTAGTTCAAGGTTGTCACTAGTGATTTGACCTTAAATTCTAGCATCTCTATAAAACAAGATCATGACATTTTCACTATGAGAAGTAAATTAGCATTGATAGTAATCCTAGCTAATCTGAAAGGTAGATAAACAATATGGAAATGATTTAGAGCAAAGGATAAGAAATATATTTGAAATATAAGAGGTGTGTTTTGAACAAAAGGAGAAATACAATATGAGTGAAGTGTGATATGAAATAAATTCTTGCAGTAATAGCAAGAATGATGAATAATCTATTCATACCTTGTATGTTTCAATTTTAGGGATGTTTAATCTACATGATTAAAGTGAGAAGGATAAGTATCAAAAAGTAAGTAGTAATGAATGAGGAGAGAGATAAGAGAAAACAATGGATTTTAGTAATATGTAAATTTGTTTTTAGAAGTATAATTTGTTGAAGGTATATTAAGGGATGTAAATTGGTTCTACGTATGATTTCAGTGTAAATGTGCAAGCAATATGTTAATTAAAGGTGTCTGATAGTTTAAGTCATTCATACCAGTAATCCATATTAGTATTGTACAATTGTGGTATGCTGATATGGGTTGAATGATGATGGAACAAATGGAGGGTTAACCTGAATAAGGTAGTCTTACCTATTCACTCATATGAATAGAAGGGATGATAACCATATTGTATTGATATGTAACCCTAATGAGGTGTAGCTTGTTATACCTAGCCTTAATATAACTAAGTGATGGTAATTGGGTATGAATAGTCCTTGAATGACTAATACAATTCTGGAGTACTCTGTTACTATTGTTGAAACCCTAGTATGCTATAACCTGATGGTTACACCTTGAATTATGTGTGGGTTCATACTTGAGAATAGTATGGAATGTGATGGTAATGCTTCACGTTATGCATCTATGATCCAATGGGTATGCCGTGAGTAGTAATGTACAATTGTTGTTGAATCTAGTCTTTTAACTCAAGACGGTTTTGCTATTTGAGTAGCACAATAGTAAAATTCAAATGAACATGGTGAACCCTCTTTCGTGATTTAGAGGTAATACATAACAATAGTACATATTTAATAGTATGAATTGAGATAGTTGGATCAGATTATCGATGTTGAGGTAACACCTCAAGAGTATGAAAATATTGAAATGGTTGTTTGTCTCTCTATCCTATGATTTATTGTGGCATAGAGAATTTGTTTGTTATCATTGAGAACTATTTCAAACATGTTGTGATTTAGTAAAGAAATAAAGGACTTAAAGTTGAAAACTACATTCAAGTATAAAATATAAGAATTTAATAACATATAAGATTTCAGAAGCTTAAAATAAACTTTGTTTGCGTATTTATGTTTCAGGGACGAAACTTTTTAAGGGGGTGAGAATTGTAATGACCACATTTGTGCTTAATTGGTAAACTAGGGTTTACCTGAATGATTACATGCTTGATTAGATTGAACATCGTTTAGACTTGATTAATGATAGTACATAAATTTGATGTTTCAAACCTAATAATAAACTGTAACTATGATTTTAGTTTGAAGAATTAGGGTTTGAGAAATGTAAACCCTAATCGGCAAAAATTAGGGTTTTGATAGTACATGAATATGGAATTTGATCAGGATAGCAGTGTGGTAAATGATTTTTCATATTTTCTACAAATTTTCCATTTAAGTGAATTTTGTATATGATATGGATAACTCAATCATTCATATTGGAGAAAATTTTCAGAATATTTGAGTGTTCTTTGAATGTGGTTCTCGATCGAACTATAGTTTGACCAAAATGCTGACAGAGTGCTTTTTAGCAGTGTAGTGTTTTATTTTTTGTTATTTATTGGTAACTCCAAATGATATGAAATTTTAATTGGAGATCTAAAACTCAATCTCAAACAATATGTAACATTTTCATAATTTTTGGACACGTGTAGACATTATCAGTAGATGAATTACAGTAATATTTTTATGACAGGAATTTCAGCTGAAATAAGAGAAAGTATAGTGAGGGGTCAATGTGCAATTGACCCAAGCAGATCAATTGCTCTATATGGTCAACCTAATACACTAGAAACTCTCATAATTCGTGATTCGTTCTAGAGAAATGAAATCTTAGAGAGAGAGGGAGAGTTAGGGTTTGAGAGGAGAAATTGATGGAGATGTTGACCTAGGGTTTTGCGGTCCGAGGAATGATGAAATCGTGTAAGTTTAGCTTCTTTGCATAAACTTTAATGGTGAATCTTCTCTCACATGTCAAGATTCTATCCCTCCTCTAATTCGATCTGAAACGGTATCAAAACTTCCCCTTTTCTCACTCTTTCTTCAAAATCCCTCATTTTTAGGGTTTCCGAGTTGAAAGGAAGAAGAATCAGGTGAATTGCTAGGGATTTGATATGAGATCAAGATTTTCAGGGATGAGCTGCGTTTTTAAGGTTTTTTCACACCTTAGGGTGAATGGGAACTTCCTTTAAACAACATATTGCACGAAAACTTGTTAAATCATCCTTAATCTTTAATATTTAGTATGCGACTACCAACCCTAAATTGTCTATTTGATCTAAGTTGTTGCAAAATGATATGAAATAGATTCTTCCTCTATTTGTTTGAATTTCAGATCATAAATTCATATTAGAAATGTATACAATACATCCTAATGTGAATTCCCTAAGTATTTGCAGAGGTTATAAGAGTAAACTGAAATATAGGGTATTTGTCTATGACTGAAATTGTTGTATAATTAAATAGAGACATTTTTTTTATCTGGATCCCCTTGGTTATGAATGATTGTTTATCTGAATTCATAGTATATATATGTCAGATACTATCTTGGATTTCATTTTAGGTGAATAGTATTTGTTTTATATCTCAGTAAAGAGGGTGCAACCCTAGATGCGAGGAAAGTTGGATATTTGCGAATAGATATTGTGAAATCCATTTGAACGGATTTTATTGACATGATAGACTTTATTTATTCAATTTTATTATTGATGCATGTTATCTCAGTGAATGGCATGGAAACCCAAATTCAGCTCAGTTCCAAGGTTTCATACATATATTTATTTTATATGATTTGTTGATAGTAGTCTTTATTCAGTGAATGTTTATGTCACATGAAATCCTTATGAGAGCCATGTGATAAGTGAATGAGGTAAATGAAACCCTAAGGATAGGGTGTTCAATGAATTAAGCATTTTGATTACCATGTTCTCAATATGAGATGCACAACCCATGATTTGGGTCGATGTGCACGTTTTCCAAGAAAGTGCAAATAATTTATGGGTGCAAATGACGATTACTCGTATGCCAAGTAATTAACTCTTATCAGTATATTAAGATGTTTAATTGCATGATTCTAGTGTATAAGTTCCAAATGGACATGCATTATGTTTATTTAGGTATTTTAGTCTGCCTGCATGTATAGTATGTTGATTTCTCTCAGTATATTACAGTGTTTGAATATACTGCTCTTCCGAGTTTAGAATGATGTACATGTTGTATTATAAACTTCAATTAAATAGACGTGGTACCATAGAGATATCAGAGTCAATTATACGTAAGAGAAAGGTACAATGTAGAAAGAGCTTTCCAAGAGTAATTAAATAATAGACATGGGTGCCCTGAACACCATAGATTCCCTACGAATGTCTGCACTATAGGGAGGAAACGATCCACCCTGGCAATGACCAGTATACGGGGATTGGATCACACCCACAGAGCGTGCGGTGAGACGAAGTCCTTGAGGAAGTATCCTAAGATAAGATAGGTTACCCAACATGAACTAGAGATCCCAGTGGTAATCCATAGGTACCCACAGAGCATACCAAGATGAGGCCCACAAAGCGTCTCAGACCCTCCGCCTGTGTACTCAACCTAGAAGGAGAGGTCCAGTTAAAGGCCAGTTGTTTAGCCGCCTTTGTCAGGCGTGATGGTTCGAGTCAAGCAGACCCAGATTCAGTTCTAGGCTTAACTTCCTGGGTTTTAAGCTAAGTCTTATACGGTGAGATCGTAGTTCGCTACAAGTCTTCATATGTAGAGTACACTGCATATGATCAGGGCATAAGCTAAAATATGTTCATATAGGTTTAAAGAGTTTCTTATAAGTAAGAAAGGCTAAGAAATATTTGAGTACAATTTCCCAGTAATTATTCTTTGTATATTTTTGAATTATTAGTTCTCATTGAAATTAATCAAGAATGTTCATATAGTGATACACTCTTGTAGATATCTAGAGTATCTTGAAATATTTATGTTTGGGAATGATTAGTCTCTTTTAAGCTTACTGTTGTCATAATTGATATCAATTGCTCAAAAGTATATTTGAAATTTTATTAGTGCTTTAGACTATTTCTTTGAAGTACTCATTCACTGAGCGAGTAGGCTCACCCCTCTACTCAAAGTTTTTAGGGATAACTCATGGATTGAAGATACCATTGCATCAGAGTAGATCTGCCACAAGAGTTAAGTCTGAGTATAGTTAAGTTCAGTCGGTCCTTGTCACTCTAAGTTCTTGTAAAGAAATAAGAGAGAGTTGTAAACGATGATGTATACCATTATTCCTCTTTTATCAATATATGCAAATCAACAAGTCTTATGTGCTTAAAAGTATGAGAAACAT
Organism: Alisma plantago-aquatica; assembly: GCA_963693085.1. Taxonomy (NCBI): domain Eukaryota; kingdom Viridiplantae; phylum Streptophyta; class Magnoliopsida; order Alismatales; family Alismataceae; genus Alisma; species Alisma plantago-aquatica. The sequence continues at coordinate 330,521,508 of OY856409.1, forward strand.
AATGAATGTTCATACATGCATATTTACTATTGAAATCAAATCAGAGAAATCAATGCTTAGATTCCCTTGTAATGTTAGTTTATGTGGTTCAATGCGAGAAAACAAAGAGTTTGAAAAGAAGAAGAAAAAGTTAAGGGTGATCTTTGTATTACGTTAAATCCTCAATTTTATGCCCTAATCTCATGATTATTGGTAATTGTGAGATCGAGGTGTAACATCTTTAGCATCATGAGAGAGAGAATGTTGCATAGGGGCGCCTATTTGGACATTGGTCGATAAGGTGGCATCACATGGTGATGCTAGGGTTTCTAGGGTTTGCTTGGTGGTGCTTAGTATCGACCATATTAAGTTTTCTTTTATGTTACAACCTATGTCTCAACCTTGTGGAGTGTCTTGGGTGTATCTCGACTGAGACACCTTCTCCTGGTGTTGTTGTCTCGACCTTGATGGTCTTGGATGTGTTTTGGTTGAGATGGTTTGGCTTCTTGTGGTGTGTCTTGACCTAGTGTGTTTGGTGACCTTTGTTGTGGTCGAGACAAGTTGTCTTGAGGTTTGTCTCAACCTCTAGGGTAGGTGACCCATGTGGTCGAGACACCACCTAGGTTGTATCACCATGAGTTGAATGTAAGTGTTTAGTGGTTGCATGGCTGTTTTCTTGATGGACAAGTGTCATTTTAGTGCTCTACTGCTTTGACACCTCATACATACCTTACTTCTCTCCTCCTTTGGGTATATAACCCCTTCTATTCACTTGTAAGCAACTTTTTCATCCCTACTTTATTCCTTCTCTCTTGTGACTGACCTTGGATCTTTGGGAGCAAAGGAGGTCTTATCTTGAAGCTATGGTGTCCGATCAACCTTACTTGTGGAAGATCTTATCCTAAAACAACCCTTTGGTGGTTATTCTTGGTGGTTTCTCTTATTGGTAAGTGGTTCTACCTTATTGATCACGTTTTTCCCTTGAAACTCCATCTTCTTCTACCTCCTTTATTGGTTGTAGACTAAGGTTCTACCCTGGTAGTCATCTTGAGAGAAACTCCTCTTCACAAAGGCCTTTAGACTATGGTTCTACCATGGTGGTAACTAGTGAGAGGATGTTTTCTTCTCTTTTCCCTTTATTCTTTGGTTCGGCCTAGGGTTTTCTTGCCCTCTTTCTTGAGCTACCTTTAAGCATGGCGTTCTTCTTTTTGGAGGTGATCTTGTAGCTGAAGTACTAATCAAGTTGGAGCTTATTTCCTTCTCTTGTATCTTGACAATGATATGTAATGTCTTTGGCAATTAATGAAATACAAGTGACATAAGTTTATGAATTCAATTGTGAATTGTTTAGCTTGAGATCTCATCATGATATCAGTTTTAATTTACCTTGTTTTGTGGTAATATTGTATTAGTGATAATTCCATGCTTTGTTTTGAGTAATCTCACTTTGTGTGGCAAAGGGTGTCACATGTTTGTTACAATACCCTTACCTGCATTTCTTTTGAGATAGTGAAGAACTCAAAAGATTGCATCCCATTGACCTACTACATTGACTCACCACAATCATAGGAAAAGAAATATATGCTTAAGTAGTTGTGGGATAGTTCAATTTTCCAACCAATATTCCATATATTCATGTATCTATAAGAGGACCCACTATTCTTTATACAACTTGACTTTAGGATTCATAGGCGAGTCTACAAGTTTAAGCACCAACATATCACTTTATTCAAGAAGATCAAGCACATGCTTGCACTAGAAAATAATAGTCACATCCTTGGACCTTTCCACTCTATTACTTCAAATGTATTTTAGTTGGTCTAGATCTTTGATCTAGAATTTTGCATTAAGGAACACATTGAGTCTCGTAATTACTTGATGGTCATCACATGTAATAACAATGTCACCTACATAGATAACAAGGAGAATATAACCAAAAGAACTATGTCCATAGAAGATAGAGTGATCCATACTCGATTATCGTATCCCAAACTCTTGGACATATTGGTTGAAGATGGGGGTGGTTGTAGGAGTGAAAACGTAGTGGAATAAAGTTTTTCATGAGAATCATTTGAGCACGATCCATGTAATGCAACAAAATCAAATTAGGGTTTACATGTTTATACCTTACTGTGAAAGAGGTTCCAATGATTCAATTCCATAATGCTTAGTGTAGATCTAGATCCTCCAATCTATGCCTCTATTGAATCTCACCAGATTAACAATCAGAACTCCTTTTCAGGTTTCTAGCACTATGGTAGTCACCTTTGGATGCATGTAGAAAACTATTTTTTGGTGGCTAATAACATCAATCTGTCAATGATTAGCACATATCCCAAGGTCATAGAGATGGATCTGTTGAGCTTAGATCTATCCCTAAAATCAACTCTAGAGGATCACACCGATTCACCATGAATGTATACAACGGATCATGATGTTTCAACACTGAGATTTTTGCCTTTCGATTTGCGTGCTTTAGGTGATGGATCATAGCATTATGTTAGGGAAACCTTCTCCTCAATTTACATGTCTGGCAGATTGTGTCATTCTGCCCTCAACACTTGTAGTTGATTGCATCATTCTTCTAGCTCCTTGATTTACATGCCATTAGTGAAGATCTTTGTTAGGAACAAATTCACTATGTGAACTCATCTCCATAGGATCCACATGAGTGCTCGAACATGGCAAAAGTTGCTAATCTTTGCCTCTCCCTCTTTCACTCTGTATGTTGCTCTTAGGGTTTCTCAAATTTTGAAGGTAACAATGAGAAGATCTACGTGCAAGCCCTTAAGGCCTCCTCTCATATCATATACATAAAGGAGTGGAAGTTTAGGGTTTTCTAAACCCTATTTGACCAGGATGTGGACTCCCTTATGTATGGAAACTTATTTCTTTAGTTTGGGTTCAAATTTTATTTCTGCCCTCAAAGCTTACTTCCAAGTGCCTGCTTTTATTATAACAATTAAAATAGTCCAATTTAATCTTTCTTCAAGCTATCTCTATGACTCTGACCCTATAGGTACCATACTACTTTGGCAATGGTTTCACTAATTAATATTAAGATTCAAAAGCAATGAGTGGTGTCTAGCTACACACCATTGCTACCCAAGTAGTGGTGTAAGACCCCTAACCTTGCTTAAAGTGTTGAACATTCTTAATTACCATAAATAGGTGTTTAATACCTTAACTAAACCATATTATGTCATATGACAAACTTAAGTTTCAAATTTGGTCCAGTTTGGCACTATTTGTGCAAGTTATGCAATTTTGTGCACATTTTGGACTTCCATGCAATTTGCCTACATATGAGGTTTTACTTATAATTTGTCACATGATTTATGTTCCTTAGATGTTTTCTTATCATTCTTGAGATTTTTGGGCCATGGGGCTCCTAGTTGTACCTTGGTTTGATGGTGTTACTCTTCGAAGGTGACTTAGGGTTTACCCCTTCATGGATGAGCTACCTTTAGAGGCTATGAACCAATGGTTACCTTGTTTGGTTGACAACTGATGATCACCACCACTTGGTGACAACCTATGGCCATATCTAAAGGTAGTGGGTCAATGGTTTTCTTGTTTGGGTTCACTTGGACTAATAGTTCACTTAAAGGAGGTGACCAAAATGATGGTTCATCACTTAAGGGACTAGGGTTCCAAAGAAACTGATGGTTACTATGCTTGGAGACTGATGGTTGGTTTGGAGGGCCAGAAACTAATGGCTAAGCAGGTCTCCATGATTGGTGGAGTTGCTGCTTGCATGGTCGTGACAGCCATAGGCTATGGACACATGGCAAAGCTACTAGGACACCTCAAGCTTCTCTTCTCCTTATCCATAAGCTATATATACCTATCCTTTAGCTCACAAACAAAACTTTTGGTTGCTTATGTCTCCTTCCCTGTCTATAGCTTCCTCTTCCCCTACTTGGTGGAAAACAGGGAGTCCAAGGTGGAAGAAAATAGCCAACCTTCTTGTTGGAGCATCTAGGACTCGAATCTGCCCTCATATAGGGTTTGTGAAGCTTCCTTTGGGCGATCTTGACCAAAGATAGTAACTTTCTCCTTCTCTCCTTCATTTCTCTTTCCATTCTTCCTCCCCCTACCTTCTTTTAGGACGAAACCATGGTTTTCCATGGTAAAACTTGCTCTAAAGCTTAAAGAACCTACCTTTCTTGCTCCTTATGACTAGGGTTTGCTTCCCTTATGGAGAAAGAGCTAGTTGGCCAAGTTCAGAGCTTAAACTAGGGTTCTCTACCTTCTTTTCTCGAGTTTTCTTACTGTTGGGAGCTTGGTCTTCTTCCTAGAGGTGAGTTTTATAACCCTCTTCTCATTTACTGCTTACTAAAGCTTGCTTGCTCAAGTTCGTACTCAAAAACGAACATCTAAGCATATAGAAGATATCTTTGCCTAGGGTTTCAGATTTAATGTTGTTCCTTGATTAATTTCTAACTCTAGATGAACCTGAAACCAGTTGCATGACCTTCCTGAGGTAGAGGATGACATGGTTCTTGCTACATGTCAACCGATGGTGCTTAATACCTCTAAACTTATGGCTTATACTTAGGTTTTTAGGTTATTTTCTTCCTTATGTCACAAATGATGGATGTCCTTATAATAGAGCCTATGGAGTTGCCTTTATAACAACAGATGGTGATAACCAATGTGATCAACGATGGTGTCAACCGATGGTCACACCATAGGTCGATTTTGGACTCCTTTGAATGATCAACAATTGATGGTTTAGTGCCCTAAAGGTGGCATCAACTGATGGTAGAAATAGCTCAACAACCAATGGTGTTAATGGATGGTATTTTAGACTACTCCAACGGATAATGACCCAAAGTGTCACAACTGATGGTGGTCTAGGGTACCAAAACCGATAGTGAGACTAGGTCTCATGAGTTGATCCTTTTAAGTACTACCGATGGTTTTCTTGGTTGAATGAATCAAGGGTTAGACTCATATTTCAACCAATGGTTTTCAATAAAGAACTTGATCCAATGGTGAGGATTTAATGCTTCAATATCCAATGGTTTGGGATGAAGCCTATAGTCTAATGCTTTGATTCTAATGATGAGAACTTGATGGTTCAATGCCCTTAACTTGTAGTCTTATTTTTGCCCTCGTATGAATACAATTTATAATCACCATAGTAAGTTGATGTGTAACCCTAATGAAACATGGCTTGTTACACCTAATCCTAATGTAATTAAGTGATGGTTCTTAAATTGGTTCTAACTAAACATAACTATTCCTTACTATGCTAAACTTATATGTCACATATGTGTTGATGACTTATTGAGCCTTGTTTTAAGGCATAGAAAGATAATGTTGAAATTGTAAGGATTGATGTGATGGTCTTGATGACCTTTGTGATGCCTCGACGTGCCACAAAGTGAGATTACTCAAAACAAAGTGCAGAATTAATGCTAATCAACTAGGTTACCAGAAAACACATAAAATTAAAACCACTTCCACATAGGCACAAAAGCTGGAACTTATCACATCTGAGTCCATAAAAGCCACATATATATCACATGCCAAAAGATTATTACATGATTCTGTTCACTGGCTCACTGGCCACAACTTGTTACAAGGGGTAATTCGATCACATACATGCATGCCATATATGTACAACAAAGGCATATAGACAAAAACCTCATATCAATGTACAAACCACAAAAAACCTCCCAATAACCTAAGAGTACAAGGATGACACATAGGACTCTACTACAAAACACTAGTAGCATGTCCAACCTTTCAACAACTACTACTCATCTTGCTACTCAGCCTTAACAACTCGACCTCTACCTCATCATGCACGACCACCTAAAAGATGTGGAAACTCACGAGGTGAGCCCAAAAGTCCCAGCAAGAGATATTACTCTCCGTCGACGTCTATTATAAAGACAAGCAAACTAAAGCATATAAAGACCATTATTATCAGGTTGAGTAGATTCAATAAAATGATATGTATTAAACTAGTAGACGGATTAAAAAATTTAGGCAGTTACCACTGAGCAGTGGAACAATTTAAACTTTTAGAAGGAATATGAAGCACATGTGTAAAAGTTGATTTCTCTTACCACATTATGATTCAAGAAATCAATACAAAGATAAGGCAAGGGGTCATCCAGTGTGAATTGTATTTGACCCTAAGCAAAATATACTACACGATTGTGTTACATATTTTATTATGCCCTGAGGATTTGAGTCATACCACCCAAATCCAGCTGACCACTGCAAAGTCAAAATCGATGCCATACAAGATCAATGGAAGAGTCAGACTCCATATTCTTCTCCAACACTATTCAGTCAGTTTGAGTCTGCACCATAGTGACACATAGTCAAACTCCAAAGACAACAACTTATAGTCAAAGATATAGTCATGTAGAGACAACAACTCATACTTAAAGCTATGGTCCTGTAAAACACCTAGCCCATCTTGGTGCAGGTCACAACGCTAGAAACCAGGGTATATAACCTAATCACTGAGGTACAACCACAGTTGTCCTCTATCACATCATATCACATGCTCATCACCGAGACCCGACTGTAGTCATCCTCAAAACACTTGGGATCAAGATGTCAAGGACACATAATCACTTCACGACACATACTCAACAATATGTGCTCTGAGTTTCCCTTGGGAATACCCATTTCACCATCCAACAAAGTACTGACACTGAAGATGGATCAATGGAACAACACAACAACATGATTAGGGTTTCACTTGATTAGTTAAACCAATAGGGTATCTTTTAGCATCAATCAAGTTACAACATATAAACCCTAAACAAACTCTACCAAGATAAGAGAATAAAACAACTCTAGAAAATACAAAACATATAAGTGCAAAATTGTCACAATATCACTGCCAATTCTAGGCCATCAACATCATTACACATACATGCAAGGCTATCGCCACAATTGCACTGCTATGGAATATTAATCCCTCATCACATCATTAGAAGATAACACCTCACACGAGGCATTTAGCCTATACCAGATCATAAGGCCCATCACGTCATTATGATGTCAACATGCCACATCAAGGCTCATAACCACCATATTGTATCATATATTCATCACCATAGCATTCACAAGCTATGCCACTCAGTTAACCTATAAGGTTAGAACTATACAGTAGGAGAGAGAAAGTATATTCACATAATATCCATCCATGCATGCTTAACAAGTATAACATACCCTTGAATTAGGGTTAGGGTTCTACACACATAGACAATTAGGGTACCATTATTGATTATGATTACCATTCATCTTCACATAAACATGTAGGGATTAACACATGGTGTAGCAACCCAACTCAACTAGGTGTAACAGCTTCTTTAGGTGAGGGAGTGTAGCGACCATGGTCCACTTGTAGTGACCATGTGTTACGACCCACCTAGCTAAGCATGTGTCTCGACCCATCATCATACATGGGTCTCGACCAACCATCAAAACAAATGTCTCGACCAAAACACAACATCAACCAAAAACATATGCAGCGGTCGTTATATGTTGCAACCATTAGCTCATTAGGGTTAGGGTTGTTACCGTTATCAAAGGTCTCAACATGTGTAATGACCCGCTACACATCACCAAGCCTGTCTTAGCCAAGACTCATCCAAAACTCATCCAAAACTCATGTCACGACCGAAACTAAAACAAGAGTAGCGACCAACTCAACCCAAAAAGATGTGCAACCAACATGGCACAAGTCTAACAACCTCTTTACACAAGGACATGTGTTTCGACCGAAACCAAAACCAAGAACAACAACCATCACTCAAGATCATGGTATATTGAACAAAACTAGATCAAATGTGTAATGACCAACAAGGTCAAGCTATCATGACAACACTTAATCATCCTTAAAATAGAGATAAACCATGATCAAAATAGGTAGTAAACATCAAGTACACTAAGCAAAACCAAGGAGTGAAAAACTCCATACAAGATGAACATCAAAATCCTAAAACCAATCTTCAACATGATCAACCAAGAAACCAAACTAGGGGAGAGGGAAGACCGAGCTTCAACCTCAAGAAAACTGGTCCAAAACCTTTAGGTAAAACATAAGGATCAAACCATAGCATGATGATAAATCCAAGGATCATGATGCATGCATGAACATCACCTCAACCATCTCTTAACAATCGAGCACATGAAATTAGGGTTTAAGGAAAAGAGCAACCTACATGAGAATATTACAAAGTCATAAACCCTAGATCATGATAACTTCTTCTAACACATTAGCATCAAGTTTTTGAGATTAAAATAGTAGCACAAAAGAATGATTATAGTGCGAATAATAGAAGAAGGTAGAGAGTTATATAACTCGCCTTATGGAGAGACCAAGCTCCAAACCACAAGTTCCAATAGAGAGAAAGAAACTCCAACCAAGATCAACACTTTGGCCACAATATCACCTCAAAATAGAAGAACACCATGGTCAAAGGAAAGCTCAAGAAAAGAGAGTGAAAAACCCTAGGCTAAACAAGAAGAAGAAAGGGGGAAAGAGAAGAAAGCTTCCTCCCACTTGGGTATCACCATGTCGAACATAGTCTCTGACCCTTGTGAAGAGAAGTTTCTCTCAAGATGACCACCATGGTAGAACCATAGTCTCATAGCCAAGAGAGGAGAAAAAGATAGGGTAGAGAACCAAAATAAAACATGATCAAGGGTTCAAAACTACTTACCAAGAAAGAAGATCACCAAAGATCACCACAAAAGAGATGACCAGGACCAAAAACACCACATGCAATGTTGATCGACCACCAAAGCATCTAGATCAGCACCCTCTAGATCCACCAAGCTCCAAGGTCAGCCAAGTAAGAAAGGATAAGGAAAGAGAGCTAAAAGAGTTGCTTGCATGTAAAAGAGAGAGCATATATACATGTGGGTAGGAGGGAGGTGGAAGGTTATGAGGTGTCAACACAAGAGAGCACCAAAAGAACACGTCCACCAAGGAAACATCCATGCAACCACTAAAAACTTCCATGCAACATATGGTGATACAACCTAGGTGGGGTATAGACCACATGGGTCAACACCACCCTTGTTATGGCTGAAGCATATAAAAAAACCATGTAGCGACCGCTACAAGAGATCACCAAACAAAACATGGTCGAAACACATTACTAGAAGACAAACCATGTCGACCAAACCACCTCTAGGTCACCAAGGTTGAAACAAAATCACCTAGGGCAAGTTTTGTGGTTGCAAAACTCATATAAGAGTGGTGTTGCGGTCACAACACACCCTTCATGTTCTCAAGGTCTCTACACACTTCCAAGGTCAAAACCCTAGAAACCCTAACATCATTACATGATGTCACCTCATCAACCAAGGTCCAAGAAAGGTGCCCCATAGCATCATCTTCTCTCTCAATATGCTAAGGCATAATAAACACACTCTACATATGGCAAATTGCAAGATAACCCCTCAACTTGGGTAAATTGCAACTTGGTCCAAAATAAGGAAACATAGCTCAAACAACATCCAAACGGGACCAAATTGAAAGCATAAGATTTTCACATGTTATAAAATCATTTCAAGAGATTATATTAAGGTTCAAGCATATTATTAAGTAAAGCAAGCACACTTAATCACTAAGCTAGTCAGGGCTCTTACATCCATAAACCCTTAATAAGAATTTCTCCCCCAAAATCCTACACAAAAAGAGACGAGTACCTCCTATGCATCTCTTCCTCAATCCCCCACGTGGCTTCCTCTATGCCATGATGATGCCACAAAACCTTCGCCAACATGATGTCCTTCTTCTTAAACTTCTTGATCCTCCTATCTAGGATCAACACATGGCCTTCCACATAAGATATATCCTCGTCTAGCTCAACCTCCACTAGTTGCAACACCAACTCTGTATCCGGGTGGCATTTCCTCAATATCAACACATGGAATACTAGATGCAACCTCTGCAACTCAAGTGACAACTCCAACTTGTAGGCCACCTTCCCAACACGTACCACCATAGGGTAAGGTCCCATAAATCTAGGATCCAACTTACCCTTCTTCCCAAACCTCAAAACACCTTTCTAAAGGGAGACCTTGAGATATACTCTTTCTCCCACTTAGAACTCCAAGGGCCTGCGACAGTTCTCAACTTATGATTTCTGCCTGTCCTGGGCTACCTTCAACAGTTGTTGAGTCAACTAGATCTTCTCTATCTCGTAGCAACACAAAGGAGATCTACAACATCTCCCATACAATGTCTCATAAGGTGTGATGTCAATGTTTCACTAATAGCTGTTATTGTAGGCCAACTCTATCAAACTGAGATGGATGTCCCAACTGCCCAAAAACTACAAAACATAGGCTCTCAATAGATCCTCCAAGGTTAGTGTAGTCCTCTCAAACTATCCATTTGTCTGCATGTGAAACATTGTACTAAACTTCAACTGTGTATCCATCGTTGTGTGCATACGTTCCCAAAAATGACTGGTGTACTGAGGACCTCTGTCAAATACGATGGTAGATGGAATACCATACAACCTCACTATCTCATCAACATATATCTGAGCAAGCTTCTCTATTGTGTACGTCGTCTTCATGAGTAAGAAGTGTGCTATATTTGTCAATCGGTCAACTATTACCCATATGGAGTCATGACATTTGGCTTTCCTAGGTAAACAAACCACAAAGTCTATCATAACATGATCTCACTTCCACTGTGGTGTGGGAAATGGTTGCAAAGTTCCTACAAGCTTTTGATGCTCTACTTTAACTTTTTGGTACATAGGACATTTGACAGCAAACTCAGCCACGTCATGTTTCAAACCAAAAGCCACCAATACAAATCCTTAAGATTATGGTACATCTTAGTGCTACATGGATGCATAGCGTACTTCAAAGAGTGAGCCTCCTCCAAGGCCATCTTCCTCAGATTATAAACATTAGGAACCTTGACTCTATCATAGCAACACACTATCCCATCCTCTATCTCATGGAAACCATCATGCTTCTCACTTCCAAACTCTGCTTGGATCTGTTGTATCACAATATCACCCTACTGAGCATCTCTAGTCTGCTGCCTCAATATAGGCTTCACCTACAACTATGCCAATAGTCCTTATATCATGGATACCTCCAACTTCACATTCATTTGACGCAAGGAGACCAACATGTCTCTCTTATGGCACACCAAGGAACATAGCTGCACCTTATTAGCAGATGATGATGAAGATTTCTTGTTCAGAGTGTCTGCCACCACGTTCACCTTCCCTGGATGGTAATCTATGGGCAATCATAGTCTTTAATTAACTCCATCCAACAAATATCTGACACTTCTCACCATAAAGGTAGTGCCTCCAGATTTTAAAGGCATGAACCACCATTTCAAGCTCCATATCATGTGTAGGATAGTTCTCCTCATGTTTCTTCAACCGTTATAATCCAAAAGAGATCACATTCTAATCTTGCATCAACACACAACCCAGACCATTCTTTGAGGAATCACAAAAGACAATGTGCCTTTCCCCTACTCTAGCAACACTATCATTGGTGCACTATTTAGCTTTTCTTTCAACATCTAGAAAGCACGTTGGCACTTGTCATTCGAAACAAAGGGTATATCTTTCCTTGTCAGCTTCTTTAGGGGTAACACTATGACACTAAAGTTCTTGATGAACCTCTTGTAGTATCCTTCCAAGCCCAGAAAACTATGGACTTCTGTCAGTGTCTTTGGTTGCTCCCACTCTATCACAGACTCCACCTTCTTGGGGTCCACATGAACACCCTCAACAGATATCACATTTCCAAGAAAGAACACTCCTTCAGCCAAAACTCACATTTGTTAAACTTTGCGTACAATTGATGTTGTCTCAATAAGGACAACGCCTAACATAGATGTCGTTCATGTTGCTGGCTATCTCGAGTGTATATCAGGATATCATCTATGAACACCACCACAAACTAATCAATATACAGATGAACCACTTTGTTCATCAAGTCCATGAACGTTGTAGGTGCATTGGTTAGCCTGAACAACATAACCACAAACTCATAGTGACCATACGTCATCCTAAACGATAACTTTAGTATGTCATCTGTCTTGATCCACAACTGGTGATATCCTAACCCCAGGTCTATCTTGGAAAAGACTACGCCACCTCGTAACTGGTCAAATAGATCATCAATCTATGGCAAAGGATACTTGTTCTTGATCGTCACCTTGTTCAATTATCTGTAATCAATACACAACCTCATGGATCCGTCTTTCTTCTTTAAGAACAACATGGGAGCACCCCCAGGAGATGTGCTTGGTTTGATAAAACCTTTATCAAGCAGCTCTTGTAACTATTTCTTCAACTCTAGCATCTCAGCTGGTGCCATCCTGTACGACGTCTGTGCTATCGGGTGGGTTTCAGGTACCAGATCGATCTCAAAATCAATATATCTGACTGGAGGAACAACTAGAAACTCATATGGAAACACGTCTTTGAACTCACAGACAACTAGAACCTCTTGGATACTTGGACCCTTCACCTTGGTATCCACCACATGCACCAAGAACGCATCACAACCCTGCCTCATCAGCTTCTCTGCCACCATTACCGATACCAGACACGTATAGAGAACCTTACTATCTCCTTGGAAGACCCATGACACATAGCCATCGACAAACGTTGCCACTTTGGAACTATAGTTCAAAACCACCAGATACTTCTCTAAAGTATCCATTCTAAGGATCACATCAGATCCATGCATATCAAGTGGTATGAGATCCACTTGAATGCTATGTCCTAAAAAATAAAGGACACATGAAGGACACACCTCCTGCAACTCGATGGAACCAACCAACGGGGTTTATAAACAAGGCTATCAACTCTATGACTAACATGAAAAGAACAACTATCAATCACTTCTCTAGTAATAAAAGAGTGTGTCGCACCTAGGTCAACCAAAATAGATATATAGCAAGAAGAAGACAAATTAGAATGAAATAACTCCATCTAACCTGTCACGACTCGTGGGTTGACCACTCCTTTCGGCTGATTCATCACATAGAATTGAGCCATTGCCTGTTGTTGTCCCCTTCCTCTTCTAGTTTGCTCAGATGAACCATCCTACGATGCCTAATCACATCTTCTACCACTGCCATTGTTGAACTGTTGTTGTTGATGCGACCCTTGCTGGCTCTATCTTAGTTGGTGGGTAACCTCTTCATCTGTAATAAGACAAAATGACTTTGTATGCCCAATGTGTCCATACTTGTAGAAAGTCTTTCTCTCATACCATGGCCTAGATGACCCTATCACCAAAACTGATGCAACACTATGGCCTCCTGTCGGTGGAAAGGTTTGACCTCTACCTTTGCTCAGAGACCACTAAGACTGACTTGCCGATCTCTATTGTGACAACGGTGGGGAAAACCTAGGCTTCTTAAAGCCTCTAAACGACTGTCCTTGATACTGTGTAAGCCTCTTCTTGGCCTTCATCTCACACTTCCCCACCACTAATCGTTATACCCTCATGACTAACTCCACAAATGTGGCGAACTTCTCTCTATTATTTAGAGATGACACCGGAGTCATCAAATACATACCCAAACCCTTCCCAAAATGATTGATCCTCTCCTTGTTTGTTGCTGCCATATGGGGACAAAACCTCAGAAGCTCCATAAACTTTTCCTCATACTCATTGACCGTCATATATCCCTACTAGATCTTCTCAAACATCATGATTTTCTCATCCAAATATGTATCCAAAAAGTACCAACTCACAAACTCTCATAGGAACTCTTCCCAACTGATCACGACCCTAGGCCTTTTCTCCCCCTCAATGGCCCACCAATGGCCAACACTCCCTTTCAAAAGATATACAATGTGATTCACCTTATCCTCTTTGGGGATGTTGAGGATCTTGAAGGCCTACTCCAACTTGGTCAACCATAGATCTACATTGGATGGATCCACCGTACCTGCATACTCAACTGCTCCTACATGCCTCAACCTTTCAAAGATCTTCCCAGAACTTGAAGATTCCACATTGGGGATTGTTGCTTTAGCTTGGGGCGGGGGCATTCTGTTTGCCATATGCGTCATTGTGGCCATGAACTGTCCAAACACGGACTGGAAAGTGGGATTGGACACCACATCTGGGTCAAACTGGGGTGTATCAGGCACTACATCAACCCTCTCCTACCTCCTATCACCACCGCCTGGTGTAGTAACACTGCTATCAACAACATGTTCTTTGTGTTCTCTAATCATCTTTCCTTCTCTTCTTCTTCTTCTTCTTCTTCTTATGCATAAGTAGAAGTTACCATAAGACAGATTGGAGGAAACTAGAACAGGCACAAACCCTATACCTATGTCTCTGTAGACTCAACAAACCTATAGTTCTGACACCAACCAAACATGTGATGCCTCAACGTGCCACAAAGTGAGATTACCCAAAACAAAGTGTGGAATTAATGCTAATCAACCAAGTTACCAGAAAACACAGGAAATTAAAACCACTTCCACACATGCACAAAAGCTGAAACTTATCACATCTAAGTCCACAAAAGCCACCTGTATATATATCACGTGCCAAAAGATTATTAGATGATATTGTTCACTGGCTCACTGGCCACAACCTGTCACAAGGGGTAACATGTTCACATACATGCGTGCCATATATATACAACAAAGGCATATAGAAAAAAACCTCATATCAATGTACAAACCACAAAAATCCTCCCCAAGGACCTGTAAGTATAGGGATGACAAATAGGACTCTACTACAAAACACTAGCATCATGTCCAACCTTTCAACAATTACTACTCCTCTTACTGCTCAGCCTCAACAACACGATCTCTACCTCATCATGCACAACCACCTAAAAGATGTGGAAACCCACAAGGTGATACCAAATGTCCCAGTGAGAGATATAGCTCTCTACTAATGTATATTATAAGCCCAAGCAAACTAAAGCTTATAAAGACCATAATTATCAAGTTGAGTAGATTCAACTAAATGATATGCATTAAACTAGTAATATAGATTAAACAATTTAGACAAATACCGTTGAGCATTAGAACAATTTAAATATTTAGAAGGAATATGAGGAACTTGTATAAAAGTTGATTTCTCTTACCTTATTATAATTCAAGAAATCAGTACAAAGATAAAGCATGGGGTCATCAAATGTGAATCATATTTGACCCTAAGAAAAATATACTACACAACTATATTACATCTTTTATCATGCCCTGAGGATTTGAGTCGTACCACCCAAATCAAACTGACCACTACAAAGTTGAAATTGGTTCCATACAAGATCAATGGAAGTGCGAGACTCTATGATCTCCTCTTATACTACTCGGTTAGTTCAAGTCTACATCACAGTGACATGTAGTCAAATTGCATAGATAATAACTTATAGTCAAATCTATAGTCTTGTAGAGACAGCAACTCATAGTCAAAGCTATGGTCTTGTAAAACACCTAACCCGCCTTGGTACATGTCATGGCACTAGAAACCAAGGTATATAACCCAATCACTGAGGTACAACCACAGTTTTCCTCGATCACATCATATCACATGCTCACCACCGAGACTCGATCGCAGTTGTCCTCAACACACTTGGAATCAAGATGTCAAGGATACATAGTCACTTGCACCTCACATAATCAATAGTATGCACTTCGAGTTTCCCTTGGGAATACCCGTTTCACCATCCAACAAAGTACTGACGTTGAAGATGGATCTATGACACATGGCAACTACATGATTATGGTTTCACTTGATTAGTTAACCATCCAACAAAGTACTAACATTGAAGATGGATCTATGGCACATGACAACTACATGATTATGGTTTCACTTAATTAGTTAAGCCAATTGGGTATCTTTTAACATCAATCAAGTTACATGGTATAAATTCTAAATAAACTCTATCAATATAAGGGAATAAAACAACTCCAGAAGATTAAAATGTATAAAGTGCAAACTTGTCACAATATCACTACCAATTCTAGGCCATCAACATCATTACACAGCCATGCAAGGCTATCACCACAATTGCACTGCTATGGGATATTAATCCCTCATCACATCACTAGAAGATAACACCTCGCACTGGGCATTTAGCCTCTACCAGCTCATAAGGCCCATCACATCATTATGATCTCAACATGCCTCATCAAGGCTCATAGCCACCACCTTGTATCATATATTCATCAACATATCATTCACAAGCTATGACACTCAATTAACCTGCAAGGTTAGAACCATACAAGTAGGAGAGAGAAAGTATATATTCACATACTATCCATCCATGCAATCTTAACAAGTATAATGGACACTAGAATTATGGTTAGCGTTCCACACACATAGCCGATTAGGGTCCCATTATTGATTATGATTACCATTCATCTTCACATCAACATGTAAGGATTAACATATGGTGTAGCAACCCAACTCAACTAGGTGTAGTGACTTTTATAGGTGAGGGAGTGTAGCGATCATGATCTACTTGTAGTGACCATGTGTTACAACCCACCTAGCTAAGCATGTGTCTTGACCCATCATCATACATCGGTCTCAACCAACCATCAAAACATATGTCTCGACCGAAACACAACATCAACCAGAAACATATGTAGCGACCCTTAGATGTTGCGACCATCAACCCATTTGGGTTAGAGTTGCAGCCATTATAAAAGGTCTCAACATGTGTAATGACCTGCTACACATCACCAAGCCTGCCTTAGCCAAAACTCATCCAAACTCATGTCACGACCGAAACTAAAACAAGAGTAGCGACTAACTCAGCCCAAACAGACGTGCAACCAACATGGCACAAGTGTAATGAACTATTTACACAAGGACATGTGTTTCAATCAAAACCAAAACCAAGCACAATGACCATCACTTAAGATCATGGTGTATCGACCAAAACTAGATCAAAGGTGTAATGACCAACAAGATCAAGCTATCACGACAACACTTAATCATCCTCAAAATAGAGATAAACCATGATCAAGATAGGTAGTAAACATCAAGGACACTAAGCACAACCAAGGAGGGAAAAGCTCCATACAAGATGAACATCAAAACCCTAAAACCAATCTTCAACATGATCAACCAAGAAACCAACTAGGGTAGAGGTAAGACCAAGATTCAACCTCAAGAAAATCAATGCAAAACTTTCAAGTAAAACATAAGGACTGAACCATAGCATGATGATAAATCCAAGGATCACGATGCATGCATGAACATCACCTCAACCATCTCTTAACAATGGAGAACATGAAATTAAGGTTTAAGGAAAAGATCAATCTACATGGGAATACTACAAAGTCATGAACCCTAGATCATGATAACTTATTCTAACACATTAGCATCAAGTTTTTGATATTAAAATGTAGCACACAAGCATGATTATGGTGAAAATAATAGAAGAAGGTATAGAGTTATATAACCAGCCTTATGGAGAGACCAAGATCCAAACCACAAGCTCCAAGAGAGAGAAAGAAGCTCCAACCAAGATCAACACTTCAGCTACAAGATCACCTCAAAAGAGAAGAACACCATGGTCAAAGGAAAGATCAAGAAAAGAGGGTGAAAAACCCTAGGCTGAACAAGAAGAAGAAATGGGGAAAGAAAAGAAAGCTTCCTCCCATTTGGGTATCACCATTCCAAACATAGTCTCTTACCCTTGTGAAGAGAAGTTTCTCTCAAGATGACCACCATGGTAGAACCATAGTCTCATGACCAAGAAAGGAGAAGAAGATATGGTAGAGAACCAAAAGAAAATGTGATTAAGGATTCAAAACTACTTACCAAGAAAGATGATCACCAAAGATCACCACAAAAGAGATGATCAAGCCCAAAAGCACCACATGCAAGGTTGATCGGACACCAAAGCATCTATATCAACACCCTCTAGCTTCACCAAGCTTCAAGGTCGGCCAAGCAAGAAAGGAGAAGGAAAGAGAGCTAGAAGAGTTTCTTGCATGAAAAAGAGAGAGCATATATACATGTGGGTAGGAGGGAGGTGGAAGATTATGAGGTGTCAACACAAGAGAGCACTAAAAGGACACTTGTCCTCCAAGGAAACATCCATGCAGTCACTAAACAATTGTATGCAACATATGGTGATATAACCTAGGTGGGGGTATCGACCACATGGGTCACCACCACCCTTGTTGCGGCCGAAACATATCAAAGAACCATGTAGCGACCACTACAAGAAATTACCAAACAAAACATGGTCGAAACACATCACTAGAAGACAAACCATGTCGATCAAACCACCTCTAGGTCACCAAGGTCGAAACAAACATCACCTAGGGCAAGTGTTGTGGTCGCAAAACTCATAAAAGAGTGGTGTTGCAGTGGCAACACACCCTTCACGTGCTCAAGGTCGCTACACACTTCCAAGCTCAAAACCCTAGAAACCCTAGCATCACCATATGATACCACCTCATCAACCAAGGTCCAAGAAAGGCGTCCCATAACATCATATTCTCTCTCAAGATGCTAATGCACAAGAAACACACTCTACATGTGACAAATTGCAAGATAACCCCTCGACTTGGGTAAATTGCAACTTCATCCAAAATAAGCAAACATAGCTCAAACAAAATACAAACGGGATCAAACTGAAATCATAAGATTGTCACATGTTATAAAAGCATCTCAAGAGATTAGATAAATGTTCAAGCATATTATTAAGCAAAGCAACCACATTGAAGCACTAAACTAGGTCATGGGTCTTACAACCTTTGGGCATGTTTGAGCCCTATTGGAGGTGTTATCCTCTTTATAAACATCATAAGGGTTCGATACCTATATTAATGTGATGTTGAATTGTATCTTGTGGTGATATGGTTACAAGTGTGATCCCATGATTGGAAATGAAGATTAAGAATTATACCACATACATTTTATATCTTCTAGAGTTGTTATATAACAATGTTTGCTAGAAATGAATTAGGGTTTGTATGTCCACTTGTATGATGGAGCCTTAACTCACCCAATTGGCATAACGAATCAAGTGAAACCCTAATCATGTAGTTCCCTATGCCATAGATCCATTCCAGTGTCAGAAATTGTCGGATGGTGAAATGAGTATTCCTAAAGGAAACTCAAATCGCATACTGTTGAGTATGTGAGATGCAAGTGACTATGTGTCCTTGGCATCTCAACTTTAAGATTAGGGAGGATGGTTGCAGTCATACCTAGCCCTCAATTTGAGAACAACTACACATGTCTTAATGTATATATATATATATATATATATATATATATATATATATATATAGTCAGGCTAGAATACACTCGAGTGTACGGATCGCACAAATACACTCAAGTGTGTTTGCATATCAAGACTATTTTTTACCAAATGTAAACCATTGATCTTCACCGTCATACTATAACTAGGTTACATACAAATTTTGAGCCCATTTGGATGAGTGTAAGTCACTCATGCAAGGGCAACAAAATCGACGCGCGAAACTAATTTGAAATGCATAATTTTTGCGGTCTTCATAACATGAGCTATACATATCCAAATGTGTTGAAATTTTGCGTATGAGTTGTTCACGAGATGTTTAAGAAGATCAATGGATTAGATTTTCAAAAAAAAAATATTACATCATGAAAAAATACTTGAGTGTATTCTGCTCCGGATACACTCGAGTGTATTCTAGCCTGACTATATATACAAAGACATGATATATATATATATATATATATATAGAGAGAGAGAGAGAGAGAGAGAACATTTTTAATACCCGGTGGGTAACAATGTTTGGCTTCCCGTCAATACAAAAGCGGGCGGGTATTTAACAATAGCTACCTATTTTCATGAGGCACGGTGGCATAACTTGTAAATAGACTCGGTCTTTCGTATCCTCAAATCCCAAATCAGCCGGTCTTCTCTCTCTCTCTCTCTCTCTCTCTCTATATATATATATATATATATATATATATATATATATATATATATGGGCGTTCATTCGTTATCCGCATGGGTAGCCTGGATTTTCGCTACCCGGCAGCCAAAAAAGTAACTCTCCCAGCCAAAAAAGTAACTCTTCTGTCAAAAAAGTAACTATGGTGAACAAAAAGTAACTACATGAATAAAAGAGTAACTCTGTACAAAATATACAACAGATATATATAAGGACGGGTTTTTTGATTTTGGAGGGGCAAATGATATTATTTTTGGCTAAATTTTTTTGGAGAGCTAGACAAAATAGTCCTCTACAATTGGGATTTTTTTTTTGAAAAAAAGTGGTCGGCAGGATGGGCAGGTAGCTACCCGCGTGGGCAATAAAGATGGGCCCTATATATATATATATATATATATATATATATATATAGTCAGTCTAGAATACACTCAAGGGTACAAATTATGCTATACACCCCAATGGTGTTTGCCTATCTAGACCATGTTTTTATAAAATCTAATCCATTGATCTTAATAGTTACAATAATAATAGGACACATACAAAATTTGAGCTCATTTGGATGAGTGTAAGTCACTCATCCAAGGGCAAAACAATTGACGCACAAAACTAATTTGAAATCTCTGATTTTTGAATCCTTTAGATGCTTGACCTATAAGTGTCCAAATGAGCTAAAATTTATTATATGGTATGTTCTTAAGATATTTAAGAAGTTCAATGGTTAGATTTTTCAAAAATTTATTACATCTTTAAAAATGACTGAGGTGTACGGTGCCTCTGGTACACTCGAGTGTACACTAGCCTGACTCTCTCTCTCTCTCTCTCTCTATATATATATATATATATATATATATATATATATAATGAGAATTGAGGACAGCTGTGGTTGTACCTTGGAAGGTAGGCTTTGCATACCCATTTCCTTACACTTGTCTATTGACCTGTAACAAGGACGAGCTAGGTTGTTAGCAGCTTTATCTTATGTGTCGCAGTGGTCGACTCATACTGATCAAGGACATAGCAATCTAGTTCTCTAAGATCTTTTATGGAACTGACTTCGACTTAGAAGTGGACAGTTGGAATTTGAATGGTATTCCTCAAATTCCTCAGGACATAATAAAAGATGTAATACAATAGTGTAATATATCTGCTAGGGTTAAATACACTTCATATTTGGATGTTAACCCTTGCCTTACTCTTCTTTACTGCTAAATGTTATATAATGAAGTTATGATTGCTCTCTTACATATCTTGTTGATCCTACTTGCTGCTATGCTTAATTGTGGAGTTACTTAATCTACTGAACTTACTTAGTATGCTAGAATTATTCAATCTTCTCAATTACTTATTAAATACTCAACCTGCTTAGTTTATTTATTGCAAAATAATTTGTTGTATTCAATAACTGGTGTAGAGAGTTATATCACTATTGGGACATGGGTCTCACCTTGTGGGTCACCACATCAT
This sequence comes from Alisma plantago-aquatica, assembly GCA_963693085.1. Taxonomy (NCBI): domain Eukaryota; kingdom Viridiplantae; phylum Streptophyta; class Magnoliopsida; order Alismatales; family Alismataceae; genus Alisma; species Alisma plantago-aquatica. The sequence continues at coordinate 330,542,879 of OY856409.1, forward strand.
TTTTGGTGGTTTCCGATAACATGGTCAAGATCATGCTATAAAAGAGGAGCATCCTGGTGATCAATAGAAACAGAAGGTTAGACAACTATAGTTGTTAGTAGTAGAGTCCTAGTGTCATCCTTGTACTTTGAGGTCCAAGTATGGGATGTGTTTTGAGAATGATATACTTGTATCAATGTGAGTTTTTGGCAGTGTGTCAGTATTTGTAATATATGGCGTGTACATGTAGAATTTCTCTTTTGTATACAGGTTGTGGCCTCAGCCACTGAATACAAGTGTAAATACCTATTATGGTATATGAGTTTATGGAAAAGATGGACCTTGACGTAAATGTTTTAGAACTTGATTATGATGTTGAAATTGTTTTTAATTCTTCTGCCTTTCTGACTATGTGATTAGTTAGTAGTTGATTGTGTTTTAAGTTTTGAGTAGTCTTGTTTAGTGTGACAAGGTGTCACAAGTGTGATTAGTTGAATACGACTAAACCATCAACTACTAGTGTTACCATGTTGTATAATCCCTTTATCACATATAGCTAGATGGAACTTGAAGTACAGACACATCATCCTCATTACATTCAATCTAAGCTCTTTGATCTTCTAGTAGACTAGCAAGATACATAAGAGGCCAGTATCATATACATCTGACATGAGCATGGCCATGCATTTCTATAGTCTCACTTGTTAAGAGGCATTGGGTATCACTTGCATTATATGGGAGGGATAAGTTCCTTCTAGATCACTCACAATGCATAGCATGATTCTCATCACACCCAATCACTACCTTTATGGCAACCTTCTTCAAGACCACATTCGGTAGTGTCAAAGCATGATAGTTTTGATATCACCATTGTAGTGACTTCAGTTCAAAGGACCACAACAACAATGTCACATTTGAGAGTTGATTATGACTATCATGTAATAGTTCACGAATCACTTTCAAGGCGGTTATGTCCAATACACTTGTTCTCTAGCAAGTGTCAATGTGACTGACTTGGTATCCAATACCTATGAACCATGAGACATGGTCGTCAATTACCACACATACTAGTCTCACATGTATTATTGTCATCCAATTTTTCAATAATACTTGACTAGGGACATTTATCCATTAGGATCTCATGTTTAAATCTCATACTTGAAGACTTACAAATATCCCAATTTTTATATAACATTAGCAGAAGCCAAAACTTTTTTTCTCAACTTAGGAGTGTTAATACATGATATTTATCACAATAATAATAGAAACCAACCAACACAGAATATATTCACATAAACTCTTAGAAAAAGGAACTTGGTTACATCAAACTTATAGGAAAGACCAAATACATGATATAAAATCCTTCACTATGTCTTCATATCTTGGATCGTGTACATGGTGCCCCACCAAGCAAATCTCTTAAAACTGTAGTTGTAACCTCTATTTCAATCGATCTTCCTAGAGTTTAGTACCTATGAACATCTCATCCATAGCCATACACAAATAGGTAAACTACCATCATAATAAGTGGCACGGAATTTCAAATAAGATAAACATGAATATAGTATAAATAAAAGTTGAACTGAGATATGAAAGTTGTAAACTTATATTGAATCAATGTATATTTTATTTTTGTTTTTTATTTGTCTTTGGCCACCATTATACGATAAGTATTCCTCTATGACACGAAAGTGTCCTTTATGGTGCAACACATCCTCTATTGGCACAACATGCCCTCTTTTGACATTGAAGTGTACTCCATGGTGCGACACACCCTCTGTAGGCACACGTGCCCTCTATGACACTCACAATGTCTTCTAAATTGTCTCAAGACTCTCTAGAGAGGACTTATCCTATAATGTATATAGCTAGTGTTCTGATGTCATTTTCTATCTTTGTTCTTAATTTCTTATCTTTGAATCTTAATCTATTATATCTAAATATGTTTTTAGTTTCTTGTCTCTAAATCTTAATTTATAATCTCTGAATCTATATCTTTATAAATTGAATTTAAATCTGAATATGTATCTCAATTACTAAATAACCGAGATTGGATCTGGAACTCTTATTAGGAATGTGGATCTAATTTCTGAATACTCACAAATTAGTGACCTAAATCTAAACTCTAAAATCTAAATTCTCTGTCTAAATAATCTCAATCTAAAACTCTTATTAAATAGAATGACTCAATCACATTTTGATACCGATATGACATCTATGTCCAAAGGATTAAGAAAAATAAACTAAACGGGCATAGTAATAGTGAGTATCTAAAAGTATTATAAATATAAACTATTTGAAATATGTTAATATGGAAACATAAATCAAACTGAACAAAATCTGATTTCTCAAAGCATGACATGATGCAAAATACTGAAGTTCAAAATTAACTTAATCTCTAAGTTACTTTATAGGAAGGCGTAAGCTGAATCAGTATAATAATGAATTTTAATGGACATGGTCCACTTGATACCGATGATTTCTCTAATGTTTTCTTGACTCCTTGATCCATAACCTAATCACATGGACATCAACAAATTCATATAAGTCCATGTGCATTCTCCTCTCTTTGTTTGCAAACACTAATCCCATCACCCTAGAACCATAAACCAACTTAGAGTTCCCCCTAGATTGAAAATAACCCATATTCCAAACTATGATAGAATGTTAGCATCAAATGTATATAAAAACTCACATTATATAATCACTACATACATTCATACCCAAATAAGCCACATTAAATACATAACATACTATTTGTGAATATATTAATCCATGACCCAGGGAAAAGTTTGAAATACAATTATAATTCTCTAGTTACTTTGATTCAGTTGAAATCAGATATAAATATCTCAAAAACTCTATTTCATATCAAATAAGCATGCATGTAATGTAATATCTCATCAATGTCCACAAAACACATCATATAATATCATGTTAGGTCTTAGAACCAAATACTAATTTATGAAGGCATGAAACCTTACCAAAACTTCAAAATAGTAAGAACAAAATACATTAGTATTTGGGTAAAAATATCATATCATTTCATGTTCAAATAATGGGTGATATACCCAAAATACCTTTATTAGGGTTTACATAAAAACATAGGTAAAACATCGAATCAGAATGATCATGCTATGGAATCATGTTAAACACATAAAAATACACTTACAACAAAATATCCATTAATATATGAAGGGTTTGCTATTTTTATTGTATATAACCTCAAAGTCACATATCTTCTAGTAATAAAATTATAATAAATACCATGCATTGAAAACATCCTTCTCATATATTTTTGTGATATAATAGACATTTTATTCTTCCCATGGGAACCTTATTTACTCCATTTTGACCACTAGATTAAAAGATACCAATTTTGCTAGACTACCTCTTTTTTGCATATCTTGATCATTCATTTTTACTCTAGCAGACTTGATGGGGCCACATTGGGTGCCCTGCACTGATGTCTCATGAACCTTCTCCTGGATCTGACTTGGTGTATCGTGTGTATACCAAACTGTTGTAGCCTCCTCTTTCATTAAAATCATGATACTCTGCTTTTATAGAGGCTATTGCTGCCAACAATCCTTCTCTAGTGGCTCTACCCTCGTGATGGGAGGAACCCCAAAGATAACATCTCAGCACGCCCGAGTCTCCGCACACTTCCATATCATCACTGAATGGTCGTAGGAATGGATATGATAGACCATACAAAATCTTACCATGTGCCGTCACCACCTCTCCTTTTCCTCCTTTATCCCAACTTCTTCTCAATTTGTTGGAACTAAACTAATTGACTTCATCCAAATAATGATTCAACATCCTAAGATTTATATCCTCTAACATCCATGAGATTTCCCCCAATTTGGTCTCTAGTTTGAGACTCCGTTCTTTCAAAAAAGGTGCGCGCAAGACTCTGTCCCCATTTTTTTGAAGCGAGCACTCCCGTTGAACCAGACCACACTCATATGAACCAAAAACTTGTGCATGAACCCATTGGTTCAACCTCTAATTTCCTTGGTTCATTGCTCAAATAGACCAAAAAAGCTTTATTCCTTCTAACTTTCTCAAAAAAAATTTATAGGCTACTCCGTAATCTCGATTGGTCACAAAATTTAAACAACACTTCATATACATATTATCTTCTTGTAGAAAATTGTCATGGCCTAGTTCACAATCTAGACTACTCGAGTATAGTGTGTGTCAATTCACTTTTCCTATGACCTAGATCAACACCTCATATACATATTATTTTCTTGTCAAAAAATCCTCATGGCCTAGTTCACAACCTAGACTAGTCTAGTATAGTGTGTGTGATTTCACTTGTCCTATGACCTAGATAAACACATTGGATCTCCAAATTAACTCTAAGCTTCACCAAAATTATAACATGTCCAATACCAAGCATAAAGAACACAACCTCACTCCTAATTTGGTCACTACATGCATGTGAGATCCTATCTTACATCCATTATATATATATATATAAAATCATCAAACTATATTTAACTTAGGTGAACATTGTTATATAATCCAACTATATATCATCAAATTGAGTGACCAAATTAACATCAATCTTTACCATACCTGAACCACGATCTTGTTGTGTCTTAACAAGCATACAAACATTCTCAAGTTATATTCAATGATTATCAAACATTAAAATTAATCAATTTGCACAAAATACCCTTTCTACATACTACTTCCCTTATATAAAAATATCATGAAAATTGGATGGAACCTTATTAAAATCATAAATCAATCCTATAATTAACTTCATGAATAACTTTATCATATGCTTACTAGGGTCCAAAAGTTTGGAAGTGACAAGTCACATGGCTTTGAACCAATCATTGTGAGGACATTTATTATGTACATTAATATCGCAGTAATCAAATGTGCAATAAATTGGAATTTGACTTTATTAATCACATTAAAAGTACAAATATCCTTACAAACATCATTAGATGATTGACTTCTAGGGAATATATACCAATAGTCTCCCACTTGCACTAAATCCAATCACTCATGTATCTAATATTAAGTGATATAACATGACCACCATGTTTCTACTGGGATAACACCTTTGTCAAGGGATCAACAATATTGCTCCATGTTAGTATCCTGCTAATCTTCACACCCCCTTGTTCAAAAATATTTCATATGAAATGGAAGAGCTGAAGAATATGCCCACTGATCTGGGTTCATTTGCTTGTGTGGTAGACCCATTGTTGTCACAATATAGTTCTAGTGCGTCAAGAATGTTGGGAACAACTTTAAGTTTGTTCATGAACTTCTTCATCCAAATAGCTTCCTTTTTAGCATATGATGAAACAATATATTTAGCTTCTATCATAGAGTCATCTGTTGTTGTTTGCTTGGAACTTTTCCAACTGGTAGCACCATGATTAAGACAAAACACATAACCAAATTTTGATTTATAGGCATATTTATCAGTTTGGAAGCTTGTGTCAGTGTATCCCATTTCAACCAACTCTTCCTCACCTCCACATATCATGAAAGCAACCATAGTTACACTCACGTACTTAAGGATGTTCTTCACTATAGTCTAGTGACCTTCACTTATGTCTGTCTGATATCTAGTGACCTTCAGTACAGTCTAGTGATATCTACAGTCTAGTAACCTTCACTACAGTCAAGTACTCAAGGCATATGAGACGTCTGGACGTGTACATAATATTGTATAAATGATAGATCCAATCACAAAGGAATATGGAATCTTACTCATGTAGTTCATTTCTTCCAAAGATTTGAGACAATTGGCCTTAGAAACCCTTACCCCATGAGACATGGGTAAGTTCCCTTTCTTTGACTTTTGCATGCTGAATAGTTTCAACACTTTGTCAATGTATATACTTTGACTTAAGCCAAGAAACATTCTAGATCTATCTCTATAGATATTGATACCTAGAATATAGGTTTCTGCTCCTAAGTCTTTCATTGAAAAACAATTTTCCAACCAAGTTTTCACCTTTCTCAAAGTTGGAATATCATTTCCCATGAGTAGTATAACATCCACATACAATATGAGGAATACTACAATGATCAAACTAACATTCTTGTAAATACAAGGTTCATCTTCATTCTTGATGAATCCAAACTCTTTGACTAATTCATCAAAATGAAGATTCCAGCTTATGGATGCTTGCTTCAATCCAAAGATTGACCGTTGCAACTTACATACATTTCCAACACCCTTTGGAGATTAAAACCCTCAGGTTGTGTCATATACACATCTTCAAGAAGATTCCCATTAACGAATGCAATTTTGACATCCATATGCCATATTTCATAGTCATGGTATGTTGTAATGCAAGCAAGATCCTAGTGGACTTAACCATGGCAATTGGTGCAAAAATTTCATTGTACTCAACACCTTGAACTTTCTTGAAAAACTTAGCCACTAGTCCCCCTTTGTAGGTCTAGACTTTTCCATCCACGTCTGTCTTCTTCTTGTAGACCCACTTGCACCCAATGGGTTTTACCCATTCAGGTGGTCCCACCAAGGTCCATTCCTTGTTGGTATACAGGGATTCCATTTCGGATCTCATGGACTCAAACCATTTACTAGATTATGGTCCCTCCATGACTTCTTTATAGGTGGTTGGACCATCTTGATATATGAGACACACCTCACCATCTTGAGTCACAAGAAATCCAAATCTCTCTCTCATGGTGAGTCCTACTAGATCTATAAGGTTCCAATTCTTATTAAGGGGACGACAGTGCCACAACAACCTATGTGGCTTCCTCGTGTTCCTCTTCAAGTTCATTGTTATTTTGTGTATCTCAAACTTCTTTAAATACTATTTTCCTCCCACTAGTATTTCTAGATATGAACTTATTCTCTAAGAAGGTACCAGTTATAGCAACAAACACTTTGTTTTGGGAAGGAATATAGAAGTAGTATCCTTTGGTTTCATTAGAATACCCCACAAAATAACACTTATCATATTTGAGTCCCAATTTGAATGGATATGAATGTTTCACATAATCTTCACAACCCCAAACCTTCATGAAATACATGTTGGAATGCTTCCCAGTCCATATCTCACAAAGTGTCTTTGGAAGCGATTTATAGGAATGTGGTTAAGTGTAAATACGACAGGTTCTACAACATGTCCACAAAAGGAATCAGGTAGTCTAACTTGGATTATCATGTACTACACCATGTCAAACAATGTGTGATTCCTTCTCTCTAAAACACCATCATGTTGTGGTATTTATGGTGGAGTCAATTGTGATACAATAACACACTCCATGAGTAGGTCCTCATACTATTTTTTCAAATATTTGGCACCTCAATCAGATCAAAGCATCTTAATTTTCTTTACAAATTGATTATCTACTTTATTCAATATTGCCTTGAACTTTTAAAGGAATTTGATTTGTGTTTCATGAGATACACACATACATACCTACTAAAATTTCCAGTAAATTAAATGTAGTATTGATACACTAGAGAGATCTAATCAAGAAATCAAGGCACAATAATTCAAATTTCACTAATCGATATCAAGATCAATCTGAAGTTATAATGAGGGATTAGTCTGTAATAAATTCTCAAATGAGGAGGAGAAACTTATCCAGACTCAATATTTTCAAATATAAAAAAATTTGAATTGAGTGTTTTAAACTAAATATACATGAATATAAGTTGGGCACTCGAAATTCAGTATGTTAAACACTTGGTGACTTGGCCTCTTATTCAACAATCAAGATATATTTGATTTCCTAGATGGAAGAGAAACTATTCTACACATGTCTTGTCTAGGTTGTAGGCTCTAGGGAAAATGAGATCCATCGCCATAGGGTTGTGTGAGGTGGGATTTTGTTTTTGTGGTTGTGTCATTTTGTAAATGCAATCAAGGCAGAGGACTTTTCCTAGATAGTGGGACCTTTGAGACTCTCTAGCTCCTTAAACTTGAGGGTGTTTGTCCTAAGCCTTAGTGTCAACTTGCTAACTTAGACATTGATGACGACTCTACATGTATCTAGGAATGGATGGTTGGAAATTGAAGGATATCAAATATCCTCCTTGATGTACATAATGACAAAGTCATAGGGCACATGTGAACCATTCCACACCTTTACATGGATGTCTTCTACAATGACGCTATAGGGGTGATCATAGAAGATTTAGTGAGTTATAATACTATACTAGTAGGAAATATGTCAATGAAGCTGAGTCTCTTGTATAAGTTGTAGGGCATGATGGAGATACTCGTTCCTAGGTCAGCGAGGCCTCTCTGGAATGTGGAGTCTCCAATGAGCATTATATTTCAAAGCATCCTAGATCCTTGAGTTGTTGTGGCATCTTATTTTGGACAATGTCAATCACTATCTTCACCATCTTCATGGTATCATACTCCTCCATAGTGTATTTGCAAGTGAGTATTTTTGAAGAACTTTAATCGGGTTGGGATCTATACTAGAGCGTCAAGGAAGGGAGCATATATGTGTAGTTTCTTAATTGCCTCCTTAAACCTAGTGAATCTTGTGTCTAATCATATTTGATCTATTTATCTCTAATAAGGTGGTCGTGCCTAGTATATTGGAATCATTAGGATAGTAGTAGTCAATGTATCTACCTCTATTTTCTCTCCGTTGACTGGGTATTCCTATCCTCCATTATCAGCTATTTCATATATTGTTGATATGTTGTGTGGCACTTAATCATCATCATTGTCATCAATAACTATTTTATTGGTGACTGAAACCATGTCATTCATCAACACTAATTCTGAATGCATACTCACTACCTTTAGTTTTTACTGATTCTTCAACTTATTTTTGGTTGAACCATAAATGAACCTACTAGAGGGTGAATGGAGGTAGCAATATGTGCTAACTGATCCTACATTGCTTTGTTGTATGCATGTTGATTTTCCAACATCTTATGAATAATATTTAGGAAACCATGATAGTTAGAGGTTGGAAGGTTCTAGATCATAAATATTCCTTTATATTTTGTAAAGGATTATTGTGAATATGTTGTCCTAGATCATAAATATTCCTTTATTGAAGTTATAATGATATTATCCCTGATTAAAGTTGTTTGGGTAGAAGTTTTGAGTTGACTAAAAACCAGGAGAACTCCAAACTTTGCTTGGATTTTTTCCACACCTGAGTCGATGAGGCATCTCTACTCTGTCTGGGTTCCCATACAGGAAGTTGGGATGGCTTCTTGGTCAGCTGGAGTTTTAGTACCCTTACCTTGAAATAGATTTGATAGAGTTGACTTCTTTAACTAGAATGTTGTCATTTAATTGTGACTAGTGCATGTTCATCGCATCCTGCAAAGATGATTTCTCTCTAGACTTTGTGCCCCTCTGTGCTAAAAACTTGATACACATCATGGGCTATCTTATTGTTGAGAATATAAACCCTTCTACCCATATCACTAAAAAGAGGAACAAAGGCGGTCTTGTTTTAGAGAAAACTACTTTAGAGATTTCACAATGACCTTTATCTTTAATTTATCTTTTTCTAAGAGGAATCATCTTTGTCTAATTCTTTATCTGCTAGAATATTTTTATTTTCCAAGCCCCACAAATCTCCATGCTTTCTAATCTTTTTCCCCATGAAATTAACTCATAAGGAGGCATAAAGGAACTTATTGATGTCATCATACAATCCCATCTAGATTTTTTTTATAAGTTTCATAGAGAATATATTGTGGTGAGGCATTTGCACAATAACTCCCTATATCTATTGTAGGAGTTAGATAGAGACTCTACTAGGAGTTGTGAGAACTGGTTTATTTGTCCCCATAGTTGGTAAGAGAGAGAGAGTATAATGAACTTTCCCATGAATTAATTCATAATTTCCTTTGAAATGTTGATGCTATCAGCCTTTAGGGAGTTGTGCCATACCTTGAATTTATGTGTAAGAGAATAGTAGAAAATTTGTAACTTGATGGATTCATCTTACAAACCCACATGCTTGCTTAGTACATAGAGATATATCAATTTATGTAAATGATCATGTGACTCCTTGTCGACTCTGACTGTAAAATTATTGTTTTGCATTACTGACAACCATGGTGTCTTGATTTGAACATCAATGTTATAATTGTTGGATGGATGAATGGATGGTGAATTCTGTAACTTTAGGAACTGAGGAATCTTTGATCTCCCTTTTCCTATTGGATTCTTTTGTTGCTTTCATCTCTTATTGCACAACTGCTCTACCTTTTGCTACAAGTCTATCTCTTTGTGCATTGAGTGTTGCTTGCACACTGTGATTAATCTCATCTTATACCATTCTGGCTCTTTTCATAGAGTAATGTGTGGTAAGCCCTTTCTATCTCAAGGTCAATACATACTATGGAGTCAAAGCTTGTAGAGAATTGCAAATACTAGTACTAGTACTCGAAAAAATTTAAGTGACCAAAAGTGAAGGAGAATTGAATTCAAGAAGGTTTGTAATGTTATAAATTGTAAAAGGGAACTCCTAACTATCCCTGAGTAATTTTAGTTGATGAAAAAAATACCAATGTCCCTACAACTGGAGCTAAAATTTTGATGTGACTTTTTTCATGCCCTCATATTCACTAGGATATGCAAATCCTAGATTTTTTACCTTCACTAAATGGTAGAGAAGGTCACTTACAAGTGGACGAATCTTATCATAGTATAATTAGGCTCAAACCCAAAGGACAACATATTTAAGAAATAACTAATAAAGGAAACTGAACAAAAACTTGGATCTATCATAAAAGGTTGGTTTAATTGATTACAATAAGTTATGAGTATAAAGAGGTTAGACTGATTTCTAGTTATCAACTGGACAACAATACTAGGGTGGATTGGTTCCACCACCATTACCTATGCTCTTGTTTTATTACATCATAAACAAGCATGAATTACTAAACTTTTTTTGAAATTGGATACTCTATTCATGTCATCGTTGTGGCTTGAACTTGAGACTTCTTAGTAACAAACCAAGAGTCTAACAATCTGGATGTCCCATATCAGACCATGAAGTACTGACATTGACATTGGGTAAATCCACTTCTTTTAGAATGGGGATCAACCTAGACATATATCACTCTAGGCTCATTGTCATGTTCCTAGAGGTCATGTAGCCATCACCTCTAGAAACACATGCATGAAGTTCTCATCAAGGTTTTAGCAAGAAACAAACAATATTGAAGGTCCTAGATCTAAAGTTTACTACATTATATATGATAAACAAGAATAATTGTTGACCAAACACAATTTACAAGTATAAAAAGTATTCAAAATCTAGCAAGGTTCATACAAGCATATGTGCAAAATAAAAGAACAAAATGGGTAGTAGGGCTACTCCCTACACCCTAAATAAGGAACTACTCACTCATCGAGGCAAGGTCAAGATAAACAATGGAAGAAGGATAGAGAGCCATCATTAGACTAGAGGAAGGAAGGGAAATTATGGTGTGTGTTTGCCTATCTTCATGTTTGGAGACAATGACGACATACACATCAAGGTAACATCATGGATGTTTGTCCAAGCATCCTTGTGAGCATCATTTGCCTTCTTTGGCCTAATTCTGACCATGTAATGGTGAAAAATGTGCTCGATGGAGGGTAAAAATAAAGTGGAAGTGTGTTAGAGTACTTGTAAACCTAGTATATATTAAGGTCAAGTTCAGGATGTTTTGTAGTGGTTGACATGGAAGATTGGGTGGTCAAAGCAAAAAAATAACCAGAGTTGAGTATGGAGTGCAACAGTGCTTGCGTGCAAAATAGAGATGCCTTTTTTGAGGTTGGGGGTTATTAATTATAGACATTCACTATGGTTTAGGGTTTCAATCTCCAACCACTTGTAGAAAATGTATTTCCAGTGGGGGTAAGATGAGTGGTTTCCATGTGGGTAGCAAGTCCCACTGAGCGACATGACACATTGGTTGACATGAGGCATAGAGTGTGATTGGTGTCAGTTGATATATTGAAAGTGGTCTATGCCAATGTGATGTGGTCCATCAATGCAAGACTTCGAGTAGCGAGTTGTGTTAAGGGTGTGGTGGTCAACTCAGGGCATCAGAGAAGGGGTGACATCAATCAATGAAGGCACATCAAACAAGGATCATGTTGCTTGACTGGATGCATTGGTTGACATGATGCATCAATCGATAAGGCACATCAATCTATGGGACTTGTCAGTATATGGGATGCATAGGCAATTAAGGGTTGCGATCAATGCAATGCATCATTTAATGTGGTGCATCGACCAATGTCAAACATGTTGGTTTTCTTTACGAACTTGATAAAAAAACATGATTTGGGTTTTGGTGTTACCCTGCACCTCACGGGAGGTTGCCTCCTCTCAACTCTCACCCATTGATCATGTCTAGGTTCATGTTGGGGTGCAGATATCAAGCTCAAACCTAAAATGAGAATATCAAAACTACTTCAAAACCTAACAAATAAACATAAAACTAAAGAAACCTTGACGATTCTATTTCTAAAGTAAAATATGGGACCAGAATGCAAAACTAAGCAGAAAGTGTAACTAAAACTATAAGGAATATGCATTTATTAATGACACAGAACTAAAGAAATAGATTCCAGAAAAGGAATATTGGTAGATGTATGTAATGGATCTAGGCATTTCCAAAATATATAGAAATGTTAGGGAATTGCATTAGTGGTCATGAACAAGTAGCTTGGTGTGGTATGTGTCTCCAAAAAGTCGAGGATGAAAAATAAAAACCTAGCAAGAACTTTCAACCAATCCCTATTACTATGTAGAAATGGGAACATACCATCATGGAACTTGTATTAGGGTTACCCAAAACATCATTATGGTTTTGACTTAATATGTGTGACTTTAGATAAATGTACCAAATCTACTCACTTTCTCCCTATTAAGTCATCATGGAATGCACACAAAATATATGAAGTATATATAAATCAAGTGGTCCGACTACATGGAATCTTAGTCACCATCATACTGATAGATGTCCCAATTTTATATCTGAATTATAGGATTAATTATGTCAGGACTTAGGAACATCTTTGAAATACAATATATCATTATATCCTTAGAATGATGCACAATTAGAGAACTATTTAGACTCTAGAGTATATGCTAAGTGCTATTTTCCATGATGTGTTTCATGTCTCCATGTTGAATAAATGACAATTAGGTATTGTACAGATCATAGACCGATAATTAATTCACATGAAAGAATTTTTTTCTTATGTTGAAGGACGGATACATATTCTAGACCACATGATCTAAAAACATAGAAAAAGGGAACTACCTTTGTTGAAAGTCATGTTAAGTAGTGTTGTTAAGGAATCTATGAATGAGTTACAGTTTGATATGTATAACACGTATACTTTTGTATGATAAGAATTTCATGATGAAATATTTATTAGAGGAGGATTTTGCAACCATATTCTTACATTCAAGTAATATTAAGGTATGTAAACCTTAATCTTAGCTTGCAACATTTCTAATCTTTCCCCATGTTTTCCCCTAATTTATAATCAACTAAAGTTTGAATTTTTCATTCATATAGTCAAAAATAAGTTTTACGTATATATTGAGAAAATTACTAAAAGGATGTAAACATGATATAGATAAACTTTGTATGTACATGTTGGAAAAACTTTCCAAACATAAAAAATGTGTGAATATATCAATTCCATTGATGGAAGGGTACTTTGTAGTTACTAAGAGGGCCGATGGCAAGCCTCTTTGTTATGAAGCAAGCTGTGCCAACCAACCACTTTGACTAATGTTGTGATGCACTAGTTAGGTTGCTTCAATCAGACTAGGGAGCTTTGATATGGTATCATCGAAAGAAGGAGGGTGGATATCTCAGCTAGAGCACATTGATAGACCACTTTCACCCATAATTGTATGATTTGACCACCTTCCATCAGTTGATGCATTGTCAAAGCTTTAAATTTTTTTGTGGTTTTGGCAGCGCTTTAATCCAACACTTTGACCAGTGGCTGATGTAGCTATTGTCGATTACAACAACACAACCAATCACCAATATGTGATCAATTGAGGTATACTTAATATAAATGGGTGAAATTTAGAATGTAACTATGTGATATCAATAGCTAGTTAGTCAAATCTAAAAATATAAGTGAAGGGGATCGACGAGGCAATTTTGGGGAGAAAAAGGGGAGAATGCAAAAAAAGAACTAAAGCATAGTGAAGCCTAGCTAAGATCCTTTCACATAAACACGTATTAGTCGTTTATTCTTATATTCTATCCCTTTACTTTAGGTGAATTAGATCTATGATCTGATTCAAGCTTCTCTCTTCCCTTTACACTCTACCCCTTAATCCATAATAGGCTACCTAAGAATGAGATGAGTCATTGATAAACCAAAGAGGATGATTTGGGAGTTTTTCTTCAATATTCAGACTAATATGTATACGATTTGATATTAGAAGACAAAATTTGAGTGGATGTGAGAGGAAAATCATCATCTTTCCACAATTTTCTAGATAGTCAACCAAAAATATGAAAAAAATGAATATATCATATTTACTAATTTACTATTTTTGAACCACTAAGCCTAAATTTGGGACTTTTTTACATAATTGTATGAAATAGCTATGCTGTATGGGTTATATCTATTTTTGGGCAGACATTGCTCGTACAATAATTTCTAGGTTATTAGAATAAGTGGAATTTAGAGGCACATACATACTTGATTTTCCCTAATTTTCTTGTATTAACTTAACTGCTAGAAAATATGATTATATTTCTTTATTACTCATAGTTATGAATTCAATTATTAGATCACATCTCTTAGTACAATTATGAAGCACCAATGTAGGCACATAAACTTGGTATCTCAACTCCACCTAAGATTTGGAGGAAGAGCTTCAGCTACTCAGGAAACTGATATAGCGAGCTAGGCCAGATATAGCGAGCCCTATTGGAGGTTTAAGTGACTTTTGTTGTACTCCAAATCCACTAGGATAATACCATTTTTACATTAAAAACATAATGCTAGATCACCCATAAACAAATGGACCTTATCAAAACATAGTTAGAACCAAACTCAAATGACAACATTTTTAAGTATTTACCAATCAATATAACCATACTAAAACTAGTATTTATCACAAAAGGTATGGCTTTCTTGACTAGAATAAGTTATGCGAATAAGAAGACTATATTAAAATTAGAGTGTCATTAGTATGGAATCACAAGGGTGAGTGGGTTTCACACTACTACCTACATCCACACTCTTGCTACATCACAAACAAGCATAAACATGCTAAAGTGTAGCTCAAGAAATGTAATCCTTTTAGAATGAGGATTATTATAGATAGATATCACTCTAGGCTGATTGTCACGTTACTAAGAGGTCATTTACCCATAAACTCAAACAAATTCTATCTAAAGTTATCATCAAGAGTTTAACAAAAAAAATGATATTCTAGGTCATGGGTCCAAAGTTCTCTATTTGCAAGATATGAAAAACAAGTAAGACTGTTGGCCAAAGAAGATTACAATCATGAAACATCTATTCAAGACATAAAAAGGTTCATGCAAGTATAGATGCGACTAAAAAGAACAAAAGCATATAGAAAGCTACTCCATACATCCTAAAAAGGAAACTAGTTTCTCATCATGGTAGGTGAACATAAACAAGGGAAGAATAGTACAAAGCCATAATGGCAGTAGATACAGGAAGGGAATTTATGCAATTGTCTATCTTCTTTCTTTAAGATGAGGGTGGTCAAGGCGGAAGCAACGTACACCCTAGAAATTCTTCAGAGTGACCCTAGTGGTCATTGTCTTCCTTATTTTGGCCTCAATCCAACCTTATGAGGGTGTGAATGGTGGTAAATGAATGGTGGAGGAGTGGAGTCAAGTTGGAGCCTTCGTGAACCTTGTCTCTCTCAAGGTCATGGCATTGGTGGAAGCCTGGATTTGTAGTTGACATAGTGGATTGGCTGGCTCATTAGTCTCTGCATCAGTTCTTTAGCGTTGACTGAGGCAGCACTATAATATAAAGAAGAGATCCACCTCACGGAGGCTAGGGGTTCATTACATATGGGCAAACACTAAGATTAATGATTTCAACCCCAACTGTCTACAACAAATGTGTCAGTCATAGTAGAACAAAGTAGTTGTCTTCATCGAGCAAGGTGAGTGGAGAAATGGAGTCACATCCAGCAATGATGTGGCATTGGGCAACACAACTATATTTGGCAATAGAGTTGCACTGGGAAATAGAATTTTTCAGGAAATAAGGGAACACATGGCCGATGGGATGTGTCAATCGATGCAAGAAGGCAATAAACACAAATATGAAACCAAAGTGGGTCGTCAATTGATGGACGGGGTGATCAACATGGGTTTTTGGTTGATACATACATGCAATTAAAGTAAACCATTAGTTCATGGAATCATATGGAATGCAAAACATCAATCCATGTGGTGCCACAAGTAATGCAAACCATGGGTATGTCCGGTTGATGTCAAGCTTGTAGAAGATATGGTGGAAGACAAACACATTGAGGCTAAATCAAAATTTCATACCCATGAGAGGCGGACCCCACTCGACTCCCACTATTGAATAGGAAGCAGGGGGTGTAGTTTCACATTGGGTTGTAGAGGTCAATCTAAAACGTGCCATGAAATTTAGTAAACCACTACAAAAACCTAAATACCATAAAACTAAAGAATCTTAAATGAAGGTATCTCTAAAGAAAAATATGAATTATAAATGCAAAATTGATATGAAAATGTGTCTAATACTAGGATGTATCTACATTCACCTATGCCCCCAAACTCAAATGTTTCTCATCCTTGAGGGACAATGAATATGAAATAGTCACCTATCCTCACCTTTACATGTTGGTTTATCTACCTCCTGATATGCCAATCTATCCAACTTCCTAAGATCAGACCACATCTAGTCATATATTTGTTTCCAATTTTATTTTACAAAAAAATTTCCTCACCACTATCCTCATGACCATGCATGTAAGAGATTTTGTGAGAATTCAAAGAAACACATATAATCACAAGTTCATATGATACAACACCAGGGTATGTCAATAGGATATCCAAATAAGGCATTCACTGTGCCCCTAGGTGGAAAATGGAGAGAAGGGGGTGTGAGAGAATATGTGAGTATCTCTCTATTCAACATGATGTTGCTTTATTTTTCTCTATGCCTGGAGTATGTACAAGTTTTCTTGTTGTGCACAATGTCATCTTTTCTCTATTTTTGGTAGTACACCCCTATTACATAGAGAGGGGTATGGAAGAAATAGGAGTATCAAGGAATGTGTAATTCCAAACTTAGGGTTTGACACACCTATGTATTTTATTATCTTTTGGTGGATGGAGGGTAAGCATATGGAGTAAGAAGTGTATAAGAGGGTTTGGATCATAATGCAACTTGGTTTTATAATTTACCATGTCAATTTATTCTCTTGGGCTTACTATGCTCAAACAAAGGCATGCAAGGGGAAATTTAATAATTCCATGCATTTGTTTCACTAGTTAGTAATAAGCAAAATGGATGATGATCCCTTATAGTACCTAAAAAATCCATGTTTTCTAGGGAGACATGAATTCTCTAGTAGAGTTTCAAAAATGATGACTTGTCCCAACAGACCACCATTGGCCTTCAGTGCACACTTTGTTGTACGCCAGGATCATCTTCCCAACTGGTCACCCATCCTAGTACTACTCCAAGTTGAGAAACTTAGCTTCGGAGTTCTTAGTGATGGGCTCCCTGTAAAGGAGGTTCACCTTGGTAATATGGATAGTCCAATCATTCCTTAAAGGATCATTTTATTTGAGTTCTCAATCCTAGAACATTACAATATCCCCACTTCGACTCTTGAGGTACTCATCAAAGCTTAAGTGTATGGCCTCATAATATTTCTCCATTTCAAGGTAGACCCAGAAACGGACCATGGACACCCAGGTCCTGATCATGACTACTAGCGCAAAGGTAGCTACATCACTGTGGACATCCCTTTCCAACATGCTTAGACTACACAATTCAAGACTAGCATGCCACATGCCCATGTGGGCTCCACCTAGTAAGGGGTTATGGATCTCATATCATTTGTAATGCATGGGCCCACTACCCAAATCTCTAGTAGAGTTTCATAAATGATGATTGGCCTCACATACCACCACTAGCCTTAACTACACGCTTTATCCTCACTCAATCACAAGTCATGATCAACTTCCCAATTGGTCACCCATCCTAATACTACTCCAAGATGAGTATGCTTAACTTTGGAGTTCTTAGTGATGGAGTCCCTTATAAGGAGGTGCACCTTGGTGATATGGGTAGTCCAATCATTCTTATATGATAATTTTATTTGAGGCCTCAAATCCTAGGATGTTACACAAGGTTACCTAAGATTTTAAAAGCTATCAGGAGGTAGTTCAGCTCATCCTTCCATGGGAGGTCCTAACCTATGGTGCCTTATTGGGTCCCAAGAGGAGGTTAGGCTTTCTAGCCACAACTTGACCAACAAGATTAAGGTTACGCCTCACTGACAAATCTTTTCCCATTCTTGGGTTGACCCACCCCAGGTAGGGACACCATCGCTAAATGTGAATTGAGGATCTTATGTATCCACTTATTACCTATGTTTTGTGTATATATATATATATATATATATATCACATATCTTCATCAACAAAAGGTTGATACATGTGATGTAGACCTAAGATAGTATTAATTCCTTGTGGATCCAAGGAATTATGATAGTATGGCCATAAACATCACTTATGTTTTTGCATGTTTTCGTTTGTGGGATATAACATGTATATGATACATATTATATTATGTGGTGATTGGATATGTTTGCATATATATATATATATATATATATATAATCCCTCAATCAAAAATATTAAGTCTAAGATGCTTTCCATTAGAAACACACATGAAAATCTTGATCAACTATGCATGGGCACGCCAAGCATTGTGCATTGTCCATCTCGTGGAAGTGGAATGGTAGTTATGTGGGCCTGCCAAGAAGGGTGCATTACTATAGTGTTGTCTTTTAGGTTAGACTTAACTAAGTGATCTTAATGAGATTAAGCAATGAGAAGCATGTAGGTGGCTATGACAAAGAGTTGCACATACCATATATCTAAGATTTGCATAAGATGCAATTGGCAAAAGTTTCCTATCTTAATGGTTGATTATGGATGTTGGCATTGGTCGAGTAATAACTCAATTGTTTTGGGTGTTGGCTCACTATAAGCTCATACACTGCAATCTTATGAATTGATATGTGAGGGCTATCAATTTGAATAAGATAGTGAGAGTAATAATTAATTAAAGGCCTAATTAAACATCATCAAATTTTATTTGTAAAATCAAATCAAAATGTTTTGACGAATTACAAATTTCTCTTATAAAATCAAATGACAAACAGTAACACATTTTTCTTGTGATCGGTCCTTGAGAAGGATAAGTTAAATGTAAATAATTTCCACCACCGGTTCAAGACACTAAAAATTGTTCACACATAAGAGCACAAGCCCTATGTCCTGGAGACACCAGGGCCAGATGAACCTACTCCCACTGCACCTAAGGGTGACAGGGATAGTTACAAGAAGCATATTGAAGATATAATTGATGTCAAATGTCTAATGTTTTGCTCCATGAACTATGGGTTTTAGGGACAGCATGAGAACATGAATGTTTTTGAGATGGTAACACAACTTAAGAACATGTACCAAGATCAGGAAAGACATGCGAGATACGATGTCTCCATTGCATTGTTTAAATGTAACATGATAGAAGGAGATCCAGTAGGTCCGCATGTGCTCAAGCTTATTGGGTATGTGAAGAACCTTTCTAGACTAAGATTTCCCTTGGGTTAAGAGTTGTCCACTGATGTGATTCTGCAGTCACTACCAGAATCATATAGTCAGTTTGTCATGAACTACCACTTGAATGACTTTGACAAGCCATTGACAGAGTTACTTGGCATGTTGAGAACAACTGAGGCACAAATGAAGAAAGACAAGCCCATGTCTGTGATGATGATTAGCATATCAAAGGGGAAGTCCAAGTGAAAAGACAAAGATAAGAAGAGTTCTAAAGCTAGCTAGAAGCCCAAGTCTTCAGTGCTCAAAGCAAAGTGAGGGGTGAACAAGGGAGGCAATTGTCACCATTGTCACCAGCCTAGACACTAGAAGAGGAATTGACCTCTCTACATGAAGGAACTAAAGAAGAAGGAGGAGGGGATAGATATCTCCACTCCATGTATATACATTAGAAATAAATCTAACTACTTCTTCATCTTGGGTATATGATACCAGATGTAGATCTCACTTATGTTCAAATGTGTTGGATCTGAAAATAAGTAAGCCTCTAAGAAAGGGTGAGGTTGGATTGTTCATTACAATTGGAGCAAGAGTTTCTACCATTTCAGTCAAAACCTATAATTATCTCTGCCCGCAAGGCATGGAATAGAGTTAATGAAGTGCTATTTCATATCTTCAAATTATAGAAACATTTTACTTTTTGCATCTTGTATGGACAAGGATGAATATGGAAATCATATAAAATATAGTTAATGTTTGATTTCAATACTTTATATGATTTCCATAAATTTGACTACTTCTTCTTCTTGGGTATATGATACCGTATGTAGATCTCACATATGTTTAAATATGTAGGATCTGAGAAAGATGTAGATCTCACATCATTTGTATACTTTATATGATTTCCATATTCATCCTTGGCTAATATTTGGATCCAAAAAACAAATATCATTATATATTTGGGGCACTTCCATAGAAAATATCATCCTTTTGAGATAGAACATTAACTATACTTTATATGATTTCCACAAAATTGAGTGCTTCTTCATGTTGGGTATATGATACAGATGTATCAACCTTTTGTTGATGAAGATATGTACTCAACCAATTTGAGCACATATCTTCATCAACAAAAGGTTGATACATGTGATGTAAACCTAAGATAGTAGTAGTTCCTTTTGGATCCAAGAAATTATGATAGTATGGCCATAAACATCACTTATGTTTTTGCATGTTTTCGTTTGTGGGATATAACATGTATATGATACGTACTATATTATGTGGTGATTGGATATGTTTATATATATATATATATATAATCCCTCAATCAAAAATATTAAGTTTAATATGATTTCCATTAGAAACCCACATGAAAATCTTGATCAACTATGCATGGGCACGCCAAGCGTGGTGCATTGTCCATCTCGTGGAAGTGGGATGGTAGTTATGTGGGCCTGCCAAGAAGGGTGCATTACTATCGTGTTGTCTTTTGGGTCAGACTTAACTAAGTGATCTTAATGAGATTAAGCACTTAGAAGCATGTAGGTGGCTATGAAAAAGAGTTGCACATACCATAAATCCAAGATTTGCATAAGATGCAGTTGGAAAAAGTTGCCTACCTTAATGATTGATTATGGATGCTGGCGTTGGCCGGGTAATAACTAAATTGTTTTGGGTGTTGGATCACTATAAGGTTGTACACTGCAATCTTATGAATTGATATGTGAGGGCTATCAATTTGAATAAAATAGTGAGAGTGATAATTAATTAAAGGCCTAATTAAACATCATCAAATTTTATTTGTAAAATCAAATCAAAATGTTTTGACAAATTGCAAATTTCTCTTATAAAATCAAATGACAAACAATAACACATTTTCCTTATGATCAGTCCTTGAGAAGGACAAGTTAAATGTGAATAATTTCCACCACAAGTTCAAGACGCTAAAAATTGTTCACACACAAGAGCACAAGCCCTATGTCCTGGAGACACTAGGGATAGATGAACCTACTCCCACTGCACCTAAGGGTGACATGGATAGTTACAAGAAGCATATTGAAGATATCATTGATGTCAAATGTCTAATGTTTTGCTCCATAAACTATGGGTTTCTGGGACAACATGAGAACATGGATGTTTTTAGATGGTAACACAACTTAAGAACATGTATCAAGATCAGGAAAGACATGTGAAATATGATGTCTCCATGGCATTGTTCAAATGTAACATGGTAGAAGGAGATCTAATAGGTCCTCATGTGCTCAAGCTTATTGGGTATGTGAAGAACCTTGCTAGACCAAGATTTCCCTTGGGTTAAGAGTTGTCCACTGATGTGATTCCACAGTCACTACTAGAATCATACAGTCAGTTTGTCATGAACTACCACTTGAATGACTTTGACAAGCCATTGACAGAGTTATTTGGCATGTTGAGAACAGCTGAGGCACAAATGAAGAAAGACAAGCCCATGTTTATGATGATGATTAGCAGATCAAAGGGGAAGTCTAAGGGAAAAGACAAAGATAAGAAGAGTTCTAAAGCTAGCTAGAAGCCCAATTCTTTAGTGCTCATAGCAAAGGGAGGGGTGAACAAGGGAGGCAACTGTCACCATTGTCACCAGCCTAGACACTGGAAGAGGAATTGCCCTCTCTACTTGAAAGAACTAAAGAAGAAGAAGGAGGGGATAGATATCTCCACTCCAGGTATATACATTGGAAATAAATCTAACTACTTCATATTGGGTATATGATATCATATGTATATCTATCTTATGTTCAAATGTGTTGGATCTGAAAAGAAGTAAGCCACTAAGAAAGGGTGAGGTTGGATTGTTCATCACAATTGGAGCAAGAGTTTCTACCATTTCAGTCAAAACCTATAATTATCTCTACCCACAAGGCATGTAATAGAGTTAATGAAGTGTTATTTCATATCTTCCAATTATAGAAACATTTTACTTTTTGCAGCTTGAATGGACAAGGATGAATATGGAAATCATATAAAATACAGTTAATGTTCGATTTCAATACTTTATATGATTTCCATAAATTTGACTACTTCATCTTGGGTATATGATACCGTATGTAGATCTCACATATGTTCAAATATGCAGGATCTGAGAAAACGTAGATCTCACATCATTTGTATACTTTATATGATTTCCATATTCATCCTTGTCTTATCTTTGGATCCAAAAAACAAATATCATTATATATTTGGGGAACTTCCATAGCAAATATCATCCTTTTGAGATAGAACATTAACTATACTTTATATGATTTCTACAAATTTGAGTACTTCTTCATCTTGGGTATATGATACCGAATGTAGATCCCACATAGTCACATATATTCAAATATGTAGGATCTGAAAAGAAGTAAGCCTTTATGAAAGAGAGAGGTTGGATTGTTCATTGCAAATAGAGCAAGAGTTGTTGCCACTACAGTCAAAACCTATAATTTATCTCTACCCATAGGGCATGTAATAGAGTTAATGAACTACTATTTTATATTTGCCAATAATATAAATATTTTACATTCAGCAATCATATAAACTTTTATCTTTGGATCCAACAAATAAAGATCATAATATATTTGGGGGATTGCCATAAAAGATCTCATCCTTTTGAAATATAACATTAACTATATTTTATATGATTTCCATAAATTTGGCTACTTCTTCACCTTGGGCATATGATACTAGATGTAGATCTCACATAATTCAAATATGCAGGATCTGAAAAGAAGTAAGCCTTTACCAAAGGGCGAGGTTAGGTTGTTCATAAAAAATGGAGTAAGAATTGCTGCCACTATGGTTAGAACCTATAATTTATCTCTACCCACAGGGCATGTAATAGAGTTAATAAACTACTATTTCATATTTGCCAGTAATAGAAAGATTTAACTTTATATATCTTGTATGGACAAGGATGAATATAAAAATTATTAAAGTGTAGTTAGTGTTGTGTTTCAAAAGGATGAGATATTTTATGTAAGTTCCTTAAATATCTTATGATTTATTTGTTGGATCTAAAGATAAATGTTTATAACATAAATATCAAAAGATAAACTTGATAACTCAAACAATACCTATAGCATTGTCATCTAGAGCATATAAATGAGAAATGAATTTCTAGAATCCATACTGATGTTTGTCTAGACTCTTTTGGTTATTGAATAATAGATACATGTAAATCTTATCTATTAGGCAACATTCTATTAGGAATATTTTACATCTACTAGATGTAGTGGGAGAGAGATTATTCTATTAGGACTTATACATATTGATGTATGTAAACTTTTAGAATAAATGCTAAAGGTAATTATTAGTACCTCATTTTATCTTCTAATGATCTTAGTAAATATGGTTATTTCTATTTAGTGAAATACAAATATGAATTTCTTGAAGTGTTCAAGAACATCATGAATGAAGTACGTAACAACCTTGGTAAAAGTATTAAGACACTTTGATATGATCGGTGTCGAAATATTTTACATTAAGTGTTTGAGGACCTTCTGAAGAGACCATGATAGTGTATCACATTGAACTCTGCCTAAAATATAATGATGTATCAGAAAGAAGGAATCATGCCCTAATGAGTCATGGTGCTATTTTCAATAAATCTAGCTAATCTTACAATTTCCTTTTGGGTACACGTTTTACACTAAAATAATGTACCATCAAAAATGGTTTAAAAGAGATCATATGAGATATGGCATGGGAAGTTTTTTGATATGGATCTTTATAAGGATTAGGATTGAAAGATTATGTAAGAAAATAATTTATTGGAAAATCTTTGTCCACATATCACAAAATCTTAGGTTTTTTAATACTACTTTTACTCCGATCCAACAACAAAAGTATTTGTTATCGGGATGGCTGAATTCCTAATGAGGAATTTAATTCCAAAGGAATTAGTGGGAGAATAGTAGAATTCAAAAAGTTCAAGATCAACTAGAAAAACATTGAAACTAAAGAGGTATAATAGGAGCAATGAGAATCACAAATTATTATAGAATCTTGAGTTCCCTAAGCAACACAAGACTCGTAGATCTAGTATATCACACCTTGAGTTTGAAAGATTATGATATCTTATAACTCAGAAAGGTGGTGAGTTGGTCATAACATGATGAGAAAACAATCTACGTAGAAGCGGCCCAGGTGTGACACCTTGGACGTCCTAAGAGAATATCAACTTAGAAAATTGGAATATGATGGGATAGAATGGGTTTAAAGCATGGCAACACTTCACCCTACCTAATCATAATAAGTTGTTTTCAATAAATGGAAAATATAATTCCAAATTGTATTGGATTTAAAAACCTTGGTGAGATAAATCCCAGGTTAAATATGTAATAGTAGTGAAGTACAATGAATAAATGTGATTATGATGCATCTAAGGTATATAAGTTGTACTGCCACCAAGTCTGGAAAAGAAGGGTGCGTGTTTGGCTTAATTCCCTCAATACATAAATATACAAGAATGAAAAATTTGGTTCGAGGAATCTAAAGTAAAATGTGTAATGGGTTGAAAGGAATTATAATGATAATGGAAACCCTTTCCCTAGAAAAAGGTGTAGTTAATAAGAGAAATGAAACAAGGTTATGACATCTCTATAAACCCTAGGGGGAGTCCTAAGTCAACCCTAGGGTCAAGTAAGAAGTTTTAAAGGTACATAAGACCCAAGGGGTAGGAGGTGATCACGTCCTAATTACAAAAGGCCCATGGGGTTGAGGAAAAACCCATCCATGAGTACTTAAGGCAAATGGGACCCAGAGACTAGCCACCTCCATAAGTACATGAGGCCCTAGGGGTCAATACAAACTGCATTCCATAAGTACATAAGAGCCTTGAGGGTCAAGAGCAGATCACTCTAAAGATACATGTACCGCTAGAGACCATAAGGGGAAGGCCAAGACTAATGATACATGATATGTAGATATAAAGAATACTAGAACTTATGGAGTAATGTTGAAAATTGAATCTTTATGGGAGATATGCACAAAATCAAAATTTGAGAAAAGCAATATCCCTTGGGTTCATAAAAGTTAATAAAAGAAACCTTGGATATAAAATGTATTCCTGGTTTGGATTTCATTATTAAGGGCGATTCAACTAAAATTTTGAAATATAAGATGAAGTGTGGATACACAATCTCTGCTCTTGGAATGGGATGAAATGTGTATTTGGGTTGTATCCAAATGTTTATTTCATCCTATTATAGAGTGTTAGATATTTGGTAGCCACTTGTGATACATGTAATTAACAATTGAAAATCAATACCCTAAGTTGAATTTAATGACGCTGTCTAGGGTTTTGAGGTGTTACCTCACCCTTACATTAATATAGATGAATTATGATTAGTAGGTTTGAGACCTAGGTGAAAGTGTAATCACCAATGGCAAATGAAATCACAAAAAGAAGATATAATCACCAAGTGATAATATCATTCAATTAATTGGGATGTTGGAATATCCTTGGAATATATTCGAGTTCCAATGTACTAACGTGATAGATTTTCATAAAATGAAAGTTTTAAGATATCCTAGCTAAAACCAAGGAATTAAATGCCGATACCGACAACTTATCGACGGCGTGGAAATAGATATTTACAAGTATACCGATAGAAATATCGACAGATGCAATCCTGGACTTATCGACGCCTAAATGAACGAATTAAATCATGAAATTTTACAGGCGTGGTCTCAACACCTAGATGCAACGTTTTATGCAATAAAATTCTATATTGGGTATGTTGGGGGGGGTCAATCATGTGGGAGGTAAGGAATCAATCCTTTTTTTTGAGATTTCGATGAAGGATTTCGATGACAAAATATAAGAATTAAGATCTGAAATTTTAGTAGCACAATCCATAAACGCATGTTTACACACTTATGCAATAATATTCAACTTACAACAAACATATAACAACATAGTAAATTACTAAGTACTAACTCACATCAGTTGTATGTTGAGTGGTGCGCCGGCTGCTGATAAGGATATTGTTGTTCTACATATTGCTCCCATGTCATCAAACCTCTATACGATTTGTTGTATGTGACAACATGCTCCTCATATACTTCAGGATTCACATACCGCATCATCCCAATCTTTGGAAAATGTTCTTGTAAATCTTTGAGATATTGAGCCTTGTTTGCTGAATTCCTGGGAGGTTGAGAAGAAGCGGGAGGAGGTGCGGGTGCCCTTGCTTGAGGAGCTGGAGGTTGAGGAAAAGGAGGTTGTAATGGAACTCCGACAATAGGATAAATTGTAGTATGCCCACCACTCCATGTTTGCCCGAAATCACCAGAGTATGCTTCGGTGTTCACCCGAAAGCATCCATAAGGGCTACGGACAGAGTATGCTTCATGATATCCCATACCAGGTCCAAGTTCTAATTGTAACCTTGGTTGTGGGCCTTGTGGTTCAACTTGATATCCAGAATACCCATGTTGAGAAGTCTGAGATGGGTATGGAAGTGTTTGCCCAAATAACATATCTCCAAATGAATGTTTTTGAGATTGAGATTGAGAGTCAGATATACTCAATGCATCCATTGATTCAGCAACATTAGAATGATAATCACTTGGACTCCGGTATTGTGGTTGTAGTTGTGGATTAGATGGGTAGGAGTAGGGGTAGGGGCTTGGAGTTGTGGGCATTGCGGCATTTGGTGGAGGTGCACCGCTGTAATCTTTCCCAGTTCGAGTTTTTCTTCTTTGAAATTTTTTTTCAGGCATGGGATATTCTTGTTGTTGTGGAGGTGCACCCCTAGTAACATAAGGCCGATCATCATGTTGAGGATCCACAGCTGGAGGATATTATGGAGAGCGTTGACTTTGATTACCACCATCATTATCATTGTCACTATCATCAGACTTAGATTTAGAACCAGCTGAAGAAGAAGAATTTGAGCTACCTAACTGCTCTTGTACTCTTCTATCTATTTCCATATCAACATTTACATGTGCAGCTTCAGGCTCAAGTCTTTCAGGCGGATTATCAAGAATAATATCATCACCGTTGTTTGGCTCAAATTGATCTTCTATGTATGGATCTGGACGCCCATCTAAATTATCAAGAACAAGACGACCTATCTCATTCATCCATTCCTCTAAAGGATTTTCTGAATCTTCCTCCAGCCCTCTACGTCTGTCAGTGCTGAAAGTGTATGCGGTGTCAATGGGATCGTGGACAACAGCAAAATCCACTTCCCTATAGTTGGCATCTCGTATTGCTCTAGCCCTCAACCGCATGTAGTAGTGAACGTAGACAAGGTCCCTCAACCTGTTTGCCCCAAGCTTGTTCCTTCTCTTTGAGTGTATCAGATTGAATGTGCTCCAATTTCTTTCACAACCCCCTGCAGATGTTGTTTGAGCAAGGAGACGAACAACCACTTTTCTTAAATGGGGGGCATCTGTTCCATTCCAAACCCACCACTCACAAGGATCATCTGCCTCACGATCAGAAACCGTATTTGGATGTCCAAAACATCCAGTGCCTTCACGGAAATGGCGCAACTGCAAAAAAAACATCATTTACGATATTTAGATGATGAAATCAAAGTGATGACTAATGAGTAATGACTAATGAGAAATTAAGAATGTAAGTAATATAGTTATCTTATACCTCATCCAGTACTAGCAATCGCTCTTCTGGAGAGGTAATGAACTTGTTGGTGACATCTCTCACTGCAGTCATTAGAGTTGGATTCAATCCAAGCGTTCATGAGTATTGGAACCTCGGATTCAAATAGTAAGCTGTCACAAATATAAATAAGGAAATTAGAATGACATTTTAATAGGTAGACTATGAGTTAGACAAATAACTCAGAAGTTAGAAACTTAGAACATAATTGATTGAGATATATACCTGCTTTATGCAATGGATGCAAAAGCATATTTGTCCAACGAGACTCATAAATTCTGATGTATTGCTCATTGGACTTAGGAGCTGCTTCTTTGATGCGGTCCACCATTAAGGTCATTGCATCATATAAAAAGGCATTGTTGCAGTTTTGTCACCATCTACCAGCCTCAATACCTTGACAATTGGTTCCATTATTCGCAACACCCTAGTAACCTTATCCCAAAAAGGTCTGCTGGCAATCAACTACTCAATTCTACTGCCAACTGGGGTATTGTGCTCCTTCATGGAGGTCCACTCCACTCCATTGAAGAGCCTCCTAAGTCCATCCTTTTTGGACTTTAATGATTGTAAGGCAAGAAAGTTTGTTGCAAATCTAGTTGCACCTGTTCTAATCAAATCACCTCCACAATACTCACGTTGCCTCATTGCATTCAATAGAAAAGAATGGTTGTAGATGAATCCTGTGATCAACCTACCATCAATGATAACAGATTTAATGAATTCAATTGAGCCAATGTCCTTGAGAATGAGATCTATGCAGTGGGCAACACATGGTGTCCAGTATATGGGATATTTCTTCATTAAACTGTCCCCGGCCTTCTTGAAGGAAGAACCATTATCAGTAACTATCTGCACTACATTTTCCACACCAACCTGCTTCATGTATGTCTTCATTAGTTTCTTTATGAACCTGTTGTTCCTGACCTCACCTGAAGCATCAACAGAGTCCAAAAAAATTGTGGATCCACGACAATGTGCAAGAAAGTTGATAATTTGTCTTCTGTTGCCACTAGTCCACCCGTCACACATAAGTGTGACACCATATTCAACCCACATATTTTTTTGGCCTGAAATCCAGACTTGTAGATCCTTCTTCTCTAGGGGAAGATACTTGTTCATTAATTCATATGAAGTGGGGGCCTTGACGCCCCTCCCAGAATCCCCTATCACATCTACCATATGTTGCAGATACGGTTCAGTTGCAACATGTGCAGGTATGCCATGAGCAAAGAAGAACTTACCCACTGCCTTGCCGACCTTATCTTTTGCACCAGTGAACATTGCTTTAATGCCTTTTTGCCTAGCTTCAGGCCTCCTAACCCCTGGCTCATCAACATGCCTCAATCTCGTACTAGCAGAACGGAAAAGTGTATCAATGCCACCTTTCTTCCTTTTTCCATGACCATCTCTATCTTCATCATCATCTACATCAACAACAGGAATACGTGCAGTACTACTGCCTCCACCTACACCAGATGGCCCATACCTCCTTGTAATTCGATCTGCCTCCTCTCTTTCCCACTCATCTCTATGGGAATCTCTAAGGGCACGCCTATACGCACGACGTGAATAAGTTGTGTCACAATCAGGAGGATATGCAATGTCATCATATGATTCTGTAGAAGAACCTGTGCCCCTAACATTGAATAATGTATCTGTGTAACCCCTGTCAGCCTCCTTCATCTTTTGTTGTTTGTGTTTCTTTGCACCCATAATATTTATAAAATCATCCCTAACACTTTGGGGACACCTTGTGCACATTGCCACATTTTTTCACCGCCGGTAATGTGACGTTTGAATCTAGTAATCCCTCCTCCACCAATTGTCTTGTTGCAGTAATTGCAAACTATCTTTTCCCTATTGCCTTCAAAAGGCGTGCAGTGATTCCATGCAAAATCCATCACATTCTTAGCTCCACCAACATTACCGGCCCCAGAACCCTCACCATCGCTTGAAGACATCTTCTCAAAAGTCAAAAGTGGACACTGTCACACTGCAAAAAGACAAAGACAAATAAAAATTAGGTGTATGAAATCTATAACCCATTAAATTGCAAGAAATTAATCTATTTTATGTATTATAGAATCAAACACAACACTTTTAGGTGTATAAATGTTAAATGTATTTATAGAATCAAACACAATATTTTTTAAGATTTTTATTAACAAGAAAAAAGGCTTAAATAAAAAATTAAAGTCTGAAATTAATTTAAAATTATAAAATCTAATAATTATCTAGTATTAAGTCAAGTGATGTATTACAACTTTACTCATTCCATCTTACATAACACTAACGCATACATTTCTGTAGAAAAAACAAAAAAAAAACAAAAAAATGATTTTTTTTTATTTTCAGCATTCTAAATAAATAAAAAAACGAAAAATATAAATATTTTTACTATATTTTTGTTTGTATTTGTTCACATTGCTATTTGGTACAACTTCTTCTACTAAACCTAAGTTAGATACCTACTTTTTCTAGTACTTATTGTATTATTACGAATTTAATATTAATTAGTGAAATTATATGATAATACTAATTAAAAGTAGTAGATCTAGTTATACATTAGTAGATCTACATATAATATTCATAGATCTAATGTTAAATAGCATTAATCCTAAGTTTTTTGAAGTAGATATAAGATTTGGGTGTATTTAGAGATTTTTGGAGAGATTTTATGGTGAAAATAGATGGAAATAGATAGGAGATGGGTTGGAAATGATGAAGAATGCAAGAAATCAAGAAAACATACCTTGATTACAGCTGATTTGAGCTCCAACGAAGAAAATCACCCCAAATGTGTTTTTCTTTCACTCCAACAGCAGCAGCAGCAACACGCTCGCAAATGCCGGCATACCGGGGCGGTATACCGCCGATATCGCCAATAAGTGGGACATTTTACACTGAACCCCCTCCTTACCGCCGAAAACCGGTCGGTTTTACCCGTAAACCCACCGGTTTACCGAAATTTGCGGGAGCAGCGATATAATTGCTTAAACCGATGCCAGGTTGGGTCGATATCGGTATACCGAGCGGTATACCGACGATATCGTCGGTATCTTATTCCTTGGCTAAAACCTACCAGAGAAAGGTTGCTATCCCTAATGTTTGAGGCTAATATGAGTTATCATTCACCTTAAGTTGATCAAGTTTGAATTTCGGGGACAAAATTTCTTTTCAAGGAGGGCTGGCAAAAAAACCCGTACCTGACCCTACTCTACCCACCCGACCCAAAAATTTGGGTCTTTTCAATTTTGGGTCGGGTCCGTTTGGGTCCATTTTATTTTGGGTCGGGTCACGTTGGGTCTTATATAGTTTGGGTCGAGTCCAATTGGGTCGGGTTTTAGGTCTGTCATACCTTTTTTGCATATTTTTGGAATAGAACATTTTTTATGATTTTTGGGTCCAATCAGGTCTTGTTGATTTTGGGCCAGGTTTGTGTGGGTCTGGGACCAGTCGGGTCCTTTTGGTGTCTGATTTATCTAGGTTTGGGTCCAATTGGTTCAGGTCTAATTTGGGTTAGGTCCACCAAAACCCAACCCATTGCCAAGCATAGGTGAATGTAAGATCCTCAAAATTTGCAAATTTAGATTCTATTACAATGTACTAAGATTCACTTTGAATCAATACACGTAATATTAGAATAATGAGATCAATAGTATTAATCTGATTAAATTGGAATGATGAATTTGAGTTTTAGACTTGGAGTAAGTCTTCAACTTAAGTGATAAGGTAATGTTGCACATTTATATATTAATATGAGGCTTTAGTTGAGATAATATGATGAGAAATGCCTTAATTTCATAATTATAAAGATAATTAGGGCTTGTGGACCCAGTGGAAGGCCTAAGTACGAATCATGGGTC
This sequence comes from Alisma plantago-aquatica, assembly GCA_963693085.1. Lineage (NCBI taxonomy): Eukaryota > Viridiplantae > Streptophyta > Magnoliopsida > Alismatales > Alismataceae > Alisma > Alisma plantago-aquatica. Next base: position 330,575,187 of record OY856409.1, read on the forward strand.
TTGGTATAAATTTGGACCCAATTTGACTATAGACAAATAGGTCCAATGGGATATATCCTAAACAAATTGAAATTTTGTGCATGATTAAGAATCCAATAATATAGTGATTGGTTCATAAAATAATTAAGAGTCAGTGAGCATGATTCTATAAGATTCTAATGTGATTAATGACCTAGATAATTAGATGAGCAATTATCTAGTCTTTACTTGGATTCTAAGAATTCATGTATCAAATAATCATAATATGGCCCAATACTTGGTCAAATATGAGATAATGATTACATGAGAATAAATATGAGATTTCAAATAATTACATGATTATCTATGACCTAGATGATTAAATTAGTTAAATACATGAATACCAATAAAGAGGTATTTATCTTTAGCATTTTGATCTCAAACTTAGTCTAATCAAAGATATGAATAATTGGATGCTACTCCCAAAATTTGGGGACAAACAGACCCTCCTAGAGATCTACATGATTTTTAAGATAACACTAAAGTGGTGGATAATATAAGATAATTTAAATTTAATTATCCTAACTAACTAAGTGCAAGAGACCATCTGAACCTTGTGTGTGATGCATAATGTCACCTTTTCCCTTGACGGTTGGAAGAAGATCCAACACATGGAAAGCCATTTTCTACCCTGAGATGAGAGTCCAACTATGTTGGGTCTCTCCCTTAATCATGTTCTCTCTCCCCTCTCAAACTCCCCCCCAATTGGTGGGTTAGCTTTGTGAGATCATGTCAAGCTCAATGAGCCCTGAAATGATCGTTGTTATCACATTCTTATCTAATGCCCAAATCTGGGCAGGAAGGTTCTCTGGGACTCTAAAACACGGTAGTATGTAGACCCCTTACACTTATAAAAGGAACCTAGAGGATTCATCACAGTATTGAGAACAAAACCAATCTTCTAGTTTCACCCAATGAGCGCCCCATGCCTTTTCTCATCACATGGATCCTGCTCTCTGAACAACTCTGGAGAGTGTTGCCTTGGCCACCTCAGTCCATTATAGATAAGTCGAGAACCTTCGGGGAGCATAGGAGAGGACCCCTGCAATGGAAATTCAATCATCTCGATCCAGAGCAGCAAAGTCAACTATAAAGTTGATTGACGTCAGGGCACAAGGGAGGCTGGATCACGTAAAGCAGAGGTAGAAGAAGAAAAAAGGGAAAATTACATGCCTACTTTGGGTTACACATTGAAAGGTGAGAGGCATACATGTCATTTGTTTCCTTTTTCTGCCTCAACCAAGCAGGCACAAAGTTCTAGGATGATGTGAGTCCGTTGACTGGACTCGACCATGTGGATAATGTAGACAATGCAATAATTGTTGACATGGCAACCTTTTCTTAGCCTAGATATAGTTATCTTGTAATTAATGTGACTAATTATTGGTATCTTTGATGATAGTGATCCTATACATGGAATTGATTAGGAAAATGAATAAAATCCAAATAAAATATATTTAACACCTATTTCTAATCCTAGTTCTGAAAGTATAGATGATACATTAAGAAAGAGTGATTAATACATTTAACCCGTAGATTTGATGATTAACATGTCAAATGTATTAAATACCTTTAATTTGTCATATAAACTGATATTGTTGAATATAATGATACTTCCAAAATGATGAAGATGATGATGATAATAATGAACTCTTAGGGTCTGAATCCATAAATAAAGGAATTAGGATCTTCAGACAAATGGTTACATCTTGTCACGATCATTATTTGAATAACCTAATGTAGTGGTTCATAATGACATCATATGTTCAGTTTGATAATTAAAATCTAATGTCTAATTAGGATTTCTAATACTTAGATATAATGATATGCTGGTATTAGGGTTTAATACCCATATTCCTAGTCCTAACTTGAGATGACCCTAAAAGCTAGAGTAGGACCTAAGTTCGGTTTAAATAGTATCGTACGGATACAATGGTGACACATTGGTAGATATGTATATTTTAGATAATGTTGTGCCCTGGATGATTGGATTGGATATAGACACTTGGATTACATTGATAATATTGCATGGATGCTGCATGATATCTTCATCGATGTATTTGGTTATCTATGAATAACCACATATATGAATTTCAATTTTTACCATGGATTTGTCAAAGTTTGATGAAATAAACTATTGGATGTATATTTACTTCATATTCAATGATAGTGTCAATGTGAATATCATATAATGAAATAATTATAAAATGAACCCCGGGTTAGACCTAATAAGGGAGAGTTCACCTAAGTCCAATGATGGAAAGAGAAAGGTCATTGCACCCACAGTGGTAAGAAAAACATGTGTTAGTTTATCTAAATGAAAATCCAAGTTCATATGTGCAAATATTTGATTGTGAACATTAGATGTTGTTACTATACATGCACACTTTTATATGCACCCACGTACATAGTATAGAAATATATTGATCTTTGCTTTTATTCGTCATCATTTTAGGTAACTGACATACATAAAGATCTAAATATATGGAGATTCAAATGAAATCAACTAAAGATACGAAAGTTAATACTAATGAGGATTTTCTAGACATCTGAGTACATCTCTTCATTTATATGTTAATTTCCTTGAGAAATTTTTTTAACTCCTTATAGGAGACTCATTATATTATACAATTTTTCTTTAATCGAATTTATTTATTATTAATTATTCTTATCAGATATGAATCCTAGAAATTTCACGTATGACTATCAACTCTATGATCCACCTTAATTGGGGGATACTAAAAAGTGGGGATGGTTACCCTGCTAGTAATAATGAGACGTGAGACATAAAATATGATGTTATTGGAGATCCTTGACCTAAAACAACATGTAAGTAATGAAGTAACAAAACACAATGATAAAATCTCATTAAACCCTGGGTAGGGCAGAACCCTAAGTCAACCTTAGGGTCAAGTAGGGCTGTCTAAAGGTACATAAGGATGAGCATGCCCTAAGTATGTAAGGCCCATGGAGTCAGGACAAAACCATACACATGAATATAAGGCCCATTAAGGTTAGCAGAATGGCCACCTCCATAAGTAAATGAGGCCCACGGGTCAATGGGATAGGCACTCCATAAGTGCAAAGGTGATTGGGTTCAAGAGAAGACCACTCCAAAGGTACCTTGTTGATTGACAAAGGCAAACGAGTTTTAAATAATAATAATATCAACTCATCAATCACCCGCAAGCTTATGAGATCAATTATAGTCGAGGTCGAACCACAAGGAGATAGGCTGGCTAGGTGCAAAATCGATAAATTTCAACAATCTAAGTCTGATTGTAATAGTTGAGTTTTGATTAAGATTAGTTAACTAGAAAATTAAAGAACAAGAACTAAATTAAGAGGATTTAGCTCAGATTTAGGAGATATTAGACATAATATTTCACTTCCATACCAATACAACATGCGCAACTATGAAATTAAACATATGAGTTAACTTGCAAAGGAAGTTGCCATCATCATACACCTCCCAATGACATGAGACAATTATCATCTTCAAATAGCACTCCCATGTTTATGTTTAGATTCAAACACAACCTTGGATCCTCAACATTCTCCAACCACTCCCACGGTCAAGAGTTTGTTTCCAAGATATCTACTCCATACTCCCTCATACATCCTCCTGAATTGTACAAAGAAGCATAAAACATGCATATTTGATGGCCAATCAAGCATACAAGCAATGAAACACCATAGAAACTATTGGAGAAGCAAAATAACTAACATTAGATATAAATTGCGAGTTCACATGAATAACATCATGGGAGCTACTCTCACATGCCCAAAAAGAGAGTTTTACTCACACATTATGCAGAAACACAAGCACATGTCACAATTTTCAAAGTTTTCCATGATTAAAAAGAAGAAAAGCTAAGAGAAACCAAAGAGTGAAGTGGAAGGAGTAAAAATCCAGCTTGAGGACAAAGTTCCACCCTTGAAGCTGCTCCAATTCAGACTTTCTTCCCTCCCGAGAAACTTGATCGCAGTAGAGAAGCTCTGCTGCACTCTTGGAGAAGAAAAGGGGAAGAAAATGATGAAGAATGGAGGTTCTTTTCCAAGAAACCTCTCCTTCCCCAAATTGCCTCTCTCTTGCTCTACAACTTCCTCTAGTTGTCAAGTTTTTTGAAATGATGAGTAATAACCTCCCCATATTTCTGGTCTCATCTAACAAGGGGCGATTCTGTTCAAAATCTATAGAATTTGACAAAAGACACATCATGTATTTTAAAAGACAAGCCGTGTCGCTCAGTGTAACTGTCGAGAGAAATACTGACCATGAAGAGTGCATAGTGTGTCACTGATAGGAGACACCTTATAGTTGTAGCCTGGAGTTGACCTGGGCAGATGGCACACACCGTGTGTTAATAAACACACGTCGTGTGCTTTGGAAGAACTTGGAATCTATGCTTTTGAACGCACGAACACGCCATGTCTGGTAAACGACACGTTGTGTCTTTTATTCTACAGTTGGGGATGAAATCCTCTGGAAACTTACACGTCATGTGTTAAATAACACACACCATGTCTTTTGCTTTGGCATTGAGGACTGCCCTTCCTAGAAAGTTACACGACATGTGTAAAATAACACACGTCGTGTCTTCTACAGTTTCTTCAGGATCAACTCTATATTAAATGCAAATCATCAGGGAATCCAACTAAGGTTGGATTTGGGTTGGATTAGCCCCATTTCATCATCATTATTGTTTACCTACAATCACATTCATGCAATGAGTAAAACAACTAAAAGGATGACAAATTAAGTATGATTAGAGGGCCAAATGGAGAGCAAAATGAACTGAATTTGTATGAGAAAGTGTGCAAAAAGTATATGTAAAATGCACACATTGAATTCCCCTAATCTTGAACTATTGCTTGTCTCAAGCAAAAAGACATAGATACACAAATGAAGGAATCATCAAATTCATGCATAGATCAAATGAAATGAAAGATGAATATGAGACCAAACCAACCATAATACATAGGTTTATACTCATAACCTTGATTTCAACTTAAACACCCAAGAAAGAGATTTTTAGTTCAATAGGGGTGGTAACAAATTAAATGAAATTGTCAACTAGGAAATGTGAAATGGAGCTTGGATGACCAAGACAAACAATTAGTGAGCTTGCAACCAAAATTCTCAGCTATTAACGATGCAAATAATGGAATCTTAGTCAATGTTAACAAATTTTTTGCTTCTCTGCTTGTTTTCTAAAAGGTATGAAAATGGATTATGGGTTCCAACACTCGGATACTAATGTTGGCTTATGCACATGTGGAGTGTTGATTGGGTTATTTTACCCTCTTGTAATACATACCACCTAACCGTCATGGCCATATCAAATTTACACTAGGATAGTATGATATGTGGACGGTTTAGCCATATTTTCACGGGGTAATTAAGATGAAGTGTGACAAAAGAGATTTTTAGATGAGGTTGGGTTTCACTTGTTTTCCCCAAAACATAGGAGAGTCAGCTAAATTGTAACATTAGCTAGATTCCATTCATTTGATTTGAAAATTTTCACTAAAAAAGGTAGTTGAAAAAGCACTAAGAGTTTGGCAAGGGCATCCCATGTTCCAAGTAGTGTTGCAAAGTCGATTTATTCACAAAAATTGTTACCATTACATGTGTTAAGCAATCAAGTATGTGAAAGATGAAAGTTCAGGCTAATTGAATAAACCCAAAATTAAACACATGTTGGTGGCCATGATTTCATTTGATTAATGCAAGTCTTTTACAATTTCCACAAATGATATTTCTCAAAAGGGAGGACAATTTAGCTCAACACAGAAGGAAATCAATCCATTACATAAGATTTTCCTTATAGAATACTAGATTTTCCATAAGAATAATAAAAACTAAAACAAGTACTAAGGAAAAAATGATAAAAAGAAACTAGAACTACATTACCGACCACTTGCACCCCCTCTAAGCTTGAAATTTGTAGTGTCCTTACTGTATCAATCAAATTCAAAGTGATATCAACCGGATACCTATCATGGAGAATGATCAAGATGAAGGGCCAACACCCTCATGACTAGTTGGGAAGAACTAGTTTAGCAAATCATCATCGTCAGAAATGTCCACAGGGATCATCTCTGGAGGAGTGGGCTCTGCCTAAGGTGGAGGCGGTGGAGGTGCCAACTGCGGAGGCTTAGGCATGGCATGGTGGCCCTGAGAAATGTTCCACTTTTCCATTCATTGGATCATGTCGTGCATAACAGAATACTACTGACTCATAAGATCAAAGTGGTTGTCCTGGTGGTAAAACCTTTTTTGGACATAGCCGTACAGGTGCTACACATGAGGTGTATACCTACTATAGTCTGTCTCTGTGCCAGTGGAGGGAGGTAGTGGGGTGGTGCCAGCCAAGTAGGAGCATCTGGTGCATCCTCATGCTCATCAGAATCAGAAAGAGTCCATTTCCAGTTTTCTTTGTTTGTTAGAGTCACAGCTTCCAATCAGACAAGTCAATATATTGCTTAGCATCGAAATAATGTCTAAATTTAGAGTCATCGGAAACCCAAACAAGTGTACTAGAAGAAATGAGCAGCTTAATGCCCACCAAGTTCCTCCCAAACGTAGCATCTGGACCAGTGAAATCAGCACCCACTTTGTGGGCAATATGGGTAATCAAACCTCCACACATGATGTCATTTGATTCTCTCTTCTTAGTCTTCTTGATATCAAAGAATCTGGTGAGAATAAAATATCCTACATTTATCTTGTAGTTATTCACCATTGCCTAGAGAAATAATATGTCTTGCTTCCCACATACTCATTGAGTTTCTTTCTTAGCAAAAATGCATGTGCTAAGTAGTCGGTGGGCATATCGGAAAATAGGATTATGTATGCTTGTTTCCCTGGCCTTCTTAGCTTTGTGCCTTGTCTCATCAGTGATTTCACTCCAAAAATCATCATTGTTGAACTAAGGAGGGTAAGCTAGGCCATCCCCATAATGGCATTGGATTGCCTTATAAAATTTATTGAATGTTAATTTGTAAGTTTGACCCAAAAGATAGAAATGAATAATACCATAGGGCTCATGACGCTTTTTTTGGTCATCCTCAAACCTGAGAGTAGTAAGAAACTCATAAGTTAGACTGGGATAGGTATTGCTCACAATGTAGCATGTATACTTCTGTCCCATCTCTTCTATAAAACTAAGGATTTCATCCTTGAACCCCAAAGCTTCCATAGTCTTTTAACAAGCAAATCTTGTAGGAAGAACCCTACGAGCAATTAGAAATTGATATATGGGAGCGTCTTCTTCAGTGACATGGAACTAGGTGGTGGAGACATAGGTGGGGGTTGAGGAAGAGCTTTCCGCCCATCAATGTTTTGATGTCTACTTGATTGGATCCATTGAAGTTTGAGATCTAGCTTCTGTAGTCAGAGACACATCATGTCTCTTTAGGCACACGACACATCTTATGGATGGCGAGCTCGAAGGAAATCAACCGCAGGACATGACATGTTCTGAAAAACACACGGTGTGTCTTCTAAAGATTGGGGAGGATGACGTTGCATAGTGTGTGTTTTCTTCTTCATGCTGTGTCCACGTGCCGATGATGAACTCTCTAGATCGGTGATGTATTTCTTGGTGATGATCGAGATCAAATGAAGCACATACGTGCCAAGCTTGGTGATGTCAGCATCAGGCTTATGCGCTGGCGAAGGAGTTTGCAAGGCCACTAATCTTGATGGAGATGGTGGAAGAGTTTGCTCGAGCGGATGGTGGCAACAAATCTGGGAGTGGCTGATGGCGAAGCTCCGAGTTTGATGACAGATCTGGCTCTGGGGCAACATCAGCTGCTTATGTAGCCCAGACGGGTGGTGGATCTGGAGCAGAATGGCAACACCGACATACGTGAAGGAGGTTGTAGGGCTAATCATCGGAGATTGGAGAAGGAGTGGCAGTGAACATGGTTGGAAAAGGTTGCACATGACTTAAAGTAATAGATAGAATGAAGATGGCAGTTGGATAGTTAGGGTTTAAAGCTCGATTTCTAACTCACAAACACAACATGTCTTTCATAGTACACAACATGTTCCAATGTACAATTCATCTCCACACTTTGATATTTGACTTGCTTAATGAAGTCACAACATGTACACATAAATACACGCCATGTATATTTACAAAGATCTAGTTGAAGTTCCTTAACTGATAATAACATGGCGTGTTGTTGTTTAGACATGTTTTGTAAGTTTCTAGTGGAATTCTGGTACTCCAACCTAATAATGATGTGCCGTGTACGAATAAAGACACGACGTGTGTCTTGGCAGAAAATGTTTGTCTTGCGAATGAACCATCTGACACCCTGTGTTCTATTAGAGACACCTCATGATCTTTTCCAGTGAAACTCTAGGTGTCTTTAAGCTGATTAAGACACATCGTCTCTTTTCGTGACACAGAGTGTAACATTATGAGGACTTGTTTATGGATTTGTACACGTCATGTGTCGAGTTGAACACATCATGTCTTCTTGAATTTCAGAATTTGTCTTTCATTGCTTAGTACATGTAAATATATATATGTCTATGAGGGTATAAATTATTGCATTCATCCATGATGAATTTATTTGGGAAATGAAAAATGTTCTTGAGTGAATGTTAATTAAGAAATCTATCGAAAATGTGGGGTCAACTGCGACATGGTTCTCCATTTATGTTTGGAGTGAGACTCTTCAACTTCTAAAGTCATGCATCTGAGAGGGAGTAAGAGGCTCCCTGGTTAATCTTCTCTCTGTATGTATATAGCTTGCATCATTATGCATTGACTTTTAAAGTGGATTGCTTGCCCTGTAACTCTCTTTCTCCATGTAGAAATACCTTTAAGACTAGGAAGGGTCTAGACCACTTGGATTTATGCTTCCCTAGGAATAGTTTCAATCTTGAGTTGAACAAAAGCACTCGATATCGTTCAAAAAATATCTTCTCTTAATCTTCTTATCATGCCATGACTTTGTACTCTCTTTATAGATCTATGCATTCTCATATGCATCTAGTATGAGTTCCTCAAGCTCTTGTTGCAACAACCATTTATCACCTGCTTTCTTCATGTAAAATTTAGGAATTTTATTGCCCCATAGAGCTTTATGCTCTAGCTCCAAGGGAAGATGGCAAGACTTTTCACAGATAAGATGGAACGGTGTAGTCCCGATTGTAGTCTTATAGGTTGTACAAAATGCACAAAGAACTTCATCTAGATTGAGTTCCTAGTCCTTCCTTGAGCTTGAAACTATCTTTTCTAGAATCTTCTTCAGTTGACTATATGACACTTCAACCTGTCTAGCTATTTGAGGGTGGTGGGGGTAGAGATTTCATGTGTCACCCCATACTTTGAGAGAATATTATTGAACTATTTCTCATTAAAATGTATCCCTCCATCTGATATAATGGCCTTTGGAATTTTAAAGTGGGAAAGATAATATTTTGGAATAGCTTGAGTACAAACTTTACATCCGGGGCTTGGGTAGGAATAGCCTCTACCCATTTTGAGACATAATCACAAGCAACCAATATCTACTTGTAACCACAGGAGGATGGGAAGAGGCCCATGTAATCGACACCCCATACATCAAACACTTCAATCTCCAAGATGGAGTCAAGAGGCATCTCATGTCACTTTTATATACCACTTGCCATGTGGCATTAGTCACATACTTTGATATAAGCATGAACATCTTGAAACAAGGTAGGCCAATAGAATATAGCTTGAAGGATCTTGGTAACTATCTTCTCTCCCCCAAAGTGACCTTCGTAGGAAGAAGAATGGTAGTCAGAAATGATGCTAGGTATTTCCTCTTTGGCTACACACTGGCGAATCAGTCCATTAGTTCCTTATTTAAACAACATTGGATCATCCCAATAGTAGAATTTGATGTCATGTAGAAGTTTCTTCTTTTGCTAGTAGGTAAGATCATCTGGAAGATATCCAGTAGCAAGGAAGTTTGCTATGTCAGCAAACCCTAGTGCTTTCTTTGCATCAACGACATAGAGTCTTTCAATGGGCATATAATCATCAATTGGCATTGTATCCTTTGCATCTGTCGTCACTCTAGATAGATGATCAGCAACATTATTCCCAATTCCTTTCTTGTCCTTTATCTTAAGATCGAATTCTTTGAGAAATAATATCCAGCAAATTAGATGTGGCTTGGCATCTTTCTTATTCAATAAGTACTTGATGGTTGCATGGTCAATGTAGACTACAACTTTGGAGCCTACTAGATACTGACGAAATTTGTTGAAGGCATAAACTATGACTAGCATCTCCTTCTCAGTTGTGGCATAGTTTACTTGGGCCTCATCAAGTGTCTTGCTAGTATGGTGGATGGCATGCAGCTTGTTGTCCTTTCTTTGGCCAAGGACTGCACCGATGACGTAGTCACTCGCATCACACATCAGTTCAAATGCATCCCAATCCAAGTGGCTAAATTATGGCAACTGAGATTAGTGCATCCTTGAGTTTTCAAAAAGTGGCTTGAGATTCTTCATCAAAAACAAATTCAACATCTTTAGCAAGCCATGAACACAGACGTTTTGCTATTTTGGAGAAATCTTTGATGAACCATATGTAGAAACCTGTAGGGCCAAGAAAACTTCTGACATCTTTGACATTGGATAGAGTTGACATCTTTTCAATTACTTCCACTTTTTCCCTATCAACTTCATTACCCCTGTTAAATCACATGCCTAGTACTACTACAGATTGTGCCATAAAATGGCACTTCTCCTAGTTTAGTACTATGTTAACCTTTTTACAGTGTTCAAGGACTTCAGATAAATTAGATAGACCATCATCAAAAGAATTCCCGTAGATACTAAAATCGTCCATAAAAACTTCCATCATTCATTCAATAAAATCTGAGAAGATAGCCATCATGCAACAATGAAAAGTCGTTGGTGCGTTGCAAAGACCAAAAGGCATGCGTCTATAGGCGTATGTACCATAAGTGCATGTAAACGTCATATTTTCTTGATCTGGCAAATAAATTGGTATTTGGAGAAATCCCAAATAGCTGTCAAGATAACAAAAATAAGAATGATTAGCTAGTCTCTCAAGCATTAAATCAATGAAAGGTAATGAAAAGTGGTCTTTACAGGTTGTTGTGTTCAATATCATATAGTCTATACACATTTTCCAACATGTGGCAACACGAGTCTGAATCAGTTCATCATTGTCTCCTGTCATGACAGTTGCACCTCCCTTTTTGGGTACAACATGAATAGCACTCACCCAGGGACTGTCATTAATATGATAAATGATCCTTGCATCTTTTAATTTGAAGATTTCCTTTTTAACAAACTCAAACATGTTCTGATTTAAATGTATAGGAGGTTCAATACAAGGTTTGGCATCTTCCTCTAAATTAACTATGTGCATGCAAATGGAGGGTTGATGCCTTTCAAATCGTCGATTGAATAACCGATTACTTCCTTATGTAAACAAAATTCATTTGGCAATTTGACTTCTTAATCAGTTAAAGCAACATTTATGATGACAACATAAGTAGAATTCGGGTTAAGAAAAGCATACCTTAGCCCTGGTTGAAGGGGCTTGAGTTCTACCTTTTTCTCCTTGGTGAGCTTGCTAGAGTCATCTTTCAATATTGAAGTATCTTCATGAGACGGAGATGGTGTGGTTTTGGATATAACATCCAAATTTTCTATGGCCATGTCAATGTCCAACTCAGTTTCATCACAATCATCAATAAGGAAATCAAAAAAATCTTCATCTTCCCCCAAAAATTTGTCAATATAATATGCCAGGCAAATATTCTCTGTCTTTCTTGGGGCTTTCATTGTGTCTAGGATAGAGAACTCCATTATCTCCCCCTCCTACTCTAAGAGTGATCTTTCCCTCCCGTACACAAACTATACAATCAATTGTATGGAGGAAGGGTCTTTCAAAGAGAATAGGATTGGTTGGAATCTCATTAATACCATTCACAACAAAATCACAAGGGATGAAAGCCTTACCCACTTGAAGAAGCACATCTACAACAATTCCTCTAGATACTTGATGGTGTGATCTTCCAGTTGAATGGCCATCTTGGTTGGCTTCAAGTCTCCAATATCAAGATGCTCCCACAATGTAAATGGAATAAGACTTATGTTGGCCCCAAGGTCAACTAAACCCTTATCAAACGTTGTGTCACCAATCTTACATGGCAATGTGAAAGCACCTTGATCATCAAGTTTCTCAGGTAACTTGTTTTGAATGATGGAGCTCGTTCTTTCAAATAGCATGATAGTTTTTAGTTGATCTATCCTCCTCCTCTTTATTAAGAGATCTTTTAGGAACTTTGCATAGGTAGGCATTTCAACAATGACTTCTGCTAATGGAAGGTTGACATACAGTTTGTTAAGAACGTCCATGAATGTATGAAATTTTCATTCTTCATTCTGGTGTGCAAACCTTTAAGGAAAATGGGAAGTTGGCTTGTAGGATGGTTGCTCTTCATCTGCACCTTTCTTCTTTTGACTTTTCTCAATATCAACTTCTTTATCATCTTCAACTTTCTTTTCATCTATCGGCTAGGGTCTTTCAACTATGTTACCACTCCTCAAGATAATGGACTTAATTCATGGGGGTTCATCTCCGGTTGACTTGGCTATGAACTGGAGGAGGCTCTTTGATTTGCCAAAGCTTGTTGGACAATCTAATTTTCTATCATATGCACATGAGTAGCAATGCCATCTACCTTGGAGGAGAGTTGAGTGATATCATCCTTCAAGAGTAATCCATGTGCACAGAACTCATCATTTTTCTAAATTTGTGTTGACACAAAAGTCTCAAGCATGGTTTCCAAAGTTGACTTCAGTTGAGGTTGATTGTAGTTTCTGTTGTTGAATCCCGACGATTGGTTATTATTCATGGGCTGGCGGTTGCTTATTTTTTGTTGATGATTTTGGCCTTGGTTTTTCTTATGTTTATTTGATTGTTGATTCAGAGGATTGTTGTTTTATAAGAGAAATTTGGGTGGTATCTCCATCCTGGGTTATAGGTGTTGGAGTAGATATTGTAGGGTTGCTTGTTAAGAAAACTCCCTACTGGATTGGATTGCTCCTATGCCTCTCCAACATTCATTTGTGGGGCAAAACAAAAAGAAGAGTCATGATTGGGGGCTCCACATACTTCACATACTTGTTCAACTTCTTGGATAGAGTGTGTAGTCAGTTTCTCAAAATTTTGCGTTGAATCATCTAACTTGGCTACAATTAGATCTACTGGATCGGCGATATATTTTCCACTTGACTTCTCAGAAGTGCCACTTGATGAGTAGGCTGCCTGGTTCTTTTTGAACTCCACTAACAATGATTTAGTGCCATATCTTCTATGAGTCATATGCCTCTCTGTAGGATTTGTTCATCAGTGTTCCATTAGAAGTGGCATCCACAGACATATGAGAGTTATATAATAACCCATTTTAGAAGGTTTCTAACAGTAGCCAATTAGTCTAACCATGGTGAGGACAAAGTCATTGTAGGTCCTTAAATCTCTCCCATGTATCATAGAGTGTTTCACCTTCTTGTTTCTTGAAATTGGTGATCTAGCTCCTTAGTTAGGTTGTCTTGTTAGGAGGAAAATACTTGGTAAGAAAAGCATTCAGCAGCTCATCCCAATTCTTGATAGATCTCTTGGGCAAAGAGGAGAGCCAACACATTGGCTCTGTCTCATAGTGTGAATGGGAATAGGAGTAAACATACTCCTTCTACTAGAACACCATTAATCTTGAAGGTGTTCGTATGCTGCAAAAATTTAGCTATGTGAAGATTCACATCTTCCATAGGAGTTCCTCCAAACTGGTTCTGCTGGATCATCTGCATAATGGTGGGGTTGATAGAGAAATTTTTGGCCTCAATAGTTGGATGATCAATGACTCCACAGGTATCGATGGCAGTCAGAACAACAAATTCTTCAAGTGGGTGGTTGTCCTCCATCTCCTATTCTTAATGGTGATCGGGTGAAGGTGGCGGTGAAGGTGTTTAATGGGGTGATGGTGGTTGTGATCCCTCCAATCTTGAAGAGTTATCACCCCTCTTTGTTCTACTTCATCTATAAAAAGTTTGCTCAATTTCCGAGTCTAGGAAGATGGATATCTCAAGAATCCTCTTAGAACGACGCATGAAACCTACAAAAGCAATAGTTAAGTGAAAATCACATGACTAGAAGTATCACAATATGAAAATTGGAAAATGATGACTTAGTCTTTAATACTAATTATCACTTTTACTCTAACTAAGAATATTGTAGCCCCCCGACAACGATGCCAAAAACTTGGTTATTGCCAAAGGTAAGTGAGTTTTTAAATAATAATAATCTCAACTCGTCAATCACCCGCAATCATACGGGATCATTTGTAGTCAAGGTCAAACCACAAGGATCCAGGCTAGCTAGGCGCAAAATTTCTAACTTTTAACAATCTAAGTCATATTGCAATAGTGAGTTTTTATTAAGGTTAGTTGACTAGAAAATTAAAGAACAAGAACTAAATTAAGAGGATTTAGCTCATATATAGGAGATCTTAGACATAAGATTTCACTTCCATACCATTACAACATGTGCAACTATGAAATTAAACATGTTAATTAACTTGCATAGGAGGTTGCCATCATTGTACACCTCCCAGTGACATGAGATGGTTCTCATCTTCACATAGCACTCTCGTGTTTATGTTTATATTTGAATGCAAACTTGTATCCTCAACATTCCCCATCCAATCCCATGGTAAAGAGTTTGTTTCCAAGAGATCTTCTCCATACTCCCTCATACATCCTCCCGAATCATATAAAAAAGTATAAAACATGCATATTTGATGGCTAGTCAAGAATATAAGCATTGAAACACTGTAGAAACTCTTGAAGAAATAAATTAACTAACATTAGATATAAATTATGAGTTTACATGAGTGACATCATGGGAGATACTCTCCCATGTCCAAGAAAGAGAGTTTTACTCGCACATTATGCAGAAACACAATCACATGTCGCAATTTTCAAAATTTTCCATGATTAGAAAAAAAAAGCTAAGAGAAACCAAAGAGTAAAGTGGAAGGAGTAAAACTCTAGCTTGAGGACAAAGTTCCACCCTTACAAGTGCTCCAACTCAATACTTTCTTCCCTCCCTGAAGCTTGACCAGAGTAGAGAAGCTTTGTTGCACCCTTGGAGAAGAAAAGGGGAAGAAAATGATGAAGAATAGTGGCTCTTTTTCAAGAAACCTCTCCTTCTTCCCCAAAATTGCCTCTCTCTTGCTCTGCAACTTCCTCTAGTCATCAAGTGTTTCAAAATGATAAGTGATAATTGCCTCATCTGACTGGTCACATCTTAAAAATGAGGGAATGGTTCTTTTCAAAATATGTAGAAATCAACAAAAGACCCGTCGTGTCTTTTGGAAGACACGACACGTTGCTTAGTGTAACTTTCGAGAGAATTGCTTATCATGAAGAGTGCACATCGTGTCGCTGATAGGACACATTGTGTAGTTGTAATCTGGAGTCGACTTGGGAGGACGGCACACACCGTGTGTTAATAAACACACGCCATGTGCTTTGGTAGAACTTGGAATTTTGACTTTTGAATGTGCGGACATGCCATGTCTAGTAAATAACACATCATGTCGTCTATTCTGTAGCTAGGGATGAAATCCTTTGGAAACTTAAACACTGTGTGCTATATAACACATGCTCTGTCTTCTACTTTGTCGTTGAGGATTGTGGAAAGTTGCACATCGTGTGTAAAATAACACATGTCATGTCTTCTTCAGTTTCTTCAAGATCAACTCTATATCAAATCCAAATTATCGAGGAATCCAACTAAGGTCGGATTTGGATTAGATTAGCCCCATTTGATCATCTTTATTGTGTGTATACGATCACAATTATGCAACGAGTAAAATGACTAAAAGGATGGCAAATTAAGTATGATTAGAGGCCAAATGGAGAGAAAAATGAACTAAATTTGTGTGCAAAAGTGTGCAAAAAGTATATATGAAATGCACACATCATACCTCTACCCCTAGAGACCCTAAGAGAATGACTATGGCCACTGAGATACAAAATATAAATTTTAATAATATAAGGACATAGGTAATGATAGTTGAAATATATTCTTAAGAGAAGTTGTGCATAAAATATGTATTTGAGAAAGGTACTTTTCCCCTTGGGTTCATGAAATTTAAGCAAATTTGTAGAATCAAAACGTTTCCAAGGCATGGAGTCATTACTGAGGATGATTTAACCTAAAATCTTGAAATATGAGATAACGTGTGGATTCACCATCTCTATATACACAAAAAGAACAAGGTGAACTTTATACTTGGACTATAGTCAAAAATTTATAAATCACCTTATTATAGGTGTGAGATGTAGGAACTATGCCTATATTTTTGTACATTCTATGGAAAGGTAGCCGGTCCCAAGCTTGAGTAAAGGAGGAGTGTTGGCAGTTGGTTGACAACCAGCCATAAAATTTTGTCACTTTTTTTACATGGCTACTATAATTTTTTTGGGAGCATCTCTACCTAGTGACGTGCAACACTAGCACCTGAGTTCAATGATAAATTTACAAGGGGTTTTGACGCTTTGGAACCATGTTGTGGTAAAAGCAAAGTAAGGGTTTAAACACCTTGGACGGGTATGGAAAAAGAAGCCAGTCTCGTTGCATCATTGCCTACATGTTGCAAAATATATGCAAGGGCAATCTTTTCAAAGAAGACAGGTAAAAAGAATGTTAAAAAATGAATTAGAGTGGGATCTTGGAGTATTGGATCTTTAATTGGAATGTCTTTGGATAAGTTGATACCATGATTAGAAGAAAACTAAACATTCTTTCCTTGCTAAAAACTGAGTGGATAGAGAAATGATGTAGAAAGATTAGAGACACATGGTATAACATTTGGTATGCATGTATTGTTAGATATAGAAATAGCTTTGTAATTATTGTTGATAAGATGTTCAAGGATTATGTCGTCAAGATCACATAGATGGGTGATAGAATCATATCTATCAATATTGTTCTTGGGGTAAATATTTTTAATATTATCAATACTTATGCCCCCCAAGTTGGCCGTAGTGAGGAGGCAAAGAATGAATTTTGGGATAACATGAATGAACAGATGCAAAGAATATTGATAAAGGATAATATCATTATAAGGAGTGACTTAAATGGCCATATGTGGAGTAGAAAAGTTGGATATGAGAGAGTTCATGGAGGTTTTGGATATGGAAATAGAAATGTAGCAGGAGAGAGGATTTTAAACTTTGTAGTTGCTTTTGATTTGATCTTGGCAAATAACCTTTTCAAGAAGTTAGATCATCATATTATTACTTTCAAGAGTGGACATAACTGTAGCCAAATTGATTACTTCTTGAAATGAAAGATGAATTAAAAAGTATGCAAGGAGGGAAGAACTCACCACCTAACATAGGCTGGTGGTTTTAGATGTGAACATGAAGATAAAAAAAGGTAAGTATAACATAAGCCAAGATAGAAGTATCAAGTGGTGGAATGTTAAAGGAGAAAATAAATTGACATTTTATGATAAACTTATCAATTAGAGAATTTGGAACTTGGAGTCTGATTTTAACTCTATGTGGCAAATTATGAGCTCCTACATAAAAAATGCCAAAGAGGTATTGGGAGAGTCCAAAGGATATGGGCCTCCATAAAAGAGACTTGGTGGTGGAATGATGAACTTTATAAGGCTATTAAACTCAAAAGGGAGATCTATATGAGTTTGCCAAAATGCAAGATGATGCAACTATTCAGAGATGCATTCACTTCAAGAAAGATGATAAGTTGGCAGTTTAAGAGGTAAGGTCCAAATACTTTGATAAGATATATAAGAATTTAGACACTAGAGAAGGGGGATACATTTATAAAATGTCTCGTATAAGATAAAGGAAAGCAAGAGACTTGAGTCAAGTAAAGTGCATCAATAATGAAGATGGCAGAATGTTATTGATAGATGATGATATAAAGAACCAATGGAGAAAGTAATTTCATAAGATTTTCAATGGAGATATTGTGAATAATGTAAGTGTTACAACCCGCATCATACTTATGTGGTAATCATAGAGTTAAAGGACAATACTAGTAATAATTATTCTTGTTATTATTTTAATTATAATTTATAAATTACTTTGGCCTTAATATTTAAAATAACTTGTGCCACATAATTATAGAGAATCAAATTATGAATCCACAGAAACTAGAATGAATCAAATTAGAGTTGAAATAGAGAATTTACAGCCTTTTCAATTCTCCTATAGAGTTTCCATCAGTTGACAACTAATGGGTTAATATTGAAGGTTCCTCTTAGCTTGACAAATGAAGGTTTTTCTGGAGCACACAGATCAATGGTTTTGTGGCTTGACAAAAGTGTTAACTAAAAACCTAAGGCCGAGTAACTGATGGGTCAGCGAGAGCACCTTATCATGGGTCGTGAAGGAGTGCCTTCTGTGGTTGGAAGGTGGCACCTACCAAAGGCTAGACTGGTGAGTGTTGACGGATGGTTTATCTGATGAACTCCAACTGAAGGGAGGGTAGACTAATGGTTTTAACAACTGAAGGATGTGCTAACAACCATATACCAAAGACGACGACCGAAGGTGACAAACAAAGGTTGTATGTACCAAAGGCTAGTTCCAACCAAGGCCAAATAGCCGGTAGTTGCACAGACCATCAGTAGATCCTACTGATGGCTCACTTATCTAAGGAGTAACAATCAAGTGTTCTACCTTCTGATGGTTTCCTTGCATGCCATCCATCTGTGCCAATTGTGAGATCCTTCTATCTCTACATATATTCAATGGTAACTGATGGTAATGATCATGTTAGCTTTGGATTTAGATCCTTATCATCTTTAAAACCTTTGACTAATGAAGAGATAGATTTCAAATCACCTTCTAACCTTGACTCATAGTATAGAAGATTGAATAAAATGATGTTTCTATGATTGAACCTTGCTCAATATCTATTGCTGCAAAATTATTGTATATGTATAGATTTTTTTTAGTAGAGGAAACATATTGTTCAGTATTATGATTTTGTTATGATCAATTATTTTGTGAACTTCTATGTAGTATGGTAACCTGAATGATGGATTTATAGGCATGGGAAACCACAGGTTTTCCCTAATCTGGGATCTAAAGAGATGTACTATGTTGTTGGGAAATTATGATAGTTTCTTTTTGGTGAAAGATCTTTGTGACTATGTTCTAAATGATTAGTTGTGGATAATAGGGTAATATTATAGAGATAAAGATGTTAGTCATACCAGTTAAACATCACTAGACATTGGATGCCCTAAACACTGTAGAATCCTTCACATGAGGCTTGTGTCGTGAGGAGGAAATGTGATTTTTGATTGGAGAGTAACTGGATATCAAGTAGCTAGATCATACCAAATAAGGGTGTGAGGGTCTAGGCCAGTGAGAACATACTCCTTATTATAGTGTGATCTCCAACAACAACTGGTGATGTCAGTGGTACATGTGTTGTTGATTAATGGTTATCTTCAACAAGACCACTAATGTAGAATAAGTCGGAGTACTTTGACTCTTTGTCTGCGTACCAGAGTTTTGAGGAGTAGTCCATATATCCGACCACACCCACTAGCCACCTATAGCCAGACGTGGCAAGGCCCACTATAGACATGGATGATAGAGATTTCAGGCTTCAAATCATGTGCATTCATCTAAGTCTTGTACATTGAGATCGTGGCTTGTTGTGATGCTTCCACATGTTGTGTTACACCTCATGTGTGTTCAAGGCATTAATTAAATGGATTAAAATAACGAAATGGATAATTAGTGGTTTATTCTTATTATTTGTTATCGATACTCACATTTTGTTTAAATTGCAAATTAGAATCAATTACTTTCATAATCTTCTTGTATCCTAAACAATAAATACTTTAAACAAGATATATCATGATTACCTACTGATTTTCTATGCACTAAGTCTGTAGCTCATCAACCTACTGAAACATTTTTTTAGGTAAAGGGCCATCTCTTCCATAAGAGGCAGAAGTCAACTTTTATCAAGAATAGGGCAAATGTCTTGTGAAGTAGTAGTGAGAGTAGTTAATCAATATATTATCCTCCCTCTATATCCTGGGAATGAGAAAGTGAGAAAAGAGAGCAGTATGTACTAAGTTGTACATGATATTTGTTAAGTGATAATTATTCCTTTTATGTAGAAGTCAAACTCTATTGTGATATTTTATGTCTGAAATTCAAGACGATGTCCTTCTGGTTATCATGACGTCTCATTTATTCTATTAATATACAGTAAGAAAAATTCTAAGGATGATTTGTGGTAAATGATTATAGGTAGATGGTTAGTTTAATCCCTCGTTGGCGAGTCTAAACATCAAATTATGGGTTTGGGTTCCGTCAACTTAAGTTGGTATCAGAGAGAAGGTTTGAACTTAGGAATTTATCCTATGTCTGGGATAGAGGTGATAAGAGACCAATAGGTTAGGATGTTTTCCTCTTTAAACTATGACTTTCTAATAGATGTATTTATTATGGATTATATAGATGGTAGGGATGTGGTCTTGGAAAAGAACAAGCTGAGATCCATTATGGCCTTGACTCTCGAGTAATGACTCAAGGATGAGAATATAGGGATGAAGCAGCTAGATGTACCACATGTTTTTAGAAACAAAGGAGAAATATAAGATGGACATGGGGTTTTCACCTTCAAGTAAGTGTATGATGATATCCTATGAGCTAGTGAAGAAGATGGGGAAGTGAGTTTTCTAGAAAAATAGACCTAGTTGTGGAAGATGTGTGGCTATGCCAGTTGGAAAAGGTTTTTCACCTAAGAAGTTAACAAAATACAAGAGACAAATCATGTTGTCTATCTACTAAAAGGATATGTTGAGTTGTGGTGACATGGAGCGGAAGATAAGAGGAGCAATATAGTGATGACATGGAGGGATTTTGTAGATGAGTTTCACCTTAAGTATTTTCATCCTACCTTCTTAAGAAACAAGATCAAATAGTTGGAGAATATTAAACAAAGCGTCATGGCAATAGGTGAATACAAGACATAGTTCACAAGGTTGGCTAAATTTTGTCATCGACTTGTTCCAGATGATGTAGAGAAATGTAGGAGATTCCAAGGAGGTTTAAGATCTGATATTAGACATGCCATATATTCTATTAGGAGAAGATATAGAGAAAATTTTGGAGAATTTATGGAAGCAGCAAGACGTATCAAAGAATCAGTTAATGCTGATAAGTACTCTAAGAGAAAGAAAACATCTACAGATTTCACTAGAGGAGGATAGAGAAGCGGTGGACACAAAGGGGGTGGTGGTTTCTTTTCCAAGATAGGATGGGGTTTTGGTTGTTTCAGAAGACAAGGATCTAGTTCTTCACATGGTGGAGGAAGGTCCAATTTCAGTATATGGAGTACACCACCTAGGTGGGTACCTTCATCAAGGCCTTTAGCATCATCAACATCAGTTGCAGGTCCATAGAGATAGGATAAAGCTATGTGTGACAACTACGGTAGGACACATTCTGGTCATTGTTGGGTAGTTAAAAATCAAGCATGTTATTAGTGTGGAAAAATGAGATATATTAATAGGGACTACCAAAAGCTTCAATTTATACCTAAACAAAGTCCACAATCATAGTTTTAGACTCATCGGAGACATACTCCAGTTAGAGGGACAAGTTCTTTAGTAGCCTCAGGCTCTAGAGGGGGAACACTAATAATTAGTAGTGGACAACAAGGACAATGTGGCAGAAAGAGAGCTACATGAAGTTTCTTTTCTATGACTCCGTCTAAAGGAGGAGTCTTTCCCAAAGTTGTTATTAATGAAATGTCACTCTTTAATAACATTTGAATAACAAATTTGATAGATTGTGGTGCGATACATTCTTCTGTTCAAAGATGAATAGCTAGTGGATTAAATCTTTTCACCCGAGATTTATCTTATGAATTGTTCTTAAGAGTGTCGTTAAGTGAACCAACATTTTTGAGAGAAGTTTGTCATGGATGTATTTTGATTTATAGTGGATATGCCATAGTGGTCAAACTCATACCCTTATACATTAATTTTTTCCAAATAATTTTGGGAAGGAATTGACTTAAATATACCATGTCCAATTAGATTATTGAAAGAAAGAGGCTATATTTTAATTGGGTGATTTTTTGTGTGTGTTTACACTAGGGACCAAAAGGTCTTACCCATGTGTATTGTATTAGTTGTTGTAGCTGACAAGATGATGAGAAAAGGGTGTGAGGCCTTTTTAGCACATGTGGTAGATGTAAAGGCAGAGAAAAAAATAATTTATATTGAGGATGTTTCTATAGTGTGTAACTTCCTAGACATTCTTCATGACGAGTTACTAGGTTTAACCCTATAGAGAAATGTTGATTTTGAGATACAAATTCTACATGGTAGTTACCCAATAACAGTACCAATTTACAGAATGGCACTTGTAAAACTAAAGGAGTTAAAAACTCAATTACAAGAATTATTGGATAAGGTTTTCATTCAATCTCATACATTACCTTGGAGAGATCCAATAATTTTTGTGAAAAAGAAGGATGGAACTATGCGGTTAAGCATAGACTGTAGGCAAATAAGATAAACATAAACAAAAAATATGCTTTGCCTAGGATCGATGACCTATTTGATCAATTATGTGAAACACCAATATTTTGAAATATATATATCAGGTCAGGTTATCATCAATTAAGGATAGAGACATCAAATGTACCTAAGTCAGCCTTCACAATAAGATAAATGCATTATGAGTTTGTCATTATGTCTCTTGGACTGATAAATGCCCCTACACTTTTATGGACATGATGCATAGATTTTTCAGCCCGTACCTAGATCAATTTATAGTAGTGTTTATAACTGATATCCTTATATATTCTAGAGATAGAACATTATGAGAAACATTTGAGGATAGACCTACAATTGTTGAGACAACATTAGTTGTATGCTAAGTTAAATAAATGTCAGTTCTGGTTGTCAAAAGTTTTCTTTATTGGACATGTCATATTAGGAGAAGGAGTCAATGTAGACCCTAATAAAGTACAATATGTTCTATAGTAGGATCAACCTACAACTCCTACTGAGATCAGAAGTGCCTTGGGTTAAGAGAATGTTATACAAGATTTATAAGAAACTTTAGTGTTTTAACATTACCTTTTACATGTTTAATAAGGAAGGATGTACCTTCTGTTTGTTTGGACAACTGTGAGAAAAGCTTTTGGATGTTAAAGCAAAGATCAACCTCGGTACTAATCTTGATCCTACCAGAAGTAGGTAAAGGTTTTGTAGTGTTTTTGTGCATCCATAAGAGTATTAGGATGTGTTCTTATGCAAAAAGGAAATGTAATAGCTTATGCTTCTAGATAGCTTCAGAAGAATGAAGAGAACTATCCTACACATGATCTTGAGTTGGAAGAACTAATACATGCCCTAAAGGCATGGCGTAATTATCTTAATGGTGAGTGATATCAAGTGTTTACTGATCATAAGAGCCTAAAGTACATTTTCACACAAAAGAGTCTTAACCTAAGACAACACAGGTGATTGGAGCTTATAAAGGACTATGACATGATCATTTATTACCTCCCTAGGTAGTCTAATTTTGTGGTGTATGCTTTGTGTAGGAAGTCTACATCACCTCTAGAAAATTATTATATGATATTTATAAGAAGATACTAACTAGTTAAAATGAGGGAGCTGAATTTAAATTTAGGCATGACAGAGGAAAATGGGCTGATCGCACAAATGTAGGTTAGATCTACATTTCATGATCAAATTAAAGAGATTCAATAAGATGATAGTGAATTGAAGCAGATGATGTAGGACATCACTGAAGGAAGGAGAACATAGTTCAAATATTCAGATGATGGGATGTTGTATCAACATCATAGATTGTGTGTGCTAAATAACACTAAACTGAAGAAGCAAATTCTTGAGGAAGCTCACTCTTATATGTATGCAATGCATCTAAGATGTACAAAATATCCAAGAATTGTACTAGTGTTCAAGTATGAAGAAAGATGTAGCTAAGTGTGGTATATGTTAGCAAGTCAAGGCTGAACACCAGAAGCCAGCAACTAGCCTACAACCACTCCCTATTCCTATACAAAAGTGGGAATATATCACTATGGACTTTGTAGTTGAGTTACTTGGGACACCACATGGATTTGATTCTATATGTATAATAGTGGATAGATTAACTAAGTCTTCTTACTTTCTACCAGTTAAAACATCGTGGGATACCCCAAAGCTAGCCAAAGTCTACATAGATGAGATAGTCAGATTACATGGAATACTAGTTTCTATAATATCAGACAAAGACCCAATGTTTACATTTAGATTATGGAATCAGTTGAATCATCCGTTAGGAACAATATTGAAATTTAGAACAACTTTTCATCCTCAAATAGATGGACAATCATAACAGACAAGTCAAACCCTGTAGAATATGTTGAGAGCATGTGTATTACAGTTTAATGGTAGTTGGGATAATCACTTCAGCCTTATGGAATTTGCTTATAATAATAGTCATCACCCCAATTTATATATGGATCCTTATGAAGCATTTTATGGGAGAAAGTGTAGATCACCAATCTATTGGTGTTAAGTTGGGGAAAGACAAATTCTAGATCTATAGTTGGTGGAAGAGATAACAAAAAATATATATGTATTAGGCAATAGTTGAAAGTTGCACTGAACATATAGAAAAGCTATGTAGAGAAACATCACATACTACTTCGGTTTGAGTTTGGGGATGAGTTTTACTTGAATGTGTCACCATGGTATGCTATTTTTAGGTTCATGAAGCGAGCTAAGTAAACTCCTAGATATATCAGTTCCTATTCAATCATTTATAGAATTGGGCCAATAGCATAAAAGCTTGTGTTGCCTGCTGAGCTAGCTAACCTGCATGATGTATTTTATGTATCCATGTCAAAGAAATGTTATCTAGGTTAAGAGAAGACCATAGACCCATATCCAATAAATTCAAGAGAAGATGTCTAATATGTAGAAGGAACTATACAAATTTTGATCATAGGTTTCAAAAGCCTAAAATGTGATAGCCTGATTACAAATCAAGACATCACCAGTAAAAAGACGGAATTATCGCAAATAACAGAGTTCACAAAAACCACTAAAAATTAAAACCATCTTTGCACATATATCCATGTTCAATAA
The DNA here is from genome assembly GCA_963693085.1 of Alisma plantago-aquatica. NCBI lineage: Eukaryota > Viridiplantae > Streptophyta > Magnoliopsida > Alismatales > Alismataceae > Alisma > Alisma plantago-aquatica. Next base: position 330,600,429 of record OY856409.1, read on the forward strand.
GCTTTTACACAAAGGACCAAAGCTTTATATACACACAGTTCATGTCAATATTCAACATGTCAACTCTTCTCGAGAACAACAACTATCCGTTGCTTCACTTCACTATATACAACAACATTATAAAAACCTCAAGACAAGCCAGTCAAAATCTCAAGTTGTTCATGAAAATCACTAAGGACTATCTCCCAAGGACCTGAGAGTATAGAGATGACACATAGACATCTATCTACAAAACCCTGACTGACAACGTTCTTGACCTGAAATACTACTACAATTCTTGCTGACACGATCCTTCTTCTGTAGCTCAGTTCCTAGTCCCTCGTCCGCGATCACCTAAAAATTTGTGGATCCCACGGGGTGAGACTATTATCCCAGAAAGAGATATAACTCTCAGCCAGTAATATTATTATCACAGAAAATAATATGAAAACGAACTACAGGTATTTCATTGACTAACAAGTATATGTTTGAGTGTAAGGTGTAGACATTAATAACAAATCTATAATCATCTTTTGTTTGAAAAGGAATATGAACAACATGCATACCATTTATCTACTCAGACGTATAAAAGAAATAAGGCATCAACCAATGTTTCCATATTTGATCCTTAAACAAGCAAGCTACACGGCTGATTACATGTTCACATTTACATTATGCCCAGAGGAGATGAGATATATCGCTCATGCTCCAACCGATCACTAGTAAGTCGAAATCGGTACCATACAAGGTCAATGGCAGAGTCGTTTGTCAATACCTCTCCTTTCTCAGTCAGCTTGAGAATACTTAAGTAACACTTAGGTTTAGCATGGCATCTTGTGTCTATTGTAATTGGATATGCCGTGGTATACTGACATCTCCGCTATAGAGTTACTGCCGTAGCATGTACTCTCTTCGGGAGAAGACCACTTAGCTTTCCCGGATTATCAGGATGACCACTGAGCGATCCTGTGTTGATTTTATCAAGAAGTACACTGAGCAACTTGATGTATTTGGGGAGTCCACTAAGCACCCTTATTTTAGTTTGGGAGTCCACTGAGCACCCTTGTATTATCACATATTCAAAAATATGCGTTTCGAGTAAAACCCGTTTCACCACTCAGTAATTGTTGACACTGAATGGATCTATGGTCTGGGATACTATATGATAATATTCATCTTGCTTAATTAAGTGTGTTACTATATATTTTTAGCATCAATCAAGTTACACATAAGATTAACAACAATTACTATAAAGAAAAGCATAAAAGCATTTGTCAGATACCTTCATATTCACTGAGTCACATAGTTCTCTTAGAATCTCAACCTCTTATCATTATCTTTCTTGGGTATTCTACCCTTCATTCCTCACTAAGCACTATCACCACTTAGTAGATGATTATTACCTCAAGGTCATCAGACCCAGATACTTATTCACATAGTCCACATAGCTCATTGGATTTGTATCACATAGTCACATAGCTCTTACTTGACCATACTTAATGCATTATGATATTTGCATGATTATTATATCATGTTATCAACAATTTCAACATATGTATTTAACCATGAATTACTAAGGAACACATCCTTCTAATGAATTAGGGTTATATTCAACTGATTAGGGTTTCAAGATTTCATTAACATAAATCATACCCTAACTCATACTCCACTCATCTCAAGGGTATTAGTGTATGCTAATTACATACTTATCTTTCAAATCCTAGTCTCTCTATCATTCTCTCTAGGATGTAAATTACTTAGTTCTCATCTTTAAGGTTTACATCCTTATCATTAACAATTAAGTTAAACTCATTGTGGCTTAATATTGCATAAATCATAAGCATCACTTTAGAGGAGCTTAGTGATTAAAGACTTGCTTATCATATCAAATTACATGATTGATAATGTTATTATTTGAAAATACATGTACTTACCTAATCACATGGTGGAACCACATCCTCATATTGGACATAGGGCGTATCCCTTATCTCCATATTGGGCATATCATTATGGCTTTTCCATACTTCATGAAACTATATAATACTAGCTCTTCTCCTTAGCTAGCCATGTTTATTTCAATTTAGACTTCCCTATTAGTCATCCAACATATCGAGTTGTCTCTAGGGTTTCCATATCGGGCTCTATCTAGGGTTACCATACTGGGCATACCATTGGACTTTCCATATATTGGAGATCATATTGGGCACTCATGTTGAGCACCATTTCGGTCTCCACCATGTTAGTTCATCTCATAGATTTGCCATACTGTGTAAGCATATTAGGCAGCATATCGGGCATGGTGTTGGGTACCATGTCGGGCATCATATCATCCATGTGTATCGGGTTTCAAAGTTCAAAGATCATATCGGGTTCCCTATCCCTTTACTAAGGTTTTGCTTATATCGGGCAAGAGTATTTCTTTACCTTTGTATCATGTACAAGATGGTGGATAGAAATCTTCCATGTGATTCATAGATCCTATAATGACCCTTCTCCATATCAGGCAAGTCCCCATATCGGGTCCCATATCATTTTCCCAAGCTTTTATCCCATATCAGGTTGTAAGGTCTTCAACCCATATCGGGTTGTCCAAGAGTGATCAAACCCATGTCGGGTATCCAAAGATGATGTCATCATCCTCATCATCAATTGACTCAAAACTATGGATAACAGTCCTAGTTACATATTGGGACTCAAGATTATCGAAATTGATCATAGAGAACCCTAATTTGCAATTAATCAACTAATTGAATAATATTGAGGAAAGGATAATAATATTGAAGGGTTTGAGTTATATAACCCACCTCTTGAAGAGATTCCAAGGTTCAATCTTCACTCCACACGTCCCAAGGTTGAATATGGGCCTTATCTAATGCTCCAAGACTTGAACTCCAAGCTCTTGCACGATATATCAAGTCACCTTGGGTGATATCACCTTTCTTGGCAGCTTCAACCTACCCTGGCCGATATCCTTCCTCTTATTTGGCCGATACCAAACCTCACTTCTTCACTCTCTCCTCTATGAGTGACACAATGAGAGGTATTGCACGATACAAGAGGGAGGGTACTTGCTAGATCTGAAAATTTTGCCAACAAATGAAGGTTAGGGTATATATACTTGTGGTTTATAGAAAAGAGTGTAATAAGTGTCATTTGCTCAAGGTGCTTCATGCCACCTAGCCATGCAAGTCGACACATGCTCTTTCATGCTTTCCACTTTTTATTTAGCCATGAAAAAATAAAAGTCTAAGGGTAAAAAGGAAGACAAGGATCGGCTCTTGAGTTGCCATCTAAGGCAAGCTTCTCTCCCACTATCTTATTATATTATTCTCCTCTATCTTTTCCAAGACGAGATGCAATCCGATGCTCTACTTCTTCCTTGATGTTCCTTTCCTATCATGGGTGAGTCAAAAACCGATAGGAGGCTCTCTCATGGCTCTATGGTCGATAGGGACCCCTTCCAATCTCCACAACTTGATATGTCTTATGTATGTAGCATTCAACTTATGCATTTTCTTGATTCCTTCATTATTAAGAGTAATAACACTTCTAGAGACTTCAAACATATTGTCTCCTTCTTTCTCTCTCCTCTAGGTAATACTGGGTAAGAGTAAAAACAACCTAGAGGTGATAAATTACACATTAACCCTATATTTTGTTTATATATATATATATATATATATATATATATATATATATATATATATAGCAAATAGTGCTACAATTGGTGCATCAAGCACTCAACATTATTCTCACAAGTTTTCACTTAGAATAAGGATTTACAAAAGCCGCCACTTAGCATCATACTCTCTTTCATGATATACAAAACACTTAGAATTCATTCAACATGTAACATTTACAACATAATCCCTCATCTTGGGTAAATTACATTTCTCACTTGGATTACCATATAATGCACACATAGTTTTGCATATAAGCTCAAATTCAAAAATAAACTTCACAAAGGCCTTAATTACTTTTCAAAAGATGAGATCAAGATGGTAAGAAACTTACTTAGTCAAAACATCTAGGGTTAGGTCATAACCCAAGTCAGGGGTGTTACATAAAAGGAGAGAGATACCCTAGTGAAAGTTCTATGGAGGAATCTTGGAGTTGAAGAACATGGGAGTTAGAATCAGAGATACGTAACAAGTATCCCTTTATCTTCTAGGAATTTTGGGGCAAAAGTTTCTTTAGAGGGGGTATTGTTACAAACCACATCATGCTTACATGGTAATCATAAAATTAAAGGATAATGCTAGCATGAATTATGCTTACTGTTAATGTAATTTATTTTGTTAAACTATTTTGGCTTTCATATTTAAAATAAGTTGTGGTATGTAAATATAAAGAATATAATTATTAATCCATAGAAGTAAGAATAAATAAAATTAGAGTTGAAATGGAGAAGTTACACCCTTTTTAGTTCTCATGATGAGTTTCCATCCGTTGTCAACTGATGGGTTAATATCGAAGGTTCCTCTTAGCTTAACAAATAAAGGTTTTTGCTAAGTATAGAGATCAATGGTTTTTTAGATTGATAAAAGTGTTAACCATAAACCAAAGGTCAAGTAATTGATTGGTTAGTGGATCACCTTTCAATGGCTCAGGAAGGAATGCCTCCTAATAGTTGGAACGTGGCACCAACAGAAGGCTATAATGTTGAGTGTCTACCGATGGTTTATCTAATGAACGTCAACCAAAGGGAGGGTAGACCGATGGTTTTAACAACTGATGGCCGTCCTAACAACCATCTACCAAAGGTCATGGTCAAAGGTTACAACTAAAGGTTGTTTAGATCGAAGGCTAGTGCCACCGAAGGTCGAATAACTGGTGGTTGCACAGACCAACAGTAGAGCCTAGTGATGGCTCACCTGCCAAAGGAGTTCTAGTTGAAGGTTCTGCCTTCTAATGGTTTCTTTGTGTGCTGCCCAACTCTTCCAATCGTGAGATCCTTAGATTTTCATATATAGTCGATAAAAACTAAAGGAAATGAGCATATTAGCTTTTGAGTTAGATCTGTATTCTCCTAAAAACCTTCAACCAACATAGAGCAGTGACCGTAGAGGTGAACCAAAAGGATGTGGATGACAAAGACAACATGATTGATAGAAACAAAAGGTTTCCTTGTAGTTGTGTTTTGATTAGAAGTTCCTCTCTTCTTTTGCATGATCATGCTCAATGATCTCTTTTCCATCATTCGAGGCCTCTATTTTATCTTCGATCTTCATCTTCTACCCCAAATAGATTTTATTCAAGATAGGTAGACCTACTGATACACCATTTGGATGAGTTTTGGAGATTTGAAGCTTGGATCAGACTAGGAAAATATAGATTTCAAATTTATCTAGGTGAAGACAAGATCAAAAAGCTAGAACGTGAACAAGTGAGTGGAAAATCACCTTCTAACCTTGACTGATAGTATACAAGACTAAAAAACATGATTTTCTATGATTGATCCTTGCTCAATATTTGGTTTTGCAAAATTATTGTGTATATATAAATACTCAGTAGAGGAAACTTATTGTTCAATATATCATGTAATATGATGTTGATATGATCAATTTTTTGTGTAAATTTCTATGCAACATGGTAACCTAATGATGGATTCAAAGGAAAAACAAACCCCATGTTTTCCCTAATCTAAAATCTAAAGAGCTGGAATGTGATGTTGGGAAATTCTGATAGTTTCTTTTTTTTTTCAAAATATCTATAAATATGTTCTAAATGATCCATTGTGGATAATATCAACATCAAAAGATGTTAATTGTAAAAATTAAATATCACTAGACGTTAGATGCTTCGAACACTATAGAATCCTTTATAAGAGGACTACATTGTGAGAAGAACATGTGCTTCTTGGCTAGAGGATAAGTCCAGATTGAGTACCCAGATCATACCAGACAAGAGTGTGGGGGTCTAGGGTAGTGAGGGCACACTCCTTATTATAATGTGGTACCCAATAACAATCAGAGATGTCGATGGTACCTATATTACTAGTTAGTGGTTATCTTTGGTAAAACCACTGATGCAGAATATGCCAGAGTGCTTTGAAACTCTTCCTGAGTACTTAGATTTAGTGGAGGAGACCAGATATCTAGCCACTTTCATTACCCACCGAGATCCAGAGGTGGGAGGCCTGCTGCAGTCAGGGTAGGTAGATATTTTGGGCTTAGAACCACGACACTCTTCTAAGTCTTGTACAATGATATCATAGCTTGTTGTGATGCCTCCACATGTTGTGGTAGACCTCATGTGGGTCTAGGTAATTAATTAAATGAACGAAAAGAACTAAATGGATATTTTGTGGTTTATTTTGATTACTTCCTATTGATACACATGTTTTGTTTGAATGAAAAATTAGTTTCAATTACTTGCATAATCTGCTTATATCCTAAATAATAAATACTTTCAACTGATCTATCATGGATACATGTTGATCATCTACACACTAAGGTAGTATCTCATCAACCTCAAGTAAAGGACCAACTCCTTTATAATAGAGTAGAGGTCTTATGAAGAAGTAGTTGGATTAGTTAGTCAGTCTCTTATCCTTCCTCTAGATCTTGAGATTGAGAAAGTGAGAAAATTGAGTAGCATGTAATAAGTTATAAATGATATATTAAGTGAGAATTCTTCCTTTTATGTAAATTTCAAACTCTTATAATCTTTTATGTCTAAAATTCAAGATGTTATCCTTATGGTTATCATGATGTTTCATTTGTTCTATTAATATAAAGTAAGAAATAAATCTAGTGTTGATCTTCAAAAAATGATTATAGCTAGATGATTAGTCTAATCCTTCCTTGACAGGCCTAAATACTGAATTAAAGGGTTCAAGTCATATCAGTAAGAGACTCAGTTGACATGAATGTAAAAGATATCACTTACACATGACAAGTTTCACTACTCTGGGTCAACAATGTTTTGAAAATGATGAAAATAGAAAAGGAATGAGGTCTAGACTGTACTCCCATTAAAGTATGGAAGAGTATGGGGGATGAAGGAGCTAAGTGGTTAACAAATTTCTTTAAAAAGACTGTGAAGACAAATAAGATGCCAAATGAATGGAGAAATAATATTATAGTCCCAATGTACAAGAACAAAGGAGATGTTTGGGGCTGCACAAAGTACATTGGTATCAAGTTGATGAGTCACACTATGGAGTTTTAGGAGAGGAATATTAAGAGAAAGCTAAGACTTATAACACAAATATAAAAAAAAGTTTGGTTTTATGTTGGGAAGATCAATAACATATGCTAGTTTTCTCATATGGAGGCTTATGAAGAAGTACAATGAAAACAAAAGAGATCTTCATATGGTGTGTATTGATATGGAGAAGGCTTGTGATTGAGTACCTAGGGAAGTGTTGTGGAGGGTTTTGCATAAAAAAGGTGTGCCTATCCAATACATTGACTTGATTAAAGACTTGTATTACGGCTCAACTACAAGTGTTAGGCCTCCTTGAGGAGAGAAAAAAACTCTTCCTATTGCCGTTGACGTGCATCAAGGATCACCACACAGTCCATATCTTTTGTTCTTGTTATGGATGAGTTGACAAAGCATATTCAAGATAATAACTATTTGATGATGAAAGTGTGTTGATTGATGAAATAAAAGAAATATTGAATGACAAAATTAATCTTTGGAGAAATGCACTGGAATCTAATGGATTTATGATCAGTGGAAGCAAAGTTGAATATATGCATTGCAATTGTATCCAATCTAGAATTTTGAATGGTGGACTCAAGTTGGATGGAATGGATGTACCAATATGTTATCTATTTCATTGCTTGAGTTCCAGTATTAAAAGTGAGGGTGAGGTTGAAGATGATATTTGTCACATGATGACATTAGGATTATTGAAGTGGAGGATTGCAATTGGAACAATATGTGACCAGGAGATCCCTCTCAGATAAAAAAGTAGGTTTTATAGAACAACTATACGACCAAACATGCTATATAAGAGTGAATGTTGGATAGTAAAGAATCAAGGTCTCAACATGATGAATATTGCCAAAATGTGTATGCTGAGATCAATGTTGCAAATCTTAGGCCCACTACCCAAAGCTCTAGTAGAGTTTCAAAATGACACATGGACACCACTGACCTTGATAGTGCATTTTTTCCTCACTCACACACAAATCAAGATCAACTTACAGACTGGTCACACATCCTAGTTCTACTCTGGGTTGAGCATGCTCGACCATGGAGTTCTTAGTGATGGGATCCCTAAAAAGGAGGTGCATCTTGGTGATATGGGTAGTCCAATCATTCCCTTTAAGATCATTTTATCTGAGGCCTCAAATTCTAGGATGTCATTATCTCTCTCACTTACACTCTTTACGCCCTCGTCAATGCTCAACTATATGGCTTCATAATTTTTCCCCATTTTACTATAGACTCAAATGGCCTATGTACACCCATCTCCCAATCATGGATATCAACTCAAGGTGGCTCCATCACCATGGATACCCTTTCCAACTTGTTTGAAATTTACCGCTCAAATATTGGCATTCTATGTGCCCATATAAGCCCCACCTACTAGTGGGGAATTGACTCTGATACCATTTGCAATGCTTGGGCCTACTACCACCGGCTTTAGTAGAGTTTTAGGAATGATGACTGGTCCCATAAACCACAAACCAAAATTAACTTCCTAACTGGTCACCCATGCTAGTACTACTATGGGATGAGCACGCTCAATTGTAGAGTTCTTATTGATGGGTTCCCTAAAAAGGAGGTGAACCTTGGTGATATGGTACTCCAATCATTCATTTTAAGATCAATTTATTTGAGTCCTCAAATCTTGGGATGTTGTAGATGTGTGGGAATATAAGAAAAAAACATTTTAGGAATGACTATATCACAGACAAAGTAGGGGTGGTGAGCATCAAGGACAAGTTGCGTGAAGGTCTTATGAGACGATATGGACATGTTCAATGTAGACTGACTAATATACCTATTCAAAGAAATGTTATTGAGTCAATCACAATTAAAAGAAACATAAGAAGACCTGAATTAACATGGGAAAATTTATAAAGAGAGATTTTAAATCTTACATCTTGATCAAAGTATGACCCAGAACAAAGCTGATTGGAAAACAAGGATCCATTTTGTTGAATCCAAAATGGTTAGGATTGAGGCTTAGATGATGATTATATGTGTGGGAGATTGGGTAGGAACATATGATACATATAATTGATACATGATCATACCCTATGTCAAAGTTTATGACATAATTTAGGATATAGAGGTGTTACCTAATCATCTCATAGATATGATAGAATAATGATTAATAGGTTCCTAGGTGAAATGTAGTCACCAACTGGGCATATCATGTAATGACTGAGGATGTAGAAATACTCTTGGAATTAAATTAGGTACCAACCCCATAACACAAATAAGTTTCAGCTCAATTAAAAGTTATTAATGATAACCTAGCTAAAACCTACCACAAAAGATGGTAACCCTAATGTATGAGGCTAATGGAGTTGACATTCATGTAAAATATACTAGGTTCGAATTCTAGTGACGAAATTGCTTTTAAGGTGGGGGTGAATGTAACATCCTCAAGATCTGGGAATCTCAAATCTAACTCAATGGTAATTTGTGATAAAAGTAAAATGATAAGGGGAATATGATGTTCTTGGTTGATGAATGGAAGTCCAAGACCTAGTTTTGGTCTAAAAATTGAAGTAAATAAAGTGATGTTGAGTAAATATATTAATGTGAGGCTTCATTTGCCTATGGCATTTCAAGCCTCGATTTCATGATTATGAATGTTAAGGATGGATCTGGTGGGAGGTCCACGTCAATAGAGGATCAAATTTCTCCTTTTGAGGGCCAGGGCATGAGCCATGGGCCCTAGAACCTAATAAAAGCCCAATTGGGCTATTAGGGGTTACATATGGGTCCTTAGGATATAAAATTGGAAAATGAGTATTTTATGCTCATGATAAATACTTTGATAATTGTATGTGACACATAATCAGAATATTAGATAATGGGAGAAATTCCACATACTTCCAAGTTATTATGTAATATAGATAATTAAGTTAGTGTTTATCAAATCTTTAACTGAAAGGAAAGATTTGATGGTTTATCAAAGTAGTTTGGACATAATCTCTTACTTAAGAGAGGGTGAGGGAAATAAGAAGATAGTCCAAAATATGGGGTTAAACAAAGCTATAACCTAGACTAGATAATTGCTTTACTATTTTGGGGTTTTATCTAAAGAAAGAAAAAGAAAAGAAAATGAATATATGAGAAGGGTCCACCTGGACCCAATAAGCATATCTAGGCGAGACTGTAGATAGGAAGCTTCCTTCTCCGTCTAGCCTCTTAGCCAGACTCCATAAAATGGACATCCCAAATCCATAGACTCCTTTCCCTCTCTCTGTTCCTCATCCTCAATATATAAGCACCCCATCGTCTTTAGAATTCAAACCTACCCCAACGAGCCTCCAAATTGGCATTATCATGGAACATGGTGATGATGCTCAATTCCCATGATTACTAGAAATCTAGGGATACTATAAAATTGTCTCAACCCTGAGATTGTTGCCTATTTAAGGCGTCAACATGTTGCATAAAAGGTAGGAAACCACTCAATTTCCATCCAGACTCTCTAAATTGTGCCACCAAGTTCTACCCTCCTTCATAGAAACCTACAACCTCAACTTGGGAAACTATTGCACATGTGGCCAACTTTTTGAGCTTGGAGCACACAAAGATGATTTAATCCCTATAGAAGCATGAGGAACTCTAGAACCCTATCCCCGATCTCTAGATCTAATCAATCAAGGAGCTTGTCGAAGGACCATCCTCTAGTCACTGTATGCTCTCATGAGAGGTGGAACACCCCACACAAGATCTATGAGTCTTCCCAGCACACCATATCATTGTGAATTGAGGTAAGGTTCTCTCCTCACTCCTCCCTTCTTCCTTGAGTTTAGTGAACCCATCACCTCCAACCACCAAACTTAGCTCCAAGAAAAATATTGAATTCAGAGTGGCTTGTCAGTGATGGGTGAAGCCTAAGATAGTGTTTTACCCTCACATAGAGATTCAACTAGGGATTTGATCTCCCTGGTTGCTCTTCCATGGTGTGGGAGTTCCCTATGAGGGAGATGAATCCTTGGGACAATTTTATCCCTGGGCCCAAATGTGCATGACAACATTATTCATGTAGCATCGACATGGTGCCCTCTTAGTCTCTCTCTTAACCCCATCCTGTGTGGACCTCTGAAATGAGGTGACTTGGCCCATTGGCTCAAGCCCGATCCTACAATGGGTTTGGATAAAATACATTTTGCTGACTAGGTGATCGTTGATTGGTCCAAATATATTGGATTTGTATTAATTCTAAAAAGCAAATGATAGTTCATATAATAGTGAAATTATTTATCAAATTGCTCAAATTATGTATAAGATCTTAATAAAATGGTTTTAATACCAAGATATTATTGTAGTTTGAAAGTATTGGATGCATAAATATAAAGTGATATATGCATGCAAATACTAGATTTGATTAATAGAGTGTTGAATACATCAATACATTCATTTTGTGTTATAAATTGATATTGATGAATAATAAAGAGAACCAAAATAATGATAATGATGATATATGTTAGGGTTTTATAAGTTCATTTGAACCATATACATGGAAATTAGAGTTTCGAGACCTAACCTTGATGCCAACCCTAAACCAAGAAGTCTAAACCCCAGACTTGACCATGAATAGTATCACATGGATGCATCCTGACACTTTAGGGTAATGGATAATTTTAGATCATGTTGATTGCTTGGGTATACTCTAGATGGATTGAACTGCATAAATTACATGGATATAACTTCATGATGACTTCATTTGAGGCACATGGTTATTTATATATACATGTATATATCGATTGTTGATGAATTGTCAGATGATTTCTGAAGTATTGAATAGCGTGATAAACTTATAGGATGTTATTTAATTCCAATCCATTATAATTCCAATATGTGTATCATATAAATGAAACAATGATATTATAAAGTAAGGTTTAGACCTACCTAGGGGTAGATCACATAAGTCCAATGATAGATATAGAAGTGATTCACCCAAGGTGGTATGAAAAACATGGGTTAGATTATCTAAATGAATATACATGTTCACATGTTCAAAACTTGAATGTTTAATATACGTATGTACATGCACACTTTTATATGAACACATGTACACAATATAGAAATATATTGATCCATGCTTTTCATTTGTCAATGTATTAGGTAGTTGGCTTACATGAAGATATGATGACTTGGAGATTCAGGCAAATACATTGAAGATACTGAAGTTAATGTCACAAGGATGATAAATTAGATAAATAGCGATCTATTTCCATGTAGCAAATTCTTTTCATGTAGAGTCATGTACACTCCTTTTAAGGAGAAATTAGAAACTATTTATATCATTCAAAGTTAAAAATAAAATTAGTTTTTATTATTTATTGTTCCTTAAGTATGGATCCAGGAGAAATGAGATTGCAATCTATGTCTCTATGATATGCCTTTAATGGTGGGTACCTTGGGGAGGGGGTTGTAAGACTTCTTTTAATACCTACACTGATAACGCTTTCTTGAGAAATACCATGTGAACATTGATTGTTAAGATTTCAATCTTTCTCATGAAAAAACATCTTTCTTTAATGCATCTTAGGTATGTTGGATATGTGAGAAGATTGACATGGATTCACGGTTTAGAGTTAGGATACAATGCCTGCTATCCATTTAGTAAAATAGACATGGACAAATGCATGCCCAAAACTGATTATGAAGGTCATACTTTCATGTATAAATATAGATAAAAAATTAAAAAAATGGACCTATAGCAACTTAAGAAAAAAGATATATATATATATATATATCTTCCGTTTCCATCCACACATTTTTTTTGAAACCAAATGCCTCGCATGATTGTGTTATTAGAGTATTACGACTGCTTTGCAATTTGAAAAGAATAAATGAAACATTATATTCAAAATATCCCATAAGTACAATTACTGCATGAACTTAAGGACATCATGGTTGTACATGTAACTTTATTAGACCACAAAAAGATCTATTCACAATCCTCAAAATTAAAAACAAAATCATATCTTACACACACATAGACTAATTTTGTATTAACAAATTAGGGAATTTTTCAGATCCTTTCATGGGTTTTTTATATGATATATAATCACACAATTAAGGACATCAATTGGGAGACATTTGATGAAACTATAATGATATAGAGAAATTAGCTTGGTCCATCCATAAGGATGACACACCAAAAAGAGAAATGGTCTAAAAAGTAAGGACAAAATTACAATTCACACACATGAACAATCCATATTTTCAAAACTGGGAACAAATGTTCATCTACCTCTATAGTGTTTCTTATAAAGTACATGTAGCTTTATTAGAACAAGAAGATCATTCAATAATTTTAGAAAGCAAAAAAAAAGTTTTTACACACCAGACAGATTGTAACTTAAAAGTATATTGATTTTTTTACATTTAGATCCTTCAATGAGTTTTCTTATGTAGTAAATGGCTTTAAAAAAATACGGACAAAAATGTAGTTTACCCATACATGGACGATATTGTAGTTCTATTTTAAAAAAATGCATTCACGTCCATGGGCTTTCTTATATAGTATACATGAGTCTTTTATATTGCATATACTTTAAAATTTTATGACAAAAGTGTAGTTGACACACATGGACCGGTTAGTAATTAGAATATATAATGGAAAAGTTACATTCAACCCCCTATGTGGGCTTTGTGATACAATATATGTGAATCTTATTATATAGTATACAAATTTCAAAAATAAAGACAAAATGTAGCTTACAAATAAGGACCCACATGTAATTCCAAAACATAATGGAAAAAGTTACAATCACCCCCTCTGTGGGCTTTCTCATAGTATAGATGAGAAGGTAAGTGGAATTTACTATCACCTAGTTGAACCCCTTATATATGATAAGCCAAGTTGACTTGTGTTTCTTGGTACTAGAGAGTAGATTAAGAGCTACATGTGTGAATGGATGTCAGTTTAGGTTTGGGAATCAAGTCAAGAGAACCTTCTTCACTACATTTTTACACTCCATAGCTATAAAGAATTGTTTTCTCTAGTTGTATATGTATTCTATCGAGGAAGATTTAGGCTTATCCAATCGAATGATAGGTCATATGACCCCATACATGGACGTACGTAGAACTTATATCTAGTTAGATGCTTGTCTAATACATGTATTGAATGTAATGTACCCAGTGGAACATGCTTCAATTTGACTCTTATATATGATCAGTTGCATGTCAATTTTGATCTCAATACTTTTTTAAAAAATGTGTGAATGTGAGATAGAGAATTTCAAATTATACTAATTTTAAGCACATCAACATAGTGACTAAGGACAAACACACACATAAATAAATATATATATGTATATATTAACCCTATTCGATGAGTGTCGGAAGTTACATTTAAGAGATTGCAAAACAACTGCAAGCTAATCGATGATATAATGACCAATTCAAGATCAAGGTGATTTAGACAAGATGGCACATCATGTCCTCAATTACATGATCAATCCTGAGACTATTTGAGATTCTACAACAAAATTTTCCTATATTGTCCATCTAAAAGTTCCACACAATCATTATATACAATGCATAAGCATGTGTCATGCACATGTGCTATTCAAATAAATATATATGAACTTGCAAATTAGAAAAATAAAGAAGAATGTATCATATTTCCTCCAAACTTTCTCATAAATAGTATATATACATAATAAAAGTTCGAAGGACCAATTTGTAATTTCAAAAAATATATACAAATATTTCATCCAACAGTCTACACTCTTTAAACTTGCATCCAACTCCATTCATAAAATTTCATATATGGATGAGAATCGGCCCAGGTTAACCAAATCTTTATCCAATGTGTTTCCATAACCTTCTCAGGTATGAATCATACAAGACACATTTAACCACATTTTTATATGATCCAGGCTAACCTCCCTACCTCACGAAAATATGCCTAAATCACATAAAAAGAGTAATACTTGGACACCCTTTAAGATCTTGGAGTGGACAACCCTTCAACCCCTTTGGTTCCTCTTACCACCATATGCCCTAGATAACATAGAGGGAAAAAGAAAAATGAAAATAAATGTGCCCCTATGTAATAGAACATCAATAAAGAAAAGAAATATGAGTGTTCCTATCTAGTAGCACTCCAATATCCTTCCACAACCCTTTCTTTTATTTACATATCTATTAGGCTAGGAAACATAAAACCTATCCCCCATGCACCCATACATAGTCAAGTGGACCATTTAGAGTGGATTTGGATATAACATTGTATGCATGCAAGTGAAAAGATGCTCATAACACTTTGGTCACTCCTACTATGAAATGGTTTACCCTGAGGTATATGAATGTTGTGTTGCTTTCTTGATTCATTGATGCCTTATATTAAAACATTATATCTCAGTGCTTTGATTGTATGTATTTAGTCGTAATGGAGCTTATTGAGTTAACTAACTATCCAACTGAATTTGTTTGCACTTTCTTAATTAGTTAGATTGAAAAGTAGATATTTAGTAGGGGAATACTTAGGGACAAGTATATTTTAATATTGGGATGGTGATGGAGTCCTTAATTGGGTATCCATCTTGTGTTGTTTTTCCTTATATGCACATCATGATGTTCTATAATGCATGCTTATTCCCGATAAATGGTTTTATTATTGAATACACTTATGGATTTTTTGCTTGTTTTATTAGTACTTTGACACTAACTTATGGAAGGGAGAAAAATCATTTATATTAGAGCTTATCCAGCCATGGAGGAGACAAAAGTGCAGCCAATAGAATTCCCAACATACCCCAAGTGACCAAGGATCAAATTTGAGACAAAAATGCCATGGATGGCCAACTCGACATCAAGCTACACTAGAAGCCCCAAAATGGCATGGTACTTTGCCACATCTGTGTTACAAGGCTCAAGTTACAAGGGAATTCCACATTTGAAGCAAGTGAAGTAGCTCAACCACCATGTCCATTCTAAGAGAAATGATTATGGCACGACAATGCCATCACAACCATACTGTCATGATCGTGTTGACCATGCCAGCCAAGACAACCATGGCAACAACTCCATCAAGAAGACAATGGTTAAGAGAATGACCAACTCCTCCTCCATCCCCCATGGACATTCAAAATTCCTCCCACGATGGTTGTGGTGACCACCACATCTGTAACATCCCAAAATTTTATATATAATCTTTAATGAAATCTTTCTTAATAAAAGTTAACTTATGGACCTAGTGAGAAAATTCCAAGTTATATTTGTTTTCTTGTTGTATATGGAGATATTAAACATTATGAGTAAAAATGTCATAATTCATGTAGAATAATGTCATGAGATCTTGGTAGAAGTAAGACGATGATAATTAGACTCAAAATCCTAAGTATTGATAATTAATATGATGTATACTGATTAATAGCAAGATATTTGAGCTAAACCCTAATGGTAGTGAAAATCATAGAAGATAATGCTAAAAGGTAAATCTAACTCAAAAAATGAGTTTCTTGGGTCTAATTTAGTTTGTGCACCAATTTTGAGGTTATTTGGATAAACTTGGATAGCTCTTTTTAATTGGATAAGATAATACCTAAATATGCATTCCTTTTACCAATTGAACTTTATTTCATTAAATTATTTCCCCAAAATTTCTATCACATGTTGATTTCTTAGCCTCACCTAAAGTCCATGTGTCATGCACCCCTACTATTTTCAACTTCTATAGGAGCCCTTGATACAAATCTAATGATTGCTACGTCTTCTTCCTCCTTGAGACTTTGAACGCAGGTACTCCATGCAGGCTGCATCTTCTATCCCTTCCCATTTCCCTCTCTCTTATAATCCTCATCACAAATTGAGATCCCCAATTGAACCAGGAGCCGATTGAGAATCTATATATACCCTAGTTTAACCCTAACTCCCCCTCTCACCAAAATGCCCAATCTAACACATCTCTTCTTCTCCACAACTTGTTACATATGTGTGTCCCTATCCTCATGGAGCCAGGTTTCAACCCAGAGAGCTTTGTGATACACCTAGCGATCTTGGTTCATCATCAATTTTGGTTGAAGCTTCCTGAGACGACACTACAAATCTAGTTTTCATCTTTGACAATGACAATGGGTCTGCTCAACCCCAATCACCAACTTCAATTGAAAGTCTAGTGAGCTTCCTTGACCACCAGGATTCATTCTCTCACCTTGAGTTAATCTCCCTCTATACCCAACCATCAAGTCAACAAACTTGATCAAACCAATGGTAATGGCGAGCACCTTCAGGCATGTCCTACCATGTTTCTTCCTCGAATCTTCCTTGCCCGACTATAGTGGATCATCGCGAAGTCAGAGTCAACATTTGTTTGTCGTCTTCACTTGTCGAGCCCATAGTTTTAAAAAGAGATATGTGTTATACGTGTAGAGAGGTCACCTTATAGAGCATATGCGGTATGCAGGAGTATATGCATTTTTTATTTTTTTAATAAATTAATTATATATAGCATAAAAATATATATTAAGCATAGAAATTATAAATTTCATTTGTAGAACACAAAATTATGTATATTTATAAGTGTACATTCAAATATATATGTACAATATATTTAAATATTCATATATGTGTACACATAAATAGCATATGTGAAATATGTATGTGTATTGTATATAGATATATACATATTGACATGTAAATGTATATACAATATATGCATATATGTGAGCATGTTGATGTCAATATATATCATATATGCATGTCCATATATATTAAAATGCATACACATAACATAGAGTATTACATATTTGAATGTTTGTGTATTATATTTAAGTATACCATTCATGTATTACTACAATATATATAGATATAGATAGATATTGAAAGGTATTGATATATATATATATATATATATATATATATACATATGTACATGTAGGTGTGTGGATAAGTACAAAGTTTAAATAAAAATTGAACTAAATTGAAGAAGAAAAAAAGTATGCAGAACTTCGGCCGCTTATACCGTGCATATGCCCCGCATAGAACCTCATAAGAGGCCATGACCGCATACTGGGCCGCATATCCATATGCGGTCTAGCAAGTGGGGCGCACCGCATATGCGTCTACATATGCCCCATACAGAACTGCTTTTTGAAACACTAGTCGAGCCTTTGTTTTCATGAAGTTAGTCATCTTGATTTGTTTTGGTCGCCATGGACAATACATGTCGGGGTTGCGTACTGGTTCTCTAATCAATGTGTCGCTTGGTTTTGGTGTTTCTAGCTCCACCCGATGATGCCTAGATTTTACACAACCTTGTTCTTGTCTCGTTCATGTGTTTTTTGAGATTTTGGAACCGTACCCTACACCCCCCTGCTATGCCATTGTGACAAAGTTTTCTTGGCTTCCTGACCACTACCAAAGTTTGGACTAAGCTCGTTGAGTCTACTTATGTTTATAACAATGTCAAGGATCAGTCTTTGGCCCTGGGGGTGCTCTAGATCGAGCTTTGATCTAGAGACTAGGCTCCAGACTCCAGTCAATGTTCCTTGCACATGATTCATGGAGAAGAAACCATGGAGTAAAAATCCCCTTCTGGCCCTTGTGGGCTAGATTAGTCAATTTTTTTTCAAAGGGTGTTTCTGGGATTCAAGCACATTTTAATTGATTTCCATCACACGATGTTTCAATCATAGAAGTTTACTCTTTTACCCTCTGTCACTCCTATGGCCGATAAATGAATGCAAGAGCATATTTTTCTTTTTGTTGTGCTTTAGCCGCATTTGAGAAAATGTGTTTAATGATTTATCTCATCCTTGTGTTGGTTGAAAGGCAATTTATCTTTAAAAAACCATAGTAATTAAAATATAGCTCTGTTTGGGTCGAACCATATATAGATTTTGTTGAATTTTTTAAGATCTAAAGTATGGAAAATGTTTCAAAGCCTGATCTAACTCCAAATTTCCCTCTATTACCAAGAACCATGAAACCCTAGAATACTAAAGTGAATGTAATTATCGATGAAGGATTATTGAATGAACATGGTAACTAGGTTTTCAATCATCCAAGGAAATAACTAGGATTTCTTCAACCTAAGAAGGGCAATTAGGATCTTCTCTCAGAGTGAGGTAAGTAGTTTGTGCCCATGAGTATTCATATTTATCTAGCCCAATATATTTACATGTTTCTCATATAAGGCATTATGATTTACATGTTCTAATGCTCTAATATTTTAAGTAAGATCTTCAATTAATGTTTTCATACCTTCATGAATGCGTTATCACATATACCCAATATCTCAAGTTGAGATATGTTATTAAGATTTCTTAGAATTATTGGGATTCATGAACCAGGCTCATGAGAAAAATAAAGGATCATGGTTCATATAAGATTTCTTAGTAATCATTCATATTCATGAATAAGACTACAATATAAGATATGCAAGTAAGATTGTCATACTTCCATGATTATGTGATATAACCATATACATAAGATTTCAAGTAGAAATATGTATTAAGATTTCTTTAAGAAACTGGGATTTGAGAACTAAGAAGTTATTTAACTTTCTTATAATAACTAAGATTTAAGATACAACATAAGAATATAAGTTTTGAACATATTAAGATGCGATTAAGTTTTCATGATAAAGATTCTATTAAGATCACATGTATTAAGAATTTAGTACATTATAATGTTATAAGATTAAGATGTACTAAGACATGATTAAATTCCAAGATAAGGTTTTATTAAGATTCATGGTTTGAGTCATGATAAGAATATGAGAATAGAATGCTTTATGATTTATGATGTAAGTCCATTAAGAGCTATGCTTTAAATTTCATCATAAGATTATATTAAGATTCACATATTAAGATTCAAGACATCAGTTCATGATAAGACTATAAGATCAAAATATATTAAGATTCATGTTAAGATCATATTTAGTAAGATGACATCAGATTATGAAGTTAGACCGAGGCCCTAGTGTAGGTCAACTCAAGAAGAACATGACTTGGGCCCTTTGTGCAAGTCATGTGTCCCAGACACCCTAGTGTAGGCCAATAATAAGAGAGACATGACCCAAGCCCTTTGTGCAAGTCATGAGGTGCAATCCCTTAGTGTAGGCCAATTGAAATGCATAGCCCAGTCCCATACTGCAGGGTGACCCAGGAACCTTAGTGTAGGCCATGAGACCTTGGTACCAGGGTATGTATCTCCAAAGCAAGATAAAGTAAAAAGATAAGAACTAAGTTAAAGAAAGATGAGATAATTCTATTTCAGATTTTATATGGAGTTTAATGTTACTTTCATGATTATAATGTTCAAGAATATTTTGTTGTATCTTTTACTCCATTTTTGTTCATATAGAATACTCATTCCGCTTAAGCTAACAATATTTTTTCTAATGTATGGCTAGGGACACGATATCCATAGGTGAGGAGCAGACGCAGAAGTAAATTTCATAGGCTTGGAGCACAATTATAGAGAAAGGATAAGATTTGGTGGTGTGCCAACTATAAGATGATCCTCAGATTTATAGATTCATATTTATGTAGTCATATTTGGAACTCTACTCTAGAGACTTCGTTTCAAGATGTTAAATTAGTTTTCCATGTAATAGGCTTTAAGTTTCCTATTGTAAGAAAATTGATGAGAATGTGTATTATTTAAAGTTTGTGTGATTGATTATATTGCTGTTATGAATTCTAGTTGTATGTAATTCCCCCTTGAGTGCACGAGTTATGGATAACTCAATGTTTCTTCTGCTATGTACATGTGTGTTCTTAGGGAGGGCGTTACGACATCTGTGCCACCAAACTTCTACTTACATCACATTTTCCATGATCTTTTTACACTTCCACTGCAACCATTCTTTGATATCACAAGTGCCTATACCTACCCAACATAGTCATTGTGACTAACAAGGTTGTGCTACCCACCTAATCCTAATGCTTCCTACTACCAATTTTACCACTTAACCCAAGACTCCCGAGGGCACTATATATAGTCTAGTAGGAACTAGGGGTCAAGGTTAGATTGCATTAGCTACTGTTAGCTCCCCCTAGCACCCTAGACCACCACATGCCCTCTTTTGAAAGCTCTAGAGGGGTTAAATAGAGAAAATCCAATTTCATACAACTTAAAATACAAGGTTGGTTAATTGCAACTTGCTTAAAATATATTGCAACGAAAAGAGTAAAGAAAGTAATGGATAAGAAAGGCAACCATACAAGACACAAGATGTAGTATGGTTCGGCCTAAAATGTCATCAGTCCACTACCTAGTTTTTTCCAAATAGGATATTTATTACCTTTTTAATACCAATATAAAATATAATAACTAGTGTCTTTTGTGGCTCAAGACCAACCTCCTTTTTATCTCAAGCATAATTGTTTCCTTCTTTATGGGACTCTTGACGACCACCCTCCTTGTAAAATATCATAATCTACCTCCACCACCTTTGGGAACAACCTTCTCACAAGAAGTAACATGAAGCAACATACCAAAATAGGTAACAAGGAAGGAGGAAATCATAAATATCCCTCACATGATAGACAATTTAAGAACCAATGCACAAGTGATGATCAAATCTACGTGAGTTTAGGCAAGGCTATATTTGGTGGAGTAGGACACTAGAACTATGCTAAGCTTAGATTTTCTTTGGAGCATCTGAACGCAGTAAACTAGGATTTTAAGCTTGAGAAAGATAACATGTAGATAGATTACTCAAGTGTACTTTGAGTGTCCATATATCAATATTATATATAGGGAACACTTAATAATAGCTAAGATAACTTTTGATAGTGTTTAGTATGAGTTTAGTGAGAAAGTATCTAGTGGGATTAAAATAGCTAATTGTGTATAACTAGCTGATTTTTACTATAGAACGATCCTTGGTTGAAAGAAGTTTGACCAAGATGCATCTCAGTCAAAAAGAAGTTCGACCAAATCACTACTGAGACCTCCTTGTGGTCTAATGTTTATGTCTCAGCCGATCTAAAGTTCAATTTGAATGCATTTTGGTCAAAAAGAAGTTTGACTGAAAACTCTATGTCCCGATAGGTCCTAAATTTGGGAAAATGGCTCAAATGGTTGTGTAAAAATTATCTACCTATACTAATGGTTGTATATAAGTATAAAAGGTTTTGTATGGTTTTGAGACATTCATCACTTGTTCTTACATCATTCCTATCAAGTTGTACAAGTTGCACCTATGCAAAGCCTCATCTAGGTAAAACTTAATGTACAAGCATCCAAACACACATATTATTGCATATTCTTTGTGATTGGATCTTGTCTAAGTTCCTTGATCATCTATAACACTTAATTTACACATTAGTAATGCCAAAAATAAATATTTACATTATCAAAATTAGAGTGTGGCATATCCAAAAGACCAACAATCTTCCCCTTTTTGATAATGACAAATATTTCCATAAGACAAATATTAGATATCCAAATTAAGAGCATCATACCTTTGCTTTACTATGGAATAAGGAAATCCATCTCATTGCGGGCGTACTTACCAAACTCCACCTCAAGGAGTTACCCCCCTTCAAAAAGATAAATATGGAGGGGGGCCTCATATATAACTAACAGGAGAATGTCAAATGGAAGGAACAATCTAAATAGAGTGCATGATATAAAACATCAATTCAATCAAGGAATATGTCTAGATATGTATCAATACCAATGAAAGAAATGTTAAGTACTTCATGATAAGTAAATCCCTTTAAGCAAAAAAAGATATCAATAAAGATTCTCCATGCCAATAATAAGGAATGTTAGGTCGTCGTTGTCAAGGAGAGCCAATAGGAACAAAATTGTGGTCTTTCTAAAACATATCTCAATATCAATGCAAGGAATGCTAAGTCCTCCATGATAGAGATATGCCATAAAAATAAAAGGGAAAACAAGAAAGAATCCCAATACTAATAGAAAGGGATGTTAATATCATATTTGATATAGAGAAGCCATTAAAAACAAATACTAAAAAAGATAGTAAGATAAATCACATGATTTGAGCTCCCCTTAATCTCATACTAAGCAAATTGAGCTCAAACCATGAAGCTAACTACTAAGATAAAGAAATCCATTAAGTAACTAAACCCACACTTGTAACATATGAAATAAATCATTTTAGATTCCAAACATCATAGAAACATGTAGCAAACCGACTCAAAATACCAATTGTAAGATAGCCAAATTAAAACTTGACGGTTAGTGTTGAGCTTTATTTTAGCTAAAATGCCCCTTGGTCAAACTATGTTTCAATTGAGATGCAGATTGCTAAAGAAAGGTAATCCATAGAAATATAGATCTCTATCAGTTGATTACATATTAAATACCAATTGAAAAATTAGCCATTTTAAGTAAGATTAACCAATTTTATGCATGTCATAATTATATTAGATTTCCAATGAAGCTTATGATCATGCAAAAATTCATCTAGAGAGAGGTTATTGGAACCCAAACTATGTTGCTATCACTCTTGCTCTTATATGGACATGAGAAAGCATTATGACCAAACTTCCACAAGCAAAGCATGTAAAATGATTAATGGAGAAAGAAGAGCTAGCATTTGGTTTTACAAATGTAGCATGTTGCTTCTTCTTTCTATTTTCATTTATTGGAATATGATGAAAACCATTTGTACCTACATGCCCATCATGAGAATTCAATATATTTTTCAACATATTTTTACTACTTGAAAAATTATCTAAATATCACCTATGATTTTCATTTTCCTTGGCAAGAAATGTTTAGTATTTAGTACTATAAATTAAACATTTTCTTTACTAGTAAGATCATCTTCAAGCATAGAAATTTTATCATTTAAATCTAAATTTATTTGAAGTATAAGATCGTAGTCAACATGCGATCAAAGAATATGTTGTTTCGCCATATTACTCAACTTATCTAAAAGAATAGAAACTTGATTTTGCAAAGAAGTATTTAGAAATAAGATCCTCTATTTTTTTTAGTGAACATATTGATCATTTAGCTCATTTAATTCTAAATTCAAGAAATAAAAAATAATAGCCAAAAAAAATTCTATTTTTCCAAAGTTCAACAAGTTCAATAAGTTCATCTTCACCCTAAAACCCACTTCGTCTTTCAGATTCCTGAGTGGCTGTTAGCCCCAAGATTTATCCTTAGTTTGGAGGATAATACTTGTATTGGTACTGATAATACCATATATTATCATGTTCGCATTAGCTGGTTATTTGTAAGCTCTCATTGATGGAATAAAATGTTTGTTTTTACAAAAAAAAATAATAAGTTCATCTTCAGAAAAAGTTGAGAGAGATACCTCCCTATCATCACTTTGTGCACCATGTTCCTCTTTTTTGTCATTATCTTTATGTTCTACAATTATTCATTCAATTACATGGTGGCAAACTTCATCCTCATCATGCGACCCTGAATTAGAAGAGGAATCTGAAGAAGCATGATATGCCTTCTTTCTTTTGTCTATATAGTTTTTCTTATTTTTCCTTTTGAGTTATAGGAATTCATACTTCCAATGCCCTTTTTCCAGTAAGCATGACATCTAGTAGAGAATGATAAACAATGATTGTTAGATGAAAAAAATTAATTTGTTATTGTTGTAGTTCTTTTCATCCTAAGTACTAGATGAGCCACTTGGTGAAGAAGATGTTTGTTTTGAAATTGTTACTTTGTGTTGTTCTCTTGTTACTTAGAATGATTTTATTTTTCATCTTTGATCTCACCTTCTTGGTGATTGGCTTCATATGTCACTAATTTACCTAAAAGTCTTTTATTCTACAAATTAGAAAGATTCAAAGATTCTTCTATCGTGGTAACTTTCTTTTCATACCCAGAGGTTAGAGAATGCAAAATCTTAGTATCAAGCTCATGTTATTAATTATTACTTTCAAGAGAGTTCATGATATTATAATATAAGTAAATATGGAGTACATCTTAGAAATAGTTTAATATTTGTATGTGAAACAACTCTAGTTTTTTATTAAGCATGTTGATTTTAGTATCCTTTACTTGCTTGGTTCCTTCATGAGTAATGGACAATTTTCTCCAAATATCATAAGTAGTTTCATAAGAGGAGATACTATTAAACTCACTAGGAGATAGGAAAGAATATAGAATACTTACAACTTTAGCATTTAATGTGGCCTTTCTTACCATAGTCGCATCCCATTACTCAAGCTCCACTGTTGGAGGCACATATGGTAGGATTACCATCTTCTAGAGTTCAAAGCTTATCCCTTGAAAAAAGAACTACATACACCTCTTCCAGTAAGCTTAGTTACATCCATCAAAAATAGTATGTCGATTGAAATGTGCTCCTTCAAGGTTGAGTTATCCTAAGAC
The DNA here is from genome assembly GCA_963693085.1 of Alisma plantago-aquatica. NCBI lineage: Eukaryota > Viridiplantae > Streptophyta > Magnoliopsida > Alismatales > Alismataceae > Alisma > Alisma plantago-aquatica. The sequence goes on from OY856409.1 coordinate 330,625,869, forward strand.
ACTTTCTCCATCTTCAAGAATTTATAAAGCTCCTTGAAGACTTGATCCAATGAAAGATCTATTGGGAGGATGAATAGAGACAATACAAATTCATGTGACTTAAAATATAAGGTTGGTTAATTGTAGCTTTCTTAAAAGAAAATTGTAGCGGAAAGAGAAAATTGAGTAATGGAAAAGAAAGGCAACCACACAAGACACAAGATGTAGAGTGGTTCCAGCCTCAAATGTCATCAGTCCACTATCTAGTTGTTTTCAACTAGAATTTCCAACATGTGTTTATTTACCTTATTTTACCAATACATATTAATACAACTATCAATGTCTTTTGTGAATCCAAATTAACCTCATTTTCATCTCAAGGATAATTGTATCCTTCTTTATGAGACTCCGGAAGACCACCCTCCTTATAGTAGAAAATAATCTACCTCCACCACCTTTGGACACAACCTTCTCACAAGAAGTAGCTCTAAATAACTTCACCACAACCTTATCGTAAAGTAGCATGAAGCAACAAAACAAATTAGGTAACAAGAAGGAAGAAGGAAATTACAACTCTTTCTCACAAGATATAAAATTGAAGCACTAATGAATAAGTGATAATCAACTCCATATGGGTTTAGGATAGGCTATATTTGGTGGAATAGGAGACTAGAGCTAGCCTAATCTTAGACTTGCTTGGGAGCAGCTGAATGTAGTAAACTAGGATTCTAAGCTTGAGAGAGATAGCATGTAGATGGCTCACTCAAGTGTACTTTGGGTATCCATATATCACCCTTAATATTGAAAATACTTAGGAATGGATAATATAGTTTTCGGGAGTGTTTAGGATGAATTTAGTGGGAAATTAGTTGCTATAAGACAGGTAGTGGGATTAAAATGGCTAATGTCCACTAGTTGATTTTTAATGCAGAACTGTTCTCCATCAAAAAGAAGTTCGATTGATTACATCTCAGTCAAAAAGAAGTTCAACCAAAATACTTCTGAGACTTCACGTGGTCTAATCGTAATATCACGGTCTATCAAAAGTTCAGCCATAATGTATTTCGATTGAAAAGAAATTTGACTGAAAAACACTCTATCCCAATAGGTCCTAAATTTTATAAAATAGATTGAATGATCATGGATAAATTATATACACGTCCTAATGTTATACAAGTATAAAACTATGTTTAGAATGGTTTTTGAGCCATTTATCTCTTTTTATTACATTATTCATATCAAGTTGTATTATTTGGACATATACAAAACATAATATACATACAACTTGGTGTACAAACATCCAAACACACATTTTCTTACATATTATGTGTCACTGGATCTTGTCTAAGTTGCTTGATCACTTGAAATGCTATATTTACACATGGGTAACACAAATAATAAATATTTGCATCACAAAATTTAGAGTGTGTCATAATCTAAAAAACCCAAATCTTTCACTTCCATTACTCCTCTTCTATAACCAAAACCCTATTTATATATAGGGTATTCACCATATCCATCCCACTTTTCATGCCATTTCAACCACTTGGAGGAGGAGCTCATGATTGCAACAACTAGAGCTGATGATTGGCACCTACACACCCACGATGATGGAGTTCCTCTCTTCCTTTCCTTCTTATTTTGTTCTTTATTTGACTATGAGTAGCTAAATTCCTTTTTTATTTATTTAGTGTTGATAATAATTGTCATTGCCAATTTTAGTCTTTACTTGCCTTGTTAGTGTATTAGTAGTCTATTGTAGTTGATTACTCTCTATTGCTTTTTTTTTCAGCCTAGTTTAGTGTAATTGTCTTATTTATTAGTGTAATTTTTTATTGCTCTCTGATTACTTTGCTAACCCTATTTTCTAGTTCAAATTGGATTAAATCCTTAATCTTATTTCTTGGATGACCCTTATTGTAACTCAAAACCTTCATTTGGACCCTCAGATCCCAAACACTTCTTCTAGAAACCTAAAGAAACATTTAGCTCTAGTGTCTCCCTCACTCCCTATGGATTTGATCCCAATTTGTCGCTCTTATACTACATCATGAAGATGTATGCTCATGGATTGTATGTATTAAGAGTGTTCCGAATTCAAGATGTTGTTAGGCCAATGATCCTAGGTACATCATGTATGTAGGCACATTGCATTTTTTCTTTATGCCTTATTCTAAATGGGCACATATCATGCATTTTAGCCCTATCTTGATTCGACACTTTGCATTTAGAAGCCATATCTATCACACCTTTTAGGGTCTTGAATCTAACTCCAAATTAGATCATCACCATCTCATACAACCCATCAAATCTTTATGATTAAATAATGCACTTCATGATCAAATACCAAGGTCTAGAGAAAATGATATTTTCATACTCATACAATTTACTTTAAATATCTTTTAAACAAACACTCATACTCATCAAATATCTAATGATGATCTCACCTTTTGGTCCTTTGTGACCAAGAATGTGGGTCATACTTGGTTAAGCATGTTGCCTCACTCATGCCTCTAATCTTGCCTTTAGAGGAGGAAATTGTTACACTATTTTTTGTCACTCAATCAATGATCAAGATCAATCATCTCTTTGAATGTTGATGGATTATTGTCTATTACTTACACATTGTTTCATATTTACCACCTATTTCGTCCATCCATCTACCTAGTTTCTAACTACCATGTTGAAAGAAAATTATTTTCTAGATTTAAGCACCACTTTGGATTTTAATGAGCTTTCCACAATCATATTTCAATACATTTTCCAGTTAAAGTTTTGTGAATAAAATATATCAATTGATATTTAGTCCCTTCTTAAAATATAAATTCCATTGTCCTAAAAGGAAACTCCTTTCCGTTATCCTAATTAGAATCACAACTTTAGATTTAATTGCAAATTTTCTGGATAAAAAGGACAAATGCACAGACCAAGTAAAGGACTCATCCTGTTGATCAAACCCTAATTGATCAATAGGACAAAATCTCAAGAAAAGTCCAACTTAAACCTAGAAACTTATAAAATGAGTCAAAAAATTCAAGGAACACAATCCACATGTGATCTAATTACATGAAATCATTGTAAAACCTTGCATTATAACATATTAGACTGCTAACACACCTAAATCATTCCACATGTAAACATGATATAGAACAACTGAACCCTCTTTTATTCATTTCATCAAAAGGATTACAAGATTTTTCTACAATTTTGAAAGCATAGCAACATTAAATGACCAATTCATTTGAGATTTGTAGTTGTAAATAAAACTACAAGAGAAACAACCTAACATGTACATCATCAACACCCACCCATAACTCAAAAAAGTATGCGTACATGGCACTTTAGGCCTAACTATTTTATCTCTTGTTAAACATGATCATAGCATCCTTCATAATGATCCAATATACCTAAAAGATGTGGATAACCACAGGGCTAAGACCCCAAGTCCCAACAATATTATATAACAACCAATAGCTTATTATGCTACAAATATGAGCATGTTATATAATTATATTCAACAATGCAATCAGTTCAACAAGAACAAAATATGATACTGAGTAAATTTCAATGACGATACAAATACAAGAACATATTATGAATCACATATAATACTTCTAGAAAATATAAGCATAATAAATGCACTTCCTCATGATTTTTGAATTAAACTTAAAAATATATATTACATGACTTGTTACTGATGAATACATATTCAACCTAACTTTAGTTGCATTTTTAGCTTATTTTGCATTTTGATTTTGAAATAGTGTTCATTTATCTTTCCTTAATTTTATGTTAATCTATAAGGATTTTGGATCCAATTCTGTGATTTTCATTGTAGGTTTGAGCTTGATCCATTCACACCACTTCACGAAGGTTAACTTGTTGACTAACCAAAAGGCATAGTCAAATTTTGATATTGGAGAGAATTTTCACAAATTTTCCCTTCCATCAAATTTTTATATCATATATCGACGACCTCATCGATACATGCCCATTGACATAAGAAATATCCTCTCTTGGGGTTTGCGTCAATCTGAATTGTCATCGATTCAAATCATCCACTATTTCATTAATCATCACTTGATGGAACCCCCACCCACATTTGATCATGACAAAAAATTGATGAAAGCCTTATTGTCTGCTAATGAGGTGACAACACACTCATCTACTGATGAAATTCCAATTGTCATCTATGGATGGTTTCTTGATTGATGATTCCAATTGATAAAGCCTCTTTCCAATGAAAACTTTTGCACTTCATCAACTGATAAGAATTATGCATCACAAAATGGAAAAGACCAACACCAATGACATCCTTGCACTCATCAATCGATGATATTTTTGGGTATTAATCAACCAATGAAATTCACACAACGATGGGAATTATGGGCGTTGTGAGGATCCTCATATTCATCTTGATTTCACCCCTACATTTATGATGGTTAATCTCTTATTGTAGGCATTTTGGGAGTGGTAAACCCAAACCCTAGGCTTTATATACAAGGCCTTGTCTCCTTGGGAGGGTCGCATGACTTTGATGTTGTCAAGATACTAAACTCCATATATGAAATTCATCTCCACTTTCCATTGTTGGTCTCTATTGGTTGATTGATCATATCAACTGATGACACCTCCACCTCCACCACCAAGTTTCCAAGGTTCTAACCACAAAGGAGGCTAGACTGATAACATCTCTCCACCATGAACCATTATCTCCATTGATCCAACTACTCATCTCTCACTAGGACATATTCAGACCACAAAGAAGGAAGATCGATGCCTCCAAGTCCACCACCAATGAACGTTGAGGGGTATTTTGTTGTTATGTTGACCACTATTATCTCCAATCTTGAATACATGCAATCACATGCCATGGTTGTGCCTACATGATCTACTATAATGATGGATTTCGTCCTCCTTTGCACTATCAGGCTTGTTACTATCATTGTGAGTGAATAGTCATCTCTCTAGGGTGTATGGGTAGCCCCACTACCCATTTATTCCCTTATCCACCATATTGTTGTATGTATGGACATTGTTATAATTTGAATAAATCATTTATTTTCTTTCTTATGTGTTGGGGCGACATATGTGCAATTTTATATGGATTTGGGTATGGAGAACTTCGAACATAATACCAAGGATATCAATTAAGTTCTTGTGAAACCCTTGATGAGAACTTCATATAGGCATTTTCTGAGGTAATCAATACATCTTATCTAGTTAACACAATAATGAGCTTTGAGTAATATTTATCCCATTTTAATGAAACCCCAAAAGGATGGATTTATCTAGCCTCAATGTTATGCATTCATGCTTGTTTGTAATGTAGTGAGAGTGTGAACATTATATAGAAGACGTGAAACCAACTAACCCTAGTGTTTCCATCCATTGACAAATATAGAACATTAATCTAGCTTTTTCATTATTGAAATCTCATTAAAATCGAATAATCAAACTCTTGGGGTAGATACTAGTTCTTGCATGGTTACTTAGATCTGACTACTTGTTAAAATGTTTCCCTTTAGGTTCTCATAGATATAATGTGATAAGATATGTTACAGGTAGGAGGTACTGTTGTATCTATTAGTTTCGGTAAAGACCATGGATTTTCATCTTGGTAAATTTGAGGGTACAAAATATCTACATTGGTTACATGTTTTATTGTGCCCTAGGTAGTTTGAGGCTTCTAGTGGTTGTGAAACTCTGACTATCTCCATATAAGATCTAAGGATTACAAGAATCCATTAGATCTCTCCATGCCCTAGACTCAGAATGAGGTTGACAAAAAGTAAAGTGCACATAGATGGATTTCCAGTGGAATGTGCAACGGTGGGTCCTCATATGTCACTAGTATATTTGGGTATGAAAGAATCTAACGTACAAGTGATGATGATCCATTCCAAAAGGTTTAGACAAAGTAGTATTAGGCGGATAGGATACTAGAATTGAGCTAAGGGCTTAGGATAGAATGATGGCTACTTGAAGTGTAGACCCTAAGCTCTTTGGGAAAGATGGCAAGTAGAAATATGCTCAAGTATGTGTATATTGTTCTCAAATGTTGTGAAAGTGTTGTATTGTCTTCTCCAATCCTCATTTTGTGTTCTTGTATTCTGGTTGGCCTATTATAAGGAGAGGAGGTTGTCCAGGAACTCGCAAGAGAAGGAATCTTCTCACATGTTCTCTTCTGTGGCCATCCAAGAAGAGGAGGTGATTTGGTGCTCTTCCAAGTATGTCAAAGAAGAGGTGGTTCAGTGTTCTTCTGTGTCCATGAAAAAAGAGGTGGTTGAGTGCTCTTCTGTGTGCGTGAAAGAAGAGGTTAAGTAGGTTCTCTTACATGTCCAGTAAAGAAGAGGGTAAAGGCAACAAATGTATTTTGCAATATGTCCTTACATAAAAATAATAAAATTGATTGTTGCAAATCTTAGTTGAAAACAACTAGGTAGTGGACTGGGTCTTAGACGGAACCACTCTAAATTTTGTCCTGTCATTGCTTAATTTTCTTCTTATTTCGAGCTAAAATTATTTTATTTGATTAAAATATTATATAACCTCTATTCATCCCTCTAGATCTTTCATTTGGTATAAAAGTAGGACTTCAAGGAGCCTCAATAGGTCTTGAAGAATGGGGGATGACGACAACCTCAACTTGGAATGAACACATGTGAGTCGGCCACCGATGTTTGATGGGTCAAACTATACATATTGGAAAAGAAGTATGTTGTTCTACTTCTAAGGAATCAGTTTTGAACTATGAAAGATAATAGATTGTTCATACGTACTTCCAACCACTAAGTTATAACAGTGGAACCCTGATACAATAAAGAAAACCACATCAAATGCAAAGGAAGTAAGTGTTCTAATTGTTTTTTATCCATTGGTGAATTTAATCACATATCCTCGTGTGAAACTATGCATGAAATTTGACACAAATTATCTGTAACATGTGTAATGAAAGATATAGAGGGGGTGAATAGAGATTATAAAATATTTTAATCAAATAAAATAATCTATCTCAGAAGAAGAAGAAAAATAAGCAACCACAAGACACAAAATTTAGAGTGATTCCGTCTAAGATGTTAGTCCACTACGTAGTTGTCTCCAACTAGTATCTACAACAATTAATTTTATTATTTATCTATAAGGACAAATTACAAAAAAAATTCATTTACCCTCTTCTTTACCAGCCACTGAAGAGCACCTGCTTAACCTCTTCTTTCAAAAACACAGAAGAGCATCGAACCGCCTCTTCTTTCATAGACATGGAAGAATGTCGAACCACCTCTTCTTTGACAGACTTGGAAGAGCACCTGATCACCACATCTTCTTTGACAGTCATGAAAGAGAACCTGTGAGAAGACTCTTTCTTCTCTTACAAGCTCTTGGATGGCCTCCTCTCCTTGGAGCATTCCAACTACAATACAGAACACAAAATGAGGATTGGAGAAGAGAATACAACAATTTAGCTCCAACAATGTCCTATATCAATCTTATAGACTAAACCACAAAGGATAAACCAATGATGAGTGCTGCTATTGGAAAGCTATGGTTAGGACACAAAAATATCAGTTGTAGAAGATTGCAAGTATGATACTATAGCTCAAATTGCTCAATGCATAGTGTACTCAAGTGTGCAAGTTGTGTTTTAGGTGTCTTAAGACCATTCCTACTTATAGGAAATATTTACAAATGGTTAGTGTAACTGTGGGGAGTATATAGAGTGTTCTAGGTCAAGAATTAGCTGCTACAATTGAGTCAATGTAGTTGCAATAGCTAATCGATCGTTAATAAACTAACATTCTAGAACCATTCTCAATCGACAAATAGTTTTATCAGAACTATCTCGGTTGAGAAGTTGTTTAACCGAGAGTGACATGAGTGTGCAAATGCTCCTAATGGCTATGTCTTTGTCTATGTTATTGGTAAACAATGTACAACAATCTCTTTTCACTCGACAAAGTCTTTAACTAAAGGTGCATCGATGGACAAGAACTTTGACTGAGACTGACTTAGGACTTACTATTTGTAAAAGGTTTTTTGGTTGTCTGAGTCCTCGACCAGGGGGTGTTTCAGTTGAAAGATTCTTTGACTGAGAGTGTCTCAGTTGACAAGGTTCTTTGACTGAGAAAATCCCTAAAAATAGATATGTAAATTTTGGGACATTATATCTAATGATTTTTATAATAAGATCTACATATCTTAGATACTAAGTTTTGACATATGAATAGGTTTGGGATATGTGGGGTTAGTACATAGCTTGATTTTACACAAGTTCTAAATACTTGTACATTTCTAATACAAATAAGCACATATGAACTACAATTCAAGCAATTGATGCTCCAATCTTGATTAATGTTTCTCAAGACGTGCTTAATTCCTAAAACACTTAAATGACACGTTAGATCCACAAGTAGGATATGTTTGTCATCATCAAAAGAGAAGCTAATGTCCAATTTATCCAACAAGGTACACATATCCCGCGACCTAAAAAATAGGGTTTAATAACCCAAAACCTGAATTACGACCTCAACCGCTCTCTATCACATATTACATTACCATGGATTACAACGAACTCTAGATAATATTTAAAGATGATGGGGTATACCAACCCCAAGCATACCCACATATTGATCAATATATGGCTTCGAGAACCTTCTCGCAATTATGAGATTGCTACAAAATTTCATCTTTCACTATTTCATACACCAACTTAAATAGATCTACGGAGTCATGAAACTACATAATTAGGCTTACATTTGATTAATCATTTTTTGACTGGATCAATCAAGTTACATACAACAACATATAAGTAAATACAAAATTAATCAAGATTAATAACTACAGAAGCTACAAAATGCAGTCATATATACCAAACCACCCAAATCAAGATACAATTAATTACTGCCATACCAAGGTTGAATTCATCAAATATGATACACCAAGGCCCAACTTACCAATCCTGGCCCCAACAAGATCCAAAGCATCAAGTCGGGGCACATGAGCCTTAAATAAGGAATTAAAGGAGGAATCAACATGGAACATTTATCTTCCACTATTGAATTCCCAATATGTATATTCCATTATCCTATAAGTGGAACTTCTCATCATCTTCATGAAAAACCAAGTAAAATTACACAGCAAGATTAACCATCACTCTTCTAGTGTAAGGGTTGTCATGATGGACTATCGTATTGTCTTATATTTAAGAACATTTAGAATTAGTAGATCGTTTCATGTCTCTTTCAGGGCCTACTTGTTTACTATAAAGGGTACATCATTGAAAAGGGAATATAACTTCTTGGAATTTACTGATTATAGTATTTATCTCATTGTTTAAGAGCAAGTGTATCAAATGCATATGGCCACATAACTCTCTATGTTAAATGTATAACAAACCTTTCCATTATCTTCTAGTTCTTGTAGATCAAATAATAGCTTTAAACTTTAACCCTTGGAACCTACAACCATACCAATGATAATGTACTTATCATTGCTATCGAAGCAAAATACTCAAGGCAGCATGCCTACTTATATATCTCATATCTAAAATTTAACATTAATGTCACATTTCATGCACACTTAGTCAATTCTAAAAGATTGTAGCAATAGAAAAATGGAGAGGTATATATATTAATATGAGAAAAGGATATATCTCGCTATGTGTCATCTTTCAACTAGGTTGGCCTATATTTTGTAAGGCTCACATTTGATTTGTAAACCCCACATTAAATTCATACATACATTATTAATTAGATCTATTAAATATGTCATGAAAGCTCATATAATTATTAACAAGAAAAAAATACAAGAAACCTCCTTTCCATGCCCAAAATCCCCTCTTTATCTCAAAAATACTTCTATAGGGAAGATGAGGGCAAAAGAGAAGAAAAGAAGGTTCTTTAGATAAATGAGCAAATTCCACAATAAAAAATCATAGATTTTTACTAAGAAGGAAGAATATATGAAAAAATATAAGTAATAAGATATTAGATAGCTATTTTAAAACTTTTATGCAAGAAACAAGGTTGGGGAGCTTGAAAATATCGGGGAGTTGCTTGATCTTCAACATGCATCGACATGCATGCACTTAATCCAAGCTATAGAGATCCAAGGGGACCTATTGAGCTCCAAACCTTCCTATCCAGACTCTTGGGATCCCTACACATTTCAAAAAGTCTCAAGGGTGTTAAAATAGTAAGGGGTTGTGGGACATGGTGAGTATATAGATAAAAGACTCAAATGACCGAAACAACCTCACTTGAAGTGAGCTATTGACGGGCCAAATGACCAAGGGTGTCCAAGTCATAACTTTAAAATTAAATCAAGCTCCTTGCCAAATTTTAGTATTGAGGTTAGATATCAGGATTCACAGTCCAAACAAGTTTCAAGGCATTTAGTTGGACTTGTCAAGGTCAAAGGATCAAGGTATCAAAGGTTAAGAAACTAAGCTTTCGAGATTCACCATCCATAGCCTATTGAACCTTCATATCTTGAACACCCTAGGTATCTAATTACCCTACAAATTATATAAATCTAGGCTATATATCATGTGTCAACATCCCAAACTGTGTCAATACATATGGTCAGACCTAATGAGGTCAAATGACCAAGCTATCAAGGATCAGCCAACAAAGTTTATCGAGGTCCACCCATGAATATCTATTAAAACCCACCCGTATACATGCCTATAGAGGTCCTAAGCGACTTATCTAGGTATAGATAAACATCATGTAGTAGAAGACCCTGAAAAGGCTAGGTATCTATTCTAGGAAGGGCCAAGATCTACCAATCCATATGGATATCTATCAAAGATCATTCATCCATGCTTAGACTAAATTTAGTGTTAGACACCCTAGGATGGAACACCATGTAAACCAAGTTGAAAGTTCATCAAATTAAGCAATAAAGTGAAATAAGGAGCTCAAGTATATAAATTACACTCAAAATTTCAATTTAGACCTTAATTATTGTGAATTTGCATACTAGTCCATAATGTACATGAAATTTCATAATCTAGGCAATTAAGGTGAAACTGAAGTCAAATAAGAGTCGTCCCAATTGGTTAAAGGCTTAATAAATCATCCATATGAATGAAAAAAACAAGTTCCTATGTGTTTTGCACAAATTTTCAATTAAATACTCATATTAAGTTGAAGTTACAGTTAAGCCCACAACTTGCAAGTGAACTTGATCATGGTAGACAATAGTGCAATTTGAACTGAATAAGGTATCCCACTTAATCAATTGCTACCAAATATTAATCAATAATAGAATATGATAATAAAAAAATAATAGTGTGAATTTAATGTTAATATAGGTTTATGGTCTCACATCGCCTCTCCCTATATTTTTCCTTTTCCAACTCAAGATTCATTACTCAAAGACATTATATAGTAACAAAAATATAATATTTCAAACCAAGATTAATTATAGAACTTAGAAAAATCGAATATCAAAAATGGAAAATGAGATTCACTACTCTGAGGACACACCCGACTAGTCTTGTTTTGCTAGGAGTGCCAAATTTTTTTAATACCAAGTTGTGCCACTGGTCTCCCTTTATGACACAAAGTGGTTCTTGATTTAATTACCTAAATCAATAAAAAAAAAGGATTCCTCATTCATGAAATTAACTTCTCTTGATGTTGGAATCCCCACCTAGCCCCTAGAAAACTATATATACACCTATATCTAACATCAAATTCTTCCCTTTTGATTCTGTTGAAGCTAGACAACATACTATCCTTCTCTTCCATGCTCCTAAACTATTCCTCTCCAGAAGATACTTCTTTTGGAACAACAATTTTGATACGACGAGAGGGTGTAGAACTAGTAAGGAAACACAAAGGCCCCTATATGTAATTGTTATATCTATAACACCTCATATATCATCTTTATGTAGATAAATATGTTGCATGCCTTGATTGTTTTATAGTTCTTTGATAAGATGCTAGTTGTTCAAAAATATCAATATCCACTTCTTTATGATCTAACAAATACTCTTTTCATGATAATCAGATTTCAATCTTTATGATCATATCTTTGTATAGCTAGTTGCTTTCCTAGCTTAATCATTACATATATCTTGATGTTAATCGGTCTACTAGATCCTTCCATGATTATATGCTAATAATTTACAACATTGATCTAAACTGCTCAATGATTTTTGTTGACTACTTCTAGATATCTTTCTTTCCTGACCTTATCATATGATTATCTAGTTATTTTGGTAATCATATCCCATAATTTCTTTCACACCTACACTTATCAATCTTTCTTAAGAAATACCATGTGAACATTGATTGTCTTAGGATTTCTATCTTGCTCATGACTAAACAACTTTCTTCAATGCATCTTAATTATGTCAGGTATGTGATAAGATTGACATGGGCTTAGGGTTTAGTGTTTATGGTTTAGATTTTTTTAGGGTACAATTTTTGTTATCCATTTAACAAAATAGATGTGGACACATGCATGTCAAAACTTAGTATGAAGATTGTACTTTCATATATAAATATAATTCTGCATAATAGCAAATAAAGACCAATGGTATCTTAAGTAAAAAGACAAATATTACATCCAAATTCATCCAAACATTGTTCTAAAAACCATGTGTCTTACACAACTGCCTTATTTTAATATCAAGATTACTTTGCAATTTAAAAAGAATGACAAAAGCATTATATACAACATCTCCCTAAGAGCAAGTAGTGCATGGAATTAAGGACATCATCATTACATGAAATTATATTAGAACACAAAAGATAAATTCATTATTATCAAAAGTAAAAATAAAATTGTATCTTACAAACACATGCACTAATTTGTAATTCAAAAATATGAAATTTTTACTTACATCCTTCCATGGATTTTCTTACATAGTAAGGACAAACTCTCTGAAGATTTCTAATAAAACTGAACCTTTACATAAAGAAATAGCACATCCTTAGTAATGGATGTCAGCAGTCATGTAAAGATAACTATTGTGATGCAGGAATCCTCAAACCTCTACTTGAGGAGCTGCATGAAAGTCAGATCTGATGATTTCTCTTCTATGACATGCACAAATCCAGAAATGGTCTAAAAAGTACGAACAAAATTGTAGTGTACGCTCATCGACCAATTCATAATTAAAAAAAGGAACAAATACATTTAGCCACCTCAATGGGGTTTCTTATATAAATGATTCTTTATTAGAACATACAAAGATCAATTCATGGTTTTAAAAGGTAAACTCATTTTTTTTACACACTAGACTAATTGTAGTTTAGAAATATATTGATTTTCTTACATTTAGATCTTTCCATGAGTTTTCCTACATAGTATATACTTTTAGAAAGTGAAGACAAAAGTGTAGATTACAAACAGACCATTTGTAATTACCAAAAAAAATTGAAAAATGCATTCACCCCATCTATGTGATTTCTTATATAGTATAAATGAGACTTCTTATGTAGCATAATTTTAAAAAGTAAAGATAAAAGTGTAGTTTACACACACATGGACCAGTTTGTAATTCCAAAATATAATGGAAAAGTTACATTTAGACCCCTCAATAGTCTTTCTTACAATATATAGGGGATTCTTATCATATAGTATATAATTTTAAAACAGTAAATAGAAAAGTGTACTTTACACACTTAAGGACCCATTTGTATTTCCAAAAAATGGAAAAATTACATCCACCCCCTTTTTGGTATTTCTTATAATATATATGAGAATGTAAGTGGAATTTCCCATCACCTAGTTGCACCCCTTACATATGATAAGCCAAGTTGACTTGTGCTTCTTGGTGTTGGTATGTGTGCCTTGAGATCCAGTCATATGATGATTGTAATGGCATATCTTGTAATTGATTTGATTAAAAACAAAGGAAATTTTATGTATATGTTTGTTCACTTATGAGATGATGTTATAACATAATAGATTTCTAAATAATGATATTGCTCGATCACATGTGTATTCAGGTTAAGGACTTGAACAATGAGATTTTATATATGATAAGAGTATATATATTCTTTTTATGTCCCTGGCAGGATATTATTGTGAAAGCTAATAAGACAACAATAATACATAAGACTAGAATGTATGTTGGTTATCGACAAAATCTCATAAGTCATGATATGTGATATCAAACCAAATGTATAGGTACTTGTTAGATAACAGTGTACCAGATAGACCCGCCCTGAGAAGTGATACATGGATAATAGTCATAATTACATCTTAGTGTGATAGTGGTGATTTTAATTCTTAAACCTGATGTCACTACACTCATCACATGTTATTCGATGTATTTAACATCATCCAGTGTGACCTTGAATAAGGGTTGCCATAAGGTGATGCTTGGATACATTGTGGCACATGAGGATTGAATGTCAGTGATGTATATGGGATTTGTCCCTCCTATTGGAGTTGATATCCTGACCACTTGATAAGTGAGACTGAGAAAATGTATGACCATACTCATGTGAGTCAATATATGATATTGAGTTCATATGCATCTCTACAGTCTATTCTGGTTCAAGCAACATGGATTGAATGATTAAGAGTATGATGTGTCCATGCCTCAAGTTAAATATAGATATCTATGATAAAGGAATTATACAATTGCAATAAGACTAATCACACATCTAGGTTGAAGTTGTTCTCCAACTTTCCAATTACTTGGGTAGCAAGGATGTGTTACCAGATACCGCTCATTTCTTGTGATGTCATGAATTGATTATAGACATTCACTATCAATGCAATATGGGACCTATAGGGTCACACACATAGGATACACTTGGAATAGGAGTTTAATCACAAAAGGTTTAAATTGGTTACTAAAGTGTTTAGGTAATTGAACTAAACAACACTAGTAAATGAGTCGACCTACTGGTGTACCAATCAATTGAATGGAGAGTCCAATCGACTGATTGAGATGTACAGACATGGCTAATGCAAATAGTCAATTGGTTGAGTGGAATCTCCATCCGCTTGTAGTAGACATATTACCAATCAAATTTTCAAAATAAACTAATCGACTGGTTGGAATGTCTAATCGACCGAATGGCCAAGAAATGATGCTGATGTAATGATGTGTATTAATCATTGCATCGAAAACCATTAGTTTAGGGGTGAGAAAAATGTGGTTAATGACCAATTAACCAAATGGCCAAAACTGTATAAGTAATTTATTTTGGGCAATTTGTTTAATTTGGTTAATTTGTTTCAGTTAATTGGTTAAACAGTTAATTTGACAGTTAAAATTATTTTCTATTTAGTTAACTGAATTAACTGAATAATAAAAAATTATTAACTAAAATAAATATTCTACACATATATACGTACATACTTGTACTTGTATTTAGAAAACCCTTTACATTTACATACTTATCACGTTTTCATGAAATGTACACCTCTAAATCTATGTGCAATATTACTATAGTACAATAATTGTTCAAAATTTTATGAGTACTTTGATATAATACTACTATAAGAGTATTATTTGTTTAATCAAATTAACCGACCAGATTAACCGTTAATCGATTAATCATAATCAAATCAACCAAAACTAATATGGTTACATTAATGGTTAAAATCCTGCAACACAAATTAACCATTTAACCAAACCAAATTATAATAATTGATCGTGAATGCTCACCCCTACAGTACGTTTACAAATACAAAGTATTCCAATCGACAGATTGGAATGTCCAGTCGATTGACTAGAGTACCATTCGACTGACTGGAGATTTGTAGTAATGATCAAATTGTGAAAATTTGTCTCTTCGACTCCCTATTGGATCTGGAAGACTTGTCCCCACCCTTTCTATAAATAGAGGGGTAGTCAATGTTTTACAAAACAATGTTGACAGTTGTTGTCCTCTCACGGTTATGGTAACATGAGAGCCCAAGAAAATCTTACCCATAAAGGGAGATCCGGAAAGGGTGAACATGTCAACACTAACACATTGGTATCGAAGGGATAGAGTCTTTTCCTTTGGTTCTAGAAAGCGTGAAGAGGGATTTCCAGTGGTCGACATAGACTACGATAGAGGTGTGGAGGTCGTCGCCAACATGCTAGGATGAATGTGTCAGCCGCTATCTGTGGCATCACATCATGAGGTCATTCTTATTACTATCTAGGTGTTGTCAGATCAAGAAGCACAGTGCTACAAGGATTGTCACTGGACTTGCTCCATGACTAGGTATATACCTCATACACTCTCTTATCTAAATACATTGTTGTTGACGTGTGATATGCTAGTTCAGGATACAAGCATAATTCTTTTTTTTGCTACCTTATCTACTACCTGATTTCCCAACACTTGGTACTAGTGAGGAGATGAAGAGCTACACATGTTGATGTATGTCAGTTTAGGTTTGAGATTCTAGTCTCGAGAACATGCTTTAGTGTTTTTTTACACTCCAAAGTTATGGAGATTTTTTTCTCTGTTTAGATATGCATTATATTGAAGGAAGATTTAGGCTTATCTTAATGAATGGTAAGTTATATGGCCCCATACATGGACATACCTAGCACTTATACCTAGACATATGCTTGTCTAATACATGTATTCATTGTATTGTATCCAATGGAACATGCTTCTATTTGACTTTTATATTCAATCTAATACATGCCAACTTTGATAATTAGAAAGAATATTAATCATGTTAATTCTTTTCAAAAAATGTGTGAATGTGTGTGAGACATTTCAATTTATTCTAAATTTTTAAACACATCAACCTAGACCCCATGTCCCCATACATAACCAAGTTGATCATTTATGGTGAATTGAAACTATAAGATTGAATGCATGCAAGTGAAAAGATGCTCATAACTACTTTAGTAACTCCTACTGCGAAAAAATTTACGTAGAGCTATATGACTGCCATGTTGCATGTTTGAGCCCTTTGTGCCTTATATTAAAAGGTTGTTATCCTAGTTCTTTTACTGCAATAACTTTGTGAAAGTAGAGCAGAGAGATGTGGAATGTATGTATTTAGTCATAATGGACTTTATTTAGCTAATAACTATCCAATTGAATGCATTTTCCATTTATTAAATTTTCAAATTGAAAAAATACATTCCATTGAAGCATAATCAAGGACAAGAATGTTTTAATCTTGGGATGGTTATGGAGCCCTTAATTGGGTCACCATATTGTGTCCTTTGCCTTATATTCACATCACAATGTTCAGTAATGCATCCTTATTCCCAATGAATGTTTTTATTATCAAATGCACTTATGAATTTTTTTTCTTATTGTACAGATACTCTAGAACTAACTGATGGAAGGGAGTGAAATATGTTGATCTTAGAGCTTCATTAGTCATATAAGATACAAAAGTGAAGCCAATAGCACTCCCAACCTGCCCTAAGTGACCAAGGATCTAATTTGATCAAAAAGAACCATGGATGACCAAGTCAACATCAAAGTGCACTAGAAAGCCCCCAAAACAGTCATGGTTGTTTGTGAAAACTATGCTACAAAACCTTAGATCACAAGCGAATTCCATGTTTGAAGCAAGTGAACCAGTTCAACCGCTATAGTCGTGGCATGACAATGCCACCACGGTCGTATCAGCCAAAACAACTATGGTGATAGCTCCTCCTCCATCCACCACAACCATTCTAAATTCATCCCACCAAGGACGTGGTGACAACCAAGGTTGTGCCACCAAACTATATCTACACTATATTTCCCATGATGTTTTTAAACTTCCACCATGACAGTTTTGTGCTACCGCAATTGTGTTTATACCAACCCACCATGGTTGTGCTACCCATATAGGTCTAATGCTTCCAACTAAAAACTTTTACCACTATAGCCCGCTTATCCTATACCTCCTTGGCCACTACATACTGTCTAATGGCAGTTGTGAGTCAAATTTAGCTCCCATTAGTTGATGTTACCGCCCTAGCACCCTAGGACACCCCATACCCTCTCACACATCCATTACTCCTATCTATCTAGGGTTTCTATCATACCCATCCCACTTCCCATGCAATTTCAACCATTTGGAGGAGGAGCTCATGATTGCAATAGCTAGAGTTGAAGATCGGATCCTCCACACCCATGCTTATGGAGTTTCTCTCTTCCTTTTCTTCTTCATTTGTTATTTATTTGGCTAAGAGTATCTAAACCCTTTTGTTGTTTATTTATTGTTGATTAGAATTTCTATTGCTAAGTATTTACTTGCCTTGTCTGTGTAGTTGCTAGTCTAGTATATTAAATTACTATCTCTTGCCATTGTTTAGCCTAGTTTAGTGTAATTGTCTTCTTTCTTAGTGTACTTGTCAATTTCCCTCTTGCTTAGTTTGCTAACCCTAATAGATAATGTGACTTAGATTCCATCCTTGTCCTTCATTCTTGCATGACCCTTAGTGTAACTCAAAAACCCCATTTAAACCCTCAAAACCCTAACAATCTTCTTCAAGAAACCTAATGTAACAATTTAGCTCTAGTGTCTCCCCCACTCCTTGTGGATTTGACCATGACTTGTTTCTCTAATACTACAACTGGACCTCATGAACTTATGGATCATGTTTATTAAGAGTGTGTCTCACTTGAGACTTTATTAGTTGGCATGCCATAGGCGCATCACTTATGTAGGTACACTGCATTTTTTATTTATATTCTATCCTAAATGGTCACACAACATACATTTAACCCCAAAACCAAATATACACTTTGCATTTAGAACCCATACTTGCTATACCTTTTAGAGTCACAAGTCTAACTCTAATCTGATTCATCATCATCTCACACAATCTATAAGGTTTTTACGATTAAAAATGCACTTCGTGATCTAACACCAAGGTTTATATAGAATGATATTTTCAAAATTATACAATTCACTTCAAATATATTTTATATCAACACGCATGCTAATGAAAATATCCATTGACAATATCACCTTTTGTCCCGTTGTGACAAAAAATGTGGGCCAGTTGTGGCTCAACCAATGATTCTTACTCATAGCTCGAACCTTGTCTTGAGAGGCGAAAACTGCTACACTCCATTTTAGTCACTTAATCAATGATCAAGATCAATCATCTTTGTGGATAATGAAAGAACCATTTTGTATCAGTTCCACATCTCTCCATAGTCTTCCAACTATATAGTGTCCATCTTCCCAATTTTTAATTATTTAGGCTCAAAGAAAAAGCACATCTTTATCTAGAGTGAAGCACCATTTCAAGTTTAATTGATCTTTCCACAAGTCTATTTTAATAAATTTCCCATATCCTTTTTTGAAATAAAATATATAATTAATCTTTATTCTCTTCTGAAAAATAAATGTCATTATCCTAAAAGGAGATTGGTTTCAATTATCCTAATTGGGATTATCTAGATTTAATTGCCTATTTTGTAGATAATAGAGGAAAAATGGGTAGACTTGGCCCTCATGTTTTTACTTGTAAGGACACATCATGCTGATTAAATCCTAATTGATCATTAAGACAAATATCTAGAAAAAATCCAACTTCAACCTAGCAATCGCTTTAAAAAAAAGTGAGTCAAAAAAATTGAATAACATTATCCACATAAGATTCGATTACAGGGGAAATCATTGTAGAACCTTGAGTTACATCATATAAAACTGTAATGTGCACATGTAATTCATTCCACATCTAAACATGACAGAGAACAACTAACCCTCTTTTATTGATTTCATCAAAAGCATTACAAGATTTGTTTGTAGTTATGAAGGTATAACAATAGAGATGACCAAATCAATTTGTAATTGTGGCTGCAAAGAAAAAACAAGAGAAACAACCTAGCATATACATCATCAGCTACCCACCCATAACTCAAGAAAGTATGAGTACTTGAACAAAATAGACTTAACTGTGTTATCTCTTGTTAAACCTTGATCACAACATACTATCTTATGCCCCAACATATCTAAAAGATGTGGATAACAATAGGGGTGAGGCCTCAAGTCCCAAACAATATCATATAATAACTAAAAATGTCTTGTGCTTAGATGTAGGAGCATGTTATACTATTATATTCAACAAAACATGCAATTCAACAAAAGTATGTACTATATTGAGCATATTTCAGAGCAAATATAGATACAAGAATAGATTATGAACCACACATAAACTTCCAAGAATTATAACCATAATGAATGCACAAGCATGTGATTTTACATTTTAACCTAAACATATATACTACAAGACTGGTTACTAATAAATGCATAGTTTTTTTTTCTTATTTTGCATTTTTCTTTTGAATTAGTTTCCATTTAGTCTTCCATAGTTTTATGTTAATTTATTGGTATTTTGATCCAATTCCTTGATTGTAATTCCAAGCTCAATTGCTTGTCCATTCACACTAATTTAGGAAGGTGTTTTGATTGACAGATAAAGGAATCAAAGCAAAATTAATATTGGATGTGACTTTTATCAAATTTCCCTTCCATTGGTTGTCAATTTCATTGATTGACGAAATCATTGATGCATGCCAATTGACCCAAGAAATATCCCCCTCTTGGGATTTGCATCTATCTAAATTGTAATTGATTCATGTCATCCATCATTTCAGTAGGTTGTCAATCGATTGAACCCCCACCCATGTCGGATGATGGCAAACAAATAATGAAAGCCTTGATCATAAGATAATAAGGAGTCAAGATGCTCATCTACCAATGGAATTCATGTGATCATTTACTGATGGGTTTCTGGATTATCAACTGATGACATAAATCGATGAAACCCTTTTGGATGAAACTTGTGCACTTCATCTACTGATAAGAATTGTGTATTGCACAACAGAAAAAACCAACACCAACGATGCCCTGCACTCCTCAGATGATTCCACCCATGCATTCATGACATTCAATGGCTTTACTATAGGTGTCTTGGGAGTGAAAAACCCTAACTTTAAGTTATATATGTAAGTCCTTGTCTCCATGTGAAGGCATCATGACTTTGACACTACCAGGCCCCCAAATTCCATTAGTTGATTGATCACATCAACCAAAAACACATCCACCTCGACCACCAAGGTTCTAAGGTTTTGAACTTGAAGGAGTCTAGACCAAAAATTCTTCTCCACCATTGACCATCATCTCCATCAATCCACCTACTCCTCTCCCACGAAGACATATTCATGCCACAAAGAAGGAATACCAACATCTGCAAATACACCCCTGAGGAATATCAATGGGTATCTTGTTGTTGTGCCAACCATTGTTATCTCCACTCCAATATTGAAGACATGAAGCCACAAACCATGGTTTTACCTCAATATTCTACTATGGTGATGGATTTCTTCCTCCTTTTCCCTATCGATCTTGTTACTATTGCCATAAGCAAGTAGTCATCTTGCTACAGTTCAGGGGTATCCTCAATACTCATTTATGCTATTTTCTATCACATCCATGTTTGTATGAACACTATTACATATTGGATCTATAATCTATTACAATTTGTAAGTGCTTGGTCGACATATGTGCATGTTTATTTTAATTTGGGTATGGAGAACTTTGAACCTGAGCCCAAGGATATCGATTAGGATCTTATAAAACCCTTGATAAGAACTTTGGATAGGCATTTTCTGAGGCGATAGGTACATCTTCTCTAGGTAACCCAAAATGAGATTATAGTAATATCTATCTAGTTTTAACCAAAACCTCAAAAGCATGGATTTATCTAGCATCAATATTATATGTTCATGCTCATTTGTGATGTAGCTAGGTGTGAACATTAGATAGAAATTGTGAAATACACTCACCCTAGTGTTTCCATTAATTGACAAATATATAAATTTAATGTAGCTTTTCACTATTG
The DNA here is from genome assembly GCA_963693085.1 of Alisma plantago-aquatica. Lineage (NCBI taxonomy): Eukaryota > Viridiplantae > Streptophyta > Magnoliopsida > Alismatales > Alismataceae > Alisma > Alisma plantago-aquatica. The sequence continues at coordinate 330,647,635 of OY856409.1, forward strand.
AAATCTTAGTAGAATCAAATAATCAAACACATGTGGTAGATACCAGTTCTTGCATGGTTACTTTGATCAAACTACTTCTTAAAATGTTGTCCTTTGGGTTTGATTATGACTATACTATGATAAGACATGCATCTTGCAAAAGGTATTTTCGTATCTATTGGTTTAGGTAAAAATCAAGGATTTCAGTCCTTGGGAATTTGACGGTATGAAATATCTACAACATTTACATGTTTCATTATATCTTGGGTAATTTATGGCCTACCACTCAAAGTACTAGCTAGTGGTTGCAAAACACTGACTAATCACATATAAGTTTTAAGGATTATCAAACTCCATCAAATTTCTCCACATCTCAAATTTAGAGAGAAGTTGACAAAAGGTCACATAGGTAGATATCTTGTGGAATGTGCAAAGATGAGTCCACAAACATCACTTGTCTACCAAGTTACACATGTCACAACACCTAAAAATAGGGTATAAAACCGAAAACCTAAGTTACAACCTAAGTCACTCTCTATCACATATCACCATGCCATCAGTTGCAAGTGAGTCTAGACAAGATTCAAAAATGTCAGGGTATGCCAACCCCACACATCCCCACATATACACTATCATGCGGCTTCAAGCATCTTTTTAAAATTCTCAGATTTCTACAAGATTAACTCGCTCTACCAATTTCCCTCACTAACTTAGGAGAAAAGAATTACAGAGTTAGGTCACTACATGATTGGGGTTACAATTGATGAATTAAGCCATTTACTCATATATTGATTGCATCAGTCAAGTTACATACAAGCAACATATAAGTAAATAAAATATCATTTAAGTCTAATAACATCAAAAGATATAAAATGTAATTACATATATCAAACCACCCAAATTAGGTTACAAGTAATCACCTCCATACCAAGGCCCAATTCATAAAATAGAACTCAACAAGGCCCAACTTACTAATTCTGGCCACTACGAGGCCCATAGCATCAAGTCAGGACACATGAGCCTTAATCAATGTATTAAATAAGGCATCAACACAGAACATTCATCTTCCACTATTTCATTTGTAATACACATATATAAACACAAAGTATATTCCGCTATTCCATAAGTGGAACTTATGATATATCTTCATTTAGAACCAAATAGGATTACACAACAAGATTAACCATCACTCTTCCAGTGTAATAGGTTGTCATGAAGAACTATGATATTGTATTATTTAAAAAAGAATATCTTGAAACTAGTAAATCCTCATTTCATGTCTCTTTCAGGGCATATGCATTTATCAAAAAGTTTACATCATCATTGACGACATTTAACTTTTTGATACTACTTGATCATAGTAGAGCATATCTCATTATTTCAAGGGTAATTGTACCAAACGCACATGACATATAACTTCTCAGTACTACTTGATTACAATAGAGCATATCTCATTATTTCAAGAGCAAGTGTATCAAACACACATGACCACATAACTCCCCATGTTAAAAGTATCAAAACCTCTTTGTTATCTTCTACTAGCATATTTAAACTTTAACCCTTGGACCCTACCATCACACCAATGATGGCACCCTCATCATTGACATCAAGGCAAAATCCTCAAGGAATCATGCCTACTTGTATATCCCATATCCAAAATTCATCATTAATATCACATTTTAGGCCACACTTAGTCAATTACAAAGGAAATATAGGAAGAGCAAAATTGGACATGCATATATGTTAATATATGAAGGGGATACATGTCATCTTCAATGAAGGTTGTCATAGATTTCATAAGGTGTAAGTTTGATTTGTAAACCCCACACCACTTCATACATACATTATTAACTGGATCCATTGAATATGTCATGTACATTAATATAATTAATATCCTACATTCATAACTACTTTTGGGTTCATTAACAACTCAAATATGATATACCTAACCATTCTTGACCATAAAAGGATCAAAACAAAAAACTAGGGCATATAAAGGCCAAAATCACCTTTAAGGAAAAAAACAAGGATAAGTCAACATAGGAGCATCAGATCCACCTAAAATTTTCTCATGTGTTAAGACATTAACCAAACAACACCCAAAATTTTAGGGAAAGAATTTAATGGATGTGAAATTTAACCTAGTTCGAATATTATGTCACATTTGGGCCTATCCCATTATTAAGGCTGAAACAAAGATAATTCTTCATACAACAATTGCATATGCCTAAACTTTTGTACATATATTTGTGAAACAACAAAAAGACATTACCAAAAATTTATTCTTAAAACTTGAAAGGATACAAAGTTATACTTGATAAAAAATTAGAGTTTTATAATGGTCAATTATGATATAGAAGGGAAAATTAGGACATAACTAAAATACATAAGCATACATGACTATGGAAAGTAAGAAAAAAATTATAAGACCTCACAATCAATAAGGACATAGCGACACATTATTTCACTGTGAAAATAGTACTAAAAAGTCCCAAAATGAGCATTTTCAGGTTTCTTAAGCATGCATTTCATTATTTCATCCCAAGAGCTCTTGAAATAATGGATTTTTATATACTGGAAAAGAAAAATGAAGACTAAGAAATTCATATGCACGTATTTTCCACCCCATCTTTCAAGCAAGTTAACCACATTTAAAGCAAGATTGTGGTTTGTAGAGGGATTGTTGAGAAAAGAAGGTATTAGATGTTATATAACTTTCCTATGTTGATGATTAAGATGAGAAAAAACAAGAACAAGTCCAAGAAACCTCTTTTCCATGCCCAATGTTACCCGTCTATCTCCAAAATGACTTCCCATGGTATATTTAGGGTAGATATGGGTAAAAGAGAAGAAAATAAGGTTCTTTATCTTGATGATCAAGTTTCCACCATTAAAACAATCATATATTTTGTCCAAGAAGGAAGAATATGTGAAAAATAGAAGTAATGAGAGGTTAGGAAGATTCTTTTCAACTTTTATGCAAGAAACAAGGTTCAAAAACTTGGAAGCACCATCTAGTTACTTGATTTTCAACATGCATCGACATGCATGCACTTGATCCAAGCTATCATCCTCCAAGGGGAACTATCAAGATTCAAGCCCTCCTATCATACTATTGGGCTCCCTATTTGTTCCAAAAAGTCTCAAGGGTGTTAAAAGAGTAATATTCAAGCCCTCCTATCATAGACTATCGAACCTTCACCTCTTTGAAACCCTAGGTATCTGGTTACCCTACCAAATTCTATATATAAAAGATTTTTATATGTAATCAACATCCTAGAAAGTATAAATCTATATGGTCATACCTATCAAAGTCAAATGGCCAAGCTATCGAGGGTCAACCAACAAAGTTTACCGAGGTCCACACATGAACATCTATTAAAACCCATCCATATACATGCCTATAGAGGTCCTAGGTGACCATTCTAGGTACACCTTGATACATTGTAATCACAGTACCACCAACAGCCTAGGTATCTAGGCTAGGAAAGGCCTAAACCTAGCAAGCCATATGGATATCAACCAAAGGTCATTCATTCATGTATACTTAGTCTATATTTAAGGTTAGAAACCCTAGGATGGAAGGCCATGCAAACTAAGTAAATTCATCAAATTGAGATATATTACAAAGTAAGGCATTCTCATAGACAATCTAAACTCTCCTTTTTAGTTAAGACCTTAATTATGATGAATTTTCATACTAGTCCACAGTGTACATGAAATCTCAGATGCAAGGCATGAAGGTGAAATTGAAGTCAAGTTAGAGTCATCCCAACTGATTTAAAGGATTAATAAAGCATTACTTTGAAGGAAAAACAAGTTTACATGTGTTTCAAACAATTTTCTATTAAGTCCCTATATTAGCTGAAGTTACCATAAAACCACAACCAGCAAGTGAACTTAAAACCATGGTACAAAAAGTGCATTTTCAACCAAATATGGGTTCCACTTAATTAGCTCATCTCAAATATTTATCAAGAATACAATAATGATCATTGAGCAAGATTAGTCTAAATTTAAGGTTACTCTAGGTTTTGGGTGACACAATACCTATCTCCTTCTTTTTCATTTAGAAACTCTAGTTTCATTGAACAAAGAAATTATCTAATAACAAAAATGAGATTTCAAACAACAATTAATTATAAAACTCTTAGATATTTAGAAAATCAAAAGAGGAAAATGAGATTTACTGCTCAGTGGACACTCACGACTAGTCGTCTTATTCTCTAGGAGTGCCACATTTTGTAATCCCACATTTTTCCACTAGTCTCCCTCTATGGAACAAAGTGGTTTGCGGGCCCCAAGCAGCCAATCCTGATTCAATTACCTGAATCAATATGAAACAAGATTCCTCATTCATGATATTCTCTTCTCTTGATGTTGTTCCCCTCCAAAAATCCTAGACAACTATATATACCTCATATTCGACATCAACTTTCTTCCCTTTTGACTCTCTTGAAGCTACACAACAGACTATCCTTCTCTTCCATACTCCTAAACTATTTTCATCATGGTCATATCCATGTTTAACTAGATACCTTTAATGTTGATTTGTTACATCTATATTGATGTTAATTGTTCTACTAGGTCCTTCCATGCTTATATAATCATATTGACAACATTGACATAAATTCTCTCAATGGTTGTTGGTTGATTACTACTTAATAACTTGCTTGCCTGACTTTATCATATATTTTTAGTTGTTTTAATCATCATTGCCCATAATTTCTTTCACACCTACACTGATCAATCTTCTTGACTAGTATTGTGTGAGCACTGATTGTCTTAAGCTTGTTATCTTACTCATGTCCAAACAAATTTCTTCAATACATCTTTGTTATGGCATGAGAAATTGTTAACTCTAAGATTATACATCATTTACATCTTGATCTCACTTGATGTATTGATTTTCTCTCTCTATAGTCTCTCTCTAATCCAACATCTCATCCCTTTCTTTGGGTATGAATCTCAAATTTGAGAGACTCTAAGTCAATCAAGATCCTTAATACACTAGAGTCCTTCAAGTTTGTGATGGAACGTTCCTTGATCATATTAAGGCCCCAAGAACTAGCAAACTCGAATAATATTTTCTTTTATCACTTGTTTTGTGACCTTAACTTAAAATCCTAATCCAAACTGAAGTGTCTTCTAAACTTGATTTTATGTGTGTAATATCAATTTTCAGGCAGCACGAGGTGCCTAACTATAATGACCCCCAATTTTGAGCAGCTCCCAGTTAAGAGAGGCCTAGAAGATGAGGATTGATACCTAAATTTTCAGGATCCATATTTAACAAATAACAAATATAATCAACATTCTTACTACTTGAACTTAAATTGGATACACATGTTTAGACAATATTCCTTTAAGGAGTTACATGAATTTCTAAAGGAAACTATATTATACATGAGAGGAGGAGCAAGGCATATCTAACTAATCCTCCTTAGTATTATCATTAACATATTCAATTAATTTCATATGAATATCCATGTATTCATATATTTATATATGTACATTTCCTAAACACTAACAAACAAAAGCATGGATCAATATATTTCTCTATGGGTGCATACAAAAATGTGCAAACATAATAAAAACACATATTGTATCAACCAAATACTTGCAAGTAAGATTAAAATATTTCACTACATATTCTAACCTATGATTGGTATACCATCTCGGATGTAATCATTATCCATCATTGGACTTATGTGTGTTACCCCTTGATAGGCATGACTGGGTTCAAAATGTCATATTTATCGTTATGTGATACACATAGGACATTATAGTTCAATTGGAATTAAATAAAAACCAAGCAAATTATTTCATCAAACATTGGGAATTCCTCGGCAATATTTGGAATTTGATATGTGATTACTCATAATTAACCAGGTACCTTCATCATTTAGAATAGATGCAATATTATTCAAGTAATTCAAGTGTGAATGAACAATCCAATCAACCAGGTGTATATTCAAGCAATCCACAATCAATTTCCATATATATATATATATATATATATATATATATATATATATATATATATATATATATATATATAACACGTCACCATATATTCATGTGATACTAATTAGGTCTAAATAAGCCCCTATCTAGGGTTAAAGTTCATCTTGGGTTTGTACTAGGAATAGTGGTAACAAACCATAATTTCATCACATGTGGTTCCCAAGGGTTAGAAACCCTAACTAAGCATCAGATTTACCCTAATTCTAAGTTTGTTCATTACATCCTCTTAACATTAGATTAATTTGGTTACATCAATTGAACTTGACATCAAAATCATTTTCATGAATGCTAGGGTTCCATACAATCTTCACATCATTTTCGTACATTAAACACACTTTCCTTCTAGAAACATAATTCAGTATATTAATGTAACCTTATGTATTAGATCATATATATGTATATATATTATTTCATAATCAATATTATAGATCAAATTACATGACCATGATCAATTGACCATCATATCATATCTCAGTGTAACAATATTTCAATGTAGTCAACATTGTATTCATTAACATTAGGGTTCATACTCATACTCTAAGATAATCCTTCTAATCTAGAAAATAGGAGTTTAGAACTTTACCCAAAGTAGAGTTCTATCTATCTAAATCCTCCAATCTTTATTTAGCTTTATACTTCAAATGTCACTTTAAATGTTCATCCACTTTCATGTATTCCTGAACTGCCGATAAACAAAACGTCATTTAGTATAACAGATTATACTAGTATGTGGGAGAAACAAAACTTGCACATATATTGTAACAACATATCCACATCAAATATTTGTTACCAAACAGAATTTACATTTTCATTATAACTTCCCAATCATTTTTAACCATCCTTCAGTATACCCTCTCATGGGGTTCAGTCCCTACAATGGACATTAGGGTACCTTCTCAATCCTGAGCTTGGTACCTTATGGGCCACCTTTCTAGGTGTCATGTAGTCTTCCCATCCAGGGCTTGACCACCTATAACCTTCCCATCATGGGCTTGGTATGACCTTCCCTCTTAGGCTTGGTCTCTCATCATCATCATCTCATAAATCCAGTGGTGATATGCAGGTTTGGGCAAGTCATAAGAAATATATGGTGATAATCATAGTCACTTTATAGATTGCAAGAATTAAAGTTCATCCAAGTATTTAATTTCAAGCAATTAGTAAAACCTCAGAAATTTCTGTGAAACTAAAGTGATTATCCATAAGCATAACCACATAACTGATTAGGAGTCAAAAGAAGCAAGATATCCAAATCTAACTAGATTTCCAATCAAGCAAGCTAAGCAATCAAATCAAGCAACCCTTGATCCTGAAAACATGTATAACACCTAATTGTTACCATCACATCCCAAACAACTCCTTATTGACATGGGCCACCTTTATAAGGTTTCTAAGTCTCATTAGGATTCATTAGGGTTTCTTAGATCAATTTCTCAAACTATATCCTTTTTAGGTCAACAAACCCTAAAACAGGTTCTCTATTCATGAAAACCCTAATTACTAACAACATATCTATTAAGGGCCCTTTATTCTCAATTTCTCTTAGGATCATCATATCTCTATCTTATGCATGGATTTTCACAATTAAACCATTAAAAGACATATTTACCAAACTTAGGGTTTCTAGGCCCATTAATGCATATTCATATACATGGAACCCTAAATTAAGCTAATTATGTACAAAGATTGCCCTTTTAGATCTAATTCTTCCTTTTATTAACAACAATTTAATATTCAACTCAAACTATTTAGGGAACATCATTAGATCTAATTATCATCAAAACTTAGGGTTTTTTCATTAATAAAACCATTAAACATGACAACTTTATACACTTTTCAAATTGCAAATAGAATCAGGCTTCAATTATATTTTTAAGGGATTCCTTGTATTTTTTGATTAAAAATTATATATAACATGTCATCATCAGATAAACCCATAATTAGTTATGATTTTATCAATCAAACTCTTTTCTGGACAATCATAGATTGCACATATGCCTATTCGACTCACTTGAGCTGTACCAGTGGGGCCAAGCTTGAGCCAATCGGCACATGCCACGTCGACACCTGGGCCCACAGGAAAACTCACCTACATGCTAAAAGAAAAGACACAACAAGATAGAAACACCCTTACCTCCTCAACGCTCGCTCAAGGGAAGCGATGTCCTTTCACCACTCTTCATCTTCAACCTCACACTCCCCTCTCACACGAGTCGATGATCATAGTCCAAGAAGCAAGAAAACTCGAGCAAAGAAGATGAAGACCCCTAGCTTTAGGTCGGAATTTCGGTAAGTAAGCTTCTCTTCCAAGAAACGAAGTAAACCCTAGGTGAAAGGAGCAAGAAGATACGTTCTTTGAGCTTCAAAGCAAACTTTGCCATGGAACAGAATGGTTCCATCTAGGAAGAAGGTAGGAGGAAGAAGAATAGAAAAAGAAATGGATTAGAGAAGGAGAAACTTACTAGTTTAGGTTGAGATCACCTAAAGGAAGCTTCACAAACCCTAGATGAGGGTAGATCCAAACCCTTGATGTTCTCACAATAAGGTAGGCTATCTTCTTCTACCATGGGAACTATGTTTGCCCCAAAGTAGGTGAAAGAAGAAGCTAGATGCTCACAAACTCTAGTTGAGGGTAGATCTGAACCCTAGATGCTCTTAAAAGAAGGTGGGCTATCTTCTTCTACCTTGGGCACTATGTTCGCCTACCTTCTTGTGAAAGAATCTAAAAAGCAGGTGAAAGACAAACCCTAGATGCTCTCACAAGAAGATAGGCAATCTTATTCTACCTTGGGCACTCTATTCACCTACCTTCTTGTGATAGCCTACCTTCTTGTGAGAGCATCTAGTAAAATATGAATCTCTAAAAAGGAGGGAAGAGATAAGAGTGGAAATGTTTCGTTTGTGGGCTAAAGAATAGGTATATAAAGCTTATGGATAAAGAAAGAGAGAAACTTGAGGTGTCCAAGCAGCTCTCCACATGTCCATAGACTAGAGCTTCCATGGCCATGCAAGAAGTTGTTCCACTGCTCATGGAGACATTCTTTTCCTTCAGTTATTGGCTCTCTAGGATGACCCTCAACTTACAAGCAAAAGACACCATCGGTTCTTTGGACCCTAGTCACTTAAGTGGTGAACCATCGATTCATCATCTCTTTTAAGTGAACCATCAGTCCAAGTGAACCAAAACTAGAAAACCATAGACATAATTCCATCTAGGGATGACCATCAGTTGTCACCACCTATTGGTGACCTTTAGATGTCAACCAAATAGGGGAACCATTGGTTGATGATTCCTAAAGGTATCTCATCCATGAAGGGGTAAAACCCTAAGTCACCATTGAAAGAAACACCTCCAATCCAAGGTTCAAATAAGAGCCCCATGGCTCAAAAATCTCAGAAATGATAATAAAACATCTAAGGAAAATAATGCACGTCACAAATTGCAATGAAAATGTCAGATTTGGGTAAATTTTAGAAAAGTCCAAAATGTGCATAAAATTGCATAACTTGCACAAACAATGTCCAAATTGAACTAAATTTGAAAATTAAGCTTGTTACATGATACCAAAAGGTTAGATAATGTTAAAATCACTCAATTATGGATATTAAGCATATTTAACACTTTAAGCAAGGTCAGGGGTCTTATAGATATAAACCCCTAACAAGGATTTCACCCTCAAAATCCTATGCAAAGAGATATGGGTACTTTCTATGCATATCTTCCTCTAACTCCCATGTGGTTTTATCTATGCCAAGGCGATGCCTCAAAACCTTCACTAACATTGTATCTTTCTTCTTACCCTTTTTCACTCTTCTATCCGGGATCAACACAGGACCCTCAACATAGGAAACATCCTCATCTAACTCAACCTCTATTGGTTGGATCATCTGCTCTGTATTTGGATGACATTTCCTCAACATAGATATATGAAAAACATTATGCAATTTGTGCAACTCTTGTGGTAGATCTAACTTGTATGCCACCTTTCCAACATGAGCCAAAATAGGGTATGGTCCCATAAATCTCAGAGCCAACTTACCATTCTTCCCAAACCTCAACACACCTTTCCAAGGAGAAACCTTTAGATACACTTTGTCTCTCACTTGGAACTCTAACTGTCATTGTATCACCTTAATTGTAAGACCCATGACCTAGCTTCAAGATTAATCATATTTACTTTGTATAATAAGATGCTTAAACCTTAATTTAATCTCTTGAGATGTCTTAATGTCATGTGATAGTCTTATATTTTCATTTTGGTTCAATTTGATTAATGTTTGAGCTATCTTGTTATATGTGCTTGTTTTGGACTAGATTGCAATTTACCCATAAGTGAGGATTATCTTGCAAATTGTCACATCTTTAGAATGTTTCTTGTGGTTTTGAATCATGAGAGTGAATATGATGCAATAGGGCACCTTGTTTGAATCATGGATGGTGATGTGACATCTCATGGTGATTCTAGGGTTTTTAGGGATTGTTTAAGTTGATAGTGTGATTATCCTAGGGTTTGGTGTTACAACCACTACCACATTTGGTGAAGGTCATGACCAAAACACGCCCCTTAGGTGTTGTTGTCTCAACCAAGATGACCCAGAGGTGAGTAGGTCAAAACACCTTGTCCTCTAGTGGAGTGTCTCGACCACGTATATGGTGCTTAGGGTTTTGGTCAAAACCACGTGTGTTTGAGAAGTGTCTCGACCAAGAAAAGGGGGTAGATGACCTAGTTGGTCACAACACTTTTGATGGATAAACATGACCCTTTGATACATGCATGTGAGTGGAGGAAATGTTATTTCTTTGAAGGGCATATGTCCCTTGATGGTCTATATTGTTGACACCTCATAAATCTCTACTTCCCTCCTTTGGGTATATAACCCCTTCTCTTCACTTGCAAGCAACTATTTTCCTCCCCACAATCTTTCTTCTTCCTTTAGATCATCCTTGGAGCTTCATAAGCAAGATAGGTCAGATCTTGAAGCTTGGGTATCCGATCCATCTTGCATGTCAAAGATCTTATGCTAGAACAACATTTTGGTGGTGGTTTCTTGGGGGTTCTTCTCTTGGTAAGTAACCTTCTTCTTTGGATCACGTTTCTCTCTCCTATAAAATCTCCATCTTATTCTCCCTCCTTGTCCATATATTATGGATCTTTCATGGTGGCTTTTCTTGAAGATCTCTTCTTCACAAGGGTCATAGATCGTGTTTTGACATGATGGTACCTGAGTGAGAAGAAGACCTCTTCTTTCTTTCTTTCTTCTTTTGATTTGGTCTAGGATGATTTTCTCTCTTTCCTTTAGCTCTCATTTGACCATGTCTTCCTTTTCCCTTTGGAGGTAATCCTTTGTCTGAGGTGTTGAAGATTGGTTGGAGATCTTGAAGCTAGAGATCTTGGGAGGTTGTTTCTTTTCAAATAAGGTAGATTATATAACTTTTCCCCACCTCTATTATTTGCGTATTAAACCTGATCATATGTTGTTGTTCTAATTATTAAAATCGTGTTCTAGATGATAGAAAAAATTACATGGTTTAGATTTAGTTTGTGGAGTATTCTTGAGAAGAGTATCTTTCTTATAAACCCTAAAAAGTCTTGTACCCAATTTCATAGTAAATGGAAGTTGATGTGTTTTATTTGAATCTTTACCAATGAAACCATGTTATTTTCTATATGGTTTGGTTATCATGAATAATAGTAGGTTTGAGTATGATAACATGCATAAGAATTTTGGTTTTCTCTCTCTATACATAACTCTATTGGTGACTTGCTATGATCATGTTTTAGGGCTGATGAACACCTTGGTATAGGGTGTTGTTTACCCTGTTGATGTTTGGTATTCCCAGCTTGATCACTTGTCTTGACCTGGTTTGGATCTGTTATGTTGTTGGGCATAAATCTCGAGACAAACCCTTGGTCTTCCATCATGTTCGACACCCTTGCAAGTGATGGTTTCGATTACGACACCCTAAAACCTAATGGTTGGTCACTACCTTGGTCGTGATGCAGCGTTGATGCATGGGTTGCTTAGATAGTTAACGTTACAACATTAATCGTTAAGTGTGAAGGTTGAAACACTTTTTTGGTCTTAGTAGCGGTCAAGGCATGCTTATGTTCGAGACACCCTGATTGAAAGGTGGTTGAGTCACCTGGTATGTAGTTATCATAACACCATGTTGCAGGTCTTGGTCGTGATGCACCCAAGAGTGGTCTCAGTCATGACGCTGTGTTTAGATGTTGTAGAGTGTCAATGGTTGTCACACATGCTAGGTAGAGACACCTATGAGTGTCTCGGTCATAACCATGATGTTAGGTGTTGGTGTGACCCTTGTATGGATGGTGGGTTGAGACGCCTTGCAACATGTGACCATGTGTCTCAGTCATGATGTGATGTTGGTGGAGTGTTGGTCGCGACACACCTTGATGTGTTTCGGTCACGACACCTCATTGTTGAACAAGGTTAACACTCATAAGTATGTATACAGTTGATACATAGTGTAGGTCACTACACAAATTTTTCTATTGCTACAACTCACCGTAATGGTATACACATGGTGATGTAGTTATGAAAGCTTAGTCATCAGTAGTAGTGCTTAATCTAGTTTTCTTCAAACATCTGGGAGACAATGGAATTAGGGTTTAAAGTTTGAGGATACTATGAAACCCTAGTCAGTTATACATGAAACCCTAACCCTAATCTAGAGAGGTGAAATACAATTGCTTATATTATTTGAATATGATTATCATGTGATAGCACTTTCTCTCTCCTACATGTGTAACCATAATTTGTAGTGAGAGGAATTGCATAGCTATGTGTGTACTATGGTGAACCTTGAATAATACAACATGGTGATATGTGTAATGTTGAGTGACATTGTGATATTGAATGTGCAAGAGTTACATGAATTGGTTTAACATCCTAACAAATGCTTTGTGCATCAGTTGAGGGATTGATATCCCATAGTAATGTGATATTGGTGATGACATTATGAATGACAGTACTACAAGTTTCATATGTGTTGGTGTATATGCCCATAGAGCCATCCCGAGTGATTACATGGAGTCAGATATTAATTAATCAATTAATATGATTAATTGGTTAATTAATTAATTCCAAAATATTCTAATTAATCCAAGAGTATTTTAATTAATGCAATCTTTCTATTTACTGAAGAGTTTTGGAAACCCTTCTTCCTTTTGTCTCTTATTTAAAGGGGATTGACGGACGATGTCTTTACAAGATATTGAGAGAGGCTTTTCAGTTTACACTCATGTATGCAAACCCTAGCCATCACCTTCCTTAGGAGAGAAAGGAGAGCACTGTGATGCTAGCACGCCATCGCATAGAGGTTGCTGCTTCCTGTCAAGTTAGGAAGTGTGACGTGGAGTTCTAGTCCATCTGCATGGATGAAGTAGAGACGCAGATGTTAAGACATATGCATTCGGAGGATGTCAATGACCGTCCATGCGCACTACGAGTGGCTTACATCAACACATGAAAGGAGCGTCGTCGGATCTTCCCACAATGCTTTCGGAAGATGGGAGAGAAGTATCTTCTGTGTAAGATAGGAGCGTTGCACACCATCATGCAGTAGGATGTCGTCGGACTTGCTCCACGACAAGGTATATCCCACAAACACTCTTTTTGAATACGTTGTTGTCGATGAGATCCTGTTGCAGGTTGCATGGAAATATATCTTATTTTGTTGCTTCCGCCGTGTATGTTTCCTCCACAAAACCCAATAGTGGTATCAGAACAACGTCGATCTACAACATATTTGGATTCATTTCGATATGATCGAATTGTTGTATACTATTTTCTATGGTTGTATACGATGTGAACTTAAAACTGCTAATATGCATATCTAAACCTAATTCCACATATACCGCAAGCTTCTATTTTTGATGTTTCGGATGCGGTCGACTACAGAAAATACTTATTTTCCTAAGTACACGAAAGTAAAATTTTGTAGACCTTTCAGGGGCTCTACCCCTGAGACCCCGCATAGGGGTGGTGCCCCTATGTACCCCGCATAGTCTGTGTGGGAGTCGAAAATTTATTCAATGGGGAATGTCCCACATTAAAATGACTACAATTTTAATATGTATATATATATGTAGATATACCTATGATATCATACATGTCACCTTTTAAATCTATTTTATGTGTTGAATGCATGCACAATTATGGCCTAGAATCCCCTTTTGTAAATGAATGTGGTTGTGAATGTTGAGGATATGTTTGTTTGGGAATAATATGGATGTATAATGGTTGTATGTGGATCCTTTGTATAAAGTATTCGACTTGCATTCTGAGACTCATCTCTTATTTCAAAGTGTAATTAATTCTTTCTCTTTATATTTGTACTCATATGATGTAATAGAGATAGTATTAGTCTTAGTCTTTGTAAACTTGATGTAAGGAGGCCACTTGAAGATCCAACTCCAAGGAGTGTCCATGGAGAAGCAACATGAAGATCCAATTCCAAGAAGAAACTTGAAGATCCAGCTCCAAGGAGCGTCCATGGAGAAGCAACATGAAGATCCAATTCCAAGAAGGAACCTAAAGATCCAACTCCAAGGAGCATCCATGGAGAAACAACTTGAAGTTCCAACCTCATGGAGCATCCATGAAGTTGTTCATTGTAATGTTGATCCTTACAAGTTGATTCACAGGTGTTGTTGCATGAGATGCATAAGACCTTAGATGGACCGTAATCCTTTGTGTCTCTAAAGGATTACAATAGTATGGCTATAACCGATGTTTTTTTGTTTGTGATTGCATGTCTATCATTTGTGGTTGAGGATATAATAGTATATGATACGTACTATAAGTATGTGGTGTTTGGATATGTATATGTATTAATAAAACCCCTCAATTAATAATATTAAGTTTTAGTTGCCTTCCATAAAGCAACACATGAAAAGCTTGATCGACTATGTGTGGGCACACCTCCACATGGTACAATGTCTATCTCGTGGAAGTGTGATGGTGGGTGTGTGGGTCTACCTCTGCAAGGTGCACACTCATCGTGTTGGCTTATGGGTTGGACTTAACTAGGGAACCTTGATAGGATCAAATACCTAGAGGCCCACAGATGCATCATGGCAAGGAGTTGTGCATGACCATCTATCCAAGAGTTGCATATGATGCAATTGGAAAAAGTTGCCTACCTTAGTATTTGGTCTTTGACGCCAACGTTGACTGGGCATTGATCCAATTATTTTGGATCTTGGATCACTAGAAGGTTGTATGCTACAATCTTTTGAGTTGATAGTGAGGGCTATCAATTTAAATAAAATAGTGGGAACATAATTAATCAAAGTCCTAATTAATCTCATCTATCAAATCTTTACAAGTAAAAATGTTTTGGACTATATGCAAACTTTTTCTTTTGTAGCAATCAAATGGAAAACAACACTCACACCTGCTCATTGTGATCGGTCCTTGAGAAGGACAAACTTACCAAAATCAACTTTCAAAACTAGTTTAGGATGCTGAGAATTGTTCTTGCACAGGAGCGTAATATCTATGTCCTTGAAACACCAGAGCTAGAGGAACCTACCTCAAATGTGCCCAAGTCTAAAAAAGATGCTTATAAGAAGCACCTTGATGATGCCGTAGATGTCAAGTGTCTGATGTTGTGCTCAATGAACTACAAGTTGCCATAGCAACCTGAGAACATGAATGTCATGGAGATGATAACACATCTCAAGAACATGTATTAGCATCAAGCAAGACAGGAGAGATATGATGTCTCTAAGGATTTGTTTAGAAGTAAGATGAAATAGGGAGACTCAGTTGGTACCCACATACTCACTTTAATTGGGTACGTGGAAATCCTATCCAAGCTGGGATTTCCCCTAGGTCAAGAGTTGGCCACTGATGTGATTCTACAATCATTGCCTGAATTATATATTTATTTTGTCATGAACTACGATGTGAACAATCTTGACAAGCCATTGTCAAAATTGTTGGGCATGTTGAGGGCATCTGAAGCACAGATGAAGAAAGACAAGCCCAAGTCTGTGACGATGATCAACAGGACAAGGGGAAAGTCAAAAGGAAAAGGCAAGGCTAAGAAGGTTCTAAATTCGAGCATAAGCCAAAGTCATCCACACTCAAAGCTAAAGGTGGGATCTCCAAAGAAGGCAGTTGTCACCATTGTCTCCAGGCTAGACATTGAAAAAGAAATTGTCCTCTCTACCTAGAGGAACTGAGGAAGAAGAAGCAGGGGATATAGATCTCCACTTCAGGTTTATACGTTATTGAGATAAACTAAAATACTTCTTCATCATGGGTATTGGATACTGAATGTGGATCTCACATATGTTCAAATATGCAGGATTTGTTAAGAAGTAATCCCTTTATGAAAGGGCCAAGTTGAGCTGTGATCGCTAATGGAGCAAGAGTTGCTTCTACCGTAGTTGGAGTTATTAGTTTATCTTTGCCTACGAGCTTTGTAATAGAATTAGAGAATTACTATTATGTACTTGTCATTAATAGAAATATTATTTTTATATCTTGTATGGATAAGAGTGGATTTGAATTTCTCATTAAGAATGGAATGATTTCTATTTCTAAAGATGAGATCTTTTATGGCAATTCCCCTATGTCTTATGGTATCTACTTGTTAGAACTTGAGACTAGCATATACAACGTAAATACTAAAAGGCTAAAACTTGACAACTCAAATAAAAAAAAATACTTATGGCATTGTCGTCTTGGGCACATAAATGAGAAGCGCATATCTAGACTCCATAAGGATGGTTATCTAGACTCTTTTGATTTTGAATCATTAGAGACATGTGAGGCTAGTTTATTAGGCAAGATGACCAAGACTCCTTTCACTAGACACAGTGAGAGAGCCAGTGATCTGCTAGGGCTCATACATACTAATGTATGTGGACATTTTCGATCAAATGCTAGATGAGGTTATCAATACTTCATTACCTTCATTGATGACCTCAGTAGGTATGGCTACGTATATCTTATGAAACACAAGTCAGAAAATCTTGAAATGTTTAAGACTTTCATGAATGAAGTAGAGAAGCAACTTGGTAAGAGTATTAAAGCACTCTGTTCAGATCGAGGTGGTGAATACCTAAGCTAAGAGTTTGAGGACCTTCTGAGAGACTGTGGTATTATATCACAATGGACTCCACCTAGTACACCACATCATAATGGTGTGTCATAAAGAAGGAATCATACATTATTAGACATGGTACGATCAATGATGAGTTCATCCGAACCTCCAATATCGTTATGGGGAAATGCTCTTGAAACCGCAACATTTACACTTAACGGTGTACCTTCCAAATCAGTTCAAAAGACACCATATGAGATATGGAATGAGAATTGTCCCAATTTGTCTATGTTAAAGATTTGGGGATGTGAAGCTTATGTTAGGAGATAATTTCCTAAAAAGATTGGACCCAAATTAGACAAATGTATTTTGTTGGATACCCCAAGGAAACTCGGGGATATTACTTCTGCACACCAATTGACAACAAAGTGTTTGTTGCTAGGACTGATGTATTTCTTGAAAAGGAATTAATTTCCAAAGGAATCAGTGGGAGGAATGTAGAGCTCGAAGAAGTTTGTGATCAACAAGAAAGCAGAGAACCCTAAGAGGTACATATAGACATGAAGACTCATAAACTTTTGTGGAATTTCAAGTTCCAAATGTAACACAGGAACCTTGTAGGTCTAGTAGGACACGACTTGAGCCTGAGAGATTTGGATTTCTCGTGACTCAAGACAATGACAAATTGGGCATAGCAGATGAGACAACTTCCTATCTAGAAGCCACTAAGGGACCAGAATCTGAGAAATGACTTGAATCCATGAGATCTATAAGCATAAGATGTTCTAGTGCTTAGTTGCAAGTGCTTAAACTTCTTAACCATTATTTACTACTTTACTTAATTGCTCTATTATCTTAATATGCTTATAATAGATGTCGGGGAAGAGTTATATCTCTCATTGGGACTTTTAGTCTTACCTTGCGGGTTCCACAACTTTTAGGTGGTCATGGATGAGGAGGTCGAGGACGTGGTGTAGGTGTTGAGAAGCAAGGAGAGCAGTAACTGTTAGAGGTTGGATATGCTGCCAAAGTTTTGTAGTAGAGTCATATGTTTCATCCTTGTACTCTTAGGTCTTTGGGGAGATTTTGTTGTTTTATATATTGACATGTAGATTTTGGCTTTGTGACATGAGTGTATAGAAATGTCGTGTACATATAAATAGGTTGTAATATGTAACAGTTTTGGCTTGATAGCCTTTGAACATGATATGTAACATCTTTTGGCATATATGGAATAAATATAGCATGGGTTGAAGGCTTGTTTATAAAATACTACCTCTTGAGATATCGAGTAGAAAATGGTTTTAATTTACCCTAGTTTGTGGTGATATTTTTAATAGTAATAATCCTTTTCTTTGTTTTGAGTAATCCTTCTTTGAGTGACAAAGGCTATCACATTAATCTTCTTTGTAGTCTGTTGTACTAGCTCAGGACCCAAAAGCTGATACTCACATGTCTCATACCAAAAAAGTGGGGACCAACAACGTCTCCCATAAAAATCCTCATAAGATGCCATAACAATGTTTCTCTGATAGCTATTGTTGTAAGCAAACTCTATCAGACTCATGTGTACATCCCAACTACCAAGAAACTACAACACACATACTCTCAAAAGATCCTCTAAAGTATGAATAGTCCTTTTAGACTAGCCATTTGTCTGTTGATGGAAGGTTGCGCTAAACCTCAACTATGTTCCCATATTGCTAAATGTACACATTCCCAAAACCAACTTGTAAACTATGGACCTCTGTCAGAAACTATAGTTACCAGAATACCATGCAAACATACTAACTCATCAACATATACATGTGATAACTTTTCTATTGTAAATGTCGTCTTGACTGGAAGGAAGTGAGGGTAACTTGGTCAATCTGTCTACTATCACCCATATGGAATCATGACCTTTGGCTATCCTAGGATGACCAACCACAAAGTCCATAGTGATGTGATCCTACTTCCACTGTGGCATTGGTAAAGGTTGTTGTGTTCTTGTAGGTTTCTCATGCTCAGCCTTAACCTACCGACAAATCGGACATCTGGCAACAAACTTTGCCACGTCATGCTTTAAACCTGGCCACCAATACAAGTCCTTTAGATTATGGTACATCTTGGTACTTCTTGGATGCATCACATACACCGAGGAGTGAGCCTCCTCAAGTACCATCTTCCTCAACCAATCAACATCAAGAGCCATTGTCCTATTGTGGAAACAAACAGTACCGTTATGTGCCTTATGGAAGCCATCATGCTTCTCACTGCCAAACTCTGATCGGATATTCTATATTATAGTATCATTCTACTATGCATCATGGATCT
This sequence comes from Alisma plantago-aquatica, assembly GCA_963693085.1. Lineage (NCBI taxonomy): Eukaryota > Viridiplantae > Streptophyta > Magnoliopsida > Alismatales > Alismataceae > Alisma > Alisma plantago-aquatica. The sequence goes on from OY856409.1 coordinate 330,667,040, forward strand.
ATTGTCTCAAGGTAGGTTTAATTTGTAAATGTGCCACAATCCCCCCAACAAAGAAATTTCTAGTTGTACATTCATCTGGCGAAGAGACACTAACATGTCTCATTTATGGCACACCTAGGAATAAAATTGTGCATTTGCATATGATGATGATGAAGACTTCGTTCTCAATGCATCATCTACCACATTCTCTTTTCCTGGATGGTAGTCTATCATGAAATCATAATCTTTAATCAACTTCATCCATCTCCTCTGCCTCATATTCAGCTCTCACTTTGAAAATATATATTGTAGATTTGAATACTTTATTAGTGTTAACTGCCTTGTAATATCATTTAGTTGAATCTTCTTAAGTTGATGTTATGGTTATCTACCTATTTTAGTTTCTCCATGCTTATAATAGTTGTTGGCGGAGAGTTATATCTCTCGATGGGACATTTGGTCTCACCCTGTGGGTTTCCACATCTTTTAGGTGGTCATACACGATGAGGTAGAGATTGTGTGGTTGAGGCTGACCAACAAGAGGATAAGTAGTTGCTAAAGGTTGGACATGTTTCTAGTGTTTTGTAGTAGTGTCCTATGCATTGTCCATGTACTCTCAGGCCCTTGGGGAGGTTTTGGATATTTGTGTACATCAATACTGGTTTTTGTTAGTATGCCATTGTTGCACAGATATGGCATGTATATATATAAACTAGTTACCATGTGGAACATATTGTGGCAAGTTAGACATTGAGCAGTGGTATGTATCATCTTTTGGCATCATATGTAATACAAGTTCATGTGGACCCAGATGTAATATGTTCCAACTTTTGTGGTTATATAAAATAGGTTTTAATTTACCATTTTTCTAGATGTTTGGTATTAATTCCGTGCTTGTTTTGAGTAATATCATTTTGTGTGACAAGTGTTTCACAGAAACCCAATACCCTTTCAACATTTCTAAAATTTTAACTTTTAGTTTTCCCCTTTTTCATAAGTTAGTCTTTGTTTCACTTTGCATGTCTTACTTTTTTCTTTTTACCTTACAATTTTGTTTTTGATGCAATTTAAGTTTTATAATTTTATATGGCATATAATTCTAACTCTTATATCAAGTAATTTTCTCATATTGTGAGTATCAGTTAAAAAAAATTAAGCTGCTAAATTGAGGATGGATTGATTGTTACTAGGTTGACTTAATCATGTGAAGATGAAGGTTGGAATCACATTGGAAGATGAATCCTAGAATCACATTGTTAGAAATCACCGAGTACCTCCTCTAGAAGGTTCCTATTAGGAAAGATCAGAAAGCCATCCATTTTCAAAGCATGCCCTTCCATTAAAAGATGTTACTTGGTTTCCATTAGAAGACGCCAATCCCGATCCATCACTTGGTGATAGCAGAACTTCTATCAAAATAGTAGGACCCTCCCAAAATGGAACCTTGAGATTATAGAAGTGTGGTCCTACATCCACTCTTACCTTACAAACCCTAGATACTTGAGCAGGTTTGTTAAGAAATCCCCAATTGCTGCTCTAACCCTAACCATCTACTTTCGTTGATCCACTTTGAGTTTTCATTGGTTCTCTATCATCCACCTCCACCATCAAAAGTCAAAGAATGATCCTCTAATCATCCTCATCACTTGTGATAAGACCCCTTGCCAAATAATTACATCACTGGACCTCTTAACCAAGTTTTACTACTTAGTTGATGACCCAATTGGCTAAAGCACAACTGAGGTAGTCATCTTCTTAGTTGATACAAAGGGATAACACATTCGAGCAGACAAGGAACGTAGGACTGACGACTGTCATCCCTAACCTCATTGGATTTCCTGGTCAAATTAAGATCTCCTTATTCTCCACTTCCCTACTAACAATTAGTTTGATCACCATAAGGTTATGTTATACCTAGTTCAATCGATGAAACCCTAGCATTTTAAACAATTTTGTTTACCAAGGAATTTTCCATCAGTTTGTCACCTTGTTAACCTACCTCTGTTCCATCAATTTTTCATTCATTTGTGAATACAATACTTGTTATCTTATTCTCTGAAAACCCTAGTTCACCAATGATACTACTTTCACTTTGGGGGGTATCTTGAACAGTTTTTGTCTGTTTTGTAAAGATTGTCCTTCCATCATGAGGCAATTCATCAATTTTTGCACTTCTTGTTTCTGTTAGTTGTCAGGCCTTGATTCTGAATCAATACCATGGGAAGATGTGGTCTAGGTTTTCATTAGTTTTCAACTAGTGGCAATATTGTTACCTGCTCTAACCCCCTTCATGAGATATGTTTATTTCCACATAGCATTCAGTTTGCTTGAAAAACAACACAGATCTTTTCAAGTTACATCTACCACTAGCCTTAGCCAAAAGGATGAAAGACATATCTAGCTTGAGAGAGAAACTATAGAAGGAGCAGACATAATGGATGAAAAACTTGAAGGATGAAACTACAGGTATGTGAAATTGCATGGTGAACCAACTCTAGAAAGTAGGACTGCAATGTATGAGGGAGGCTTCATGAAGCTATTTCAAAATGAGTTTTCAAATTCAATAGAATCAAGGGATACGAAAATTGCTAAATACATACCCACTATGTACATTGCACATCCTAGTAAGAGGAAGGTGTTCAATCCCTTCCGCAGTGGTGGAAGGACTAAAATGCCTAGAATGTCCAAAGGTAGGGGTAAAACAATAAAGAAGGGGAAATAAAGAACAAGTGGGAGAAAAACTAAAGCACATCAATCTAGGGTTGTAGCTAGTACCATGCCCAACCAACATCTAAGCTTCTGATCAACCAGACAATTATTTGTGTTGAAGGACAATGAGAACCAGAAGAGATGGGAGTAGATGATAAAAAAGAAAGCCTTTAAAGAAAAAATATATGGCTGCCTAACCCAACTAAGAATATATGAGTAGGTGAAGAAGCATCTGAATGACGTCAATTTGTATAAAATCTATTTCAATGACCAACATTCATATGAAGAACTCACACTGGAATTCATGTCATCTCAGAAGAAACTATCGCTTTCAAAAGCAGAAGTTGCAGAGTGTGGAGGAGGATTCAAAATTGGATTTTAGGTTGATCAATAAAGACTTCATTCTAATAGAGAAGATGTTGAACTCCATATTTATAGAAATTGAAGAACAACCCAAACATGTCAACAAGGAAATATCAGATAGGGAACTGAGGGGTTTCACCATCGACAAGACCTGAGAAAGACTTATAGGAGAATCATATGATTGCATCAGATTTCATGAATATTTTACATCTCTTTTATCCTAGAAATTTATCCTCATATGCAAAAAAGTTCACAAAATCCTTCAATATGCACTTAGATATCAAAAGTTTGTTCTAATTAAATAACCTTTGAAATGTAGAAATTTAACTCTAAGTCAAGAAGTTTGAATGACAAGCTATCGAGTGTAGGGGTCAATCATTATGTATTAAGGAGCTCTCAAGAAAAAGGAGGAAATTCCACTATTCAACCTACTGAGTCCGATCAAGGGAGCACATTCAAAATAGCTCAATAGAAAGCTATTGAGATACCACATCAATCGACCTACAGATCGATTGATCCAAATATCCTATCAATATCCAAGCTCAAGCAATCCCAACTTTAATCAAGTAAAGCACAAAAATTGAGCTCTCAATCTTGAGATTAAACTCGTCGAGTTGGTGCACCCAAGCCCCAATCAACCTACATGTCGATAGTTCATAAAGAAATCAAGCTTGAAGCAAAGGACTAAAGCTTGATCCACTCCATCAGTCAATCTCTCAAGAAATATTGGCTTGAGATCGATAGACAATTTATCGACCAAGAATCCCATCAAGCTTCAAAACTCAAGCACTAGTAGCTAAAGGGTCAATGTCACATACACAATTCATAGATCAACACAAGACCGATCAAACCCTATAAATAGGACACATGGAATTTCTTTCAAGTCATCTTATTTTTTGTGAACAAATTGAAATGTTTTTGTAGAGTACAAAGATCAATGTCAAAACAATCAACCTCGCAAGGGCTATCAACCTCTGACTTTTCCACTAGGAACTTTCATCACCATATCTATAAGATCCATCTCGACCCAAGCTCGACCATCAATATAAGTTAAGACTATAAACCTATATGGTCTATAGGTGAGATCAATCAACATCTCCAACAATCGACTCTCAGTCAGATTCATCCAAAAGGTGGGTAGATTGACCTCTCAACTCGATCTACCCATGTATCGACCTCTCTCCTTTTCTCTTGTAGTCTCATTATTTTCTTTCGATAACTATGACTTGTTAAAGTTTTAATTTATTCATTTCTTACACCATGGGTGATAAACCCATTAGCTTGGTCTGGGAGTAGCCATCAGGTTCTCCTGGCCATGTAATTTTCATTCTTCTTTTAGAATTAGTATATTCTTGTGGCTTTGTTTCTATACTCCTATTTAAATGTGTCACTTAGTTTGATTAGCTACCTACTTGCAATGTCTGATCTAATTCAAGAGAACAAGTTCATTAAGATCCAACCTATGGATTACTAACAAGCCACAAGAGAGAGGAGTCACTGTAGAAAAGTTCATATGTATGTTTGGTTATCATGTCTAGAGAAATACGTCTTCAGATATAAATCTAAACCTAAACTTTACAGAAGGAAGGTGTTAGACGCCTTTTCTAACCGCTTGTAGAATATGTTCGAAATATATATCAATTATAAGAATGTTTTTGTATGGTTGAGTTTGGTCGGATTGGTGAACCCCAATCCAAGTTCCCTTATCATAATCACATTTACCTTTCTTTCAATTTATCTTTTATAATTTAGGTTTATTATTATGAATAGAGTAATTTGTTCCTTCACTAGAACACCACTTTCAGACCTTTCAATTCGAAGAAACTAAGTCGATTCTTTACATTCTTAAGTTGTTGTTTCTCCTTATTCATATGTTTGACCGTGTATTATTACAATAGACTATGTATTGAGTTGTGGATTTCTCTTGAAGTCAGGTATAAATTTAAAGTTTGATACCTTTGACTAGGCAATTGTTTTTACACTTTTGACCCACGTTTAAGGGAGATAAGCAACTCCATATTGTAGGGAAATCAAAAGCTTCCTAGGTCCACTCTGGTCTCATGTGTGTCATCCACAAGACCAAACTTGGTCTTCACACGAACATACACTATGTAATATCCCATTTTCCTAAGATCAATATAAAAATTAGAGTGTGGTTTTTCTTCAATAAAAATAGTGGAGGGCCTTAATGTGAAAAGATCATGAAATTAAATTAGGAAATTAAAATGAGACTCAAAATGCATTTCCTCTTTCATCTATTTATTATGTATTGCAATTAATTCAATTTGATAAATATTACTTTCCCTTTCCTTTTCTCACTCCCATTCTTGAAATTGTTTAAAAAGAAATAAAGGAGAAATATAAAAGGGGTAGAATTCGAAAATAGGAATATATTAACTTGGGCAAGAAGCTACCCTTTTATACAAAAGTATAATTAGCCTTTTTTATCTCTCCTCCAAAATGACAATAAAGCATAGGAAGAGGTTAACGAAGTGACCATGTGGTTATTGAATGAGTAAAACTCGACATAGTGACTCAAGGATTCAATATTAGGAGCCTTTTCAAATTATATTACTTTTAATGCCTTTTAATTAAGGATAACAACCAATATAGAAATTTTGGACAAAAATGTGTACAAAAACGAAATCTAACTGCATAGGAATATTCTAGACCCTCAAATTAGTCTATGGACCAACTTTTGAACTCATTTGACCCATGTTTGAACACTCAAATAAATTAAAATACACTTGAATATAGGTTGACCAAAGTTTTGAATTCAATTTCATTGATTACATTTATTTCCCTAAACTCCCACATTTTGATTAATGTCACGTGTAACTTTTTCATTCTTTCCTTTTCTCGCTTGATAGGACAACCACGATTTAACTTCAACATGATCTAACGGTCTTGTAGTCATCTTCCTCCTTTGTTGGTACAAAACTAGTTCTGAGCATACCCCTCCCCATTTCGATTCTCAATAATCTTAACTGCTCTCTATGATATCACATCTCTATCCTCTTCTTCTATCTCCCACAAATTGAAGAATCCCTGTCTTCTAGGGGTTTTGTGCCCTACAGACAAAACACCCAACTAGGGCTCTCCATGGTCATGCCACCCTGAGTTACCGAGGGTGCTCAAACTTCCCTCTTGCCATATAAGGCATCATATAGCATCACTGAACCCTAATCACTCTTCCTCCTTGACCAATTCTTCCTCTGGTACTCTTAGGAGCCCCGTCCTACTCAATCTGGTTCTCCGACGACCTTGGTCCCTCTGTTGTTGAAGGCATTGACTTCTCTACAATTGAATGCGCTATAAGCATCCTTGGACCTCATTAGTCCATTTCCTTTTTGTTGTTTCTCCTTCTATGGCCTCATTCGTCGGGTCCTATTTGTTGGGTTTGAGGAGTTTGTTTCTGCTAGTTGCCATGGCAACTCAGTGGCCCTCCAGCTAAGGGAGCATTGCTCCGCACTTCGTGTGACCTCCACGAGCATTTTTCAACCTCCAACATATGTGTTTCTGATCTATTTGTTTGGTTTTGGTTTTATGAGCTCCCCCATGTTCCTTGGTTTTCGGTGGATCTCCTCATGCTTCACTGCGTGTTGGGACCTGTAGGATGGCTCATTGGCTTCGTCAGAATATGGCAGACTCAGTAAGGGTCTTAACTACTCACAAACACTCTTGCTTCTTGGGTTCTGATCAATTACTTCCACCTCCAAGTAGGTATTCGATTGTGATATCGTGCCATGGCTCTAAGGCAAGAAGTCAAGTTGTGTATTGATCTAGGTAGCCCCTGATATGAATCATTCGATTAATCTCCCAAGGGCATTATAGGTTTTCAACTTTGTTTGTTTTCCTGCCGTGAGGAATGTAATAAGATTAATGACTAATTTACCCTCACATGTTCAATTAATGTGTCACGTGCACATATGGTTTTTTAGTATTTTGACCTTTTAATTACATTGCCTTTAATCGGATTTAATTGATTATCACACTATAGTTCCCTGACTTCTGATTGGTCAAAATTGCAAAATTCATATCTTTTACATACGACCTCAGAAAAATATAAATAAATATGTTTTGGTAAGCTCTCGGGATTTTCTATTGACTGTCGTTGTTTTCAAACTCTTTTTTCCACATAAAATTTCCTCAATAGTTCATGAACGAAATTAGGGTTTAAGGGATATGAAGTTATATATATATATATATATATATATATATATATGTTATGTTTCCAATTTAATTACAGATGAATAAAGGATCAATCATTTCAGGAGACTTGACATTAAGGTGGTTTGCTATAGGTAAGCGCGCCATGCATATTTGGCACAAGTAGTTTTGGTTGAATGAATGTTTATTTATGATTATGCACATTACTTGAATTCATGAATTATGAATGTCTTTTCAAGAATACATCATGTATATTTATCGATGTTTGGTTGGTTGTTTATTTACGGTCTATGGTAGAACACAAATTAAGGTTATGATTAAAATTAATAAATCATGTTCAAGAAGAGAACCCTATTATGGTTTAAGAGGGAGAAATCCCATAATGGCATTAAGAGGGAGCAATCTCATCATGTTTGAGATTAAGACTAAAAAAAGTTAATGGTTAAGTTAAGACCTAAGTTAACGATGAAATTAAGGAATTGGCTAAGTTTTATATGTGCCTCATTTATGGACCTGAAAAGGTCATTATGGGCTTTCCTAACAATCATGGGCTCCTATGGGGCGTAAAGAGAGGTGGCATATATCCACTTCTCCAATTCATCATGCTTAAAGTTATCTAATGAATGCTTAAGATAATCCATGTTTAAAGTTATGTCAATTATTTCATGTCAAATTACTATTTACTGTCATATAAATTGTCATGAATTCTTAAGATAATCCATGTATTTTGCATGGCTGGGGACGCGATGTCTGCAGGACTTGGAGAAAGTGAAGGATAAGACACACAATTAAGGACTAGTAGAACTTCAAGCTTATCCTGGTGGGGTTCCATTTACCAAGTTGATCCAGAATTTCAAAATATTTCCATTATGTTTAGTTATGATACCAAGTAGACTAGATCTTAGATATTCATGTGATGTGGTTTCCTTTATGCCAAGAACAATGTATGAATTAATATTTCTAATAAATGCAAGGTGTTTCATTTATCTTATTTATTTGCTTATCATGTTTTATAATGTTCTTCCAAGCCAAGTGACACATGTTATGGACAACATAGGGTTTGGTTCTGCTATCATGTATGTATGTGGAGGAGTGTTACAATATGGTATCAAAATGATTTTGGTAAATATCCACTAGGCAGAGTATGATTCATATGTTCTAACCCTAGGTTTATGTGACCCTTTTCATATGGCCCCTAAGAGAGAAGACAAGGGAAAGGATAAAGATGATGGTGCTAGATGTTCTAGTGGGGGAAGTGGATCAAGAAGAAACCCTAAGCCAACCCTAGAGGATTTGGTCCAAGCCCTCACCAATGCCTTAACACAAGGACAACATCATCCTAGACATCATGAACTAACTCTAGTGGAGTTCCTAAAGATAAGGACCGACTCTTTCTTGGGTGAAGGAGAGATTGATGTAGTCACCAAGCCTGAAGAGTGGATTAGAGGCATGAATAATTGCTTCCGATACATGGACTACCCTCAACACTCTAGGGTTCGCTTTGCAACCCACATGCTCAAAGGAGTAGCCCGCACATGGTGGGAAAACTATCTCAACTCAAGGGACGTTGAAGCACCTCCACTCACATGGGAAGGATTCACTGAAGCCTTCCAGGAGCATTATGTCTCTGAAGCCATGATTGAAAAGAAGGAGCTAGAGTTTGCCAACTTGGCTCAATTGGGTGACATGACTGCGGCCCAATATGCTATGAAGTTCAGGGTCCTCCAAACGTATGGCTATGATTATGATGAACGTTGAAGGACAAAGAAATTCATCTGAGGACTCAAGACCGACTTGAGGTTTGCCTTGTCACAAAGAGGTCATAGGACCCTCTAGGCTACCCTGGATGTAGCCCTAGAGCTTTAAGATCACCCTAGGAGATCCTATAAGAAGGAAGTTCCTCAAAAGAACAACCAATATCAACCTCCCAACAACCATGCAGTGAAGAGAAAGGCACCTAAAGAAGAAGTTGAACGACCCCAGTACCTGACTTTTAGGAGAAATCATGTAGGCCCATGCAGGCAGGGTACCGAAGCATTCTACTACTATGGAGAACTAGGGCATATCAAGCCAAATTTCCCTAAGCTCTTGAAGAAGGAACAAAACCAGAACAAGGACCAGAATCTGCCTCCTAAAAGACAAGCTAGAGTTTTTTCCATGATAGATGAGAGTGAAAATGATAAGACTTAGTAGAGTTTAGTAGTGTAGTACCTTTTCTTTTCAAAACTTTGTTGCATGCAAATGTTTAGAACCATGGATTCACATGATAATATTAGTATGTTGAATGTTTGCACTAAGGATATCGAAAGTTCTAAGGTGGTTAGTTTAATGAAATTTTGAGGAAAAAAATTATTTAAGGTAGGTAGAATTGTAACATCCCAATTTCCTAAGAGTAACTTAAAACTTAGAGTGTGGTTTTCTTAAATTAAAATAGTGGAGGGCCTTAATGCAAAAAGACAATGAAATTTAGTTAGGAAATTAAAATGAGACTCAAAATGCATTTCCTCTATCATATATTTATAAGAAAGTATAACTAGCCTTTTTTTTCTCTCCTCCAAAATGACTATAAAGCATAGGAATAGGTTAAAGAGGTGACCATGTGGTTATTGAATGAGTAAAGCTCGAAATGGTGACTCAAGGATTCAATATTAGAAGCCTTTTCAAATTATATTACCTTTAATGCCTTTTAATTAAGGATAATAGTGAATATAGAAATTTTGGACCAAAATGTGTACAAAAAAGAAATCTAATTGCATAGGAATATTCTAGACCCTCAAATTAGTCTATGGTTCAAATTTGAACTCATTTGACCCATGTTTCAACCCTCAAATAAATTAAAATACATTTGAATATAGGTTGACCAAAGTTTTGAATACAATTTCATTAATTACATTTATTTCCCTAAACCCCCACATTCTAGTTAACATCACACGTTACTTATTCATTCTTTCCTTTTCTTGCTTGATTCGACAACCACGATTTTAACTTCAACCTGATCTAACGGTCCCACGATCATCTCCATCCTCTGTTTCCTTTGCTAGTATGAAACCAATTCCGAGAAGACCCCTCCCCATTTTGATTCTCAGTAATATTAATTGCTCTCTATGAGATCTCATCACCATCCTTTTCTTCTCTCTCCCATAAATCAAACCATCCCTACCTTCTAGGGGTTTTATGCCCTATAGACAAAATGCCTAACTAGGGCTCTCCATGGCCGCACCACCTGAGTTACAGAGGGTTCTTGGACTTCCCTCTTGCTATATAAGGTGTAATATAGCATCAATGAAACCCAATCATTCTTCCTCCTTGACCAATTCTTCCTCTAGTACTCTTGGGATCCCCGTCCTACTCAGACTGATTCTTCGGAGACCTTGGTTCCTCTGTTATTGAAGGCATCAACTTCTCTGTAATTGAATGCACTATAAGAATCCTTGGACCTCATCAGTCCTTTTCCTTTTTGCCATTTCTACTGTGATGGCCTCAGTCATCGTGGCCTATAGGCCAGTCTTGAGGAGTTTTCCAGCGCTAGTCACCATGGCAACTCAGGGCCCCTCTAGCTAAGGGAGCATTGCCCAACACTTCGTGTGACCTCCAAGAGCATTTCAACCTCCAGCATATGCATTTATGATCTCTTCATTTGGTTTTGGATCTCCGAGCTCCCCATGTTACCTGGTTTTCGGTGGAGCTCCTCATGCTTCACTGCATGTTGGGACTTGTAGGATGGATCATTGGCTTCATCTGAACATGGAAAACTCAGTAAGGGTCTCAACTCCTCTTGAACACTCTTGCTTCTTGGATTTTCATTGACGGCTTCCACCTCCAAGAATGTGTTCGACTGTGATCTTGCACCATGGCTCTAAGGCAAGAATTCATGTTGTGTATTGACATGGGTAGCCCCATGATATTAATCATTCGATTAATCTCCCAAGGGAATTATAGGTTTTTCTACTTTGGGTTTGTTTTCCTGTCGTGAGGAATGTAAAAAGTTTAATGACTAATTTGCCCCCACGTGTTCAATTAATGTGTCACACGCACATATGATTTTCTAGTAATTCGACCTTTCAATTACACTGGCTTTAATCGAAGTTAACTGACTATCATACTATAGTTCCTTGACTTCTAATTTGTCAAGATTGCAAAATTCATATCTTTTGCATACGACCCCAGAAAAATATAAATAAATATGTTTTGGAAAGCTCTCGGGGTTTTTTATTGACTGTTGTTGTCTTCAAACTTTGTTTTCTATATGAAATTTCCTCAATAGTTTCAGGAACGAAATTAGGGTTTAAGGGATATGAACTTATATATATGTTATGTTTCCAATTTAATTACATGTGAATAAAGAATCAATCAAGTTAGGGGACTTGACGTTAAGGTGGTTTGTTATACATAAGCGGGCCATGCATATTTGGCACAAGTAGTTTTATTGAATGAATGTTTATTTATGATTATGCAAATTAAATTCTTTCATGATTAATGAATGTATTTTCAAGAGTACATCATGTATAATTATCACTGTATGGTTGGTTGTTTATTTATGGTTTATGGTAGAACACAAATTAAGGTTATGATTAAGATTAATGAATCATGTTCAAGAAGGGGAAACCCTATTATGGTTTAAGAGGGAGAAATACCATCATGGCATTAAGAGGGAGCAATCCCATCATGTTTGAGATTAAGACTAAGAAACGTTAATGGTTAAGTTAAGACCTAAGTTAACAATGAAAATTAAGGAATTGGCTAAGCTTTTATATGTGTCTCGTTTATGGACCTAAAAAGGTCATTATAGGCCTTCCTAGCATTATGAGCTTTCCAAGCAATCATGGGCTCCTATGGGGCATTAAGATAGGTGGCATATATCTACTTTTCCAATTCATCATGTTTAAAGTTATCCAATGAATGCTTAAGATAATCCATGTTTAAAGTTATGTCAATTATTTCATGTCAAGTTTACTCATGCCAAATTACCATTTTCTGTAATAGAAAGTGCCAAATATCGCTTACGGATATGTTGTTTGTTTTGTATGGCTGGGGATGTGATGTCTGCAAGACTTGGAGCAAGTGAAGGATAGGAAGGATAATCAAGGACTCGTAGAACTTCAAGCTTATCCTGGCAGGGTGTCATTTACCAAGTCGATCTAGAATTTCAAAATATTTCCATCATGTTTAGTTATGATACCAAGTAGACTAGATCTTATAGATTCATGTGATGTGGTTTCCTTTATGCCAAGAACATTGTATGAATCAAGAATTCCAATAAATGCAAAGTGTTTCATTTATCTTATTGCCATGCTTATCATGTTTTGTAATGTTCCTCCAAGCCAGGTGACCCATGTTATGGACAACATGGGGTTTTCTTCCTCTTCCATGTATGTACTTGGAGGGGCATTACACACTAGGAACATGACAAGAACATACCTTGACATCTTGATGATCATAATGGAAAGGAATCCAATCAACAATGGAAGGTTTTTGATTGAAAAGATAACCACAACAAAGGGTCCTAAAGGTCCCAGAGAATTCTACACAGGAGGTCTACTGACATACACAACACACAGACTTGGGTATCCAAGGAACCTCACCAATTTCACTGAGTCAAGTGGAGATAGATTCGTGGATGAGAGATACCTGACATCAACTAATGTTCTAGAAAGAAAGAAGAATAAGTTTTTATATATTCAATTATTCAAAAAGACAAATAAATTTCCACCCTTGCCAAAGGAGAGATCTTATGATTATGGTGAACTCCTCTTCCTCGGCTTAGTGAACCTCGTGCAGAGTACACCACCCATGTAGAGATAGATCAGCCTATAAAACTTGCCAAGAAACCAAGGTTCATAGTAAGGATCCCGAATAAAACACTAATGGCGAGACCTAAAAAGATGAAACTCTCTACATCTCAATCTCACAAAAAGATGGAAGCAGAGGACTAGTGACTAAGCCTATTCATCACCACACCATAAGAACTAGTAACCATCCCACCAAAAACACAACATAAGAAAGAAAAAAGTCTAGTTTCCTCAGTCACTACAATCTTAAAGTTGTGAAGTGCAGCCTTGGAGGCAAAGAACGAAACTAATCTTGTGATGGAACCCTAGCATGAGACATCGCCAGAGATGTTTGCACATAAGCAGACAATTAAAAGGGGGATAGAGGAGTCTAAGAAGGAACCTCTAATCGAGGAACCCATTCCATCGATGAAAGAATCAGTTAGTGACCTGCATCGGATGAAGGGGAATGATCTCCACTCATCTCTAAGAGAGACGCCTAAGTAGGAATTTAGCTCAAGTTCCCCTACTTTCACAAGCAGCAAAACTCCTATTACCACAATATTCATGAAGATTCAGTAGGAAATTGATGACATACATGAGATATCTTTTACATCAATAAAAATTATTTCTAAATTATATTTAGATGTACAAACACTAACTACACAGGTTAAGGAGGTTTCCACTCATATCCAACTCTTAGTCAGTGTGTCCCAACATATGGAGATTATGGAGACCAACCAGAAACAAATGATAATGACCAAGGAAATTGATGAGCTGAGGAAGGAGCACGATGAGCTACAAAAGAGAACATCCTATTATAGAAAAATTATTCCTCCCTAAACCTTAGGAAAAGAAAGGATGCAACTTCAAATTCCATGGTATTTGGGGATACAAGCGCAAAAGGGAAGATTTGTCACAATGGAGAGGAAAGATATTGGCTAGCTTTAAAGAAAGATGTCAAAGTCAACCTCAAAGTGAACATGACATCGGTGATATAAGGTGGTAACCCATAAGTATCTAACAACTATACCACTGTGGTCCTCGTTGACCATGATGTGGGAAAAGATTCTGTGATAACAACAAAAAACATATTAATGGTGATAAAGAAGATGTTGATTCCAATGCCTCTGCTAGAAAATCCAATAACACATCCACAATGTCTGGGGAGAACAAACCCGTCAAGACTTTTGAAGAGAAGGCTATCTGCGAGGATCATGGATAAGAAACCCCTAAAGAATCTATAGGGAAAATGAGGCTATACCTAACCCTGCCTTCATACAAGAAGAAGGGAAGATAAGGGAAACAACTGAGGATGTGATGAACATGCTTGAAAACCATTTCCTACAAAGCCCCTTCACACCCTCTCACTTATGAAGAAATCTATAGAAAGTTCATGTTTGATCAACCTTTAGTGCAACCGAATGAAGGTAGAGTATATCATGGTGATATTTTCAGAAAAAAAACATGAGATAACCCCCTCCAACAATGAGGAGGGTGATATCAACTATTTGTTCAAAAAGGACCCTAAGAAGCTTGAAAACCCAATCTTCCAGAGCCTTAAGTCATCCATGATGCCAGCCAGGTCACACCTCTACCTCTATTATGCAAGATGAAGGATATGGACATGACTTTCACCTTCAGGATGCTTTTAAGAGACATCTATGTCCTGATTGACATTCTTGACCACGACAAGTCTGAGGATGATGTTATGTATAAAATCCAGGGGAGTACACTAACAAGGACTCCATCAAAAGGAAGTGCTTCAAAGTTCTATGTGCCACCATCATCATTGAATATATGCACAAAGACAAAGAATGACATGTCTTCAATGCGACACCAAGTCTGGTTTCCACATTAAATGAAAATGAGGACAATGGAGCTTCTTTCAACGAACTAGTCACTTCTCAACAAAGCACTAGGTAAACTAATAACGCTACCATATAAAGCCAAGGACCATTGGTTGTTATCAATAGCAGATATGTGTGCACAGTAAGAAATCATAAACAGTTGTAATGTTAGAGACAAACTGTATAGTAGAATGGTTTTCAAATATTATGAGGCTCAGGAAATTCATAAAATCTCAATCAAACTCAAGAACTTAATCAAAGGTAATGATAGAATGTATTGCCCTAAATAGATTGGTATCCAGATTAATATTGATGCCCCTCAATAAATGTCTCATTATAGGGACAATGTATTCATTATACTAAGAATGATTGAAGCACTAAATAAAATAATCCGCTTGGCATACATAGTGAACGAGAACTTCCATGAATTATGGGGAAAATATGTTATGGAGACCATTCATGACAAGCGGTTATTCTACAAACTACACATGGAAACCATTCCTAGGATGGTGTAGAATAACATACCCCTCCATAAGAAGAAGCCTTAGAGAGAGGTTGTAACAATCAATTTTTCATATCACATGAAGGGGAGCATTTTACTCAATGTGGGTGTCACAATATGCTAATCATGCAATTAAAGTAAATGAAACATTTTGCATTCATTTAAAATTGATTCATACATAGTTCTTGGTAAAAGAAAACTACATCATAATTATCCATGAGATCTAATATAATTGATAACGTGACTAAATATAAAGTAAATATTGTCTAAATATCTAGATCATGTAGGTAAATGGCACTCGCCCAGGCAAAGCTTGAAGATATCCTAGTCTTGATTTCCCTTTTTGTCCTTCACTTGCTCCAAGTCAAGCATACATCTCATCCCCAGCCTAAACATCACATCAGTAAGCGGTATTTGGCACTTTATATGACATAAAAGTAAACATAACTTGACATGATAACATTGACATGAAATAACTTGACATAAACTCGAACATGGATTTTCTTAAGCATTCATGATTTATTACTGACATGAGTAGTTGAACAGTAAGTATATGCATCCCTCTATAACGCCCATTTAGGAGCACATGATTGGTATGAAAGCCTTTGATGCTAGAAAAGCCCTTGACAACCCCTTGAGGCCCATGATTCAAGATTATATAAAAACTAATTCAATTTCAATTATTTTAACATTAACTTTAACATTGACATTAACATTAACATTAACATGATCCTTGAACTTTAAGATGATGGGATTTCTCCCCATGAATCATAATGAGATTTCTCCCTCATAAATCATATTAGGGTTTTCCCCTTCCTGAGCGTGATTTATTAACCTTAATTCATAGTCAATAATCATAATAAAGGTTTTACCATAGACGATAAGTAGTCAACCAATCAAACAATGATAAGTATACATGATGTATTCTTGAGAAAACATTCATAATTCATGAAGCATACTAAAGTACACAATCATAAATAACATGCATTAAATCAAATTTACTTGTGCCAAACATGCATGACCCGCTTAGCTAGAGTAGGTCACCTTAAGGTCAAGTCCCTTTACTTGATTGAGGCTCTAATCACCTGTAATTTGGTTAAAATCACAATATGTTCATGAATTTATAATCCTTAAACTCTAATCATGGTCTTTGCATTTTTGAAGAGTTGTACTGTGGAAAACAACAATTGAAAACAACACCGCTCGATATAAAATCAAAAGTGCTTCCCAAAAAATATTTATTTATATTTTTTTGAGGTTTATAAAAAAGTTATGAATTTTGCATTGTGGACCAATCAGAAATTAGGAAACTATAAGTGTGACGTTGATTAAATCTCGATTGAAGCCGGTGTAAATCAAATGTGAAATGTTAGCAATGAACAAGGCATGCATGACACATGAATTAAAATCGCGGGGTCAAAAGTGACATGTACTCACAAATCATATCTCACGGCTTAAAAACAAAATTGTGGGTCAAAGGGCATAAATGCCCATGCGATATTGATTGTTCGATTAAATGGGTAGGGGCACCATGGTCATTTGTTGACCTGGTTTGCTCCCCCTCGGGCCATGGCGCCAGAGTAGCTTGATCTAATCTCTCAGTCTCTGATCTAGAGCGGGAGATGTTGCCTCCCAGGAAGAGCCAACCCCCCATCAAGTTTTTGAGAGGGAGCCGAACCCGTTGAGCCCATTGAGCCCATTCTCGAGTCGTTGGGGCACATAATCTTGAGAAGCTTCACCAATCATGGCAGAGCACAACAAGGGCGGGAATTGTAACCAAGGAGGAGCCATGAAAGTAGCAATAAACCCAAACAAACCAATTTGTGAGACGGAGGCGGTGTCAAGGGACAAAGGCGAAGCGGAGAAAAACACCATGGCCTAAACATTTGTTGGAAAACCAGGGAACATGGGAAGAAGGCCAAACACATGGTGGTTGATCACCCCCAAGCAATGACTTATAATGTGGATTGTCATCAGAAGGCTAGCCCTAGTCAATGTGCATGGAAGAATTATTTTCCTCCAAATTTCATCCTCGAGTGGAGAAGTCAATATCCCATGTCTAACATAAAACCTCGTTTATCATTTGTGCTTGCCCTAGCCAACTAATACATAGAATTGAGTAAGGTATGATAGAATCCAAGGGTGAGTGAAAACCAAAATCAGCCAATGAGTGGGTGGATTATCCAAATTCAACATGGTCGTACAATTCCACTTTGGACTAAAAGGTACAATACATAAAATAAATACATGGTAAAACGTAAAATTAAAAGATATAAGTATAGAACATAAACAATCTGCTGAAATTATATTAAATCTATTTCTGATCATATATGTATCTATTTCTCAAATTTGTTTTTCTTGCAGATAAAAACTATTTGACATACATCCAATTCCATTTTGATATAAAGTTCGATGTCTCAAATTTAATTTACGTCCATCCAACTTCACAGTTTAAAGTTATCTATGCACATATCAATCATACTGACGATTTTGCACCCCTAGTCATGAGCCAACTACTATAACTAGAAGAAAGTTCCATATACAAGGTGAAATACAGGTTCGCATATGTTTTAGCTTAACAATGACTAATGTACAACATGTTAATCCCGTACATAAATACATCTTGTAATTCAACATCGTTGTTCATTTCTTTTGAACATCCTTAAAATGACTATTTATCCCTATTTATCAACTCATTTCAGACACCCTCGCCCTCAACCTGCCCCAAAGTTAAGCAGCAGGCACCAAAGCATGTCAGTTATAAATGGAGGTCAAAGAAGATAGTGAGAGGATGCTTCCCAATAAGTTCATAGAAGAAGAAGCATGTTGGTTAAGGTAGTTGAGTGCAGAGATCTTTCACAATTTCCAGATAAAACTGTTTTCAATATATTGAATCACCTCTGTGTAAGGGGGGGGCGGGGGTGGCGGGCAGTTGATAAGGTGGAAGCATTTTCTAGCATACAAAATGCAGATCTCTTCATAAAACCAGATATGCCAAGATATGCATATATTTTCTTCTCAAAATCCCTTGTGACCTCTTCCTTCGAGGTCATCCTTCCGTCCCGTTCACTAATTAACATTCCCATTACCAAGCAGTTAATTGATTGTATGTCAAAACACTCGTGACCAATTCATGGCCAACATAAACAACAGGGAAACAGAGGAAATCTTTTTGCTGCTGATTTTTTTTTCTCTTTTAGAAATATCAGCAACGACGTGATCAAGAGTGTCACTTAATTCCTTTATTCGTGTGTCATCTCCCAGAGCTACAGCTGCATTTGTAGGCAGAAGAAGTAACTGCCATCTTTCTAGTACTGTACATACACCAGGCCACAAACTCGAAACAGCAGGGGAAAGGGTGCATTGTTGGTTAATCAGATCAAATGCAATATTTCAATTAAGAATTGGAAGACTATGTACATGTTACAACTTTTTTTATACAATCAGAAGACTAATGCCAGACATGGGACACCGACTTAATTTTGTTTCTTTGTTGTCGACCTATCGAGCAGCTGACAGCTCAATAGCATCTTGGTTAACCGTAGAATCTCCACAAAAATCATATCTTCTCTGCATTAATCTCTCATACTCCACCCTACGTGTTACTTCGACCTGCTGCCATTCCTGCCACCTCTCTGCTAGCCCCTCGCCTTCCAACATCCTAACCACTTCCGCCATTGTCGGACGATGCTCTGGAGATGCTTGTGTGCATAATAGAGCTACCCGTATTATCATTTGGACCTCATCAATATTATAGTTCAGACCGAGGTTGCGGTCTACAATAGAGGTTAATCGATTTTCACGTTCAAGTTTCTTCACCTGCACAAAGAAATACATGAAACGAAAGTATGTAAATAGGGTTCTGCAGCTTGCTTTGTTAATTAGATCAGAACAATCTGGTGCAACCAGTGGTACAACATATTCCCAAAGTATTGACAGTTACATGTTTGTATGTGAAAGCCAATATAAATTATGCCCATAGTGAGGAAACATCCACATTGATTGGAATGGCAGTTCAAATTAAACATCAAAATGAATATATCAGATAACCTCCGAGGCTAGAAAATTCTAAAACCTGAGACAAACAAACCATGAAAATTAACTAGCGACTTGGATATACACTACAACAAATAACTCATGTAATTACAGATCCACTGATAGCGAAAACGTCACTTGCATGGATCTTTTGACAAGAAGCATGCAAAAAAGAATCCCTGAAGCTATTTCTAGACTTTTACACATTGTTGTCATTAACAAGTTTGTTAAGTTAATAAATGAATGGCAAGCTTAGTCATTATTGTAATATCTTCAGCATCCTCTATTTTCGGTTTTGAAGGTAAAACCAGTGTATTAAAAAGCGTTTCAGGCGGCCGCTTATTTAGGTTTTAAAGGTAAAACCAGTGTATTAAAAAGCGTTTCAGGCGGCCACTTAAGGGGCCAGGACCCTCAGCGGCTTAATCCAGCCCCTAATCGCCCGCTTAACAGGTTTGAAGAAAATCGCCCGCTTTTTACCCGCTTCACCCGCTTTTTCCCACTTTTTGCCCACTTTTTTCCCCTTTTTTTTTTAAATACTACTGGAAGCATGTAACATTAATTTCCTTGCTGCTTTCAGTGATTACTGATTGGTACTACTGGTTAGTATCTGCAATTACTGATCTGCTTGCTGATTTTAGTGATTAGAAATATTGATTAATAGTAAAGTATTGATTATTACTTAGTTAATTACTGACTGATTAGATATGTATAAAAGTTTCTTAGAAATATATTTTTTATATACACATAATTTAATGTTGTATAAAAATATATAAAATTTAGGCACCCGCTTTTTCAAAAATCGCCCGCTTAATCGTCCGCCTACCGCTTAATCGGTTACAGGGTGCTGTCCGCACGCCTCCCGCTTCCCACTTTCTAATACACTGGGTAAAACTAAAGAATACGCAATAGCAAGTCTGAAACAAAATGATGTCACTTAGAGATAAACTTAGTTGAGCACAGTGAGCTTGCCCATTGTTGTAATGTGGCTAGTATAATAACTAGAGCTATGATACTATGATGTTTAGATTCATTACCAAGATATTTTTGAGAAATGTGAATGATGAGGTGCAGATCTATGTTTCATTTTTTTTCTCAACATTGGTATATGAAAATATTAATCTATATCTGGTCATTATACACCTGCGAGTATTTGATTGAGCTTCCCCATTTCTCTATTAATAGCATTTGTTTTATTCAATAGATACCGCTTCCCGTTTTCTGTCTTTCTCTCTCCTTCCTTCCCTATGCTGCAGCAGCTAAAAGGGGCAGTTGCCTCTGCAGCTAACTAGGGAAACAGAAGCTGCCAATGCCTCGGACTGCAACCAAGTAAAGCAGATATAGCAACCACCATAACTGCCACTAGGAACAGCAACAAGTGTCTTTGCATCCACTAGAAAGACAAATATAGTACTCACCTAGACCAAAAGTAGCAACAGCTATTTCTACCCATCACTAGCTCCATTGAATCCGCTAGACTAAATTCTCTCTCATTGTTGGGTTCACCTCGACGTTATTATATGCTACTACGTGTAGTCATCTTTGCCCTTCACATTTTTGTACCAGCTGGTTTTGAGGGAAGGGGGCTCCTCTTATGATTTGACTAGGAGTATGCAACTTTATTCCTTAATTACAATCAAAACTGCAATTTATATCATACATCAAATTCTTAAATTTCAGTTACTTGTTTAAGATCTGATAAATAGTTTATACATTGTATATTTTACTTTTTTCAATTAGCTTCTATCTACTTCCAAAATATAAACAAATTGTCCACATCATAATTGATTCGTTTCAATTATAGTCATATCAGACTCCTATAAAACAAAAAGTACCCAATGAAAACATCTATTGAACATGCTGGTGAAAATCCAGTAATTAATTTTTTCATCTCATTGTTGAGAGCATTTTCAATTTTTTTGTATACTTCAATTCTAGGCCATCAAAACGATGTTGATATAGAAACATTTTAATCTTTCGACGTGAGCAATTGGATCCTAATATATATATCATTATCATGTTTGTACACTCATCTATCAGGATTCATAGCCGATATGAATAGAAGGGAAGGTACATCCAGCTAAACCTAACCTATAGACTCCATTTGAGTACCACTTCTATGCTATACTGTATGGTTTAGCTTCTCATAATTCTTCTTAAAGCATCAGTGTTTGTCAAGAATCCAGTCCTACAGTATAAGATGCTTAGCAAGAACTTTAAACATAGTAAATTAACTAAACTAAGTAGTGAAAGTAATCACAAGAAAGTTACTTTACAATGTCAACAAACCCCGATGTTCTAACATATAGAAAAAAAATACACTATGTAAACATCTCTTAAAGGTGTAGTCATGGTCCAAAAACCCTCTCATTGTTTCATCCATTTGTTGAATCTTCCAAACATAGAAATTGTATACATAAAGAAGCATGCAGGGAAAGAAATCTTTATTTCCATGGGCACATAAAATGGCAATGGTTTGTTCCAATACATAAAATAAAGATGAGGTATTAGCATGAAGAAAATTTCTTACATGGTCGAGCAACAATACTTCATCTTCTTCCTCTAGTCGTGAAAGTTCAATTGCACGTTGACCTGTAACTACTTCAAGAAGCATAATTCCATATCCAAAAACATCAGTTCTTTCTGATGACTTTCCTGTTGACAAGTACTCAGGAGCAATGTGACCCATAGTACCACGAACTTGAGTTGTTACCGAGGTTTTACTTACATCCACTAGCTTTGCTAAGCCAAAGTCCCCAACAACTGCCTCATAGTCCTCATCCAGTAGCACATTAGCAGCTTTAACATCACGGTGAATAATTTTAGGGCTGCAGTGCTCATGGAGGTACTCCAGAGCACGAGCAGTTCCAAGAGCAATATTTTTCCTTGTTGACCAAGGCAGAACAGACTCCTCAGGCTTGAATTCTGCATTGATACCACAATCACAGGTGCCATAAATTTTAAGAACATATAATAATTTATCTAAGAATGAAACACATAATAGTTGACTAGGTGACAAGCACATAACTAACTATTCAAGAAAAATGTGAAATCTGAAACCATTAATGAAGTTACCATCACCTTTAGTAGAAAGTTAACAAAGATTATTTTAAAAGAAAGGCCCAATTTCATATGATTCCGTAAATATTTGAAATTAAAAACACAGTCCCGATTCAAGATGCCAAAGATGGTTTTTTTGCTTAATAAGTATAAGCCATAAGCATACTAAGGCATCCACTATTTATGTCATAAGCATTCTAAGGCACAAATTATGTCTTCTTAAATATAAGTATTGATGTGTCATGGGCTTGCCTATATATTTTGTTTGGACAAATTACATACTTCAGTTACATTTACATTGTCATTAGTATAGAAAACAATTTGACTTTTTTCTTATATGTCTATGTTATTTATTCTCTCCTAGACCTCTACGTAATTTCACTTATCTAATAGGGTTTGCATGCTTCCCCAGTCCTATATAAGTGTCGCTCCTCTATGTCATTTAGCAATAAATTCAATCTTTGACGAGGTATCAAAGAGGTTGCTCTAAACCCTAGCCCGATCACCCTTACATCCTTGCCCTTTTCTATTTTTCCCTCTCCTTTCACCTTTTTCTTCTTGCTACAATATTGCACGGTAGTGCCGCTAAAGCAGGGTGGGCTAAGTGAACCACCCATTGCAAACCCTTCTTAGAATTTTCTCCTATCCTAGGGTTATGGGGCAAGAGGCATGGCTCCTATCTTCCCCTAGTGGAGCCTCTCCTTGTTGACACATTCAGGTTGACGACCAGGGAGGTTCATCCACCACTTCTACCCATCCTTGGTCACCATAAAGATATGTTCCCCTAGGCCATTAGCAGTATGGTGCACTCCCCCCAGGCAATATATATATATATATATATATATATATATATATATATATATATATATATATATATATATAAGTGATGATGAATAAAATGTGGAAACAAAAACTTATACCTCAAAATATTGTGCTGTTTTGGATCCAAGATGAGTAAACCACCTAAAGTCGATATAAGGATCAGAAAACCCTATCTAATTGGTCCTTGTAACCTATATTGTTGAAAACCCCTGTTTGACTTGTTGAATTAGTGTCTAATCAATCGTGTGACTCCAAATTGTGCTAAGATCTCTACTCTTGAACAAAAGATACGCTTTCCAGTTTCCTCTTATTTGACTTGACTATGGTATTGCACATATTGTGTGATATGTATTCCCCTTGTGCACTTTGGCTATTATATTTGTCTGTGCTACTCCGTTCTCTGTTGAGTAATCTTCGGTTTTTCCTATATATATGTTTATGGAACTTGAAACAAAAGAAATGAAAATATCTTCCATTATTGTTGGATATTGTGCTTCCCCTGGAAGTGACTAGTATCGCACTTCTTGTAGAAGTGGCTAGGATCTCTCTTCATAAAGAAGTAGTCATTTACTTGTGAAACTTTGGATCGTGCTTCATTTGGACGCGGCTAAACTTATCTTGACATTTGTTGACTAAAATGGAAGAAATTGTGACAAAATAGAAGGTTTTCAATGACATGATTTTGTGTAGAATGTTTACTTTCTTTTTATTAGTTCTGCCAAGTCACTTTATTTGTTAATACTAAACTATGTTGGTTTCACCATCAGCGTACCATTGTGTTTGCAGAGACTGTGTCCGATTTTATGATTTTAGGTATTACAGGTGGACTGCCAAGATTAGGCTTCCACATTCGATTGAATTACTCTAATGAAACGAACAAACTCCCACCACATCTTAAGGAAGTATTGCTAAATGTGAAAAGGGTTGATGGTTGTAAGTTTAAGTATTCTCTTGTATCTTTGTCCGGTTGGCCTTCGGTCCCTGCTGTAAACCCTTGTAAAATTCATTCAATATATAAAAGAAGTTTTATTAAATCATCATGTATGTTGTGTGTGTGATTTTTGGGCCATTCAGAGACCGGCGCTTCAATCCCTTTAACACTATCTATTGGGCCATGAGATTGGGATTGGGATGATAACGTATCCATGACATGTACAATCATGTGAACAATAACAGTGCAGTGTGGTACTTTTTGTCTGACTATTCTTCCCATCATTTGAAATAGTATCTTAATAAGGTGTGCTTTATTTGCCAACTGATTTACTTAGTTGTAGAGAGATTGTAACTGGCGGAGGGCGTAGTTTCAGGTTTTTGTGCACTATTTGCAACTTTTTCCCTTCATAGTTCATGTTAATCTATGTGAATTCTCTCATGAGAGAGTAGGTCATTTGTCCAACAGACCACAAGATATTTTTCACAAAGTAAATTCTGTGACAGTTAATTTCTGTTGATAAATTCAAACCAGAAGAAATAAACTTTTGACCTGATTTTGAGTGAAAAACTGATAATTACCTCTTAATCGATAGGCAACACTTAGATTTTGCATAAATGGATAAACTAAGAGCCTTTCCGAAGCAGTTGTACAGTAACCAATCAACTTTAAAAGGTTTCTATGAACAGCTACACTTATCATCTCTACTTCCCGTAAGAATGCATCTTCTCCACCAGCATGATCCAGCAACCGCTTAACTGCTATTTTCGTGTTGTCTGAAAGCACTCCCTTGTATACTTTACCAAAACCTCCTTGTCCAAGTACATTTTTCTCATTAAAGTTATCTGTGGCTAGTTGTAGTTCCCGCCAAGAAAATCTTTTCAGTTGTCCAAACGCAATCCTTCGATCATCTTCTCCTGTGCAGCATCCACAAAACTGGGTTGCAACCAAAGGAAAAGAGGTATACTAATTCTAGATTAAATTGGCAATCCATGATGGTACTATAGAAAGCTGCTATCATGAATATTGTCATTAACATACAGGAATCATAAATTGCAGAAAGAAAGTAATTGTCCATTAGCATTAACAAGAAAAGGTTAGAATTTTGGCATGATGAAATACATTAATACAAGCAAAAGCTTTTCTTATATGATATGATATGATAAAGCAAAGACTTCTTTTTCAAATGAGAATCACTTCTTAGAATGCAAGCTCTACAATAGAGGTTATATTTGATAAGCTCTCTTTCTATCACAAAATCTGTGACCAAGTGGTAAAAGAAACTTATAAAAACAGAAAAAGATAAGTACAGGGATATGTATGACCAAGAAATTTAAAAAAAATAACCACAGAAAAAGATAAGTATAGGGATATGTATGACCAAGAAATTTCAAAAAAATAACCACAGAAAAAGATAAGTATAGGGATATATTTGGTAAGATAGATGGATGGGTGGGTGGGTGGGTAAACGGATGGATGGATGGACGCACTCTATAGTGTTGTGTGCACGTCTAAACCTAATGTGTATGCATATACATGTTGCGGAAAAATGGTATTAGACTTGAGTATTAAAGCAATTATACGGTACATAATTTTATAGGTGTGTTAGCAGGAGCTAACATCCAGTTTTTTTATGGGTGATGAGCAGTCAACAATGAAAAATGTTTTTGTATTGAGACATGAGAGCAAGGACACCTTCAGTTGGCTAGCATCCTACAGTCAGCATGCGCCCCTCTGGAAAACATGGGATAATGTGTGCTGCCGCTCATGCTTTGTGGTCCGTATGAGATGGAGCTCCTTGCTTTCATGTTGGTCATGCCATCATTCAAGAAGAGGAATGAAAGCTCCCAATAAAGGAGTCAGATGGAAAACAGAGATCCAGATTTAGGCTTGTTTCCTATTGACATATCTCGTCCTAAGCATGGAGTGAAGATCTTAGGTGGTCCTGTTTCCACAGATTCACATTTTTGCTTGGAGCTTTTGAGGAAACGTGTAATACCCTTGCCATGATGGATCGTTTGTCATTGTGGCAAGACCCTCAGTGTGAGCTTCTTCTTCTTCGTGCTTGTATTGGGATGCCCAAGATGTTGTTTGGTCTCAGAACAACACCACCTGCTTCTATTACATCTGTGTTGGATGTTTTTGATGATGGCCTTCGACGCTGCCTAGAGCGTATTGTGGTCGGTGATGGTCCCAAGTTTGGTGATTTACAATGGCGCCTGGCCACTCTTCCAATGCACTTGGGAGGCTTGGGTATTTATTCTTCTCAAGATGTCATCAAGTTTGCCTATGTTGCATCTCGAGTCCACACCCAAGAACTCCAAGATCATATTCTACGAGAAGTGGGCTCAGTGTCTGCAGGATCCTCCTTCATCTCTACACATGCTTCACTATGTAACACATTGTCATCCTTTTGCTGGTCCAAATTGTCACGTACGCCTTCTGCCACTCCAAAGACCCAGTCTATTTTGGCAGACGCTTACTATAAGACAATCATTCAGCAAATTATGACAAGTGGTCTCTCCCTGCGACAACATGCGGTTCTCTCTTCTTTACAAGCTGATCACGCACAAGATTTTCTTCTTGTTGTACCTATTGATGGTTTTGGCTTGTCTATGTCTCCTGTTGAGTATCGTTCTATCCTTCGGTATCGCCTGATGATTCCTTTGTTCCCCGGTGATGAACGTTGCCCACTGTGCAATGTTGCAGACCTTGACGCCTTTGGTGATCATGCTGTCCATTGCCGCTCACGGCCTGGTTATAAGTTTCGTCATGATGTCGTTCGTGATGCACTATTTGAACTTATATCTCGTACTGGATTAAAAGTGTTGAAGGAAGCTCCAGTTGCCTTTCTAGGCACACGTTCTGATGGTCTTTGCGCTCAACGGCCTGCGGATATCTTATTATTTGATTGGACAGACGGCAAACATACATGTGTAGACCTCACTGGAGTTTCTCCCCTTACAGGCACTCTTTCTAGCAATTTTAAAGCGGGCATGGCTGCGTCTAATGCGGCGACACAAAAGGTTCACAAGCATGGCGCGGCTTGTGAGGCTAATCATCATCACTTTTTACCTTTTACTTTTGACAGTTTTGGGGTGTTTGCTGTTGATGCAGTTTCCCTTCTTCAACGACTCCAGAACATTATCAATAGGAATCTTATGATCTCGCCGTCTGCATCTAATAATTTTGTATTTAGGTCCATTAGTTTTGCCATTCAGAAAGGACTGGCAGCCCAGTTTGTTGCCCGGACTTCTGTAAAGGCATTTATGTAAAGTCTTTCTGGTTCAGATTGACTGTATGACTTATTACATTTGTGCATCTTTACATATAAGACTGTGATGGTTATGTATTTTAGCTTATTTCACTATTTGTCCCACTAACTTTGATTCCTTTATTCTATCGTATAACAATTATGTGGGTTTTAGTGTGACAAATAGCAAACACTAGGATGAGCAGAATTCAATAAATAACCGACTAACCAAATGGTTTTAAAAAAATTGGGCAATTTGGTTAATTCGGTCAATTTATTTCGTTAATCGGACAAACGGTTAATTTTTTGGTTGAAAATATTTTTTTTCTTTGGTTAACCAAATAACCACAATTTATTCATAAAAAACATCCTACACATTGATAAATAAAGCTATAAGATCAAATGCCACATGAAAACAGGATTTACATGGAAAACCCTTCAAGAGGAAGGGAAAACCACATGAGGGGATAACGCTAAGCCTATGACGGTTAGGATTTCTTTCTTCTTTTAGATGGATCCATCTACCACAAACAACACAACAGAAAACAATATGTAAATGGAACATCTCTCAAGCCCATAAACACATAGATAACTTAACACTCCCCCTCAAGTTGGGCATACAAGTCAAGCATACCCAATTTGCAAACACAATCAGCAAAGGTGGAGACAGACAAGTCTTTGGTGAATACATATGCAACTTGCTCGCTTGTCTTCAGTACATAAGGTATCGTACAAAATTTCGATCGAAATTGCGAAATTTCGACCGAAATTTCCGATTTTTTTTCAATCGGACATCGAAACGCATGTACGCAGAGAATGGGACGTCATTTCGCTAAAATTCCGCACTTAGGTGCGAAATTTCGCAAAACAGTGCAAATTTCGCCCAGTTTGGGCCATAATTTCGCGAAATGGCACAAAATTTCGATAGAAATTTCGAGATATTTGTTCCTAGGACTGTTGCCACTACATGTTAGGTATTTTGGCGATTCTCTTTGTATCTTTTGCTTATAGAGGCTATTTTCTTTGATTCTAAGGTACATTTCCCCTATCCCTAGCCCATGTATACCTCTTTCTATGTTTACACTCTTCTAAAAGATGTGAAGAGATACTATGAAAAATAACAAAGTTCTAAGTGATGTTGCTACATGTTAGGTATTTTGGCAATTCTCTTTCGAAAATCACATGAACTACAAACAAACTTGAGAATCTATGAAATAATAGTATTAAGTCTGCAATTCTACAATAAATTTGTTATTATTACACATATTTATACATAAAATGACTTAAAAATAATGCATTTTCTTTTATCTATGTATACATAACCCATGTAACCTAACTAAATTTTAACACTAGACTTATATAAGTTGTAACATGTAAGTTTGTAACTTGCAACTGTAAGTTTGTAACTTGCAACTGTAAGTTTTAAGGTCTAAGTGGTAAATTGTGGGTTTGTAAGTTGTTTACAGTCTAACGGACTTGACAATTCTGTTCATTTGTGCACTCACTCGTCAAGACATGGATCCCACCCTAACCACTAAACATATAGATTTATTATATAATCTAGTGTGTTTATGTCTAGACTTTGTGTTTGCAGAATTTCAAAGCTTAATTCCTTCATTTTGCCATCGAAATTGCCATCGAAATTATGTCGAAATTGTTCAGCTTCCTTCACAAATGTGGGAGACCCCCCCCCCAATATCCAATATGAAATATTATTGCATATTTGAGTAGATCTTGGCGTTTAGATCATCCTGGTAAATTTTCATGATTTAATTTGCTTATTTGGTCGTCGAAATCGTTAGGGCCGTAAATATCGAAATTTAGTGCGAAATTTCGAAAAATTTCTGTTTCTGGGCCATCGGACACGGCATCGAAATCGGACATTTAAGTCTATGACATAAGGTAG
This sequence comes from Alisma plantago-aquatica, assembly GCA_963693085.1. NCBI lineage: Eukaryota > Viridiplantae > Streptophyta > Magnoliopsida > Alismatales > Alismataceae > Alisma > Alisma plantago-aquatica. Next base: position 330,696,385 of record OY856409.1, read on the forward strand.
GCAGAGAATCCCAACATCAATCTTTTCACGGATGAAATGTTGATCTAACTCCATGTGCTTGGTTCAATCATACAATGGAATTGCATACTTATTGCCACAATATAACTTCATGGGAATCTTTGAATTGATGCCCATATCGGATAAAAGTATTTAAATCCAAAGCATTTCAGTGACCCCCAAAGCAACAGCTCGAGATTTGCAATAGCAGCTTGAGATTCACAACTGATGAAACCCAGGCTGCGTTTTGCTACAAAGTGGGAAAAATAACACTAGAGTACTAGACCCCCCCCCAAATTTGGCAAAATCGGTGAAACTTGTCAAAACTCACTAAAAATTTCATGAAATGTGATTGTATCAACACAGTTGCATGGTTCCATAGCATGTGCCACCAAAATACGATCTTTTGGTGAAATTTTGTCAAAACTTCACTCCTTGTACACTGCAAGACTGTTGGACAGCTTTAATTGAGCCATCTGCAAGTGTGACAAAGGAATTGGGAATATAGGAACCAAAGGTTGAAAGGTGTCTTGTACCAGTCATGTTTTGTGTAGCCCCAGAGTCAACTATCCATGAAAATTGGATGCTACCAGGGAGACCCCCATATTACCTTGGTTGGAGGCCAGATGCACTGAAGAGGTCGCGGCATTTTGCACGGACAGAGGGTCCCCAAATCTAGTCTATTGTTGGGAAGTTTGCAGAAGTTGTTCATACTCTGTTGAGGAGATAGTGACGGAGGAGAGGTCAACAGTTTGGGCAACACGAGCAGTGCCTCCTCTCCCACGCCCATAGGGACGATTGTGCTTCTAGTATCACTTCTCTTCAAGATATCCCAATGTATCATAGAAGGTGCACCTGAGTCTGGGAGCATGCCCACGTCCTCGGCCTTAGATTGTTGCATCCATGACTAGTTGTGTCAAATGAGATGGTTGAACTTTGTTGTGGATGTACATCAAATTGTTGTAAAAGAGAGAAGGCATCCTCCAAAGTGGGGAACTGATTGCCTGATAGAATGACAATATGAACTGGGGCAAAGGCAGGATGCACGCCATTTAGGAACTTTGTAGTGATTAGGCTGACACGCTCTTTGGTTCGTTAATCCAAGGTGACGGGCTACAAATAATCCAGTTCAACGATAGCGTCACAATACTTGCCTAGTGATTTCTCCCCTTTGTGCAAGACAAAGAGTTTGTCCCAGATCTCTTAAGGGTGCATTGCATTCCTTTTGTAAGTGAAATGTCAATGCACATCCTCCCACGAATCTTTGACATTCTTATTGAACATGTATTTAGAACCAATGGAAGGTTCCATGCTATTCTACAAGATTTCAGAAAGTTACCACGCCTGTTCTGCAATCAACGTGCCTTTGTTATATATTTAGGTTGGTGACAGAGGAGAGACGGCAGTACCATTCAGACTCCCTTGTAGAGTGCTACATTGATTTGCACCCCGTCGAGGTGTAACGGTTGCAACTTCGATGGGGAAGGAAACATGTTGCTACCCCGCCCAGTGGACTGTGGGTGATTGCAGTAGCTAGTTGTTGTCTATAGTTGGCAGCAGTCTAGCGCTCGCGGTTGACAGCCTTCGCCCAGTGCAGGCTGCGACTTAGCCGACAGTTGTTGCGGCATAAGAGAGAGGGGAGAGGGGCGAGTGGCAGTGGAGGGAAGAGACAGAGGGTGGTTGGCGGTGGCGGGCTCTAGGTGTGTTGTCGCTTGGTTGTTGTTGCTCTCTAAACCCTCAGGGTTTTGAGAAGTGCTCTAGATACCGTGAGATAGACTTGGAGAGCAATCTTATTAATGGTAAAAGGAGTACAATGAGTCTTACATATAGGCCTAACTTAGGGTACGACACACATGAGGAACATAATAAGATAAGTTGCATAGACGCTGACAAGATTAAGCAGGAGAGCCCACTAGTCCTAATTAAGTAAATAAGATATAATTACTTATCACACTAATAGGTGGATTAGGAGGGTTTTCTCTATCTAGTTTCTTTTTATTCTTAAGTTAGGGGTTAATGTATAATGGGTCGGGTCCGATAACGAAATAAACTAAATATATCCCAATATATCTTTAAGTATAAAGTTTGATAACTAATATATGTATATTATAGATAAATGTATATATATTTATAGATATGCCTGATACTTCTCTCAAACATATGTCTCGCCTCGCCTTGTCGAGACAAAAATGCCTCGATACGTATCACGCACTGTAAAACCTTGGTTGTGGTATGGTGTTGCAGACGTATGAGAAACAGTTGGAAGTGGATTACTCCCTAAGATTTGATCAACCAAATCACAGAATGAGTCAAGAAGACTGTAGAGGAACTGGACAAGTTGGAGTTCTTGGCATTACATTTGTAATGCACTAAGGTGAGCAATTAGAGCATCATGTTCCTCAAGATCCCCATGGAGAAATTTAAAGGACACATAATAATCTTCTAAGTCAACGCCAAGGGACATGTTGATTTATTAAGTTTTAATAAATCTCATAAACCCGCTTAGGGTTCTCCTTGTGGGTATAGACATTAGGCAGATGAAAGAGCAACTAATATGTTGTTCAACATTGTTCATAGTCCAACTTTTAACTAGAGAATCATCTTTCTTCCAGGTGATGTACATGGATTTGATCGTGGCATCCGCCTTAGCAGCCAGTACAACGGGAGTAGCTACAGTATGAGAAGTTTAATCTTGGAAATAGGCATAGAACCAAGGCATTTGTGCCAAGTGGCATAGTTTTTTCCAGACAGTCGGACAGAGATTGCTTGGTGACGAGAAGTCTCCATTGAAGAAGCCAACAAAGCAGCAGCGAGGAAGAGAAGATAGATGCAAAATCTATATGCCCAAACAACAGAAGCCAGATAGAATTAACATGTGATTAAATCACACATCAACAGTAAATGACAAAGTAGGGAGACATCACAATGTCATTAGACGAACACGTGATACCTCAGTGAGGGGGAATCCTTGAGTAGACGAAGGAAAACTTCTTGTTAGGATTCGGGGTTTGAAGGGGATTACATGTCTATGTGACCAAATGTGGATAGGAATAGGCCAGGGTGGATGATGATGCTGGTGGAGAAGAGGAGGGGAAGCAGGAAAAAGTGGTTGTAGGAATTAGGAGAGGGAGGGGTGGCAGTGAGTTTTACAGGAGGGGGGAATTTCCGGTGATAGCAAGGAGACTAAGGGAGGTGAGGGTACAACAAGGAGGGAGGAGGCGGCGAGTGTCAATAGGGTGGCAAGGCAACACAGCGGAGGGGGGATAGGGGCAATGGCGGATGACACTAGGGAGAGGAGGGGTGATAGCATGAAGATGGTGGGGGATTAGTGTGACGACCCTCAGGTTTCAACACCTTGATCACGTGTGAGACATCAAAATTGAAAGCATTACCTAAATGAGAATCTCAATTTTTATTGTTGATAACTAGGTCAAGATGAAGAAAATCAGAGGAACTCGTCAGGAATAAAATTAGTACATGCACGTGAACAAAAAAAAACCAAAACCTCAAGCTCACCATTCAACATATAAATACAAAATGAATTGTTACATATTGATATTACACATTAGAGAGCAAACTTATACATATGCACATACTACCACTATACATGATCTTCTAGATAAGAGATCCACATGTACATCTTCTCACTACACAACTTCCAACTATCAAGCATCTTCAAGATCATGTCTCGATACCTAAAATTATAAAAAGTGGTACACGTCAGCACCAATGTGTTGAGTACGCATCATTTAAAAAGTAAACCTTTTTATAAACTATAACCTGGCATTAATATGTATTAGAAATATATATACAAATTGGTCATCTTTATTTACAAAAGAGAATACATTTTTTTTGGAGTACGAGAGAACCGCCCCAGTAGAAGCGCCACTTTTGTGACCCCCCCCCCAGACAGCGTAAACTATCGGGCCCCTGAGCGCCCCCGCCCACCCGGGAACCGGTTAAAGCGCACAGTTGGCCGGCCTGCGCGACAGGTACCATTTTGGAGGCGGTCGCTGGGTTTCGAACCCCGATCCCTTCATGAGGGGACACCGTGCCGAACCACATGAACCACTCCTCCCCGGTACATATTTTATTATGCCTTCTCCAGTATGTGCAAAGTTGATCAACCATATGCACTATTATGCCAAAGAAGTGCCCATAGGTATTATTCTGCCAAAGAGATAAGTGCCCATAGGTACTATTCTGCCAAAGAGATAAGTGCCCATAGGTACTATTCTGCCAAGAGATTTAGTACTTTCATAAAGACACTATTTTACCAAATAGATTTAGTGCTCATGTGTACTATTCTAGCAAAAAGATTCAGTACTTTCAAGAATGTATTGTTCTGCCAAAGAGATTTAGTGCTACTTGTCAAAGGAGAGGCGGCTGTGGTGTTGTTGCACGTATGCAACGTGAGCAACCCAATAGGGTTCTCTTCTCTATTTATAGTAAAAGGTAATTTACATGTAGGTACAGCAGTAATATGAAATAGGAAATAAATACAAAGTGAAGATATATTAACACTCCCCCTCAAGCTGGAGTGTACACATTGTGGATGCCCAGCTTGCCGCATAAATTCTGGAACACTGCTGGACCTAATGGCTTTGTCAAGATATCAGCAAGTTGATCTTCAGACTTAACATATGGCGTCACCACATTGCCATTCTTTATCTGATCTCGGATGAAATGACAGTCAACCTCTATATGCTTTGTGCGCTCATGAAAGACAGGATTCCTGGCAATATGTATAGCAGATTGATTGTCACACTTGAGAATCATGGGAGTTTGAATCAAAATCTTCAACTCAGATAAGACAGATTTGACCCATTGTAATTCACAACATGCATGTGCCATAGCACGATACTCAGCCTCAGTACTAGATCGTGCCACCACTTGTTGTTTCTTGCTCTTCCAAGTAATCAGATGATCACCAAGAAAGGTGCAGTAGCCAGATGTAGATCGTCTATCAACTTGATTACCAGCCCAATCTGCATCTGCATAACCTGTAAGAGTCAAGGAAGATAGAGGACTCTTGGGTTTATAATAAGTGATCCCCTTTCCAGGAGCACTTTTCAGATATCTCAGAATCCTGCATACAGCTGTCCAATGTGACTGTCGTGGTGTACACATGTGTTGACTTACTACTCCAACAGCAAAAGAAATATCAGGTCTTGTGACAGTTAGGTAAATCAGCTTCCCAACTATTCTCCTGTAGTGACCTGGATCTGAATATGCAATATCATCTTCCACCTCCTTGATGTGATAATCCATAGGAGTGGATACAGGCTTAGAATCAGTCATACCCGTTTCCTGTAGTAAGTCAAGCACATACTTTCTCTGGGAGAGATTGATACCTGCATGGGATCTAAGTACCTCAATCCCTAGAAAATATCTCAGTTTCCCAAGGTCCTTTGTGTGAAAATGATGTTGTAGTCCTTCTTTCACACGTGATATGCCTGTAGAATCACTGCCAGTAATCACAATATCATCAACATAGACAGCAATAATTATGGACCCACCAGAAGAATTTGAATAAAATAGAGAGTGATCAGTCATAGAACGAGAGAAGCCCATCTGTAAAACAACAGCACTGAACCTGTCAAACCAAGCCCGAGGAGATTGTTTTAACCCATAGATAGCCTTCTTCAATTTGCAGACCTGCTGACACTCCCCCTGAGCAACAAAACCGGGTGGTTGCTCCATATACACCTCTTCCTGAAGAACCCCGTGAAGAAAGGCGTTCTTGACATCCAGCTGGAAAAGAGGCCAATCAAAAGTAGTAGCCAAAGAGATAAGGATCCGTACAGAATTGAGACGAGCAACCGGAGAAAAGGTCTCAAAGAAGTCCACTCCATATGTCTGTGTGTAGCCCTTGGCTACCAATCTGGCCTTCAACCGCTCAATCGAACCGTCAGGATTGTGTTTCACTGTGAAGACCCATCTGCAGCCCACAACTTTCTTGCCCGCAGGTAAGGAAACCAGATCCCATGTGCCATTATCAACCAGAGCAGAAATTTCCACCTGCATGGCCTGCATCCAGCCACTGTCCTTCATAGCCTCTAAGTGGTTCCTTGGTATTTGAACAGAATCCATCCCAACAGCAAATGCACGAGCCTGTGTAGATAAGTGCGACAAACAACATACATTGGATATGGGATGTCGAATAGTACATGATCGTATACCTTTCCGGACAGCAATAGGAAGATCAAGATCAGAAGCCGCTGCAGGATTCTCTTGAGTAGAAGATGGGGAAGGAGGCTCATGGACTTGTGCCGCTACCTCATCTGGATCCGGTCTACCTCGTCTATGATAAACCTGGGTATAGGGTTGAATGGTAGGTGGATCAGGCGATATGTCTTCAACAATGATAGGTGGCACTCCCTCACTTGGAATTGCAGGTGGCACTCCCTCACTCAATTGCTCCCCCTTGCTCATAGCATGTGCAAAATACGGGCAGGTTTCATGAAAGGTGACATCCTTAGAGACAAACATACGACGCAAATTGGGGCAATAACACTTGTAACCTTTACTCGTACCAGAGTAACCAAGAAACAAGGTTTTCAAGGACCGAGGAGAGAGTTTGTCTTGTTTGGGATCAAAATTATGAACAAAGGATGTACAACCAAAAACCCGAAGCGGCACATGAAACGGTGTGTCCATAGGGCGTAAAACAGAAAAAGGAGTGCGCCCATTCAAAACAGAAGAGGGCTGCCGATTAATCAAAAAACAGGCAGTGAGAAGAGCCTCAGACCAGAAACGTTTAGGCACATTGGATGCAAACATGATAGACCTAGTGATATCCAAAAGATGGCGATTTTTACGTTCAGCAACACCATTCTGCATAGGAGTATGAGGACAAGAAGTGTGGTGAATCATACCAACCAAACTGCAAAACTCATTCATTGCTTTCTGAACATACTCAAGGGCATTATCAGATTGAAAAATTTTGATATTGCAGTTAAATTGAACTTGAATTTGTTTATGAAAATGTTTGATAATGGAAAGCACAGACTCCCGACTTTTCAACAGATAAATCCATGTCATGCGAGAGTAATCATCAACAAAGGAAATGAAATAACTAAAACCATTATAACTTTGGTTTTTAACAGGACCCCATACATCACTGTGAACCAACTCAAACGGGCTAGAAGCCCGATTATTGACACGGACAGGATAGGACAACCGATGATGTTTGCCCAACTGACAAGACTGACACTCTAATGAAGACACATGAGCAAGATCGGGTTCCAATTTCTTCAGGCTGTCTAAGGATGGATGGCCATATCTGCAATGCCATAGCAAGGGGGAACCACTCAGCATGGCGGAGGAAACTGGAGCAGGAGGTGGAGGACGAGGTAGATAATCACCAGGAAAGAGGTAGAGGTCACCTTTCCTAGGCCCCCCACCAATCATCTTCAAACTCTTGAGATCATGTAAGACAAAGCAGGAAGGCCCAAAAGTTACTGTGCAGTTCATAGTGTCAATCAACTTGGCAACAGAAAGTAAATTGAAAGGAAATTCAGGCACAAAATGAACAGATTTCAAATCAATATCTGGAGTAAGGGACACAGAACCACTAGCCACCACCCTCCTCACAGAACCATCTGCCAAGGTAACAGATGGGTGAGGAATATATGAGTCAAAAGTGCGAAGCAGTCGCCTCATACCAGTCATGTGCTGGGAGGCACCAGAGTCAACCACCCAGGGAGTTGCGGATCCAGTAGCCATAAAAGATGTAGCCTGATTACCCGCGGTAGAGGCAAGGTGCGCTGAAGAAGCAGAAGAGGCGCCCACACTCCAATGTTGAGTAGCCTGAATAAACCGGTCATACTCCTCCTGAGTAAGTGTAATGCCAGAGGAAGTTGAGCTCGCAGGTGTAGAGTCAGAAGTAGCACAATTAGCAGCTCCAGCAGGTGGGGCGGCAGGTCGCCCATGTTTCTTCCAGCATCTGTCAACAGTGTGCCCCGGTCTGTCACAGAAAGTGCAGCGAGGACGAGTCCCACGTCCTCTGCCCAAGCCAGGCCTGTCAGCTGTAGTAGATGCAGGTCGTCCTCCGCGAACTGCTGCAGCAATGGAGGCATGAGAATCTCCAGAAGGAACAACCGGAGAAGGATCAACAGATTCAAAGGTGGACTGTTGAATCCTAGAGAAGGCCTCCGCAAGGCTCGGTAATCTGTCAGATGCAAGAATCACACTACGCGCTGAACCAAACGAGGAGCTAAGGCCGGAGAGGAACTTGGCAGTGACAAGATCATCTCTGTCTTTAATCTGCTCAGCAACCTTCACGGGATGATAGTAGCTCAACTCCTGGGAAATAGACTGAATCACACCAAAATACTCTTCAAGGGATCGATCACCCTGTTTCTCTGCAAACAGACGATCATAGATCATAAACTGGCGAAGAGCATTTTTCTCCTGAGCATAGTGCTGCTTAACAGCATCCCAAATCTCCTTAGCAGTGGAGTAGAACATGAACCTCGAAGCAATAGACGGTTCCATGCTACCCCATAGCCAAGTCTTCACAAGGCTGTCAAGACGTTTCCACTCTGCATAGTCTTTGTCAGCGCTCGTGAGAGGCGCAGAATCAACAAACTTGGCGCGGTCCCTCGATTCCAAGACAGTATGAACCGCATTCATCCAAAGCAGAAAGTTCTTCCCATTGAGCTTGATAGGAATAGGCGAGACCTCATAATAGGTCTTGTTCTCCATGATGCAACAGGGATATGGGTGACGGAGTGATACACGTCACGCAGAAGGCTGAGTGGACGGATAGATACACGTCCCGTGACGGAGAGATACACGTCACGACAGAAACTGGAAAGAGGATGCGTTACTGACGCATCGACAGCCTTCAAACGAGAGGTTCCTAATCACACATGAAGGAGATGTGATTAGGAAGCCACACTGGAAAAGACGAGACCCCCGGGTAGGACTTTAGAAGGCCGTTGTATCAACCGAAGATCCCCGAGCAGCAAGATCGGCGCCCGAAAAAGAAACCGAAAAAGGCTGAAAAAGAGCCCGGAGACGTAGACTGAGCCTGTAGAGTGGTGCGACGGGATCTACGGCAGCATGGGACGAGCCACCGAGGATCAGCGGCGCCGCACGGAAGGCCCTTGCCCCTGCCGCACGCCGGCGGCAAGGTGCAGCAGCCGCTGCTGCTGGCTGCGGCGGCGGGAGAGGCGGCCGGCGCCCGGCGGCTGAAGGAGAGGGGCGGCGGGAGGAAGAGAGAGGAGGGGGGGGGGGGGCGGCGCTGGGTGGGAGGGCCGGCGGCTGCGGAAGCCTAACCTGCTCTTGATACCATGTCAAAGGAGAGGCGGCTGTGGTGTTGTTGCACGTATGCAACGTGAGCAACCCAATAGGGTTCTCTTCTCTATTTATAGTAAAAGGTAATTTACATGTAGGTACAGCAGTAATATGAAATAGGAAATAAATACAAAGTGAAGATATATTAACACTACTTATATAATGGAATAGATGAATTATGATTTATGTGTTCAAAACTATATATATACATATATATATATATATAAATCAAACAAAGTAACATCAACGAACACTTATTTCATATGATATCATATGTCAAGTCATTTGTACCTATAATGTAGATCCATACATAATAGGTCAAGTAAGAGGTGAATTATACCTTGAATCGAGATAACATAATCACCACATTCCTGAGGTCAACTACAACCTTGGACAACCGTGATTAAGACAAGATCATATTTACCAAGCTTAGATTCTCATCATAATCGAAGTTATGCCATTACAATACATTCAACATTACTAATCTTATTATCTGGAAATTATGTTACTGATGTCATATTTCATATGACCATAAATTTGTTGAACAACTTACATTCCAATTTCTTTATATTTGCATCTAACTCTAACTACTACATATTGTAATGATAAAAGAATTGTATTATTGTGATAATTAATACAAGCATAGACCCTCCCTATATAGGATAGGATGAGTCTGTAAATATAGAGTTCACCAATATAGGATAAAAGATAGGATACTAAAGAGTATAAAATAAATAACATAAAACTAATATGTTAACACGTCCCCTCAAGCTAGAGCATCAATATCATGTATGCCGAGCTTGTCTATCATAGAGATGAATAATATCTTTGGCAACAATTTTGTAAATATGACAGCATGTTGATCTAAGGAGCATAGATAACGAGGGAGCTCCGGGGTACAAAACATTATATGGGACTTGGTTGTTCAAAACATAAGAGGGCATTCAATTTATCAAAAACCAGGCAGTGGAGACAGCATCAGTCCAAAACGGCTTAGGGAGATCATAGTTGAACATAATTGTCTTCGAAATTTCCAGGAGATGATGATTCTTACGCTCAACAACACTATTCTGTTCAGGAATGTAAGAACAAGAAGTTTGATGAATGGTACTAGTTTTTACAAAAAATATTGACCGAATGTTGCATGATTTCAAGGGTATAGAGATATGTTGTTTTCTGTTATGTCTTGTTGAGTGTCATGTGCATAGCATGTGCCTCACTTATGTTGTTTACTTCTGTAGTTTAGTCACATATTGCTCATCTCTGCTTTAGTCTCTACTCTCTTCTGTTATATAAGAGACTGCACTGTACACTGTTTTACTCACTCAATAAACAAGCCTTCATTTATCTATATGGTATCAAGAGCAGGCCCAGTCCTAGTTTTTCTGTCCCACCCTGCCCCCATGCCCTGAAGTGCCCCCCTCCCCCCCCGCCGCCCCCCCCCTCACCACCAACCACCGCCCCTCCCCCCCCCTGCTGCCGCCGTAGCAGCTCCACCCCCCTCACCCATCGATTGTCGCTATCCCTCCCTCTCCACCCCCGCATCCATCTTCTTCCTTCTTCACCAATCCCATCCTTCCTTTTCTCCTACCGGGTAATTGACTCTTTCAGACAGCCATAGACCTCTCACGTTGAGAGTCCCCTATGTCTCCAGTTCCTTTTCTGCCTGCGCCTCATGAAGGATTATTGATTTCCTCATGGCGGCGTAGGTTTTCTTCATCTATCTCTGCCCGAATACGGGTTCTTCTGATCTGATGCGTCAGATCCCTGCTGCTGCCACTGCCCCATAGCGGGTTTATTATTTATGTTTGTTGCTGCCCGTCGTGGGTTATTTACTTGCTGCCTGCTGCTGCTACGTCACCTTTCTGCTAGCGTCTGCCTCTGCCCAGTATGGCATTTGTGGAGCCTCCTAGATCTCTCTGTGTTACCACGGTCAAGCTCGATGGATCCAACTACCATCTGTGGTCGGCATCTTTTGTTCTATATGTGAAGGCTCAAGGCAGATACTTTCATCTTACTACTGATCCACCTCCTGCTCCTGATGCTACTGCTGACGACAAGACCAAACAGGCTTATGCCCAATGGTCTAAAGATGACTCGGGCGTTATGTCCTGGCTACTCAACAGCACCGAGCCGCGCATTAGTCAGTCTCTCTTGTGCCTTCATGATGCCAAAGCAATGTGGGACCAGTTGTCTCATGTCTACTCACACCAGTAAAATCTGAAGAGGGTTTTTGAAATTTTCAAAAACCTAGCCAAAAAGGAGTACTCCTCATATGCGTCCATTGAAGATATTTACAACCAGTGCTCCGCTCTCTGGAACGAGTATGAGATCTACCACCCGTTGACTGCCTGACATCAAAGAAGCTCAGAAGCAGCGCAATGAACTCCAACTGGTTCAGTTCTTGGCTGCACTTCCCGCTTCTTTTTCGGTGTGGTTGATCAAATATTGTCTAGTGATCCGCTACCAACTCTTCGCGATGTTCTAAAGAGAGTCTAGCGACTACCTTCTGTTTCCTCTACACCAGCAATTGAGCATCCTGCCATGGTTGTTCATACTACTGATTCTGGACATGGCCACAGTCGTTGACGTGGCCGTGGAGGACGTCCACCACCTTCTGGAGGAAGAGGCACTTCCACAGCTCCTGGGCGAGGTCAAGCCACTGGACCTCGCTACTGCAACTGGTGTGGTCATGACAATCACACTGAAGATAGGTGCTGGATCAAGCACGACAAGCCAGCCTGGGCAAACCAGGCCTCCATTGAAGCTACTACAGAAGCCGCATCAGATCCACCAGCTGCTCCTCCATCCACTGACTAGCTTCGCTCTGAGTTTGAGAAATTTTTCCAAAAACGAATGACTCAACTACCCTCGACATCCACGGGAGGCTCTTCTGCTATGCTGGCGTCTCCCTCTGCTGGTAACCAAAAGTGGTGTATTTATTCTGGGGTGTCTGTTCACATGGCAGGCGACCTCCACCTATTTTCTGCCCTATCTAAAACTTCACATATTCCATCTGTCACCGTTGCTAATGGCTCGAAAGCACCTGTACATGGCATTGGCACGGTTCTGTTATCTCGCAAGATGAATCTTCACTCTATTTTATATATACCTCAGTTTCCTGTTAATTTACTATCTGTCAGTAAAACTGTAAAACAACTTCAGTGCTCTATTAAATTTGATCCCTCTGATTGTGTTTTGAAGGATCTCTGCACGAAGACGAGGATTGGTTCGGGCCATGAAGGACCAGATAGACTTTACCACTTAGACGGACCACCTGCGGCGTCAGCTCTCTTATCTACATCTGTCTCAGGACTGCAGTGGCACGTTCGGCTGGGTCATCCGTTTGCTGCAAAGATGAAGTTTTTATTTCCTGCTTTAGCTGAACATAAATTCTCTTGTGAAACCTGCGCTTTGAGTAAACAAACGAGGTCTGTTTTTCCTGCAAAGAATGATATTGGGTCTAAAGATATGTTTGACATTGTTCACTCTGACATCTGGGGTCCATGTAGTGTCCCGAGTCAATCTGGTGTTAAGTATTTCTTGACATTTATTGATGATTATTCCCATGCTACCTGGCTTTTTCTGCTTAAAGACTGTAGTACTGTTTTGGACAATACCTGTGTTTTCTTCTCAGAAATAAAAACCCAATTCAATAAAACCATCAAAATTCTTCGTACTGACAATGCCCTAGAGTTTATGCAAAAATTTGTCACCTCATTTTGTTCTAATCATGGCACCATACACCAAACCACTTGTCCCTATACTCCTCAGCAAAACAGTGTTGTTGAACGCAAAAACCGCCATCTCTTAGAGTTTGCTTGCACTCTTCTTATCCATTACAAAGTCCCTCACCGTTTCTGGCCTGAGGCTGTCACTACGGCATGTTTTCTTATAAACCGCATGCCCTCCTCTGTTTTATAAAATCGCATCCCATACTCTATCTTGTTTCCTGATGCACCTCTGTTTCCTATACCACCTCGCATTTTTGGGTGTACCTATTTTGTTAAAAACATGCGCCCAGGAATGTTGAAACTTGACCCTCGGTCTACTAAGTGCATTTTCTTGGATTATTCACGAACTCAGAAAGGCTATCGCTGCTTTGATCCGATACTTAGACAGTGGTTTGTCAGTGCGGATGTTGTCTTCTTTGAGCATATGCCCTTCTTTTCTGAGGATGGAGCTAGCCTAACTCCTGATGTGTTGGCACAAACACCTCTACCGGACATTGTTGAAAATCTATTTGTATCTGACCAGTCTGAAGAACGTCCACTGCAAGTGTACAAACGCCGACCGAAGACAAGCACTCCTTCAATGGCCCCTCCTCGACCAATTCCTGTGTCTGCGGATGATCAAATAAATACTGAGGTAAACTCTGATCTGCACCTTCCTATCATCTTAAGGAAAGGTGTACGCTCCTGTACTAAGCATCCTATCAGTCATTTCTGCACTTCTGATAATCTGCATAACAACTTTGCCTGCTTTACTACTGCACTATCTGCTGTCAGTATTCCGAAAAATGCTACAGAGGCTCTTACTATTCCAGCATGGAAGAAGGCAATGGACCAGGAAATGCAGGCACTATGTGATCGCAAGACATGGGAGCTTGTGGATCGTCCGGCTTCTTGCCCTACAGTGGGCTGTCGTTGGATCTTTACTATTAAATATCAACCGGATGGTACTATTGAACGTCTCAAAGCCCGTCTTGTTGCTAAGGGCTACACACAGACCTACGGTGTTGATTATTTTGAGACTTTCTCTCCTGTTGCACGGTTAAACTTTGTTCGCATTCTGATTTCTGTAGCTGTAAATAAAGATTGGTCACTTTGTCAGCTTGATGTGAAAAATGCATTTCTTTATGGAGATTTACAAGAAGAAGTATACATGGAGCAACCACCTGGATTCGTTGCTCAGGGGGAGTCTGCCTCCAAAGTATGTAAGTTGCATAAGGCTATCTATGGTCTCAAGCAAAGTCCACAAGCCTGGTTTGACAAGCTTAGTCAAATTTTAGTCACCTTTGGCTTTCGTCGTTCTCATTCTGACCATTCTGTCTTCATTCGAAAGACAGTAGCCGGACTTGTGATTTTGATTGTTTATGTGGATGACATAATATTATCTGGCAGTGACACAGTGGGCATACAGGAAACTAAAACTTAGACAAGCATTTTATCACTAAAGATCTGGGAAAACTTTGATATTTTCTAGGCATTGAAGTCTCCAGATCATTTACAGGACTGTGTCTTTCTCAGAGGAAATATGTACTTGATCTGTTGCAGGAAACTGGCATGCTTGATTGCAAACCGGCTAACACTCCACTTGATCCAAACATGGACTGGGATGATGCAAACTCTCCTCCCTATGCTGATCATCACCAGTTCAGGAGGCTGGTAGGCAAGCTTATTTACTTGTTGTCACACGAGCTGATCTTACTGTTGTTGTTGGATTCATCAACCGGTATTTTGACAAACCCCGGCAATGTCATTGGGATGTTGTACACCATATTCTGAGATATCTTAAAAGCTCTCCAGGAAAAGGCTTGATGTATAAAAAGCATGGTCACTGCAACCTATATGGGTTCTCTGATTCAGACTATGTGGGAAGTCGTTCTGATCAGAAGTCAACTTCAGGCTACTATACTTTTGTAGGTGGAAACCTTATCACCTGGCGAAGCAAAAACAGACTGTTGTCGCCAATTCCAGTGCAGAGGCGGAATACCGAGCAATGGCTCATACTACTTGCGAACTGTTATGGGTTCAGAGTCTCCTTCAGGAATTTGACATATCTTATTCTAGCCCTATTCTTATGTTTTGTGACAATAAGGCCTCCATTTTTATTGCGAGCAACCCCACATTTCACGAAAGGACGAAACATATCGAGGTCGACTGTCACTTTATTCGAGAAGCAGTTCTCACTGGCAAAATTTGCACGCCATATCTCAGTACCGACAAGCAAGTTGCAGACATCTTCACAAAGATACTTCCCAAAGCTTGCTTTCTAACTCTGATTGAAAAGTTGGGCATGTTCAACATATACGCTCCAGCTTGAGGGGGAGTAAAGAGATATGTTGTTTTCTGTTATGTCTTGTTGAGTGTCATGTGCATAGCATGTGCCTCACTTATGTTGTTTACTTCTGTAGTTTAGTCCCATATTGCTCATCTCTGCTTTAGTCTCTGTGAAACAGCCTGCTTCCCGGTCGATACCATCGACAGGTGGTCGATGGTATCGAGACTATCACAGCAACAGAACATCATTCTGTCGATGGTATCGACAGAAGGTCAGAGGCGGAATCTGGCGATCTGCCTCTTGTCTCTATTTTTATTATATCACTTGTTTTATTGTTTTTCTTGGTTTTTCTCCTTTGTACCACCTTGTATCTTACCCTAATATATAAAAAGGAGTGAGACGGCTATTGCCCTCACACACAACAGCTGCACCTAGCAACCGCCAACATTGTTCGTCTCCCTTCTCTCTCGTTAACATGGTATCAGAGCAAGGTCTGCTCTAGGCCGCTGTCTCTCTCCACCGGCAGTCCCTCCCTCTTCCTTCTTCTTCCTCTTTGTCCGCCGGATCTTCTCCTTCCTTCCTCCCTCCGGATCTTCTCACCGCGGCACCGGCAGCAGCAGTTGCGGCTGAGCTGCCGCACGGCGTGCAGCCGTAATCCGTCGCTTTGAGGATCTTCGGGTGATCCGACGGCGATCTAAAATCTGAACCAGAGGACTAGTCTCTCTACGGTTATTATCCTAGTCACACATCCTCAATGTGTGATTAGGAAAATCGTCCGGAGGTTGTGAATGCGTCAGTAACACATTTCTCTTTATTTCTTGTGTGACGTGTATCTCTCTGTCACCTCAGTCTTCTTTGTGGCGTGTATCAATCTGTCACACAATCCCGTTCTATAATGTGGGACATCAAGACGCCTATGATCTACAACGAGGTGTCTCCTATCGCCTCCATCAAGCTCGACGGGAAGAATTTTCTTCTATGGATGAATGTTGTTCACACTGTCCTGGAGTCTCGTGACAAGGCGGGACATGTTGACTCAGGTCCTCTGGCCTCTACTGACAAAGGATATGCTGAATGGAAGCGTCATGATAGTCTGGTGAAGACTTGGTTGTGATACAACATGGAACCTGCAATTGCGGCAAGGTTCATGTTCTATTCAACAGCTAAGGAGATATGGGACGCAGTGAAGCAGCATTATTCTCAAGAAAAAAATGCGCTTCGGCAATTCATGATTTATGACCATATGTTTGCTGAGAGGCAGGGTGACAAATCTCTTGAGGAGTACTTTGGAGCTATTCAGGCACTTGCTCAAGAGCTGAGCTATTATCATCCAGTGACTGTTGCTGAACAGATCAAGGACGGGGACGATCTAGTTACGGCTAAATTTTTATCCGGGCTTAACCCTTCGTGCGGTTCCGTCCGGAGTGTCATTTTGGCTTCTGATAAAGTACCCAGTTTTGTGGAAGCCTATTCAAGAATACAACAATCTATCTTTGAGTCTGCTACTCCTGATCCTGCTATATCTTCTGGGGAGTCTCATGCATCCGTAGCTGCTGCGGTGAGAGGAGGACGACCTGGTATGGGCAGAGGACGTGGGACACGTCCTAAGTGCACTTTCTGTGACAAATTGGGATATACAGTGGAGAAGTGCTGGAAGAAACATGGGAGACCTGCTGCACCACCTGTAGGGACAGCACATTATGCCACTACTACAGATTCCTCTTCTTCTGCTGTGGGAACTACTTCTGGAACCGGTATCACGCTTACTCAAGAGGAGTATGATCGGTTTATTCAGGCTACACAACACATGAGTATGGGATCATCGTCATCATCGTCAGCAAACCTAGCATCTACTGCGGGTAATCAGGCTACATCTCTCATAGCTTCTGGCTCTACTTCATCTTGGGTGGTTGATTCTGGCGCGTCACAGCACATGACTGGTATGAGGAGATTGCTCCACTCTATTGACTCATATATCCCTCACCAATCTGTTACACTGGTAGATGGTTCAGTGAGGAGAGTGTTAGCTAGTGGATCTGTCCCTCTAACACCCAAGATTGATCTCAAATCTGTACACTTTGTGCCTGAGTTTCCTTTTAATCTTCTTACTGTTGCAAAATTGATTGACACTGTAAACTGTACGGTAACATTTGGCCTTCTTGTTTTGTATTACAGGATCTCAAGAGTATGAGGACGATTGGTGGGGGACCTAGGAAAGGTGATCTCTACCTTTTTCATGGTGACAATCTGCCTTGCCAAGTATCTGCTCCTACTCCATCCGTCCTCTTGAGTGGTTCCCCCTTACTATGGCATTGCAGATATGGACATCCTTCCTTAGAGAGCCTGCGCAAGTTGGAACCAGAGTTGTCCCAAGTGTCATCTTTAGAGTGTCAGTCATGTCAGTTGGGAAAGCATCATAGGTTATCTTATCCCAGTCGTGTCAATAAACGGGCTTCTTGTCCTTTTGAGTTAGTCCACAATGATGTGTGGGGTCCTGTTAAAGACCAGAGTTATAATGGTTTTCGTTACTTTATTTCTTTTGTGGATGATTTTTCTCGAATGACATGGATCTACCTTCTCAAAAGTCGAGAGTCTGTGCTATCTATTGTGAAACATTTCCATACTGAAATAAAAGTCCAGTTTGACTGCAATATAAAAATTCTTCAATCTAATAATGCTTTAGAATATGTTCAAAAGGCTATGTCTGATTTTTGCAGCTCTGTAGGTATGATCCATCGCACATCGTGTCCTTACACCCCTCAGCAGAATGGGGTGGCTGAGCGGAAGAATCGCCATCTGCTTGATATTGCTCGATCTATTATGTTTCAATCCAATGTTCCCAAGAAATTCTGGTCCGAAGCCCTTTTAACTGCTTGTTTCTTAATTAATAGACAACCATCTTCGGTTCTTAAAGGACAGACTCCCTTCTCTGTGTTGCGACCCACGGATCAACCCTTTTCTGTCCCCCTTAGAGTGTTTGGTTGCACTTCCTTTGTCCATAATGTTGACCCTAAGGCCGACAAGCTTTCTCCTAGGTCTGTTAAAACCTTGTTCCTTGGTTACTCTAGTACTAGCAAAGGATACAAGTGTTACTGTCCTAGTCTTCGTCGGATGTTTGTGTCTCGGGATGTTACTTTCCATGAGACCACTCCATATTTCTCTGATTCTATAAGTAAGGGGGAGCAATTGAGAGAGGGAGTGCCACCAGTTTTTCAGAGTGATAGAGTGGCACCATCTGTGCAGAGTGAGGGAGCGCCACCCATCATTCCTGATTATACTTTTATTCCGGATGAGCAAGCAGCAGACAGGTCTGTTATTGAGCACTACCCACATGTTTATAGTAGGCGAGGCAGACATGATCCAAAAGTGGTAGCGACACCAATCTCTGAGCCTTCATCTTCGTCTTCTACTCATGGGATTCCTACAGAAGCATCAGATCTTGATCTTCCTATTGCTGTTAGGAAAGGTACTCGTTCTTGTACTATTCGACATCCTATTACAAATGTGTGTTGTCTGTCCCACTTATCTAAGCAGGCCCGCACATTTGCTATTGGGATTGATTCTGTTGATATACCAAGGAATCACTATGATGCTATGAAGGACAATGGCTGGAAACATGCAATGCAGCTTGAGATGTCAGCTCTTTTGCATAATGACACATGGGATCTTGTTGACTTACCTACAGAGAAGAAAGCAGTGGGTTGCAGATGGGTTTTCACCATCAAACATAATCCGGATGGATCTGTTGAGAGGTTGAAGGCCAGATTGGTAGCAAAAGGCTACACACAGACCTATGGAGTTGATTTCTTTGAGACTTTTTCTCCATTAGCTCGTCTAAATTCTGTGTGAATTATTATTTCTCTAGCTACTACCTTTGATTGGCCCCTATTTCAGCTTGATGTTAAGAATGCCTTTCTACACGGTGACCTCCAGGAAGAGGTATATATGGAGCAACCTCCTGGGTTTGTTGCTCAGGGGGAGTGTCAAAAGGTCTGTAAATTGAAGAAAGCCATATATGGTTTGAAACAGTCTCCTCGAGCGTGGTTTGACAAGTTCAGTGAGGTTGTACTCCAGATGGGCTTCTCTCGCTCCATGATTGATCACTCTTTATTTTACTTTAGCTCTTCCTGTGGCTCTATCATTATGGCAGTATATGTTGATGACATAGTAATTACCGACAGTGATTCTACAGGCATATCTCGTGTGAAGGAAGGGTTGCAGAGACACTTCCAAACGAAGGATCTGGGTAAACTGAGATATTTTCTGGGCATTGAGGTGCTTAGATCTCATGCATGTATCAATCTATCTCAAAGGAAATATGTGTTGGACTTACTACAGGAGACAGGCATGACTGAATCTAAACCGGTATCTACTCCTATGGATTATCACATCAAGGAGACGGTTGATGATGTTGAGTACTCAGATCCAGGATATTACAGGAGAATAGTTGGCAAGCTAATATATCTGACTGTTACACGACCTGACATCTCTTTTGCTGTAGGAGTTGTGAGTCAACATATGCACTCACCACGACAGTCACACTGGACAGCAGTTTGTCGGATTCTGAGATATCTGAAGAGTGCTCCTGGTAAAGGGATCACATATTCTAAACCCAAGGTGCTTCCATCTACTTTGACTCTCACTGGGTATTCAGATGCAGATTGGGCTGGTGATCATACTGATAGAAGGTCTACATCAGGCTATTGTACTTTCCTAGGTGACCATTTGATTACCTGGAAAAGCAAAAAGCAGAATGTGCATTCATACACGTCCAAGCTCAAGCACGCCATTCCTTATGTATCTTGTTAAAATATAAGATGGATTGAATCATTGACTAGGAATACATGATTACAAAGACTGACGGCCTCTCCTTTATATAGGAGGAGAGACGCCCTATTACTTAGGACCCAAGTAATCTAAAGTAGACGGGCCGGAATATAAAGGCCCACTAAACTAATTAGCCTATTTAACTAATAGACTAATATAGACACTTTAACATATCTGAAACTTTGTTTAAATTTGAAGCATGCCAACTAGGAAAACAAATGTGCGGTATTTTTCTAGAAAATGAGCCTTTTTTCAAAATCTATTTTTGATATTGTACATGCGTATCTAGGGGTCCTGTTCAGTAACAAGTGTGACTGGATCCCATTACCTTTATTGATTATTACTCTTGGGCTACTTGGTTGTTTTTGCTCAAAGACATGGCTCATGTTCTTGGCACAGTTATTGCCTTCTTTGCTGAAGTTAAGACTCAATTCAATAAGCCCATATTTTTCAGACGAACAATGCCCTTTATAGATAAATGAAGGCTTGTTTATTGAGTCAGTAAAACAGTGTACAATGCAGTCTCTTATATAACAGAAGAGAGAGTAGAGACTGTTAACGAGAGAGAAGGGAGACGAACAATGTTGGCGGCTGCTAGGTGCAGCTGTTGTGTGTGAGGGCAATAGCCGTCTCACTCCTTTTTATATATTAGGGTAAGATACAAGGTGGTACAAAGGAGAGAAACCAAGAAAAACAATAAAACAAGTGATATAATAAAAATAGAGACAAGAGGTAGATCGCCAGATTCCGCCTCTGACCTTCTGTCGATACCATCGACAGGTCTGTCGATGGTATCGACAAAATGGTTATGTTGTAGTGATAGTCTCGATACCATCGACCACCTGTCGATGGTATCGACCGGGAAGCAGGCTGTTTCACACTCCCCCTCAAGCTGGAGAGTACACATCGTGTATGCCCAGCTTGCCACATAACCTCTGTCGATGGTATCGACAAAATGATGTTATGTTGTAGTGATAGTCTCGATACCATCGACCACCTGTCGATGGTATCGACCGGGAAGCAGGCTGTTTCACACTCCCCCTCAAGCTGGAGAGTACACATCGTGTATGCCCAGCTTGCCACATAACCTCTGAAAAGCTGCCGGACCCAAAGGCTTTGTCAAGATATCCGCCAGTTGATCTTCAGACTTGACGTATGGCGTCACAATAGTGCCATCTTTGATTTGATCACGAATAAAATGGCAATCAACTTCTATATGCTTTGTACGCTCATGAAAGATAGGATTCCTAGCAATGTGTATAGCAGACTGGTTGTCACACTTGAGCTCCATAGAAGACATAATAGGGATTTTTAACTCAGAAAGAACAAATTTGACCCATTGTAGTTCACAACATGCATGGGCCATAGCACGATATTCAGCCTTAGTGCTGGATCTGGCTCAGTCAATACTACCACTAAAGTCCTGAAATAGATGAAGATAGCAGCTCAGCAGTTTGTGGAACATCAGGATAGTATAAAGTGTATGGTCCCTTGTGGTTCAAACCAATCTGCATCCTCATGCGGAGATCCTGAAAGATACATCCATCAGGGTCACACGTAATAGAGCATTGAAGTTGTCTGACTGTTTTACTAACAAAAAGAAGATTCAGAGGAAATCGAGGGACATTTAAGGCAGACCTGAGTAAAAGTTGTTTGTCATTTGAATATTACTAATCGCATGTATCGGGGCTTGTGTGCCATCAGCAACAGTCATAGGTGGAACAACAGAAGAAGTAGTTGTATCAGGAAAAAAAAAGTTTAGAATTGTCAGAAAAATGAGTAGAAGCGCCAGCGTCGATGATTCATTTGTTTTTACCATAAGGAACCGAGGATGCTAGAGTAGAAGAATCAACATTCGGGCGTGTACCCGTTGTCGGAGCCAAGAGTCATTCTTGGAAAAGTTTTTCAAATTCAGCTCGAACCCAATCCTTAGAAGCAGTGGAGGTTTGTGTCGATTCTTCCTCGGTGTAGTTAGTAGACGCCTGACTAGCCCATGGGTTGGGATAACCATGTTTCACCTAGGGGTGATGGTTGATTCCGAATGGTTATTTTTTTTAGACAATTTGGCTAATTCGGTTAATTTGGTTAATTTAGTTCAGTTAATTGGTTAAATGGTTAATTTTTCGGTTAAAAATATTTTCTGGTTGGTTAACCGAATTAATTGAATAGTCAACAATTTATTCAAAAACTTTAACCTAGACATATATATACCTATATAGTTGTACTTTTATTTTAAAAACCTCCACATTTATATATTAATCATGTTTTTACGAATTCTGTAGCGCTATATTTATATGCAATACTATAATAATATGACAATTGTTTAAAAAATGTATGAGTATCTTTATTAGTATATAGACTTTCCTGTGTTTTTTACTTAGTCTATTTTTCTCTTTACTGTGTTATTCTTGTGGTTTGTTTTATCCCACATGGATTATCTCTAAATCCTGTGGTCTTCTCTTGTCTTATAAAAGAGAACCTTGTACTCCTTTTTTAATCATCTCAATAATAGGATTATTAGCCACAACTTTTAGATGGTATCAGAGCCTCCCGATCCTCCCTAACCCTGATCCCTTCCCATCAACCTCAGCCGCCACCCCCTTTCCCTTCTCCCAAGCCGCCGCCGCCCACCCTGCCCCCCCCCTCCTGCAGCCACCGACCAGCCCTCCAGCCGCCGTCACCCACCTCCCCTACCTCATTCCCTTGCCGCCCACCTCCTTCCCTCCCTTCTCCTCCACCGCAACCCCCCCCCTTCTTCCCTCGTCTCCGTATGCTCTTCCGAAGAAGCTTACGTACAGCCCGTGTCTTTTCCAGTTCTGGCACGTTGAAGGCGTAAACCGGCCTTTCGCTTCTGCCTGCCTACGCCTCATGGTGGAGTGATCTTTTCTCCATGGTGGCGTAGGTTTCTTACATCTTTATCTGCCCCGTGAGGGTCTTCTGAGGTCCATGTGGATCTCCAACTTGCTACGTCTACTAGTCCATGTGGTGGACTCCTGCTACTGCTGATCCTTGCTGTGCCCGTGCTACTGTTCTGCTCTGGTCTGATGGCGACTCCAGATCTCCCGCGCACTCTCTGTGTTACTACGGTGAAGTTGGACAGTTCCAACTATCACCTATGGGCTGCCTCCTTTGAGTTGTATGTTAAATCCCAAGGTCGCTACTCTCATCTAACTACAAAAGGCCCGTCTCTACCTGCTCCTGATGCTGACGAGAAGACGAAACAAGCCTATGATCTCTGGTCCAAGGAGGACTATGGGGTCATGACATGGATGGTCAACAGCGCTGAAGCCAAGATCAGCCAGTCCCTACTCCGTCTTCATACTGCCAAAGAAATGTGGGAGCAACTCTCCCATGTTTACTCGCACCAACAAAATCCTAAGAAGGTCTTTGAGATCTTCAAACAACTTGCCAAACAAGAGTATTCTGCTACTGACTCCGTCGAGGATTACTACAACTCCTGTTGTGCCCTCTGGGATGAGTTCCAGGTGTATCATCCTCTTTCTACTGACATTGATGAACTTAATCGACAGCGGAACGAACTTATGTTAGTTCAATTCCTCGCGGGCCTACCTGCTTCCTTTACTGGTGTTGTGGACCAAATTCTCTCCAGCGACCCTTTACCCACTCTCCGTGATGTGCTCAAAAGGGTCCAGCGCTTACCTTCTGTGTCCCAGTCCGTGCCTGACTCTTCTGATGGGGCAGCCCTCGCTGTCTGCTCTGGTGATTCCTTTTGTGGTCGCGGTCGTGGCAGAGGTCGTGGCCGCGGAGGACGTTCTTCTGCTCCTGGTCGTGGCTCTGGAGTTGATCCTGTTGAATCATGCTACTGCACTCACTGCAAGCGCACCAACCATACTGAAGATTGTTGTTGGATCAAATATGGCAAACCTGACTGGGCCAATAAAGTGACTTCTGACCAGACTGAACCTGCTCCACCAACAGCTGACTGGATCCGCTCAGAATTTGAAAAACTGCTTCAAGCTCGCCTGGCTTCCTCTACTGATGCTTCAAATGATGGCAGCGCCGCCCTTCTAACCCAGACTGGTAAACCTTCATGGGTGATTGACTCTGGTGCGACCTCTCATATTTCTGGCAATCCTACTTTATTCTCTAAATTGCACAAGACATCTTTTATACCGCCTGTTACTTTAGTTGATGGCTCTAAATCGCCGGTTACTGGAATTGGTGATATAAGTTCTACTGGTAGTCTGCCACTGCAGTCCGCTCTTTATGTCCCTAAGTTTCCCCTTAATTTACTATCTGTCAGTAAAGCTGTATAGAGCCTTCGTTGCTCCATTAAGTTTGATCCGGATGGTGTTCTATTTCAGGAGCTGCGCACGAGGATGACGATTGGTTCAGGCCATGAGGGACCGGATGGACTCTACTACTTGGACGATCTGAAGCCAGCTGCATATTTGACATCATCCGTGGCCGACATTCAGTGGCATTATAGATTGGGACATCCCTCTGCTGCAAAATTAAAAGCTTTATTACCTGATGTAGTTAGTTCTGTTTTTCATTGTGAGACATGCCAGCTTGGCAAGCAAACTCGTGCTACTTTTTCACCAAAATTTTGCATTAGTTCTAAAGCTATCTTCGATATTATACATGCTGATGTTTGGGGTCCATGTGCTGTGACGAGTACCTCTGGTTTTAAATATTTTCTGAGCTTCATTGATGATTTCTCTAGAGCAACCTGGCTGTTTTTACTGAAAGATAGATCTACCATTCTTGAGAAAATTACTGACTTCTTTGCTGAAATCCGTACCCAGTTTGCTAAGCCCATTAAAATTTTGCGCACTGACAATGCTTTGGAGTTTATGCAAGCCTCTGTTAGTAGTTTTTGTCGTCGCCAGGGCACCATCCACCAAACTTCCTGTGCCTATACGCCGCAACAAAACGGTGTCGCTGAACGCAAAAACCGTCATCTCCTTGAAGTTGCGCGTACCCTTCTTTTTCACTACCATGTTCCTCAGTCTTTTTGGCCCGAGGCAATATCTACTGCTTGCAACCTCATTAATCGTATGCCATCCACTGTGCTCGGCAATAAGATTCCATATCAGGTCTTGTTTCCTGATATATCTCTTTTCTCTGTGCCTCCTCGTATCTTTGGGAGCACGTGCTTTGTTAAAAATCTCCGACCTGGCCTTACCAAATTGGATCCTAGAGCAACTAAGTGTGTTTTCTTGGGATATTCTCGCACTCAAAAAGGGTATCGATGCTACGATCCTGTTTCTAAAAAGTGGTTTGTCTCTACGGATGTAGTATTCTTTGAGCACATGCCTTTCTATTCTCCGGCTGGTTCTGCACTCACATCGGATGTACTAGTTGATACGCCTTTACCGGTTGTGGATGATTTGCCTGATAATTCTGATACTGCCTCCCCACCTGAAAAGCCACCTCTGAAAGTGTATCACAGAAGACAGAAGCCGACAGCTCCCTCTATGGCCTCTCCATCGTCTTCATCCTCTGTGCCAGATCAAACACCTCCGCAGGTATTTTCTGACCTTGATCTCCCTATTAGCCTGAGAAAAGGGACACGGACTTGTACTCAACATCCCATTGGGAATTTTTGTTCTACTGATAATCTTGGTGCTAATTTTACTACGGCCCTTTCTGCTATATTTGTCCCTAAAACTGCTGCTCAGGCCATTAAAAGTCATGCATGGCGTCAGGCTATGGAAATCGAAATGCAGGCGCTCACTGAGCGCAATACATGGCAACTTGTTGATCCACCTGCTGATTGCTCTCCTGTTGGTCGTCGCTGGGTCTTCACGGTCAAGTATCAACCGGATGGAACTGTTGAACAACTTAAGGCGAGACTAGTGGCTAAAGGCTATACACAAACCTATGGGGTCGACTACTTTGAGACTTTCTCTCCGGTGGCACGGTTGAACTCTGTGAGAATTCTTATTTCTGTTGCTATTAATTCTGACTGGCCTCTGTATCAGCTTGATGTCAAGAATGCTTTCCTGTATGGTGACCTTCATGAAGAAGTCTACATGTCACAACCCCCTGGTTTTGTTGCTCAGGGGGAGTCCTCTAAAGTATGCAGACTGAAAAAGGTGATCTATGGCTTGAAACTAGGGCTGGAAAAACTTGACCCGACCCGCTCGACCCGACCCGACTAAAGCGGGTTCGGGTCTTGATTTTTTCGACCCGACCCGATATACCCCGAACCCGAAAAACCCGAAATTATTTGCGGGTCGGGTCCGGGTTTGCAATTCTCGACCCGCAAAACCCGCTCGACCCGAAATTATATCTTTGTATGTATATATATTTTTCCATATTCTAGCCATATAAATTTTTAACACATACAAACATAAATTTGTGATAGTTTATATAAGTCTTTTCTTGCAAAACAATAATTAATTAGCAAATTCTGCAGCAATTTCGGGTTTAGCGGGTTTGAATTTTCGGGTTTTTCGGGTTTCTAATTTCGGGTTTTTCGGGTTTGCATTTTCGGGTTTTTCGGGATTGCATATTATATAATATTTTCGGGTCCATCGGGTTCATCGTTCGGGTCAAGCAGGTATGACCCGTAATTATTTTCGGGTCGGGTTCGGGTCGAGTAGATTTGATCTGACCCGAATTGACCCGAAATACGACCCGCCCAACCCGAACCCGATTGCCAGCCCTACTTGAAACAGAGTCCCAGAGCTTGGTTCGATAAATTAAGCACTATTCTTCATAATTTTTCATTCAAGCGCTCCCAGTCTGATCACTCTGTCTTTGTCAAGAATACTCCTGCTGGCATTATTATTCTCATTGTTTATGTTGATGATATTATCCTCTCAGGAAGTGATCCTGCTAGTATTCAGTCCACCAAGCACTATCTGGAAAAACATTTCGTCACTAAAGATCTTGGATCTCTTCGGTATTTTCTTGGGATAGAGGTGTCCCGGTCTTCTTCTGGCCTCTGCTTATCTCAGCGCAAGTATGTTCTGGATCTACTATCTGAAACTGGACTTCTAGGTGCTAAGCCTGCTAGCACACCTCTGGATCCGAACACCGACTGGGATGATGAGAATTCTCCTGCCTATCCTGACAATCATCAATATCGAAGAATGGTCGGTAAACTCATCTATCTTACTGTTACACGGGCTGATATTACTGCTGCTGTTGGATTGGTTAGTCGTTACCTAGATAAGCCTCGACAATGTCATTGGGACGCTGTCTGTCATATTCTGAAATATCTAAAAAGTTCTCCTGGAAAAGTCCTGCTTTACAAGAAACATGGCCACTGCAAACTTCTTGGCTATTCTGATTCTGATTACGCTGGTAGCAAGGTTGGTCGTCGCTCTATTTCTGGCTACTGCACGTTTGTGGGAGGCAACCTTGTCACTTGGCGAAGCAAGAAGCAGTCTGTAGTTGCTCGCTCAAGTGTTGAAGCTGAATATCGTGCCATGGCGCACACTACCTATGAACTGTTCTGGATTAGGAGCTTACTGAAGGACTTTGGTATCTCTGACTCGTCTCCTATTCCAATGTATTGTGACAACAAAGCAGCTACATTCATTGCCAGTAACCCTACTTTCCATGAGCGGACCAAGCACATTGAGGTGGATTGTCATTTTGTCCGCGAAGCTGTTCTCTCTGGCCAGGTCTCTACTCCCTACATTCATACGACTGATCAGGTGGCTGACATCTTCACAAAGATTCTACCAAAGACAAGGTTCACTGCTATGACATCCAAGTTGGGCATGATAGACATCTACGCTCCAGCTTGAGGGGGAGTATTAGTATATAGACTTTCCTGTGTTTTTTACTTAGTCTATTTTTCTCTTTATTGTGTTATTCTTGTGGTTTGTTTTATCCCACATGGATTATCTCTAAATCCTGTGGTCTTCTCTTGTCTTATAAAAGAGAACCATGTACTCCTTTTTTAATCATCTCAATAATAGGATTATTAGCCACAACTTCTAGAATCTTCATACAATATTATTACAACAGTGTTATTTGGTTAACCAAATTAGCTGACTGAATTAACCGTTGACCGACTAACCATAACTAAATTAACAGACACTAATTCGGTTAGGTTAACGGTTAAAATCTCAAACCACAAAGTAACCACTTAACCGAGCCGAATTAACCATAACCGACAAAATTAACCGAATGCTCACCCCTAGTATCACCTACCAGTGATCTTCATTGTGGTTATTTCACCCACAAAAGTTGTGATGTCTTAACCTAGGAGGGGGGACCATTGCTAGGTCCAGTGGATGGCTAGCCACGTCCAGCTCCAAATGGACCAAAATGACCACGGCCAGAGTCACCAAAACAGACATCAAGAGTCGACGCCTCAAAGGAACTAGCAGGGGGCAAACAAACAAGAGGCATTGGACCCGTTTTAGAACATCTCACAATTTGGGTAGACGATCATTTGACAAGATCTGATCCACGACCCCCGCAAAGGAAGCAGGTAATCCAGTGAGGAATTACACCAGTTGTAATTCATTTCGATGTCTTTGGATTTCACTAATGTCAGAAGTCAGGGGATTGTAAACTTCAAACTCATCACAAAGGGCACAACATTGGTTATCATAAGAGAATTCTTTTTAGCCAGATTTGTAAAGATTTCAAACACCTTTTTTAGGATTTTGTTGTTGTGAATAAACATGAAATAATTGATCCTACGTGGCCTTAACAGTTTGAACTTTGAAGTCTTAGAAGGGATTGACTTATTTTAAATTATGCATTATTGGCCATCCATGTCATCACTCCTGAGTCGTCCATGACCCACAAATCATAGGACTGGTTAGTTTTCTCATCAACATTCTGGGAAGGAGTAGCAGGTGCATCAGTAAAGGTGAGAGTAACGGCCTTGGGCCTTGACGTACAACTCAAAAGATGTCGACCACGTATGCTAGTTAGAACCATCCAATTTTACAGTGGTCAACACGTATGCTAGTTAGAACAAGCCAGAGAGTGTTGGAACACAGTAGCAGAAAATAGATGGCACAGCCGGATAAAAGACCATTATGCTTGAAGTAGAAAGCAACAAAAAGACCCCAAGATGAACAGCAGTAGCATAAAAGCATGAAGCTTCATTATAAGCATGTAAGTCACCAAGGGTACCATCATCATCTCATCATATAATTTCCATCCTAGTAGCAGACGTCACAGTCCAGAAAGTGATGGGTCACAGCCCCTAGAGAGTGTTGGGTCACAACAACAACAGTAGTAGACATGTGCAAGACTGCAAGGCACATACAAAGGGTCAACGTGCAAACAGAGCACGGGCAGTAGATAGTGCAAAAACACAAAGCAGCAAATAAAATGTGTTAATCATAGCACAAGTAGCAAGAATAACGTCGCCAGATAGAAAACCAACAATAGATAGAACAACTGAAGTAGATAGATTCATAGCAACAGTCAATGATGATGACTAAGCTTCACAAGCAGCAAACGGATCCATATAGCAGCAAAATAACACTCCATAGCAATAGTAGAAGTAGCATGAAGATAAATATATCAACAATAAAAAGTGCCATGCAGATTCATATCCCAGCAAAACTAAAGTCTTCTTCATTTCTCTGCATCTCTCCTCCATCTCATCTCTTCCCTCTATTCATCATCCTCTTTTCTCCCCCTCACGCCAACCACAAAAAGAGTCAAGAGTGATTGGGGTGGAGAGTCAAAAACAATGGAAGAGGTAGAGTTTATGTAAGCAAATATGTAGAGGTAACTGAAAACTCGAGTCAAGGTGCAACATGACCCGATTACATAGATCCAGATAGAAAAATAAATGAATCGTTTTGTGACCCAAAAATGAGATTTGTCGTTTCTTGGACAAGGTCAAAAAATCGTAGGATTCAATTATTAGTAGGTTTACTATTTATATAGGGGGGTAGAACAAGTATTGAGGAGGTAGACAAAAGATGTATAGGGTTGGAAAGGGTAGGGGAAGAAACAACAAAAGACAAACAAAAGTACTTGAAAAAGAAAGATAATGGTTGTTGGTAAGGATAAAGAAGGGACTCGACATGTATAGATACCTCCACCATGTAACAAAATCATTGTAGATGGTGAAGCACGCCAAGTAATATCAGCAGTAGCAATTGACACGCCGTGTCGGTGAAGAGACATGTCGTGTTGCACATCAGTAGATGCACCAGTAGAAGTCAGTGCAGGCAAGAAGCAGGCGACACGTCGTGTCGTACAGACACACTGTGTCGATTGACAGAATTCGAGACTGATAAGAAGTAGCATGTGACATGTTGTGCCGATAAAGAGACATGTTGTGTCTAATACCACAACAGTTGAAGTCAACGCCGGTAGGAAGCAAGCGACACGGCATGTCGTACAGTGACACATCGTGTCAGTTGACAGAATCTCAGGATAGAACGCAAGTGACACGTCATGCCTTTAGGTTAGGCGTCGTGTCATAGTGCAGCCAACACGTTGTGTCAAGAAGCAACACACCGTTGTCGTCGCGGTAAGATTTTACGAACGAAGCAAATCTCCGCCAACACACTGTGTCAAGCAATGACGCGTCGTGTTAGCAACGAACAGTAGTAGAAAAGCCCCAGATTTAGCAGCATAAGAGGGAGAAAATCTTCCGGATCTCCACCATAGCAATATAGGGACGATGTGTCCCCAATATCAGTAGAAAAGGGAGATTTTTATTCAAGATTCTGGATTAGATCTCAATGGTGGTGGCATGGAGTAGATCGGTGGAGTAGATAATGGAGGTGTAGATTTGTGATGATGGTGGCAAATAGTATAGCGGCCGCTTCATTAGAAAGCAAGATTGACGGAGGCATGGCATCCCTTGTAGATCTGGTAGCAGCAACTTCAAAAGATGATTTTTGTTGAAGATGGAGACAGCTCGAAGGAGACAACTCCAAGAAGAAGCAAGGATGGGAGATCCTTGCGGGCAGTCAAGCAACGCCTAGCAGTGGCCGCCACCCACAAGGGGAGGCAACTCTCCTTTGTGCTCTATCTCTCTCTCAGGGTGTGGGGAGCAAAGGGAAGCCTGCTCTGATACCATATAGAATAAAAGATATGGTGGAAAATCTCCTACCTGTAGGTTTTTCTTATATTGATAAAAGGGCAGCCCTCCTTTCCGATAAATAGGATAAGGGGAAGCATACTGACACAAGACAAACCCGAATGGGCCAATACACACTTGGGCCCATATTAGAAATAGACGAAACAACTTAAGTAAAATAGAAATAACTTAAAGTAAATAGACTCTCTAACAAGATCCTGAATGGGCCCCAGGTTCCATACTTTGGGCTAATGAATCGCTTTATCTGAGATGGGGCTCTTCGAGTTCATCATACTTGATGCCCCGACAGTACCGATAACAGGTTAAGTGAAAAGTCGTGTGTTTCATACCTAAGATCTAGTTTTGAACTTAATCTTCCTAAGGGTCGAATGATGCCCTAGGAGTACCTCTTTGATAGAATAGTATATGTGAGCATTAAATTTGGCAGAATAGCGTATTTATGAAAGTATTGAATCTCTTTGGTACAATAGTACATGTGAGAACTAAATCGCTTCGGCAGAATAGTACATGTGATTGATCAACTTTACATATTATGGACAATGCATGATAAATATGTGTTCTCTTTTGTAAATATAGATCAAATTCATACATATTTTATTATACATATTATCGCCAAATCGTAATTTATAAAGAAATTTACTTTTTATACAATGTGTACTCAACACATTTGGGTTTACTGACTGTACCACTTCTTAGGTAACTAGAGATATGATTTTGAAGATGCTTGATAGTTGGGAGTTGTACGGTAAGAAAATGTACATGTGGACCTATTGTCTAGAAGATCATGTATAGTGTAGTATGTGCATATGTTAAAATTTACCATTCAATATGTAATATTAATTTGTAATAACTGATTTTGTAATTATATGTTCAACAGTGAGTTTGTTGCTATGGTTTGTTTTTGTTCATGTGCATGTATTACTTTTGTTCCTTTCTGACTTCCTCTAATTTTCTTTTTTTGGCCTAGTTTGCACCATTTAAAGTTGAGATTCTCATTTAGGTGATGGTTTCAATTTAGATGTCATAGATGTGGTCAAGGTGTTGACAATATAGGGACATCACAATTAGGGCCGGTGGCACAGGAAGAGTAGGGACACGGTGGCAGCAAGGTGGGGAAAAAATCTAGGGTTGGTGGGTAGCAAGGATTCACGATGGAGAGTTCGGGCCGGATGGAATTTCACAAGGAATCATACCGCTTTAATACCATGTAAAGTAATGAGATATATTAGAATGAATTTAAAGATGTAATATGCCTATCCTAATATAGGATGGAGAGGCGTTAGATAAGAGATAACAACAATATGGGACTAAAGGAAAACTCATCACACAACAGTAATTAAGTAATAACACAACACTAAGACCAGATAGTAACAATGGCCAATGGCGATATTAAGGGCATATTTGGTAGTGAATGACAGTGTATATTTGATGTACAATTTTAGATTATAAATTGACACAACTACACCCGACTACACCCAACCAAACTAGCCCTAAGTTGATAATGTCAAATCATTAATGTGCTTGTTGTTAGAATTTTGATCCATTACGATGCTAATTCAAATTCTTGTATTATGTTGCTAAGAATAACTCTTATAGTCTCACTCTTGTCAAAACTCTAATATCTATAGTGGCCTAGTTCTTAGGGTTTTTTCATGGGAGCCATATGATCCAACTCCTTGAACTATCTATCTGCTTCTGCCTTATGTATCTAAATATGCACTAATGTTTCTATCTCTACCATCGGATTTTATCTCTTATTAAATGACGCATGTCTCTCAATTGTATGAAGATCATGCACCTATGTAAAAATTTGCAACTATATCATGAGAAGCATGAAAATGTGGCAATAGTGTATGTCGCTACAGCTATGTTAACAAAGAGTACAAGGAACTATATACTAGTACAAAAGCAATGGGATCAAATTTTCCCAAATGTCACTATAGAACACCTAAGTAAAACGCAACATTGTGTTCATGAGGTCGAACAAAGATTGAAAATGGTTATCTCCGAGAAGATCCTTTTTCTTTATATACATCTTTAAATAAAATTTGATGGTTAACACTTCTTAGTTGTACCCACTGTTGTACCCGTGACTGTATTTGTATCCATGCTTAACAGCTCTAAGTCAATTACCAAAAAGAAGCATACATATTTATCTTGTTTCATTTGCTTTTGCTTTAATTGTGTGTGTGCATGCATGTGTATGTGTGTGTGGCGGGGGGGAGGGGGGTGGTGTTGGTGTGTGTGTGTGTCACATGGTTGAATGAAATATGTGAATGGGTATACAATTACTGCTAAGAGGGTGTCTACGCTAAATCAGCTATAACGGTGGTAATTATGATAAAATTACAATCTTTGCATGGTATATATATTCACATAAATATTCTAGATTAGATTTGAAGGTATCATCCAGTTCATCCAAATGTACCCCTTAATATCCACTAATCACTACTAGACAAGACATTAGGGGAAAATAGGTCCAAGAGCCATTTTGAACGATGCAAAATAAAATCATTGTAATCCTACAACCAAAACATCGCACAAACTACAACTAGATAGCATGATCTTACAACCAAAACATCGCACAAACTACAACTAGATAGCATGATCTTATTTTTGTGTTAGAATACTTTACAACATGCTATACTTTTTTAGGAAAAAAAGAACTGGCGATTCTATTCATGCTGTCGCTGGGGCTTGAACATGAGACCTCTTGGTAACAAACCAAGGATCTAACCACTGGGGTGTCCCATCTTGGACACAACATGCTATATGGTTTATTTATATATGCTGCAGATTTATTTACTCAGAATTATATGTGTTTAGGGAATATGAAAGTTTGCAAAAATTAAAATAATTCTTGCAAAAGATTTGCATTTGCAGGTATATTAATGAACTGGATGAGTGTTCAGTGTTCATGGTGTACATCTAAAACTCAGTAATTTACACAATCACACATAAATATCAATATGAATAGTGTTTTAAATTTTCCAAAAAAAAAATATGAATAGTGTTTTTCAAGAAAACTCAGTAGAACCTGCAACATCAACAAAATGTTCGGGCCTCTGGTTTTTCTTCTTATATCTCCATACAATAATTATTACTGCAACAAGTAGAGCAACAAAACCTCCAATGCTTCCGAGGATGATCCCCACCTTTGAGGTATGCGACCCACCTGTTCCAATGGCATACAGACACGTGTGCAATTAAACTAATGCAACACAAGATTTGAGGATCATAAAATTAAGTATTTTATGAAGCCAGTGCAATATCAATATCAAGCACAGCCAGCTTACCTTGATCAGAAACAATAGATGCACATGGATGTGGAAAATTTGGGCCACAATTCAATTTATTTCCTGTAAAACTGCATTGTGGCAAAATGGTCCCCTTAAAATTTCAGAGATGCAATGTGTAAAATGGGAGTATTGTAGAGATGTATCAATCTACTTATATAAGCTAAAATCAAATAAGTTGAGCATACTTGTATTTGGCAACCTGAAACAGGCGATCTGGAATTAGACCAGAAAGATTATTGAATGCTAGTTGGCTGTTGACATGCATCGGAATTACCATTAGAAATACAAAAATGTATATCTTCAGTCCTGAATTCTGAACAAAAAAGAAAAATATGGAAAAAGCAAACAGCAGATATTACAAAGTCCGCTTCTTACATATAAATCAAGTTTGGAAGATCAGAGAGAGTCTGAGGAATTGAGCCACTAAGATTATTTTCACTCAGAACCCTGCCAGTGAAACAAATCTAGTGTAAGAAAACAGAGAATGTTTCAAAGAAAGTAGCATGTTTACTTAATTGCGTACAGTTGCTGCAGCTTTGTGAGATTGCCAAACGAAGAGGGAATGTTCCCTGTAATACGGTTCTTCTCTAGAATCAAGCTTGTCAAACTGCTCATATTCCCGTACTCCTCCGGTATTGTGCCAGTTATTTTATTATCAGACAATGTCCTGTTACAGGGAATTGTCATGCTTAGATGAACTTCTCAGCTATGTACTTTTATATCAGCGTAGAAGACATTAGAATCTAAAGAAGCTGTAAGATGAGATACAATATCATTTTTCTAGGTTGCATTATCCCACTTGTCAAATCCAACTTGTTATAATTTGTGTACTACCCAATACCCACACCTCACCATACAAACATTTTAATGTTATGATTATACACATTTCCATTGAGATTTTGTACAGCAGCAGAGGCAACTAGAAATGTGGCATAAATGTGAGACCTATTCAGAAATAGAAGAAGAGATATTCTATCAATAAGCTTAAAGGGAGCTTGTTCTAGAAAAAGTATTATAGGCCTATACATCTACCAAGAGCTTATATATAGATAAGTTATGTAATAAGGTTTATTGTTTGGTTTGGTTAATAGTAACAGATCTATCAAGATATTTCGAGATTTATAAATTACAAACAATGCAATCTGTTCTTTAACTGGAAAAATAATCCTCATGGTGGAAAATACCTTGTATGCCTCCTCCCAACCCTTATTCCTTTCTCTACATTTCTCAGTGCACCATGACCTATTTTAAAAACGAAATCCATATAACTTTTAGTTTCAACATGAATCGCAGATTTGCAGATTATTCATTAAGTTGCACATCCCAATGGAGGGAATTCTAACCCCAGGACTCAGGAGCCAGGACCTGGGGAGGCCCAACTCGGGGTGGGTTGGTACATCAAGGGCAGTCACAGACTGACAGTGGATTGGCAAAACCAATTCCCCAAACTCCATAGTCCAAAACCTTTAGGGTCCACAACACCACCACCATTACCCCCTTCTCTGCTAGCACACACTTGTACATTTCATGGATGCTTTTGAAGGGATCAAAACTGAGACCTCTTTTCTAAGAATTGATCCAACCACAGCCACACTTTACCCTTGCAGGCACAGAGACATTGGGTACATCTATACATAGGGATCCATAGAATGTTGCAAGCAGTTTGTAGCACAGTTGTACTAACCACTGCAAATCAGAAACACGCTAATAGCTGATTTGGTTGTACCTGGTAGTTATTTCGTTTTACCTACATGCACATTGGACAGAAGCAGCTAAGGAATCAGTTTTTGTTTACCCGTTGATGTGCTTCTAAGCCAAAAAATGGTAAGCTGGGTGAAACAATTAGTCCAGAAGATGTTCCAAACTTGTAGCAGCTTTGAGTCCTTTCCATCTGTATGGAGTAACTGCCAGTACACACATTACTAATTATAATACTATCAAAAGACATGGATTTCTAAAAATTGGTAAACATTTAAGGCATAATCATGTCCTCCACATGATTCGTATCTTTGCATGGTCATTGAAACTTGCACTAAGTGGGGGATTGGTTAAATAGTGGTTTGGATTGAATTTCTTCTGGAATAATTATGATTGCCTTCTTCAGATCATGATGGTTGAGCGCTTATTTCAATAAATGAATTAAATTTTGTTATTGTCACAGTACATATTTCCAATTCTCTCAACTTCTATATGTTTCTGAGAATTTGTGAAAAAAAAACCCTATATTTCTAAAAATGTAAAAGAATTGTCGTTATGTTGGATGATGATATTGGGAGAAATTGTTGGACCATCCACAGAATTGAAGATCAATAAGTTAACAAGTTGCATCTCAAGTTCAAGTTTCAGAAATCTTGGTCAGCTGTGTTCTATCCATTCTCATCAAAGGTACTGAGGTCTCTCTCTCTCTCTCTCTCTCTCTCTCTCTCTCTCTCTATATATATATATATATATATATATATATATATATATGTTAAGACTAGAATACACTCAAGTGTGCAGATCACACCGTACACCCCAATAGTGTTGGCCTATCTAGACCAAATTTTTGCAAAATCTAAACCATTGATCTTCGTTGTTATAATAATAATAGGACACATACAAAATTTGAGCTCATTTGGATGAGTGTAAGTCACCCATCCAAGGACAACCAAATTGGCGCACATAACTAATTTGAAACGCATGATTTTTGACGCATTTAGATGCATGACCTATAAGTGTCCAAATGAGCTCAAATTTGGTATATAGTATGTTCTTAAGATATTTAAGGAGATTAATGGTTTGGATTTTCAAAATAATTTCTACATGATGGAAAATGATCTAGGTATATGAAATCTCCGGTACACTCGAGTGTATTCCAGCTTGACTCTCTCTCTCTCTCTCATCGTATATATATATATATATATATATATATATATATATATATATATATACGATTCTACCTTGGGCAGAGGATTTGAGAAAAATTATGATATATATATCACAATTTTGCTATATATATATATATATATATATATATATATATATATATATATATATACACACACACACACACACAAACTAACTATAGAGAGAGAGAGAGAGTCGGGCTAGAGTACACTCGAGTGTACATATCACATCATACACTGAAGTGGGGTTCACATATCTGGACCATTTTTTGGCAAATCTGAGCCGTTGATATTCATTGTTATAACAATACAGGCTACATGAAAATTTTGAGATCCTTTGGATTCTTTTTAGTCACTCTTTTATGACCTACAAAATCGACGCATAAACTAATTTGTGCATAATTTGTCTCCTTCAGATGCATGACCTATAAGTGTCCAAATGACAACAAATTTGTAATGTAGTATGTTCATAAGATATCTAGGAAGATCAATGGTTTAGATTTTCAAAATGAATGTTGTGAGATGGAATACGACTTGAGTGTATTCGCTCTCCAAAGCACTCGAGTGTATTCTAGCTTGAGTCTCTCTCTCTCTCTCTCTGTGTGTATGTGTGTGTGTGTGTTTGTGTGTAGATTTATATTTATTGTGTGTTGTAGACTGCTCTTGTCTTCAGC
Source organism: Alisma plantago-aquatica (assembly GCA_963693085.1). Taxonomy (NCBI): domain Eukaryota; kingdom Viridiplantae; phylum Streptophyta; class Magnoliopsida; order Alismatales; family Alismataceae; genus Alisma; species Alisma plantago-aquatica. The sequence continues at coordinate 330,734,384 of OY856409.1, forward strand.
TTTTCTTTTATCCCATATTGTCTAATTATGTTTCTCTCTTACTCTCTTATCCTATAAAAGAGAATGCCTTGTATTTGCTTAAAACACATCAAATAAAGGTTTTCTTATTCTATATGGTATCAGATGGTTACGATACATCATAATTGTTAATATATCTTCACTTTGTATTTATTTCCTATTTCATATTACTGCTGTACCTACATGTAAATTACCCTTTACTATAAATAGAGAAGAGAACCCTATTGGGTTGCTCACGTTGCATACGTGCAACAACACCACAGCCGCCTCTCCTTTTACATGGTATCAAGAGCAGGTTAGGCTTCCGCAGCCGCCGGCCCTCCCACCCAGCGCCCCCCCCCCTCCTCTCTCTTCCTCCCGCCGCCCCTCTCCTTCAGCCGCCGGGCGCCGGCCGCCTCTCCCGCCGCCGGCCGCCGCCGCAGCCAGCAGCAGCGGCTGCTGCACCTTGCCGCCGGCGTGCGGCAGGGGCAAGGGCCTTCCGTGCGGCGCCGCTGATCCTCGGTGGCTCGTCCCATGCTGCCGTAGATCCCGTCGCACCACTCTACAGGCTCAGTCTACGTCTCCGGGCTCTTTTTCAGCCTTTTCGGTTTCTTTTTCGGGCGCCGATCTTGCTGCTCGGGGATCTCCGGTTGATACAACGGCCTTCTAAAGTCCTACCCGGGGGTCTCGTCTTTTCCAGTGTGGCTTCCTAATCACATCTCCTTCATGTGTGATTAGGAACCTCTCGTTTGAAGGTTGTCGATGCGTCAGTAACGCATCCTCTTTCCAGTTTCTGTCGTGACGTGTATCTCTCCGTCACGGGACGTGTATCTATCCGTCCACTCAGCCTTCTGCGTGACGTGTATCACTCCGTCACCCATATCCCTGTTGTATCATGGAGAACAAGACCTATTATGAGGTCTCGCCTATTCCTATCAAGCTCAATGGGAAGAACTTTCTGCTTTGGATGAATGCGGTTCATACTGTCTTGGAATCGAGGGACCGCGCCAAGTTTGTTGATTCTGCGCCTCTCACGAGCGCTGACAAAGACTATGCAGAGTGGAAACGTCTTGACAGCCTTGTGAAGACTTGGCTATGGGGTAGCATGGAACCGTCTATTGCTTCGAGGTTCATGTTCTACTCCACTGCTAAGGAGATTTGGGATGCTGTTAAGCAGCACTATGCTCAGGAGAAAAATGCTCTTCGCCAGTTTATGATCTATGATCGTCTGTTTGCAGAGAAACAGGGTGATCGATCCCTTGAAGAGTATTTTGGTGTGATTCAGTCTATTTCCCAGGAGTTGAGCTACTATCATCCCGTGAAGGTTGCTGAGCAGATTAAAGACAGAGATGATCTTGTCACTGCCAAGTTCCTCTCCGGCCTTAGCTCCTCGTTTGGTTCAGCGCGTAGTGTGATTCTTGCATCTGACAGATTACCGAGCCTTGCGGAGGCGCCTTCTCTAGGATTCAACAGTCCACCTTTGAATCTGTTGATCCTTCTCCGGTTGTTCCTTCTGGAGATTCTCATGCCTCCATTGCTGCAGCAGTTCGCGGAGGACGACCTGCATCTACTACAGCTGACAGGCCTGGCTTGGGCAGAGGACGTGGGACTCGTCCTCGATGCACTTTCTGTGACAGACCGGGGCACACTGTTGACAGATGCTGGAAGAAACATGGGCGACCTGCCGCCCCACCTGCTGGAGCTGCTAATTGTGCTACTTCTGACTCTACACCTGCGAGCTCAACTTCCTCTGGCATTACACTTACTCAGGAGGAGTATGACCGGTTTATTCAGGCTACTCAACATTGGAGTGTGGGCGCCTCTTCTGCTTCTTCAGCGCACCTTGCCTCTACCGCGGGTAATCAGGCTACATCTTTTATGGCTACTGGATCCGCAACTCCCTGGGTGGTTGACTCTGGTGCCTCCCAGCACATGACTGGTATGAGGCGACTGCTTCGCACTTTTGACTCATATATTCCTCACCCATCTGTTACCTTGGCAGATGGTTCTGTGAGGAGGGTGGTGGCTAGTGGTTCTGTGTCCCTTACTCCAGATATTGATTTGAAATCTGTTCATTTTGTGCCTGAATTTCCTTTCAATTTACTTTCTGTTGCCAAGTTGATTGACACTATGAACTGCACAGTAACTTTTGGGCCTTCCTGCTTTGTCTTACAGGATCTCAAGAGTTTGAAGATGATTGGTGGGGGGCCTAGGAAAGGTGACCTCTACCTCTTTCCTGGTGATTATCTACCTCGTCCTCCACCTCCTGCTCCAGTTTCCTCCGCCATGCTGAGTGGTTCCCCCTTGCTATGGCATTGCAGATATGGCCATCCATCCTTAGACAGCCTGAAGAAATTGGAACCCGATCTTGCTCATGTGTCTTCATTAGAGTGTCAGTCTTGTCAGTTGGGCAAACATCATCGGTTGTCCTATCCTGTCCGTGTCAATAATCGGGCTTCTAGCCCGTTTGAGTTGGTTCACAGTGATGTATGGGGTCCTGTTAAAAACCAAAGTTATAATGGTTTTAGTTATTTCATTTCCTTTGTTGATGATTACTCTCGCATGACATGGATTTATCTGTTGAAAAGTCGGGAGTCTGTGCTTTCCATTATCAAACATTTTCATAAACAAATTCAAGTTCAATTTAACTACAATATCAAAAATTTTCAATCTGATAATGCCCTTGAGTATGTTCAGAAAGCAATGAATGAGTTTTGCAGTTTGGTTGGTATGATTCACCACACTTCTTGTCCTCATACTCCTATGCAGAATGGTGTTGCTGAACGTAAAAATCGCCATCTTTTGGATATCACTAGGTCTATCATGTTTGCATCCAATGTGCCTAAACGTTTCTGGTCTGAGGCTCTTCTCACTGCCTGTTTTTTTATTAATCGGCAGCCCTCTTCTGTTTTGAATGGGCGCACTCCTTTTTCTGTTTTACGCCCTATGGACACACCGTTTCATGTGCCGCTTCGGGTTTTTGGCTGTACATCCTTTGTTCATAATTTTGATCCCAAACAAGACAAACTCTCTCCTCGGTCCTTGAAAACCTTGTTTCTTGGTTACTCTGGTACGAGTAAAGGTTACAAGTGTTATTGCCCCAATTTGCGTCGTATGTTTGTCTCTAAGGATGTCACCTTTCATGAAACCAGCCCGTATTTTGCACATGCTGTGAGCAAGGGGGAGCAATTGAGTGAGGGAGTGCCACCCGCAATTCCAAGTGAGGGAGTGCCACCTATCATTGTTGAAGACATATCGCCTGCTCCACCTACCATTCAACCCTATACCCAGGTTTATCATAGGCGAGGTAGACCGGATCCAGATGAGGTAGCGGCACAAGTCCATGAGCCTCCTTCCCCATCTTCTACTCAAGAGATTCCTGCAGCGGCTTCTGATCTTGATCTTCCTATTGCTGTCCGGAAAGGTATACGATCATGTACTATTCGACATCCCATATCCAATGTATGTTGTTTGTCGCACTTATCTACACAGGCTCGTGCATTTGCTGTTGGGATGGATTCTGTTCAAATACCAAGGAACCACTTAGAGGCTATGAAGGACAGTGGCTGGATGCAGGCCATGCAGGTGGAAATTTCTGCTCTGGTTGATAATGGCACATGGGATCTGGTTTCCTTACCTGCGGGCAAGAAAGTTGTGGGCTGCAGATGGGTCTTCACAGTGAAACACAATCCTGACGGTTCGATTGAGCGGTTGAAGGCCAGATTGGTAGCCAAGGGCTACACACAGACATATGGAGTGGACTTCTTTGAGACCTTTTCTCCGGTTGCTCGTCTCAATTCTGTACGGATCCTTATCTCTTTGGCTACTACTTTTGATTGGCCTCTTTTCCAGCTGGATGTCAAGAACGCCTTTCTTCACGGGGTTCTTCAGGAAGAGGTGTATATGGAGCAACCACCCGGTTTTGTTGCTCAGGGGGAGTGTCAGCAGGTCTGCAAATTGAAGAAGGCTATCTATGGGTTAAAACAATCTCCTCGGGCTTGGTTTGACAGGTTCAGTGCTGTTGTTTTACAGATGGGCTTCTCTCGTTCTATGACTGATCACTCTCTATTTTATTCAAATTCTTCTGGTGGGTCCATAATTATTGCTGTCTATGTTGATGATATTGTGATTACTGGCAGTGATTCTACAGGCATATCACGTGTGAAAGAAGGACTACAACATCATTTTCACACAAAGGACCTTGGGAAACTGAGATATTTTCTAGGGATTGAGGTACTTAGATCCCATGCAGGTATCAATCTCTCCCAGAGAAAGTATGTGCTTGACTTACTACAGGAAACGGGTATGACTGATTCTAAGCCTGTATCCACTCCTATGGATTATCACATCAAGGAGGTGGAAGATGATATTGCATATTCAGATCCAGGTCACTACAGGAGAATAGTTGGGAAGCTGATTTACCTAACTGTCACAAGACCTGATATTTCTTTTGCTGTTGGAGTAGTAAGTCAACACATGTGTACACCACGACAGTCACATTGGACAGCTGTATGCAGGATTCTGAGATATCTGAAAAGTGCTCCTGGAAAGGGGATCACTTATTATAAACCCAAGAGTCCTCTATCTTCCTTGACTCTTACAGGTTATGCAGATGTAGATTGGGCTGGTAATCAAGTTGATAGACGATCTACATCTGGCTACTGCACCTTTCTTGGTGATCATCTGATTACTTGGAAGAGCAAGAAACAACAAGTGGTGGCACGATCTAGTACTGAGGCTGAGTATCGTGCTATGGCACATGCATGTTGTGAATTACAATGGGTCAAATCTGTCTTATCTGAGTTGAAGATTTTGATTCAAACTCCCATGATTCTCAAGTGTGACAATCAATCTGCTATACATATTGCCAGGAATCCTGTCTTTCATGAGCGCACAAAGCATATAGAGGTTGACTGTCATTTCATCCGAGATCAGATAAAGAATGGCAATGTGGTGACGCCATATGTTAAGTCTGAAGATCAACTTGCTGATATCTTGACAAAGCCATTAGGTCCAGCAGTGTTCCAGAATTTATGCGGCAAGCTGGGCATCCACAATGTGTACACTCCAGCTTGAGGGGGAGTGTTAATATATCTTCACTTTGTATTTATTTCCTATTTCATATTACTGCTGTACCTACATGTAAATTACCCTTTACTATAAATAGAGAAGAGAACCCTATTGGGTTGCTCACGTTGCATACGTGCAACAACACCACAGTCGCCTCTCCTTTTACAATAATCTTTCCCGTCCCCAACCCTAATGCTTTCCACCCTCTTCTCACCCTAGCTGCCACCCCCACCTCCCCCAACCCGCCAACCCTAACCCACTACCACCACTTCGTCATCCACCTCCTGCCGCCGCCACCCTCTTTCTCTTCCCTTCTTACCAGAGCCACCCCTCCCCTTCCTTTCCCCACCGCAGCCACCCCTCCCTTTCTCGTCGTTGTCCCCCACACCATCCCAACCCGCCTCCACCGCCGACCTCCCTTCTCTCTTCCCTCCCTATTGTCGTTGTTGTCCCCCCCATCCCAACTCCCTGCCGCCCAGGCACCCCTCTCTTCCCCTACAACCCCCTTCATACCCTTCACCTCATCATGCCCACAACCTATAACAGCCCCACCCACAGCCTAACCACCAACGTCCACCACCACCATCACTCCCGCTGCCCAGATCTACCACCATTCATTCCCACCACCAACTTCCCTCACCACTAGCCATCTCCTCCATGTCAAAGTTAAAGGTGCCACCTTTTCTCTAGCTACGCCACATGGAGTAAATCTCACACCGTGAGGGCGTAGGTCATCGGTTCTTCTCTCTGTTTCCCATATGGGTGTTTCTCTAGTCTGTTGATACGGATTTGCAGTTGTTGCTTACTATTCTATCTTTGTGCACGTCATCACCCCATATCTAATGGAAAATATGGATCCTCCTCGATCTCTTTGTGTTACAACTGTGAAACTTGATGGATCAAACTATCACCTTTGGTCGGCTTCCTTTGAACTCTATGTTAAAGCCCAAGGGCGTTATTCCCATATCTCTTATGCTGCTCCGGCCCAACCTGATGCATCGGTCGATGAAAAAGCAACCAAGCTTACGCTCAATGGACCATAGATGATTCGGGTGTCATGACATGATTGGTGAACAACGCCGCACCAAAGACCACTCAGTCTCTCCTCAGTCTTCAGAATGCCAAAAACCCATGTGGGATCAACTATCCCACGTGTAATCTCACTGAAAGAATCTAAAGGTCTTCGAGATCTTCAACAATTTGGCGAAAAAGGAGTACTTGACTGATGGATCAGTCAAAGACTATTACAACCAGTGATCGGCCCTCTGGGATGAATACTCTAGAAGTCGACAACGAGATTGCTTATTATTGGATGATTAAACAGAGTACAGGGGGCTCTCTTTTATAAGACAAGAGAGTACACATGGTATAGAGATAACCCATGTGGGATAAAGAGTACACAATAGAAAAAGAGAAAAAGCATAAAGCAAAATACACTAAGTATAGAAAAGCAGTAAAGTGTATATACTAATACTCCCCCTCAAGCTGGAGCGTAGATGTCAATCATGCCCAGCTTGGATGTCATAGTAGCAAATCTCGTCTTTGGAAGAATCTTTGTGAAGATGTCAGCCACCTGATATGAAGTATTGATGTAGGGAGTGGATATCTGGCCAGATAATACAGCGTCGCGAACAAAATGGCAGTCCACCTCAATGTGTTTAGTCCGCTCATGAAACGTGGGATTACTGGCGATAAACGTAGCAACTTTGTTATCACAATACATCGGAATAGAAGAGGAGTCAGAAATACCAAAATCCTTCAATAGGCTTCGAATCCAGGAAAAGCTCACAAGTAGTATGCGCCATGGCGCGATATTCAGCTTCAGCACTTGAGCGAGCAACCACAGTCTGTTTCTTGCTTCGCCAAGAAACAAGGTTTCCTCCCACAAATGTACAGTAGCCAAAAGTGGAGCGTCAGTCGAGCTTGCTCCCAGCATAGTCAGAATCAGAATAACCAAGGAGTTTACAGTGACCATGTTTCTTATATAGCAAGCCTTTCCTAGGAGAGCTCTTCAAATATTTAAGAATGTGGCAAACAGCGTCCCAGTGACATTGTCGAGGTTTATCCAGGTATCTACTAATAAAGTAATAAGCCCGACAGCAGAAGTAATATCAGCTCGTGTGACGGTCAGATAAATAAGCTTACCAACCATGCGTCGGTACTGATGATGGTCAGGATATGCAGGAGAGTTCTCATCATCCCAGTCAGTATTTGGATCCAGAGGTGTGCTAGCAGGCTTAGCACCTAGAAGTCCAGTTTCAGAAAGCAGATCCAGAACATATTTGCGTTGAGACAAACAAAGACCAGAAGAGGACCGAGAAACTTCAATCCCAAGAAAGTACCGCAGAGAGCCAAGATCTTTGGTAACAAAGTGTTTCTCCAGATAGCACTTGGTAGCTTGAATGCCTGCAGGATCACTCCCTGAGAGAATGATATCATCAACATATACAATAAGGATAACAATGCCAGCAGTAGTATTTTTGACAAAAACAGAGTGATCTGACTGGGAGCGTCTATAAGAGAATTTCTGAAGAATAGTACTCAGTTTATCAAACCAAGCACGGGGACTCTGTTTTAAGCCATAAATCGCCCTCCTCAGCCTGCAGACTTTAGAGGACTCCCCCTGAAACACAAATCTCGGGGGTTGTTCCATGTAGACCTCCTCATGTAGATCCCCATACAGAAAAGCATTCTCCATATCAAGTTGATACAAGGGCCAATCAGAATTAATAGCAACAGAAATAAGAATCCGTACAGAGTTCAGCCGAGCCACAGGAGAGAAAGTCTCAAAATAATCTACCCCGTAAGTTTGTGTATAGCCTTTAGCAACGAGTCTCACCTTTAGCCGTTCAACCGTGCCATCCGGTTGATATTTGACAGTAAACACCCAGCGACAACCAACGAGGGAACAATCTGCAGGAGGATCAACTAGCTGCCATGTGTTGCGTTCAGTAAGAGCCTACATTTCAGCTTCCATAGCTTGACGCCAAGCAGGATGTTTAAGAGCCTGAGAAGCATTTTTAGGAATAGATATAGCAGAAAGAGCAGCAGTGAAGTTAGCAAAATTAGTCCCCAGATGATCAGCAGTACAGAAATTTCCAATAGGATGTTTAGTGCAAGTTCTAGTTCCATTCCTCAAGCTGATAGGAACATCAAGATCAGAGAATACATGCGGTGGTGTTTGATCTGGCACGGAGGATGAAGACGTTGGAGGGGCCATAGAGGGAGTTGTTGTCTTCTGTCTTCTTTGATATACTTTTAGAGGCGGCTTTTCAGTAGGAGAAGTAGTATCAGCAATATCAGTAATATCAGTGGTATCATCCATGACAGGTAAAGGTGTATCCAGTAATAAATTCGATGTAAGAGTCGACCCGGTAGAAGAGTAAAAGGGCATGTGCTCAAAGAAAACAACATCAGCAGATACAAACCATTTCTTTGACACAGGATCATAGCAACGACACCCTTTCTGAGTGCGCGAGTACCCTAGGAAGACACACTTAGTCGCTCAGGGATCAAGTTTGGTGAGACCGGGACGAAGGTTTTTGACAAAGCAGGTGCTCCCAAAGATACGAGGCACATTAAAAGGGGGCACATTCGGAAACAGAATCTGATATGGAACTTGATTCCCAAGCACAGAAGAGGGCATTCGATTAATTAGGTAACAAGCAGTAGAGATAGCCTCAAGCTAAAAACACCATGGAACATGATAATGAAAAAGTAAAGTGCGAGCAACTTCAAGAAGATGGTGATTTTTGCGTTCAGCGACTCCATTTTGTTGTGGTGTGTAAGCACAGGAAGTTTGGTGTATGGTGCCTTGTTTTCGACAAAATTGCTGACAGAGGCTTGCACAAATTCTAAGGCATTATCAGTGCGAAAAATTTTAATGGGTTTAGCAAACTGGGTCGAAATCTCGGCAAAGAAAGCCGTGATACTGTCAAGAATGGTAGACCTGTCTTTAAGCAAAAATAACCAAGTGGTTCTAGAAAAATCATCAATAAAACTCAAGAAATATCTAAATCCAGAAATATTCGGCACAGAACAGGGTCCTCAAACATCAGCATGAATAATGTCAAATGGTTGTTTAGAACTAATACATGATTTTTTTGAAAAAGATGCTTGGGTCTGTTTGCCCAGTTGGCAAGTCTCACAATGAAAAACAGAGTCTAATACATCAGGTAATAATTGTTTCAGCTTCGCTGCAGAAGGATGTCCTAAGCGATAGTGCCACTGGATGCCTGTCACAGAAGATTTCAAGTATGATGCGGTCTTCGGAACGTCCAGGTAGTATAGCCCGTCTGGTCCCTCATGGCCTGAACCAATTGTCGTCCTCATGCGCAAATCCTGAAAAATAACACCATCCGGGTCAAACGTAATCGAGCAACAAAGGCTCTTCACAGTTCTATTTACAGATAGCAGATTAATAGGAAACTTAGGAACATAAAGTGTAGACCGCAGAGGCAGGCAACCAGTAGTACAAATATCACCAATCCCAGTAACAGGTGTCTTAGAGCCATCAGCCAGTGTAACAGGAGGTATAATAGAAGTGTTGTGCAGTTTAGAAAATAAAGCAGGATTTCCAGAAATATGAGATGTCGCACCAAAATCAATCACCCATGAGTTTTTACCAGACTGTGTCGGGAGGGCGGTGCTACCATCAGTAGAAGCTTCAGTAGAGGAAGCAAGACGAGCCTGGAGCAGCTTTTCGAATTCAGACCGTATCCAGTCAGCAGAGGGCGGAGCAGAGGTAGTAGCAGTCTCAGTCTGATCCGTCGTGACCTGATTCGCCCAGGCTAGCTTGGCATGCTTGATCCAGCAGCGATCTTCGCTATGCTTTGTTCGCTTGCAGAAAGTGCAGTAACGAGGCTCAGTAGAGTCAGCGCCAAAGTATGAGCCACGTCCAGGTGCAGTAGAACGTCCGCATCCACGGCCCCGACCACGACCACAGCCACGGAAGGAATCTCCAGTGTGAACAGCGAGGGCTGCTCCATCAGAAGTATCGGAAAGGTGTTGCGAAACTGATGGCAGACGCTGAACCCTTTTGAGAACATCCCGAAGGGTAGGCAGAGGATCACTGGATAGGATCTGATCCACAACTCCAGCGAAGGAAGATGGCAAATCAGCGAGGAACTGAACAAGCATAAGTTCGTTCTGTTGACGCTGAACTTCAGTAATGTCGGCAGAAAGAGGATGATACACCTGAAATTCATCCCAGAGAGCACAACAGGTGTAGTAGTCCTCAATAGAATCAGTGGCAGAAAATTCCTGTTTAGCAAGTTGTTTGAAGATCTCAAAAACCTTCTTAGGATTTTGCTGATGAGAGTATACATGAGAGAGTTGCTCCCACATTTCCTTCGCAGTCTGGAGGCGAAGAAGTGACTGGCTGATCTTGGGCTCGACGTTGTTGACCATCCATGTCATAACGCCGTAGTCACCCTTAGACCAAAGATCATAGGCCTGCTTAGTCTTTTCATCAGCATCAGTAGCGGGGACCGCCGGTCCTTTGGTAGTTAGATGAGAATAGCTCCCTTGTGCTTTAACATATAGCTCGAAGGAATCCGCCCAGAGGTGATAGTTGGAGTTATCCAACTTCACAGTAGTGACACACAAGTTGCGTGGAAGGTTAGGTGTCGCCATTGGAAGGGGCAGAAGCACGGGCGCAGAGAGCAGCAGAAGTCAGCAGCAGTAGAAAGCAGCAGAAGTCCAACGCATGGACTAGTAGTAGCGGATAGAAGATCCACGCATGAATCTTAGAAAACCCACGTAGGGCAGTAGATAGAGATAAAAAAATCTACGCCAACATGGAGGATCAGTCACTCCACCATGAGGCACAGGCAGAAAGAGAGAGAAACTCCGTTTACGCCGTCAACGTGCCAGAACTAGAAAACGTCGGGGCTGTCCGGAGATTTCGGAAATAGAAACGGGGCTAGATGGAGGGGTCTGTGATAGATTAGGCCACAAAAGCGGGTGTAGCTAGGAGATAGGAGGTTGGTGGAGAGATTGGAGGGGTGGACGGTGGTACTGTAGCAGTGATACTGTAGCAGCGGCGGAAAAAAAGAGGGGGGGGGGGGTGGCGGCAGCTAGGGTTGGTGGAGAAGATGGCGGCTAGGGTTGGGGTGAGAGAGGGATTAGGTTTAAGGTGGATCGGCCCGCTCTGATACCATCTAGAAGTCGGCAACGAGATTGTTTATTATTGGATGATTAAACAGAGTACAGGGGGCTCGCTTTTATAAGATAAGAGAATACACATGGTATAAAGATAACCCATGTGGGATAAAGAGTACACAATAGAAAAAGAGAAAAAGCATAAAGCAAAATACACTAAGTATAGAAAAGCTATAAAGTGTATATACTAATAAATACAAAGTCTATCATCCCCTCTCTTCTGATATTAAAGAAGTTCAGTGACAAAGCAATGAACTATAGTTATTTCAATTCTTGGTTGGACTTTCTAACTCTTTCTCTGGTCTGGTGATCCCTTATACTCTACGGGATGTTCTCAAGCACGTTCAACGCCTTCCATCCATGTCTTCCCTACCTTCTGTTTCTTCTGATCACTCGATTCTTACAGTCTGCTCCAATGGTTCTGATAGAGGTCGTGGACGTGGACACAGTCGCGATCGTGGTCGTCATTCTTCTGGCGCTCATGGATGTGGTCCTCCACCTAGATCAGAACGAGGACAACCTTCTACTGCCAATCAGTTCTGCAACTTTTGTGGGCGCACGAGCCACACTGAAGACCATTGTTGGGCAAAACATGGGCGAACCAGGTCACCTCTAATGCTTCTGAAGATACGTCTATTGCTGTCTCCAGTTCTATCTAGCCCACGATGGAGTGGATCCACTCAGAATTTGAGAAACTCCTTCATGATCGTCTGTCCTCACAACCAACTACTCAAGATGAAGGTTATACTATCTTACTTGCTTCTCGTGCACCTTCTGGTAAAAATAAATGGCTATTGACTCAGGTGCTTCTGCTCATATATCTGGAAGTTCTGAACTGTATGTTGCTCTATCTAAAACAACTAGAGTTCCATTAGTAACAGTGGCGGATGGATCTTAGTCTTTATTGTATAGAATTGGTATTATATCTCTCTCATAATCTGCCATTAAAATTTGTGTTATATGTTCCAAGATTTCCTCAATCTTTTATCGGCCAGTGAAACTGTTAAGAGCCTTCAGTGCTTGATCACTTTTGATCCCAAGGGTTGTGTGTTTCAGGATCTCCACACAAAGACGAGGATTGGTTCGGGCCATGAGGGGACGGATGGACTGTACTACCTAGACGTGTCGTAATCTACTGTTGCTTTGCTATCATCTTCAGTGACTGGACTACAATGATACTATTGTCTGGGACATCCTTTTGTTGCTAAACTGTGATGCATATTTCATGAGATACCTAATAAAACTTTTATGTGTGAATTGTGTCGATCCACCAAACGAACTCGGGTTGTGCTTCATAAGAAAAAAAGAGATTAGTTATGAAAATCTATTTGATAATTTACATGCTGACATCTAGGGACCTTGCTCTGTTACTAGCCTTTTTAGATTTTGCTATTTTTATGACTTTTATTGATAACTATTCTCGGGCAATTTCGATGTTTCTTTTAAAGGATTGCAGCAATATTTTGGACACTATTACCACTTTATTCACTGAAATTCAAACCCAATTCGATAAAACTATCAAACATTTTAGAACTGATAATGCCTTAGAATTCATGCAAAAATCATTTGACATGTACTGCTCGTGGTACCATCCATCAGACTTTGTGCTCTTATACACCACAACAAAATGGTGTGGCAAAGAGGAAAAATTGCAATCTTCTTGAAGTAGCGCGTACTATTCTTCTTCACTATCATGTTCCTAGGAATTTTTTATCTGAAGCTATCTCTACTGGATGCTACTTAATTAACAGCATGCCCTCTTTTGTCCTGAAATCTCGAGTCCCCTTCTCTCTTTTGTATCCCGATGCGCCCTGTGTATCTTTGGTAGCACATATTTGGTTATGAATTTTTACCCCGAGATATCTAAACTTGACCCCCCGCTCCACTGAGTGTGTTTTATAGGATATTCTAGAACACAAAAAGGATATAGGTATTATGATCCTGCCAAACTACAGTGGTTTGTTAGTGCGTCGTGGTCTTTTTTTAACGCATATCGTACTACTCTAAAAAGGGGTTTGCTTTATCTAGTGATATGTTGGATCCTACTCCACTACCTCAAGTTGTGGAAAATGATCCCACTGAAGTTATTGCTCCTCTAAAAGTATACATGAGAAGACCCAAGGCTACAGTCCCCTCCATGGCCCCTAAACAACCAAATCCTTCTTTGTCGGCAGATCCCAACACCTCCCAGGTAACTTATGAATTACAATTTCCCATTAGTCAAAGCAAAGGTGCTCGTTCCTGCACTCAGCATCCAATTAGTAATTTTTGCTCTTACCACTAATCTTGGTGCTAGCTTTTCCTGTTTTGTTGTTGCTATCTTTGTTGTTTCTATACCGAAGACTGCTATGTAAGCTTTCAAACATTCTACCTAGTGTCGAGCTATGGAATTTGAAAAGCCTGAAATCACTGCTCTTTGCGATTGTAATACTTGGGATCTAGTTTATCGTCATTAAGATAGCCCTACATTGGATGTCGTTGGATATTCATTGTTAAATACCAGTTAGATGGTTCAACTGAACAGCTAAAGGCACGTCTAGTTGTGAAAGGTTATACTCAAACCTATGGGGTAGACTATTTTGAAACCTTTTCTCCTGTTGCTAGACTTAACTTTGTAAGGGTACTTACTACTTATATCAGTTGATGTTAATAATCATTGGCCTCTTTTTCAACTTGATGTTAAAAATGCTTTGCTATATGGCGACTTACATGAGGAAGTTTACATGGAGCAACCACATGTATTTGTTGTTCAGGGAGTGTTCCAAGGTCTGCAGACTTACGAAAGTGATTTATGGCCTAAAACAAAGACCACGAGTGTGGTTTGATAAATTGAGCCAGATTCTTCTAAAGTTTAACATTGGGCGCTCACCATCTGATCACTTTGTTTTATACAAACACCAATTCCGGGCTTGTTATTCTTATTGTGTATGTGGATGACATAATTCAATGTGGAAGCAATACAGATGGTACTCCAACTACTAAAAGCTATCTAGAGCAACATTTTGTTACAAAAGATCTAGGCAAACTTGGATACTTCTTCTGGATTAAAGTTTCCTAATCTTATTCTGGCGTTTGTCTTTCAGAGTGCAAATATATTCTAGATCTTTTGAAAGAACCAAGCAAGCTTGACACTAAACCTGCTAGCACCCTATGGACCCCAATGCAAATTGAGATGACGAATGTTAGAGTGTCTATTTACTTAAGTGGTTTAGCCTTTTACTTAAGTTCTGTTTAGTCTAATTGTAACATGGGTCATGTTTTGTATAGGCCCATTAGGGTTGTCTAAGTGTATGTATGTTTCCCCCTTATCATGTTTATAGGAAAGGGTGACTGCCTCCTATCTATCTATCAAGAACTTGCTAGCACCCTCTGGATCTAAATACAAATTGAGATGATGAATGTTAGAGTGTCTATTTATTTAGTCTTGTACTTAAGTTCTGATTAGTCTAATTGTAACATGAGCCCAATTGTGTATTGACCCATTAGGGTTTGTCTAAGTGTTTGTATGTTTCCCCCTTATCCTATATATAGGAAAGGGTGACTGCCTCCTATCTATCAAGTAATAAGAAACACTCTACACGTTTGGGGTTCTTTCCCCTACTCATATCGTTTTCCACAATGAAACTTCACCACCCTATCCTGATAACCACCAATACAGAAGATGGGTTGATAAGCTTATCTATCTCACTGTTACTAGAGCTGACATTACTTTTGTTGTTGGACTTGTTAGTAGGTATTTAGATAAGCATCGAAAATGTTATCGGGATGTTGTCTGCCATATCCTTAAATATCTGGAAAATTATCTAGGAAAAGGATTGTTGTATCACAGATATGGACACTACAAAGTCACTCGATATTCTGACTTTGATTATGTTGGTAGTAGATGTGACAAAATCCACCTATGGCTAATGTACTTATGTTGGAAGTAATCTGGTTACATGGCGCAGTAAGAAGTAGGCCGAGGTAGCTCAGTCTAGTGTTGAAGCTGAATACAGAGTCATGGCTCATACGTCTCGTGAATGACGTGGGTCCAAGGACTCCTCAAGGAATTTGATATCTATGATCCAGATCATATCCCCATGTACGACGACAATAAAGCCTCTATTTTCATTGCCAACAATCCTACCTTTCATGAGCGCACAAAACATATCATGGTGGATTGCCACTTTGTTCGAGACTCTATTCTTTCTGGTTACATTTGCACTCTTTACCTCCGGACAGAAGATCAGGTTGCTGACATATTCACCAAGTTATTGCCCAAGACTCGCTTTACCACACTGGTGGACAAGCTGGACATGTTTGACATCTATGCTCCAGCTTTAGGTGGAGTATTAGTATATATGCTTTACGCTTTATATTAATTGTGTGCTTTAGAGTTGTATTGTCTTTAGCTTTTCTTTTATCCATATTGCCTAACTATGTTTCTCTCTTACTCTCTTATCATGTAAAGGAGAGTGCCTTGTATCTGTTTTAAACACATTTAATAAAGGTTTTCTTATTTTATATATATAGAGAGAGAGTCAGGCTAGAATACACTCGAGAGTGTATTCGGAACAGAAAACACTCTTAAGTAGTTTTTCATGATGCAATATTTTTTTCAAAAATTTAATCTGTTGATCTTCTTAATCATCTTGTGAATAACTCATATAAAAAGTTTGAGCACATTTGGACATTTATGGGTGATGTTATAAAGATCGCAAAAATTATACATTTCAAATTAGTTTCGTGCGTCAATTTTGTTGCCCTCAGATGAGTGACTCACACTCATCCAAATGGGCTCAAAATTTGTACGTAGCCTAATTATAGTATGACAACGAAGATCAGTGGTTTACATCTTGCAAAACAATAGCCTTGATATGCAAACACACTTGAGTGTATCTGTGTGATCTATACACTCGAGTGTATTCTAGCCTGACTCATATATATATATATATATATATATATATATACCATTGATCTTCTTAAACATCTTGTGAATAGCTCATATATAAAATTTGAGCACATTTGGACATTTGTAGGTCATGTTATAAAGACCGCAAAAATTATGCATTTCAAATTAGTTACGCGCGTCGATTTTGTTGCCCTTGCATGAGTGACTTACACTCATCCAAATGGGCTCAAAATTTGTGTGTAGCCTAGTTATAGTATGACAGTGAAGATCAATGGTTTACATTTTGTAAAAAAAATAGTCTTGATATGCAAACACACTTGAGTGTATTCGTGCGATCTGTACATTCGGGTGTATTCTAGCATGACTATATATATATATATATATATATATATATATATATATATATATGTATATATATATATATATATTGTTAAAATATATGATTGATTGAATAGGAATAGATAGATACAAAGACTGACGGCCTCTCCTTTATATAGAAGGAGGAGAGACGCCCTATTACTTAGGACCCAAGTAATCTAAACTAGACGGGCCGGAATATAAAGGCTCACTAAACTAATTAGCCTATTTAACTAATAGACTAATATAGACACTTTAACACTCCCCCTCAAGCAGGAGCATGGATGAAACACATGTCCAAGCTTGGAGAGTTACAGGACTCGATAAAAAGAAATGATAAATGAAAGATGAAGATAAATATCACTCCCATACAAAATATGTTACTCCCCCTTAATCAATACTCCCCCTGAATCAAATAGTGATGATGACTCTGTAGGCTGAAGATACTCGAGCTTTGAAGAAGGTCTTCCTTGAAGTGCATCTGAAATGAAGACATCTCAAGATACTTTGCAGGCTGAAGAATGCGCCACTGGAATACGTGATTAACACGACACGAACACGGATATAGTGTGGACGAATGGACTTGATACTACAGCAAGTCGCCACTGGAATACGTGCTTAACGCGGCACGAACGCGGACGGACGATCTGCTGCTTGATACGATGCAGGAACCATGGGGGCTTGACAGAGTAGTAGATATCATCCATCAAGGAAAGTCCCAAGAGGATCAGCTACAGGCGATGTCGATACAGCAGATGCGGCTCGGATAAGACGTGATGAAGCAGCTCGGTGAAGATAAAACTCTGAGCTTCTGAAGAGGCATCCATCGGTCTCATGTGAATGCAGCTAAAGGAATACATCATCAACAACGGATATGGTGGTGACGTTGGATCTTCACTGTTGGCTCAAGTAGAGAACCGGTATGCTGATCTGGGGGTGCGGGGCGGAGCCCCCGAAAAAAATCCGATTAGGCTCAAAATAGGATTCGATTAGCAAAAATAGGACCGATTAATGATCCGAATAGCAGTAGAGGGCATAATGAATATGGGAGTAGACATAGATGAGAGGTGACGATGGAGTGATGATGATGAAGACAGCAGGTGATGGTGTAGGGACAGCAGTAGCATGATGATGCAGATAGCAGCAAATGGAAGATGAAGATCGTCGGGATGATAATGAAGTGGAAGAACAACTTGCGGATGGTGGAAAATATGACGTTCGTTGGTGTAGCACTTTGTCACACCATAGGAGATGACAAAGGGTCTCCTGCGTGACTCCGGAGAAATTGCATGCGGAGCCAAGGCGGAGCCTCTCCAAAACGGCGATGAAGGCTTCAAGCGAACGTCTGATTAAATCTCGATACTATCGACGAAAATGTCGATAGTAGCAACGGTTGTCCTTTTTTTTCGTCTGTAGTGATCTCGATAGTATCGACGAAATGCTCTTTGCGTCTGGACTGATCTCGATACTATCGACGCTCGGGTCGATAGTATCGACGCGGCGGCGGTTGGGCTGCTGCGGCAGATGAAGATAGCTGCTCCTTGCAGATGGGAAACGATTTCTGATGGCTGGCGACACTGTGGAGATGGCTGCTGGCGGCTACTGCTGCTGATGGTGGCGGCGGCGCTGCTATCGTGCGGAGTTGGATGCGGAGCTACTGGTTTCGGATGGCGGAAGGAGATTACCACGGCGGATGCCTACGGCGGCGACTGTTGCGGATGATGATGGAGGACGGCTGTTATGATAGGCAGCAGAGGTGTTGTATGGAAAGAATGAAAGAATAGAGAATAGAGATGACCATGGAGGCCGGGATATGCCTAGCAGGCAGCCGGCCAAGCCATGGTGATGGCGGCTGCGGCCGCCCGCAGGCGGGCACTTGCCCGGTTGTTCTCTTGGAGAAAGAAGCGGTGGCGGCTTGAAGGGAGAAGACGGCGGCTTGGAGAAGGAGAGAGGGAAGCGGCGGTGCTAGGGTTCTCTCATGATGGAACCCGCTCTGATACCATGTTAAAATATATGATTGATTGAATAGGAATAGATAGATACAAAGACTGACGGCCTCTCCTTTATATAGAAGGAGGAGAGACGCCCTATTACTTAGGACCCAAGTAATCTAAACTAGACGGGCCGGAATATAAAGGCCCACTAAACTAATTAGCCTATTTAACTAATAGACTAATATAGACACTTTAACATATATATATATATATATATGATTCCACCTTGGGCAGAGGATTTGAGAAAAATTGCTATATATATATATATAGGGTGTTCATTCATTGCCCGCGCGGGTAGCATGGATTTTCGCTACCCTGCAGCCAAAAAAGTAACTCTTCTAGCTAAGAAAGTAACTCTGCTGTAAAAAAAAGTAACTATGGTGTCAAAAAAGTAACTCTGCTGGCCAAAAAAGTAACTATGTACAAAATATACAGCAGATATATATAAGGACGGGTTTTTTTATTTTGGAGGGGCAAATGATATTATTTTTTGCTCAAATTTTTTGGAGAGCTAGACAAAATAGTCCTCTACAATTTTGAAAAAAAAAATTTGAAAAAAAGTGATCGGAAGGGTGGGCGGGTAGCTACCCGCGCGGGCAATAAAGATGGGCCCATATATATATATATATATATATATATATATATATATATATATATATATATATATATATATATATATATATATAATTGCACCTTGGGCAGAGGAATTGAGCAAAATAGTTACTCTTGGATGATTCAGTGGGTCCTTGAACCGATATCATCAACCAACTGGCTAATTTTTAATGCCACCTTGAAGATACGAAATAAGCAATCTGGTGAATCCTAGATGGTTCATTAGGTTGATGAAGTCTTTAAGCCACAAATTCAATAATAATTGGTATGTCAAATCTTTTACTGCCAATATGTATAAGATTCTAAGGCAGAGGAATCGAGCAAATTGTAACTCTTGGATGATTCACTAGGGTCCTTGAACAGATATCATAATGCTATTGGATGATCTTTACTGCCACCTAGGAGATATGAGTCGAGCAAAATTGTGACTCATGGATGGTTCATTAAGTTGATGAAGTTTTTAATTCACAAATTAAATAAGAAAAGTTGGTATGTCAATTTTGTTATTGCGAAAAATAAAGTGAGCATAGCTGTTTTCCTTGTATCCTACAGTATATGGTGTTTGACTGCCATATTAAAGATGGACACTAGCAATGCATGCCCGTCCCGAATCAGTCAACTTACTTTTAATGACCAATTTAACAAAAGAAGCTTTACTTCAGTTCAGTTTTTCATTCTGTTGACAGACAATAATATAAGAAACTTGGACCTGTGGAACAGATGCAAATCCATTAAAACAGAATAGATCATACATACAAGCCTACAAGATACTTCAAAACTCCAATTCTCGGGGACAGTACTCCAGACAAACCCATTGCAGACAAAGTTCTGCAAGCATATGAAGGGAATAGCAAGTCAATTCACAAGGAAAGTAGAGCTAATCATATTGATTCTAACTTCTGAGGACTTTACACTAGGAATTGAGCAATCAGCAAACTTACACAGTAGTGACCCTGTTGTTGTCACAACGAATGGAGTTCCACGTGCAGGGGTCTACTTGAAAAGAAGTCCAGCCAGATAACTGTGGGTTTGTAGTAGCATTCAGCTTCGCTCTCAGGTCAAGGAGTGCATCACCTGATTTATTGCAGTGGTTTGTGAGTTGGGGATTCAGGTGCAAATTATTTATAAGTTGCATGATTTTCTCAGTAGAAAAATGCAGAAAATAATTAATGATCAACAGAATCTGGATAGTCTCTTTAAGAGAATGTATAGAACATCAATTATATTTGTTAGAAAATGTTATTAGTTTATTTAATTAATTGGTTCATGTATAATATGGGCCTAAATGTCTTGTCATATTAGGGTTGTGTCCACTTCCTTGTACTTGCCTCCTCTCCTAAATATAGGAGAGGGGTTTGCCCATCCATCATTATAAAATACAACACACAAGGGGAGTTTCCACACGAATTAGTTCAATATAAATTTATAGCTTGTAATTTGATTTAACACGTGTTCACAAACTCTTAACTTATAAACCATGGACCAAAATTTCGATAGAAACCGCGAAATTTTCACTGAAATTTCATTTTTTTTTTGCAATCGGACATCGAAATGTGCAACTGGACATGCGAGACGCACAAATGCAGGGAATTGGACGTAATTTCGTGAAAATTTCGACCCTAGGTGCAAAATTTTGCCAAAAGATGGGGAAATTTCGCAGCAAAAAGCCCAGTTTAGGCCGTAATTTTGCAAAATGGCACAGAAACACAACTTAAATTTTGAGAATTTGTTCTTAGGGCTGCTAATACTACATCTTGGGTATTTTGCAGTGAAATAAAAAACGGCCAGGCGGGCCGCTTAAGCGCCCATGACCCCCAGCCGCTTAATTTTGCCATTAATCGCCCGCTTAATCATTTTGAACAAAATCGCCCGCTTTGTGCCCGCCTCACCCGCTTTTTCCCGCTTTTTTCCCGCCTTTTGCCCGCTTTTTTCCCGCTTTTGTTTAAAAATCCTAATGTAAGCATTTAACATTAATTAATTACATAGCCAAGTAGTGTTGACTATAATATACAAAACTTGTATACATTAAATGTTCTATGATATAGCTAGTCCTAATTTAGAATGCATACTTTGTGTGTAAGCTGTAATAATTGGGTACTGCTGTAATGCATCTAAGTAAATATCCTATTGCTCTATTATACTAGTAATGCATGATTAGTTTTACTGATTTCCTTGCTGCTTTCAGTGATTAATGATTGGTACTGTTGGTTAGTATTACTTTAGTGATTACTTTAATTCAATAATTCATAGTTTGTTATATACAATTACTGATCTGCTTGCTGATTTTAGTGATTAGAGATGCTGATTAATAGTAAGTATTGATGAATACTTAGTTAATTACTGATTTACTGATTAGATATGTATAGAAGTTCCTTATAAATATATTTTTTATATACACATAC
Organism: Alisma plantago-aquatica; assembly: GCA_963693085.1. Lineage (NCBI taxonomy): Eukaryota > Viridiplantae > Streptophyta > Magnoliopsida > Alismatales > Alismataceae > Alisma > Alisma plantago-aquatica. Next base: position 330,755,869 of record OY856409.1, read on the forward strand.
ATGTAATTTTGTATAAAAATATATAAAATTTAGACACCCGCTTTTTCAAAAATCGCCCGCTTAATCGCCCGCCTACCGCTTAATCGGTTACAGGGTGCCGTCCGCACGCCTCCCGCTTCCCGCTTCCCGCTTTCTAATACATTGGTATTTTGACAATTTTTTTGAATCTCTTGCTTCTAAAGGCTTTTTTCTTATTCTGATGTATGTTTCCCCTATCCCTAGACCATGTATACATTACCTTGATTAATTTCTACACTCTTCTATAGAGATCTAGAGAAATACTACAAAAATAACAAAGTTCTTTCTTGGATCTATGTAAAAATGTCTCATGTAAGATAGTTAAATGCTAACACTAGACTTATACAAGTTGTAGTTCTAAGTTTGTAACTTATAACTGTAAGTTTAAACTTCTAAGTTGTAACTTGAAGTTTTTAACAGTCTAACTATCTGGCAGACTTGACATTTTTGTTCATTTATGCACTCACTCATCAAGACATGGATCCCACCTTGACCTCTAAACATGTAAATTCAATATATAGTCTAGTGTGTTTATGTCTAAACATCGTGTTTGCACAATTTCATAACTTAATTCCTTCATTTTCCATTGAAATTTCCATTGAAATGTTGTCCAAATTGTTCAGCTTCCTTCACTTACAAATGTAGGAGAACCCCCCCCCCCACATATCCAATATGAAATTGTAAAGTCCCATGATTTGGGGCCTCATATAACAATCTTAAAAGGAATGATTGGACTACCCATATCACCAAGGTCTACCTCCGTTTCAGGGAGCCCATCACTAAAGAACTTTGTGGTTAAGCGTGCTCAGCCTAGAGTAGTACTAGGATGGGTGACCAATAGGGAAATTTATCCTGACTTGCGCATGAGTGAGGACAAAGCACGCAGTTGAAGCTAGTGGTGGTCTATGGGGTCAGTCATCATTCCTGAAACTCTACTAGAGCCTTGGGCAGTGGGCTCGAGTCTTACAGAAATATTATTGCATATTTAAGTAGATCTTTGGCAGTTAGATCGTCCTAGTAAATTTTCATGATTTAATTTGCTTCTTTGGTTGTCAAAATTGTTTGGGTCGTAAATATCAAAATTTCAGCCAAAATTTCTATCAATTTCTGTTTCTAGGCCTTAGGTACAACATCGAATCGGACATTTAGTTCTATGCTTATAACTCAGGTCCAAGAGCACATCAACTGAGCAATTGTCTTGAACCAGTTTGATAAAGAAGTTATGAAATGGTAGGATGATTTTAAAGAAAGAAAATGGAAGATATCATCAAACAATATGGCTTAAATAGTCCCATAAAGTATGTTGACTCATGGTTGTTAATCAATCAAAACATGTTATACAGACTTGATTTTAATCCAAGTTCCTTTTTATTTCATTTTGCAAAAAATCTTGGTGATTAAGCATTTTATAGTTGAATCTAATATAGAGAATAACATGAGTAATCAACAAGATGTACAGTTCCCCGCAATGCTCTAACAATAGTCAATCAACAACTACTCTTTCTACAAGGAGATTCAATTTCATGAAAGTCGCAAGAAATTTTAAATTCATTAAAGCCAAAGACTCACAAAAGTTTCAATGAATATGTAGAGATTTATGGGAAGATATAATTTTTTTGTTTTTGCAATTAGCATTAGTACCATTTATTTATATAGTCCAGCGTAAATAGTCAAATCCCTATTACACAATGTGGGATAAAATAGTTAATAATAAAAGACTCAACTACTATACTTCAATACTCCCCATCAAGCTGGAGCATAGATGTTTACATGCCCAGCTTGTCACACACACATTGTGCTTTGGTGAAACCATTGGTCGTTTGATGAGCAAAAGACACAAGACGAGTGGTAATCTTGTTTCTCATAACAACTTCACATATAAAGTGGTTGTCTAATTCAATGTGTTTAGTGCAATTATGAAAAAAGAAGTACTTGCAATGAACGTGGCAACTTGGTTGTCACAGTGTATAGAGATTAGAGATACGAGGAGAGATCGGATAACCAAAGTGTTCCATTAAGGACTTAATCTAGGAAGCACGGACACTTCTCGGAGGCTGTCGTGTCCGTGTCCAACACGTGTCCAACATGGACACACTTTGGACACGCCTGGACGCGTGGCGGACACGCCTCCGGCGTGTCCACTTTGAATTTTTTTTTATTGAAGTGTTGGACACTCCATGGACACCTCCAGGACACACCACTTTGACCCACTTAAGCCTAGGCGTATGAAAAAACCCAAGCCTTCTCTAAATCTTTGCCTCCTGTTCTCTACTACTCGCCCTACTACCATTAGTTAATTAAGCTTCAAGTGCTACATGCAAGTCGTTGACACCCTTCTTATCATCTCCACCAACTGTTGCAACATCCGGGGACTGCCACATCAACCATGAGGAGGAAAACAATTGGATTCACCTCTTGATAGTACATGTTGTTAATCATTACTTCCATTGGAACTATTGTCCCCAAAATTCTACTGCTCTTAATTTTTACAATTCATATTACAACAATATCATATAATCAAGCATCGTAATGTTTGTTGTGAACTAATCCATATTGTGACTTGTAAATATAATGTTATATGTGGATTGCTTGTTGGATTTCATGGTGATTGCCCATGCGGATAATCTATCTAGATCATTTTGTGTTAATACACATAGCATATTACACATTATATGTCATAATATGTTATACAAATATATATATACATATACTTGCCGTGTCCAGTGTCGTGTCTGTGTCCTATATTTTTGGAAATTGACGTGTCCCGTGTCTGTGTCCGTGTCTAAATCCGTGTCTGTGTCCGTGTCCATGCTTCCTAGGACTTAATCCACAATGGCTCTTTAGTAGTCTAAGTCATAGCTCTATATGTTGCTTCTACATTTGATTGCTCAGCCAAGTAACTAAATTTCCACCAATCACAGTACAACATCCAGTCGTGAATTGTCTGTTAAAATGAAAGCCAACACGATCAGCATCTGAGAACCCTTCAATCCTTACGTGAATGTCTTTCCTATTTATAGATGTTGATAAAGAGCATTTTTAAATAGGAGAATATAAACGATAAAAAGCATCAATATTTCATTGTCGATGCATGTCGAGTTTAGAAGTTTCCCAACCAATAGATTGGCTAAGCACCCTTACCGCAAATGAAATATCAGGACAAGTGATGGTCAAGTATAGAAGTTTACCAGCCAACTGCTTTAAGTAGATTTTTCCATCCAATAAGTTTTTGGAAGAAGAATGCATATCATTAGTTTGCTCTATAGGCAAGACAGAAGGACTGCAACCAAGCATCCCGATTTCCTCCATAAGATCCAAGGCATATTTCCATTGAGATAGAGACAACCATTTTTTGGTATTGGGTGGCCTCTATACTAAAGAAATATCAAAGTTCTCTATATTATTAATGACAGTGATGCAAGAGATGTTTTGTGTGCTAAGAATCCCACTAGTATCACTGCCAGAAAGAATGATATCGTGTACATAGACAGATAAATGACAATTAACATAAGATTTTTTGGTAAAAATGGAATGATCACACTGAGAGCTGCTAAAACCAAAGTTTCCTAGAGTTTGCGCTTATTTGTCAAACAAAGCGTGTGGGTCTTATTTGAGTCCATAAATAGCAATCTGTAACTTCACACTTTCACATACTTACCCTTAACTTGAAACCTGGGAGGCTTCTTGATATAGGTTATTTCCTTGTATTTCACCATGTAGAATTGTGTTCTTAACATCAAGTTGGTGAAGAGATTACCCTTGATTGACAATTGCATGTAGTAAAATGGGCACGTTAAATGAGCAACACGGTAAAAAAATCAAAGAAATTCATTCCTGGATCTTGGGTAATATCCCACTTGGTGACTAGCATGGCTTTCAATCTCTCAAGGAACCACCAACCAGATGGTTCACAGTGACAATCCAACAACAACCAATTGCTTTGCATGAGGGAATCTCAGTAAGGGCTCAAGTGTACCATGACAATAATGCATGCATTTGCTTCATTTGTTGCAGTTCCCAACCAAGATGGGTATGTGCCTCTGAGAGATTTCAAGGTATATCAATAAAGTATAGAGTTGTAGTATATGGACGCATAGAAGCACCTAGATGAGCGATAGTAACAACATTAAAAATCCAAATAGCGAGCATGTGTACATGAAGAATGGGCATCATACTTGCTAAGGTGCTCGCCTAGGCGGCAAGGCACCTTGGGGTTGCACTTTGCTCTATGCTTCACCAAAATTGTAGCCTTATGTTCTTTCCGTACATTTTTTGCATATCAACAATTTTGAATGGTCTATTTCCATGTCCTAGTGTTCAAAACATACATTATCTTCTTGTGTTAGCAATGCTAAGTAAACTTTTTAGGAAATATAAGTTCCCATGTTCTCTTACCAAAATACATATATATGTTGCCAAATAAGAAAAGACAGCTAATCGATGTATTAGATAAGAGAAACCCTGCTCCTATATATAGGAGAACAAGGAAGCATACAGGACATAAGACAACCCTAATGGGCTAGGACACTTAGACCCATATTACAAACTAATAATAAAACACTAACTAAATAACTCTCAACATATGTCATTGAGATGACCATAAGTTTATGTACTTACAGCACACATAGTTCTGAAATAAATGTATATGAAAGGAGAAGAGTTTCTGAAAATCATTAAATAAATGTATACTTCAAAGTTAAATGTACTAATATTTTAACTTTTTTAGAGTCGTGTAAGCGACACCTAGTCAGTACTAGTCGTAAGTTGTCTACACGAAACACTATGTCGCCTTGCCGCCTTGACAAGTATGGCGAGCATGTTTGCGTAAAGAGATAGGCACATGCAGTCATTTATCGTGTATCATCATTTAACAGGGTTGTGATTCCCGAGCATCAACATTATTGTATCACTTGTAAGAGCATCCTCAATAGGGATTGTAATATCATCAATATCAGTATCAAGTGTAAGTGATGCCTAGTCAGGACTAGTCATAAGGTGCTCACCCGAAACATTGTGTCGCCTTGCCGTATTGACAAGTATGGCGAGCATTTTTGCGTAAAGAGATAGGCGCATGCAGTCATTTATCGTATATCATCATTTGACGGGGTTGTGATTCCTGAGCATCAACATTATTGTATCACTTGTAGGGGTATCCTCACTAGGGGTTGTAATATCATTGTTAGAGAGTTTGTTTATTATTGTTATTATTGTCTTTGTAATATGGGCCCAAGTATATCTTGGTCCATTAGGGTTAAGTTGTGTCTGTACGGTTCCTTGTTCTCCTATTTGTAGGAGCAGGGTTTCTCTTATCTAACAAAACTTGTAGTCGTCTTTTAATATTCCAGATGGTATCAGAGCAGCCGTCCTAGGGACCAAAACCCTACATGAGAGAGAGAGAAAAGGAGGAGTGCCCCCTTGAGGGCGGTCACCGCCCTTGGCGGAGGTTGGCTGTCTGCGGGGAAATTTCATATTGTTCTCCTTACTTTCCCTGATTGCGTTATCTTCTATAACATGCGTAGCAGCTGCTACCAGCCCTTTCGCCACCCACTATTGCCTCACTGCCGCATACCAAGTTGGGTGCCACCTGTTGCAGCCCTCTACTCCTAATCCTTCAGCCGACATGTGCCCTTTGTTGCTACGGTACTTTCTTTAACCGCATGCACCCCCGCCTACTTCCTGCATGCGCCGCAGCTCAACTGTTGCCAACCTGCGACGCATGGCTCCGCTCCACTTCTCGTCGGCCCCTGCAGCCTCACGCCCCGGGCTGCAGCCAGTCCCCACCAATTTTGCCGCCGCCACAGCCCCTTGTCATCGCCACTTGCCCCCAGTCCCGCCCATGCCTGCCCCTGTGCTGCCGCAAAGCGGCTTTGCTGCCTGTCACGTCGCCAGCCGCAACCTCTACATGTCCTTGCCAGTGCTTCGCTGCCAACACCTGCCTGCCGCCACCCACATTAATTGTTGTTGCCTCTATCTTCTTCCGCAGCCGCTGGCTGCTATTAAACCCAGCCCCCCCGGCCTTGGTTCCTCACCGCAACCCATCTACTTCCTGTTGCCTGACGTTGCCCACTACTTCCTACCCAATCGTTGCCACCAACCACTGCTTTATCTCGCTACCAAACAGCCCTTCATGCATACAAAATTGTGTCCCTCAATATATTTTTCTACTACCTCCATATATAAACTCTACGTATTTGTGCTAATCGGATCCATTTTGTAGCCTAATCGGATCCCCTTTTCGGGTCGGAGAGAGATCCATTTATTTTTCTACCCGGATCTACCTAATCGGGTCATTTTGTACCTTGATCTCGCATTATCGGTTACCTCCTACACATATTTGCCTATACAACCCTTGCCTCTACCATTGCTTTTTGACTCTCCACTCCAACCATTCTCTTAATTCTTTTCGTGGTTGGCATGAGGGGGAGTGTTAGAAAGTCTCATTCCTCCCACATGTGGCCGTCTTTTAATATTTTAGAATCATCAATATCGGTATCAAGTGTATGAGCATCCTCAATAGGGGTTATAATCAAGGAATGAGGCATCCGATTTTGATGTCGTTTCAACAACATGGAAACCGAAATTTATATTTCGATAAATGTGAGTGTGCCCATTTCGGCGGCAAAATGAATGAATTAAGCCATGAAATTTTATAGGTGTGATATCTACACCTAAATGCATCGTTTTATGCAATAAAATTTGATATGGGGATAGGTGGGGGTCCTTCATGTGGGAGGAATGAGACTTTCCTCTTCCCTAGGAAAATTTCAAATTTTGGGCAAAACGTTTCGATGATTTCAACATAGCGGCACAGTGGCAAGGTTTTGTAGCATATGGCATCGAAATCAAAATTGTTGGCAAAATTTCAATGATTCCGACGAAACTTCATTCCTTGGTTGTAATATCATTATACAATAAGATGTCTTTATTTGATATTATTAGTATATACACTTTATTGTTGTTTACACTTAGTGTATTTTTCTTATTTGCTCTTTAGTCACTTGTTTTCTTTATCCCATATTGTTTATCTCTAAACATTGTTTTACTCTCTTGTCTTATAAAAGAGAGAGCATTGTATCTTTTCTTACTCAATAATAAGAAACACCTTTCTCAATCTCTAGATGGTATCAGAGCCTCCCGATCCTCCCTAACCCTAGCCCCCCCCCCACCCAACCCTAGCCGCCACCCCCAACTTCTCTCTCCTGCCTCCCGCCGCTGCACCCTGCGGCCTGCCCCTCTGTCGCCGCTGCATCTCCCACCCCCGCCTCCATCTCCGCTGCCCCTCCTCTCCTCTCCCTTCCCAGCCACCTCCATACGTTGCCACCCCCTTTTCTACCCCCAATCCCCGCCGTCCAGCCCCCTCCCATCCTCCACCGCCGCCGCCAACCCCCTGCCACCACCCTGCCACCGACGCCACACCCCACCAACACCACCCAGCCACTCCACATCACTCCACCAGCCCTCCATCCACCTCTACTACCCTAAACTCATTCCTCCTTGTGGCCTAATCCATCAAAGGCACCCACATCTCACCCCTCCTCTTCCGATATCTCCGGACAGCCTCGGCAACTTTCCAGATTCTGGCACGTTGACGGCGTAAAGGACTTTATCCGCTCTATTTGCCTGCGCCTCATGGTGGAGTGATTGTTCCTCTATTTTGGCGTAGGTTTCTACCTTTCTCTACTGCCCCTATGTGGGTTTTTCTAAGATTCATGCGTGGATCTTCTATCTACTACTGCTAGTCCATGTGTTGGACTCCTGACTGGTGACTTCTGCTGCTTTCTGCGCCCGTATCTCTGCCCTCTTTCTGAACTCTCCGATGGCGACTCCCGACCTTCCGCGCAATTTGTGTGTCACTACCGTCAAGTTGGATGGCTCCAATTATCATCTATGGGCAGCCTCCTTTGAACTCTACGTCAAATCACAAGGGCGCTTCTCTCATCTCTCGACCAAGGGACCAGCGGCTCCTGCTGCTGATGCTGATGACAAGACCAAGCAGGTCTACGATCTTTGGTCCAAGGAGGATTATGGTGTTATGACCTGGATGGTTAACAGTGCGGAATCGAAGATCAGCCAATCTCTTCTACGCCTTAAGACTGCAAAGAATATGTGGGATCAGCTCTCCCATGTCTACTCTCACCAACAGAATCCAAAGAAAGTTTTTGAAATCTTCAAGCAACTGGCCAAACAGGAGTACTCTGTCGATGACTCTGTGGAAGATTACTACAACAATTGTTGTGCACTCTGGGATGAATTTCAGGTGTACCATCCCCTGTCTGCTGACATCACCGAAATCTAGCGTCAAAGGAACGAACTTCTGCTCGTCTAGTTCCTTGCTGGTCTGCCTTCTTCCTTTGTCGGAGTTGTTGATCAGATCCTCTCGAGTGATCCTCTACCTACACTACGAGACGTTCTGAAACAAGTTGAACGTCTCCCGTCTGTATCTCAGCATTTACCTGACACTTCTAATGAAGCAGCCCTCGTTGTTCGTACCGGTGACTCCTTTCGTAGCCGCGGTCGTGGTCGGGGTCGTGGTCGCGGGCGCTCTTCTGGACCGGGACGTGGCTCCTCTTCTAGTATTGAGTCTACTGAACCATGCTTCTGTAATTTCTGCAAGCGCACCAATCATAATGAAGATCATTGCTGGATAAAGCATGGCAAGCCAGCCTGGGCGAATCAAGTCACTACAGATCAGCCTGATACTGCTACTACTTCTGCACCTCCTTCTGCCGATTGGATCCGATCGGAATTTGAGATACTGCTCCAGGCATGCCTTGCTTCTTCTACTGAGGCCTCCACTGATGGTAGCACTGCCCTCCTGACTCAGTCTGGTAAAAATTCCTAGGTGATCGATTCGGGTGCGACATCCCATATTTCTGGAAATCCTGCTTTATTTTCTCGTTTACATAATACCACTATTATACCGTCTGTTACACTGGTTGATGGGTCTCAGACTCCTGTTACTGGCATTGGTGATATATGCACTCCTGGTTGCCTGCCTCTGCGTTCTACTCTATATGTTCCAAAATTTCCTATAAATCTTTTATCTGTCAATAGAACTGTCAAGAGCCTTCGTTGCTCTATTACTTTTGACCCGGATGGTGTTCTGTTTCAGGATCTACGCACGAGGACGAAGATTGGTTCGGGCCATGAGGGACCAGATGGTTTATACTACTTGGACGTTCCGAAGAATGCGGCGTATCTAACATCCTCTGTGACAGGCATCCAGTGGCACTACTGTTTGGGACATCCATCTGTAGCAAAATTAAAGCATTTACTTCCTCATGTTTTAGATTTTGTTTTTCATTGTGAAACTTGTCAATTGGGCAAACAAACAAGAGCATCTTTTTCTAAGAAATCATGTATTGGTTCAAAGCAGCCGTTTGATATTATACATGCTGATGTTTGGGGACCTTGTTCTGTCTCCAGTACTTTTGGGTTTCGTTACTTTCTGAGTTTTATTGATGATTTCTCTATAACTACCTGGATTTTCTTGCTCAAGGATAGGTCTATTATTCTTGAAACCATTACTGCTTATTTTTCTGAGATTCGTACCCAGTTTGACAAAACTATAAAAACTTTTCGCACTAATAATGCCCTTGAATTTATGCAATCCCCGGTCAGTAGTTTTTGTCGCAAATTGGGTACCATTCACCAAACTTCTTGTGCCTATACACCGCAACAAAATGGAGTCGCCGAACGCAAGAATCGCCACCTGCTCGAAGTTGCCCATACTTTACTCTTTCATTATCACGTTCCACAATGTTTTTGGCATGAAGCTGTTTCCTTTGCGTTCTATCTTATTAACCGCATGCCTTCTTCTGTACATGGGAATCAAGTCCCTTATCAAATCATGTATCCTGATGCGCCCCTTTTTTCTGTTCCTCGTATTTTTTGGAGCACTTGTTTTGTTAAAAATCTTCGTCCTGATCTCACTAAACTTGATCCCCGGGCCATCAAGTGTGTCTTCTTAGGGTACTCTAGAACTCAAAAAGGATACTGTTCTTATGATCCTGTGTCCAAGAAATGGTTTGTCTCGGCTGATGTTGTGTTTTTCGAGCACATGCCTTTCTATTCCTCTGTCGGGTATGCCCTTACCTCCGACTTATTACGGGAGACACCATTACCGATGATTGATGATATAGCTGACACTGCTCCTCCTGCTGAAAGTCCTTCTCTGAAAGTATATCAACGAAGACCGAAGACAGCAACTCCCTCTATGGCCCCTCCAGAGTCTTCGTCCTCCATGCCAGATCAATCACCACCGCAGGTATTCTCTGACTTAGACATTCCTATCAGTTTGAGGAAAGGAACTAGAAATTGTACTAAACATCCTATTGGCAATGTCTGCACGACTACTCATTTGGGGACTAATTTTGCAAATTTTACTGCTGCTCTTTCTACTGTTTCTGTTCCTAAAAATGCTTCAAATGCTCTTAGGCATCCAGCTTGATGTCAGGCCATGGAAGCGGAAATCCAGGCCCTTACTGATCGCAACACTTGGCAATTGGTCGATCCTCCCACGGATTGTTCTCCCGTTGGATGTCGATGGGTGTTTACTGTTAAATATCAACCGGATGGCAGGGTTGAGCGTCTCAAGGCTAGACTTGTTGCCAAAGGCTACACGCAGACTTACGGGGTCGACTATTTTGAGACCTTTTCACATGTGGCACGGCTGAACTTAGTGTGCATTCTTATTTCTGTTGCTATTAATTCTGATTGGCCCTTGTATCAGCTAGATGTGAAAAATGCTTTTCTGTATGGGGATTTACATGAGGAAGTCTATATGGAACAACCTCCAGGATTTGTGCTTCAGGGGGAGTCTTCCAAAGTCTGCCGGCTGCGGAAAGCTATTTATGGTTTAAAACAAAGTCCCCGTGCTTGGTTTGACAAACTAAGTACCATTCTTCAGAAGTTTCTTTTTAAACGCTCCCAGTCTGATCATTCTGTCTTTGTTAAAAATACTACTTCTGGCATTATTATTCTGATTGTATATGTTGATGACATCATTCTCTCAGGGAGTGATCTTGCTGGCATTCAGGCAAACGCCCTAAACAACAATACTAAACACCCAAATACTTCATAACACGACTATAAAACAATGATTATAGCTAAAATATTGAACAATGAACTTGTCACACATAAAACACCCTATACAACTATAAAACGATAAGTATTAAGTATCTATACATGATACAATAACTATTTTGCATCACATTACAGCAGACTTATTATTGATGCCTTACTAACTTATTGCTACATTTACATATCATCATCTAATCATACATTACAGTAGTACAATTAACCAAAGTATGCATTCTAAAATCTATATCATGATAAAGTTACATGTAATTTACTTGGATATACAGCAGTTCCCTATTATTATGGCTTACATACAAGGAATTTAAAGTAACTAAGGCTTATCATAGAACATGTATTGTATATAAGTTTAATATATTACAGTCAATAATTATTATACTATCAAAATTACTTAATGTTATAGGCTTGCAGCGGTTTTTATCTTAAAAAAGGGTCTGAGCGGCCGATTAAGCGGGTGATTAAGCGGGTTAAGTGGGTGATTAAGCGGGTTAAGCAATAAAAAATTGGCCGTTTTTTAGGGGGGCGATTAATTGACACTCAGGGGGTAAATTAAACAGCTGGGCTGCTGAGCCGATTAAGCGGTCGCTCAGCACGGTTTTCATTTCACTGGATAAGAGAGAGCCAATAAATAGAATTCGGCAATAAGGGATAAAAGAAAAGGCTAAAGACAAAACAAGTCTAAAACCCATAACAAAAGAAATATCATAACATAATGCAATACATATATACTAATACTCCCCCTCAAGCTGGAGCATAGATATCAATCATGCCCAGCTTGTCCACCATGGTAGTGAATCTGGCCTTGGGAAGAAGTTTTATGAAGATGTCAGCAACTTGATCAGAAGTGTGAGTATATGGAATAGAGATATTGCCATGCAAGACGACCTCTCTGATGAAATGGCAATTCACCTCAATATGTTTAGTGCGCTCATGAAATGTTGGATTGTTGGCAATGAACAGCAGTCTTATTGTCACAATACATAGGAAAAGGATTGGGGTTAGAAATATCAAACTCTTTCAGAAGACCGCAGACCCATAACAGTTCACAAGTAGTATGAGCCATAGCTCTATACTCAGCTTCAACACTAGAGCGGGAGACTACAATCTGTTTCTTGTTGCGCCAGGTAACAAGGTTACGTCCCACAAAGGTACAGTAGCCAAAAGTAGATTTGTGGTCTATCCTGCTGTCAGAATACCCTGTGATTTTACAGTGCCCATGATTTTGTAGAATAAGCCTTTCCCTGGGGAAATTTTTTAGATATTTCAAAATATGACACATAGCATCCCAGTGGCACTGTTTGGGTTTATCCAGGTATCTACTGACTAAGCCAACTGCAAAAGTTTTATCAGCCCTTGTAACAGTCAGATATATAAGTTTACCAACTAGTTGGCGATATTATTGGTTGTTTGTGTATGGAGGAGAAATATCATCATCCTTGTTGGTATTAGGATTCAAGGGAGTAGTAGTGGTTTTGCTCCAAGTAATCTTGTTTCGAGGAAGACGGAGAAACTTCGATACTCAGAAAATACCTTAATTTTCCTAGATCTTTAGTAGCAAAGTGTTTTTCCAGATACACTTTAGTAGCCTGGATGCCTCCTTGATCACTCCCAGATAAAATTATATCAACATAAACAATCAAAATTACAAGGCCAAATGAAGCTTTCTTAATGAACACTAAGTGATCCATATGAGAGCGGCGGAAACTGGATTATTGAGGGATACTAGTCAGTTAGTCAAACCAGGCACGTTGACTATTTTAACCCATGAATCGCTTTGCACAACCTGCACACTTTGGAGCACTCCCCCTGAGCAACAAATCCAGGTGGTGGTTGTTCCATGCATACCTCCTCATGCAGATCACCATATAAAAAGGCATTTTAATGTCTAATTGAAACAGAAGCCAATCACAATTTACAGCCACAGAAATAAGAACACACAAAATTCAGAGGGGCAAAAGGAGAGTCAAAATGACCCACTCCATACGTTTGAGTATAACCTTTGCCAACAAGGAGAGCTTTCAATCATTCAATTGTGTCATCTGGTTAATACTTTACTAAAGATCCAACCACAACCGACAGGCGAGCAATCGGCAGTCCCACGTATGTCGATCAATAAGAGTGTGCATTTCAGTCTCCATAGCCTGGCGCCATGCAGGATGTTGTAAAGCTTGAGCAACATTCTTAGGAATAGATACAATAGATAAAGCAGAGGTAAAATTGGTAAAATTCGTGCCCAAGTTAGCAGTTGAACAAAATTTTTCAATAGGATGTTGAGTGCAAGACCTGGTACCTTTTCGTAGACTAATAGGAACATCTAAATCAGAAATACCTAAGGTGGAGGTGAATTTGCCGACGAGGATTGAGGAATCGGTGAAGGGGCCATGGAGGGAGTTATAGCTCTAGGTCGTCGTTGATACACTTTCAGAGGCAGGAACGGTGCAACATCCGTAGGAGGCAGGTTAGTGTCCACCGACACAGGCAGAGGTGTATCAATCAACAGATCAGATGTCAGAGTAGAACCTGTTGCTGAGTACAACAACATATGCTCAAAGAAGACCACATCAGCACTAACAAACCATTTTTTTGAAGAGGGATCATAGCACTTGTATCCTTTCTAGGTCCAAGAGTAACCCAAGAAAACACATTTGGTAGACCGTGGGTCAAGTTTAGTCAAACCAGGACGTAGATTTTTTACAAAGCAAGTGCTTACAAAAATCCGAGGAGACACAGTAAAAAGTGGAGCATCAGGGTATAGTATTTGATAAGGTACCTGATTATGAAGGATAGAAGAGGGCATGCAATTAATCAAGTAACAGCCAGTCTGAGATAGCTTCAGGCCAAAAGGTTTGGGGTACATTATAATGAAAAAGAAGGGTGCGGGCAACTTGTAGGTGTCAATTCTTGCGCTCTACAGCCCCGTTTTGATACGGTGTGTATGAACATGAAGTTTGATGAATAGTACCCAGCTTGCGACAAAACTGGTTGACAGACGATTTCACAAATTGTACAACATTATCAGTGTGAAAAACTTTGATACGTTTGTCAAGCTGGGTACAGATCTCAGCAAAAAAGGAGGTGATAGTGTCTAGCATGTGAGATCGATCTTTAAATAAAAACAACCATGTAGTTCTAAAAAAGTCATCAATAAAGCTCATAAAGTACCGAAATCCAGAAATACTTGGAACTGAACAGGGACCCCAAACATCAGTATGCACAATATCAAAAAGTTGTTTTGACCCAATACAGGCTTTTTTGGAAAAAAAGTAGCACGAGTTTGTTTGCCCAATTGGCAAGTTTCACAATGAAAAACTGAAACTGAAATAGCAGGAATTAAATGCTTCAATTCGGTAGGATATGGATACCCCAGTTGATAATGTCATTAAAGGCCTGTCACAGACGCAGTCAGCAAATCAGTTGTCTTCGGCATATCCAAGTAGTATAACCTACTTGGTCCCTCATTACCAAAACCAATCCTCATCCTTGTGCGCAGATCCTGAAGAACAACACCGTCTGGGTCAAAAGTAATAGAGCATCATAGGCTCTTCACAGTTCTACTAACAGATAACAAATTCAAAGGAAATTTTGGAACATAAAGGGTTGAGCGCAATAATAGTTTGCCAGGAGTGTAGATATTCCCGATGCTAGAAACAGGTGTTTTTGAAACATCATCAAGTGTAACAGGTGGAACAAAAGAAGTTTTATGAAGTTCAAAAATAAAATAGAATTGTCAGAGATATGAGAGTGGAGCCAAAGTCAATCACCCATTTATTTTTACAAAAAGGTGCAGGGAGGCAAGAAGAGCAAAACCTCCAGCACTAGAGGCATCAACTGTGGAGGGAGCAAGATGAGCCAGAAGTAGCTTTTCAAAATTGGAGCGAATCCAATTCGCAGATGGCTGAGATGAAGAGGATGGTGCAGAATCAAGTTAATCAGTAGTGACCTGATTCGCCCATGCAGTCTTACCATGCTTGATCCAACAACGGTCTTCAGTATGGTTGGTGCGTTTACAGAAGTGACAGTAGCGTTGTTCAGAAGATGGATCGGGACCTGACGAAGAACTACGACTAGGTCTTGCAGTAGAGCGACCACGACCACAACCTCGGACACGGCCTCAGCCATGGAATGAGTCTCCTGAGCGGACAGCTAGAGCAGCATCGGAGTGGTCGGGCGACAAAGGAGAGATGGACGGGAGTCGTTGAACCTGTTTGAGAACATCACGCAAAGTAGGCAACGGGTCGCTGGACAATATCTGATCTACCACTCCAGAGAATTGAGTGGGGTAAGCCCGCAAGATATTGCACCAGTTGAAGTTCATTGCGCTCACTGTATTTCACTGCATTGGCAGGGGGCTGGGTGGTGGTGGGAAGGGGGCAGCAGCGGAGAGGGACAGGGAGGAGAGGAGGTGGTGGTAGGGCCAAAGGAGAAAGAAAAAAGGAGGTGGGCAACGACGGGAGAGATGGAGGGGGGGCAGCGGCAGCTAAGTCGGAGGAAAGAGAAGATGGTGACGGCTAGGGTTAGGGAAGGAGAAGATGGCGGCTAGGGTTAGGGGAATCATAGTGCTCTGACACCATATACAATAAGATGTCTTTATTCGATATGTTAAACAGAATACAATGGACTCTCTTTTATAGGATAAGAGAGTAAGCCAATAAGCAAAACTAGGCAATATGGATAAAAGAGAAAAGCTAAAGACAACAAGTTTAAAGCCCATAACAAAAGAAATATCATAACATAACACAATAAAGCATATATACTGATAATCATCAATATCAATTTCAAGTGTAAGCGACGCCTAGTCACGACTAGTCATAAGGTGATCACCCGAAATATTGTGTCGCCTTGTCGTATTGACAAGTATGGCGAGCATGTTTACGTGAAGAGATAGGCACATCCAGTCATTTATCGTATACCATCATTTAGCGGGGTTGCCCGAGCATCAACATTATTATATCACTTGTAGGAAAATCCTAAATAGGGGTTGTAGTATCATCAATATCGATATCAAGTGCATGAGTATCCTCAACATTATTAGTATCACTTTAGTGATCTCTACTATCTTTTCAACCTCTCCGCAGTCTCCACCTAGTCACCACCTACGTTCCCCGGGGGGGTGCACTAAACCCTGGGCTTCACCTAATGTGTAGCCTTATGTTATTTTTGCACATTTTTTGCATATGAACGGTTTTAAATGGTCTATTTCCGTGTCCCAGTGTTCAAAACGTATATTCTTGTGATTGTTATGTGCACATATCATTTTTATTACAATTATTTTTATCAATAAACATTTCTGGATTTCATATATTGCCTTGTTGGCTTAAATTCAGTTTTTGTTTAGTGGTAATATTATTGAAGATGGTCAATACTTTACAATAGATTTATCTTCATTTTTGTATTAAATCCCAATCTCTTGCATTATTTGGAATTATCTTCTTCTTTTGGCAACGCTAAGTAAACTTTTTTAGACAATGTAAGTTTCCATGCTCTCTTACCAAAATACATATGTATATCATTGAGTTATCCATAGATTTATGTACTTACACATAATTCTGAAATAAATGTATATAAAAGGAGAAATTTTTCTGAAAATCATTTGATAAATGTATAGCTACAAGTTAAATGTACTAATATTTTAACTTTTTAGAGTCGCGTAAGCGATGCCTAGTCACAACTAGTCGCAAGGCACTCACCTGGAATGTCGTGTCACCTTGCCATGTTGACAAGTATGGCGAGCATGTTTGCATAAAGAGATCGGCACATCCTGTCATTTATCATATATCACTTGAAGGGGTTCCCTAGCATCAACATAATTAGTATCACTTGTAGGAGCATCCTCCATAGGGGTTGTAATATCATCGATATCAGTATCAAGCAAGGAAGAAAATGTCCGATTTTAATACCGTTTCGGTGGCCACGGAAATAGAAATTTCGTCAAATTTTGACAGGAATCTCGATAAATGTGTTCCTAGCGTTTCGACGGCAAAATAAACGAATTAATTTATGAAATTTTACCAGAATGATCTACTAGTGTAGATCTACTCAAATATGTAATAATATTTCAAAATGGATATGTGGGGGTGGGGTCTCATCATTTTTTAGTGAATGACCCTGAACTGTTTCGATAGGCATTTCAACGGGGATTTTTGATGTTAATTTTCAATGGTGAAATCAATGAATTAAGTCATTATAGTTTGCAAGCACAATATATGGACTTAAAAACACAAAATTGTGCAAAAAAATATGCTCTAGGTAATACATTTATATGAAAACATAGAAGAAAAAAAATCGATGATCTGCCTATTTTGAGAGTTTTGTCAGTCAATTTCGATGTCCGATTGCCACAAAAAGAAAATTACGGCTGAAATTTCGACAATTTCGTTGAAATTTTAAACATTGGTATCAAGTGTATGAGCATCCTCAACATTATAATATCACTTGGTGATCTCTACTATCTTTTCAACCCCTTTACAGTATTCACCTAGTGCCCTTGTCATAGCCACACCACTCCAGCTGCATTTTCACTTCGACCACCCTTTGTTGGACAAACTTAAAATTTTAGGTAGTTTTGTTTCCTCTTTTTCTTCCATTTTATATGATGCATGCTAGTTGGGAAAACACTATTGTTTGTCTTTTTTGGCTCATACTACAAAAAAAAAACTTTTTAAAGTTTTTTTATTCAGTACAAAGTGATGTCTGCAGTCTGTTCACGACATCATGTTATGGCGGTTTTAAATAATTTCTTACATTTGAGGATGAGTCTTCATGTATGACTTGGTTATATCTTCTTGAAACCCGTGATGAAGTTTTCCCCCTTATTTGTTTGATTTATGAAATGATCCCGATTCAATTCTTGATTTCTATTAAAATTCTTCGCACTGTCAACGTCCCCTGGAGGCTGCCACACTCCTTACTGGTTGTTGGTATATCATTACAGCTATCCTATTGTTTGATGAGAGCAAGTTACCCCGAACGTACACATGACGGAGACCACCACGGTCCAAACAACGGTTGCGACACTATTTGCTTGTGTATACCTACAGGATTGACCCCTCTCCCCTTTGATTTGTGGCTACTCAACGGGTCATTTTCTCTTTTCGTCGTGATATGGTATTGACTCATCAGCGCTCTTGCGCTTATTCTCCTCGGCAAAATGATGTTGTTGAGTGTAAAAATGGTTATCTTCTTGACATTACACACTCATACCAATCTTCCCAAGAACCTTTGGTCAGGCATTCTCCTCACACTATGTTTATTAATTAATCGTCAACCGTCCTCGGTTCTCAAAAAGCAAACTCCTTTTTTCATTCTCTATCCGCAGAAACAATTGTTTCCTTTATCTCCTTGAGTTTTAAGTTGTGTCGCCTTTGTTCATAGTTTTGATCCAAGGTGGACAAACTTTCCCACAAACAATTGAAACAATTTTTCTAGGATTACCTTTACTCTCAAAAGGGATACAAATGCCTTGATCCTGCATTCAGACGCATTTTCATTTCGACAGACATCACTTTTCATGAGGACGACTTTTTCTTCGATTCAGTCATCTTCCCTAGTGAATGTTGATGAGATCGTCTTGCTTCCACATTCCTTTCCTTCATCCTCACCATCACCATCTTCTATACCATTAGTAATAAGTTGTTAATTTTAAAAGGTACACATGGATTTCCGTATACAAGAGGTATCTGGTATGGTATATCGCAAATATAGGGTAGCATAAGTAACACATAAAAGGAAAATTAGGTCCATTTGCTATAACACATAACAAGCTAAAAAGAAAAATATTACCTTGATAATCAGATGCCAACAAAGGCATGGCAAACATAACAAAGAATACATGTAGAAAAGTTATCCCCCGCATGCTTCTAAATAATTCACTCAAAGTAGATGACTCAGTGTTGTGTAAAGCTATCATCCTTCCTGCAACAAAGATGTGAACGGAAATTCATTAGATATAGATGATAGTAATATCCAAAGAAAACTACTAAGAAGAGTTTATCGTTTGTTGCTATTTTAGAATATGCAAAACTGCTAATCAGCAATTGTTACCCACTACTTAAAAGGAGGTACCATCAATATATATTTGTAGATACACATTTCGTTGGAAAAAAAGAGGATTGACATTTTTATTAGGATTTAAGAAATATATACCTTAGGCTGATTCTTTCGAGAGACCAACAAAATTCACCAACATTAGACCTTACCCTATGCTCTCAAGCATTTTTATGTAATAACTAATATGTTTTTTTTAATTGGGGAATCTTATTCATCCCATCATTGGGTTTCGAACTAGAGACCTTGCTCTTACAAATCCTCTCACTTCACCAGTCGAGTGCCATTGCTTTGGCAATAACTAATATGTTCATATCATCACATTTACCTTAGAAGGAAAAGGGAATCACTAGCCTACACTCTTTAGATATTTTATGTCATTACGCATATTAGGGAGTCTATTTATTTATGTTATTAAGTATTTAGCAATATGGGCCCAAGTATGTCTTGGCCCTGTGTCTGTATGCTTCCATGTTCTCCTATTTATAGGAGCAGGGTTTCTTCTATTCAAGACAATTAGTTATCTTTTACTTTCTGACATGGTATCATAGCAGAGATCTGAAACCCAAGCCGTCAAGTAAAAAGAAGAAAAGAGAGAGCAGTAGCGGCGAGCGGCCCCTTCTTCCTTCTTGGCCGCCTACAGGCCTTATCCACTCATCAATCCATGGCATTTGTTGCTCCTTCCTCCCCTTTTTTCTATTGTTGACGATCCTCCTATTGTTTCTACTTGACAGGAGAATGTCGCCCCGTGCTTCTCTATATCATTTCTTTCATTTTTTTTCTGCTGCAGATGTACTTTCCTTAAAATCTGGAGTACTGCTACAGTATGTTACTGTAGCACGTCGGATTTTGGAAGCTTCCAATCTTCTCCTTCATGGTTTCTACAGGCCTCCTGTGGCCCCCTTCTCTTCTTCGATCCCTTAGCGGCTTCTAGAAGAGGGAGAGAGTCTTCGGGATGCCTTGGAGAAGGGGTTAGTGCATCTTTTCTTGGCTATCTGTACAGGTTCATCCATGCTCTTAATCTCTAGCTCCATTACAACCTACCAAGGTGTCGCCTCTCCTTAGGACCTACTCCATTTGGGTTGTCTATGTCTTGAGCATCTCCTACCCTAGCTGCCAAACCATCAGATGCTCCATTTGGGTCATCTATGTCTTGAGCATCTCCTACCCTAGCTGTCAAACCATCAGATGTCTGTGGAATGAGCTGAAGTTTCATCTTCTAACCTCTATGCTGCCAATCTTCTCCTTCATGGTTTCTGCAGGCCTCCTGTGGCCCCCTTCTCTTCTTCGATCCCTTAGCGGCTTCTAGGAGAGGGAGAGAGTCTTCGGCATGCCTTGGAGAAGGGGTTAGTGCATCTTTTCTTGGCTATCTGTATAGGTTCATCCATGCTCTTAATCTCCAGCTCCATTACAACCTACCAAGGTGTCGCCTCTCCTTAGGACCTGCTCCATTTGGGTCGTCTATGTCTTGAGCATCTCCTACCCTAGCTGCCAAACCATCAGATGCTCCATTTGGGTCGTCTATGTCTTGAGCATCTCCTACCCTAGTTGTCAAACCATCAGATGACTGTGGAATGAGCTGAAGTTTCATCTTCTAACCTCTATGTTGCCGCTGGTATTGTAGCAGTGTGTACTGCTGCACACTTTTTTTCTTCTGACGTTTTCCTTGTTGAGGTGCTCCTTTTCTGCTACTGGTTTGAAATACTTTGGGCTTTAATCCCTCTACTGCTGCTGCAATTGCGTTGCTGCGTTTTTCCTTTTTGTTGTTGCTACTGATGCCATTTATTTGTGTCGTTGCTACTACTCTAATGCTATTGCTGCTATACTGCTAAGACGGCTGCCTCCTTGGATAATCCGCACACCATGGTCTACATTTTGATTATGTGTGAGGCTTTTACACTACTTGCAACTCTTTTGTTTGATTTCTTGAATCCAGTGGAACTTGTGATTGTCCACCCCAACCACTCTTGGTTCCTTCCGTGGTTGGTGTGAGGGGGAGAATTAGAGGAAAGAGATGAAGAAGAGGAAGATTATATTCGGTTGCTTTATATTTCTGTGGATCTTGATGTACTTCTTGAAGTACTTGTCGACTTCTGCTATTGATATATAATGTTATATGCTTCTTGGAGAGTTTATTATCTGGATATTCATGAATATTGGTTGTTTTTTTTGCAAGATGATGGTCTTCTATCCGGCTACGTAGACAGTATAGTCTACTTTTTGTCTGTGTTGTCTGTGCACGTTGACCTACTTCTACTGTGAACCAACACTCTCTGGACTTTTCTACTGTGAACCAACACTCTCTGGCTTGTCCATGCTTTACACATGTTGACCTTTTTACTTGTATGTGCCTTGTTTGCACGTCGACTTTCTACTTCTGTGTGCCAGCACTCTCCGGCCCATCCGCGGCTCTATTTCGCACGTTGATTACTACTACTGTTGTGACTCAGCACTCTCTGGGCTGCGACGATAGCGACTGTGATAAAGACCATGATGTTCTGTTGTTGCTTACTTCTGCTCCAGATGATTGAGAAACTTTTACGACTTGCTTTCCTGCTTGCCTGCTATGGAGTATCTTCTTGAGGGGGAGTGTCGGAGTGTTTGAGTGCTTAATTGTAATATTGAGGGGGAGAAAATTTTTGTATGGGCTTGGCTTATCCATTTTTTTAGTATGTGTCTATTTCGAAGCTGATTTGGGATTCTCCCAACTTCAGCTTGAGGGGGAGTATTAGGGAGTCTGTTTATTTATGTTATTAAGTGTTTTGTAATATGGGGCCAAGTATGTCTTGGCCCTGTGTCTGTATGCTTCCTTGTTCTCCTATTTATAGGAGCAGGGTTTCTTCTGTTCCAGACAACTAGCCGTCTTTTACTTTCTGACAACGCATAAGTTCAAATCATTGCATCTAAGCGATTCGATCCAAGTAAAAGGTGTGATACAGTGAGTCTAGAGCATTGGTGATAAAGCACATCTAGTTAGACATGTATTATGTCAAAGAGCTTTGCCGCGTGATCAACAACTTTTTTCAAGGGACGGAGACCAAAAGTTATTGTACTAAAACCGAATAAACTATATCATCCACCTAGGAAGATCAACCCAAACATGAACGATAAAATACTTACAGGTATGTTATATTAAAGTTATTTCACGTGTACCATTTGAAGATGTCTACATGCCTATTCAACAACAACAGCTTGCTAGCGTGCTGCTGTGAGAAAAAAAATTAGGAGCGCAAAGGTGAGTTTCAAATATCATGGGTTTTAGAGTGATTTGAAAACCATCCCTTCCTGACATTTTATGTTTAGCAGCCAGCACAAGCATCACCAATCAAATTCAGCAATTATGAATGCCACTCAATTGTGTGTATTTGTTGAAATTCAAATGTATGCACATGAACAGGGCCAATTAGAAACATTTTTTTCAGGAAATCTATGTGGCTTTTCCACCTTTGCAAAGTGCCTAGCAGTTGAAAGGAACACTTCGCCCAGACGAAAGTAGGTATATGAGGAATCTCGGCATGGATGTCATCCCAAACCCTCATTTCAGGAGGGGCCATTAAAACTTTGGGATAGTCTGGCCCGGGCCAGGCAACAATGAAGCCAACCTTCATTTCTTGAATGCTAGAGAGTTTTTTTTGTGGTATGGTGTATATGTCAATCCCTCTCACACAATGGCAGGGCATATAAGGCTAGTTCCCCATAGTCTCACCTGAGCCCCTTGCCAGGGTTGTGTACATGGTTTATCTTCACATTTATTGCTAAGCAAAATGAACTGCAATCTGCAGTTCAAGAATGTACAAATGGAATTCAAACTGAGATGCCGCTAAAGTTGAATTAATATTGCACATCGGTTCCACTTTGATACGGCTAACTAAATTTAAAGGAAGAATTGGTACCTGAGACCTTTACCCTAATTATATGATTCATTTTTATTAGTATATGTGCTTTATTGCATTATGTTATGTTATTTCTTTTGTTATGGGCTTTAGACTTCTACTGCTGCCCCGTCTGAGGGTTTCTCTGATCTGATGCGTCAGATTTTCATTTGTTGCCTACTGCCCCGTTGCGGGTTTTTGCTATTCTGTTGAACTAGGCCTTCTTCTGCCCATGTGTGGGTTATTGTTTCTGCATGTTGTATACTGCTACTACCGGCCTCTTGTTGTTGCCTGGTGCTACTGCTTGATGCCTACTGTTACTACCTCTGTGTTGGGTTTCTCCTGTCTGATTCTACTGCTTGCTACCTTATAACAGATTCTTCTGATGGCATACGTCAATTCTCTTCGGACTGTGCGTCACTACGGTGAAGTTGGATGGATCCAACTTTCACACTTTGTTTGTGGCCTTCGAACTGTATGTCAAAGCTCAAGGCCATGACATTTTATCTCTGAGGGTCTGGCTGTACCTGCTGAGGGTGTTGACGCTAAAACAAAGCAAGCTTACAATCTATGGTCTAAGGATGATTCTAGTGTGATGACCTGGATGGTCAATAGTTCTGAGCCTAATTTTAGTCAGTCACGTCTGCGCCTGAAGACGGCCAAAGCCATGTGGGACCAGCTCTCACATGTTTACTCTCATCAGCAAAATCCAAAGGTGTTTGACATCTTCAAACAACTGGCCAAGGAGTATTCTAGGACTGACTCTGTGGAAGGTTATTATAATCAATGTTGCGCTTTCTGGGATGAGTTTGAGGTTTATCATCCTCTCTTTGCTGATCTCAGGGAAATACAGCGCCAGCGCAATGAACTTCAACTGATGCAATTTCTTGCCGGCTTACCGTACTCATTCTCTGGAGTGGTAGATCAGATATTGTCCAGCGACCCGTTGCCTACATTGTGTGACGTTCTCAAACGGGTCCAACGTCTACCATCAGTCTCTCCATTATCTTTAGACCACTCTGATGTTGTCCTTGTTGTTCGCTTAGGAGATTTCTTCTGTGACCGTGGTCGTTCTACTGCTAGACCTGGTCGTGTTTCATCTTCCTCTGGCCCTGACTCTTCTGAACGTCATTATTGTAACTTCTATAAAAGGACCAACCATATTGAGGATCGTTGTTGGATCATGGTAAGCCTGCATGGGCAAATCATGTCACTACTGATCAACCTGATTCTGCACCTCATATCAGCCCTATGTGGAGTGGATTCACTCCGAGGTTGACAAGCTACTTCAGGCTCGCTTCGCTCCCTCGGCTAAGAATACCTTTACTGATGGAGGTTCTGCTCTTCTTGCATCCTCTGCACCCTATGGTAAACATAAATGGGTGATTGATTCTGGAGCCACCTCTCATATATCTGGCAATTCTACTTTGTTTTCTAAATTGCATAAAACCTCTTCTATTTCTCCTGTTAGTGCTACACTTGTTGATGGTTCACAGTCACTTGTTTCTGGCATCGGGAATATTGGCACTCATAGTAAATTATTACTGCGTTCAGCACTTTATGTTCCTAAGTTTCCTTTGAATCTATTATCGGTTAGTAGAACTACAAAGAGCAAGTGGTGCTCTATCACTTTTGACCCTAGGTGTTGTTTTTTAGGATCTGCGCACAGAGGATGATGATTGGTTTAGGCCATGAGGGACCAAACGGATTATACTACTTGGATCCACCACAGACGACTACGATGTTGACTGCGTCCATCACCGGCCTTCCATGGCATTACAGATCGGGGCGTCCATTTGCTGCTAAACTGAAACATTTACTTCTTGCTATTTCAGATTCTGTTTTTCAATGTGAAACTTGTCATTTCAACCAACAAACTCTTGTTACTTTTTCTAAGAAAAATTGTATTGGGTCCAAGCAACCGTTTGATATTGCGCATGTTGATGTTTGGGGTCCCTGTTCTGTTCCAAATATCTCTGGCTTTTGATACTTTATGAGCTTTATTGATTACTTTTTTAGAAGTACCTGGTTGTTTTATTAAAAGATCGTTTTTTACAATCACCTTTTTTTACTGAGATCCGGACCCAATTTGTAAAACCATAAAAAAAATTGCACTGACAATGCTCTAGAATTTGTACAATCATTTGTCAGCCAGTTTTACCGCAAGATGGGTACCATTCATCAAACTTCATGTTCTTATGCTCCACAACAAAACGGGGTTGCAGAGCGCAAAAATCGACATCTCTTAGAAGTAGCCCGCACTCTTCTTTTTCATTATCATGTACCCAAATTTTTTTGGCTTGAAGCTATCTCGACTGCATGTTACCTAATTAATCACATGCCCTCTTTTGTCCTTGGTAATCAGGTATCGTATCAAATTTTATATCCCGATGCCCCTCTTTTTAGTAAGCCTCCTCGGATTTTTGGCAACACTTGCTTTGTCAAAAATTTGTCCTGGTTTGACTAAGCTTGACCCACGGTCTACCAAATGTGTGTTCCTGGGTTACTCTCGGACCCAGAAAGGCTTTAAGTGCTATGAACCCTTTGCAAAATAGTGGTTTGTGAGTGTTGATGTGGTCTTTTTGTAGCATATGCCATACTACTTTGCAACAGGTTCTTCGCTGACATCTGATCCGTTAATGGATACTCCTCTACCTGTGACGGTTGACATTGACCTGCCTCCTTCGGATGCGACCTTGTCACCGCCTCTAAAAGTATATCAACAACGCTCGAGAACTACAACTCCCTTCATGGCCTCTCTGACTCCAATCCCTCAATCCTCATCGGCAGATCCCCGCTACACCTCAAGTATTCTTCTGATTTGGATGTTCCTATTAGTCTGCGAAAAGGGACCAGATCCTACACTCACCATCCTATTAGCAATTTCTATTCAACTACTAACTTGGGTGCAAATTTTACAAATTTGACCTCTGCTTTATCTGCTATATCTATTCCTAAGACTGCATCTCAAACTTTACAGCATCCCCCGTGGCTTCAGGCTATGGAAATTGAAATGCAGGCTCTTACTGATCGACATACATGGGACTTGGTTGATGCCCTTGTTGATTGTTCGCTTGTTGGGTGTCGTCGTTGGGTCTTTATTGTCAAGTATCAACCCGATGGCACAATTGAACACCTGAAAGCTTGTCTTGTGTCCAAAGGCTATATTCAGGCATATGGAGTTGATCACTTTGAGACTTTTTCTCTTGTTGCACGTATGAATTTTGTTCGGGTCTTATATCTGTGGTTATAAATTATGATTGCATTTGTTTCAGTTGAACGTTAAAATGACTTTTTATATGGTGATTTGTAGACCTGTAAACGGATCGAATAAGGAGCGGATACTACTATATCCGATATCTGAATCCGATGAAAAAAATTCGATTTGATATCCGACGGATATCATGTAATAATATTTGAATCTGATCTGACAAATAATATCTTAATTCGGATAAATATCCAATCCGAACCAGAAATCATAAATGTATTGTTATAAGTATATTATATATAGAAAACATTGATATTACTATGCACATATATGATAAAATATCTATATTTTCGTATTTTTACATATAGATAATATATATTTAATAATATATGTATATATTTCTCGGATTCGGATTTTTTCAGAGCGGATACAACCATATCCAATATCCTATCCGAAATTTTCGCATATGAAATTTGATATCCTAAATCCAATTCGGATTATGCGGATGTCAGATTTTTTCAAATTTCAAACTTGAGCCGGATCGAATGTGCAGATTCTAGAGATCCATTTACAGGTCTGGTGATTTGCATGAAGAGGTATATATGACACAACAACCTGGCTTTGTTGTTCAGGGGGAGTGCTCCAAAGTGTGTAAGTTGCGCAAAGCAATCAATGGACTGAAACAGAGTCCCCATGCTTAGTTTGACAAATTGAGCAGTATTCTTCAGAAATTAAGTTTCTGCATATCTCACTCATATCACTCTATATTATTAAGAAAACTTCATCTGGAATTGTCATTTTAATTGTTTATGTGGATGATATAATCTTATCTGGGAGTGATCCAGCAGGCATTCAGGCTACTAAAAGGTACCTTGAAAAACACTTTGTTACTAAAGATCTACGGAAACTAAGATATTTTCTGGGTATCGAAGTTTCTCGCTCTTCCTCAGGTATTTGTTAATCTCAGAGGAAATATGTTCAAGATCTTTGGTCGGAAACTAGAATGCTTGGGGCAAAACCCGGTACTACTTTCTTGGATCCTAATACAAACTGGGATGATGATACTTCTCCATACCCAGATAATCAACAATATCGTCGTTTAGTTGGTAAACTTATCTATCTGACAGTGACGAGGGTTGATATTACTTCTGCGGTCGGCTTAGTGAGTAGATATCTGGATAAACCTAGACAGTGCCACTGGGATGTTGTGTGTCACATTTTGAAATATCTGAAAAAATCCCCGAGAAAAGACTTATTCTACAGAAATCATGTGCATTGTATAATCACAGGGTACTCTGATTTCAATTATGCAGGCAGCAGGATAGACCGCAAATCTACCTTTGGTTATTGTACTTTTGTGGGAGGTAACCTTGTGACCTGGCGTAGCAAGAAACGAATTGTAGTCACTTGCTCTAGCGTTGAAGCTGAGTATAGAGCTATGGCTCATACTGCATGTGAACTATTATGGGTCCACAGTCTTCTAAGAGAATTTGATATATATGACCCAATTCCCAGTCTTATTCATTGCAACAACAAAGGTGTTGTATTCATTGCCAGCAATTCCACTTTTCATGAGCGGACTACACATATTGAAGTTGATTGCCATTTCGTCAGAGAGGTTATCTTGTCTGGCAATATTTCTACTATGTATACTCACATTTCTGATCAAGTTGCCGACATCTTCACCAAACTCCTTCCCCAAGGCCAGATTCACTACATTGGTTGACAAGCTGGGCATGATTGATATCTATGCTCTAGCTTGAGGGGGAGTATTACTATATGTGCTTTATTGCATTCTATTGTGTTATTTATTTTGTTATGGGCTTTAGACTTGTCTCGTCTTTAGCCTTTTTCTTTTATCTCATATTGCCTAACTCTGTCTTTTGGCTTATTCTCTTATCCAAAAAAGAGAGTCCATTGTATTTTTAATTATCGAATAAACACTTATAGCCTATTCTACAATTTTCTTATCATGTTATGCATACCTATATATTTATGCTTTACAAGCGAAAAACACGTGCTAAGCATGTATTACATAGTTGATTTATATAATATGTGACGACAAACTAAATATGGCATAATGAGTTGTTCGATATCCATTCTTGCTTGCTTCCCTAATTTTGTTGGATAAGCTTTTTGTGTGAGTTTGAATTATCAATTTTGTGTATGTTGACGACTAATATATAATTAGTACTGACAAAAGTTTACATACAACCTGCTGAAAGAGAATAACTCGATTAATTGTCAGTTGACTCCCTTCAACCTATACAGTGTGATTACCAAAAGTGTCAATGCTTCCCATCTTGGGCATGTGTCTGTTGATAGTTAATATAATTATTACTAATAACAATTTATATATTACCCCTAAAAGAGAACAACTCCATTAACTATCAGTCGATCCCCTCTTATCCGCAACGTGTGATTACCAAAATTACACGTGCTCTCCTGTTTGAACATGTGCTCATTAACTGCTAATATGTAATTAGTACTCAAAATAAATTCATACAACTTGCTAAATGAGATTAACTCGATTAACCATAGCACGTGATTAGCATAGTAACAAAAGTCTCCGAATTTTACGAAAAATCGGCGATTTTTCACGATGTTATAGGCTCCCGAATATTCATCACGATTAATACGCCAATCGTCGATTTTTCACGACTTTTCACGATTAATCCCGCTTTTTCGCGATTTATACGATTTTTTATGATTCTTCATGACTTTTCACGATTTTTCACGATTTTTCTCTTTTAAGTCGCTTGCTCTTTTTTTACCAAACCATGTACACAAAATTCCTAATACACACTAAACCTCAAAGCCTCCACTCCTCTGGACAGTTCATGTTATTTCTCAACTATTTTTTACTTCTTTTCCTACATTTTTACTCACTAAGATTGTATGTCTTGTGGCCGTAACAGTTACATGCATCATATACGTATGTACATACATACATTTATCTATATATATACACATGCATACATGCATATATATGCATACATATATATATATGTATATACTTATATTGCCGACTTATTCTCGATTATTTCCGAATAGTTGACCGAACTTTGACCGAAATTTATCGATCTTTTCACGACTTTTCTCGATTTTTTCCGAATTCCGATGTTTTCCAGCCAGCCGAAAAGTTGTCGAATCCCGAACTTGTTACTATGGTGATTAGCAGGTAATTAGCAAGATTACATGTGCTCTCCTTCTTGGACATGTGCCTATTGACCAGCTATATATAATCAATACTCAAAAAAATTACAGACAATCTAAAAAGAGAACAACTCGATTAACTGCTAGTTGACTCCCTCTAGCATGTGATCAATAAAATTACCTCGGCTCTAAAAAAAGCAATAAGCAAGTAGCACACAGATGTGTCGCTGAGCTCACAAGCATATTGTAGAAGCACATAGAAACATAGTTGATATAGTTGCTTCAAGCTTATCCATAGATTTCTGGCAAGCATACAAACATGCAAGTTATCCTTTCAAACTTATCCAAACAACCAGGACAATCACACAAGTACACATGTCGAAAGCATGCAGACAATTAAGGCAAGCTTACAAAGCAGATATGCCGATAACATGCAACAGAGTCTACCTTTTTATAGGATAGTTAGATACATGTATAAAGATATTCATCATTTGGTTAATAAACACTATATTAAAATATAATAAGTTCAGTGGAAGTAAACTTATCAATTTGCATATACATATTTACTATCCCTTAGGGATAGGCTCCCTTTTTTTTTGTGTGTGTGTATTAAATCTGTGTATATAGGCATAGATATGTAGACCTATATATAGATATATAAAGGTATACCTATGTAAATAGGTGTGCATATATATACTTATATATAGGCATATATAGGTATATATATACCTATATATAGGTGTATACAAATATATACTTATATATATATATAGGCATAGATCTAAATGTCGTCGACAGTAGGCAAAATTTCGTCGATAATGTCGATGTCGACGGTCAGCGACGTCGAATGCATGTAAACATCTTTATTCTACAATATCCTTGACATTTCGCCAAATATGTCGACATTTCCCCATATGTCGGCGAAGTTGGCCCAAGTCCATACAAAAATTCCACAATGTCCTCGACATTTATCGAAATCGTCGAAGTTGGCGACATATTTCAGGGATTTTGTGGAGTTGGCTGTGTGAGGTGGAAAAAGTGTTGGAGCTTGAGGTAAGATGATTTTGATGTTATCTTTTACTATTCTAAGCTAACAGTAATAGACCGATCCTCTCTCTGCTAAATCTACCATAAATTTACACTATTTTATGTAGTTTGTTTATTGTCACAAACTTTATATATGGAAGAACTCTATAGTTCGGAGACGACTGTATGTAAGCGTGCATTTATCTACATATGTAAATCTGTATGGATAGCTATATGTAAACATATATTGTGTTTTTAAGCTAGATTTGATGAAATCTGTCGATTTTCATCACAAAATGGCTATTTTTAGCTTAATTTTTGTCAAAGTTGAGTCGAAACTTTGGTTGTAAAAATCCTCGACATTTCCTCGACATTTCCAAAACTTTTGTGTCCACACCTGTCGAAGTCGGCTCGAAGTCGAAGTCTTGTTCCATGTATATAGGTATGTATATACTTATATATACATATGCCTATATATTTATATAGGTATATATAGGCATATATATAGGTGTATATATATACCTATATATGTAAATATACTTATATATTAATATAGGCCTATATATACCATTTCCACTTCCTTGGCTAGACGCCAAGAAGGATGTGTTAGGGCTTCAATTACAGTTTTAGGAGCACAAATAGTGGAAAGAGCAACAGTAAAATTTGCAAAACTTGAACCAAGAATAGCATTAGAACAGAATTTGCTTATAGCATGTAAAGTACAAGAGTGCACCCCTTATGCTAATCGGAGTATCTAAGTCAGAGTATACTTGATTTGTGTTGTATTCTGCCGATGAAGATGAGGGATTGGCTGAGGGAGGGGCCGTAGAGGGAGTTGTAGTCTTGTGGCGTCTTTGGTAAACTTTGAGAGGGACATCAAGAGTTAACAAATGTTGGAGAGTTTGGCTCAACAAGAACAGGAAGAGGGGTGTCAACGAGCAGATCCGTAGATAGAGTCAAACCCATAGTAGGAAAATACAGTGTATCTTCAAAAAAAACGACATCCGCACTAACAAACCATTTCTTAGCACTTGGGTCATAAAATTTGTACCCCTTTTGAGTTCGTAAGTACCCCTAGAAGGTGCACTTTGTAGATCTTGGATCATGTTTGCTTAAACCAATCTGTAGATTCTATACAAAACAAATACTATCAAAAATTCTAGGTGGCACAGAAAGCAGAGGAGCTCCGTGGAACAAACCACTATATGGGAATTTGTTGTTCAAGACATACGAGGGATTTTATTAATCACAAAATAGGCGGTGGAGACAACATCAGCCCAAAAAAGACATAGGGACATGATAATGAAACATAAGAGTTCTGGCAACTTCAAGGTGATGGCAATTCTTATTCTCGGCGCAATACCATTTTACTGAGTGTAAGAATGGGAGTTTTGATGAATGGTGTCAAGGTTTTTACTAAAGAGGCTAACATATTATTGCATGAATTCAAGGGCATTGTCTGTCTGAAAATTTTGGATGGGCTTATTAAATTGAGTCTAAATTTCAGCAAAGAATGTGGTAGCAGTGTCAAGAACATGTGTCATGCCTTTAAGTAAAAACAACCAAGTGGCCCTAGAGAAGCCATAGATAAAGATCATAGAGTAATGAAATCTAGTTACACTTGTGACAGTCGATGGTCCCCATATATCAGCATGGACAATATCAAAAACAAATTTTGAAGACAGTCATTTTTCTAGAAAAAACACATCAAGTTTGCTTTCCTAACTAGCAAGCTTCACTATTAAACAAATTTCAAATACAAAGAATCAAATGCTTGAGCTTGGATGTTGATGGATGTCCCAATCTTTGCGCCATTGAAGTCCTAAAATAGTCGAAGAGAGAAGAGCAGCAGTATGTGGAGCATCAAGGTAGTATGAGTTGTTTGGCCCTCATGGCCCCAACCCCAATCATCATCCTCGTGCGAAGATCCCACCCGCTTTGTCGACGAGGACACTCTTCGCCAAATGGGCACCATGGACCGAATGCACATTCTGCTGAAAAGATCAAATATTGTTGTCGTTTGTTTTAGTAAGGCGTGATATACACTGAGGAGATGAAGGAGTTCATGTCTTCCCTCCTCAAGATTCCTATTAAGCCCATAGAAAGAAGGAATGTGGTGGGCATTACAAGCTTCAAGCTCGCCACTTCAACAAAGACCATACTATTACCGAGAAAATGTTGAACGAGATATTTTGTGTTGATGAGGAAGCAGAGATCGTAAATTTTGGCCGTATAAAAAGAGAAGAATCTTGGTTTCGATGCCAATAAAGTTTGGGTGAAACTTCTTAGACAGGAACGATAAAAGGCTAGTTCTTCAAAGGCCAGCAATGTTCATTCTGGCCTATGGCGAGTCATCCACAAGATCATCGCAAATGTCCTTTTCACAAAATTTGAACTACCACGAGGATCTTCATATCCTCTGGTGCATCATGGAAGGACACCCCATCAACACTAGAAGACTCCTAATAGACAAATGGACTTCTATCTCGGATCAACAAAGGGATTTATGTATGGGCAATCTCATAAGTATTATTTGCTAAGCCCTAGGATACCTAAATATTGTTAAAGATTTTACAGAGTCAAAGGGGGACGTGTTATAGACATTAAATATCTCATCTACAACAATACTCTCGCCTGCCGAGAGCGCAAGTCTTTTCGTCGCTTAAAGAAAATTGACGTTCTACTCCCACTTCCAAAACTCAGTCATTATGACTAAAACCAACTGCTATTCAGTGATGCGGAGTTGAGGTAGCTGATCCAACAAGGCAGACAAACGAAGGTAATACGCAGCAAGAAGGCATCCACCACATCTACAACTAGTCGCCCCAATCAGAATACGCCAAGGCAAATTCTTCCTATAATCATCAAAAGACTTCGTCAAAGCTCAAGGGGATGACTTGTAAGATCAGCATATTGTTCCTTCTCATGCTAGCACGATTTCAGCTACCCAACAAACAAAGCCACCTTCAGTACGTCAGCATGGGTAAGAAACTACTGCACAGACGACACGTGATAAGGAGCCTAGCAGCACGAATGTCGCCCTATTGGAGCAGAATTCCACGCTGAATCTACTACAGAAACCCATGCACAACCAGTAACTAAACAAACTACGCATACCAAAAAACCTCACCGCATCACTCAGAGTATGACATTTCGCACAGTCCACCTCATCAATATCAGCATGCTGACCTTGTGGACATATTAGATGATCAACCAGGTCCCCAACACAGAGCATCACCTCCTCATCACCATTCTCCTACCTATTCCTCAGATGAGGAGCATTATCAAGTATCAACACAATTCTAACGCTTACTTCGACAGGGAATTAGATCGTCTGCATGCGGTAACCTTTCAAAACACTACAACTTTAGCTAATCTTACCTCGGATATACCGGCTATTTTCTCACAAATAATTCATCTATCCAATGTTGTCCACTTATTAAATATCTCCTACGCCAAATAGAAGCTTTAGCAACCCTCCTTAAGTAAATGGAGGATATGCTAGCCTTACAAAATGAAATGCATACTTTTTGACAAGAGAAAGAAGTTGAATATTGCACAATGAAGGACAAGCACCTCCAACCAAGAACGGCGCCGCATACGATTCGCCCGCCAAAAAATGTAGGTTGTATAGGCGTCCAGGCGGTCGAACGTTGCCCATTGCCGCCCATACAGCCTAGACCTAGGCGTTGCTAGGCAGGATTTTTTTATTTTTTTCACTTATAGGTTTATATATAAAGTTATATACATATTATTATATATACATAGTTATATTTTAACCTATATGAATCAGTGTCAAAAAATATATATCATACAAGCATGTATATATAAGCAATACAATTAATTTTGTTGTCAGGTGGAAAAAAAACTAATTGTGGAGTTGTAAAGCAAGCGTCGATACATAGTAGCAATATTTCTACGGATAGAGCAAAAAGAAATATAAATAGCAAGTCATGGAAGCAAATTTTCCATTTAGTTATGCATAAGGAAGAAAAAACAAAAAATCCAGGTGATGGGAGGATGGTGAGCATCAAATTTGCTGCTCAAATAAGCAACAGGAAGAAAAAAAGGAAGTAGCCATGGTGATAGGAGGATGGTGAGGCAATAGTAAGATACGACATCAACTTAGATTAGCAAAATGAAAAAAAAAGTGGAGCAGCACTAGAATATTCGATGCATTGTGGAATAAGGAAAAAATGAAATATGGTGATGGCCCATTAACCACCACCCAGGCGAGGCAGCCTAGGCGCCCAGACGGTCTGCCCATTTTGCCCAGATGTCTATTGAGGTTGGGCGTCTAGGGTTTGGAGGGTGGGGAGCACTCGAGCCACCCAGTCACGCCCAGGCGGACACCCGTACAACAATGCCAAAAACACCAAGGCAAAGCCCACCCCTCTTCATCGCCTGGACCTTCTTACGGTCCAGAAAGTCTATTGCAGGCATTAAAGAAAAGCCTTACCATAACTGCCGCCAATCAGCTACATCTTCCTGGAAGGTTACACCTTCCTTCGTGTGTGACACAACATGGATGACACTCACATTAGCTCCACTGCAGAATCTGATGAGGCTGAGCTCAAAGATGTAAATCTATCTCAAATGCGTTCACACTCTATCATCATGGATACAGCTACAAAGACCCAATTACAAGCCATCTTCGAGGAATATGAGAACCCAATCAGCTACATCTTCCTGGAAGGTTACACCTTCTTTCGTGTGTGACACAACATGGATGACACTCACATTAGCTCCACTGCAGAATCTGATGAGGCTGAGCTCAAAGAAGTAAATGTATCTCAAATGCGTTCACACTCTTTCATCATGGATACAGCTACAAAGACCCAATTACAAGCCATCTTCGAGGAATATGAGAACCCATTGTTCTCCCCATTACAATACTGAAGGGACAATCCGATCTCCTTGATTCTCCATATGCGGACCACCTTTTTGCTATTGTTGTCCATATGGGTGATGACGAGGAAGTCACCTCTCTACATTCTAACATTGAGGGTCTAGTACATCAAGTTGTTGATGCCTATATTCCAGCAGACACTTCAAGTGATGATGATGATGGCAACCTGACCACTATACTCTCTAGCACTACCCGCAGGCAAGACACCTTGCACACATGGTTTAAAAAACGCGCCTCGAGGCTTTAGAGGCGTACGCATCGAGGCGAGGCGGCCTCCGGTACGCCTCGAGGCTTAAGCCTCAGTCGGCCCGTGAGAGGCGTGCGCCTCAGTAAGTGAGGCGTATCGAGGCGCTCGAGGCACTGAGGTGTTTCCGAGGCGAGGGCCTCAGACTGTACATCTAAAAAAAGTTTTTTTAACTGTTTTACGCTTAATAGGGGCCAAAACTAACCTAAAATTGTATATATATGTCTGTGCATACCTATATATGTGTGTGTTTATGTCTATTTACAACTATAGATATGTTATATACTCACATCATTTTACGTTGCATGTATGTGCACACTTGTGTGTCTATATACATGTTTGTATACTTATAACTATGTACAGATTTGTATCTATATATGTGTGTGTATTTGTAATAGTGTGTAAATATATACACATGATATAAATGTGTTTCTATTTTTATATATGTATATATGACAATATGTGTGTATCTATATACTTATCTATATAGTATATACACGCATATATATATATATATATATATATATATATATATATGTAATCTGTATATATAACTATATATGTACATATATGTATTCATATATACATAAGTATATGTATGAATATATGAGATTGTATATAAATATGAATATATATATACATATATATTGTATATATGTATTTATATATTTTTTTTATATATGTATATATATATATATATATTTATATTTTTATATGTACGCCTCGGTACAATCTGAGGCTTATGCCTCGCCACGCTAAGACGAAAATGCCTCGATGCACCTCACGCACTTTAAAACCTTGCTTGCACAAAATGCATGTTATGGACCTGGATTTTGTATAAGGGATGTGAGTAGGGGATATATTTGTTCTGCATGACATCCTTGATGATGATAAAAACGAGAGCCATATGGTCTACAAAAATGGTTTCCAATCCTTAACTAGGGACGCGTTGTGAAGCATCTTCAGAAATCCTGCAAAATTAACAAATGCATCTTCACACTACTTGCTTCAACTATCCTTGAAGACGTTATGCCAAGTGACAAGCAGTGGCCAACCTACGATGTTATACCAACATTAGTTGACTGCCTTTTCGAGCAATGCACAGAATGACAGAAGCACAATGCATCAACACTCTAGTTGACAAGTTGAATGAATGCAACATTAAAATTGACTTGTTTTCGTTCCACTACGAAGGCCATTGGCTTTTTCTGCACGGCTGATCTCGTCCTTCAACAAGCGGTCCTATACAATCCTTGTTGCGCTGAGCTCCCAAATATGTGAATGTGCTTTCATGAACCTGGGGTGTGGCAAATGCCTTGCATTCAAATTTGATTGAAAAGCATGATCGGGAAGTGTTGCTCATAGTACGGTCCCAACTAGACCACCTACGACGTTGAACATATGGCCTATCAACAATTGTCGGAAAAAGGTGATAGCACAATCATCGTCTTTCGTATGATGGAAGCTATTAAGCGCAGTATACCGATGGAACCTCTTGACCCAATAGCTTCAACCAGTTAGGGGAGAGATACACCATGGAGGTGATCCACAATTGCCACTTCTTTCAAGATCCATCTTAGTCAAAAAGTGTAAGGGATCTTTACCCCCTCATTCCGCTACCTCACAAGATATCCTACCACCAAACTCTCTTCGAAGCTGCACATGCTCAACAAATGAACAATGGCTTGCGAGCTGAGCATGTGTCAACCAGAGCAGGATCATCTCATTGCACCTCCATTACAACCTTGTGCAACTGAGCACACATCTAATTTTCTAGAATCCCCACCTCTTACTGGAACCACTCGTAATATAGCGGAAATTCAAGAGTATTTGGCGGATGATAATACAAAATTAGTGACTGAAGTCCAAGGACCAGCTGCTACAGTCACTACCAGCCTTGCAAATTTTGACAAGAAATGCTTACATCTGTCTTTTTTAGGATGATTGAATATCGTTATGCGGCACTTACAAGAAGGCAACAATTGCTCTATTGTATTTCACCGAGACAATATCTTTCATCTGAAAGATGATCTATTGGATACACTGAAGATTGGTGGATACATGTCCCTAAATGTCACGTACGCATATTAGTCCCTGCTGGGTCACGACTTCGACAGTGTCTATATGGCCGGGCCAAATCTAAAATGATCTCTATGCCAAGGGCAATATTGGGGAGAAAGATCTATCAATTCAGTGCCTCCAATTGACGATTTCAAACTCATTTTTCTGCCTATTCTACATGACAATCATTAGACGTTGCTCGTGATATTCACCAGCAAGCGGAAGGCAGTCTTTTACAACAGCTACGACTATTTATTCAATCTGGTGGGTCTCTAAAACTCCACAGATGTAAGCAGTGAAGCAAAATGTGCGGTCAAAATTTGCGCCAGAGAACTAATCACACTGATCAGAAAACATGGCAAAGGGTACAGCTCTCAATCAAAGAAGAAATGAAGCAAGCCGCAATTCTACCACCGTAGTCCTCAACAATTACATTTTTCCCATGACTGTAAATTCCACGTCCTCTACTGGTTGTATTCTCTATATGTGCTACAAGTGGAAGTGGAAGATTGTCAAGCGGAGAACTATCATCACATGTGTGGCGACTATGCAATTCGGATGTTACGCTCCCATTGGGTAGATGAAGAACACTGCCAAAGAGTTGTTTAACATCTCACCTGCTTACATTTCTATACGACTTTCACACACTAAGAACAGAGTGCATGATAAGTTTGGGGGTGTAACCATATTAGAAAGGTAAAATTTAGTTTCCTTTACCACTATTTTCATCGCCTTTTCATTTCTTACATTTTCTTTCCTAGTTAAATTTTACATATACCAAGGCATAACCAATCTGAAGTCACAAAGGATGGTTATTAACACCCCTAAAAGTGGCTCTAATTGTTTGTCAAGCTAAATCTATGAAATTTTATTTAAGAGAAAATGAGTCAGGACATTTCTATATTCTTTTGCAAAGAATGATCATGTTTTTATACCAATCCCTTAGCAAGATACTACAGATTTCATTAAATTGACTTTAGCCCTAAAAATATCATCATAAAGATATTTGCCTAGGCTACTCAATAACAATATACGTTCATACCCTATCAAAGAAGCACACTCCTAGACAAGGAAAGAGCTACCTCATCTCCAGTTCCGCTACCATATCCAAAAATCTCAAAAAGGAGTGAGGAATAAAAAAAAAGAGTGTGAACAAAATATGAGAGTTGTGCTCTACTTAGAAGCAAGAAAGTTATCCGAACGATATATTGTTGTGCTCAAGAACGCAGATATGCTCACTTTCAGTAATAATATCCAAAGCTAATAATACATATCCCTAATTTTTTATGGTATTTATTAAAGGTATAACAATTGGAGGTTATGGTATGCAAGATGTGCAATCATTGCTCCTAAGTCAACTGGTTTGGACTGCAAGGACCACTTGCCCACTAAACGGACCTATAGTTGAATGACCCAAAGAAGTGCAGGCCATACCCATCAGCCTTAAGCCTACCCTATCAGTTTTCCTCCTTTCCCAACAATCAAAGATGGAAGTGGAAACTAATTTAGATTGGGAAGTGTGCATCGTCAGACAGTGCATGAGCTAGTTTTCATTTCACCAATAAAAGAATGCAAGCCAGCAAAGAAGATCATGAAATTTGTGGCATATGATGTTTTTGGGAGGAAGAGTCATCTAAGAATTTGCAGACCGTCTTGATAGCATAAAGACATTATCGTTCACAAATCTTGATCTCGACTTGTTCTATCTCGCTACTCGTTTATCTCAACATTTGATTCTAATAATTAGCTTGAGGAAAAACTAGATGCCAAGTTTAGGGGGTTGGTAACTACCATTTTTGTGGATGTTTTATGCTTTATTTTCCTTAGAATCAATATAAGTTATTAGAATACTTGTATATTTACTCTTTATTAGACAAGATTGCTAAACACTCTTCTAATCAATCAATCTTTGAAATGGTAAAATTTGACTACAGTAGAGGCAAATCCATCACTTTTCATCAACCTTTAGATCGACCAACTTTTATCAACAATCAAGGACATTCAATCAAACATCAATAGTCGATCATCAAGATGATCGACATTTGCCAATCCACCAACAGTTGAAGAAGAAGATCAAGGTCTACGCTCGAATGCAGCAAAGCAGCATACTTTAATCGAGCTTCACTTGATCAAACAACCAATCAACCACAGATGTTGATCAAAGGTTACCAATTGAGCCATATGATCAATGGTTATCAATCAAGCATTAAGGTTGATAGCCTCAACAATCGCCCAGCAGTAGCTCAACAGACTAGTTGAAGCTAGAAATTTACAAGTATCAAGACTACAAATCGATCCCAAAGCATCGACTAGAGGCGATCGAGCAAGGAGATCGATAGTCAATGATTAGTGCCAGCTGCAACATGGACCAATCAGCAGTTGACACGACTCCGAGTAGTATCTATAAATAGGAACCTGCTGCTTCACTTTTGAGGCATCTTGACTTTGATCAGCAAGCAAAGACACTACCTCTGCAAGTCAAAGACCAGAGCCATACTGATCAATCTTAAAAATGTTTTCGACCAGTGCACTCATCCACCCAGCCTCTCATCAGCAGCTTGATCAGTTGCTACCTTGAAAGAGGATGTGATGATCTGGAACTTCACAGTTTGAATATGACTTCCAATTTTGACCTCATTCTTGTTTTCACCCTCAATTTCTTGCATATACGTGTTCTGCTGCACCATTGATCCATCTAGTATGCATGTATCACCTTGGTGATACTCATGTTGATAAAGATCAAGTCTGATTTCATATCATGCATCATCCCCTTTTCCTTGAATTTTTTATCATATCTTTGTAAACTTTTGTATCCTTTTCCTGTGCTCATGATGAAGAGCCCTCTCTCACGTTTCCAACGCACCAAGTTTTGCCCAATTCGGAGCTCGGATGAGGGAGTTGTGCCCTTTCAAAGTTTAGGCCTTTTAATACCCAAATTTCAACAACACTGGTATTCTTTTGTCCATGGGCCAGTCATGCTGGGCCCAAGAGTTGGTGCGCGCGGCCCACGAAACCCCCCTCCTTTCCTTTATCCTAGGCGATCCATTCAACCCTTGTGGACCAATCAGGAGGTTGGGTTCCTTAGTCGAAGTATCGGGACCCTCCGTTTCATCAGCCTAGGATTGAAGGCCCATCTGACGGCCCTTATTCTTCTTACACCTCCGTACACAACTCGGCGCCGCTGCTACTGCTCCACCTAACCATCTCATGGAATCCATCAATACGCCCCATTCCTCACTCCTTTTCTTCGATAAATACCCCCTTTGAGTTCCCTTCTTCGTTTCCCTCGTTTCCCCTCTCTTTCCCAACGTCTTCGTGCCCTATGTCCCTCATCTTCCACTCATTTTCTACCATGTGCGTTGCCGCCCGCCACCATGGCCGACCACCTTCTTCTCCGATCCAAGCCACCTCGGCATACATAAAGATTGGCAATGACTCCGCCACCCCATGCCGAGATTGGACAGTCTATCCCCGGCTTCCCTC
Source organism: Alisma plantago-aquatica (assembly GCA_963693085.1). Taxonomy (NCBI): domain Eukaryota; kingdom Viridiplantae; phylum Streptophyta; class Magnoliopsida; order Alismatales; family Alismataceae; genus Alisma; species Alisma plantago-aquatica. The sequence goes on from OY856409.1 coordinate 330,796,986, forward strand.
ATGGTCTGGAGCTTGGTCGTTGCTCCCTCCCCGACGAGCCCGCTAGTTAGCTCCGTCGCTGGCACTGCGGTTTGAGCAGGTCCACCTGCTGCGAGCGGTGAGCTATCCCAGCCAACCGCGGCGGCACGCCACAAAGCGGTGAGTAGCGGGCGGTAGTTGCTGGGACCGGTGGACCAAGAAGCGGACCAGGCCGCGAGATCGTGGGCCAGTCCGTGAAGGTTTGGGCCTTCGCGCCCTGAAGCGTTGGTGTGTCGCCCCTCCTTTGCCCTTGGATCTTGATCCAAGGGTCTAGATCACTTGGAAATAGGTAAAACTTGTGAAATTCATATCTCACAACTCCTTTGGCCATTCTTTACGTGTAATATATGGTTTTTTATCAGAAAAATGTATTCTATCCAATAAAAATAGTTCTAGAAGATTCATTTGAATCTGTTTTTTCCTCTATTGATATCCCTAAATACATCCTTTTGAAGTTCTTTAAAGATGTTGTGTGTTATTGAATGCATGATCTTGATAAGTTATGCCCTTGAAACTTGATGTTAGCCTAATCTCAATACCTTAAACCTCTTTATGCGTCAAGATTTGAATCTTATCAATCTTTGTACTCGAAATGATCTTATGTCAATAAGATGACCTAGAATGGGCTTTTGTGATAAATGTTACTTCTTTAATGTTTAACCTTGTTTGAGTGTGCCCTAATCCTAATGCTTGACCCAAATCAATAACTTTTGATGCATGTTTGAACTAATATTAGATTTTCTTCATGCTTGTACTCCTTTTTGACCTTATGAGGTGAGATGAACTATGAAAGGTGTTTCATGTAGAGTTTGGAAATTTAATCTAGCACCTAGTTCAAATATTGATCTAATTTTTCTTGAATCATTTATGTGACCTTGAAATCAATAACTTATCATGCCTTGTACCCCTAATTGCTTTGTGGATCACTCTTGTGCCCTAATTTGATTATATGCCCCAATCTTGAGTTGCTTTGTGACCTAAATGCACATGTGGATAACTAGGTCCTTAATCTTGTATGAATCTTGCTCTAATGATGATTATGCTACATTATGACTTCAAATCACTAGTTTGTTGATGTCTATGACACCTAACTCGAGTAGACCCCATTTGTACTCTAATGGTGACAATCTTGCATGATTATATCTCAATATGACTAATTATGCCAATGTTGATGGTTATGTTGACTAAGCTTGCTAGAATCTTATGATTGCTCTATTTAAGATCATGCAACCCTAATCTTATGACCCCTAATTTTGGTAGGGATGTGTCACCCTAATATCTAAATGAATCCATATTGTATGATGTAACTTGATAATGAACTTGCATGACTAGTTGAGATGTTGAAAACAATGTTGAAGGAAATGAGTACCTAGACTTAGGTGACACATTCAACCCCCAAGATTATGATTAATGAGACCTAATCGTGTTGATATTAATCCAACTATACTCATTTGTAATGTCAGGATATCTATGATGACCCAATTGCCAAGATCTAGTCAAAGCTGCCACTTATGGTTTTCTAAGCAATGGTTAATCTTGTACTCGACTAACAAGGTACGCTTAATCTCTTGACCCTACTATGTTATTGGCTTGTTTTTATGTATGCTCGTATGAATGCTTGGCTAGGTAATTACTTGTTTGAGCTACTTGTTCCCTATGATTAGTACATTCGTTTTGCTTGAAATATGTTGAAAAAACCTCAAACATAATTGAACTTGTCCATTATATAAACCTTGTGTACCTGCCTATATTCTCGGGGTAAGGGCACAAGTTTGGAAGTCTTACTTGAGATGTCAAGATAAGGAGGACCATGTCGATAAAAGGGTTGGCTAATCTTGAGCACCCTTACGGACCTTTCCAATGGGAAGATGGTCAATGGCCATCATATGTTGTCAAGTATAATGAAAATACACTTAAAACATGCTTTGTATAAAACAACATCATTAATTGTTCTCGTCTTGTTTATTCTTCTTGCTTTGTATGATGTTTCTAGCCAAGCAACTTTATACTACTCTTAAACTGTAGTTACATGTTTTTCATAGCGTGCTTAATGCTTGAGCATTAATATGTTTTGTTTATCGAATTTTGTAGTTACCAAATGAAGATCTGTTGCACTCAAGGCTCTAAGATCTGGAAACGAATCACCTTTGGGTATACTTGAATATAGAAATGGGTACATATCTCTTATCTCCATGTTTAATATCTTGTTATCTCTTACCTTATTCTTGTTTGTGGTTTTATTCGTGCATATGTTATGTGATCCATTCTAGGGACGGACGCCCAGGTCCACTCGCCTTTGGCTTTGTAGCCATTAGGAGTGTGGAGTTAGGATAACAAACAGTTCCGTGACAGAGGAGTTGTTCTGAAGAATCTGCCTTTAACCGGAGCGAGATTGATCAACCTGCCACCTCGATCGATCACAGAAGAGAAGATTTTGAGCTTAAAGGTGGGTAGATCTGAGAGGACCTACCCTTGCAATCGACCTCTTTTCTCAATCTTGTTATTATAGTGTTTATCTTTGAAGGCAATGGCCATGTCAAATTGTAATTTGATATTGTGCACTTGCACAATGAGCGCCTAAACTTCTTAAACTTAGGTTGGGAGTAGTCGTCAGGCCCTCCCAACCATGAAAATTGTTCTTCTATTTAACATATATTCTTGCCAGTTTATTTTCCTTACTCTTGTTTTAATGCATCACTTATATGATTAGCTACCATCTTGCAATGTCTGATTTGAACAACTTTGAGGGAATGAGTTCAAGAAGATCTAGATTTGGAATAGTGAAAAACCACGAGAGTGAGGGATCACTAAAGTGATAATCATGTGTTCATGTTTTTTAGTCTTTGTTTGGCATCTGGAGAGAGAGGCATCCCTTGACATAAATCTACTTTGATATGAGAGAGGGAAAGGTGTTAGATACTTTTGATAACTGCTTGTAAAATGATGTTCTAGAATATCATGTGTTCGACCCCGTTTACTAAAATAGACTCCGTATTTCGTTGTGGACATCTCTTAGTGTCAGGTACAAATTTAAAGTCTAGTCGATATAAACGAGGCAATTGTGCTTACACTTTAGACCTACGTTTTGAGTCGATCAAGCGGGAATTCCTTGCCCCAGAATGATATCAAAGGTCGTTGGCAAGCTAATCTATCTGATTATTATTACACAATCAAACATCTCATGTGTAGTTGCTATGGTCAATCAGCATATGAGTTGGCCCCTACAATCTCAATATACTGATATAGCAGTGTTCAATGCATACTAAGATTTTTGAAAAATTGTAAAGGCAAAGGCAGTCCTCCAGAGAAGACCATCTTTGCATCCGGATATGCCAATGACGACGTTGATTGAGCATGTGACCCTCAAGACCAACGATCCACTTTTCGTTTTTGCATCTTACTTGGCCAACATCCAATGGCACGAGGGGAAAGAAACAAATAGTGGTTACCAGATCAAGAACAAAAGTAAAATATAGGGCAGTGGCACATGGTTGTTGTAATCTACAGTAGGTCTTACTAATGTTTTAAAAAGCAGGTTGTGCGGCTACATGAGCGGCATCTTATACATGTCGGCCTGTTGGTTGCCCCGCATATAACAAACAGTCACCTAAGCAGACCATGGCCGAATATAAAGCCGCATAGTCGCTTATAGGGCCGATTAATCGGTGATTTTTAGATTAACTAAATGCTATCCCAACCCAAATAGAAAAACAAACATAAAACCCCGACATCTTCTCTTTACATGACATGCTAAGGCTAGCAGCAGTCTATGCGGCAATGACGTTACGAAACTTACGACAATGGCGGCTCCCGGTGCTCCCCACATTTGCGGCTCCTGCTCCCTCTTCGTCTCCACACCCTCTCCTCTTTCACGGTAGACAACAAGAGATCCAGCCGAACAATCCTCCCCAAGTCAGTGTTTCATTGCATTTTTTCATTTTCGTTTTATGTTAGTTCTGATGGCACCTGTACTTCCTCTTCTTCCTTCTATATCTACTTTCTCTTCTTCTTTTTCTTGTTTTGCACCCAACAAACTGGAATTTCTGTTAGTTTTCTTCTCTTCCAGTCCACATGAATCCTCCCTTCCACCTTCCACAAATATTCCTCTTAACCTATTGTTTGTTCTCTCATCCCCTCTACAAGTAAAACTCCTCCCCTATTTTTGCTTTTGTTTCCTTCCAATTTTCCTTCAGCCAAGCTGTAGTGCTTCTCGCATATACTCCCGCATGTTGCACATACTTTATTCCATGACCTCTCCGCCCGTACAACACATATCTCTTTATCTATACTGCTATAAAAAGAGGGAGTTTTTCTACAGAATTACAAGAATGCCATTATACAGTTTCCTAAAAGTTCTCCACCAATCAGATCGCTCCTATTTTAAATGTTGCATTCTCCTTGACTCTCTCCTCTCACATTTTTTTTCATTTTTACATTAAAATTCATTTAATTGTTTTGTCTTCCCCCGTTATCCTTACCGGGCCCAAGCCCACTCTCTCGTCGTGTTTCTAATAACTGCCTCACTGACATCCTTCCCCGTTAACAATACCTCTTTCAGCTTCCCATATTTCTTCCATCTCCCATCTTGTTGCGAAGAAACCAATGGACTCTCTTTGTGAACTAAAATCATTTCCATGTGATTGTTTGTAGTCTGCCCCGTCTCAGCATCAATCTTTAGTCTACCCCTTTATATTCTCTTCATCTATTGTCATTTACTACTCCCCCTTCATTATTCTCTTCCTCTGTTGTCATTTACTACTCAAATACATGCTAGAAGAAGCACAAGACTGTTTGGTCTCCAGCATAGTCACGGTGGAGAGCCATCTTTATAGACGCCACACAAGATGCACAAGATTGACGGGTCTCCAGCGTGGTTACTGTGGAGTGTCATCTTTAAAGGTAATAACTATTACTGTTCGTAGTCCATCTCTTTTCATCATTTTCTATACAATTTTCACTACTACTCAAATATAGCTGCCAGACTGTACAGTTGGATCTAATCCCTATTAGGCAAACTACTACACAAGAAGGTTATGAGAAAGACTCACAAGACTGTTGGGTCTCCAACATGCCACCGTGGAGTGCCATTTTATGGGTAATAACTATTGCATCATCACTGAATGTAAAGCTTTCACGGGATCCAAGGTTACTAAATAAATGGATCATAAGTAAAATTACCTTAATACTCTTATATTGCAACACGGGCTCCTCCCATTAAGCTTTAAAAATCATCGATCCACTAATTAATTACGTTTCAACTAAGCTTCCCCTCGTTGTTGTTTCTTTGCCAACATAAAATGGTGACTTGATTATGATTTACTTCCGGTCATACATCGACAAACGCATCGTCGTGGAAGTATATTATTATCATGTATGCATTAGAGGCATCCTTGTGGAAGTATATTATCATCATGCATTAGTTTTAACCGTCAATTTTAATTAAAAAAATATGTACTGTCTTCAAAGAAAAAGTATGTACATATCTTATTATTGTCAAGCATCACATGACAGATTCATTTTCAATAACAAAAAATATTATACAAAAAGATTATGCACACATGTTACGTTCATAATTTTGTGCCGTCCAAGATATTTGACTTTTTTGTGTCATTAAAATAGATATGAATTCGTCCAACATCCTAATATTATATTTTTTGTACAGCTTCTTGTTTCCATGATTGTTTATTTTTTGATAAATTTTAATCAACTGTTATTAGAGATAATTTTCTTTTATCAATATCAGATTTTAAACATGTTAACTTCTTCCTCTTTTTCAATGTTCTATGAATTAATTGCACTAATAAAGAGGACAGTAACAAAGTGATTTACGTTAGGTGAATTTCTACGACAAACTGTAAATCTGTCACTACTTTTCAAACACAAATGTATTACATCCTTCATCAATTATCTACTTATCATATTATTTTTTCTTCTTCATTTCATTCATCACTGTAATCTATTTTCTATCTCCTTTCTAACTACGACACGTTCATTCCATTTCTTCGGAATTTGTTTTTCTTCAATATGTTATAATTAAGGCTATATTACTCCCACCTGTCTCCTAATAGTTTTCCTTTGATAAGTTCAAATTTAAACCATCCTCTCTCCTAATAGTAAATTTGAAACCCTATTCAAAATCAAGAAAATTTTCGCTAACAATATATCCTTATTAACTATCAATACATTCTCATATGCCCACTGTTAATATATGTATTTACTTACTGTCTTGTTATTAATTTTCTATTTGGACCTACATGTAATTGTTCCACTAGTATATATATCAGGGTACACACATTGTGTAATCCTACGCTTTCTCAATTTGTTTTATCTCATGGTACCAGAGCAGATCTAGATCTGGGGAGCCGCCTCTCCTTCTTCCCCTCCCTCCCTTTCTCTCTCTCACCCCCCCGGCCGATCGGCCACAGCGGCAGCGGCAGCAGCAGCGCCGGGTGCGGCCGCCGGCCACAACCGCACCAACGTCGGGCCGTCGGGCCACCGCAGTAGCCCGGGCGGCAGCCGCCAGGCCAGCCACAGCCCGAGCACTGTCGGTACTGCCCACCACAGTTCGCTCCCGTGGCGTGATCTACTCATAGCCACCCCCGATCCGTCGGTTCTCGGACACTGGTCTGAAGGTTCGTCTTCGGATCTACCTCCTGCCTGCCCGTGTAGGCCTTTGACTTTGAGCCACCGGGTTTTCTGCTGCGCCTCGGCGTAGCCCGTATGTAACTGGTCCGTCCAATTTTTCCACTATGCCTACTGCCGCCTAGCTGAGGAACTAGGCGGTCGTTTTCTGCCTGTGTCTGCGTGTTCTTCTCACCGTCAGTGTTGGTGCTCTGCCTATCATGGCGTCTTCACATGAGGATCTGCGTCGTCAGGTTACTACTGTTAAGCTGGATGGGCGAAACTACCAGCATTGTGTATCTTCTATACAGATTTATGTTAAATCTCAAGGGAAACTGCCTCATTTGACGTGTGATCAGCCTCTTGTGCCTGCTGCCAATGCTGACTCCAAGAATGTCAAAGCGTATGATGACTGGGTCAAAGATGATTCTACTGTGATGACCTGGATTCTCAATAGCCGTGAGACAAAAATCAGTGTCACCTTACTATATCTGCCTACAGCAAAGCGGATGTGGGATCAGCTTGCTAGTACTTACTTTCACAGCCAGAATTTGAAGAAGGTCTTTGATATCAACAAGCAACTAAGCCGTCTACACTTCTCGGGATCTGATCTTACTGACTATTTTTCTGCCTTCAAGGGACTCTGGGGAGAATTGGAGGTCTACCATCCCTTGTCTACTGAATTGGCTACCATGCAACGTCAACGCCATCATATGTTGGGGTTGTAGGTAGTTCAGTTCCTGTGTGGGTTACCTGAATCATATGTTGGGGTTGTGGATCAGATCCTTGCTAGCATAGTCACAATATACTCCGACTTTTTGAAAAAGTCGCGTTTAAAACGCGATTTTTTCCCTAGACGTATCAAACAGACGAATAATTCCCAATTTGAGCATAGTCACAATATATTACGTTTTATTCCCGTATTATTCACGAATTTGACGTTTTCTTCCCGTTTTCTACTTTTTTTATGTACTTCTCATTTTATACTATTTAAGACTAACTTGATTTGAGTGTGTGTGTATATATATATATGTGTGTTTGTATATGTAAATACACACACATATATGTATGTATGTGTTATATATGTTGCAATAGATGTATAGATATGTACTTATATATTGTGCACCATATGTATTGTGTTATATATATGTGCAATACACACACACACACACACACACACACACACACACACACATATATATATATATATATCCTCTGATCTTTCGCCGATTTTTTCCCGAATCGTTGACCAAATTTTTACCGTACGTTGACCGTATTTTTACCGTACGTTGACCGCTTTTTACCCCTTGTCCCGCATAATTCCCGAATCTCGTATTTTTCAGCTCGACCGAACGTATCCCGAATACCGAATTTGTGACTATGCTTGCTAGTGATCCACTACCTACTCTACAGAGTGCCTTTCAGCGTCTACAGCGACTGTTGTCATCCTCATCTGAGTCGCCTTCTGATACTAGCGATACTACTGCTCTGGCTGCTCTGGTTGGCCGTGGTCATGGCCGCGATCGTGGTCGTTCTCACGAAACTCGTCCTCCTCTTGGTGCTAGGAGGGGGAGGAGTTCTTCTGGACGTGGAGCACCCTCTGGTCCTCCCAATATTGCTCGCCCTCAGACTGGTCAACGGTTCTGCAACTTCTGTGGCCAGTCTAATCATATTGAAGAAAAATGCTGGGAGAAATATGAAAAGCCTGTCTGGGCTAATGCAGCTTCTGATGCCCATGCTACCTCTGAGGTAGTGTCACAACCTACTACTACTGATGCATCCAGTTCTACTACTGCTGACTTCATCCGTTCTGAGGTGGAGCGTCTGTTGCTAGAGCGTACTGGGTCATCCTCTGGAGCTCATGCTGCTACATATTCTGGTTGTGATACTGCTTTCCTCAGTGCCCCCTCACCTAGTACTGGTAATCAAAAATGGGTGATTGATTCGGGTGCATCGTCACATATATCTGGAATCGGTCCTTTTTTAAAACCTTATCTAGACCGGTCTCTAATTCTTCGGTTATGCTTGCGGATGGCTCCAAGACTGCTGTAGCTGGGATTGGAGACAGCTTCTCATTTTTTGTTAAAATCCGCTCTATATGTGCCTCGATTGCCACTGAACTTATTATCTGTTAGCAAAATTGTACCTAGCTTGAACTGCAGTCTCACATTCATTCCTGGTACTTGTACTTTTCAGGACCTTTGCACGAGGATGAAGATTGGTGGGGGGCATGAAGGACCTGATAGCCTATATTATCTGGATGAATTGAAAAAGACTGACAACTTGGCGCTAGCTTCAGCTCTATCTTCATCAGTTTTAGCTTTGCAGTGGCATTACAGACTTGGACACCCATCTTCTGAGAAATTGAAGCATGTTATCTCTGGTGTAGGAACGCACAGTTTTTAGTGCGAGTCGTGTCAGTTAGGAACTATCTTTCCTAAACGGTCCCAAATTAGCAATAAAAACATTTTTTATCTTGTTCATTCAGATGTATGGGAGGTCTGTGTCATGTTCCAAGTTTGTCTGGCAATAAATATTTTATTCTGTTTATTGATGATTTTTCTCGTGCCACTTGGTTGTTTATGTTGAAAAATCGGTCTCAAGTGCTATCTACAATAAAATTCTTTTTGCTGAAATAAAAACTCAATATTTTGTTCCTGTTAAAATTCTGAGAACCGACAATGCTTTGGAGTTTGTTCAGAAAGATGTTGGATTGTTTTGTCGATCTGTGGGTACTATTCATCAGACATCGTGCGCCTATACGCCTCAATAAAATAGAGTTGCAGAAAGGAAAAATAGGCATTTACTTGAGGTTGCTAGAACTATAATGTTGCACTCTAATGTACCTAGGCATTTCTGGCCACAAGCTATCATGACTGCCTATTTTCTGATTAATAGAATGTCGTGTTCTGTTATTGGCAATAAAATTCATGTTCAGGTTCTACAGCCTAATGTAACTCTGTTTTCTGTACCTCCACGAATATTTGGTTCTACTTGTTTTGTGTGGTTACTTGGACCAAACTATGATAAATTATCTCCTAGAGCAGAAAAATGTATTTTCTTGGGTTATTCTCGTACTCAAAAAGGGTATTGGTGCTATAGTTCTACTGCGAAAAAATGGTTCACAAGTAGTGATGTAGTCTTTTTTGAGGATACACGTTTTTATTTTGCTAAAGGAGATACCCTGGATTCTGATATAATCACAGCACCATTGCCTATCATGAGTGATTGCACTTCTGAAACTTCACCTACTGAAACTACTACTCCTCCACTTATTGTGTATAAATGCAGGAACAGGTCCCAACCTGCTCAAGACCCCCCCATACAGCACCAATCTTCTCCTCACGAAGGTCCTACTCCTGTTGAGGTACATTCTGACTTAGATTTTCCTATTGCTCTCAGAAAAGGCACTCGTTCCTGTACTTCTCATAATATTGCTAATCATGTTTCTACTGCACACCTGACTATTCATTCTAGTAACGTTGTGGCTGCTCTATCTGCTATTGATGTTCCCAAGACTGTCCATGATGCCTTACAAAGCTCAGCCTGGATGACTGCCATGAAAGAAGAGATGACTGCTCTTACTGATAGAGGAACTTGGGAGCTGGTGGATCCACCTCCTGAGTGCAAACATGTTGGCTGCAGATGGGTCTATGCTGTAAAGTATCAACCTGATGGAACAGTGGAACATCTGAAGGCACGGCTGGTTGCAAAAGGGTATACTCAAACTTATGGAATTGACTATTTTGAGACGTTTTCGCCTATTGCCAGACTTAACTCTGTCAGAGTTCTTCTTTCTGTTGTTATTAACTTAGATTTGCCTCTTATTCAACTGGATGTTAAAAATGTCTTTCTGTATGGGAATTGTTAATATATGTCTTTATTTACTGTTCTGTTAATTTACTTTTCTATTTGGACCTACATGTAATTGTTTCACTAATATATATATGAGGGTACATTTACACACATTGTATAACCCTACGCTTCCCAAATCTGTTTTGTCTCATGGTACCAGAGTAGGTTTAGATCTGGAGAGTCGTCTCTCCTTTCTCTTCCTCCCTCGCTCCCTTTTTCTCTCTCCATCCCCCCCCCGGCCCCAGCGCTGCCGGCCGCCGGGCCAGCCCCTGTCCGGGCACCGCTACCGGTGCTGCTCACCATTGTCTCCTTCCATGGCGTGATCTGCTCGTAGTCGCACTTCGATCCGCCGGTTCCCGAACACTGGTCTAAGGTTTCGTCTTCGGATCTGCTTTCTGCCTGCCCGTGTAGGCCTGTGAGCCACCGGGGTTTCTGCTGCGCCTCGGCGTAGCCCGTATGTAACTGGTTCGTCCCGTAGTTCCACTGTGCCTACTGCTGCGTAGCTGAGGAACTAGGCAGTCGTGTTCTGCATGTGCCTGCTTGTTCTTCTCACTGTCGGTGATTGGTGCTCTGCCTGTCATGGCATCTTCACATGAGGATTTGCGTCGCCAAGTTAATACTGTTAAACTGGATGGGAGAAACTACCAGCATTGGGTGTGTTCCATACAGATCTATGTTAAATCTCAAGGAAAACTATCACATTGGACGCGCGATCCACCTCATGTGCATGTTGCCACCGCCGACTCCAAGGATGACAAAGCATATGATGACTGGGTTAAAGATGATTCTACTGTTATGACTTGGATTCTGAATAGCAGTGAGACAAAAATTAGTGACACCTTATTATAATTGCAGACAGCCAAGCAGATGTGGGATCAGCTAGCTAGTACATACTCTCACAGCCAGAATCCGAAGAAAGTCTTTGATATCAACAAGCAACTGAGTCGTCTACACTTCTCGGGATCTGATCTTACTGACTATTTTTCTGCCTTCAAGGGACTTTGGGGGGAATTGGAGGCTTACCATCCCTTGTCTACTGACTTGGCTACCCTGCAATGTCAACGCCAGGAGTTGCAAATAGTCTAGTTCCTGTGTGGCTTACCTGACTCATATGTTGGGGTTGTGGATCAGATTCTGGCCAGTGATCCACTACCTACTCTATAGAGTGCTTTTCAGCGTCTACAGCGCCTGCCATCATCCTCATCCGAGTCACCTTCTGATACTGGCGATACCACTGCTCTTGTTGCTATGTCTGGCCGTGGTCGTGGTCGTGGACGTGGTCGTTCTCACGAAACTCGTCCTCTTGGTGCTGGGAGGGGAAGAGTTCTTCTGGACGTGGAGCACCTTCTGGTCCTCCTAATGCTGCACGCCCTCAGACTGGTCAATGGTTCTGCAGCTTCTGTGACCGGTCTAATCATGTTGAAGAAAAATGTTGGGAGAAATATGGAAAGTCCGCTTGGGCTAATGCAGCTTCTGATACCCATGCTACCACTGAGGTAGTGTCACAGCCTACTGCTACTGATGCATCCCGTTCTACTACTGTCGACTTCATCCGTGCTGAGGTGGAGCGTCTACTGCTCGAGCGTACTGGGTCATCCTCTGGAGCTGCTTCTGGAGCTCATGCTGCTACATATTCTGGTTGTGATTCTGCTTTCATTAGTGCCCCCTCGCCTAGTACTGGTAATAAAAAATGGGTGATTGATTTGGGCGCATCGTCTCATATATCTGGAAATCGGTCTTTGTTTAAAATATCTAAACCGGTTTCTAATTCTTCTGTTATGCTGGCTGATGGCTCCAAGACGGCTGTAGATGGGGTTGGAGACATTATTTCTCAATTTTTGTTAAAATCTGCTCTATATGTGCCTCGATTTCCGCTGAACTTATTATCTGTTAGCAAAAAAGTGTGTTGCCTGAACTGCAATCTCACATTTATTCCTGGTAACTTGTACTTTTCAGGACCATCGCACGAGGATGAAGATTGGTGGGGGTTATGAAGGACATGATGGCCTATACTATCTAGATGAATTGAAAAAGACTGACAACTTGGCGCTATCTTCCGCTCTATCTTCATCAGTTTCAGCTTTACAGTGGCACTACAGGCTGGGACATCCATCTTCTGAAAAATTAAAGCATGTTATCTCTGGTGTAGGAACGCACAGTTTTCAGTGCGAGTCGTGTGCACATCTAAGTATTCATGCTAGTAACTTTTTGGTTGCTCTATCTACTATTGTTGTTCCCAAGACTGTCCATGATGCCTTACAAAGCTCAGCCTGGATGACTGCCATGAAAGAAGAGATGACTGCTCTTACTGACAGAGGAACTTGGGAGTTGGTAGATCTACCTCCTGAGTGCAAACTTGTTGGCTGCATATGGGTCTATGTTGTAAAGTATCAACCTGATGGAATGGTGGAACGTCTGAAGGCACGGCTGGTTGCAAAAGGGTATACTCAAACTTATGGAATTGACTATTTTGAGACGTTTTTGCCTGTTGCCAGACTTAACTCTGTCATAATTCTTCTTTCTGTTGCTATTAACCTTAATTGACCTCTTATTCAACTGGATGTTAAAAATGCCTTCCTGTATGGGGATCTTCAAGAAGAGGTTTATATGGAGCAACCTCCTGGGTTTGTTGCTCAGGAGGAGTCACATAAAGTTTGCAGGTTAAAAAATCTATTTATGGACTCAAGCAGAGTCCTCGGGAATGGTTTGATAAACTGAGTAAAATCCTGAGTGCTTTTGGCTTTCTGAGGTCACAGGTTGATCATTCTATCTTTACAAAAAAGACTTCTTCTGGTATTGTCATTCTGATTGTTTATGTTGATGATATTGTTCTATCTGGCAGCGATCATTCTGAGATTCAGGCCACTAAAGCACACTTGTGCAAACATTTTGCTACTAAAGATCTGGGGAGGCTACGATATTTTCTGGGCATTGAGGTATCTAGGACTTCTAATGCTCTTGTTTTATCTCAGAGGAAATATGTTCTAAATCTGTTACAAGAGACTGGGATGCTTAGTGCACGTCCTGCTGATACTCCTTTGGATCCCAATATTAATTGGGATGATGATTCTTCTCCTATGTTTCCAGACAGTAAAAAATATAGGAGACTGATTGGTAAGATGATCTATCTGACTTTTACTAGAGCCGATATTTCTACTGCAGTTGGTCTTCTTAGCAGGTACCTGGATAAGCCTAGACAGTGTCACTGGGATGCTCTCTGTAATATACTGAGATATCTTAAGAAATCACCTGGCAAAGGCCTCTACTATAGAAAGCATGGACACTGTTCTCTGGAAGGCTACTCTGATTCTGATTATGCTGGAAGTAAAATTGATAGAAAATCTACTTCAGGCTACTGTACTTATGTTGGAGGTAATCTGGTCACTTGGAGAAGTAAAAAACAAAATGTTGTTGCCAGATCTAGTGTTGAAGCTGAATACAGGGAGATGGCCCACACTGCTTGTGAGCTCCTATGGGTACAATCTCTTCTGAAAGACTTCGGGGTTGAATCTTCTACTGCTATCCCTATGCACTGTGACAATAAAGCTGCTATCTTCATTGCTAATAATCTTGTATATCATGAACGCACAAAGCATATTTGTGAAACAACTTGCATCCCCGTCGATACTATCGACAGGAGGTCGATGGTATTGACTTTATCACAGCAACAGAAGAGCATTCTGTCGATACCATCGACAGCCCTGTCGATGGTATCGAGAGTTGATCAGCGGCGGAAATTGACGACCCGTCTCCTGGTTCTATCTTATTTATATTATTTGTTTTATTGTTTTTCTCTTATTTTCTTCTTTGTACCACAATGTATCTTACCCTAATATATAAAAACAAGGAGAGACGGCTATTGCCCTCTCAAGAAAGTTGCTCCTTGCAGCTGACAAATCTCTCGGTGTTCGTCTCCTCTCCTCCTCATCTCTTCTCTGACAAACTTTCTCATAGGTCTATTAAAACCTTGTTCCTTGGTTATTCTAGTACTAGCAAAGGATACAAGTGTTACTGTCCTAGTCTTCGTCGCATGTTTGTGTCTAGGGATGTTACCTTCCATGAAACCACTCCATATTTCTCCGATGCTATGAGTAAGGGGGAGCAGTTGAGAGAGGGAGTGCCACCATATTTTTAGAGTGAGAGTGGCACCATCTGTGCAGAGTGAGGGGGCGCCACCCATCATTCCTGATTATACTTTTATTCAGGACGAGCAGGCAGCTGACAGGCCTGTTATTCAGCAGTACCCATATGTTTATAGTAGGCGAGGCAGACAAGATCCAGAAGAGGTAGCGACACCAGTCCCTGAGCCTTCCTTATCGTCTTCTACTCACGAGATTCCTGCAGAAGCATCAGATCTTGATCTTCCTATTGCTGTTCGGAAAGGTACTCGTACTTCTACTATTAGACATCCTATTACAAATGTGTGTTGTATGTCCCACTTATCTAAGCAGGCCCACGCATTTTCTATTGGGATTGATTCTGTTGATATACCAAGGAATCACTATGATGCTATGAAGGACAGTGGCTGGAAACAGGCAATGCAGCTTGAGATGTCAGCTCTTTTGCATAATGGCACATGGGATCTTGTTGACTTACCTGCAGGAAAGAAAGCAGTGGGTTGCAGATGGGTTTTCACCATCAAACATAATCCGGATGGATCCGTTGAGAGGTTGAAGGCCATATTGGTAGCAAAAGGCTACACACAGACCTATGGAGTTGATTTCTTTGAGACCTTTTCTCCAGTAGCTCGTCTAAATTCTGTGCGGATTATTATTTCTCTGGCTATTACCTTTGATTGGCCCCTATTTCAGCTTGATGTTAAGAATGCCTTTCTACATGGTGACCTACAGGAAGAGGTATATATGGAGCAACCTCCTGGGTTTGTTGCTCAGGGGGAGTGTCAGAAGGTGTGTAAATTGAAGAAAGTCATATATGGGCTGAAACAGTCTCCTCGAGCTTGGTTTGACAAGTTCAGTGACGTTGTACTCCATATGGGTTTCAGTGACGTTGTACTCCATATGGGTTTTTCTCGCTCCATGACTGATCACTCTTTATTCTACTCTAGCTCTTCTTGTGGCTCTATCATTATTGTTGTATATGTTGATGACATAGTGATTACTGACAGTGATTCTACAGGCATATCTCGTGTGAAGGAAGATTTGCAGAGACACTTCCAAACGAAGGATCTGGGTAAACTGAGATATTTTCTGGGCATTGAGGTGCTTAGATCTCATGCAGGTGTCAATCTATCTCAGAGGAAATATGTGCTTGACTTACTACAGGAGACAGGCATGACTGAATCTAAACTGGTATCTACTCCTATGGATTATCACATCAAGGAGACGGTTGATGATGTTGAGTACTCAGATCCAGGATATTATAGGAGAATAGTTGGCAAGCTAATATATCTGACTGTTACACGACCTGACATTTCTTTTGTTGTAGGTGTTGTGAGTCAGCATATGCACTCACCACGACAGTCACACTGGATAGCAGTTTGTCGGATTCTGAGATATCTAAAGAGTGCTCCTGGTAAGGGGATCACTTATTCTAAACCCAAGGTGACTCCATCTACTTTGACTCTCACATGGTATTCAGATGCAGATTGGGCTGGTGATCATACTGATAGAAGGTCTACATCAGGCTACTGTACCTTCCTAGGTGATCATTTGATTACTTGGAAAAGCAAAAAGCAGCATGTGGTAGCTAGATCCAGCACTGAGGCTGAATACCGTGTTATGGCCCATGCATGTTGTGAACTATAATGGGTCAAATCTGTTCTTTCTGAGTTAAAAATCACTATTATGTCTTCTATGGAGCTCAACTGTGACAACCAGTCTGTTATACGCATTGCCAGGAATCCTATCTTTCATGAGCGTACAAAGCATATAGAAGTTGATTGCCATTTTATTCGTGATCAAATCAAAGATGGTACTATTGTGACGCCATATGTCAAGTCTGAAGATCAACTGGCGGATATCTTGACAAAGCCTTTGGGTCCAGCAGCTTTTCAGAGATTATGTGGCAAGCTGGGCATACACGATGTGTACTCTCCAGCTTGAGGGGGAGTGTGAAACAACATGCATCCCCGTCGATACTATCGACAGGAGGTCGATGGTATCGACTTTATCACAGCAACAGAAGAGCATTCTGTCGATACCATCGACAGTCCTGTCGATGGTATCGAGAGTTGATCAGTGGCGGAAATTGACCTAATATATAAAAACAAGGAGAGACGTCTCCTGGTTCTATCTTTATTATATTATTTGTTTTATTATTTTTCTCTTATTTTCTTCTTTGTACCACAATGTATCTTACCATAATATATAAAAACAAGGAGAGACGGCTATTGCCCTCTCAAGAAAGCTGCTCCTTGCAGTCGAAAAATCTCTTGGTGTTTGTCTCCTCTCCTCATCTCTTCTCACAATATTGAAGTCGATTGTCATTTCATTCGAGAGACTATCTTATCTGGCAAGATCTGCACTCCTTTCACTCGCTCAGAAGATCAGGTTGCTGATATGTTTACCAAGTTGTTGGGCAAGAAACATTTCAACTCGCTTGTGGACAAGTTGGGCATGATTGATATCTATGCTCCAACTTGAGGGGGAGTGTTAATATGTCTTTATTTACTGTTCTGTTAATTTACTTTTCTATTTGGACCTACATGTAATTGTTCAACTAATATATATATATGAGGGTACACACATTGTGTAACCCTACGCTTCCCAAATCTGTTTTGTCTCAGGGATCTACAAGAAGAGGTTTATATGGAGCAACCTCCTGGGTTTGTTGCTCAGGGGGAGTCACATAAAGTCTGCAGGTTAAAAAAATCTATTTATGGACTCAAACAGAGTCCTTGGGCATGGTTTGATAAGCTGAGTAAAATCCTGACTGCTTTTGGTTTTCTGAGGTCACAGGTTGATCATTCAGTCTTTACGAAAAAGACTTCTTCTGGTATTGTCATTATGATTGTTTATGTTGATGATATTGTTCTATCTGGCAGTGATCATTCTGAGATTCAGGCTACTAAAACACACCTGTGCAAACATTTTGCTACTAAAGATCTGGGGAGGCTAAGATATTTTCTGGGCATTGAGGTATCTAAGACTTCTAAAGCTCTTGTCTTATCTCAGAGGAAGTATGTTCTAGACCTGTTACAGGAGACTGGGATGCTTGGTGCACGTCCTCCTGATACTCCTCTGGATCCCAATATTAATTGGGATGATGATTCTTCTCCTATGTTTCCAGACAGTAAAAAATATAGGACTGATTGGTAAGATGATTTATCTGACTGTTACTATAGCTGATATTTCTACTGTTGTTGTCTTCTGAGCAAGTACCTGGATAAGCCTAGACAGTGTCACTGGGATGCTCTCTGTAATATTCTGAGATATCTTAAGAAATCACCTGGCAAAGACCTCTACTATAGAAAACATGGACACTGTTCTCTGGAAGGCTACTCTGATTCTGATTATGTTGGATTAAGATTGACAGAAAATCTACTTCAGGCTACTGTACTTACGTTGGAGGTAATCTGGTCACTTGGAGAAGTAAAAAGCAAAATGTTGTTGCCAGATCCAGTGCTGAAGCTGAATACAGGGCGATGGCCCACACTGCTTGTGAGCTCCTATGGGTACAATCTCTTTTGAAAGACTTCAGGGTTGATTCTTCTGCTGCTATCCCGATGCACTGTGACAATAAAGTTGTTATCTTCATTGCTAATAATCATGTATATCATGAGCGCACAAAGCATATTGAAGTCGATTGTCACTTCATTCGAGAGACTATCTTATCTGGCAAGATCTGCACTCCTTTCACTCGCTCAGAAGATCAAGTTGCTGATATGTTTACAAAGCTACTGGCCAAGAAACATTTCAAATCGCTTGTGGACAAGTTGGGCATGATTGATATCTATGCTCCAACTTGAGGGGGGTGTTAATATATGTCTTTACTTACTGTCTTGTTATTTTACTTTTCTATTTGGACCTACATGTAATTGTTCCACTAGTATATATATCAGGGTACACACATTGTGTAACCCTACGCTTTCTCAATTTGCTTTATCTCACCCACTAACAAATCGTCCTAATCCACTATTAATATATATCCCAGCCCCACCGCACCCCACCCCATTACTTTCCTGTGGTCATCTCCATTACTGTATTTCTGTTCTACCACTCTAAATCTCTCTCTTATTTTCTCGGCCTTTTTCTTTCCAAACCAAATGTGATTCTCGACCCCACTCCCATTATTTATGATCAAGTACCTAAGCACCACTCCCCTAAATGCCATGATCTCCAGTTTTCGTTTGCAACAATACCAAATAATAGTTTTGGTTTGTCGCTTTGCCCCACTCCCCTTGTTTATTATCCAGCCGCCAACTAACAACCCACAATTCACACTCAATATATCACTTTCCATGACTGATGTGAGTCCATCCGAAGAATATCTTATTACTATTATGACAATAACATCTACGCTTATTTGTTCACGCACGTCAATTAGTCGACGTACAATACATGTGTTTTATCTTAGAGAGGAGGTTTAGTTTCCATTTCATGTTTTTTTCAAATGACATGGTACTTTGGTGTCTCATGAAGATTGACTCAATAAATGTATTAACTTACTATTTTCTTTTTTCGGGAAAGAATCGTGATTTTTTCTATCTATGCATACTTAATAATCTCGCATTTATTGTCTGATCTCCAACAACCGCTAACAACTTTTGTTGATAGTTTGTAAAATCACTCTATCTATCAAGTTGTGGCATGGTCAAACAAAAGGAAATGAAATTATCGATTCCCTCTATTTTTTTTCATATTGTGCCGTTTCCTTCTTGAGACGTGATGGTCAAACAACAAGAAAATAAATTCCTCGCTTCCCTCTATTTTTTCATATTGTACCGTGTCATAGCTTTAACAACCACCTATTGCTCCACTCCATTCCCACTATCTCCTATAACTGATTACACGATGCTTTCCAAATTTCCCGATTCTTCTATGCTCCATCATCTTTATTTCTCAACTTCCCTTTCACGTAGACACTCTACTCTGAAATGGTTAGTCACCTTTCCACATCTTTTTTTCCCGTTCAGCTACAACTATTTTTCCTCATTTCATTCCTATTTCTCTTCCTCCCACCCACAACCGCTCTTTGACGTAGTCATCCTCAACTTCGAAACAGCCGCTCAGGCTTTCTATATTTTTTATTTTCATTTTCATTTTTTTGTGAAACAATAAAGACGTTAGTATCTCTTCTCCAACCAACATCTCACTAACACTGAGTGACATGTTTCTTTCTTCAATCTTACAATTTTCATTTGAACAATGAATGAAATGTTTTCTCTCCAATCCCACGATTTTTTTCTTAAAACCTACTACTTTCACACTCTTTTTGTGATAGATCTTTATTTCTTATCTATACAATGTTGACATCTTCAGTTCTTCATTTACCAAACTCTTTTCTTTTTCTCATGATGAATTCTTAACAGATCATGTCTTTGTAGATATGTACGACAAAAAGACGGCCCGTGCATGATATTATTTCTCCACACATCGTTGTCACAAAGAGTATATAGTGTAGTATTCACCAAAAAATATCCAAATGCAACAAGGAGGTAAAGGTGTGAAGAACAGACTATTTCTCTATTTAACTTCGTCTTCTTATAAAATAATATCAATGTTTTTCTGTCTTCTTCCCACAGTTGCGATCACAATTGAAGTCTATATCGCCATGGTGGGCATTAGCATGTTGGAGTCCTGACATCATTGCATTGCGAGCGGGATGAACATGCAAATCAGCCTCATAATTAACACCTTCATTTCCAACAAGAAGAGCGATCTAATCCCATGAGTTTGTAGCAACTGTTCAGGCGTGCTAGAAAATTCTCTTGGGCTAGAGGAAGCTATATACTTACAAACTGTAAGGATGCCAGGACACTTTATCATCACCAAGTAACCAGTGCATCTTGCATTGTTACACAAGCACCGCGCAACCAAGTGAATGGGTGAGAGAAAGAGTCTCAATTATTATACATGCTACTGATGGACAAATGATGGATGCCTACTACAAAACCCAGAAGAGTACGGAAGGGTAGCAAACCGGCAGCGAAGTGGATGTTTTGAGAGATCATGGAACATGAGTATTTCTGCATAGATGACTTTGTGATCGATGTGAACAACCCCTGCCCCTCCCTCACCATCACTTTCATGGGGTCCTTCCTGTCTTTGGAGTACATGCAGAACAGCAAGGCCACCAAGAGGACGGTAATCATCAAACATGCAAGGCTATTATAATGAATACAAGCAACAACATTTCTTGAAGTCTATACATTAGTTTGTATCATTACCAATGCTTTACATGTCTCATATTTGATGTAATATAATTCGCAATTATATGCTATATGACCAAGTTATGCGAAGTGTTTCTTGGACAAATATATGCCCAAAAAGTTATCTTTTAATTCTTAGTCTGAAGTCAACATCAAATGGTCCAACATAGGTTGGTGATATTACTTATTTTCCTCATTCACAATTGTCCCTTGATTGAACGGTACACGTTTTTTCTTTTGTAGTTCATTGGTGTAGCATTCCATATACTCTATAGATTCTCAAAGAGATAACATTGAGGTTGCTACATGCATATATCATTTGACTGATCTAAACCGTGAATCAAGTATTGTCTTTATTTTGTTTTATGAAAATAAACTTCCAAATGTTGCTTTTGAGGAAGGACCAAAAAAAATGTTGCTTTTGAGAAAGGACCAAAAAAAAATGTTGCTTTTGAGCTTATGGGAAAGGATATGTCATTGCTCATTAAAATAAACTAAGTTTGCATAATCATGGTACACAAATTGAAAACAAAGTCAGCAAAAGATAGTTCTAAGTGACTGTAATATCTTTTCAGACTAAATTTTGCATGATATCTTTTACTTTTTTTTTAATAATAAACTCTTCTAATAAACAAATGATATAGCTTGTTAATCACACATGGTAAAATATTATACTTTCAGAAAATAAGAGAGTGGTATGCATGCGGAAAAATGACCAAGAAACATTGTTATTTGTGTATTAAGCTATTATAATATGATAGATTAGATATAACTCAATAATTTTGTTAATCTCTAATACGGATAGATTCGTTGAACAAACTATAATGAATCTATTAGTCTTAGGTTATAATGAAATATGTAATTATCAATGAGGTTTAGACAATACCCTAATTCATATACATTTTAAAAAATGTAAATAATATTATTACCATAATTAAATGTACTCCCTTATGTGTTTACGTGCATGTGCATGTGTGTGTTTACTAGTAAAGCCATAGATCCCACCCATCCTCTTTAAGTTTGGAATCCATGTACAATCTACTACTACCCCTCAATGTGATTACCAAGCTGCTAATTGCCAATAACCCAGCCTTTCACGAACGTACGAAACATATCAAGGTGGATTGTCAAATTGTTCATTTTCTCATTAAAGCAAAGAAAGTTTCATACCTTGTGAAGATTGGTCATCAAGTTGATTTTCTCACAAAACCACTACCTCCAACCTTGTTTCAACATAAGTATCACGCCTTGGAACTATATGAATGTACTCTCCAGCTTGAGGGGAAACGTTAACATTATCTATTGGGCTTAGGCCCACATATGATTTCCTTGTTTATTCTGTAATAAACTTAAGCAAATCCATGTACATCCCTTCTCTGTAATCCTCCCAAGTCCTAAGGTTGGAGCCTCCTATAAACAAGTTTTAATTAACATCAATTCTCTTATAACTTGGTTTAACATCAATTCTCTTATAATTTGGTTCTTAAAATTAAAGAATGTGTCTACAGTGCTTCATTTGGAATCCTTATTCATTGTTGCTTGTTGATTTGCCCCCACTTGTTCTACATCCGCAAGTAAGGATATTTCCTTCATCTTGCTAAAGCAGAGAAGAAGTTAATAAAGCCTATGTTTGTTGATAAATGCAATATCTCTCACCTCAAATTTGTAGACTGGCTTCTCTTGTTTGTTTAAGGGAGTGATGATAGTACCATTGGCATTCTAAAATAATTAAATGGGGTTTTATCAAGTGCTCGATTTTTTGCCTAAATCCTACAAAAATCAATTATTTCTTAGTTACAAGACATCGGCCTCTATTCAAGAAGTCACAGGTGTCAAAAAGTTAATCTTCCAAAAAGATATTTGGGATTGCCTTTGCTAAGAGGCCGTCTAACCAAAAGCATGTCCCAACCCCTTGTTAGAAAAGTAAAAAGCAAGTTGGACTCATGGTAGATGTGTTTTTTGTCTTCATGGTGTTAGAATTAAGATTGGGGATGGGGTGTTAAAATCCTTGAGTCCATACTCAACAGTCATTTCCTTGAAGATTGCATTAGCAGCAATATCAAGATACAATTCGGGATGGGAGATGCCCAAAAATTAACAACTTCATTGATAAGGATATTGGGTTATTCCCAATCTGTGTGGTCCCCGAAGCCTAGCTGATATTCACGGATCATAAAGATCTGTGTTATTGTTAAATGCATTCCGGTGGGTATGGAGCAATTCTCCTAAAGATATGCTTGGAGCATGAGTCATATACCCGGTCACAAAGCTTCCTTGGATAGCATGTCTTTGGCTGTCAAATTGCCCCTCAAAAATTCCAGCTCCATGGCTGGAAATGCTTTCATGGAGGCTCGCCACAGAGACACATCTTCCAAAACACAGCTCCAAGCTTGCTTCAAGGTGTAGCCCATGTAGAAATGCGACTGAAAGCAGCAGCAATTGTATCTACTGGGAACGTAGTTTTTCCTACAATATATGAGCCAAAGTGCAGCCCAAGCTATCCCTCATTGGACAGCATGCCTTTGGCAGTCAAATTGCCCGTCAAAAGTTCCAGCTCTATGGCTTGGACTGCTTTCATGGAGGCTCTCTACAGAGACACATCTTCCACAACACAGCTCCAAGCTTGCTTCAAGGTGTAGCCCATGTAGAAATGCGACTGAAAGTAACAATTGTATCTATTGGGAACGTCGTTTCTCCTACAATATATGAGTCAAAGTGCAGCCCAAGCTATCCCTCATTCCAGCAGGATTTGAAGCTCTGGATGTTAAGGGAAGGGGCAATCATCTCCTCATTCTATACCATGTTTGGTATCTGAGAACAGACCATTTCTTATGATAGAGTTTCAGATGAAAATACCACTTGGCATAGTTAAAATGAGATTTTGATAACATATGTGTATAGATAGGTTTCCATATTTGATCTTTTGACCTTACACTTGTATTCCATATTCGGTCTTTACCCTTGCACTTGTACAGATTTTGCCAGCCGTTTTAGTGAAACATTCTTTCATCCCAAATCCAGTTCATCCCACAACTTTCTGCCCTGTGACAGCCTATACTCTTCAATCTACTAGCAAGACTGCTACCTCGGAATTCATATTGACAGTCAGTCCTTTAGTCGCTGATTCATCACTAATACCCCTCCATCCATGTCAAAAACGAGAAACAACACAGAGCAATCAAATAAAGTCCCCATTGGTAATAGAACACATTTCGGAAGAAAAAAAATGCAGCTACGACAGCTGGCTGCTTTCAACATTACCAAAAATTTCGAGTTTCCAACCACAAACCATTGCTGGAAACCCCCATGCAACCTGCGGTGTATTCCAAAAAAAGACAGATTTTGCATAAATCATGGGGCATAATTTACTCCACTGTGGCATTACCACAGTATCTCCTTGGTATGAGATTACTTCGCAAGTCTAGTTGGATCTGGTATAGTGGTGTCCAATCTTGACTAAAAGGAAGGATAGCAAGACCAACACTCCATGCTTCTTCAGCAAAGAAATCATCTTCCAACTTCACTAGTCGTAGATAAGTGTCACCTGACCCTCCTTCCTAGATTAAGTCTGGTTGCCAATAATCTTTCAACTTTTCCCACATCACAGTGCGTCTTCAGAAATAGATACCGTCATAGGTATGCAAGTCAAGGACTCAAGAGGGTATATCATACATATAGAATAGAAGCCTTCCTCCCAATGAACTTGCCACATATGTCTTGTTCCATTTTTCTCGCCTCATGCACAGAGTCAAATAGTTGTCTACCACTGCATCAGTTTCTGGGAATTGCATAAGCATGTTCCATACACAGGATGAATTTAAAGCTGAGATACAGGTGGGTGGTGAAGGCAGAGCTTCACAATAGACAGTTAGGGAGGCAGAATGGAATTAGTTAAGGGTCGTCTTGGTCTGTGCTGAGAAAAATTTACATGTTCCATTGCCATACTGAGAAAAAATCGTTTAAAAAGGTAAGCTGTAATGGTGCACATCGCTGTTAAAGTTTTTTAGCAGTGATTGAATGTAATTGTTAGGCATTTCAAGTGTCAACCACATATGAGGAGAAGCGGCCTAGATTTAGTGGCTTTCAACAGGCACCTCCTATTCCAAATTGGGTAACCCCACAAGCTCTTGGAGTAACACCAAGCGCATTAAAAGCAGGCAGTTTAAATGCGGCAATACCAGGATGTGTACTTTTTTTTCAACTTAATGTTCAAACCATATTGTTTGACGGGATGAGTTTGTACGGTTTGGTGTGTCTTAATTACCTAAAGCGAGAGCGCAACCTACCACCAGAAGCTGTATTAATTAGTCTGGGAGAGAAGGAAAAAAAACCCGAAGCAAGCTTATACTAGCATGAGAAAACAAAAGAAGCAGCAAAACAGTTTAGGGAGACTACCGAAAGTGCGAAGGAGCAGATGGCCGGTCTTCGAGGCGGCCAAGTAGCGTGGATCTCAGCGTTATTGGACGCAGTGCAGCGGAAGAGCCTGGCTGGAGGTTTCGGACGGTCGGGACTGGTGGAGGGCTAGAGGAGGTAAGGCCACAGCTGGTAGAAGCAGGAAGAATGGGCAGCCAGCGTAGCTCGCGCGCGCGCCATCATGAGAATCCAGAAGAGTTAGAAGTGCTAAAAGATAGATAGAAAGACGGATTTTGGCGTTGGGTTCAAGAAACGGGAGCCAATCGACAACTACTAGTGAGAAAAGTCAGGCCTGACGCAGCTTCCGTCTTGTTGCTTGTCCATTAGCACGGGTTGGTGATGTGACCGGAGAGTGGTAGCGTTATCTCCTCGTCGCTACCAGTACCAACAGTGCTAGGGCAGGAGTGACAGGGGTAGAAGACGAATAACCCCGTTGTCTGCGGCGGGAGAAGAGATTTGGGAACTTCTCCAGCTGCTGCCGCTGTTTCGTGGTTCGTTCCTCAGCTGGGGGCTGGCAAAATGGGCTTCAAGTTCTTGAGGCAGGGTCGAGCTTCTTTCCGCCGCGAAAGAGGCACACAATCATTGTGACCAACCTGCGACTCGAACTCGAAGGGTGATTAGTCCACTTGTTTGTGAATGCCGCACTCCTTCGGTTCGGCGACGACCACAGGCTGACGAGTGACGACCACTGATTGCACCCCTTGCCACTCACCCAGAAACTGTAGTTTATTTTGTTTAGTTTCTGGAAGGCACCACTGGATGTATGGTACACCAGCAAAATCACCGGACTCCAAGCCACTCTTCTCGTCTGTCTCTCCGTGTGGCTAAAACGGCCCACGGGCTAGTGTACGTGCTCCTCTATTAATGATTTGAGGCAGCTGGTTGGTATGCAGTCAAAGAAGGCGGCTTAGTCCTTGGGCAGAAAAAATAAGCCCACTCTGTCAACAAACGGCACCAAGTAGGTAAGTGAGAGAAAGCTCCAACTTCTCTCTAGAAACAACTCTCCGATCCATCTCTGCTCGGTGCCATCTGCTCCTCCCGGCGTGCTTCCACCTACCTACGCCTTCCACATCTTCAGAGATTGAGTTTATCCTCTTGCTTCATTCCAGTTAAGCAACAATCCTTACCTTCATACAAAAATCTAGCTTCAAAAATCTAAATTTTTATTCTCATTGCCGTCTTTAGCTCTCCTTCCCAAGAACAACTTGGTTGTCAGATCAAATCAGAACAAAACTTTGGCTCAGAGAACAGCATTTAAGACCCATCAAACGATCCAAAAACACCATGCGTACATGAGGCGTGCTCACCCTCGCCTCATGCATAAATACACCTTGCATGCATCGAAACGGTAAGACTTCAGCTTTCCGCCGTGCTTTAAGGAAAAAAAACCTTGGTGATAAACGGCAACACAAAAACTCTGACATCTCTTGTCGACATGAACTCCCGTTTCTCCTTCATGGAAATCCCTCTCTCAGACCCCTCCTTTTCAGAGAGCATTCCATTACCACGAGCTTGGATCTATCACAAGTTCGACATCTCGTCGGGCACCTGCATGATAAACATTGGTCATCGCTCCTTCTAGGTGAAGGTCTCATGGTCCCTCCCCACCAATCCAACCTAGGGCAAAAAAACTCCCATCCTCCTCATATCTGAAGGCTGGAGCGACATGCGTGCCGTGTTGAAGCTCAAGCCCTAGTGGTCAATCTTCATTCAACCGATGGAAAATCGTACATTTCGAGCCTGGGTGCGAGACCTCATCAATGATACTCCTCCAGAATTAGCATGCCTTTACAAAAGGCATGATCAAGCTAGCTCTTCATCATCCAACTCGGTGGACCAACTCTTCGACAGGGATGAGTACCAACCCCCCATGGGTGCAAAATCATGGCCTATCTCCATCTCCTCAGGCTCTGAGGACGACGATGATGCTGACACATCCACTATGGAACAACAACAAAGTTCAATCGTTGAAAGGTACAAACTTTTCCCCTCCCCATCGTTTAAGGAAAAAAAATAAGCCCAATTTGTCATCTTTACATAAAACCCTAAAACCCCGACCCTCCCTAGTCGAGGAGGTGATCATCCCCAAAGACTTGTATCGCCTAAACGCAGCCTTTCCAGTTCTAGGACATGCAAAATTGTCCCTCCTTATAAACAATCTCCTAGATAAAACCCCCACCGCCCAAATCTGGACATCGGTCCCCCCCAAAAAACCTTTTTGAGCTCTGCACTGTTCACTTTGCCTCCGTAGCAACCACTCGACCAGATGCTTTTCTCGCCGCACATGCTTTGGATGTCACCAGATAGGTCACATAAAAAGATTCTGCAAAGCTCGCCTCCCCCCAAACCAGGACAAAACCCATGCAGATCCCTCTTCCTCCTCCATGCTCTACCACTCAGTTAGATACCCGCCTTTTCATAAAACCTCTACAGTCCCAAAAAAGTCCATTACAGATCTCATGCACAATACACACCCCCCCAACATCATTACCTTTCAAAAAACTCATTTGTATGCCTCGCAAATCTCCCGCCTGAACATGCAGACGTTACCCCTTCACGCCATATGATCACAAACCCTTGTTCTCCTCCTATATCTAAACCCTATCATAAGCCAAAGAACCACACAGTCACAACGCTCAAACCACAATCCAAAAACCCTCCCCCTCCAACCCCATCACAAACACATAACACAAACTATCCATCTGCCTCATCAAACATGATAGTTCCAGACCACCTGGAATATGTGATCGCTCTTCACCTTCCTGCCAACTCAATGCGTCTTCTCAAGGTCCTCACCCTTAGAAGCATTCTCGTTTCAGTTGAATACAAACCTTGACAACAACCCCATTAATGTCCTGGATATTACCCGTGCCTTAGCCCTACTCATTCCCGGTCAAACCATCCTTAAACCAAAAATTTTCTCTCCTACCCAGCTCATCTATACTGTCCCAAAAGGTACTAAGATAAACCACCTCTTCAATCAAGTTCTCACCATTCCCTGTGGATCGAGCTTCATCATGGCCAGACTATCAAAATGGTCTACCGACTTAGGTTCATTTCCTGCCCCCGCTGGTGGCTCCGACTGGGTCGCCATTTCAAATCTCCCTCCTCATCTTTGGGAAATTGAGATCTTCAGAGGCATTGCACATTCAATCGGGGCAACTCTATAATACATCAGTCCTAAAACCTTACATCCTTCACAATACATCAAAGCATATTGTCTCTTTTCTGTCAAAGCTGCTATCTCCCTTCCTCCAACTATCAATATTAGAATTGGCGAATCCATCTACAATCTAAAACTTTCTGCTGAACATCCTACCGAAAATAGCACCACCTTCTCAGACCTCACAACACATCCACCATCTTGGTTTATCCCAAACAAAGATAAAATGTCTTCAATGCAATCCAGGGCATCAAACGATCAAAATCATGTTTGGATCCGAAAAAACTCTAACCACTCTGAAAACTCATACCTCCATCCAAGCAAGAAAAGAACCAGATCGCCCGAACCTTCATTACATGATAACAAATACTTACCAAGAGGCTCCACTTTCCCATCTCCTTCCTCTATAAAGGAAAGCTACCCATCTCAAAACCAAAAACATCAAGCTACAAAGAACCAAACCTCTTCTCAGCATAAGGATGAAAATTCTTTGCAGAGTTCGGAGTAGGAGAGCCCACAACAAAGGCATACTTCCAGCTACCTCCAGAAGATCATGAAGCCAAATCACAAAGACTCAAAAAGTACTATCATCGTCAACAGAGCAATGACAGGTACTTTTACAAATATCTCTCCCCGTTCATTTAGTGACATAACTTCTGCTTATCCATTATCATCAACTCCCCCTTTTAAAGACAAAAATAAAGTTTTAGATTCTATTGATGATTTAGCATCTTGGTCAAACATAAACAGCTTCACTTCCTTTGCAAACAAGATTGGCATTCAACTAGATGATGAAGAAAATGCTCATATAGTCCTAGATAACCTTGAAACCTTTATGGGTTGGACAAAAAAAGGCTCCCGACTGCTGTGAAAAAATCCTCGACCTTCTAAAAATCCTATTAAGCGTAAATCATCCCAAGAATTAAAAATGAAAATCACTTCTTGGAACATATGTGGAGCTGCAAACCTCCTAAGAAGAAAAAAAATACGCACTCACATATACAAAAACAAAATCGATCTGATTACTATTCAAGAAACAAAAACCTTTCTAACCCCTTTTTCTCTCAAAACAATAGGGGGAAATAGAATCACCAACTAGATCCAATTACCTCCTAAGGGATTCAAAGGAGGCCTCTTAGTTGGTTTTAACAACCAATCTCTAGCTTCAAAAAACACATCAATCCTTAACTTCTCAATAACCATCGAATTCAAAAACCTTTTCGATGGACATCTTTGGTCATTCTCTGGAATCTATGGGGAACCAGGACACAACAAATCCATCTATCTAGCCGAACTAAATCATCTCATTAGAAAATTCCACTTGACTCCCTGGATTTTGGGTGGCGATTTCAACCTGATCACTCAAGTCTCAGATAGGCTCAACTCCAACCACTCCCCACAAACTATGTCTGCTGCAGATAAAAAATTCAGTAAGATGCTTACAAACCACTCTTTGATCGACATCAAACCTTCAAACGCTTTATACACCTGGTCTAGAAACCATACATATGCCAGACTCGGCCACTTCATTTGCTCAAGCCTCTGGGATGATAAACACCCTCTCTCATCTGTTCATATCTCCCACCGAACCATATCTGATCACTTCCCTCTAATCCTTGACACATCTTCTACCTCGTGGGGCAGGCGACCTTTCAAATTTGAAAACTGTTGGCTCTCCATAAACAACTTCTCCAGATATTGTCTAGAACCATGGAAACTTGCTGACTCACAAACTATTATCATAGGACTACATTTCCAAAACAACACAAAAAATATTAAAACTCATATCAAAAAATGGAAACTCCAAAACCCAAAAAACTTATTCGAAATACAAAAAAATCTTGAAGATCAGTTCCTTTTTGTGGATAAGGACCCATATGCTGACCCTGCTCTTGTCCTTACCATCAAAGCCAATCTGGACCACATAAACAACTGTATTGACACCAAATGGAAACAAAGGGCAAAAATCACTTGGGCTAAAGAAGGTGACAAAAACACTAAATTTTATCACAAAATTTGTAACCAAATTTTTTGACATAATGCCATAACCCATCTAATAATAAATGGTAGACTCACATCACACAAACAAACCATCATAATACACATAAATAACCATTTTAAAAATATCTTCAATAACAACCACAATCCCACTTGCCTAAATAACTTATCATGGGACACCATTTGTCAAAAAAACATAAAAAATCCACAAGAACTCATCAAATCCTTCTCCCTTGAAGAATTGCATGCTGCCATCTCTGACCTAGGTAAAAATAAATCTCCCGGACCATATGGACTCAACACTGAATTCTACCTGGCAAATTGGGGCCACTATAAAAAAGATTTCATAGCCTTTCTGTCTGCTTTCCATGCTAGTACAAACCCACATAACATCATAAAATTCATAAATAAAACTTTTATCACTCTAATTAAAAAAATAGTCAACCTGACCACATTTCCCACTTCCGACGCATCAGCCTTATAAATACCTCATATAAAATCATTGCTAAAACACTAGCAAACAGGATTAAACCTCACTTAGAGGACATCATCCCGCTAAACCAAACTGCCTTCCTCAAAAACAGAAGTATACAAGATGCCTTCCTGATGGTCAATGAAACAATTCATCTTTGCCACAAAAACAAAACCCCCCTTCTAGCAATCAAACTAGATTTTGAAAAAGCTTTTGACTTTGTTAATTGGCTATGTCTAATTAAAACTCTAAAGGGTTTTGGTTTTCCTGACATATGGGTAAATTGGATCCATGCTTGCATGTCTACAAATCACTTCTCAACTATCATAAATGGTGTTCCATTTGGTTATTTTCATAACTCAAATGGACTTAGACAAGGAGACCCTATCTCTCCTTACCTGTTCATCATCATTACAACGATCCTTTCCCGTATGATCCAATTGGACAAACAAAATGGTCTTATATGTTCCCCTGGGGATTGCAAGGAGAACATCATTCAATTTGCGGATGATACCATTATCTTCTCCTCCCCGGATGAATCCTCCCTTCTTAATATCTTCATAATCATTGGCATCTTCTCATATATCTCAGGACTCAAAATAAATATGCAAAAATCTTCCATCTTTGGGGTAAACATAAATCAACCTTCATTGGAGCACTTTAGAGATCTCTTAAAATGCAAGGCAGAAGAATTTCCAATCAAGTATCTGGGTCTTCCCATTACTCCATACAACATAACAAATGCTATCTGGACCCCTATCATATCAAAAATAAACACAAAACTCACAAATTGGACAAATAACTTCTTTAACCTCTCTAGAAGACTTACCCTACTAAACAGTGCCATAAATCCTATCACTACTCACTTCCTAAACTGCGTTCCCCTTCCCTCAAAAACAAAATCCATTCTAGACAAAATCAGAAGAAATTTTCTTTGGAACAACTTTCACAAATCGGATAAATCAGGGAAACATTATCATCTTGTTAACTGGAAAACTATATCAGCTCCTATTGATCAAGGTGGTTGGGGCATCATCAACATTGAAACACACTCACTCTGTCTTATAACTAAAATCATCGATAGTCTGCTCCAAAACAAACCAAAAATCTGAACCCAACTCATCCAATACAAATATTACCAATGCTCACCCCCCTGGCTTCATATCCCAAAAAAAAAAGCTTCCCCTCTTTGGAAATACATCAAAAAAAACATCCAAACGATCACTCAAATCATTAACACTCCCCCTCACTCTCACTAAAATATCTCCTTCTGGTTCGATCCTTGGTTCGAAAACAACTCAATCATCAATCTTCGACCAAATTGGACCATTCCAAATAGACTACTCAACATGAAAATAGACAAAGCTCTACCTCTTATCACCAGCAACAGATCAAATTCCCTTAAAAGATGCATTCAAACACATATTAGCCAAAACGACTTCAGAAATCTAGCTCTCTCCTTGGAAAACAACACCTCAAATTCCATTACTTGGAAATGGGGCAGCAAATACTCAGTTAAACAAGCCTACACCCACCTTTCCTACAGAGGTCTATCCCCATCAACAACAAAAATCTGGAAACAGAAATGGCCACAAAAATATAAAACATTCCTTTGGCTTTTACTACAAAACAAACTTCTCACAGGCGAAAACATTACAAAAAAGGGATTTATTGACCCATTCAGATGCTTTCTTTGCGAAAAAAATAGTGACTCAGTTGATCACATCTTATTCAAGTATATCTTCTCACAAAATATCTTCACACATTTTTCACGAAACTGCCTTCTTGACCTCAAGGAAGCTACTTTCCCCTTACAAATCACACTGAATAGACATTACAAAAAATTCAAAAGCAGTGATATCTTCACCACAATCAGTTGGAATCTCTGGAAAGAAAGAAATAACAGAATTTTCAACAACAAAAAGAATCTGGAACAAAATATTATATCAAAAATAGATGCAGATCTTTACATTCTAACAAAATGCAGGTAACCTAGTTGAAGGTGGACATGATGAATCTGACGAAGGAGAGTCTGAAGCAAAATTTCTGTGTGACCTCAAAGCTATGGTGGACGATGAAACAGGCATCAGTATAGTTCGGCAACAACTGTGATTCCATTCTCAGGCGGAAGCTTTTTAAACAAACTTGGGTTTATCTTCATTATACCATCCAGAGGCTTGTTAAGGGGTGCCTCCCCCACTTTATCAAAACATTGCTTTATCCTATCTAGGCTTGCATGTTTTCAGTTTTTTTCTAGTCTATGATATTTTCAACATCCTGTAAGGTACTCACATAAGCAGGTGTTTTCTTGCTTGATGTGCTTTCAATATATGACATAACCTTTCCTCAAAAAAAAAACGGCACCAACCAGCTAGTAGACCAGGAGCATTTTTTAAAGGAAAATGCTCCTCTGACGCGTAGGGAAAACGCGAGTCCTCTGGCTGGTTTCCAGCGCGAGACTCAACTGGCAGGAGGGTTTGGGTGGGTGGAGGTGGTTTTGTAGGGTGAGGTAGCAGGGGTAGGTGAATGACTAATTTGATAGGTCCGTGGAGAGATTGAGATAGAAATATAAAGAAAATTTATTTTGCACATAACTTTTGATCTATAATGAATTTTTTGGTGAAATAAAAACCGTTGGATTTGTTACGGAAAATACAATTCAAAAAGATCAATATTAATGTATTTTTGATAAAATAATATACGTACTTATTAGGAATGGACGTATTCAAAGAGATAGAAATATAAAGAAAAGATTATTTTGCACATAACTTTTGATCTGTAACGAATTTTTTGACGAAATAAAAACCATTGGATTTGATACGTAAAATGGGTGCATGAGTGACAATATTAGTGAGGAGGGAAGTAGTGGGCGTATTCAAGCAATAGTGGGCACATTCAAGTAATAGTGGGCGCATTCAAGCAATAGCGGGTGCATTCAAGCAATAGTGGGTGAATTCAAGCAATAGTGGGCGCATTTAAGC
Organism: Alisma plantago-aquatica; assembly: GCA_963693085.1. Lineage (NCBI taxonomy): Eukaryota > Viridiplantae > Streptophyta > Magnoliopsida > Alismatales > Alismataceae > Alisma > Alisma plantago-aquatica. Next base: position 330,830,837 of record OY856409.1, read on the forward strand.
AATAGTAGGCATAATTTGGATAATAGTGAGTGCATTTGGACAATAGTGGGTGTATTCAAGCAAAATGGGGCGCATTGAGGAGGGAAGTAGTGGGCGCAATTAAGCAAAAGTGGGTGCATTCAAGCAAAAGTGGGCGCATTCATACAAAAGCGGGTGCATTCAAGCAAAATTGGGTACATTCAAGTAAAAGTATGCGCATTTAAATAGTACAGTGGGCACATTCAAGCAAAACTGGGCGAATTGAGGGCTATAGTGGGTGCATTCATACAATAGTGGGCACATTCAAACAAAAGTGGGCGCATTGGCGCATTCAAGAAAAACTGGGCGCATTGAGGGCTATAATGGGTGCATTCATATAATAGTGGGCGCATTCTAGATAATAGTAGGCGCATTCAAGCAAAAGTTGGCGCATTGGTGCATTCAAGCAAAACTGGGCGCATTGAGGGCTATAATGGGTGCATTCATACAATAGTGGGCACATTTTGGATAATAGTAGGCGCATTCAAGCAAAAGTGGGCGCATTGAGGGCTATAGTGGGTGTATTCATATAAAAGTAGGTGCATTCTGGATAATAGTGGGTGCATTCAAGTAAAAGTGGGTGCATTTAAGCAATAGTGGGCGCATCAAGTAAAAGTGAGCGCATTCATACAAAATGGGCGTATTCCGGATAATAGTGGGCACATTCAAGTAAAAGTGGGCACATTCAAGTAAAAGTGGGCACATTTAAATAATAGTGGGTGCATTCAAGCAATAGTGGACGCATTCAAGTAATAGTGGGCACATTCAAGTAATAGTGAGCACATTTAAATAATAGTGGGCGTATTCAAGCAATAGTTGGCACATTCAAGCAATAGTGGTTGCATTTGGACAATAGTGGGCATATTCAAGAAAAATGAGGCGCATTGAGGAGGGAAGTAGTGGGTGCAATCAAGCAAAAATATGCTCAGTTGGCGCATTCAATCAAAATTGGGCGCATTGAGGGCTATAGTGGGCGCATTCATACAAAAGTGGGTGCATTCTAGAAAAAATGGGCACGTTTAAACAGTATAGTAGAACACTCAAATAAAATTTGGCGCATTGAGGGCTATTGTGGGTGCATTCATACAAAAGTGGGTGCATTATGGATAATAGTGGGCGCATTCAAGCAAAAGTGGGTGTTACTTCCCTCCTCTCTTCTTTATTCCCAAAATATTTTCCTGTTCTTTTTTTTAAATACGTAAATATTGGTCTTATTGAAATGTACTTTTTATAAGGATTGTAATACATTTTATTTAATTAAAAAATTCCTTCTGGTTTAAAAGTTACAAGCAAAATAAACAAAAAAGTAAAAAAAATAAAAAAAAATTCTGGCACATTGGCAGGTGGGAGTAGGTGGCAGGGGTTGGCAGGAGTTGGCAGGTGGGTGACAGGCGTGACAGGGGCTGGCAGGTGGTTGGCAGGTGCACATGTGGATGGAAGGCGCGTCAAAACTCACACTTTTGCGAGTGCGTGTGGCCAAATTTTAGCCCTTTTTTAAATGAAAATGATTGGGTCAGGCACAACACCCCTCACGCGCGGGTGCTATGCGCGCCCTTGGTGGTTTTCAGGGGATACGGACCAGGTTGGTGGGGTTGGCAGGGGGCATTAACTGTGTGGGTTGTTGCACGTCGTTGCACTGGCGAAAACCCTTGCACTGTTGTGTGCTGTTGCGATGGGATGGCCATTAAATGCTGATAATGATGTAGATTATGGCTGGAGTGGATGTTTTTAGGAGTAGAAAATTTTATAATTTTAGAGGGAAAACGTATTAACGTCCAAAAGAAAGAGTTTATGGCCGAATTATTTGCATTTACTTCCCAGTCATTCATAGCATTCATTTCTACCAACAAGCATTCAATTTGGATAGAGAGAAGGAATTTAGATGGAGCCGTGTAATGGTATTGTTCTTCCTATATAATGTATTTTATATTATTAACGTTATGATGTTTCTTTAAATTCTCCAAAACTTCACTTTCCATTTATCGTTATGTTGTTTCTGTAGATGTAGATGTGGTATATGGTAGTGATTTTTCTGAAGACTTTGCCTTAGAATTTGATGATTTTGAACAAGAAGTGGCAAATGAACTTGATAGCTCAGCAAATGAACTTGATGAAGAACACGATGAACATAAAAAAAGGATTTGATGATTTAGGAAAAGAACAAGACACATAAGAAAACACCCAAGATGAAATCTAAAGTTTACAAGGACAGTGTCTAAATAGAGTTGTTGCCAAAATAAAAATATTATTCAAAATAATGTAGTCGTTCATATTTTGTGATTTAATAATCTTAATAAAGTTAGGTTCTTAATAAAATGTAATAATATTTTATTAAAATGCTTGTGGACGATATAAATTTAATGTGGGATGCAACTTAGTGTTTTTGGGTGTCAGTCACCCATGTATGGATGTCATTAACTATTTCTGGGTGTCAAGTACCCATGATCGCCATTAGTGATTTATTTGTACCCAATAATGGTTTTTAGGTGTCAAAAACACCTGTATGGGCGCCAAACACCAATATTTGGGCCTCAATAATGGTCATTAGGCGTATAATAACATTTGAGCCAATAAGATTTAATAACGTTAAAGAAGTTAAAGATTGATTAGTATATCTTGCTCCAATGTAAAATAATGTACTTAGGAGGTTAATAAAATGTAATAATATTTCGTTAAAATGCTTGAACACGTTTAGGGGTGTCAGTCACCCATAGTTGGGTGCCAATAATCGGTTTATGGGCTCGAATCAAACTTGTATGTGATCCACTTAGTGATTTGTGGTGTTAGGCTCATCGATGCCTTTTATAATTTTGTGTGTCGGACACCAATATAAAGGCGTTCTTAGATATGAAATGTGATTTTGTAGTTCAATTACGCATGTATGGGCATCAGTAAGTGTTGTGGGGGGCGTAATTTATGGTTTTTAGGCGTACAATAACAGTTGAATATACTCAAGCTTACCTTGTGTTGATACAACCTAGGCACTGAGCCACTAATATATCTCCTGCTTATGTTATAGACTCAAGCTTACCTTGTGTTGGAATGAGATTTAATAGTGTTAAAGAAGTTAAAGAGTTTTACAATAAGTTTGGAATGTCGAATGGATTCGGTGTTAGAGTTATGTATTCAGGAAAAAATAGGAAAGGAGAACTATCTAGGATGAAGTTGGTATGTCAAAAAGAAGGTTTACCTTGGAGTAATTCTTCTCAAAGAACTAGTGCGAGGGAAAACTATCCGACTCATCTAGTTGTTCATCTAAAAGATGATTGCTTTGTTGTTGTCAATTTTTCCAATGATCACAATCATGAAATGCTCAAAGCAGACCATTTAATGTTCTTACCGTCCATGAAGAGTATGTCGTCTGTACAACAGAAAAGGTTGGTTATTAACGATAGGGCTGGTATTTCTACATCGCAGTCAATAGCTGCCCTTATTGTTGAAGTTGGTGGTGTTTCTAATCTAAAATTCACTGAGAAGGATGCACGCAATCTTCTTTTCCGATTAAGAAGACTAAATATTGGGAAGGGTGATGTCGCGGCCATGCAAGAGTACTTCACTAAGATGTAAAATTTGCACCCAAATTTCTTCCATGTTGTTGACCTTGACGAGGACGGTGTTTTGAGAAATGTCTTCTGGGCCGACTCAAGAGCACGATCTGCGTATAATTATTTTTCTGGCATTGTGTCTTTTGACATCATCTATCTCACCAATATATATTGTATGCCATTCGCTCCTTTTGTTGGTATCAATCAACATGGGCAGACAATTCTTCTTAGTTGTGAACTTTTATGTGAGGAGACAATTTTTTTTTTGTGTGGTTGTTTAAGACATGGTTGTTCTGCATGCAAGGTTTACATCCAAAAGGCATTATTACTGACCAAGCACAAGCTATTATCAATGCCATTGCCAAAGTTTTTCCAAACAGCAGACACAGGTTGTGCCTTTGGCATATAATGAAGAAACTGCCACACAAATTTGAGAGTGAAGGAGCTCGATAAGCGATCAAATTAGTTGTTTACAACTCAGTTACCATTGCCGGTTTTGAATTCATGTGGTCTCAGTTGATCAACTTGTACAATCTTCAAGAAAATAGATGGGTTCTCCATATGTATCCTATCCGTAAGATGTGGGTTCCATGTTTTTTGAAAGCAACATTCTGGGCTAGAATGTCTACGACTCAAAGGAGTGAATCAATAAATGCATTTTTCAAAGGATATTTGAAAGAAAGAACAACATTACAGGAGTTTGTTAAACAATATGAATTTGCAATAAATGTGAAATACATGAAGGAAGCTGAAGCAGAGTATGAGTCCATTTGCAAAAGACCTGTATTGAAGACAACTTTCAAAATGGAAAGACAGGTCACTGCTTGGTATACGTTGAATATTTTCAAAAAAATTCAAAGAGAGCTGGAAGGTCTTATGTATTGCAACTCATACGTTCTACCTGGGTCAACAGAAAACATCATTAATTTTGTAGTTTATGAAAGGAAGAGGATTTGTGTTGGTCCAAATATATTCACCCCTCAGGTTAAAGATTTTTCTGTTGTTTACAACAGTCTTGTGGGTGGCGCTAGTTGTCAATGCATGTTGTTTGAACCGTGTAGTATAATATGTCAACATGTTTTTAGCGTTTACATTTTACTTGGAATTGACAAGTTGAATGAAGATTTCCACTTAGTTGATAGATGGAGGAAGGATGCCAAATGCATTGTAAACAAACCAGACTCATTAGGTTCAATGGACTATTCAGACTCGGTAAACAGGTATAATGTCCTTATACAAGATGTTGAGTTGTTGGCAGAGTCATCTTCCATGTCTCATGTAAAGTTTGAAATAATTAAGCAAGCCTTAGACAACCTTAAGAGAGAAGTTGGTCTTATAAATGATGTAAGTAAAATTCTTTCCATTTTTTGTTTACATTTGAATTATTTGATGTTCTGTGTAAATCTAAATTTGATATATTTGCACCTTACATGTAGGTTGATCAACCAATTGATCCAAAAATCCATTCAAAACCCAAATATGGGTGGACAAGTGGGTCATCCTCATAAAAGAAGATTAAAGTCATTTGATGAAAGAATTCCCAAGCAGAAGAAACTAAGAAAAAAGAATACTTAACAACATGTTATGGAAGTCATGTGCACCTTTAAGTTGTCATATTTTTTGTCTAATGAAATCATGGGTGCCATTAATTTGTTTATGGGTATCATTAACACATATTTGGGCGTTGTTACATATGTGTTGGTTTTTATTAAACATAAGTTGGCATATTTTGTTGGTTTTTACCATGTATGTGTCAAGCTCATACATGTACCACCTATTGTTTTGGAGTGTTTTGTGTATGCATGTTTGGGTGCAATTACCTATTTGTAGGTGTCAACTATCAATGTTTGGGCACCATAAATGGTTTGTGGGTGTCAAATACCCAGGTGTCAGCTAGTGTTTTGGGGTTTCAGTCAATCACGTTTGGGCACCGTTACATATTTGTAGGTATCCACTACCAGTGTTTGGTGCCATAAAGGGTTTAGAGGTGTCAAATACCCATTCAGGTGTGACCTAGTGTTATGGGGTCTCACTAAGTAATGTATGGGCGTCAAATACCAATGTTTGGGCGCCATAAAGGGTTTGGAGGTGTCAAATACACATACAGGTGCCATCTAGTATTTTGGGTTGTTAGTCAATCACTTTTGGGCGTCATTACCTATTTTCAGGTGTCAAAGGCCATTGTTTGGGTGCCTTAAAGGGGTTGGAGGTGTCAAATACACATGCAGGTGCCAGCTAGTGTTTTGGGGTGTCGGTCAATCACTTTTGGGCGCCATTACATATTTGCAGGTGTCCACTACCATTGTTTGGGTGCCATAAAGGGTTTAAAGGTGTCAAATACCCATTCCGGTGTGACCTAGTGTTGTGGGGTGTCACTAAGTCATGCATATGGGCGTCAAATACCAATGTTTGGGCACCATTACCTACTTTCAGGCGTCACCTACCACTTTAGAGCACAATAAAGGGTTTGGAGGTGTCAAATACCCATTCAGGTGCGACCTAGTGTTGTAGGGTGTCACTAAGGCGTGTTTGGATGCCATTACCCATTTGCAAGCGTCATGTACCTATGTTTGGGTGCCATAAAGGGCTTTGAGGTGTCAAATACACATACATGTTCTAGCTAGTATTTTGGGGTGTTAGTCAATCACTTTTAGGCGCCATTACAGATTTGCAGGTTTCATTAAGGGTTTGGAGGTGTCAAATAACAATGTTTTGGGTGTCGTTACCTATGTTTTGGGCGCCATAAAAGGTTTCCAGGTGTCAAATACACATACAGGTGCCAGCTAGTGTTTTGGGGTGTTAGTCAATCACTTTTGGGCGCCATTACCTATTTTTAGGTGTCAACTACCACTTTTGGGCGTCATAAGGGTTTGGAGGTGTCAAATACCCATTACATATTTGCAGGTGTCCACTACCATTGTTTGGGCGCCTTAAAGGGTCTGGAGGTGTCAAATACCCATTCAGGTGTGATCTAGTGTTGTGGGGTGTCACTAAATCATGCATATGGGGGTCAAATACCAATGTTTGGGTGCCATTGCCTATTTTCAGGCGTCAACTGCCACTTTTGGGCGTCATAAAGGGTTTGGAGGTGTCAACTGCCACTTTCAGGTGTCACTAAGACATGTTTGGGCGCCATTACCCATTTGCAGGCGTCATCTACCTATGTTTGGGCGCCATAAAGGGTTTTGAGGTGTTAAATACTGATACTTGTGTTTTGTGGTGTTAGTCAATCACGTTTGGGCACCATTACCTATTTGCATGTGTCAAAGGCCAATGTTTGGGCACCATTACATATTTGCAGGTGTCAAAGGCCAATTTTTGGGCGCCATTACCTATTTGTAGGTGTCAAAGGCCAATGTTTTGGCGCCATTACCTATTTGCAGGTGTCAAGGCCAATGTTTGGGCGCCATTACCAATGTTTGGGCACCATAAATGTATAAGTTAGTTGTAGATAATAAATAAAGACAAATGACAGCCAAGAAGTTAATAGATGAAAATTTTGTACACCAAAATATTTCCTAGAGTTTTGGCAGACGTGGTAATGTTTCTGCAACATGTTAACCAAAAAATATTATGACATTGCCAGAGATTAAGATACATTCAGACGAACAAGGCTATTTTTTGTGTTGCAGCAACTGCATGACATATGTTCCTCTGAGTCTATGGATATCCTCGCCAGTAGCTTGATCACCTATAATGTGTTGTCCTTGCATTAGTAGCTTAACCCAGTGTAGAACATATAATCCACAGTCGTTGCTCTCTTGCGATTGTTGTAGACATGTCCTGCAGTACACCACCTTCCAGTCACTGGGTTTGTAACCACAGTTTGTTTGGAAATATTCCTTCAAGAACTTTGCCTACAAATGTTACAACAAATGTTACAGTGTAGTGAGTCATTTGTACATTTAAAAGTACATTTATACTTGAAAGTAAATGTAAGGTAAAGAGATACTTACTATTCCACATGCCTGTCTCTCTGACGATGTTTTATGCAAATAAGGCAGACCGTCCTTTTTGTTCTTATGACTATAAAAACATGCACGGTCATAGTGGATCATAATTTTGTCGCTTATTGAAATATGCAGTAGATGCCAGTGGTTCTTTATGTGAAGGACCATGATTATATTGTTTGTTGCCTTTAGCTCATCCAAGCATTTGTTCAAATACATGTCAATGTATTTTTGGTTTTCGCTCTCTATTGCTCGACATGTGTTAACATTGACAATAAAAGGAGTTGGACGATCTTCCTTTGCATTTTGTGTATTTTTGTGCAGCCGGCATACAACCTCAATATACTAATTATATTGCAAGTTCATTTGTTAGTAACATTTTAGGTTATAAAGAATGTATTAGATAATATATCTTACCGTTTCAGAAGAAAACCCTTGGTATTCAAGTGTAGGAGACAAGTCATCTACTTGTACTCCAATACTCTCACAATTCCACAAAACTTTCCCCCTCAGATAAGTATCGCAAACCATTTTGAAAAAGTCTTGGGCTTCATTGTCGAGATGATCAACTACTGTTTTGTCAGTGTTGCACTTAATGGGAGTTTGTTTCTTCGCATAAACAAACAATAAGGGGTCAATAGAAAATATTAAGCAATGCTAGTATGCACGAAAGTACCAATTTTTTCAGAAATTGACAAGCAATGCGAGTTAAATTTGACAAGCAATGCGAGTTAAATTTGACAAACATACATTCAAGCTCGGTGAATCTGAAACATCGACAACCTTTTCTTTTATTGTAGCCTCAATAGACTTGTTACAGCCGTCATCTACTTTTTCCGGTTGGGAGTTGTATTCCTTCAAGTATTGTAGGAGTTCAATCTCCATGTTGGTTGTTGGAGATCCCTTCTTCTTTGGTGTGGACATCTCCTCTTCTTGATTATCTATCCAACAGTACCCAATATACACATTACAATACATACTATTACAAACCATATAGATGTTTCTAGAAATTTACCTTCATTTTGAGCTTGTTTCTTTTGACTTTCATGTTGTTCAACTGTGAGTTGTGTCTTGAACTAGAGAGGCCTTTCTGCTTAGTTCCTCTTGCTTTGTGGGTGCTTCTTCATTCCAAACATACCCCTTACATTTGTTTCTTTCACTATGCTTTGACCAATGTCTAAAAAATGGTTGGGAGGCCAGATCATACTCTGTCAAATGTGATTTTAGTGCCATATTCTCCTCATGCAGTTTGTCACAGTAGTCGTGGAGGTCATCTAGATCATCATGCATTCTCAAGAACATTTTGTTGTTTTGTTTGTTGGTCTCCAAAGTGATCTGTTTCTCCACAAAAAGTTCCTTTTTAATTTATCATTCTCAATCAGAAGTGCTTGTAGGTGAAGGTCTTGTTCTTCATTGCATGATACAATATAATGTTGTCTACTTTGGATTGGTTCATCATTGTTCACTAACCTCACTTTAACATCAGGCCTCACTTTAACATCAGGCAATGTGCTCAAGCACAACTTACACTGTCGGAGGTAGGAGGATAGTCTTATCTTGTAAGACCATTTGTTCATGAACAAGGTTTCACTAGGATATTCTGGCCTAAACAAATGCAACCTCTTTAATAACCATGTCTGCATAATTTTATATAGAATTAATTATTGAAGAGAATTTTAAATGGAACAAACTATTAACTATTATCCACATTCAAATATAAAAAATCCACGTTCAAATATAAAAATGCATACCGTTAGGATCAATGTGCATCCGTTGATGTATCCACCTCCATCTTTGCGCAATATTAAGCTTTCTAAACCCATATCAATTTGTTCATGAACTGCAACAACCCAGTCATAGGTGTCGATGGTTGTGAAATTGTCAACAATAGGATACAAGAACTGCATCACATGGTCTGATGTTGTTGGAAACACAAAATGTCCGAACAATATTAGAAGCAACAACCTCACTCTATCCCTTCGCGAGTCATTTGTATTCTGTTTTATTGCATGGAATGCAGTGACAATAATTGGCATTTTTGGGTCGGCATTAAGAAAATACTTCGAACGAATGTAAGTCTTCGAACATGAAGTAGAACAGGCTATCCTTCCATATGCAAGGAATACACAATAATTAGATTCAATACCCAAGTATGGGCACCGTCAAATGTGTTACCAATTTGAAGGTGTGAATAATAATTACATTCAATACCCATGTATGGGCTCCATTATGGGTGCCGTAATTGGTTTGCAAGTGTCAAACACCCATTCAGGTGCCACTTAATGTTCCTGGGTGTCAAATACCCATGTTGGGTGCCATAAATAGTTTAGGGCATGAACTACCCATTCAGGACCACTTGGGTCATGTTTGAGCACCATTAACTATTTCTAGGTGTCAAGCATCCATTCTGGATGCCATAAATGGTTTGTAGATGTAAAACACCCATTCAAGAGTCACTTAATGCGTTTGTCATCCATTTTGGGGCGCCATTACCTATTTCTAGGTGTCAAATACCCATTTTGGGTGCCATAAATAGTTTGTAGGTGTCAAACACCCATTCAGGTGCCACAATGTGTTGGGATGTCAGTCAGTCATTTTTAGGCATTATTACCTGTCTGTAGGTGTCAAATATCCATTCTTGGCACCATAAATTGTTTTGAGGTGTCAACTACCCATTCAGGACCACTTAGTGTGTTACAATGTCAGTCAATCATGTTTTAGCGCCATTACCTATTTGTAGGGGTCAAATATCCATTCTAGGTGCCATAATTGGTTTGTAGGTGTCAAACACCTATTCAGGTGCCACTTGATGTTTCTGGGTGTCATTTTTGGGTGCCATTACCTATTTGTAGGTGTCAAATATCCATTTTGGGTGCCATAAATGGTTTTGAGGTGTCAACTACCCATTCAGGACCACTTAGTGTGTTACTGTGTCAGTCAGTCATGTTTTAGCGCCATTACCTATTTGTAGGTGTCAAATATCCATTATGGGAGCCATTAATGGTTTTGAGGTGTCAACTACCCATTTAGGACCACTTAGTGCTTTGGGCTCCATTAACTTTTAGTAGGTGTCAAATGTCCATTCTGGGCGCCATAATTGGTTTGCAGGTGTCAAACACCTATTCAGGTGCCACTTAATGTTTCTGGGTGCCATTTTTGGGCGCCATTACCTGTTGTAGGTGTCAAATATCCATTTTGGGCACCATAAATGGTTTTGAGGTGTCAATTACCCATTCAGGACCACTTAGTGCTTTGGGCCCCATTAACTATTAGTAGGTGTCAAATGTCCATTCTGGGCGCCATAAATGTTTTGGAGGTGTCATACACCCATTTCAGGTGCCTCTTAATGTGTTGGGGTGCCATTCGTTAAAGACATCAATGTGAGGTGCCAAAATCCCATTTATGGGTGTTAAAGACATTAATGTTAGGTGCCCAATTCCATTCAATTTAGGTGCCATAAAAGGAGTAGAGGTGTTAAATAACCAAACTTGGGCGCCATTATCTGAACCATATTATTATGTGTTAAATGCTTTGTTAACCTTTTGTCAGTCATCCATACATGGGTGCCATCAACAATATTGGGGTGTGAAATACCCATACTAGGTTGTGATTATTTAAAGTGTTCGAGAAGATTGCAAGAATATTAGTACATTTAGCAACGTTTGCAAGAAAAGATTAACAATAAAAGATTGCAAGAGAATTTCATTTAGCAACGTGTGATACACCGATCGAACAAAACATTATTTACTTAAGTGGAAGCATTTATTAGTAGCGGAATTACTAAAAATCACTAGAAATCAAAACTTTTTACAAAGAGATCCATACATTGGAAAACTCTTTCAAAAAGAACCAAGGTAATTCAATTACATTCTGGTTCACAAGTACATCTCTTGTACCATTCCTTCTCGAGGTTACAAGCATCAACTTCCCTATTAAAACTATATACAGGTAGTATAAAAACATTGAGGCATCAAGCCAAAATCTCATATCGTTTCATTAAACTAACTACTGACTCCAAGGACCTGAGAGTACAGAGACGACACATAGGACTCTATCTACACATATACAAGACTTGACAGTCAGTGTCTCCACCTGAGGAATCATTGTTGTTCTCTACTACTACTACTACTATTGCTGCTCTTCCCCTGCTCTAGGGTTTCTTCTCCCTTGTCCGCGTCCACCTAAAAAGTTAGATCCCACGGGGGTGAGACAATTGTAAATTGCCCCAGCGAGAGATATAACTCTCTACCAAAACATTATGTTGCAGTTTAATTGAATAAAATTGTGCAGAGGAATTATATATTCAACAACAGATAGATTAATGTCTAAATAGATTAGAGCAATATTCTTATTCAAAGCATTTCAGCTATAACTTGATAAAACATCATATCATTTATCCAATAAGGATTTGAAGAACAAACATAACCTTTATTCATCTAGAACATGCTAAGCAAGGTAACATCAGTCAATGATTCTCATATTTCAACCTTAAACAAATACGCTACACAGCTGATTAGATTTTACAACCATTCTGAATTAATGCCCTAAAGAGATGAAGTATACCATTCATACTCTAACCGACCACGATTACGTAAAGCATCGGTACCACACAAGGTCAATGGAAGAGCCGGACTCCAAGACCTCATCCTTCTCAGTCAGTACGAGATTATCTGGCAGAGACATCACGTGTCAAACTACAAAATAGCTTGCCAGGTATAATGGCATCTTTGCTATAGAGTTATAGCCCACAGCATATACTCTCTTCAGGGTTATGGCCCGTAGCCAATGCCTGGTATCATATCATGGAGTCATGGCCCGTAGCCATACTCTTATTGGGGTATGGTCTGAAACCAATCCCATACATAGGAGATGACCCGCAACCATTCCTATGGGGCATAAGGATATAATTGCCCAATTACCCCCACATATTCAAAAATATACACGCTGAGTTAAACTCATTTCACCATTCAGCAAATTTTGACATTGATGGATCTGTGGTCAGGGCAACTACATTATATGATATCACTTGATTAATTAAGTGCATTATCATATTCTTTTAGCATCAATCATGTTTTCAAACAACAATTCTTATAATAGATGTTGTAAAAAGAGTGTAATACTTTCATCAGGTTCTGTTCAACTTTAAGAACATATTGGGATCTTAGTCCCTCATCTCATCAAGAGCATTCTCAATCTTTCACAAACTCATTACCATGATTATAGAAAATGGGTATTCGAACCCTCAGTTCAACATAGAACAGTTGTTACCACTTATCAGGTAACTAATACCTTCAGGTCATCTGACCAAGGTAAACATGATACTTGTATAATAAGTATCTCACATGGCTCATAAGGCCCATTTCATATCTTGTTACCTCTCACTAGGCAACAAAGTATATTATGGCTCACAAGGCAATAAATGAAATATCATAGCTCATACCTGACTATGCTTATCATTTCATGAAACCTGCATGGTTAGTACACATGATAGCAATTATATAATTCATCACCATGCAATACAAGGGTAGCATCACTATTCCCTTATCAGGGTTAGGATCTCCCAAATTCATCTCAATTAGTATTCCTCTTCAATTAAGGTTTACTATTCATCCCAATTAGGGTTTACATTTAATTACCCATAATTAGGGTTTACTATTCATCCCAACTAGGATTTCTCACATCCATTAACTAAATCAAGGTTAGGATGTACTATTCTCTTCAAATTAGGGTTTCTCATATCCCAATACCCAAATTAGGGTTAGGGTTTATTACTTACATCCAATTAGGGTTTATTATTAAAATACCCTGAATTAGGGTTTCTTATAACATTACCCTTAATTAGAATCACATCATCCCCCTAGATTAGGGTTTCACTTAGAAATGCCCTAAATTAGGGTTTGGGGTTCATCAATCACCTCAATTAGGGTTTTATGATCTCTTTATCAAGGATCATACCCTAATTAGATATCCCATTCATTTTGAATGTGTTAGGGTTTAATTATTACATGATCACTATACATGTATGTAATTCTCTCTCTTATCCTCTCTAGGACATTTATTACTCCGATCTTGATCAGATTGAGTCAATCATGTATTCAAATTCATACATATAGGGTTAGCATTGTATATATTGAGTCATTGTTTCCATAAGTACCCAAGGTTAACCCCTTTAAATATTCTTACTCATTAAGTACCTTAGGAATACAACCATTGTACATATGTTTGATAATTATCATCATCAATCAAGAAATCAATTGATTTCTCTTCACCTTAAATCTCCAACCGATTTAGGGTATATTGAACTCCAATCAATTTTTGACCTTTGAAATCTTCAATCGGTTTGACCCCTTAAACCATCAAACGGTTCTGAAACTGTTTGATTCCAAACGGTTTCAAGACCGTTTGGACTCAAACGGTCTCAAGACCGTTTGGTCCAAATCATCTTGAAAACTGAAAGGACTAGTTAGGGTTCTCTTCAATCAAATCGATTCAGGGTTTCAACATTGAACTATCCATCAAATTGATCATTCAATTGTAACCATTAGTTCTTTATTCATTCATGAACCCATTCATCCTTCAATTGATTTTCACTCTTCAACCCTCCAAATGATTTGAAACTATTTGGGCACTTAGCCCTTAAACTCATTTGAGCAATTATACTTAAAATCGAATGGACCTATCCACTTTTGAAATCGATTAGTTGACTCAACTTAGAAACTGATTGGACCTCCAAACGGGCTGAGACCATTTGATGCCAAATGGTTTCAAGACTTTTTGGACTCAAACGGCCTCAAGACCATTTGGTCCAAATGTCCTTGAAACCGAATGGACCAATTAGGTTCTCAATCAACCAATTGATTAGGGTTTTGATACTTCAACCCGATTAGATTAGGGTTTTCAATTGATGATTCAATTATATTTGAAACCAATGAGATCAAACCAAAAGAAACCATTGGATCAATCATCCAATTACATCAGCTTATACCTCCAAATGGTCAACTATGGTCAACCACTCCAAACGGTTTGAAATCATTTGGTTTCAAACGGTTTGATGAAACCGTTTGACCAATTCAATTGAAACCGATTGGTCCCAATTCTTGAAACTGTTTGCCTAGGATATTTTTGAGGTGTGTGCTTGAGATGACATCATCATCTTCAAGCTACAAACCCATGAAACTTTCTGTGATTTCCATGGTGATTTTATCAATCAACCAAATTAAAATTTTGGAAATAAAAAGAAATCAACAATTGATGAAGATATGAAATCAATAACAATGTTCAAGGGTTTAAGTTATATAACCCACCTTCAAAGTGGAAGCCAAGCTTCAAGATTCACGTTCCTAATGGTGGTTGAAGCTTTCTCACTCCACAAGGTTCGTTCCTCAAGCTTTTGAGTGAAAAGGATTGGCTAGAATTGAAGATTGATTGAAGAAAAGAAGAAATCAAGCATTGATTTGTGATTTTCACCATGAATTCGAGGTTGAAGATGATCAAGGAGCTTACCTATAGGTTGGAGTTCGTTCCCCTGCTGCTCCTTAGTTCCCTTGTGCTCGACCAAAGCAAGGAAGAAAGAAAATCCGAAAAAGAGTCTTTGGTTGAATGGGAAATGAAGTGTTTATAAAGGAATTTCAAGGAGAGAGAAAGTTGAAAAGAATTTCTTCAACTCCCCAAAAAAGTGCCACATACTCTCCTCTCTCCCTTGTATACGAAGGCACCTCCCTTTGACTTATATTCCTCTTCATTATCCTTGAATTAAAGGAAAAGAAAATTAAGCACCTTAACCCTTATAATAATAATATCCCATATTTAGTGGATATTACTTTTTAGTTAACTAATGTGAGTGGGCTCTCCACTCACTTGAGATATTTTCGTGCCTTTGAAAGGCACAAGGACGTTCAAACTTATGCAAATTCAACCATTTAATTTTTTTGGTTGAAGGTACTTCAATTATTATATTTATTTTTGCATTAAATTGAATTAGGGTTTCAATTATGCTTAAATCTTGATTATTTTAATATCAAGATTCTCTCTCCTTCAAAGTGATACAATTGAGATGCCCCCTCCTTTTCTTTGCTCTACATGATGCCAAGAAACATTAGGGACTCTCTTAAAGTGGTAATATTGAACCCTGGGTTTTTGGGCAAATTGCACATTACACCAAAACTAGGTTTTAATGCACAAACATTGCTTAATCAGCTCTTTCTTGGTACTCAGGCTTGTAAAAGCCATACCACTACATCATACTCATTCCTATGATGCTTCAACATCCGAGGAACATTTTATCATGCACAATTTTCAAGTTAACCCTTCAACTTGGGTAATTTGCACTTTAGTCCAAAACTAACAAAACATTGTCTCAACATTATTCAAAAAGGACTAAAATTGAAATATAAGTTCCTCTTGAGCCTTAATTACTTTTCAAAAGATAATAGCAATCATATAACCAACCTCATTAAGCAAAACATCTAGGGTTAACACATAACCCAAGTCAGGGATGTTACACAACATTTGCTAGAATGAATAGGAGATCATTTAGCAATGTTACCTCTTATAGGGAGAGGTAGAAGTTGTCTAACTTCATTCGCAGTGAAATCAATATCATTATTTCCAAACTTAAAGCTTTCATCTATGTCATTGTAACAAAATGCAAGTTCTTGAAGGAGCTTGGAATCATTATCATGCGTCCTCTTAATCTGCAGAAGGTTGTGGAATGGTGTGGTTGCAAACAATGTCTTCTCCTCCTCTATAATGTTGTTGTAGGTGTCAATGAATAACTTCCATGAACACCTTGACTTGACGTATTTTTGCTTCCGTCCATCATCTTCTCCTTCCACCATGCTTGTCACATCTTCGATGCTCGTCACAACTTCCATGGATTTTTGAACTCTCAGAGGCAGAGTACATGTTTCGGCTTCAGCCCTGGCAGGTTCAATGTCCGGCGCCTTTTGCCTCCTTTTACCTTTGTCGATCACCTTCTTTGAGAGCTTCTTCTGCTTCGCCGCCCATTTGATGACCGGAGTATGGTCGAAGTCAACATCTGAGTTCATGGTGGCCACCATTTGATGAAGCAGAAAGCGATGAGGGAAGACAAGAATAGAGAAACTGGGCCACACAAAAGAGGTGTCTACGTAGAGAGGCGTCGGATCACTCTTCCAGCATCCAAGACGCCGACGACGCCATTCAAACCGGAAGAAGTGCGGGAGTAGGCGCCAAGGAAGGAGGGTCGTTCGCCCTTTTCCGTTCGACCCAACGGTGGAGTCACGGAAGCCGACGCCAAGGAAGTCAGCATCGTTCGCTGACAGGTGGAATGGCCATAAGAGGTGGAAGAGGCGTCGGAGAGAACAAAGCTGATTTCACCAGCGTCAGAGAGAACGAAGACTCGGGATGCCAGTGTTTGGACAGAGGATAAAAAATCTTAGGGAAGGAGGAGTCTTGGAGAAGGAAAGAAGCGGGAAGTGGGAGCGATGGGTCATGCGCTGAGTGCTCTTGAGATGGCACAGGGTGTCACAGGCGCAGGGGTCAACTCAGACGTCCTGCGAGCCCTCCACACAACGCCTGCTGAGAGGATCCGAAAAAGATTTGTGGGCCAATTGGGGACAAGCGGGTAGCATGTGGTTTCGGGCATTTTTTGGGCAGTATTCCTTGCGTGTGACGCATGCATGATATCACATGAGCTTATTAGAATTTTAACCCTTTTATAAATAGTGGTGATAAGCACTTAAGCAGCATCAATATGACATTCCAAGGGGTTTCCATAAATTTCCTAAGCACTCCTATCGTAAAAGAATTATATAGACAAGTGATGGTTAAGTATAGAAGTTTCTCAAACAATCATTTGTAGAAGATTTTGTCATCTAATAACTTATAAGTAGTGTTTTAACCATCGAGAAAAATAGATGAGAAAGCTTATTCGCCTGGTCTTTGTTACATAGAAAGAGAAATGAAAAGACAAGAAATTCAGAATAGTCACTTTATTTTGTGAGAAAAATAAGTAAAACTATAGATGAATATTTAAACAAGCAAGGAAATGAAAATCGACAAAGATGACTCCACCCCGGGTGAATAAGAAAGGAAAGTGAGTCCATAACATCATTTAAGGCACACGTGATACAATAGGGGAAGGTGTTAGTGTAAGATCTACAAATATAATAAATTTCAATTCTAAGATTATGAATTCACTAGTAATGCATTTAGATTCGTTGTAAGATGACCAGAGTAATGTTAAAATGATGTGATCATTAGCATGCCAATATGAAACTCTATGAGATCCGAAGACACCTCTATATCTAATTTAGTAGGTAAGAAGATAATAAGGCTTATGGACCCATTCAGAAGGCCAGGATATGGTCCATGGGCCCTAGAACCCAATTCAAGCCCAACTAGACTAATCAAGATTTACATATGGGTCCTTGAAATGAAAAATGATGAATTAACTATTCGGTGGTCATAATAAATACTAACAAAAATTATAGTATGATGATAATTTTAATATGGGATTATGAAAGAAAATACTTATCTTTGGATTAAATAATTATCTACCTATTCCTGGAAAACTAAGTTTCAAATAAATTTTGAATGAGTTAGGGATTTTTCTTCTTCTCCATGATAGAAAATAGTACTGGGAAGATCTTACAAAAAAATTGGGATGAAACAGACCAGTGATGTGGTCTATAGAAATAAATTAAAAAGGGGGTGTCTATTTAAATAACAAAGGAAGTTTATCTTGTGGAGGAATCCTTTTCCCCTTGAACTCAGACCCGGGTTTCAAGTCACATGCAGAGATGAGAGTCAGAAGATCACCATCTCCACTCGTACTTCCCCAATAAACCATTGAGCTTGTGATTCTTTCACCCTCGGTCTCGTTTTACCTTAGTCTCCATCTCTCCAACCTTCATTAGACTCCACTAATCTTCTCCCTTCATCTAATGGATTCTATCTGTGTTGCGGATTGCCATTATTACAGAAATGACAAAAGGTTATTCGCAATATTCTTACTTAAATACATTTTTAACCTATGATGTCACTATTCTTAACATCAATTTTTACAGAAAATTGATACTACATGTCTATAGCATTGGTTGGTAAAGTACAAACATCACTACTGGACAAGTCTTATTGATTGAGAAAAACATAGGTACCACTTTTATTATAACATCTGTTTCTTCATAATTGACATTTTAGATAGCCTACAAAAATCAATTTTTTGGGGGCGAGGGGGTGGATTTTGATATAGGTCTATTGTGTCAGTGTGCAAAAATTGACGACTAAGCCCTTCCCATTAAATAAATTGTGTATCTAAAAAGACTTTGTCATTGGTTGCACTCTATAAAAATTAACATCACAGATCACGCCCACCGCAAAAATTTTATCTCAAAAAACATGTGATGTCAATATTTTCTTAAAGAACCGATGACAAAGTCTTCTCAACACATGTCCTGGGAAAAATATTTTTTTCCAAATTGGGTTTTGTCATCGGTTTTTTGTGACACAGGTTATAGTGAGGTTTGAGTTTTATAATAGGGATAAGTGCATATGGCATCGATTTATTTTTTGGATAACTAATAGTAGAGAATGAACTATGTCATCAGTTTTACTGGAAAACCAACGATACAGCTCTTAGCAAGGATGACATTTTTTTGATATGAATAAGTACATGAGGCATTAGTTTGTTGATGGATAATCGACAATAGAGATTGAACTATGACATCAGTTTTTCCCGGGATATCGATGACTAAACTCTTCATCACCATTTCTTTGTAACAATCGATAACTAAGTTCCACTTAACAACACCCATAAAATTTTATTTTCCTTATTCTATGTTTCATTCCATGATTTGTCTGTGCTATGGTGATCAAGTTGTTGTTCTCTGCTGCCGCTCCTCCATCATTGCTATTGCAATTGTCGTCATTATTGTTGTTTCGGTTGATCTCTGCTGTCTCTCCTCTGTTGTTATTATTGTTGTAGTTGCCAACCACAACTGTCGGCGCAACTAGTGCAACTAGTACATCCGCCATTGTAGTCACCTTTCCACCATCCTCTGCCCCTACTTCTTCCCGTTGTGAGCCCTCTGCCTCTACCATGAAGGTCCTTCTTTTCCTTCTTCTTCTTTTTATATAAGTATAATTATTATTTTAGTTCATTATATTATAATTGTTTGTTGAATGCATTGTTGTATGGTTTTAATTAACTGGATATGAATTACACATTGATATGAATTAACCTAAATTGATAAGAATTGTGCTAGGGTTTTAATTTAGAAATTAGAGAAATCATATTTGTATAATTGGAATTCATGTATAACTACTTGTATAATTTGGTGCATGGTCCACTTTGAATCTTGTATGCATATAATCTCACCTAAAAATTAATTACACAAAATTGATATGAATTACCTAAAGTATCTAAAAAAGGATATGAACTTGCTATATTTACCTAAATTTTAAACCATAAATCCTAATTTAGACATATATCTTGTTGGCCTACAAACACGTTTGAGATTTACTCATTAGTAATGAATCTTAAATAGTCCTTGGTTTGGAACTGTACACTTAATCTCACTTAGTATGTAAGTTATAAAGTGTATTTGATTTTCAAGATGTTTCGTTGGCACTTTCCCGTTTGTTCTCTAAGTACATATGTAGGTGGGTATTGGTCATCTATATCACTATTCTTGGAGAACTGCTGGAAAACATTGTCAAAATATTCTTGAAAACCAAATACACATTATACACTTACTGGTGAGATTATGTTCAAGAATGTGATAGGTGGTACACATTCATTACCTTTCCCTAAACCTTAGTTTGTAAACCATAAACCCTAATATGTAAACCCTAAACCCTGATCTCTAAATCCTAATATCTAAAAACCTATTTCAATACTTGTTTTCTTTGTGATCATAGAATGAATAGGTCATGGATGTCTGCAAATCATTGCACTCCGGAGTTCATTACTGGTCTTGATCAGTTTATAAGATTTGTGGAGGAACATAGGAAACAACCTAGAGATTGTTGACTCAAGGTCTAAATTGACTAAACCCTTATTTTGATGATGACTAAACCATTCCAATTAATTATGTCTAATGTCTCTACTTGAGTGATTTTAGATTATGCATAGACACACTCCAAATGCTCTAACTTGCGCATCTCAACTTGGAGAAAAGACAAGTCAAAGTCAATACAAGTGCACGTTTTTGGAATATGATGTAAATCCATTAGAATCATGTTGTAACTCACTTGTAATGATTGTATGACTTGTAATTAAGCTTAAAAAAAAACAAGAACACTTAGATCGAATATTTAAACACTCAAAATCCATTTTCCAAAATTCACATCAGGTTGTTCATTGGTCGAGTTGCAAACTCGACCGATTTTGATTGGATCTTGAAAATGACTTTTGATTGGTCGAGTTTACATTTCACATAACTCGATCGATCCTTCTGCAGATCAAAACTAATTTAAGTGAATCAGTTGAGTTACCCCAGGACAAACTCAACCGATGGCATAAATTGGTCTTGTCACTTAGTGGGATTGATCGAGTTACCTTTATAGAAACTCAACCGATTGCACTATACAGAAAAGTGTAGAAAAGTATTTTTAGCTATTGTGGAGTTGCAACAATCGAAAATATATCCATTACAAGCCAAAAAATGGCTAGTTTTTGTTCTTAAGTGTTCCCAAAGGCTAAAGGCATCCCCAACTATAAATAGGACCCCTTGGGCTTCATTCCAAGGTTGAGCATTCAATGTAAAACTCTATATGAGGTTCCTATTCTATAGTTGAGTGTATCCTACAGCCTCCTCTCTCTCTCTAAGCTTAATCACTTGCTACATTTGTTAGAGTGAGTAGGAAATCTGTAAGAGAGCTAGTCCTACATGTATATCTTGTGAGGCTCTCGCTTCCACCACCTCCCATTCTCTCATTTCAACCTTGAAAATGAAGGTTCTCTCTCTTGGATAAGAGAGGTGAAGAAGAACAAGGGAAGGAGTCCCTTGGTGAAGATCAAGGCTGAAGACTTGGAGCAAGAGTGGGTAAGACCTTGGTGAAGGCAGAAGACTCCTTGCTCAAGTGGGTAAGTCCTTGGTGGAAGCTTCTCTGAGTGAAGGTGAAGTCAAAGGCTGGAGATCCAAGAAGAGTGGGTAATTCCTAGAAGGTGGAAGACTTGTTCAAGAGTAGTGAAGTCCTTGGAAGAAGGCGTAAGACTCTTTTTGAAGTGGGTAAGTCCTAGGTAAGGTTGAAGACTCTTTGTATTGGATAGGTAAGTCCTTTGGTTGGTCATGTATTGTAAGTCTTATGAATGAATATAAGAGTGCAATGGTTAATAAATCCTAGAGGTTGACCTCTCTAGGTAGTGGACTCACATACTCCTAGTTTGGAGTGTGGAACCACTCTACATAGCTTGTCACTTAGTGTATGTTCAATCTCTCTCTCCCTTGCTATGTATGTTTTAGTTGCACTCAAACTTCCTATTTAGCAACATTATCTTGTGATATATCTTGAAGGTCTAATTAATTTAGTTTAAGTGCATTCAACTCTATTCACCCCCCTCTAGAGCATCCAATCACCCATATAGGATCCAATAGAGATAGCTTCTATTGTCCATGTAGAAATTGTAGTAACAACGTGAAATTTGACATTGTTGATGAAATTAAAAGTCATGGCATGCGCAATGGGATTGTACATGGTTATACATATGGGTATTAGCATGGAGAGATTCCTACTATGAGATCAGTAGATGTCTATAATAATACTTGTGTTGATGAAGAAAATCTTAATGATGTAGATGTGAACAAACTAATTCCAATAGACATAGTTGATGTGATGTTAGACAGTTGTGGGGTAAATCTTATTGATCCACCTTCCTTAATTAGAAACATTGTGCATGAAGCTAAGAGACCATTATACCTAGGTTGTACTTAGTTTATGAAGTTGAGTGTTGTGCTGAGATTGTATACTCTAAAGGCTAACAATAGATGGAGTGAAAAAAGCTTCACGTCTATGTTGTTGTTGTTGAATGAAATTCTTGTTGAAAGCAACAAGCTTCCAATCTCAACATACGAATAAGAAAAAAATGTTGTGCCCAATGGGAATGGAGGCTAAGAAGATACATGCATATATAAATGAGTGTGTGTTATTCCAAAAGGACTGTATTGGCTTCAAAGATTGTCCAAAATGCGGGGCGTCAAGGTACAAAATGACGACTTCGGGTAAGTCCCAAATTGGCTCTCCTACCAAGGTGATGTGGTATCTATCTATAATACCACAGTTTCAATGCTTGTTTACCAAGACCATGGATGCCCAAAATTTATCTTAGCATGTAGAGGAAAAGAAAAATAATGATAGGATCCTACAACATGTGTATGATTCCCTAAATGGAAGAAAATTGATTTATTGCACCCTAAATTTGGTGAAGAAGTCATGAATCTAAGACTTGGGCTTTGTATCGATGTACATTAAGCAGCCAACATATCACTTGGACTACTATGAATGTTATACACAATATTCCCCCCTAGTTGTATATAAAACTAAGTATGTCATGTTGTCCTTGTTGATATCGGAACCTAAACAACCTGACAATGATATTAATGTTTTTCTTGAACCTCTGATTAATGACTTAAGGAAATTCTAGGGATAAGGTATGATGACATATGATGCTTCACATAGAGAGACATTTTGTTTGTATGTTATGTTATTTTGCACTATTAATGACTCTCTAGCATATGGAAATTCATTTGTATACAACGTAAAAGGATCCAAATCATGTCCTATATGTGAGGAGAACACTATTTCAATATGACTAAAACATGGCAGTAAGAATGCATATCTTGGTCATCGAAGGTTTCTTCTAAAAGTGCATCCTTGTCGAAGGTTGTGCAAAACGTTCATTACATCAACTGAGAAATAGAGTGCCCCTAACATATATCAAGGGAATTTGTTTATGAAAGAGTAAAAGACTTTGTCAATGCATTTGGTAAGAGATTACAATGTACTATTCCCACATAGAGTGACAAATATTTATTCAACAAAAGGTCAATATTCTGGGATCTTTTTTTTGGGAGTTATTTGGCAGTTAGGCATTGTCGATGTCATGCGTGTTGAGAAAAATATATGTGATAGTGTCATTGAGACTCTGTTGAATATACCTGCTAATGCTAAAGATGGCATCAAATCTAGAATGGACTAACATGAAATGGGTATAAAGAAAGAATTAACAAAAAAAGATAGCATTGATAAAAAAACATATGTACCTCATGTGTTTTACACATTGTTTAGACAGAAGAACAAAACTTTTTGTGAGTGCTTTCTTAATGTCAAGGTTCCATGGGAATACTCTTCCAATATACATGTATTGATATCAATGAAGCATCTTAAGCTGATAGGTCTTCGATCTCATGATTGTCACACTCTAATGTAGAAAATATTGCATGTGGCTATTTGATATATATTGCCAAATCATGCAAGGTTTGTAATCACCAGACTTTGTTCCTTCTTCAACACTTTATATAACAAAGTTATTGATCCTGAGAATCTTAATAAGTTGCAGAAAGAAGTTGTCGTTATCTAGTTCCATCTTGAGATGTATTTTCCTCCTTCATTCTTTGATAGCATGGTACATCTTGTCGTTCATTTGACTAGGGAAGTGAAAATGTTGGGTTCAATTTTCTTGCATTGGATGTATACTTTTGGACGGTACATGAGTGTTTTTAAAGGTGATGTTTAAAACTGTTATCATCCTAAAGGATGTATTATTGAAGGTTATGTAGGGTTTTAGGGGAGACGGATAAGGCAGCGGAAACAAAAAATTTTCTCCCCAACCCATACCGAGGAAACACGTCAACATCTATATAATAGGAAAAGATGGTTTGTGGAATCATACCTTGTCCCGAGGCTTGCTCGGCGACAATACCTCGCGCAATGCGCGGTCTTCAACTCCGATCTTAGACGGTGTCTGTGCAGCTCCTGGTCGCACCGGGACTGACTCCTCCTCCTCCTACCGGACTGTCGGATGATAGTTGTCCTCCTGAGCGGCAGTGTCCTCCCGCCTCTGTAGTAGTCCACACGGACCACCTGGAACTCCACTCTCCTTGTCCCACAAGGAAGTAGAAGGAGTCACACCCTCCTGTTGACGTACTAGTCGCCAACACACTCTCCTGCTACCAGTTGCAACTACAGTTGTCCTTCCCTTGCTGCACCTCCCTTTTGTGGGAAGCACTTGCTCGGGATCTCTCACGGTTACCAAAACCAAAGAGAACGACAACTTCGCAAAGCAACCGGCTTGCATTGAGTTGTACATTGAGAAGCCCCCAATACCCCTATATATATAGGCGGGTCATGGGACAGGGTTCTATGTGTCCGGCAATATGGGACTAAAGCAGGAGTAGAAGGGTTCGAGAATTTTCCACAAAAAGCAACCGGTTCCCAACTTGAAATGATCGGTTCACAACTGAACCGATCGGTTCGGCCATTGAGCCGATCGGTTGGACCTGAGCCGATCGTTTGGGGCACTCCAACCGATCGGTTGGTGCCCTGAACCGATCGGTTCGTGGTCCTAATCTGGCTCAAAAAGACTTTCTTTGTTTCATTCTCAATTGGTATCGTATACCAACGTTATTCGCAATCGAATTGGGCAATTTGAAACCAAAGGAAAATTCTTGCCGACATGACTTTCCCAACTGGTCGGTTGCACCAGTTGATCCGATCGGTTCAACTCTTGAACCGGTCGTTTCAACCTGGGCATGAGCCGATCGGCCTGGACACTCCAGCCGACCGGTTCAGCACCTCAGCCGACCGGTTCATCACATGAGCCGATCGGTTGGGAGCACAGGTTGGGAAAAATCAGTCAATTGCGATTTCAATCAATCCGATACTCCAATCAATGCGTCCAACACCTTGAACCATATGATATTGAGCTATCGACTGATTGAGTGTTTAATTGAACTACTAAACTCCTTTAGTAATCAATCTAAACATTGCTTTGTGGACAAAACTCCTCTTCTAGGTTAAATCCTATGTGTGTGACCCTGCAGGTCCATTTCACGTTGGCAGTGAAAGTCCATAACACTTATGACTTCATAAGCAAAGAGCGGTGCCTAGTCACACATCATTGCTACCCAAGTGAAAGTAGAAAGTTGGAGAACAACTTTCATCCTACAATCCGTGAATGGTGTTACAGTGAATGTATAATTCCTTTGTCACTGATATCCCGAATGAACTCAAGGCACGGAACAGTCATCCTGTCAACGTTCATTCACTTTCTTGATCTCAGAGCAGACTGAAGGAGATATGTATGACATCAATATCACATACTGATTCACACATGCGTGTGCACACCTATCTCAATCCTACTCATCAAGTGGCCTTGGATATCAAACTCCCTCAGGAGGGACAAATCCCATATCTATCACTCACCCCTCAAAAGCCCCATGTGTCAAAGCCACCCAATCATCACCTTTATAACAACCCATGTTTCAGGACTGCGTTTGATGATGTCAAAGTGTGCCCAACGACATGTGTTGAGTGTAGTGATTTCAGGTCTAAGAATCACACTCACCACCATCACTGTGAGTACTGACTGTGACTACCATGTCATGGTTCCATGTGTCAAACTCACGGTGGGTCTGTCCGGTATACTTGTTCTCTAACAAGTACCTATGTGTTTGGTTTGATATCTCTATATCATGACTAATGAGATTCTGTCATCAACCAACACCACAATCTAGTCTTGTGTGTCATTGTTGTCTATCTACCTTCCACAATGACATCCGGCTAGGGACATAACAAGAATGTACAAACTCTTAGCATCCGTATGATCTCATCATTCAGGTCCTTAACCTGAAAGCATACGTCATTGAGTACTGTCATTCTCTAGACATTCAATCTGTTCTATCACTATCTCATATGACTGAACCAGAAAGAATTGGAAGCTTGCCTTTGGTGTTTATCAAATCAATCTTAATGTATCCCACCAATCATCCCATGATTGGCTCTCAGGGCATACATACCAACAGACTCCCACTTGCACTGCGAGCCAATCACCCTTGAATCATATTCATAGTGATCTTCAAACATGTCCCACATGTCACTGTGCTCTTAGTGCGAACATAGTGAGTAATGGCAACACCTTGCCAAAGTCAGTATAAATTGCATGTCTCTCATCTCTTCGCTGTACGTCACACGTATGAGATGGAGTTGCCGTAATATGCGATCTAGTATTCCATTGCTAACCTTTAGCAACATTGCATGATCAAGGATTCCAGACTTGTCATCAATGAGTGGAATATCTATAAGTTCATCTCATGAACTTCCAGATCCATATAGTATCCACTGTTGTTCTCTAATACACGGATACTCGGCATTTCCCTTTTAAATGGTTTTATTGGAACACTTCCAATTATCAACAAAATTTCACTTTTATACATCCCATGTATATTTTGTGATTAATTTTCTGTCCTTTCGGAAGTTCGCATCAATGTAACTCTTTACATCGAACTCTTCCTTATCTCCATAGAACTAGTACATCCCAAGTACTTATCAAGTTCTTATGGTATTTCAGTAACCCTTACTGGAAGTAGACAGACATCCACTCGTCATGTCCTACATACGAGTTATCAGGATGATCACATCATATTGCCATGTCCTACATACAAGATGATGAATGCATTTTATTCTTGCCATGTCATACATGCAAGACAATGGGATGATTACATACATGATAGATCCATATCTATTCTTAGTGTTCCCATTCTTCATAAGAATTGGACACTTGGTCTTGGGATACTAATATCCATATAACATGGACAAGTTTTCTCCCACTGAATCTGTGCATACTGAACCCTTCAGTACAGATCGCCAATGTATGCTGTCTCTTTTACAGGTCAAGAGATTTGTCGAGAACTATCTCTATAGATCTCTATTCCGAAACATCTCTATCTTTCTTAAAGATAATTTCCACTTTTGGATTTCCATTCTAGAACAATTCCATTTCACATCAACATGTGAAATGTGAATACGCTCCCACTAAATCACAGATCCCTTCTTTATCTTTGACATGTCAGTCAAACCCTTTGACTATATCATCAAAGTAAAGATCCAATTCTGAGTTGCTTGTACTCAATCAATCACATTGATTAGTCCATTGTAACTTATAGACTTCATTTGCATTAGTGGATTCATAAACCTTATAGGTTGTGTCACGTACACATCCTTGTTTTATTCCTCATAGGAATGCAGTTTTAGTATCCATATGCCAAATGTCTTAGTCATTAAGTTGCAATCAACAAGCATCATCCTTCTCAAAATGTTATCCATGTGTCTTAACACTTAAGACTCATTTGCACTTATGGATTTCATCCAATGAGTGCTACCATCAAGGTCATACCTTATGGTTCACATGGAAATCATTTAGGATGTAATGATCATAAATCATAACTCAAAATTCGGTTCCTCATATTCATCTAGATAGTTGACTCATCACATGAACAACTCATCACATAGATAATTGAGGTGTATCTGTTAAGGAAATGAGAACTCACAACCCTTGTGATTCTTAATTTCCTTTATTAGTGTGGGGTATTCTTTTATTATGAAGAATTCAGTTATTCGATAATCATTCTCTAACTCCTTAGAGTATGATTCCTTCTTGATTCAGACATCACCATGCCTTAATCATGAGTTCACTATGATACACTATCATAATCACTCATTAGGATCTCAAACATTTGGTCCAAGTATTTCATTCATTGATCTCATCAAGAATTAATACTTTACCAAATTTGTACTTCATTTATGATAATCTTGAACACTTCAAGACATTCATATTGGTATTTCTCTAAACACCATTTGAAGTATTAGCATTTATTCCAATAGGTATGTAAATACATCACATGTATTATACCTAATAGGATAATCATTCTCCCACTACATTAGTGAAGATTGATTAATCATGTCCAAGATATTCATGTCTCTTACTGGTTATCTAACCAAAAGAGTCTAGATTTATCCATCATATGGAAACTAGAAATGAATTTCTTATGATATATGCTAATTTGATTGTTTGAGTTATCAATAACTTTAGGTATCATTTTATCCTATGCATACCATGTATCACAAGATAAACAAGGCATTGCCACAAAGAACATATCTTTAAGATTGAAACATCAACTTTATTAATTGCCATCATTGTCATACAATATGCAAAAATAAAGTGTTTCTATCTATTGGCAATATATGAAATAGCAGTTCTCAACTCTATTTCGTGCCCTTAAGGCTGAAATAAACTGAAAGATACTCCTATCTATGGCAGAAACACTTGCTCCAATGATGGGTACTTCTTTCTTGGTCCTTTCACAAAGGCCATCACTTCTTTGCGGATATTGCATATCATATATAACATATACATATCTTGGTATCATATACCTCGGATAAAGAAGCGGTTCACTTCATGATACCTTAGGTGGAGATCTCCATCCCCTCCTTCATCTTCTTTTGTTCTTCCAGATATAGAGGGAAATGCCTCATACACCCTTTCCCCATGTGCCTTGAGGCTGAAGACGGCTTGGATTTTTGGCTAGCATCAGAACACTTCTTAGCTTTGCCCTTGTCCTTGCCCTTGAGAATTACCTTTTCTTTGATCACATCAAAGACTATGGTTTGTCTTTCTTCATCTTTGCCTCTACTATCCTCAACATGTCCAACAACTCTGTCAACGCTTGTCAAAGTTGTTCATGTTGTAGCTTATCATGAATTGTATGATTCTCACAACATTTGCAGTATCATACCAATAGCCAACTCTTAGCTCAGAGGGAATCCTTCTTGATCAGGTTTTCCACATACCCAATCACATTGAGTGTGTGAATACCTTACTGTATCTCCTTCTGTCATGACATACTAGGACAGTATCTTGGAGACATCATATGTCTCATGTTGTCTCTGCAACTCATAGTTCAGAGAACACAACATCAAGCACTCCTCATCAATGTCTTTCTCAGTATGCTTCCATAAGCATACTTTCAGCCATTGATGTGGTGGGATCGAGTTCATCTGGTTCTGGTATAACTAGGACTTGGAGCTTTCACTCTTTGAGAACACTTCTCACCATCCTAACCAGTTGTGGAATTATTCCCATTTAATTTGTTGGTTTCAAAGACCGATCGCAAATAAAGTGATTTGTTGATTAACCATTTATTTTAACAAAAAGGAAATATATGCAATTTTAGTCCAAAAACTCATTTTTGACTTATTTGATTGATTTGACAAGTTGACGATATAATTAGGCCTTTAATTAATTATCGCTCCCACTATTTTACTTCAAATTGATAGCCCTCACCATCAATTCGGAAGATTGCAGCGTACAACCTTCTAGTGGGCAAGATCCTGAAATCCTCTAAGCCATGGACCAGCTAGGGCTGTCACCCACAACATAGATCTCTCAGGTAGGCAACTTTTGCCAATTGCATCATATGCAACTCTTGATAAGATGTCATATACAACTCTTTGCAATGATCATCTCCATGCCTCAAGGTACTAGATCCCATCTAGATCACCTTGTTAAGTCCGACCCAAAGCAAACACAATGAACATGCACCCTGCTAGGGCAGACCCACACATTCATCCTTCACGCTTCCACGAGGTAGACGGTGCACCACGCTAGGGCATGCCCACACTTGGTCGAACAAGCTTTTCACGTGTGTCACATTTGGAAGGCATCTAAAACTTAATATTTTAATGAGTGATTTGGTTTTATATACATATACATATCCAATCACCACAATACATAGTACGTATCATATACATGCTATATCCCACAGAAAACATGCACAAACGATAAAAAGCGATGATTATGGCCATCCTAATGTGATTCCTCGAGCCAAGAGGAATCACGGTCATCTAGGTCTACATCACATGCAACCTGTACAAGATGAACTCTGTGCCTTGCCATCCGAGTTGATCAACTCATCACATGAATGATCTGTACTCTCCAGTCGGTCGTCTGGGTTCCACCAGCCGATCAGTTGGCTCCTCCAACCGATCAGTTCGCCTGGACGTCGTGCATCTCGTCATGTCCGCCACCCGCTCGTCTCGCTCCTCGAACCGGTCATCAACCGATTGGTTCACTCCTTGAACCGATCGTCTGATCAGTCGTCTTGATGTCCTCCGGTCTTCGACATAACAGGAAATAAAATCTATCCTATTATTACATTGCTTAAAAGAAGAAACCCCGAGTTACATTCGGGGGGAGCAAAGGTAGGAAAGAATCTCGAATTATTTCGAGTTACATCAGGAATAAGAGAGGGAAGATCGGTGCACAGACCGAGATGCAAGCAACCACAAACAACCACACACAGATAGGGGTTTATAGGCCATAATCACGCTACACACATCCACCACAAAACTCGTTTAAGGGCGACGCGTATCGAGTGCATTAATAATACATATCATATATGTAATTTGGGATTTGTGGATTTAGGATTGGACATGCATAAAGCCAATATTATTCGCATCGCATGCAATAAATAAAGGCGA
Source organism: Alisma plantago-aquatica (assembly GCA_963693085.1). Lineage (NCBI taxonomy): Eukaryota > Viridiplantae > Streptophyta > Magnoliopsida > Alismatales > Alismataceae > Alisma > Alisma plantago-aquatica. The sequence goes on from OY856409.1 coordinate 330,861,867, forward strand.
CAAACCAAAAATCGATCATATCGATATTCCTAAAATATAGAGCAGTTGACGTGGCTCTGTTACCACTGTAGGATTTTAGGGGAGACGGATAAGGCAGCGGAAACAAAAAATTTTCTCCCCAACCCATACCGAGGAAATGCGTCAACGTCTATATAATAGGAAATGATGGTTTGTGGAATCATACCTTGTCCCGAGGCTTGCTCGGCGACAATACCTCGCGCAATGCGCGGTCTTCAACTCCGGTCTTGGACAGTGTCTGTGCAGCTCCTGGTCGCACCGGGACTGACGACTCCTCCTCCTACCGGACTGTCGGATGACAGTTGTCCTCCTGAGCGGCAGTGTCCTCCCGCCTCTTTAGTAGTCCACACGGACCACCTGGAACTCCACTCTCCTTGTCCCACAAGGAAGTGGAAGGAGTCGCACCCTCCTGTTGACATACTAGTCGCCAACACACTCTCCTGCTACCAGTTGCAACTGCAGTTGTCCTTCCCTTGCTGCACCTCCCTTTTGCGGGAAGCACTTGCTCGGGATCTCTCACGGTTACCAAAACCAGAGAGAACGACAACTTCGCAAAGCAACCGGCTTGCATTGAGTTGTACATTGAGAAGCCCCCAATACCCCTATATATAGGCGGGTCATGGGACAGGGTTCTCTGTGTCCGGCAATATGGGACTAAAGTAGGAGTAGAAGGGTTCGAGAATTTTCCACAAAAAGCAACCGGTTCGCAACTTGAAATGATCGGTTCACAACTGAACCGATCGGTTCGGCCATTGAGCCGATCGGTTGGACCTGAGCCGATCGTTTGGGGCACTCCAACCGATCGGTTGGTGCCCTGAACCGATCGGTTCATGGTCCTAATCCGGCTAAAAAAGACTTTCTTTGTTTTGTTCTCAATTGGTATCGTATACCAACGTTATTCCCAATCGAATTGGGCAATTTGAAACCAAAGGAAAATTCTTGCCGACATGACTTTCCCAACTGGTCGGTTGCACCAGTTGAGCCGATCGGTTCAACTCTTGAACCGGTCGTTTCAACCTGGGTATGAGCCGATCGGCCTGAACACTCCAGCTGACCGGTTCAGCACCTCAGCCGACCGGTTCATCACATGAGCCGATCGATTGGGAGCACAGGTTGGGCAAAATCAGTCAATTGCGATTTCAATCAATCTGATACTCCAATCAATGCGTCCAACACCTTGAACCATATGATATTGAGCTATCGACTGATTGAGTGTTTAATTGAACTACTAAACTCCTTTAGTAATCAATCTAAACATTACTTTGTGGAAAAAACTCCTCTTCCAGGTTAAATCCTATGTGTGTGACCCTGTAGGTCCATTTCACGTTGGCAGTGAAAGTCCATAACACTTATGACTTCACAAGCAAAGAGCGGTGCCTAGTCACACATCATTGCTACCCAAGTGAAAGTAGAAAGTTAGAGAACAACTTTCATCCTACAATCCTTGAATGGTGTTACAGTGAATGTATAATTCCTTTGTCACTGATATCCCGAATGAACTCAAGGCATGGAACAGTCATCCTGTCAACGTTCATTCACTTTCTTGATCTCAGAGCAGACTGAAGGAGATATGTATGACATCAATATCACATACTGATTCACACATGCGTACACACGCCTATCTCAATCCTACTCATCAAGTGGCCTTGGATATCAAACTCCCTCAGGAGGGACAAATCCCATATCTATCACTCACCCCTCAAAAGCCCCATGTGTCAAAGCCATCCAATCATCACCTTTATAACAACCCATGTTTCAGGACTGCGTTTGATGATGTCAAAGTGTGCCCAACGACATGTGTTGAGTGTAGTGATTTCAGGTCTAAGAATCACACTCACCACCATCACTGTGAGTACTGACTGTGACTACCATGTCATGGTTCCATGTGTCAAACTCACGGTGGGTCTGTCCGGTATACTTGTTCTCTAACAAGTACCTATGTGTTTGGTTTGATATCTCTATATCATGACTAATGAGATTCTGTCATCAACCAACACCACAATCTAGTCTTGTGTGTCATTGTTGTCTATCTACCTTCCACAATGACATCCGACTAGGGACATAACAAGAATGTACAAACTCTTAGCATCCGTATGATCTCATCGTTCAGGTCCTTAACCTGAAAGCATACGCCATTGAGTACTGTCATTCTCTAGACATTCAATCTGTTCTATCACTATCTCATATGACTGAACCAGAAAGAATTGGAAGCTTGCCTTTGGTGTTTATCAAATCAATCTTAATGTATCCCACCAATCATCCCATGATTGGCTCTCAGGGCATACATACCAACAGGTTATGTGTCTAGGGAGGTTATAGAGTTTTGTAATGACTTCCTGAGTTATAATGAAGCTCATGCCAATGAAAAGAATATTGATCCCTCTTTTGGAAAAGGGACTTTGGGAGAATAAGTGAAAGTAATTAGTCATGATATGTGGGAACAAGCATGCTTATATGTTTTACACAACACAATAAAGTGGGTATTTATATCACTGAACATACCAATTTTATAAAGACAAAATATCTTCAAACCATTTCAATGTGGCTTTCTAAAGAGCATAATAAAGTCTTCTGTCAGCTATCTCAAATACCAAATAATGTTGCTAAAAGTATCAAATGGCTCATCTTAAAACCAAAAATGAATTTATGTCTTATGAAGGGTTTGACATTAATGGGTTTTTATATTACACAAAATTTCAAGATGATAAGAGTGTCATCTGAAATAGTGGAGTTACCCTTCAAGCGTCTTCATTGTATTTTTTGGGTGCAAAGGATAAGAGCCCACGTGAAGTTAAAATGTCTTATTATAGTATCATTGAAAATACATGGGAGTTTGACTACACAAATTTTAGAGTTCCCATCTTAAGGTGTAATTGAGTTGATAACACCAAAGGAGTCGTAGTGGATGAATTGGGCTTCACTTTAGTGAATATTGAAAATGTTGGTATGTATGCCCTGAGAGCCAATCATGGGATGATTGGTGGGATACATTAAGATTGATTTGATAAACATCAAAGGCAAGCTTCCAATTCTTTTTGGTTTAGTCATATGGGATAATGATAGAACAGATTGAATGTCTAGAGAATGGCAATACTCAATGATGTATGCTTTCAGGTTAAGGACCTGAACGATGAGATCATATGGATGCTAAGAGTTTGTACATTCTTATTATGTCCCTATTCGGATGTCATTGTGGAAGTTAGATAGACAACAATGACACACAAGACTAGATTGTGGTGTTGGTTGATGACAGAATCTCCTTAGTCATGATATGGAGATATCAAACCAAACACATAGGTACTTGTTAGAGAATAAGTGTACCAGACAGACCCACGGTGAGTTTGACACATGGAACCATGACATGGTAGTCACAGTCAGTTCTCAGAGTGATGGTGGTGAGTGTGATTCTTTGACCTGAAATCACTACACTCAACACATGTCATTGGGTACACTTTGACATCATCAAACACAGTCCTGAAACATGGGTTGTTGTAAATGTGATGATTGGGTGGCTTTGACACATGGGGCTTTTGAGGGGTGAATGATAGATATGGGATTTGTCCCTCCTGAGGGAGTTTTATATCCATGGCCACTTGATGAGTAGGATTGAGATAGGCGTGTGCACGCATGTGTGAATCAGTATGTGATATTAATGTCATACATATCTCCAATCTACTCTGAGATCAAGAAAGTGAATGAATGTTGACAGGATGACTGTTCCATGCCTTGAGTTCATTCGAGATATCAATGACAAAGGAATTATACATTCAGTGTAACACCATTCACATATTGTAGGATTGAAAGTTTTTCTCCAACTTTCCTTTTCACTTGAGTAGCACTGATGTGCGACTAGGCACCACTCTTTGCTTGTGAAGTCATAAGTGTTATGCACTTTCACTGCCAACATGAAATGGGCCTACAGGGTCACACACATAGGATTTAATCTGGAAGAGGAGTTTATCCACAAATGATGTTTAGATTGATTGCTAAAGGAGTTTAGTAGTTCAATTAAACACTCAATTAATTGATAGCTCAAAATCATATTCAAGGTGTTGGACCGATTGATTAGAGTATCAGATTGATTGAAACTGCAATTGACTGATTTTGCGCAGTCTGCACTCCCAACCGATCAGCTCATGTGATAAACCGATCGGCTCAGGTTGGTGAACCGATCGACTCATGTGATGAACCGATCGACTCAAAACAGGATGAATTGACTGGTTCAAGGGTTGAACCGATCGGCTCAACTGGTCCAAACGAGCGAGTTAGGAAAGTCAGGTTGGTGAGAAATTTCTTTTCGTTTCACTTGTCCAATTTGATTGGAACAAGGATTGGTATTTGGATCAATTCGAAACAAAAGAGGAAAAGTCAATCGATAACTGACCAGGGCAGTGAACCGACTGGTTCAGAAGTGAACCGATCGGCTCAAGTGTCCCAACCAACTGGTTCATGTGTGAACCGATCGGCTCAGGTACCAAACCGACTGTTTCATGTATGAAACGATCGGTTCAACTGGCGCAGTTAGTTATTTTGTGGAAAATCTCGAACCCTTCTACTCCTGGTTTAATCCCGCATTACCTGGGCTAGAGAACCATATCCCATGACTGTCCTATATATAGGGGTATTGGGGGCTTCTCAAAGTACAACTCAGAACACCAGTTGCTCTGCAAAGTTGTCGTTCTCTCTGGTTATGGTAACCAGGAGAGCCTGAGCAAGTGCTACCCGACAAGGGAGGCACAACGAGGGAAAGACAACTGTAGAAAGGCAACTGGTTATAGGAGAGTGTGTTAGTGACTAATATGCCGACAGGAGGGTACGACTCCTTCCGGTTCCTTGTACGACAAGGAGATCGGAGTTCCAGGTGGTCCGTGTGGACTACTTCATAGGTGGGAGACTTTTGCCGCTCGAAGGACAGTTGTCAATCCCAACAGTCCCGGTGAGACCAGGAGCTGCACAGATCGTCCAAGACCGGAGGTGAAGACCACACTAGCTGTGAGGTAATGTCGTCGAGCAAGCCTCGGGACAAGGTATGCCTCTATAAATCATCATTCTTACTGTATAGACGTTGACATGATTCCTTTATACTGGGTTTGGGGAGAAGAATTTTTTTGTTTCCGTTGCCTTCTATGTCTCCCCTAAAACCCAATAGTGGTATCAGAGCCACGTCAAGTGCTCTATACTTTAGGATTATCGATGTGATCGATTTTGGTTTGTCGCCTTTATTTATTGCATACGATGCAAATAAAATTGGCTTTATGCATGTCCAATCCTAAATCTACAAATCCCAATATACATATATGATATGTAATATGAATGCACTCGATATGCGTCACCCTTAAATGAGTTTTATGGTAGATGTATAGCGTGGTTATGGCCAATAAACCCTATGTCTGTGTATGGTTGAATGTGGTTGCTTGCATCTCAGTCTGCGCACCGATTCCCTAACTCCTTTTCTTGATGTAACTCGAGATAACTCGAGATTTCTTTCCTACCTTTTCTCCCCCCCCAATGTAACTCGGGGTTTCCCTATTCAAATGTAAAATAGGATAGAACTTTAATTTCCTATTATTTCAAAGAATGGCGGACAACCTAATGATAACTGATATGATCAGTTCAAGGCGTGAACTGATCGGTTGACGTTCTAGATGACCGGTTTGCGGAGCGAGACAAGCGGGTGGCGGCCATGAGGAGATGCACGATGACCAAACAAATCGATTGGTTAGAGGAGCCAATCGATTGGCTGGTGGCACCCAACTGACCAGCCTGATGGCGAGCCGATCAATCATGGAGATGAGTTGATCAAACCCAGTAAAGGCAAAGCACAGAGTTCATCTTGTACAAGTTGCATGTGATGTAGACCTAGATGACCGTGATTCCTCTTGGCTTGAGGAATCACATTAGGATGGCCATAATCATCACTTTTATCGTTTCACATGTTTTCTGTGGGACATAGCATGTATATGATACATACTATATATTATGGTGATTGGATATGTATATGTACCTATAAAAAAACCAAATCCCTCATTAAATATTAAAGTTTTAGATGCCTTCCAAATGTGACACGTGTGAAAAACTTGATCGGCCAAGTGTGGGCACACCCTAGCGTGGTGCACCTTCTATCTCGTGGAAGTGTGAAGGATGAATATGTGGGTCTGCCCTAGCAGGGTGCATATTCATCGTGTTGGATTTGGGTCCGACTTAACAAGGTGACATAGATAGGATCTAGAACCTTGAGGCATGGAGGTGATCATGGCAAGGAGTTGCATATGACATATTTCAAGAGTTGTGCAATTGGCAAGAGTTGCCTACCTGGAAGATCTAAGTTGTGGGTGACAGCCCTAGCTGGTCCATGACTCAGAGGATTTCAGGATCTTGCCCACTAGAAGATTGTATGATGCAATCTTCCGAATTGATGGTGAGGGCTATCAATTTGAACAAAAATAGTGGGAGCGATAATTAATTAAATTCCTAATTATATCATAAAACCTTTTCAAATCAATCAAGTCAAAAAGGAGTTTTTGGACTAAATTGCACATATTTTCTTTTGTACAATAAATGGTTAATCAACAATAATCACTTTATTTGCGATCAGTCCTTAAGATAGACAAATTAATTGGGAATAATTCCATGACTGGTTAGGACGTTGAGAAGTGTTCTCAATTGAAGAGCGAAAGCTCTAAGTCCTAGTTATACCAGAACCAGATGAACTCGATCCCATTACACCAATGGATTAAAGGATGCTTATGGAAGCATACTGAAGATGCCATTGATGTGGAGTGCTTAATGTTGTGCTCTCTGAACTATGAGTTGCAGAGACAACATGAGACATATGATGTCTTCAAGACACTGTCCTAGTATGTCATGACAGAAGGAGATCCAGTAAGGTATTTAGACACTCAATGTGATTGGGTATGACTAGACTGGGATTTCCTCTGAGCCAACAGTTGGCTACCGGTATGATACTACAAATGTTGCAAGAATCATACAGTTCATGATGAACTACAACATGAACAACTTTGACAAGCGTTGACAGAGTTGTTGGACATGTGTAGGACAGTAGAGGCAAAGATGAAGAAAGACAAACCATAATCTTTAATGTGATTGATGAAGGGTAAGTCTCAAAGGCAAGGACAAGGGCAAAGCAAAGAAGCATTCTGATGCTAGCCAGCAATCCAAGCCGTATTTAGCCTTGAGGCACAGATGAAGAAGGATAAGCCTAAGTATGTGATGCTGATCAATAGAAAGAAAGGCAAGTCCAAGGGCAAGGGCAAGGGCAAAGCTAAGAAGGGTTCTGATGCTAGCCAGTAGCCCAAGTCGTCTTCAGCCTCAAGGCACATGGGAGGGTGAATGAGGGAATTGCCCTCTATATCTGGAAGAACAAAATAAGAAGAAGGAGGGGATGGATATCTCCACCTAAGGTATCATGAAATGAACTGCTTCTGAGGTATATGATACCAAGATGGAGATCAGACATATATGATATGTAAGATCTACAAAGAAGTGATGGCCTTTACGAAAGGACCAAGAAAGGAGTACCCATAATTAGAGCAAGTGTTGCTGCCATAGATAGGAGTACCTTTCAGTTTATTTCATCCTAGAGGGCACGAAATAGAGTTGAGAACTGCTGTTTCAATTTGCCAATAGAAACACTTTATTGTTGCATCTTGTAGTGACAAGATGGCTATCAATATAGTTGATATTTCAAAGATATGATCTTTGTGGAAATGCCTTGTTTATCTTGTGGTACTTGGTATGCATAAGATAAAATGATATCTAAAAGTTATTGATAACTCAAACATCAAATTAGCATAAATCATGAGAAATTCATTTCTAGTTTCCATATGATGGATAAGCTAGACTCTTTTACATAGAGAACCAGTAAGAGACATGGATCTCTTGGACATGATTGATCAATCTTCATAAAGGTAATGGAAGAATGATTATCCTATTAGGTATAATACATGTGATGTATTTACATACCTATTGGAGTTAATGCTAGTACTTCAAATGGTATTTAGAGAAATACCAATATGAATAACTTGAAGTGTTCAAGAATATCATAGATGAAGTGTGAATTTGGTAAAGTGTTAATTCTTGATGAGATCAATGAATGAAATACTTGGACCAAATGTTTGAGATCCTTATGAGTGATTATGATAGTGTATCATAGTGAACTCATGATTAAGGCATGGTGATCAAAAGGAGTCATACTCTAAGGAGTTAGAAGATGATTATCAAATAACTAAGTACTTCTTAAATAAAGAATACCCCACACTAATAAAGGACATTAAGAATCACAATGAGTTGTGAGTTATTATATCCTTGACAGATACACCTCGATTATCTATGTAATGAGTTGGTCATGTGATGAGTCAACTATCTAGATGAATATGAGGAACCATATTTTGAGTTATGGTTTATGACCATTACATCCTAAATGACTTCCATGTGAACCATAAGGTATGACCTTTATGGTAGCACCCATTGGGATGAAATCCATAAGTGTGAATGAGTCTTAAGCATTAAGACACATGGATAACATTTTGAGAAGGATGATGCTTGTTGATTGCAACTTAATGACTAAAAGATTTGGCATACGGATACTAAAACCGCATTCCTATGAGGAATAAGACAAGGATGTGTACGTGCACAACCTATAAGGTTTATGAATCCATTAATGCAAATGAAGTCTATAAGTTACAATGGACTAATCAATGTGATTGATTAAGTACAAGCAACTCAGAGCTGGATCTTTACTTTGATGATATAGTCAAAGGGTTTGACTGATATGACAAAGATAAAGAAGGGATATGTGATTTATTGGGAGCGTATTTGCATTCCACATGTTGATGAGGAATGAGATGTTCTAGAATGGAAATCCAAAGTGGAAATTATCTGTAGGGAAGATAGAGACGTTTCCTATGTGATAGGAATAGAGATCTATAGAGATAGTTCTCGAAAACCTCTTGACCTGAAAAGAGAGAGCATACATTGGCAATCTATACTGAAGGGTTTAGTGTGCACAGATTCAGTGGGAGAAAACTTGTCCATGTTACATGGAGTTAGTATCCCAAGGCCAAGTGTCCAATTATTATGAAGAATGGGAACACTAAGAATATATATGGATCTATGATGTATGTAATCATCCCATGAATGGACATGGCAAGAACAAAATGCATTTATCATCTTGTATGTAGGACATGACAATATGATATGCTCATCCTGATAACTTGTATGTGGGACATGACGAGTGGATGTCTGTCTAGTTCCAATAAGGGTTACTGGAATACCATAAGAACTTGATAAGTACTTGAGAAGTACTAGTTCTTTGGAAATAAGGAAGGGTTCACTATAAAGAGTTACACTAATGCAAACTTCCAAAAAGGACAGAAAATTAATCGCAAAATATATATGGGATATATAAAAGTGAATGTTTGTTGATAAATGTAAACGTTCCAATAAATCCATTTTAAAAGGAAATATCGAGTATCCATGTGTTAGAGAACAACAGTGGATACTATATGGATCTGGAAGTTCATGAGATGAACTTATAGATATTTTGGTCATTAATGACAAATAAGGAGTGCTTGGTCATGAAAGGTGACTAAAGGTTAGCAAAGGAATACTAGATCACATATTATGGCAACTCCATCTCATACGTGTGACGTACATCGAAGAGATGAGAGACATGCGATTAATACCGACTCTGGCAAGGTGTTGCCATAACTCACTGTGTTAGCAGTAGAGCACATTAACATGTGGGACATGTTTGAAGATAACTATGAATATGATTCAAGGGTGATTGGCTCACAGTGCAAGTGAGAGTCTGTGGGTATGTATGCCCTAAGAGCCAATCATGGGATGATTGGTGGGATACATTAAGATTGATTTGATAAACATCAAAGGCAAGCTTCCAATTCTTTCTGGTCTAGTCATATGAGATAATGATAGAATAGATTGAATGTCTAGAGAATGACAACACTCAATGACGTATGCTTTCAGTTTAAGGACCTGAATGATGAGATCATACAGATGCTAAGAGTTTGTACATTCTTATTATGTCCCTAGTCGGATGTCATTGTGAAAGGTAGATAGAAAACAATGACACACAAGACTAGATTGTGGCATTGGTTGATGACAGAATCTCGTTAGTCATGATATGGAGATATCAAACCAAACACATAGGTACTTGTTAGAGAACAAGTGTACCGGACAGACCCACCGTGAGTTTGACACATGGAACCATGACATGGTAGTCACAGTCAGTTCTCACAGTTATGGTGGTGAGTGTGATTCTTTGACTTGAAATCACTACACTCAACACATGTCGTTGGGTACACTTTGACATCATCAAATGCAGTCCTGAAACATGGGTTGTTATAAAGGTGATGATTGGGTGGCTTTGACACATGGGGCTTTTGAGGGGTGAGTGATAGATATGGGATTTGTCCATCCTGAGGGAGTTTGATATCCATGGCCACTTGATGAGTAGGATTGAGATAGGCGTGCTCACACATGTGTGAATCAATATGTGATATTGATGTCATACATATCTCCTCCAATCTACTCTGAGATCAAGAAAGTGAATGAGCGTTGATAGGATGATTGTTCCATGCCTTGAGTTCATTTGGGATATCAGTGACAAAGGAATTATACATTCACTGTAACACCATTCAAAGATTGTAGGATTGAAAGTTGTTCTCCAACTTTCCTTTTCACTTGGGTAGCACTGATGTGCGACTAGGCACCGCTCTTTGCTTGTGAAGTCATAAGTGTTATGGACTTTCACTGCCAACGTGAAATGGGCCTACAGGGTCACACACATAGGATTTAATCTAGAAGAGGAGTTTATCCACAAATGATGTTTAGATTGATTGCTAAAGGAGTTTAGTAATTCAATTAAACGCTCAATTAATTGATAGCTCAAAATCATAGTGTTCAAGGTGTTGGACCGATTGATTAGAGTATCAGATTGATTGAAACTACAATTAACTGATTTTGCACAGTCTGCACTCCCAACTGATCGGCTCATGTGATGAACCGATCGGCTCAGGTTGGTGAACCGATCGGCTCATGTGATGAACTGATTGGCTCAGAACAGGATGAATAAACTGGTTCAAGGGTTGAACTGATCGGCTCAACTGGTCCAAATGAGCGAGTTGAGAAAGTCAGGTTGGTGAGAAATTTCTTTTTGTTTCACTTGTCCAATTTTATTGGAACAAAGATTGGTATTTGGATCAATTCGAAACAAAAGAGGAAAAGTCAATCGGGAACTGACCAAGGCAGTGAATCGACCAGTTCAGAAGTGAACCGATCGGCTCAGGTGTCCCAACCGACTGGTTCAGGTGTGAACCAATCGGCTCAGGTCCCCAACCGACCGTTTCATGTATGAAATGATCGGTTTAGCTGGCGCAGTTGGTTGTTTTGGGGAAAATCTCAAACCCTTTTACTCCTGCTTTAATCCTGCATTGTTTGGGGTAGAGAACCTTGTCCCATGACCCTCTTATATATAGGGGTATTGGGGGCTTCTCAAAGTACAACTCAGAACACCAGTTTCTCTACAAAGTTGTCGTTCTCTCTAGTTGTGGTAACTAGGAGAGCCCGAGCAAGTGCTACCCGGTAAGGGAGGTACAACGAGGGAAAGACAACTACAGAAAGGCAACTGGTTGTAGGAGAGTGTGTTGGTGACTAGTACGCCGACAGGAGGGTACGACTCCTCCGGTGCCTTATGAGACAAGGCGATCCGAGTTCCAGGTGGTCCGTGTGAACTACTTCAGAGGCGGGAGACTTCTGCCGCTCAGAGGACAGTTGTCAATCTCGACAGTCCCAGTGAGACCAGGAACTACACAGACACCGTCCAAGACCGGAGGTGAAGACCGCACTAGCTGCGAGGTTATGTCGTCGAGCAAGCCTCGAGAAAGGTACGCATCTACAAAACATCCTTCCTACTGTATAGACATTGACGTGATTCCTTTATACTGGGTTGGGGGAGAAGAAATTTTTTATTTCTGCGGCCTTCTCTGTCTCCCCTAAAACCCAATAGAAAATATTGGCGAGAAGGTTGAACCATTCACAATGGCATCACATGCGAATTAAGTATTTTATATCGATGATTCTGCAAATGAAAATGGATTGTCATCCTTCATGGAAAAAAGACAGTTCGTTGCAGATCTTATAGATGAAGAAGAGTAATATGACAAGTATGATGACTCCAATTCATTCTCAGATGGCCTGCCAGTGCCAAATGTTGAATCTAACATTGACTTATATACATGTGGAAATCACATAAAAGGAATTTTAATTAATCAAGGATCCAACCAATACTGAAGACATGTCTTTTATTTTTTAAATGCTAGAGGGGCATCTTTAAATTTTTTATTACATTTATATATGTTTCATATACTATATGTATATTTTTTTGTTTATCAATTATATTTTATTCTTTGACTATTTATGATATATCATTTTAGATAGCATCTGACCATGAGGATGAGAAGTGTAATGATATTCACCTTGAGGATGAGTTTAGTGTAAGTTGTATTACTTTCCTACACAGATGTCCATTTTAAATTCTCTATCACAATTATAAAAGTTCTATTTCTTTATCACTTGTATGTGTTTCTCGACAATTTTAGGATGAGAATCCTGAGGATGTGCACCTTGAGGATGTGCACCATGAGGATCTTGTTGGGTATGCTGAGGAGAAGCAAGATCATGCATATAGAAGAGGCATCACCTTGATGAACAAGTTAGTAGTGCAAAGGGGTAAATGACCAAAGTTGGTCGTAGGCTTAGATGACGTAGGAAATTCAACAGTACTTCCACACAATATATGGGAGTTATTACTCGTAGCAAAGTGCATATAATAATAGAATCTTGGCATAAAGTTGATCCTTCTATGAAAGAATACATATGAAAGGACGTAGTTGTGAGAAAATCTAATTTTAAATATATTCACAATTCTATTTTTAAAAATATGCCATTAAGTATATGAAATTTTGCAGAGCATCTTTGACCTTGATGAAAATCTTCATCGTAGAAAAGTGATGCAACACTGTGGGAGGATATTAAAAAATTATAAGACAAAATTTGACAAGAGAATACATAATGAGCGTCAAGAAGAAGATTTTTTTCATTGAGAAATGGTCCTATCTTAACCCGAATGTGTGGGAAGTGTTTGTTGCTTCATGACAAACCAATGAATTCAAGGTATGAAGCCTCCTCGTTTAAAATGTGTTCTTATGAATTCAATATTTTATGTAATTAACACATGTTTTGGATTAACTAGGCTTTACACGATGCTCAAAAGAAAGGCATGTAAAGAATGTGCACGACCACAACTTGGGTCCAGGTGGCTATATATGCAAGGCATCTCCAAAAGAGACTGGAAGTGTCTTCTTCTAAGAAGTATACTCCTAGGTTTGTTGAGTATTCTACTAGTCCTACACCTTTACTTTTCCATGAGGAGTTGATAGGTGTGAGGACAAACTGATCTAGAGAAACACCCAACCCTACAACCGATGAGGTGGCTACAAAAATAGTAATTCAACTCTCAAAGTACAAGGTCATTTTTGAACTTGATTGTTATGTTTTACTTACCAATTAGTATTGATGATGATTAGCAAGAGCTCTACGAGCATAGAAAAAGAAGTTAAGTTCATCCTTGAGGGAAAAAGGAATGAATTGACGGTTATTCTAGGTCCTCTAGAGCATCCTGGCTATAAGGCCTCGAACCCTGCTTAATCTTTAAAAATAATTTATTTGGCATAATTGGATTGATTAGATGTTTAAATCTTGAAAGTTAACATTTCTTTGTGATGTCACACTAAGTAATGAAACTATGTTGTTTGTTTAAGTTAACGATGTATGCAAATTGTGAATTTTATGTAATTTGCCCTATTCTAGTATTATGAACAAGGATGCGAATCTTGCTTGAGTTGCTTCATGATGTGCATAAGATTCTATAATCATACTTCTCCTTTGTATGTTTTTGAACCTTGCTTTAGCAAATTTACAAAGTTTGGTGTGTGGTAGTGCATGCCTTTGTCAGTCAATGGTTTTTATTTTTTCCTATGCCTGATGAGTTATTGATGGTCGATGGCTATCGGGTGACCGACAAGATTTTGGTGCCCGATGGAAACTCGGATCTGGTGGGCCTTAGGGTTTTAACCAATCAAATTTATATTGACGTTATTTTCAGTGACTGACGAGCTTTGTTCCATGACATTTAGTGGTCAAAGGGGTTCTAAGTGATGAAGAGGTTTTGGTGGTTGATGATTTTTTTGATTGATAAAGTCTTGGTGCCTGATGGGATCAAGGTCGACATGCATTCTACCAGATGAGATTTATGTGTCACCCTATAAATAGCCCCTCTCTTCCTCACCTTGCTCACTTTTGTTGGAAGAGCTTCAATGTAGCTTGATGAGAATTTTTAGAGTGCGGTGATCGATGAGAGTTCCTGGATGATGACAATCTCAGGGTTTTTGTGGATGTATTTTCTTGGATCAAGGTTCTTAGGAATGATCTCAAGTAGATGATTGTATTTCTTGCTTCCTTCGAGTAAGATTCTTGTTCTTTACTCATTTTCTTATTGTTCTACACTCCCCTTCCCTCATGCGACCGAGTTCTTTTGGTATTTCATGAGTCATTTGGTGTTTCCTTGCTAGAACCTTGCGCATGCGGGTTAAGATCTCTCATTTTCTTCTTCCTTGCTTTAGTTTCACCATGCTCGTGGAGGAAGTGGACATTTTTGGGCGCTTTGGTGGGCCGAGTTGGAGCTTTGTTGCTTATTTTAGAGTTTTTCTTCTATCTCTAGTTTCTCTCTCTAACTAGGCTAGTTATATAACTTTAATGCATTTATTGTCTACCATGTTCTTGAATGTCTTTGAATATTGTTCTGGAAACTCATAATCATGCCAATAATGGGAATGTTTGGTATTGATTTGTAAAAAAATGATGATCCATAAACATTTACTACAATTCAGACTTTATGAACATTATTAATTTGAACTTTGAACTGATCACTAAGTAAAAATGGTCTGAAATTCATAATCTTGATGTAAACGCTCTTAAGAATGTGCATGCATGTTGTTTTGATACCACACTTCAAATCTCATTGTATAGAGGTTAGCTTGTGATGATTATTATGTTTTTATCTTCTATTATGATGATGTAATGACGGTTGGGGTGAAACCCTAAGCTTGGTGATAGACAATCCAGGCTATAACATTGAATGTTGAAGATACTCTAAAAATGTTGCATGGTCTTGGGAGGGAGAATTGTAAATCAGTTCCTTGTGTTTATTATCTTCTAATGT
Source organism: Alisma plantago-aquatica (assembly GCA_963693085.1). Taxonomy (NCBI): domain Eukaryota; kingdom Viridiplantae; phylum Streptophyta; class Magnoliopsida; order Alismatales; family Alismataceae; genus Alisma; species Alisma plantago-aquatica. Next base: position 330,877,204 of record OY856409.1, read on the forward strand.
TGTGGAGTTAACCAATGATTTTATAATATCTTTTAGGGTGTTTTGGTGTAACTTGATTGATTTAGTACCAAAAAACACTCAGTTGGTTTATTAACTAAGTGAAACCTGAATTGTGTAGTGCCCTGAGTCCATAGAACTATTCTAGTGTCAGGATTTGTTGGATGGTGAAATGAGTATCCCAAAAGGAACTCAGAGTCATATATTGTTGAGTATATGCGGATGTAAGGACGATATATCCTTATCACCCTGATCCCAAGGATTTTTGAGAGCGGTCAACGTCGTTTCTTGGATCTGAAAGTAATTGAGAGTGATTACAGCCGTAACTCAGATTTTAGGACCGTTTACCCTGGTTTCTAGTGTCGTGACTTGTGTACCCAGAGCGGTCTAGGTTGTTTTAGTAGTTGGGTCGATGAGCCACTACGGTTGACACTCGTACTGACTGAAGGGAAGAGATCTTAAGATTCTAGTTATCCTAGATCTTTTAGGAGCCGATATTGACTTGGTAGTGGTACGCTAGTAGTTTGACTGGTATGCCTCAAACTACCAAGGGCTTAATAAAATGTAACTCAGTTGTGTGGCATAATTTTTAGGGTTATTCAACGAATCATATTGGATGATAACATTTGCCATGTTTTCTTTAATTTATAGATGGTTTATAATGCGGTAAGAGAAATCAACAATACAATTGCCTCTAGCTACATCAATTATGATGCAAGTAATTGAATCTTCTAGATTTGTAATATTATCTATTTTAACTGCTTAATATACATCTCTAGTAAGCAATAGATTTTTTGGAGTTATATCTCTCATCGGGACATGGGTCTCACCTCGTGGGTCACCACATATGTTTAGGTGATCGATAGCGCCAGCAGACACAGAGTGACGAGGAGGCGTAGTTCAAAGACATGTAGTGTTAAAAGGTTGGTTGGGTTCTTGTAGAGTCCTAAAGTCATCCTTGTACTCTCAGGCCCATGCAAGGAGTTTTGTATATCATGTATACCGGCTCAAGTTTTTGGTTGTATGCTCCAAGTAGGTAAATGATGTAAATATGAGAACAACATCTTTGTGAATAGGTTATGGTTGAGGCCAAGGAACTTATGTAAAGATACTGGGTATGGATATATGTGAATGTTGAACCATTATGCAAATGCTTCCCTTATCATGACTTTACTCAGTTTTAATTTTGTGCCTTTTTGGTAATGTGATAAATAAGTTCTTGACTGGTGCTTTGGTTTTGAGTAATCTCGTAAAGCATGGCAGTTTGCCACATTTGGTGGTATCAGAGCCCTAAGTTCACTGAGTCTACAGGGACATAGAATTTAGGGTGTTGTGTCTTTTCTTACATAATCCAACATTTTTTACCATCCAACATTTTTTACCATGGTTTATGGTTGTGCAGATATGTCTGGAGAATGTGAAGAACATGCTGAGAATAGCTTTGTAGCACCTAGAGGTGGCAGTACGAGATGGGTAATGAATGGAGGAGTGCCTGAGATAGGTCCAGAACAACCTCCCTGACTCCGTTTGACCTGTGAACCATAGTTGATTTGGCCTTCTAGTTGGTATTTGGATAGCTTATGGCGACGATCACACATATGGAAGATAGGGAGCATGTGCCTCCACTAAGGGCACCCACCACCAATGTTGAATCTCAAGGTCCAGGAAAGACCTTAGAGAGGTTGAAGCGTGTGGGAGACACAAAGTATGCGGGTATAGTGGACTCGATAGATGCAGACATGTGGTTGATGGAGTTGGAGAAGGCATTCAAGATTTTAAACATCTCAGAGGAGGATAAGGTGAAGCACATTGTCTACCTTCTAAAGGGTAGTGTTGGCCATTGGTGGGCCATTGAGGAGGATAAGAGACATGGAGAGATGATCGATTGGGAGGAGCTCTGCTAAGAGTTTGACATTTGTTACTCCTTGTAGATGTATCTAGAAGAGAAGATAGCTTAGTTTGAATGATTGTGCTAGGGATCATGGTCTGTTAATGACTACGAGGTGAAGTTCATGGATCTATTGAGGTTCTATCCTCATATGGTGGACATGAAGAAGGAGACAATTAGGAGGTTTGGGAAAGGTCTGAACAATGAGATGGCAAAGTTGGTGTCTACTTTGGAGATATGTGAGAAGTTTTCCAACTTTTTAAAATCTATAAGGAGGATAGAGAGGATAGTTGTCGAGCGGTGAGAGGATGGTGCCAGAAAGAGATTTTCTCAGTCACAATGATCACCAACTAGTATAGTTTCAAGAAGCCAAGGTTTTCTTTATTGAAGTGCCAACAATATCAACCAAGGGTGATGTTTTTTGATCCAAGGACATAGGTACAGTCACAGTGGTCTCCTAGCAAGGGGAGAGGACGTAGCATCCCTCCAACTAGGGTGAATAGTTCTGGTTCGATGTCTGTGATGGGGCCGTCTAGGCCACCGTTTGATATGAGGACATGTTACAAGTGTATCCAGGTAGGGCATGTGAGGTGGTCTTGCCATGTGAAGGATCAAGAGGTCACGCAGCAGTTGAGGCAGAGCTAACAGGGCTCACAACAATAGCAGTTTAGTGGCAGTGACAGTAGAGGGCATGGACAGACATTACAGATAGGGTCTTCAGGACTAGCTAGTAGAGGCTAAGGATGAAAGCAGGCAATAGCTAGGTTCTATGCTATGAGGTAGTCAGAAGGAGTGGTCAACCCACGTGATGTAAGAGTCAGATGGAACTTTTACATTCTGACTTATCTGCATCTACATGTGTATGGATTATAGTTGAACCTAGTGTCACACACTCATTTATCACTAGAGAGGTGATAAATAGATGTAACAGCATGTTAGTTGTAGATATGATAGCCTTCTGCTAGAAACCCCTTTGGTTGGTTCTATCATGTTGCGGGATGTGTGTCCATCTTGAAATCTTTCTTTCTCAGGATACAACATTCATTTGGATGGATCTCATGCCACTTGATATGCATGGATTTGATGTAATCCTAGGGATGGATACCTTAGAGAAGTATAAGGTAGTTTTGGGATGTCATTCCAAAGTTGTAACATTCTATGAGGAGATGTCTCTTGGACTTTCCAAGGAGATAGGGAGATTATTCATACTTGTTTGGTGTCAACTGTATTAGCAGAGAAGTTGTTGAGACAAGGTGTATGAAGCTTTCCTAGCTCATGTGATGGATACCAAGGTAAAGAGTCCTAGAATCCAGGATGTACCAGTGGTGTGTGAGTTTGAGGATGTTTTCCCGAACGAGTTCATAGGTGTTCTACCCCCTAAAGGGATTGATTTTAAAATCAATCTAGTTCCTGGTGTGCAACCCATAACACAAGAACCCTACAAGATTGCTCCAACTGAGATGAAGGAGTTGAAGAGATAGTTGCAGGAGTTGTTGGAGAAAGGTTTTATACAACTAAGAACTTCCCCTTGGAGTGCTCCAGTGTTGTTTGTGAAGAAGAAGGATGTTTCTATGAGGCTTGGTATAGACTACCAATAGTTGAACAAGGTTATAGTGAAGAACAAGTACCTATTGTTGAGGATAGATGATCTATTTGACCAGTTGAGAGGTGCTACAGTGTTTCCCAAGATAAGTCTAAGGTTAGGAAATCACCAACTAAGGATCAAGGCAGATGATATACTTAAGATTGTTTTTCGGACTAGGTATAATCATTATGAGTTCATGGTTATGTCGTTTGGGCTAATCAATGCACTGGCAACATTCATAGACTTGATGAACAGAGTGTTCAAACTGTTTCTTGACCAATTTGTGGTAGTGTTCATAGATGAGATCTTGATATACTCTAGGGACATTTGACGGTATGAGCAGCATCTTCGCCAGGCGTTGGAGTTGTTGTGACAACATAGGCTTTTTGCCAAGTTCAGTAAGTGTGAGTTTTGGTTGACTGAGGTGTCCTTTCTTGGATATGTCATTTCTAAAAAGAGAGTTTGTATAGACCCTAAGAAGGTGGAGTTAGTTATGGGGTGGGAGTAGCCCAAGAAACCACCGAGGTTCAAAGTTTTCTAGGTTTAGCTGGTTACTACATGAGGTTCATTAGGAACTTTAGTGTAGTAGCTTTACCTTTAACCAACCTAACTAGGAAAGGTATTCCTTTTTCTTGGAATTAGAAGTTTCAATGTTCTTTTCTGTTGTTGAAGGAGAAGTTGACAAGTGATTTGGTGTTTCCAGAACCTGGGAAAGGCTACATCCTTTTCAATGATGCTTTGAAGAATGGGTTGGATGTGTATTGATGCAGGATGAGAATGTAATTTCTTTCACTTCACGACAACTTAAGAAACATGAGGAGACCTACCCAACTCATGACCTAGAGTTAGAGATTGTGATTCTTTTTGTTTAGATTTAGAGTAATTACCTTTATGGTGAGAAGTGCCAAATTTTCATAGATCACAAGAACCTACAATACATCTTTTCAAAGCAAGAGATAAACATGAGGCAGAGGAGATGGATGGAGCCAATCAAGGACTATGACTATACGATAGACTATCATCATGAAAAGGTGAAGTAGTGGTTGATTCTTTGAGCAGAATGTCATCTTCATCGACATATACAAATAAGTGTAGTTGCACTCCACAGTGTTTCACAAGCGGGACATGCTAGTGTCGCTTTGACACATGAATGTACATTTGGAGGTTTCCTTATTGGCATGTTTGCTGGCACATGTGCATGTGAAGACGACATTGATGCAGTAGATCAGAGATCCATATAGGGATGATACTATGATACAAAACATCATGTCAGAGTTTAGCAGTGGAAAGCATGATGGGTTTCATGAGACAAATGATGGGAAAATGTGTTTTCACAATAGACCAATGGTTCCTAACGCTGACATTCTAAGGGAAATGATGCTTGAGTAAGCTCATTCCTCAATGTATGTGATGCATCCTGGTAGTACCAAGATGTATCATAACCTCAAGGACTTGTACTGGTGGCCAGGTCTGAAGCGCGATGTGGTGGAGTTTGTGTCTAGGTGGTCGGTATGTTAGCATGTCAAAGTGGAACATCAAAAGCATGCGGGGACATTACAACCCTTGCCACTTCCATAGTGTAAATGGGATCATATAACCATGGACTTTATGATTGGTCTTTGAAGAACAACCAAAGGTCATGATTCCATTTGAGTGATCGTTGATCAATTGACGAAGTTAGCTCACTTCTTGTCGTTCAAGCCTATGTACACAGTAGAAATGTTGGCACATATCTACATGGATGAGACTGTTCGTCTGCATGGAATCCCAATTACTGTAGTGTCTAACAGAGGTCCTTAGCGTATGAGCAGGTTTTAGGAGCGTCTGCATACCGTATTGGGGAGACAGTTGAGGTTTAGTATAGCTTTCCACCCATAAGTAGATGTCCAGTCAGAGAGTATAACATAAATTGTTACAACCTCGATTTTGCATATGTTTTCATAAGTGAAATGTAATGATTTTATGAATATGGATTTAATTGAAAAGGTTGTATGCTTTGCTTCAAAGGATGGATTTCTTTGCAAATATCCCTTTGGATAGGAATTTTGTGATTCCTATTATTATGTTAATCCAATAATGGATATAAAAGAGAAGAAAAGAAGAAAAAGGAAATAAAAGATAAAGAAAAATCCTTGAAAAGAAATCTTTTAATAAAAGAATAAGTAAGATAATGAGAAATAATGGATGTAGATGCATCTAGAAGGATAACAAGCATCCTTAAAAAGGAATTTCGAAATATTAGAATTTCTTGGGTTCCAAGGAGTCCAAGTTGCAAAGATAACAGGAGAAGAAAGAGATAAAATCAAAAAAAGCATTATTAAGAAGGAAAGTTGAGATAATGATGAAAATATAAGAAATATGTGGAAATATGGTTAATGGAATCATCATGAATGAGATTTCGAGTCCACATGATTTCTAATTGTAAAAGAAATCCAATAATAATAAAAAGAATATACGATGAGTTAATGGTATTGTTTTAATTAACATTTAAAAGGAGCAACTTCCGTATGGGAAGGATATCCCAATAAATCATATCTACTAAATATAAATTGAAAAAAAGAAACATTGTGGATTTCCTTGAAGGAAAGATAATTAATTTAAGGAGGGGAAAAGACAAAGAATAATCTGGAAGAAGCATTTCCCTTATATAAACTTCCCTTACTCAAACCAAGTACTCTTATCTAAATGATTTCCAAAATAGGATGAAATTATAATTATCCTTGCCTTGCTTATGTATACATTGCCAATTATGGACAACTAAACTACATGGACTCACGAACCCTAATTGCTACATATTGATATATATATATATGGGGTTACACCGATGAGATGAAGGAGGACTCACAATTAGATGTGCATAGATTCAGTAGTAGATCCCTCTTCCCTGGATATAGCAATGGTCCGTCCTTGTTGCTACGATGTCGTACTAGAAAAGTCAGGGCATATATAACATAGAACCATGTCTATAGCAGTAATGCAACTCGAGCAAGAAACTCTAGTAGTAGCAGCAGGTTAGAGCCGGCATGGAGCCATGCCTCGAGTTTGGATAGCCTAAACATCTGCCTCCTTCTCCCCTCTCATCGCATAGGTGTTGGACATGCTGTTGTGATTTGTGCCTCAACTACCTTGCTTTGGCCATGTGGCCAACAGCGCCGACAGGGGGAGTCGACCGGGCTCCATCCAAGCGTCCGCGGTGGACCTTCTTGCAGACCGGCGACCATTGCTGGGGGTCACCAACCCTGACCACCAAGGATGGTGGCAAGCAGCCAGATGTGTTCAGGTGAAGGGACGGAACCCGTGGGCACTCACGCGTTGATTTGAAAGCCAGGAGGCGGCGATCGGCGACTAGTAGTGGGTAGGAAGAAGGAGCCCACCGACACTCTATTTTATAGAGGAAATAGGGGACTAGAACCCCGTCCCCATGAGAACGACAAAGAGAAGACCCAGATCGGGTAGCTAGGTAGGCGGATCCACGAGCTAAGAAACGAATTTGCCAGAAAATGGAATAAAAGGGACACGTGGCATCCATTGATTGGCTATGGTAAGATTATTTGCAAAAAATAGTATCTATTTATTAATATCTCGAATGAAACAATGTAATATATGAAAGTTGATCAGAAAAACCCAAAGAATATGATAAAAATAGTCTTAGAGGCTAAATTTGATCGTAATTTGAAAAGTGGTTAAAGTTTCCATCCTTAATGTGTTTATGACTAAGATCAATCCTAATTTGATGATTAATGAATTGAGGGGATTAATATGGATGTTTTATGATAATATTAACCTATTTTTAAAAAAGAAAGACATTTTTATGTCTAAAGAGTTTATCCATATGATTAATATTTTAATTTAGGGTTTTGATATGTTAATGAGCATTAATGGGCTTAAAAACCCTAATCTAGGTGTTGATGGGTTTTAATGAGATATAATTCGAGATCCTTTGTATAAAATTGATGTTAGGTTAATCTCAAGCCTAGTAGATGATAAAAAGGCTCTAATGTGATTAAGTTGAATAATTAGGGTTTTACCTCTAGATATGTTGTTGTTAGGGTTTTGTGGTTATAATGGAGAAAAGTTGTAGATAAATCCTGATGATACCCTAACTCGGATTAGAAATCCTAGAAAGTGGATCCAAGTTAATAAAGTAGATTCTTGATAAGTATGTGGTAAATATGTTATGTATACTTTTCAGGATCATGTGATTGTGCAGTTGAATTGCTTGCATGGATTACTTTCTTGGTTGGAATTTGTATTTGCTTGTGAAATCTACAAACCAGGTATGTGGTTACGCTTATGGTTAATCGCTTTGGTTTCACGACAATTCCTGGATGTTTTATCGGTTGCCTGAAAATAACTGCTTGGATGACTTTTATTTCATGCAACTATAAAGTGACTAGAATTATCACAAAAAATATATATACATGGCTGGCTCAGATCCTGGTTCTTCTTTGTGGCTTTGCTAATGATGAAAAGGATAACCTGGTACAGGCCCTACTTGTTATGTAGGACATCTGGTTATCATGAGTTAGAAATTGGGCTACCCACGTGTAGTGCCATGAGACTCTTTAGCACACCATGAGTTAAGGAGTGGGCTACCTATGGGTAGTGCTATGCGACTCAACCCTAGAAATTGATTCACCTGTTAGGTAGGATCATGAGGGGTTTAATGGGGATCTACCATAAGGAAGGTAGCATATAGGTCCACTGCAGGGACAACGCAGAGGCTAGGGTATGTATGGATTGAGCAATTATGCTTAAAAAATAAAGTTGTTTGTTAAATCCTAATTGGTTGCAATATGTTGTTACAGTTAATTGCACGATTATTGTTTCCCCCACATACCGGCATATTCATTTATGCTGACCGACGTTTTATTTGTCAGCATTTTAGGTACAAATTGAAAAGGACAAACAGTAAAGTGGCATATTGTGAAATTAAGAAATAAAGTGCAAGGAAGATTAGTTAGAATAGAGTCCAGATGTGGATAGAAGTTAGATATCCAAGTTTTTGAAAAAGGTATTCAAAGTTTTATTTTATTCCAGCTTTTAGTATAGTCATGGTAGAATTCAATAATTATTACTGATTATTTGTCGAACCTATGATCCGGGAAACTGGGATAACAACTCTGACCTCTTAGTCTCCCTTAATTGGGGGTTACCGGGAGGCGGGGTCATTACATTTGGTATCAGAGCATTGGTTCCTCATTTAATCTTTAGAAATTATTAAATTTTACAAATTCCATAGAACCGAGGGAGTTATTAGAGGATTTTCCTAAAGACAAAGGTGTCTAGAAAAGGATCACGTCCTGGGGCTGGCAATATTTTCCTCCACACTACTAGTCGGAATACGAGGACTCCTGGATATGTGTGACTGCCTGGCCAATGTCTTAGGATCTGACTCGAAATAAGATATCTTTAAGACTCTCTCATCTATTTTTGTCCCTTCTCAACCCTAATTCTATTAAGATTCTAAGGTTTAGGGTTTTTTCTCTCTCTTTCTCATCCTCTTGAGGTCAGGGTATGTATAGTAAGGTTAAGGAATCCTCCACCAAATTAATGAAAAAGCATGTAAATAAGATGTCATGGACATAAGCTTAATAGTTTAAGCGTAAACTAAAGATTAGTTGCATGCTTAGGTCGTATGACAGGTGTTGTCATGCCCTCAGGATAGACATGAGGTTAGACCTTCTTGTCAGGAGGATGAGGAGAGGGTTGGTCTTAGAGGAAGAAACCTCCATTATGGGTAGAGACCTGGCACATCTTATGAGGATGATGCTAACCCTAACCCTAAGTGGTGGTTAGAGAGAGATGGCATGATGAGATGGAAGTTTTAAATCCCTATGATAGTTTGAGCCATGTGAGGTTGGCTGGCCTAGTACCTTTGGTGACCCAATCCCGGGAAAGGTCGTGCATGTTAGGGTGAAGGATAACTCTTCATTGATGAGGTTAGTGATGCTCATATAGAAACCCTATTGGCTTATATGAGCATGGCAGAGTATGCACCTAGAGTACATGAGTAGTACAGGTAGTAGGTTAAAACCCAGGCCAGAAGGGCATGTTGGATAGATTATGAGATAAGCATAAGGAGCCATAAATAATCTCGAGCGAACGCAGGTTTCACCCACGTAGGTGTATGCATGTGAGCTTGATCCACCTTAGAGAGAGAACCTCTAGTGGTAAGGTTGTTTGTAGGGTTAGCTCTAGAGAAGGAGAGCAAAACCCGAGCAAGAAGGATGGAAGCTTAGACTCCGAGATATGAAGAACCCTGAGAAGTTGTGTATGTTACGACCTAAGTGGATGGTTGTGGTTGCCTCGTGCATGGTCCTTATGGTTCTTGGTTGCCTTTAGAGGAACTAAATCCTAGAAGAAGGATGAGGCTGCTGGTACCTATGTGCAGACGATATAGGTGCTTACCTTCTAGGGATAGGAAGAAGAGTTCCTTAAATCCTGAGGAGGTTTAGTAACAAGTTGTGAGGCCTTATACCTAGTTGGTTGTCCTTGAGGAGGACTCAACTCTGAGGTGTTGCTTGAGTAGAAGGATAATAGGAAGTGCATTCCATACCTTGTACATGCTTGGTTCATGGTTAAAAGGTCGAGCATGCAATTGGACATAAGAAAAGTGAACCTAGGGTTCCTAGACCTAAGAGGGGAAGTAGTGTACCTGATTTTCATGACGGGATTTGAGTTTCTATAAATTCGAGCATGGCACTTCTCATGTTTATAGGAAAGGGAAACCCCTCAGATTAAAGTATATGTTTGATGAAACCCCCAACTTATAGGTTGGTGACATATGTATGTATGCTAATGGTCCAATGTTGAGGAATAAATAGGTATGACCTACCGTGAAGACCTAACATGGTTTAGTAGATGGTCTGCTTGTTAGCTACATGTCTTAGTAGCTTGATAGGGTTAAATATGCTCATGTGGATGTAAACCCTGGGCATAAGGACATTTGTGACCTTTGTTGCTATCAAGAGATAGTTTCCTCCCATCCTGGGAGAGGACCCTTTTGTAGGTAACCTTAAGAGGTCTCAAAGAATCTTAAGAAGCTAGGTGGAGAGTACATAGTATGAGAATAAACATGTAGACCCATAGATAATCATCTCTAAGAGCATGTGGATGTGTTACCATGGAGGTAACCGGTATGGGGCCTGACCAAGGTAAGCAGGTCACCATGACCCCTATGAAAGGATGAAAGTCAACCCAGGAATGTAGAGAGAGATGATGAAGGCTTGGGTAAGGTTCCACGTTGGACATGTACTATGTTAGAATCCTAATTCTATCCTAGGGTCAGGTAGGGATAAGATCGATGGGAGTAGGAGTTGTCTAATTCCCTAGTTGCACATGACCATAGGGTCGGGAGGTAACAACTATCATTGTCTAAGGGCCATGGGTTAGGAGATTGATCACCTTCATGAACTCATGGGAACCAAAGGGCAGATGAGGAGGGCACTCTCTGGATGCATAAGGGAAGAGGGATGACCCTAAAAGTGTCAGCAACCTATAGACCTAGAGGAGTTGACCAAGGATGGTATGATGACCCAAGTGGGTTCGAGACCAGTTTTCCATGGAAGTAACCCTGATGTCAAGATGTTCATGATGTGGAGACATGTGTTGAACGTTTCAACTTAGATTGGAAGGTGTACTGGCAATGTGGGATGTACCATCTCTACTCTTGGAATAGGAAGAACTTTGTGTTTGGATGGCCGCCAAATGCTTATTTCCTCATGTTATGGGAGTGAGAGATAGGACAGTACACATGCCATACACCAAGGATAAAGATGATGTGAGTTGAAACGTTGCTATGAGGTAATAATGTACCCTTGTGGAGTGTATGATATGTGGATGGTTTACAAACATCAAGAGAACTAAGGTAGTCATCTTATGAGGATGTTTTTATCATGAGATATGTGGAATATACGAGTTATACAAGGTTGAGTTTGATAACCAAGAGGATGAGCTCAGAGTTTTCTTGAGGAAGATAGACTTAGAGTTCGAGATGAGATAATAAGTGGAATACATGGAGGTGTATGTCTTAAACATTACCTAATACATAAGAATGTGAGGTGGTAATGGATGCTCTAGTTGAGATGCAACTGCCTAGTTTAGCTAGAGGCTAGAAGAGGTTGTTAGGTTAGCCCTAAGTTTGGAAAAGGAGATATGTTGGGCTAACACTCAGATGTAATGAGATCCGATGATCGAGTTATTGGTTGCTTGATTAGCCAGCCTAGGGCTTGTTGTGATAGAAGGATGGTTGCAAAACCTCAGATGCACTTCTCTGGAAAAGAAGGCGATGAAACCCCGACTAGAGTGTTTTAGGGTTTCTGAGGAATCAACCTTGAGGAATCATGGCATACAAGAGATCATGATTTGAAATTCACCATACACCGTGGTACTACTAAGATAATAAGTGGTAGTAGTACTTTGGATGCCTAAGATGTGTACGTAGTTTCATGTGGCTTGTCACCATGCATGTCAAGAGGTGAAGGACGAACACCAATAACCCATTGAGTTGATATAGAGGATAAAAGTCCCTGAGAGGGAAAGGGAGTTCATCACTGTGGATGCTGTGGTGAGTCTCCCCTGGACCGAGGGAGGTCAAGATGAAATATGGGTCATGGTAAGACTGCTTTACCTAGATGACATAATCTAAGAGAAAGAGGGAGTATTGTTAAGGGATAGATCCAGTTGAACTACATGTAAGAGAAAGAGATGGTTCAACTACACCATGATGCGAGTTCAAAAGTTCTTGAGTGTGAGCTAAAGATTCACTTCCATGTGGTGGAAGTAGGTACATGAAGAACTCGATGATAGTACATCTTATCACCCCTAACTGATGATTAGTATGATCCAGACTAAAGGGTTTGAAGGGAGCATGTGTGCTCATTCAGGGTGATACACGGAGACAATTTTTGTCCAATGTAAGATGTGATGATAACCACCATTGCTAGTATCAAGATGTAAAGAAGCTCTATAAGGGAGGTTGTTTCGGTCACCACTTCATTAAGATGATGTTGGTGAGGGGATCTCGTGAAGGTCAAAAAAAGACCATAGTGTGTGTAGACAAAGTCGCTTTGATCATGTGATGGCTGAAAGAGAACCCAGGGACGACATGAGTCGTGAGCTGATGCAAAGTAGACTGACATGCAATTCACTGTAGGAGAATATGTGATATGAAAATCTGACCCCTCTAAGCTATAGCTAAAAAAGATGGGTTCCATATACATGGATCCATTTGAGATGGATTGGTGGAGATGGTTATGTTTAGCCTTACCCCTCAGGATAATGTGATGTGTGATGAGTTCCATGTGTCCAATTTAGAGCACTATGTGAGGTACCCAAGTCATGTGGTGAGCAATGAACCTAGTAAGCCCCAAGGGAGGCTGAAATGTCATGAGTCACCTGTGAGGATTATAGATGCCAAGGTGAAAGAACTCAGAGAAAAGAATATGTGATGATAAAGGTTCTTTGGAAGCGCCATGGATAGGGTAAAGCCACATAGGGGCCAATGATGGATATGGAAAAGTCTTATCCTGAATTGTTTGTATGATTGATGGAATTTTGAGGACAAAATTCTTATAAGAGGGGAAGGATGTTACAACCTCGATTTTGCATATGTTTTCATAAGTGAAATGTAATGATTTTATGAATATGGATTTAATTGAAAAGGTTGTATGCTTTGCTTCAAAGGATGTATTTCTTTGCAAATATCCCTTTGGATTGGAATTTCGTGATTCCTATTATTATGTTAATCCAATAATGGATATAAAAGAGAAGAAATAGGAAATAAAAGATAAAGAAAAATCCTTGAAAAGAAATCTTTTAATAAAATAATAAGTAAGATAATGAGAAATAATAGATGTAGATGCATCTAGAAGGATAACAAGCATCCTTAAAAAGGAATTTCGAAATATTAAAATTTCTTGGGTTCCAAGGAGTCCAAGTTGCAAAGATAATAGGAGAAGAAAGAGATAAAATCAAATAAAACATTATTAAGAAGGAAAGTTGAGATAATGATGAAAATATAAGAAATATGTGGAAATATGGATAATGGAATCATCATGAATGAGATTTCAAGTCCACATGATTTCTAATGGTAAAAGAAATCCAATAATAATAAAAAGAATATATGATGAGTTAATGGTATTGTTTTAATTAACGTTTAAAAGGAGCAACTTTCGTATGGGAAGAATATCCCAATAAATCATAATTACTAAATATAAATTGAAAAAAATAAACATCATGGATTTCCTTGAAGGAATGATAATTAATTCAAGGAGGGGAAAAGACAAAGAATAATCTAGAAGAAGCATTTCCCTTGTATACACTTCCCTTACTTGAACCAAGTACTCTTATCTAGATGATTTCTAAAATAGGAAGGAATTATAATTATCCTTTCCTTGCTTATGTATACATTGCCAATTATGGAAAACTAAACTACATGGACTCACAAACCCTAATTGCTACATACTGATATATATGGAGTTACCCCGATGAGATGAAGGAGGACTCACGATTAGATGTGCATAGATTCAATAGCAGATCCCTCTTCCCTGGATATAGCAATTGTCCGTCCTTGTTGCTACGATGCCACACTAGAAAAGTCAGGGCATATATAACATAGAACCATGTCTATAACAGTAATGCAACTCGGTCAAGAAACTCTAGTAGTAGTAGCAGATTAGAGCCGACATGGAGCCATGCCTCGAGTTTGGATAGCCTAAACATCTGCCTCCTTCTCCCCTCTCATCGCAGAGGTGTTGGACCTAATGTTGTGATTTGTGCCTCAACTACCTTGCTTTGGCCATGTGGCCAACAACGCTGGCAGGGGGAGTTGACCGAGCTCCATCCAGGCATCCGCGGCGGACCTTCTTGTAGGTCGGCGGCCATTGCTGGGGGTCACCAACCCCGACCACCAAGGATGGTGGCAAGCAACCAGTTGTGTTCGGGTGAAGGGACGGAACCCGTGGGCACTCGCGCGTTGATTCAAAAGCCAGAAGGCGGCGATCGATGGCTAGTAGTGGGTAGGAAGAAGGAGTCCACCGACACTCTATTTTATAGAGGAAACAGGGGACTAGAACCCCATCCCCACGAGAACGATGAAGAGGAGACCCAAATCGGGTAACCGGGTAGGCGGATCCATGCGAGGGTCCACGAGCCAAGAAATGAATTCGCCAGAAAATGGAATAAAAGGGACACATGGCAGTCATTGATTGGCTATGGTAAGATTATAGTTTGTTTGCATGGTATTCTAGTTACCATACTATCTGATAGGGGTCTATAGTCCACGAGTCATTTTCTTAGAATGTCTACCTACAACAATGGGGACACAATTGAAGTTTAGCACAACTTTACACCCACAGATAGATGGTCAGTCTGAGATGAACATTCATACATTAGAGGGTCTATTTACAACTTGTGTCTTCCAATTTCTTGGTAATTGGGATGTACATCAGAGTTTGATAGAGTTCACCTACAACAACAGTTACCAAATGAGTATAGATATGGAACTGTATGAAGCATTATATGGGAGATGTTGTCAATTACCACTTTGTTGGTATGAGATGGGTTAGTACCAACTTTTGGGTCTTGAGCTAGTGCAACCGACTATAAAGAATATCAAAGTGATACAACAACAACTAAAGGCAACCCAAGATATACGGAAGTCTTATGTTGATAAGCATCATAGACCGCTTGAGTTATAAGTTGGAGACTGAGTGTATCTTAAGGTTTCACCTTGGAAAGGTGTGTTGAGTTTTGGTAAGAAGGGTAAGTTGGATTCTAGGTTCATGGGACATTACACTCTTGTGGCACGTGTTGGGAAGTTGGCTTACAAGTTGGAGTTACCACTAGAGTTGCACAAGTTACACAATGTCTTCCATGTCTTTCGTGTCTCCATGTTGAGGAAGTGTCACCCTAATACCGAGTTGAAGTTACAGTAATAGAGGTTGATTTGCATGAGGATGTTTCATATGTTGAGGGTCCTATGTTGATCCTAGATAGGAGGGTGAAGAAGCTAAAGAAGAAGAAGAAGGATATAGTCTTAGTGAAGGTTTTGTGGCACCACCATGATGTGGAGGAAGCCATGTGGGAATTAGAGAATGAGATGCGTAGGAAGTACCCATCTTTGTTTGCATAGGATTTTAGGGGATAAATCCTTGTTAGGGGTGTATGATTGTAAGACCCCTGACCTTTCTTTTTTGGTGAACAAGCTTGCTAATCTATTTAACTTGCTTAACCTATTTAATATACTTTTTTTGTCAGTGAAAATCCTGTTACTATTGTGATATACCAAAACTTTAGGTACAAGAAATCGCACCCCCTAATCCTCTGAGAGGATTACCAAAAAATAGTAAAAGATACTAAAGGTCTTACGCAGAAGACCACAACAGATAGAGGAGGACCCAGCCAAAGAACAAACATCAAAAGCGTTCATACAAGCATAAGAAAATATATCTAAATCCTACTCTGATGAGGAGCTCCACTAACGATACGCCCACCCACAAAGAGTGCAGAATCATCATCATAGGCTGGAGAATATCAACCAAAGCATGTACTTGAGCCTTTAATGGAGTTTAGAGGCAAAGTCCCATCTAACTTCATCAGCTACCTCAACTTAATCATTGGTAGCCCCAATCTGTATTCCTATCAGTTCAACAAGAGAGCTTGATATCTGAGTCAACTGTATCGATCACCAAGAGTAGAACCTAGGAACTCCCTTCACACATGCATTATCCACACTCACAAAGATAGTGGAAGAAAACCCTAGAAATAGCTCCCAACCATCGGACAACAGAAGAAGATACCTCGACACCACTTGCCACTCAAACCAGGAGATAGGAAAAAGAAGGAAGGAATGGGTGTCAACCATCTTTCCTCTTCGCAGAAGCTTCTATTAACACAGAAGCAACTCGTCGAACACCTAAGGGTAGTCCCTCCACGTAGCCGCTAGGGATCAAAAGGGGGAAGAAGAATAAACTAACTACCCACTTCACCCAGTGCCATACATGCTCTTCAACCATTCGAAGCCGACTCCTAAGGAGCATCAACCGTCTACTGGAGTAGACGATGAAACCCTGCGGGAGGAACCGCCAAGAAGCTAGACCACCGATCCATGGTCTGGAACCCTGGACAGGGACAAAATCATGTAGGAGGCGTCACACAACTCAACAGTTGACCTAGACGGAACTCCTACACGCAGCTGTAGGAGGAGCAAAGGAGGAGGAGGAGAAAGCTCTTCCCCCCTTAAACCCAACCCTGCAAGATCTTCAAGCATCCAGATGCCACCTCCAGCGATCAACACCTGGACGGTGTCCGTGATGGAGTGGCCACTCCACCGAGCAGATCAAGAGGTCTCATCACCCAGCGAGGAAGCCAGCGCCGCCGCATACGCCAAGGCCGAGACCGGCCGGAATAGTGGCTCCACCGAGCAGGTCGGATGGACCCGTCACCCAGTAAGGGAACCAGCACCGCCGAAGTCGCCACAGCAGAGACAGGATGAGGGGGTGCACGTGAAGAAGGAGAAGATGCCTCTTTCATCCACCGCGTGATGAGGCAGCAACGCAGAGTCCCCAGGTCAAGAGCGGCTTCTCTCCATCCATCACACTTGAACGGAGTGGAGTCGACTGGGTCGAAATAGCCAAACCTCTGCCCATAATGACCACCGCGTGGTGCCTTGCATCACCCCATCAACCCAGAGCTACCGAGGAGATGCCAGCAAAGTCCGACCAGCACCCTACCTCCAGAGAACCACCAAAATCCTCAACCGTAAGCACCACCTAGCCCGTTGGAGGCCAGGGGGAGGGACGCGCAGAAGAGGCGAACCCTCCCCCCAGCGGTAGCCACCGAGAAGGGATTAGAGAGAAGGCGGAGCAGAACCCTAGAGAGAGAAGGTAGAGCCCCCTACCTATTTAATATACTTAGCTTGTTTAATAATATATTTGTTGTAATCAATAACCATTGGTTGAGAGTTACATCTCTCACTGGGACGTTGGTCTCACCTTGTGGGTCACCACATCTTTTTAGGTGGTCACAGTGACATGGTCAGGATCATGGTGTTGAAGAAGAACAAGTTGGAGAGCAATAGAAAGCATAGGTTGGATAGTCGTTAGTAGTGTCCTAGAGTCATTCCTATACTCATGTCCAGGTAGGGGATATTTTGCAGATGATATGTATAATTGACATGAGTCCTTGGTAGTATGTTAATGGTTGTATATGTCATGTATATGTGGAATCATATCTTTTGTAACATGTTGTGGCTGGTTCCACTGGACATATATGTAAAATTCTTGATATGGTATGTGTTGTTATATGGGTTATTGAACCTTTATGTAAATGTTTCTGAACATAACAGTATTGTTGAAATCAGTTTCAATTTACCCTCTTTTATGGTTATGTGGATTATTAATAGTTGATTGTGTGTTTTATTTTGAGTAATCACATTGAGCGTGATGGGTGTCACACATCATCTTTGAGGAACTCTCGTCCATCACCGCCATCTAGAAATTCTCGTCAAGCTTCACTAAAGCTCCACCAACAAAAGTGAGTGAGGTGAGGAAGAGAGGGGATATTTATAGGATGACACATAAATCTTGTCGGGAAGAATGCCCGACAACCCTAACCTCGTTGGGAGTTGAGACTTTATCAGCTAGTAAAACCATTGACCATTGAAACCTCTTCATCACTTAGAAACCCCTTGACCGTCGAACATTGTGGAGCAAATCTCTTCAATCGCTAAAAATCCCGTCGATCCAAATTTTGTCAGTAAAAACCATAAGGCCCACTGGCTCAGAGTTTCCATCAGGCACTGAAATTCCATCAATAACCCAAGAGTCATCGACCACCAAGAATCCATTAGGCACATGAAAAAAAAATATATTGTCGACCGACGAAGGCATACACTACCACACACCAAACTTTGTAACTTTGCTAAAGCAATGTTTGAAAACATCAAAGGAGAAGTAAGATTATTATAACTTATGCACATCATAAAGCAACTCAAGCAAGTGCCACATCCTTGTTCATACTACTAGAAAAGGGTGAATTACATAAAATTCCACAATTTGCATAAATAGATAATTTGAACAAAAACATAGTTTTGTTACTTAGTATGACATCACAAAGCAAGGTTAACTTTCAAGTTTTAAGCATCTAACTAATTCGATTATGCCAAACAATTTTTTTTAAAGATTAAGCAGAGTTAGGGGCCTTACAACCATAAACCCCAAATAAGTATTTCCCCGCCAAATCCTAAGCAAACAAGGATGGGCACTTCCTATGCATCTCACCCTCAAACTCCCTCATGGCTTCCTCTACACCACAATGATTCCACAACACTTTAACTAAGGTTGTGTCCTTCTTCCTATGCTTTTACACATGCCTATCTAGGATCAACATAGGACCCTCAACATTGGTAACATCCTCCTCCAACTTCACCTCTACTGGATGCAACGTTTGCTTTGTGCTAGGATGGCACTTCCTTAACATTAAAACATGGAGCACATCATGCAACTTGTGCAACTATGGCTACAACTCCAACATGTATGCCATCTTCCCAACTCGTGTGATGATAGGGTATGGTCCCATAAACCTAGGGGCCAACTTACCCTTCTTGCCAAACCTCAACATGCCCTTCCAAGGGGAAACATTAAGGTACAAATGGTCTCCAACTTGGAAGTCCAACTGTCTATGACAGTTATCAGTGTATGAATTCTTCCGACTTGGGATGCCTTCAACTACTGTTGGATCACCTTGATCTTCTTAGTAGTCTGCTAAACCAGCTCAGGACCCAACAAATGATACTCACATGCTTCATACCAGCAAAGAGGCAACCTGCATCGTCTCCCATACAAGGCCTCATAAAGTGACGCGTCGATACTCCTCTAGTAACTATTGTTGTAGGCAAACTCAACCAAGCTCAAGTGAATATCCCAACTCCCAAAACACTAAAGCCACACACTCTCAACATATCTTCTAACATTTGTGTAATGACCCCGCCTCCCGGTAACCCCCAATTAAGGGAGACCAAGAGGTCAGAGCCGTTATCCCAATTTCCCGGATCATAGGTTTGACAAATAATCAATAATAATTATTGAATTCTACCATGACAATACTGAAAGCTGGAATAAAATAAAACTTTTCATACCTTTTTCAAAAACTTGGATATCTAACTTCTATCCACATCTGGACTCTATTCTAACTAATCCTCCTTGCACTTTATTTCTTAATTTCACAATATACCATTGTCCTTTTCAATTTGTACCTAAAACGCCAACAAACAAAACGTCAGTCAACATAAATGAATATGTCGGTATGTGGGGGAAACAATAATCTTGCAATTAACTATAATAACATATTGCAACCAATTAGGATTTAATAAACAACTTTATGTTTTAAGCATAACTGCTCAATCCATACATACCCTAGCCTCTGCGTTGTCCCTACAGTGGACTTGGATGCTACCTTCCTTATGGTATATCCCCATTAAACCCCTCATGATCCTACCTATTTTGTGAATCAATTTCTTGGGTTGAGTCGCATGGCACTACCAATAGGTAGCCCACTCCTTAACTCATGGTGTGCTAAAGAGTCTCATGGCACTACACGTGGGTAGCCCAATTTCTAACTCATGATAACCTGATGTCCTACTTAACAAGTAGGCCCTGTACCAGGTTACCCTTTTCATCATTAGCAAAGCCATAGAGAAGGACCAGGATCTGAGCCAGTCATGTATATATATTTTTAGTGATAATTCTAGTCACTTTATAGTTGCATGAAATAAAAGTCATCCAAGAAATTATTTTCAGGCAACCGATAAAACATCTGGGAATCGTCGTGAAACCAAAGCGATTAACCATAAGCGTAACCACATAATCTAGGTATTGTCAGGATGCATCACGTACATAGAGGAATGAGCTTCCTCAAGAACCATCTTCCTCAGACCATCAACATCTGGAACCACCATCCTGTGATGAAAGAAAACTATCCCATCCTCTATCTCATGAAATCCATAATACTTCTTGCTTCCAAACTCTGACCTGATATTTTGTATCACAACATCACTCTTCTAAGCATCCTTGATCTGATGCATCAAGGTAGGATTCACCTGCAGCTGTTCCAGAAACCCTTCTAATAAGGAAACCTACAACTAAACGTTCATCTGCCGAAGAGACACAAACATGACCTGCTTGTGACATACCAAAGCATGCATCTATGCCTTGTATGCAGATGATGACGAAGATGACTTCCTACTCAAAGCATCAACCACCACATTTGCCTTCCCTTAATGGTAGTCTATCGTACATTAGTAGTCCTTGATCATCTCCATACATTTTCTCTGTCTCAAGTTCATCTCCTGCTTCCCAATGATATACTGAGGTTCTTTTGGTCGATGAAGATCTGATACTTCTATCCATACAGGTAGTGTCTCCAGATCTTCAAGGCATGAACCACATATGCAAGCTCTAGATCATGCGTTGGATATCTACTCTTGTTTCTTAATATGTCACAAAGTAAAAGAAATTACGCTTCTTATCCTGCATCAACACACATCCCAAGCCATTCATCAAAGAATCATAAAAGACGATGTAGTCTTTCCCTTGCTATGACAGAACTAACATTGGTGTATTGGTCAACTACTCCTTCAGAAACTAGAAACATTGTTGAAACTTGTCATCTTAGACAAAAGGAACACCTTTCCTAGTCAGCTTGGTTAGGGGTAACACTACAACACTAGAATTATTTATGAATATCCTATAGTAACCTGCCAAGCCTAGGAAACTTTAGACCTTTGCCGGTGTCTTGGGTTGTTCCCACTCCATCACTAATTGTACCTTCTTCGTGTTCACACAAACATCCTTAGCCGATATGATGTGACCCAGTAATGATATTTCTGTCAACCATAACTCACACTTACTAAACTTGGCATGTAATTTGTGCTACCTCAACAACATCAACACATGGCATAGATGTTGCTTGTGATATTGGTTATCTCTGGAGTATATTAATATATCATCAATAAACACCACTGTAAACCAATCCAGGTACAATCTAAACACCATGTTCATTAGATCCATAAAAGTTTTCAGCACATTGGTTAACCCAAACGGCATAACCAAAAACTCATAGTGACCATACCTAGTTCTAAAAGTAGTCTTAGGTATGTCATCCACCTTGATCCTCTGTTGGTGATATCCCAACCTCAGATCTATCTTCGAGAACACTGTGGAACCTCTCATCTGATCAAATAAATCATCAATCCTTGACAACGTATACTTGTTCTTTATCGTAACTGTGTTCAACTGTTAGTAACCTATACAAAGCCTCATGGAACCATACTTCTTCTTAAAACATAACATGGGAGCACCCATTTCTTCAACTCGAGCATATATATCAGAACCATTATGTAGGGTGACTGCGCTATGGGTTGTGTTCCAAGAACAAGATTGATCTCAAAGTCAATCTATCTAAGAGGGGGAACACCAAGAAATTCTTCTAGAAAGACATCCTCACACTCCCACACTACCGACACCTCCTCGATACTAGGACTCACCTTGGTATCCATGACATGTGCCAAGAAGGCCTTACTCACTTGTCTCATCAACCTCTTCGTTGTCATAGTTGACACCAAACATGTAAAAAGAATCTTCCTATCTCCTTGGAAGATACACAAAGCAGCTCCATTACAGAACGTCGCCGCCTTAGAATTATAGTCCAAAACAACCTTGTACTTCTCCAAGGTATCCATCCCTAGGTTCACATTGAATCCATGCATGTCAAGTGGCATAACATCCACTTGAATGTTGTGTCCTGAGAAAGAAAGAACACAAGATGGACACACCTCACACAACTCGACAGAACCAACTAAAGGGGTTTCTAGCCACAGACTATCAGATCTATTATAAATGGGCAGTTAACAACTACTTATCACCTCTTTGGTGATAAAAGAGTGTGAACCAAAATAGATATGAACGAAGATGTAGATAAATTAGAATGAAAAAATTCCATCTAACATGTCATGACCCGTGGGTTGACCACTCCCCCCGACTGACTCATAGAATAGAATCTAGTTGTCGTATATTATTGCCACACCCTCAACTAGTTGGTGCAGATGACCCCACTTGCGATGTGTGACTATTTCCTATGTCACCACCACTATTGAACTATTATTGTTGCGAACCTAGATGACTCTGCCTTGGCTGTTGGGTTACTTGTTTGTCTTTCATTGGGCAAGCCCACCTGATATGCCCTACTTGTCCACACTTATGACAAATCTTTGAATCATATTGTGACCTAGGTGGCCCTATCACTGACACAAACACCGTACTGCGCACTCCTGTTGGTAGAAAATTGTGACCTCTACCCTTGCTCGGGGACCACTGTGATGACACTCCTGATCTCGACTCAGAGAAAGTTGATCTCTGTTATGACTGTTGTGATGAGAACCTTAGCTTCTTAAATCTACCAGATGACTATCCCTGAAACTGATATGGCCTCTTCTTAGTGTTGGATTCACACTTCTTGATAGCAGACCTTTCAATCCTCCTCACCAACTCTACAAAGGTAGAGAACCTCTCTATGTTCTCTAAAGCTGATGATGTTGTCGACAACTCCATACTCAAACCCTTCTTGAACCTCTAAATCCTCTCCTTCTCCATCGCCACCACATAAACTTCACCTTGTACTTATTGATAGACGTCGAATCTTGGCACAACTTCTCAAACTGAGCTATCTTCTCATCTAGGTACATCTCTAGAAAGTAACGACTCACAAACTCTTGCCAAAACTCTTCCCAAACTATCACAAATCGTAGTCTTTTCTCCTCTTCTATGGCCCACCAATGGCCAACATTGCCCTTCTATAGATAAACTACATGCTTCACCTTGTCCTCTTTTGGGATGTTCAGGATCTTAAAAGCCTTCTCAAGTTCCATCAATCACATATCTAATTTTGTTGGGTCTACTATACCTGCATACTCGATTTCCCCCATACGTCTCAACCTCTCAAACGTCTTCCTGAAACCCTGAGATTTTGCATTAGGGACAGTTTCCCTAGCTTGAGATATGGGCACTCTATCCGCTATATGCATAATCATGGCCATGAGTTGTCTAAACATGGACTTAAAAGGTAGCATTGGCCATGGTTGCAGGGTCAAACTGAGGCACCATAGGCTGCTCCCGCCCTATCTCAAACACTCTTCCATCATGTGTCTGCCTCCTAGCGCCACCTCATGGCATGACATAGCTACTCTTAGTATGTTCTGCACGTTCTCCAGACGTATCTTCATGAACATAAGCTATAGTCATATATGTTGGATAACGTAATAACATACACAAAACCTAAGTCATATGTCCCCGTAGACTCAACATACCTAAAGATTTGATACGAACCTATGTTGTGACACTTGTCATGCTAAACAAGATTACTCAAAATAAAACACACGATCAACTACTAATAATCCACATAACCATAAAAGAGGGTAAATTGAAACCGACTTCAATACTACCGTTATGTTTAGAAACATATACATAAAGGTCCAACAACATGCATATCAACACAAATCATATTAGGTAATTTACATATATGTCTAGTGGTATCAACCACAACATGTTACAAAAGATATGATTCCACATATACATGCCATATACAACCATTAGCATATTGTCAAAAACTCATGTCAATTACACATATCATCTACAAAACATCCCCTACCTAGAGATGAGAGTACATGGACAACTCTAGGATACGACTAATGACTATCCAACCTATGCTTCTATTTCTCTCCAAGTCATTCTTCTTTGAAACCATGATCCTAACCACGTCACTGACGACCACCTAAAAAGATGTGGTGACATGCGAGGTGAGACCAACGTCCCAATGAGATATATACCTCTCAACCAATAGTTATTGATTACAACAGATATATTATTAAATAAACTAAGAATATTTAAGCACATTAAACAGGTTAAGCAAGTTAAATAGATAAGCAAGCATGTTCACCCAAAAGCAAGATTAGGGGTCTTACATTGTGATCTCAAGGTTTTCATGGATGCATATGCTTGGATCAAGGTTCCTAGGACTGATCTCAAGCAGTTGATTGTATTTCTTGTTTCCTTTGAGTAAGTTTCTTGTTAGTTACTCATTTCCTTATTGTTCTACACTCCCTTTCCCTCCTGCAACTGAGTTCTTTTGGTATTTCATGAGTCCTTTTGTGTTTCCTAGAACCTTGTGCATGCGGGTTGTGCTCTCTCATTTTATGTTTCCTTGCTTTATTTCACCTTGCTCATCGAGGAAGAGGATGTTTTTGGGCATTTTGGTGGGCCGAGTTGGAGGTTTGTTGCTGATTTTGGAGTTCTTCTTCTATCTTTAGTTTCTCTCTCTAACTAGGCAAGTTATATAACTTTAAAGCATTTCTCACCTACTTTGTGCTTGCATGTCTTTGAATATTGTTCTTGAAACTGGTAATCATGCTAAAAATTGGCATTTTGCAGTAGTGCTTTATAAAACAAAATGATGATCCATAAATGCTTACTATAGTCCAGTCTTTATGAACATTATTCTTTTGAACTTTGAACTGACCACTAAGTAAAAATGGTCTCAAATTCGTAATCTTGATGTAACTTAAGAATGCACATGTGTGTTGTTGTAGTACCAACACTTCAAATCTCATTGTATAGAGGTTATCTTGTGATGGTTATCATGTTTTTATCTGATGTTATGGTGATGTAATGATGGTTGGGGAGAAACCTTAATCTTGGTTATAGCCAATACGAGCTATAGCATTGAATGTTGAATATACTCAAAAAATGTTGCATGGTCTTAGGAGGGGGTGTTGTAAACCAGTTCCATGTCTTTTATATCTTTTGAGGTTGTTGAGTTTAACCAATATTTTTATAAGATCTTTTTGGGTGTTTCACATAACTTGATTGATGTAGTACCAAAAACCACTCAATTGGCTTTATTAATTAAGTGAAACCTAAATCATATAGTGCCCTGATTCTATAGAACTATTGTAGTGTCAGGATTTGGGGATAGTGAAATGAGTATCCCAAAAGGAACTCAAAGTCATATAATATTGAGTATATGTAGGGGTAAGGAGGGTATATCTTTGTCAACCTGATCCCAAGGTTTTTGGAGATCAATCAAGGTTGTGTCTTAGATGTGAAGGTAATTGAGAGTGACTGCGGACGTAGCTCAAATTTGAGGGTTGTATACCCTAGTTTCTAGTGTCATGACCTATGTACCGAGGGTGGGCTAGGCTATTTTGGTAGTTGGGCCAATGAGCCACTACAGTTGATACTTGTATAGACCGAGGTGAAGAGATCTTAGGATTCCAGTTATCTTAGATCTTTGACAAATCTGATTTTGGCTTAGTAGTGGTCAGATAGTAGTTTGAGTGGTACGCCTCAAACTACCTAGGGCTTAATAAAATGTAACCCATCTGTATGGCATAATTGTTAGGATTATTTGATGAATCAGATTTGATGATAACATTTTCCTTGTTTTCTTTAATTTATAGATGGTCTATGCAGTAAGGAAGATCAACTGTATGATTGCCTCTAGCTACATCTATTATGATGCAAGTACTTTTATCTTCCAACTCTATAATATTATATGTTTTAGCTACTTAATATACATATCTCTGGTAAGTAATATATGTTTTTGGAGTTATATAACTCACTGGGACATGGGTCTCACCTCATGGGTCACCACATATTTCAAGGTGATCAACAGTGTCGGCAGACACAGATTAATGAGGAGACATAGTTTGAAGACCAATATTGTTAAAAGGTTGGTTGGGTTCTTATAGATTCCTAGAGTTGTCCTTGTACTCTCAAGTCCGAGTGGGGAATTTCGTATATTGCATATACCGACTCAAGTTTTTTGTTGTATGCTCCAAGTATGTAACTGGTGTAAATATGTGAACAACATCTTTTGTAAATAGGTTATGGGTGAGGCCATGGAACTTATGTAAAGATACCTGGTGTGGATATAAATGAATGTTGAACCTTTGTGCAAATTCTTCCCTTATCATGGTGGAATTTTACTCAATTTTAATATTGTACCTTTTTGGTAATGTGATTAATAAGTTATTGGTTGGTGTTTTGGTTTTGATTCATCTTGTGAAGTGTGGTGGACTGCCACATTGTCCGTGTTAGGGCTGGTGTTGATATAATTTCCATTTTTGGGTCATTAGAGAAGCATAAATCTGTCAAGAAAGGAGGATTTTCACAAGAGAAGGTATAAGACATGATTGCAAAGGGAATAGAGGATGCCATGATACAGTTCCAAGATTCTCAGTCTCAACCTCTTCAGATAGTACATGTGTTGCCCTGCTCTTTTCATGAGGTGGACCCTCCTATGACAAAGTTGGTTGGGAGTAATCCCATGGACCCACCAGCTAGCACGCCTCACGTAAGTCTTTTTTTTGATATAATAATCTTTCGAGTGAATTTTTATTATGTTTGTGTTTAGGTATATGTAACACTATATAAAACTTTGTAGGGGTTGAGTCCATGTCATCTTACATTACTAGAACTTGGATTTTATGTGGTTGCACTAGGTTACACTTACCTACCCATTCTAGGTGACACGATTCATGGTGCTTCAGTGCCCACTGATGTGGTTCATGTGTTTATCAGACTTGTCTATAATGCTTGGAAATATATACCACTGCTATGTGGCCACTCTAAGCATGAGACAATAGGTGATGCAGAAGGTGGCATGGTTTCATGGCCCAAAGAGGGAGTTATATATTTAGATGCATGCAAAATTTTCATTGTGTTTGTATTTGTGATTTTTTTCTACTTATGTATATAATTGGAAACTGATATGAGAATTTATGCAGACAATAGCACCTAAGCAATGCCATACTATTCCTCCTCTACTTCCTCCTCCAAATGTTCAGTTATCAACTTGGATTTAAAAGGATCTATTCGACTCACTAGGTCCTAAGTGCGGGGGGTGGCACTATGGCTATGCAACTAAGAAGAAGGGTCGACTATGATGGTCCATATCCAGGAGGAAGATGCAGGTCAAGATCACAATACTAGTGTATTCTTTCCAGATATTTTGGAGTTGTTTCCTTATGATTGGTTGAATACAACTATGATAAAACTTTGGATATGGTGAGACCTTATGTCTAGATACCTCATTCTATATATGTGAAAATATATGTTGATTCACATGCCAAGACGTTCACCTAGAGCCTATATAAAGGCATCTTCATCTTCAAACTAGAAGACTAGAACTGCTCTGAGCCTATCTTACCCCTACACCTAGTAGAAACCATATCTTCTTCCCTTTCCACCATGTACATGATGGGAAAATGTGAGCAAGCTTTCAAGTTGATCACAAGACATGACAAGAGACACCCAACTTCCCAGGTAGCCTACAAGATTTTAGGAAACACTATAGTGCTTCTCAATCATCTCTAGGATATCAGGGTCAACATTCTAGTTCTATTGTATTTTCCTTGTTCATACATATAGCTAGCTGAAACATAGCTTCGCCCTCCCATCACATGCCATCTACGACCAATTCATGTGTCTCGTTGGTTCTCGAAAGGCCCTACGAAAGCGTTGAAACATTGGCTCGACTTTCCAACACCCGGGGGCAAGGATTCAACCCTCTAGTTGACCCGCCTAGGGCGGGATCAATCTTCTCATACAGAAGATGATGATCTAAGGGGTCAAATGACAAGGGAGCTCCTAGATTCATGTTAACACATGAGGGTAGGAAGGTCCTTTCATATATCCTAACCCAACTTTATATCTTAATAGAAAAATGGGTCTTTTGATGACGTGGAAATCTACCATTAATCTACTTGTATTTATTTTGCAATTATTGTAGAAAAAAATGAGCACGTGAAAATACATTGAACTATAAGTCATTTTGCTCAGAAAAATGAGTAAATCATGGATAAAATATATTCAAAGCCTAATTAGTCTTCTAGTTGAAAAAGAGCCTTTTGATGCTTATGAATATGATAGAGTAATACGGGAAATGTTAGATTTGTTAAGCTAATAGTAATCTTTAAGAATGATCATAATATGTTTTACTCTTAGTTGATCTATCTTTCTTAGTAATATGAATTTTTTATCCTATTTTTGAGCTTAGTTGTGGTAGAATTTATTAATTATTTTTGTTTTTTTGCAAAACCAGTTGATCTTATTTTGGGATAACGACACCAACTTCTTATCCTTACTTAAATGGGGGTTTCTGAGGGGTGGGGTTATTACAAACAACCTCTTGAGGCATGGTAATACACAAACATGGACTTATCAATACAAACATGTACATTAGACCTGGTGTCAATTGTTCGATAAAGTGTTTCAAAAATAAAAAAAATGATTTCAAGTTTTATAGACATGTACCTATCATTGAGGTTCAAGGATGTAGTCATCATGTTGACCAAAACTTCCTCAGTTGCAGATGCGGTAGCTTTCTTTGCCTTCTTTTAAGGACAATCCTTGTTCTAGTGACTAACTTGTCCACAAGTCCAACAATGTTTATTCTTCTATTTCTTCTGGATCTTAAAATTAGATTTGTGTATATTCTTTGATTTCTTATCTTTATTCTTAGCATTAGTAAAATTAACACTAGGGTTTACATCAGTAGTTAACTTGACAGTCTTCTCTTTCAAGTGTTCTTCTTGTATGTTAATATCCCTCATGAGATCAATCATTGACAAGTCTCTTTTGTGATGCTTATGAGTCATTTCAAACAATTCCCAAGATTTAGAAAATTGTTCTATGATGTACATAACAACAAACTTCTTAGAAAAATCCATTTTTGCATCTAAAAGTTCATGACATAAGAGATGAAAGTTGTGTGTTTGATCAGATGCAGATTTACCCTCAACCATCTAAAACTTTAGAAATTTAGACACCCAATATTTTTCAACATCCTGATTTTCATTACTAAAATTCTTTACTAATGCCTCTCACAGAACATTAAAGTACTAACATATGTCTTAGAGTATAATTTGTACAATTTATTATTTATAGCAAATAGGATTAACCCCTGACCCATTTTATCACCCATCTTCTAGTTCGCATCATAGACTGAGTCATCGGATTTAGGTTTATCCTCTTCTATTCATTCATTCTCTTCAATGTATTGATCAAAACCCACCATATTAAGAGAAAATTGCATCATACTCAAGAGAAATTTGCATCCTACTCAGCCAACTAGCAAAGTTGATGCCAATAATTTTTTAGACATATTCCCCCCCCCCAATTTTTTTTTCCAAAACTACCATGATTGGCCATTATTAATTAACGACAGAGTTAATTTCTTTAAGATTGTTGTACATTTTTATTTAGAAGCTGTTATATGCATCAACAGTATTTAGAATTAATTAATTCCAGACAAATCCAAACAAGAAATATATAGAATAACCAATGCAGGAGAATAAAAAAAACTAGAGTTAGAATCACATACGAGATCATTCGGTGAAAAATGAACGTGATACTTAATGAAATCAACAACTCTCAATCTTAAAGGGCGAGCATCATTCTTCTAGTTGACCCGGTCACGAACCTGTAGCAGGTTGTTGTGTCACTTGCACTTGACGACGATCAACGTGCATTACTAGTGCAGTCTAGCGACCACATGTACCACCACCAGGACATATCACATTTTTAGGGAGAGGAATGAAGTTGTTTCTCGCATGAGAGGAATTTGCAGAAGACAATAGGGAGCAACGGAGGCATCAAAGTCTCTCTAGGGTTCGCAAAGCACATGCACGAATTGTTGGTGGTTGTATGTTCGAAAGATGCGTTTAACCCTAATGACTAGAGACTTATTTATAGTCTCTCATGCCTTCAAATTTAATTATTATTAAGAGCGATCACACGATCATTCTTATATATGTTGTGAAAACTGCGAGGCAAATACTTTTCAATTAGGATTAATAAATCTGGTTCAGAAATTAACAATTAATAAAATTAATAATTAATTACGTAGTTATCTCATTGTGTGTAAAAAATAGAAGACAATTTCTACAATCCACAAGTCTGAGCTCGTGCCCATTCCCGGCCAAATGAGGCGTGGCAAGGCGCGCGTGCATACATTTGTGTTGTGATCACCATACCCACCAAAGAGGTGAGCATACTCCCCCCTAGAGTCCTTTGGACAATAGTGTCATAAATGATCAAACAAGTAAAGATCACAAAAGTTCTAATATTAAGTAAAGTGGGATTAAATTTCTTCCCATTTGCACAAAACACAAAACTACTTTCTCTCTATGTACTAGCTGCACTACATTGGGCTTAATTCATGCTAAATAAATGACTAGTAGCCATATATATCTAACAAGAACTACCAAAATATCCCATTAGCATGATCTGCTTCAACCAACTCCCCTCACAGCGGAAAGCATATCACGAGGAATGCAACGTTCCATAGATAGCAACGACCAAATACTTTTACGTGTTACAGTAAGAAGAAGCACTGTGCTGTCTTCTTTGGTTCCTTCTACATGCTCAGTTGCATTACACTTCAATTAGAAGCCAATAAGCAGTTAAATAAGGCAGTGAGAAGGATTGGCGCAATTATTTGAAAAATCTAATAATTGTAAATGACATTACGTGATGCATGGTAATTGCCGACGTACTAAGTATATGTTACATTGCTGCCATCTTTCCTGGTTGAAAATTTCTTAGTATGTCTATTATTTTATGTTAGTTCAAGAAGAACATCGCGATCATGTTCAAGCTACGTTTGGGAATGGGTCCTTCTTTTTATATGACAGCGTTTTGGTTTTGTTACCATGGAATGGTGACGCCGTGCTTGTATACTTTAAGAATAGGTTGTTTTCTATATTTCAAATCACAAGTCGTGGGGCTGGGTTGTAATAGTGGCAATATTGAACAAAATGGGTGACTTTTTGTAGATGTTTAAGACAATTTCGAACTTAGATTTACATTAAAAAAAATTAGATTTACATGCATCGATGCACATAATCCTTTCACGTTTGGGAGCATGAAAACTTCATACATGGGTACATAGGCGTAGTGGCGGGGGGGGGGGGGGGGCAAGCAGGGGCAAGTGTCCCCCCTCCAATTTTGAAAATTTTTAAACATATATATGTTGTGTATATTTAACATGATATCAAAGCTAATATTTATTTTTATACTTTATCTGCTTCACACGTGTATTAACCTATTTTCAAATTCTATAAACTTTCTTTTATAAATAACATTATTTCCAATATGATCTTACAAATATAAATACATTAAAATAGGGTAATTTTATAAAAATAAATTACATTTCCTTATTTTTATAAATATATCTCATTGTTACATAATTGACAAGTTATTTTTTATTAAACATAATAACAACTATATCAAAAAATACATACATTAATGTCAATTGGCTAACCATTAGTTTACACCAATTTTATAATGATTAAATAAGAAACTGATATATATAATTAATAATATACTTTATAATCTATAATTAATTGTATTACTTTATGAAATGTCAAATATTTTATCTCATGTATAAATAAATAAATAAATGTATAATAACTATAACAAATAAATAGTTCTATGGTTAATGAGGAAAAATAAACTAGTAACTATAATTATTTGTATACTTTATGAAATATCAAATATTGTATATAATATATAAATAATTATGTGTGTAACAAATATAACAAGTACGTTGGTAATGAGAAAATAAAAACTAATATCTATAATTAATAATATACTCTATGAGATATCAATAGTGTTATATTATGTATAAATAATTAAATCTATAACAAATATAGCAACAACATAGTTTATATGTGTATATGTTAGGTGTGCAGATGTATGTTGACTCTTTTCTATTACAAGTGTAATATATGCTAGGAAAGATAACATCAAATGAAATTTGATATTCTTACTAGTACATGGTATCACAATAAATTTACTAACAATATTTTTAAAATATATGTATTGTTTTGAAATTTTATACATCAATAAATGTTTATTCAAATAATGTAATATCATGTATCTTATGAAATTAATTCTTAAAATTATACTTCTATTAGTAAGTTGTGCAAATATTGTTCCTCTAAATTATTTATATTATTTCATTATGATATTAAAGACAGCAAACTTTTTATATTTACCTAATTTCCAGTGCAACATAGACATGAAAATCCTAATAATTTAGTGAACAATATATTGTCACAACACTTATTGATTTATTAGATAAAATTAATAAATAGGTTTAACACCATCATAATTATCTTTATTTTATAGTAAATTGCTAGTGTTATTTTATTGATTTTTAAATAATAATAGTAATTTCTACGTGGTACTACTTATATATTCAATTTTCTTAACTTTATGTTACTTTCTAATTACTTGAGTTGTCAAATTCATCAAGTAGGAAATTACTTATTTGATCTTAAAAAAATATAATAATCCACACACATCACTATTTTAAACTCATCTTAAATGTATAAAAATCATAAATGTATATAGAATGGTATAATATACATACATAATAATATATATACACAAACCTAAAATTAAGTACTCCACCAAGTGATGAATTATGTCTTCAAACTCCTTTTTCATTTATGTAAAGATTCATCTATTTTCCTCTCTAGATACAACTAAATAGGTCAATTTATACATGTCAACACTTAATATAAATTCTACATATTTGCTTAACATCACTTTTATTTGTGCCCCCCCATTCATCATGGGGCTGGCTCCGCCACTGGATAGGCGCAACTCTAAATAATTAAAACTAAAATGCTCTTGCATAGATGTACTACAAGACATATCGTAGCTAGAACTAGATTATTAGAGAGAAGATGGCACCCACATCATCATTAAAGTTTTTCCCAAAGCCAACTAGCAGGATAGGATTTCCTATTTTCATCATCCCTTATTTCTTTTTGTAGAATAATTGTTGGATGTGTTTCATGAATATGACTCCTTGGTAGGTTAATTTATCAAACCCTAGAATGGCCCACTCCCCTAATCAATTTCATAAAATCCTAACAATCTCATTGTATGATAGTTTAGTTTTCTTACTTACTTAGTTCAAATTGATTAGTTAATGGAGAATTGCTCTAGTTAGGATTTCTAACCTCATTTTGGTGTTTTGGAAATTGATTGCATAGTTAATATATGATTGCTTTGTGTATGTAACTATCCTTATTAGTTGACAACTCAGGATTGCCACTGCTATAGTCTAATTGCTTTCCATAACTAGCCTAGTGTAGTTAATTGCTCTCTCTTTCTAGTTTAGTATAATGGACTCATTTTGCTCTGTGTAGTGATAATTGTTCTCTTGGTTGGTCAAGTATATCTAGTTTCTAGAGTTAATTCAAGTGTGCATCTTTTGTGTCTATTTGGTTTCATTTTAGTGTTAAATAAGAAAAATCCCATTTCACCCTGAAAGTCGTATCTCTATGCACCTGATCGTAAAGAAACCCAACTAGTTTTAGTGGATTCTTCACTCGTTGTGGATTAATCCCAACATTTCACCTCTCCATAGTACATCTTGAGCTTGTAGATACTTTTATTGAGAGTGTCAACAATTGGGACTTATGGATATTGAAAGTTCTCATTAATCTCTTAGATTAATAGATGTATAAGTTTGGCATATTCTCCACTAATCAATGACAACTTTTTTCTATCTCAAAGCCTCAAAAGTTGTTGCATGAGGTGACCTAGGGTTGTACATATATCGGTCCAGATTGGTGGATAGGACCGGACTAGTTATTCACTCATGTCCGGTCTTAGATCGACTTGACTTTCAGTTCGATCCTATGTCTGATATTTTTCCTAGATTTGGTTTTTGGTTTGGTCCAGTCTAGAACATGTAGAAATAGGTTGGGACCGGTTGGATCAGATAATATAAAAAAACTATTAAGTATATTAACTAAATCTAGTATTTAAATGGTTGTGGGGATATGTAGTGCATTATTAATGACTGTAGAATACCAATAGGTATATTAGTATTGTGGTATACACACGGGCATCATTATATCATTGAATGTCAATGGCATTAGCCATTGCACTTATACAAACACTAAATTGTGACAAATTTATTGCACTATATTATCGCGATGAAAACTAAAATGACACTGTACATTGAATTGAATTGTTCATTGGTGTATTATGTACTAACTATCATAGAATTAAAATTTTCCAATAATTGTAAGTGTTAGTTATTTTGTGCTACTAATTTATGACAGTTAGTCACGGTTGTGTTATTGTGTGTAAGTATTATATTAGTAATTTTTCAATTGTAACACCCCTTTAAAACATACATGTATCGGTGGAAGAAATTCCCATCTTTTCCATAACACAGGGGACTTTATCTCAAAGGAATGTCATAAGAATAATAAACATTGCATATAAAGTAAACAACCACCATGTATTAATATTGATATTGATTCATACATTGCAAATAAAGTAAACAATCACCATACATCAATATTGATATTGATTCATACATTGTTCAAAGACAAATCTAGTACAGTTGAGTTCTTGATTACATCATCTAACATCTGAATATAACTTACAACATGAAGGAAAACTCTAATTGAAAAGATTAGATTGTCTAAGTAGATGGCACCCCACTAGGCAAAACCTTGAGACACCTTGGACTATTCCTTATATGTTGATCTTCACATAACTCTATTTTTGACATTGCTCCATATCTGTGGGCATCACTCCCCCAACCATACAAGGAAAAATAGAAACACATTAAAGTAAGTGGCACTGAGTAACATTATATGATCTGAAATATAACTATACTCTTAAGAAAACATGAGTTAAAAATTGTAAAATTAAATACATTTTATATCTTTTCTCTATTTCTATATTTCTCTTTATCATTGACATTATCATCTTGCGTCGACTATGTTGTCCTTCTACCATAACATTTCTCCCATGAGCTGGAAATTAACACCACTCTCAAGAGCTTGAATATAAATACACCAAAGTTCTCATTGCTCTTAGGAGCTTGATAAATAACATTTCTCTCAGGATCTTGATGAGTAACATTGCTCTCAAGAGCTCGATGAATAACATTTTTCTCAAGATCCTGAATATGGTATTGCTCTCAAGATCTTGACATATGACCAAAAAAGCAAATTACTTGGAAGGAACAACATGAATCAATTATCTTGTACTTAACTTTACTCTTGAACATAATAACTTGAAACATTAAATTTGACTTAAGAAGGATGTGCATGTTATCATTATGATCTTAGATAAGAACAATATATTAAAAACTCATAATTTGAATTGTAAGCACTTATCTTGTAAGTATTCATTAAAAGATGTACTTAATATCATTATAATTGAATTTTCATACATATAAGTGAATATAAAGACCTTTACCCATACTTATTACTCAAAATGCATGAATCCACTTACCAAA
Source organism: Alisma plantago-aquatica (assembly GCA_963693085.1). Lineage (NCBI taxonomy): Eukaryota > Viridiplantae > Streptophyta > Magnoliopsida > Alismatales > Alismataceae > Alisma > Alisma plantago-aquatica. The sequence goes on from OY856409.1 coordinate 330,913,071, forward strand.
GAGAGGGGAAGTAATATAGATTCTCCTAGTACTCATGATACCCTAATATCCTAAAAATAAGACTTTCCATTAGTTTTTATCTTGATTATCATCTAAACCCTAATTTAGGTTATTTAGGAATAGGTAGTCAGAAATGGTCGAATTAACATTGAAAACCAGTGAATAAGTGTTCCTTATTCTAATACCTTTCCAAGAACTATTTTTGTGTTTTTTTAGAGACAGTATGAATTATTTATGGATTTTACAAAAATTCATCCAATCAGAAACTCTTATAAGACCATGTTGGTAATTATCCATGAACATGGCCACTTGGCCGAGATGGGCCAACCAATGGAGGCTACAATATCCAAGGACTCTGCCCCAATAATAGGCGATGGTAAACACACAAAAAACTCTAGGAATTCCAAAACCATTCATCGTAGAGTAGACATAAATACAATTGACGAAAGGGCGAAGACGTCAATTTAGCATCTATCATCTTCTTCCTCACTCGAGCGTGAAGAACAATGAGAGGAACAACATGCATCAGAGAATCAGAGTGTTGTTGGAATCTAAGGTATTGGGCACCTTCCTTATGGCCCAAAAAACCTAACAGAGCCCAGACTTGGGTCTCGCGGTGGTATCAGGTTGGGAAATGACAACCCGCCATGGCCTTCCAAGGAAAAGTATGAAAAATAGAAGGAGATTCTCTCAATACCAACCAAGGATCTTGTTGAGTTAGGAACATCAAGGAAAAACTATCCAACCAAAAAGAGAGAATATGAGATGATTGGAAGTTTCGCATTAGTGAAGAGATCACAGACTAGAAGAAAAGAGGGAAAGCTAGATATGTACCTCTATGGTGGAATTGAGGCATGAGACTGCTTCCTGGATTGAAGTAGATGCTAAAGTGAGTGGCAAAGGTCATCTTTGTCATCTCAAACCCTGAGAAGACTCTCCTATAGGCGTAAAGAATGGATGAACAATGTTGGATAGAACATGGGCGATAGAGGGTGAATTGATGTTGGGTTTATTTCCTTGGTATCAGGGGAGCATTTTTGGGTGACCTCTTATATAGATTGGTGGCCATAGGGGGCTAGATTTCCATCTGGATTGGGAAACAAGGGGAGGAACAAAGTCCCTTACGGTCTGAGAATTGTGATGAGCAAAACCCTATCAAACTAGGGATCTATTCACTCTTTGGGAAAAGATAGACATAAAGTTGATCATAAAAATCATGGGATAAAGTAGGGAGGGAGATCGAGTCTAGGAAAGGTGTAACTACTGAAGAGTCCTGTTAAGGTTGGGAAACTGGGTAAGGGAGATAGCCTACCAGATTGCAGATGGTTCTACGAGTCTGAGTCTGACCCAGACTCACAAATAAAAGCGATGTGATAGTAATTAAAATCTGAGACCATAGGTTAGACACTTAAATCAATGATATAAATGATTAAATATCTTTCACAACTATATACATCTTTTATAAGTATTTTAGATGAACAAATGACGTCAAAACAACTCCAAAATTGAACCACATGTTATTTAGAGAGTCTAGAATCTTATTATCTAAATAGATTTAGGTTTTTTTGTCTTTTCTTTACATATTTTACTTTTATCATTATCTTAATGTAAATCTATTAAAAGTAGGGTTCACCTTTCTTATTTGGTTGTTTGAGTCAAATTTGAGATTTAGAGTGATTATCCACTCAAGGACTTATTTATTAAATTGTTATATAGATTTGAAGGGTTTAACATAGGAGAGAGAGAAATAAAATAATTATGTCTCACTTTCCTTTCATATTAAGATAAAGGTGAGTTATCTAATGCATAAAGAACCAAGATATATTATTTATCATTAGTCAAATGAAATTTTAAATTGGGGATTTTATCATAAAATGTCCATTTAGGATTCTAAATTACATATGTGAAATTTTGAAATGATAAACTAATAGTCTCATAACAATTTAATCTCTCGAGTTGTAAGAATTTAATATGTAACTTGGTTTGTGTTACAAAACTCAAATGAGTTATCAATTCTTTTATATTTTTTTATAACATAGTTCTTTTGAAATTATAATTAAGAGTGCATGATATAATCTATCAGATCTGGTTCAGTCCGGTTCCAATATAGTCCTTGATTTTTCCGGTCCTATCTGGGACCGGACCGGTTCTTTTCGATCTGACCCTTGGTCTATTAATTTTGTATTAATCGGTTCTCGGTCCAGACCAGTCCAAATTGGTCTGTTCAGGATTTGGACCGATGTACAATCCAAAGGTGACCAATAATCACAATATGTATCATTAACACATTCATTCTTGCCCATATGATCAAACTAGGTACTTCAAACAGAATGCTTGACAATTTCCATTGGTTCCTGGTAATATCATATAGTTTGAAAAAATGTTATCTTCCTCAAATTAAATGACAAAAGCATCAGTATTGCATTGTGTATTCTTAGAATCTTCTCACAACTCTATGGCCTCAAAATTAATTCCAAAAAGTCCACTATTTTTGGCATACACTTCCATACCTTGGACATGATTTGTTTCAAGAATATGATTGATGTACCAAGAAGAAACTTCCTATCACATACCATGGTTTTTCTCTCTGACACTATAAACTCAACAATATCATGTGCAAAACCAATCATTGAAAACACCACAAATAAAATTTCAAATTGGAGGTGAAAAATCCTTAATCTGGTTGGCCATCTCACTCGTATCAATTCTATCGTAACACACATTACCATTTTCTTCTAGTTGTTCCTCTTCTCACAAATTTGCTAAAAAATAGACGAATCAGACACAATTTCACTAGGTGATGTTGAGGCAAGAAAAATACCACACTTGGTGAACTAGAGTACAATTTGTAGAAAAGAAATCTCGAGGTGGATGGGGAATTATTGATATCAAAAATACTCTCACATTGCCTTGTCAATAGGAGCATTGCTAGTAGTTGTGAAAGAAAGGGCATCATATGGAGGGTTCATATCTTACATAGATACTACAAGAAAATAATTCTAGAAGCACAAATGCTTTACAAATATCTCTTCTCTTAGGAATACATCAAGAAAATTATTTAAATCACTCAATATAATGTCCACATGCCTCCATTTTAATTTGAAAACACACATTTCTTGACTAATCCTTTGGTGAATTGGGGATCCATCGTGAACATGATATTACTAGTCTCCAATCATCATTCCATGCACAATATTTTCACATATAAGGCATCCTCCCTTATTCTATCTAATAGGAGCAACCAATTTAGCCTTGATGATATTTTATTAAACAAACAACTCACCTGGATCACGAATAGTGATGATATTAGTTTGATACTTACACCATAAAGCCTACATTTTTGTATGGATTTGAGTTTCCACACACATTACAAAAACAAACTAAAAAATTCAATGCCCATGAAAATGCTCATTCTCATATGGCTTGTTGGAACAACAAACTCCTTTTTCGCACATATTTCAATGTAGGAGTTTCCTAGGGCCTCAAAATTTCCCGTGATGAAACTATGCGACTGATGATTTGTTCACACTTATTTTTCATCTAGTCCACAAATTTAGTCTATCTCTAATACTTCCTAAGGGGCGATTATATGAAACCAACTCAGAATAGACATACAACAAATTTTTTTGTGGTAAATATGTGATAAAAATCTTTTCATATCCAAATGTACGTTTTCATGTTGTTCTATAGTTCATATAAATTGAGATAAATAAAGAATATATTATAATTCATAATTGTCTTTTAGTAATGTATTCTCTCATTATTCTAATTTACATAGTTATTTTGTGTATGATTTTTTTAGTTGATACATGATCAACCCACAAGGATATCAATCAGGTTGTCATAGGTCATGTTTTGTCATTGATGATGTCAACCATAACAAAAAAGGGCCATTCTCTTTTGAGTCTCTTATGGGTGCTTCATATGATGATGGGTGTTGATTATGGAAATATTTTTTCTCGATACTTTATTTTTCTTATGTTTTGTGGGGTTTTCCTTAAGGCCTCGCTATGTTGACCTAAGTGTTATACATTGTACATATTTTTTAATGAAGACTTCAAAATTCCATTCATATGTATCTAATATTTCTATTTGAGATTTATTTAAGATATTAGGTACATGAAAAAAGATCAATTCAATCAAGCCCTAGCTTGATCTAGTTCAAGTCAAAAGCAATGAAAATGGACTTATGTGGAAATAGCCCTAAATGACTTAGGACAATTTTTTTAATCATTTGTATTGCTGCTATGACTTGTAACTAAGATGAGAAAATCAGGATCACTTAATTTGAGTGTTCAATCATTCATTGATGATTTCTAAAATTCATCACAGAGTGCATGTTTGATCGATTTTCATACTTGATAAACTCGACTGACACCCTTGATGGATTTTGGGAATAGCAAAGTTCGGCCAAGTTTGTCGCAGAGCAAACTCGATTGACACCCTACACAGGAAAATTGATTTTAAGCGACCAGTCAAGTTTCATCTAGGAAAATCTCGACTGATAACTCAAAGTTAGCTGGTTGCATAGTGCAATTGGTCGGGTTACCTTTACTGAAACTCGACCGACTGCACTATGGAGTGTGCAAAAAAGTGATTCTAGTTGTTGGAGTGTTGCAAACATAAAAAATAGATCTTCTGCAACACCCCCAATGACTAAAATTCACTCCTGAGTGCTTCTAGTGGGATAGTGGACATCCCAAACTATAAATAGGACCCCTTGGCCTTCATTCCAAGTTTTCTTTTCATGTTGTTTAAGCTCCTAGCTATAGTTGAGTGCATTTTGTCCACTAGAGCCCCTTTCTCTCTCTTGCTTACAAATTCAAATGTCCATATGAGTGAGATAGTCTATGTGTAAGAGAGATACTCCATTCTAGTCTTGTAAAGCTATCAAATCTTCCCTTTCCCAACCCCTTTCTTCAAGTACAAAGTTGATGAAAGCTTCTCCAAGGTGAAGGAGAAGGTACAAATCTTCTCCAAGTTGAAAGAGAAGGTAAAGGCTGGAGATCCTTGAGAAGAGTAGGTAATTCCTTATAGGAAGAAGACTTGTTGTAAGAAAGGGAGCTCCTTGGTGACGGTGTCCAACTCCTTGCAAAAGTGGGTAAGCCCTAGTAGAGGTTGAAAGCTCTTTCTCAAAGGATAGGTAAGTCCTTGTAAGGTTTATTGGCTCTTTTGGTCCTTAAAAAGGAAGGTTAGGTATCATTGCCCTAAAAAAGGAAGGTCTAATTGTATGTATTATGATGGAATATAATTATGCAATGGTTGCAAAATCCTATATCTTTACCTCTCTAGGTAGTGGACTGACTTTCTCCTAGTTTGGAGATTAGAACCACTCTACATAGTTTGTTGTTGTGCTTGTTCAGTCTCTCTCATCCTTGTGTGTATGTTTATATTGCACATCAAATTACATATTCATAATAGTCCTACTTGATTTAACTTGAAGGTTTAACAAATTTTGTGTGAGTGTTTTTTGCTCTATTCACCCCCTCTAGATCCCTTTGATCCAACACCCTATTATTTACATTTCATCTCTAATTAAAACATTGGTTCATTCCAAATTGTTTAAGAATCTACCATCTTTTTTAGATTGGTACTTGTTGTAGCTTTCAATTTCCAATATCCCTTGATAGTTTATGCAGTCATGATCAATGTCCCTTATCTTTGAATGAAACAATATGATATTTATAGAAAAAATGGATTTATCATGATCAATATCATACAAGAGAGACATCTAATCTACTTTGGATTCCTAAGAACTAGACTTGGTTGTGCTTTCCTTTTAATTTGGGTTCATAAAGTTCAACCTGGTTAGATATCCACCCACACTTGTAAAACCACATAGGTGTTAAATCCTCATTGTTGGTGGCACACATGTCTTGAAACAACAATTCACATGGAAGACGTAGTCCTTGTTTCAACTAGAACCACTCATTTGAACCTTTTAAGCCAAACATAGTCCCATTTAATAGGACTAGAACATATTTAGGTATTTTGTATCTCAAAATTAGTTTACATGTACGAAATTATGCAACTTTATTATTAATTTGACACCTCAGCTATATAAGGGACGATGAATCCAAATTTAATCATATTTTCATTTTTTAGATCATGCATTAATTAGTTTAATAAATTGAGGTTTAAAGGCATTATATTGTAATTATTTTTAATAGTCTCTTCCTAAATGGTGGGAATCAAAGGTGACAACCATTAAAGAAACAAAGTCTCTTAGTGACATTCCTATTTAAGAGCTCGTGAGAAATCTACAAGCTTTTGAAGTTAAACTTGACAAGCAAAATGAAGAAGAAAGAGAAGAAGAGAAGGAGATAAATAGAATGAAGAAGACTGAAACAAAGCCCAAATTGAAGATATTGTTGGTCAAGCTTCTCCATCCTATAAAGTTGAAAAAGATGCCAAGTACTCTAAATGTAGACTTCATATGAGAAGAATTTCCAGATTAATAGGAAGGAAGCTTGATCTGAATTCAAAGTGAAATTTTGGATTTGCCCGTTCCTTGTCGTCATGGGAAAGAAAGGCAGAAAGGGGAAATTCCCAGCAAAATCCACCGCTGACTTCGACTGTGGGTTCGTCAACCTATAATTTCTATCGATATTTTAATTATGTACTATTCAATCACTCCTACAAAAAAAGAGGAATGTACCTCATTTACAAACTCATACTTTGTCAAAGTTTCCTATTAACACTCAGTGAAACCCCATCTCATTTGATTAATGTAAAACATTTCAAGTATGCATATTCTGCCTTTCCAAGGCTTCTAGTCCACACATTACTGACAAGCTGAGGGAAAAGGAGACCGATATTTATAGTATTCTAATAGTGCATTTTTGAAATGGATTTCATACCTAGGTTTGGGTATATTACAACACACATACACACACATACACACACACACACACGCACACACACACACATATATATATATATATATCTGTGTGTGTGTGTACATATATACATATATATATGTATATATTTTTTGATTAATATTAAGAGCTAATATTTATGAAATTATAATATGTATATATAAATAGTATGGATATATCATCTATTTCATTAGATAATAATCAAAACCTCTTTAATGATAAACATGATTATAATAATAAAAATATACTAATTAGTCAATTACCTTAGTCCCCATTATGAAACTAACACACACACATATATGTATATAGAGAGAGTAAAGTTGGAATACACTCAAGTATACCGGAGACACTATACACCTCAATCATTTTCTATCATGAAGAAATTATTTTGGAAATATAAACCATTGATCTTCTTAAATATCTTAAGAACATACTATATAGTAAATTTCTGCTCATTTGGACACTTATAGGTCACACTTTTAAAGGAGGAAAAAATCATGCATTTCAAATTAGTTCTATGTGTTGATTTTGTTGTTCGTGGATAAGTGACTTACACTCATCCAAATAGCATAAAATTTTGAATGTGGGGTATTATTATTATAACCATGAATATCAATAGATTATATTTTACCAAAACATGGTCTAGATAGGCAAACAACATTAGGGAGTATAGAGTGATATGTAGATTTGAGTGTATTCTAGCCCGACTCTCTCACAATATATATATATATATATATATATATATATATATATACATACATACATACATACATATATATATATATATATGTATATATATACACACGCACATACATACACACACACACACATATATATACATATACATATATACCCCACCCTGTCGGGTGTTCAGCCTCCACCAAAGGTGTGGGAGAGGGGGAGAAATCTTTCTATCTTAATCCCATATATAAATACACACACACACACACACACACTGTTACAACCCCAATTTTTGGGTTCATTTGGTGAGAAGTGTAATTTCTCATAATAAAGATAAATGAACAAATAATGATGTATTTTGATTGAATGCATGGCCTTGTTGTTTTACTTGTGGGCTTTATTGGCTATTGGGTCCAATAACAAGGAAAAGACAAAAGAAACTCCATTATTTATAAGAAATGGAGAAAAGAAAAAAAATGTGGAAACCTGGAAAAACAGTGTAATCTAAAGGTGGATTTCGTGCCTCTTGGGTTCCTTGGGTCCCAAGGAGTTCAAAATTTCAAAGATAAAGCAATAAGAAAAGAAAAGATCAATTAAGTATTTCTTTATTAAGAAAGAAATTGAAAACAATGATAAAATGTGGAAAATAAGTGGAAAGAGGTGTAATTGAGTTATCCTTAGTGGAATTTCGTATCCCAAGGATTCCTAATGTTAAATGGAATGCCAATGAGGAAAGTAAAAATAAAGATAAAGAGAAATCTTCAAAAAGAGATATTTTAATCAGAAATAAACATGATAATGAGAAATAATGCATATAGATGCATCTAGAAGGATAATAAGTATCCTTAAAATGAATTTCGAAATCTTTGAGTTTCTTGGGGTCCAAGGAGCCCCAATGGAGAAAAAGAAAGAGAAAATACCAAAATTGCAAAATAAAAGGATAATGTGATACATTATTAATGAATTATGTTGTTAAGAAGGAAGTATTTTCTACAAAAAGGAAATATAATTTCGTGGCCAATGGACTAAAAGCCAAGAATAAAGATAATAATGAGAAGGATTTTTGAATTCCTAAATACCCAAATAATAGAGAATATCAAAAGGATAAAGAAGAGAGAGAATATTACTTCTCCTTGAAGGAATATGATTCCTTTTGGAAAGGGACCCTTTGAGTCGTGTATAAACCAACCTATGGCTTTGTTTCCCACCCCTATATAAGGGGTAGAGCCTTGGTTCGAAGGGAAGAGAGAACCCCACATTTTTCTACTTTCTTCTTCTTCCAAGTTTTCATCCAAACCCTAGCAGAGGGAAGCAACGTAACCCTGGCACAGAGAGGAGCCCAGGAGGGGTTGTGTTGGTAGACTGGATATGCCCCGATGTCAGAGCATGATCTAGCCAGCAACGCCATGCCATAAATGGTGTGTCGTAGCAGCAGTACGGCTACAGGTTGCGGGTTGTCCCAGCCAAAACCCCGCCATCTTGGCCACTTTTTAAGGGTGCTCTGGGTGTGCCTAGGAGCGGTGGAGGCAGGGCGATGACCGGCATGGAGCTTCGAGCCCCAAGGAGGAGAGGAGAAGGGTTGCGGGCAGCTGCAGGCGCACACAGCTAGGGCAGCACGGAGGTAGAAGACGACCCCGGTCGATTGGACAGATATAGCCCTATGTAGGTTAAAGAGCATGCCACTTAGGCAGGGGCAAAACTAACTTTGCGTTATGTTTGCAATCAGCCAACGTTGCATGGAAACAGATGACGTGGCACTCAAGGATTGGTCAAGTAAGTTAATTTTACAAAAATCATAACTCCTTATTCGTAACTTCGATAGAAGCAAATAATATATGTATTTTGCTTAGAAAAATGAGAGGAATTCAATAAAAGTATAATTAGAAGCTAATTCCTCTTGCAATTCGAAAAGTAATAGTATTTATCAACTTTAATGAATTAAATATTAAGAAACCCTATTTTGAAATGAATAATGTGTTTAATAGGGTTTAATGGATGATTAAAGTTGGTATTAACTTGTTAATGATAAAAAGGAACGTTAAGATCGAAAAGGATGAACTTCGCACGTAATTAGTTTAATTTAGAGTTTCATGTGCAAAAATGTGCTTTAATAGGCCTTGAAACCCTAATATTAGTAGATGTGTTTCCTAATGGCTTTAATTATTCAAAACTGTGAATAAATCTAAGATATGATGTTTCTAAGATATTTTGAGAATAAAGATTCCTAATTATGGGTAAATCCCCTTAATATAGTAATTAGGGTTTTCTAATGAATAAAAGGTGGATTTAATGATATATAGAGTTCGTTTGTGAATTAGACCATAATGAACTATGAATTGATGATAAATGAGCATAATGATCTTGCCATAGATTAAAAGGATAAATATGGTAGTTTTAATATAAAAGAGGCATAATTGGCTTAATTAATGTTTAAGTGTGCCTTTATTCCGAAATTAGGGTTTGTAAGTAATTGTATAGAATTAGGGTTTAAAATAGTAAATGAAGTGAAACCATAATTGCAAACGAAACCCTAAAATGGATACAGAAACCTTAGGCAGCAATTTCAAGTTGAATAGAAAGAATCTTGATAAAGTGTGTAGTAAATAGAGTACATGTGTTTTTCAAGATTCTTGATTGTGTGGTTGAACTACTTCCTTGGATTGCTTTCTTGGTTGGAATTGATATTAGCTTGAGAAATCTACTGAACAGGTATGTGGTTACGCTTATGAATAATCGCTCTAGTTTCACGGCGATTCCCGAACGTTTTATCGGTTACTTGGAAATAATTGTTGGATGTCTATTTATTTCATGCAACTATAAAGTGACTATGACTATCACTATAAATGTACAAACATGACTGGCTCAGATCCTGGTCCACCTCTGTGGCTTTACAAAGGCTAAAAAGGGGTAACCTAGAGCAAGGTCTAGGTTATCGTGAGTTAGAAATTAGGCTACCCACGTGTAGTGCCATGAGACTCTTTAGCATACCATGAGTTAAGGAATGGGCTACCTGCGGGTAGTACCATGTGACTCAACCCTAGAAACGGGTTCACCTATTAGGTGGGATCATGAGGGGTTTAATGGGGATCTACCATAAGGAAGGTAGCATCCAGGTCCACTGCAGGGACAGCGCAGAGGCTAGGGTATGTAGGGATTGAGCAGTCATGCGGAAAACGTAAAGTTGTTTGTTTAAATCATAATTGACTGATTACATTGTTATCATAGTTGCACGATTATTGTTTCCCCCACATACCATCTTTATGCTGACCGGCGTTTTGTTTATCAGCATTTTAGGTACAAAGCCAAAAGGACAAACAGTAAATCGTCATATTGTGAAATACATGAATTAAAATACAAGGAGGATTAGTTATAGTAGAATTCACACATGGATAGAAGTTTAGAAATCCAAGATTTCAAAAGGTAAGCAAAGTTTTTATTTTTACCATATTTCAGTATAGTTGGTAGAATTTAATAATTGTTTCTGATTATTTGTCGAACCTTTGATCCTGTAAATCGGTTCTGACCTTCTGGTCTCCCTTAATTGGGGGTTACCAGGAGGCGGGGCCGTTACATTTGGTATCAGAGCCTAGGTTCCTCACTTAATCTTTAATAATTATTAAATTTTACAAATTCCATAGAACCGAGGGAGTTATTAGAGGATTGTTCGAAAGACTGAGGTATCTAGAAAAGGATCACGTCCGGGGGTTGGCAATATTTTCCTCTGCACCACTAGTTAGAATATGAGGACTCCCGGATTGTGTGACTGCTTGGCCGATGTTTTAGGATATGACTCGAAATAAGATACCTTTAGGACTCTCTCATCTTGTTCATCCCTTCTCAACTCAAATTCTGTTAAGGACCTTAAAGATTAAGGTTTTCTCTCTCTTTTCCTCACCCTCTTGAGGTATGGGTAAGGTTGATAAGGTTTAAGGAATCCTCCACCAGATTAATAAAATGGAATGTAAATAAGATGTCATGGACATAAGCTTAATATATTAAGCGTAAAATAATAGATGCATGCTTAGGTCGTATGACATAAGTTGTCATGCCCTCAGGAGGGACCTAAGGCTAGACCTTCTTGTCAGGAGGATAAGTAAAGAGAGAGTTAATTTTGGAGGTAGATATCTCCATTATAAGTAGAGACCTGGCACATCCTCTAAGGATGATGATATCCCTAACCCTAAGTGAAGGTTAGAGAGAGAGATGACACGTAGAGTTAGATGTCATGGTAGACCGGGTGTTTGGATGGACATGCCTTTGGGATGCCATATGAGCCATGAGAGGTTGGATGACCTAGTACCTTTGGCGACCCAACCCTGGGAAGGGTCGTGTAGGCTAGGATGAAGGACAACTCCTTCCTTGATGAGGATAAAGAAGAACCCATGGAAACCCTATGAGCTTATATGAGCATGTCTTAGTAGGCACCCAGAGTACGTTAGTAGTGCGGACAATAGGTTGAAACCCTGGCCAGAAGAGTATGAATGATATCTTATGAGATAAGCATATAGAGCTATGGATAACCTTGAGCAAACATAAGCTTGAACATAGGCTTCATCAGGTATGCTTGGGAGATTGATCCTTCATGAAAAGAGGACCTCTGATAGTAAGGTTGGCTGTAGGGTTAACTCTAGAGGGAGAGAAGGACCCCGCACAAGAAGGTTGGAAGCCTAGACTCAGAGATATGAGGAAAAGTGGGGAGTAGAGGATGATGCAACCTAAGAGGATGATAGTGGTTGCCTCATGCTTGATCCCTGGAGGTTGGTGGTGTCTTGGTTGCCTTTAGAGAAATCAAACCCTAGAGAGAGGATGATGCTTCAGGTACCTATGTGCCTGTGGTATAGGTGTTTACCTTCTGAGATAGAAAGAAGAGTTCCTTAAACCATGAAGAGTTTTAGTAACAGGTTGTGAGGCCTTGTACCTTGTTGGTTATCCTTAAGGAGGACCTAACTCTAAGTGTTGCTCAAGCTGAAGGATGACAAGAAGTGCATGCCATGCCGTTTGCATGCTTGATTCTTGGTTAAGAGATAGAGCATGTAGTTGGACACCTAAAAGTGAACCTAGGGTTCCTAGGCCTAAGAGGGGAAGTGGTGTACCTAATGCTCATGATGAGAGTTGAGTTTCTATAGATGTGAGCATGATACTTCCTATGTTGAGAGGAAAGGAAAACCCCTTATGGTTAGGGTATGTTTGGTGAACCCCTCCCAGCTAAGTTGATGACATGGGAAGGTATGATCTTGATCTAATGTTGAGGAATGAGAAACCCGGATGACCTAGCTTGGTTTAGTAGGTGGTCTGCTTGTGCCTTAATAGCTTACTAGGGTTAAGCATATGGATGTAAACCCTAGACCTAAGGGCGTTTGTGACCTTGTTGTCAAGAGATAGTTTCCTCCCATCCTAGGAGAGGGACCCTTTTGAAGGGTGTACACCGGTTTTTGTGAAAACCTAAAGGGGTCTCATAGGATCTTGAAAAGCTAAGTGAAAAGTACATGGTATGAGAATGAGACTGTAGACCCATCGATAACCATCTCTATGTGCATGTGGATGTGTTACCATGGAGGTAACCGATATGGGGCTTGACCAAGGTAGGCAGGTTGCCATGATCCCTATGAAAGGATGAAAGTCAACCCATGAATGCAGAGAGAGAGATGATGAAGGCTTGGGTAAGGTTCTAAGTTGAACATCTACTATAAGAGAATCCTAAGTCTATCCTAGGGTCAGGTAGGGATAAGACCGATGGGAGTAGGAGTTGCCTAATTCCCTAGTTGCACATGACCATAGGGTCGGGAGGTAACAACTATCATTGTCTGAGGGCCATGGGTTAGGAGATTGATCACCTTCATGAACTTATGGGACCCAAAGGGCAGATGAGTAGGGCACTCTCTAGATGCATAAGGGAAGAGGGATGACCCCAAAAGTGTCGGCACCCTATAGAGCTAGAGGTGATGACCAAGGAATATGTGTGGACTCAAGTAGGTTCGAGACCAGTTTTCCATGGAAGTAACTTTGATATCAAGATGATTGTGATGTAGAGACATAAGTTGCACGTTTCAACTTAGATTTGAAGGTGTACTAGAAATGTGGGATGTACCATCTCTACTCTTGGAACAGGAAGAACTTTGTGTTTGGAAAACCACCAAATGCTTATTTCCTCTTGTTATGGGAGTGAGAGATAGGACAGTACGCATGCCATACACCAAGGATAAAATATGATGTGAGTTAGAACGTTGCTATGAGGTATGAGGATAGAGATGATAACATACCCTTGTGGAGGGAATAATACATGGATGGTTTACAAATAGTAAGAGAATTAAGGTAATCATCTTATGAGGATGTTTTTATCATGAGCTATGAGTTATATAAGGTTGAGTTCAAAAACCAAGGGGATGAGCTCAGAGTTTTCTCGATGAAGATATACTTAGAGCTGAGATGAGATAATAAGTGGAATACATGGAGGAGTATGTCTTCAATAGTACCTAATACCTAAGGATGTGAAGTGGTAATGGATGCTCTGGTTGAGATATAGATGCTAAGTTTAGCTAGAAGCTAGAAGAAGTGGGGGGGTTGCTAGGCTAACCCTAAGATCGAGAAAGAAGATATGTTTGGCTAACACTCAGATGTAACAAGATCTATTGAACAAGTTAGTGGTTGTTTGGTTAGTCATCCTAGTCCTTAATATAATAAAAGGATGGTGATAGAACCTCAGATACACTTATTTGGATAGGAAGGTAATAAAACCCTGATGAGAGTGGTTTAGGGTTTTCGAGGAATCAATCTTGAGGAATCATGACATATAGAAAATCGTGATTTTAAGATCACCATACACCATGGTACTACTGAGATAATGAGTGGTAGCAGTACCATGGATGCTGGAGATGAGGCTGCATGTGGTATGTTGCCATGCATGATAGAAGGTGAAGGATGAGCACCAGTAACCCAGTGCATTGATATAGAGGTTAAAGAGTTCCCTAGAGGGAATGGGAGTTCATCACTATGGATGTTGTGATAAGTCTTTCCTAGACCAAGGAAGGTCAAGATGCAATGTGGGTTATGGTAGATCGCCTTACCTAGATGACATGAGAAAGAAAGAGTACTATCAAGGGACAGATTGGGTTGAACTACATATGAGAGAGATGGTTCAACTACACCATGAGGTGAGTTCAAAAGTTCTTGAGTATAACCTAAAGGTTCACTTTCGTGAGGTGGAAGTAGAAACATGAAGAGCTCTATGTTAGTACAGTTTATCACCCATAACTAATGGTTAGTATGATCCAGACTAAAGGGTCTGATGAGAGCATGTGTGCTCATTTAGGGTGATATCTAGAGACAGTTCTTGTCCTATGAAAGATGTGATGATAACCACATATCCAGTATCGAGATTTAAAGAAGCTCTATAAGGGAGGTTGTGTCAGTCACCACTTCAGTAAGGTGATGTGGTGAAAGGACCACGTGATGGTTAGAAAAGGACCACAATGTGTGGAGATGAAGTCTCTTTGATCGTGCAATGGCTGAAAGGATCCTAGAGACGATGGGAGTTGTGAGCGGATGCAAAGTAGACTGACATACAGTTCACTCTGGGAGAATATGTGACATGAAAATCTGACCCCTATGAGCTATAGCTAAGAAAGTTGAGTCCCCGATACATGGGTCCATTGAGATGGATTGGTGGAGAAGGTTAACCTTACCCCTCAGGATAAAGAAATATGTGATGGGTTCCAGGTGTCCAATTAAGAGCACTATGTGAGGTACCCCGACCATGTGCTGAGCAATGAACCTAGTGAGCCCCAAGGGAGGCTGAAATGGCCTGAGTCACCTGTGCAGTTTATAGACGCCAGGATGGAAGAACTCAGAGAAAAGAATATGTGATGATAAAGGTTCTTTGGAAGCGCCAAGAGTAAGGTAAAGCCACATAGGGGCCAATGATGGACATGGAAAAGTCTTATCCTGAATTGTTTATTTGCTTGATAGAATTTTGAGGACAAAATTCCTATAAGAGGGGAAGGATGTTACAACCCCAATTTTTGGGTTCATTTGGTGAGAAATGTAATTTCTCATAATAAAGATAAATGAACAAATAATGATGTCTTTTGATTGAATGTATGAATTTTGTTTAAAATAGCCTTATTTTTTTACTTGTGGGCTTTATTGGCTATTGGGCCCAATAACAAGGAAAAGACAAAAGAAACTCCATTATTTATAAGAAATGGAGAAAAGAAAAAAAATGTGGAAACCTCTAGAAGGAAAAAGAGTGTAATCCAAAGGTGGATTTCATGCCTCTTGGGTTCCTTGGGTCCCAAGGAGTCCAAAATTTCAAAGATAAAGCAATAAGAAAAGAAAAGATCAATTAAGTATTTATTTATTAAGAAAGAAATTGAAAACAATGATAAAATGTGGAAAATAAGTGGAAAGAGGTGTAATTAAGTTATCCTTAGTGGAATTTCATATCCCAAGGATTCCTAATGTTAAATGGAATGCCAATGAGGAAAGTAAAAAGAAAGATAAAGAGAAATCCTAAAAAAGAGATATTTTAATAAGAAATAAACATGATAATAAGAAATAATGCATATAGATGCATCTAGAAGGATAATAAGTATCCTTAAAAATGAATATCGAAATCTTTGAGTTTCTTGGGGTCCAAGGAGCCCCAATGGAGAAAAAGAAAGAGAAAATATCAAAATTACAAAATAAAAGGATAATGTGATACATTATTAATGAATTATGTTGTTAAGAAGGAAGTATTTTCTGCAAAAAGGAAATATAATTTCGTGGCCAATGGACTAAAAGCCAAGAATAAAGATAATAATGAGAAGGATTTTCGAATTCCTAAATACCCAAATAATAGAGAATATCAAAAGGATAAAGAAGAGAGAGAATATTAGTTCTCCTTGAAGGAATATGATTTCTTTTGGAAAGGGACCCTTTGAGTCGTTTATAAGCCAACCTATGGCTTCGTTTCCCACCCCTATATAAGGGGTAGAGCCTTGGTTCGAAGGGAAGAGAGAACCCCACGTTCTTCTACTTTCTTCTTCTTCCAAGTTTTCATCCAAACCCTAGCAGAGGGAAGCAATGTAACCCTGGCGTAGAGAGGAGCCCGGGAGGGGTTGTGTTGGAAGACTGGATATGCCCCAAAGTCAGAGTATGATCTAGCCAGCAACGCCATGCCCTAAACGGTGCACCGTAGCAGCAGCACGACTGCACCCGGCAGCTGCAGGTTGCGGGTTGTCCCAACCAAAACCCGACCATCTTGGCCACTTTTTAAGGGTGCTCTGGGTGCGCCCAGGTGCGGCGGAGGCAGGGCGACGACCGGCATGGAGCTTCGAGCCCTAGGGAGGAGAGGAGAAGGGTCGCGGGCAGCTGTAGGCACGTACAGCTAGGACAGCGCGGAGGTAGAAGATGACCCCGGTCGATTGGACAGATATACCCCTCCACGGGTTAAAGAGCTTGCCACTTAGGCAGGGGCAAAACTGACTTTGCGTTATGTTTGCAATCAGCCAACGTTGCATGGAAACTGATGACGTGGCACTCAGGGATTGGTCAAGTAAGTTAATTTTACAAAAATCATAACTCCTTATTCGTAACTCCGATAGTAGCAAATAATATATGTATTTTGCTCAGAAAAATGAGAGGAATTCAATAAAAATAAAGTTAGAAGATAATTCCTCTTGAAATTCGAAAAGTAATAGTAGTTATCAACTTTAATGAATTAAAGATTAAGAAACCCTATTTTGAAATGAATAATGTGTTTAATAGGGTTTAATGGATGATTAAAGTTGGTATTAACCTATTAATGATAAAAAGGAACGTTAAGATCGAAAAGGATGAACTTTGCATGTAATTAGTTTAATTTAGAGTTTCATGTGCAAAAATGTGCTTTAATAGGCCTTGAAACCCTAATATTAGTAGATGTGTTTCCTAATGGCTTTAATTATTCAAAACTATGAATAAAGCTAAGATATGATGTTTCTAAGCTATTTTGAGAATAAAGATTCCTAATTATGGGTAAATCCCCTTAATATAGTAATTAGGGTTTTCTAATGAATAAAAGGTGGATTTAATGATATATAGAGTTCATTTGTGAATTAGACCATAATGAACTATGAATTGATGATAAATGAGCATAATGATCTTGCCATAGATTAAAAGGATAAATATGGTAGTTTTGATATAAAAGAGGCATAATGGGCTTAATTAATGTTTAAGTGTGCCTTTAATCTGAAATTAGGGTTTGTAAGTAATTGTATAGAATTAGGGTTTAAAATAGTAAATGAAGTGAAACCCTAATTGCAAACGAAACCCTAAAATGGATACGGAAACCTTAGGAAGCAATTCCAAGTTGAATAGAAAGAATCTTGATAAAGTGTGTAGTAAATAGAGTACATGTGTTTTTCAGGATTCTTGATTGTGTGGTTGAACTACTTGCTTGGGTTGCTTTCTTGGTTGGAATTGATATTAGCTTGAGAAATCTACTGAATAGGTATGTGGTTACGCTTATGAATAATCGCTCTAGTTTCACGGTGATTCCTGAACATTTTATCGGTTGCTTGGAAATAATTGTTGGATGTCTATTTATTTCATGCAACTATAAAGTGACTATGACTATCACTATAAATGTGCAAACATGACTGGCTGAGATCCTGGTCTACCTCTGTGGCTTTGCAAAGGCTAAAAAGGGTTAACCTAGAGCAAGGTATAGGTTCTCATGAGTTAGAAATTGGGCTACCCACGTGCAGTGCCATGAGACTCTTTAGCATAACATGAGTTAAGGAGTGGGCTACCTATGGGTAGTGCCATGTGATTTAACCCTAGAAACTGGTTCACCTATTAGGTGGGATCATGAGGGGTTTAATGGGGATCTACCATAAGGAAGGTAGCATCCAGGTCCACTGCAGGGACAGCGCAGAGGCTAGGGTATGTAGGGATTGAGAAGTCATACGGAAAATGTAAAGTTGTTTATTTAAATCATAATTGACTAATTACATTGTTATCATAGTTTCACGATTATTGTTTCCCCCACATACCAACTTTATGCTGACTGGCGTTTTGTTTGTCGGCGTTTTAGGTACAAAGTCAAAAGGACAAACAGTAAATTGTCATATTGTGAAATACATGAATTAAAATACAAGGAGGATTAGTTAGAGTAGAATTCATACATGGCTAGAAGTTTAGAAATCCAAGATTTCAAAAGGTATGCAAAGTTTTTATTTTTACCATATTTTAGTATAGTTGGTAGAATTTAATAATTGTTTCTGATTATTTGTCGAACATTTGATCCTGTAAATTGGGATAACGGCTATGACCTTCTGATCTCCCTTAATTGGGGGTTACCGGGAGGTGGGGTCGTTACACGCACACACACACACACACAGATATATATATATATATATATATATATATATATATATATATATATATATATATATATATATAGAGAGAGAGAGAGAGAGAGAGAGAGTGAGGCTAGAATACACTCGAGTGTATCCGGAGCGGAATACACTCAAGTAGTTTTTCATGATGTAATATTTTTTTTGAAAATCTAATCCGTTGATCTTCTTAAACATCTTGTGAACAACTCATACGCAAAATTTGAGCACATTTGGATATGTATATCTCATGCTATGAAGACCACAAAAATTATGCATTTCAAATTAGTTTCGCGCGTCGATTTTGTTGCCCTTGGATGAGTGACTTATACTCATCCAAATGGGCTCAAAATTTGTATGTATCCTAGTTATAGTATGACGGTGAAGATCAATGGTTTACATTTTGCAAAAAATAGTCTTGATATGCAAACACACTTGAGTATATTCGTGTGATCCGTACACTCGAGTGTATTCTAGCCCGACTATATATATATATATATATATATATATATATATATCTGTGTGTGTGTATGTTGTGTGTGTGTGTGAAGAGTATAGGAATGTGATATTGTCTTTCGAGTATATTGATCTAAATTTGAATATATTGATTTATATAAACATTAGAGAAATAAAATGTACAAGATGGTTACTTTTTATGAATCAATATATATATTTTTTGAAAATGTCTTTAAATTATGTTCTATTGTTAATTGTATGTGAAGTTACTCAATTTCATAAATCTATATAGCAAAAAATACATACTTATAGTTTTATACATATTTGCGATCTCAATAATCAGTATATGAGTATTTATTTGTTCATATATATAAGTATGTGGATCTAAACCCAATATTGATAGTATGCTAATATATAAGTGTATCAATGAAATTATATTGGTGGGTTACTTACATGATTAATTGATATGATTGTGATACTCGTGGTTATGGTACATTGGTCATATTTGAATTAGTTAAAAGCCCACAAATTAATTAGAAAGAAAATTGTGTGATAGAAAAAGAACCTAATTCTCAGCACTACTTCAAATAAAACTTATTGATTTTCAAGAAAATATTAAGAACTTTTCTCTACACTTGTAACTCCTCCTAAATTAATTATCAAAACATAATACTTGGTTGAATTTTTTCACATAAAATTCAAGATTTTGACTTTTTTTATTTACATAAGGACATTTGTTTTCATTGTTGCAATAATATTTGATAGGTTTAATGGCCAAACATTTTTCAAAGACCACCAACATTTTTAATTCCTATATAATTGTAACATGTTGTTTAAATGTTGAATAAGGACATGTTAGTGTCTACTAGTTGAGGGGAATGATGCTTCAGCAACTCCACATAGACAATTGACTAGTTGTCCCCTAGTATACTAAAAAGTCAGTTGGTGTGTTGTCATTCTTGGTGTTGTCATTCCCCCTAGGAGAGAACATCTGACTTCTCCAAATAGTAGACCTCGACATGTGCTATCCAGTAACTTTTGAACTCTTCATATTGAAAGTGAAACTAAATATTTTTCATATTGGTAACCCTAGTTTAAACTTTAAAATGTCTTAATATGGAATTCCTTCATTTTTCATGTTGAAACTCTTGGTAGAACATACTTTGTACAATTTTTAAATAACTATGTTATACTGGTCATTTGACCGACTCTTATTTTCCTTGTTGGTCTAAGTAAGATATTATTCCTTATGAATATTCATGGGCATAACTTGAAGAAGAAACATTGGAAGAAACTCAAAGGGGAGGAGAAGAACATCTCAAAAGGTGGCTAAATTCTCCTTATTTGGCAACTTTTTCCTAGGAGCACCCTTATAGTTCCATTTTTCATTTATCTTTATAAACTTGTTGATGTAATTTTTGATTTGTTGAGTAGATATGCAATGGTACTAAATCACATCAATGATAGAACTAGTGGTTATAGAGAATACTTTAGACATATTCAACAAGACCTAAAAGAAAAAAGGTATCATGGGAGAAGGAGAATTAACGTATGGTGGTAGGACTACGGGAAGAATGGGAGTCCATGTGTAAGAATTATGGGTTCACCTATCCAACTGTAGGTTCATGTCCATGATTCAAAGTTGGGGGTTCCCATCCAAAAATGGTGTAATAAATTATATAACATTGATGAATCTCTATTTGCAAAATCTAAACCAAGTAATAAGGTAGTGTAAACCAAATAGAGGCATAATTTTCCCTTAATAAGTTACTAAATAATTGTTGTTTGTATCATCCTAGAATGCATATACACATTGACAATTTTATTATATATGATGGATTCTTACTGCACAAATTACTATATAAACTTATCTACTTAATTTTTAACTAGTTGGTTTTTGTGTAAATTTTTGTACTTCCATTATATGATTGTGTGGGTCGGTGTGGATGTTCCCTAGTCAGTTTCTACTAGGACCAATTCTGAGTAGGAATCCCTTATGTTGACAATAAAGTAAGTGGGTAAGTGTAGATGTTTCATTATTCTAACAATAGAGTGTGATTTTTTTCTCCTACTATGTATTGCTTTAACCATGTCTGATACAATTATAAAAGAGGCAGTTTTGTGGGCTTCGACCAGATTTTTTTTGCAAATTGGATGAATCTTCAGCATTGCATACGTAGATGGTGGTCGACTCAACGAATACATCTGATCAAGTAATTTTGTTGAGTGTGATTGAAGTTCTTGTAAGGATGTTGTCAGATTCCTCTCTTTTGTAGTTTTGTGTTGTTGCTTGCTTCTGGAACTAGTTATTTTTTATGAATGTATGGCCGCATATTAAAATTTAGAGAGTTGATAGAATCGTTTATGAAACTTCAAGGATTTATTTGACATCATTTATCTCATCCATGCCTAGAAACACCTAAATTTTCTCATAGTATCCCAGTCGATGTGGAAGTATTTTGTAATCATATAAGATCCTTAAATTTTGTAAATCTTAATTTATTATCAAAATTGATTTTATAAGCTACAGTTGAAAATTTTGTTAATCTAGACTTAAAGAGAAACTAATACTAATAAAATATCACATTGTTATAATGTTATCTCTATAATATGGTCGATTGAGTTTTTCTAGGAAAATTCGGTTGACCAACATGTACTCAAACAACCAAAAATCTAAAAGTTTTAAAGTGATAATTACAATTGAGTTATCAAATATATGGTTATATTTTAGAATGATCTAAGTTACAAATAAAATACTAGAAATTGTTGCTTCCATCATTTTACTTATCATTGAATTTCTTATCATATTCTTAATAAATACTAAAAGAATTTTTATTTCACCCATCAAGTAGTTTCTCTTGCTAAGCCATAACTATTTGCAACAAAAGCATATATAGAATATCTCATCAAGTTGAACATATCATACATAACTATCATCAATAAGTTAAGATTTGATAAGTTTTATCAAGCAAAATAAGTAACTATCCGAGTACCGGACTCGCTAACTAAGATTGAACCAGATCATTACACTTGTGTAGAAATGTTCTTATAGTATTCCATCATTTTCAAAATGCAAAAGTTCCCTCAAAGTATATTTCTAAAATATGGAATATATATTCCAAAGTTATTAATTCATCAATATTGATGTAGAACTACCATTGATGTTTTCTAAAAGCTACATTTGCAAAATGAAGAACATATTATGCCAAGCATACATAAAACTATGAATAAGCATTAAAGTTTGATGAAACATTAACATAAGATTGAGATATGTGGATTAATCTCTTGAATAGGTACAGAGATACAAAGAAAATATAAAATGAAGAGGGAATCAACCAATACATTGTGTTCATATTGAGCAACATGATGAAATTAGTGTTGAAATCAAAAGAGTAAGGAAGTAGAAAATAGAAAAAGAGTTTTATTGAAGAGGGTAAAAGGATAAAAGATCCCTAAAAGTAGCAATTTAGATTTAGTTACTAATAATATTTGATTTTAATTTGCATAGAACATTTGGAGGGTTTTTCTTATCTTATGAAGGGCCAAACAATTAGCCTAAATATTTAATTTAAGTAAAGAACTAAGAAATAAAGCAATAGATGTTTGACAAAAGCTATGACGATCCACTCCCCTAGTATTTCCCCATTGAAGGAAGGCCATAGGGACAATGATCATCATACCATTTTTCTAGGATCCAAATTTTAGAAATAATAAAATAATAAACAATAATTGTATTTCATAAAATTGTTTGATAAACTAGATTCTAGATTTCTCCTCATAGGAATTTAAATAATTTTCCAATATGAAAATACTACATGAAAGGAAATATTATCATTACATGGAAGAAGATAGCATGAATTAGTATCTAAAAAATACTCCTTATGACTTTTTCTTTGTGATCTTCAATGATGCATTGATTTTTAGTAGCTTTTCACATACTATTTTATAGGCTTATTTAGTGTATATGTTCACTTTGAGATATGTTTTAAGTTTTTTACATCATGATCCTGATAATCACTATTGCATCATTCATTTAGTAATTATATAGAATAATGTTAATTTATGAACAATAATCTTAGACTTATGTCGTATTTCCCTCACTTCGGTTGATTTGATCACTGAAGAACTACTTGGTGCCACCGACCCACGTGTTGGTGGTATCGACATATCACGATCCTAAGCAAGATAAAGCAGATAGAATCGGTGCTACCGATAATATTCTTGATGCTATTGAGAGAGGTTTCAATGATACTGAAGCCCATGCTTAGTGATACCAACTCATAGTCCAGAGAGCATCAATACTTGAGATTATTTGTCTTGATACCACTGACCCACATGACGGTGGCACTGACCTCGTCATCAAAACCTCTATGACAAACAACTTTGTACAACCGACACACATGTTAGTAGTACGACACAGGTCAAGGAGACACAAATTAGTTAATCACTTGGTGCCACTGACACCCCGCTAGTGTTATCAACGTTGCGTGACCAGAGCATATCTGAGATTAAGTAAGATCCAACAACTATTAATTAAGGAGGGCAAAAGCCTCCCTTATGACCTAGGGAGTGTGGCCACATAATAATTATCACATATTTTCATGGAGTAGAGTTGATAGAGGAGAACAAGGAGATAGCCTTTGACTAGACACTTTGGGCACTTCTAAAGGATGGATTTACAGCTAGAAAGTTGTAGATCCGGATCTTCATCAGAGGGGATCACCGATAAGACTTCTCTATGGATTTTTATATCGATTTCCTGATGTTTAGCATGTTTTTCTTGTACTCTTCTTGTTGTACGATGATGACAATCATGCAAGGCTAAACTCCTCTATTCC
Organism: Alisma plantago-aquatica; assembly: GCA_963693085.1. Taxonomy (NCBI): domain Eukaryota; kingdom Viridiplantae; phylum Streptophyta; class Magnoliopsida; order Alismatales; family Alismataceae; genus Alisma; species Alisma plantago-aquatica. Next base: position 330,937,281 of record OY856409.1, read on the forward strand.
TTAGGACTCAGAAGTAGCTCGAGAATACATTGTACTTTAATTCTATGAGCTAGTAATTTACTTCCATTGTTCTTGACATGAATATATGATATCTTCATTGATTTTTTGTGCTTGATCATCATAATATAAGTTATAGACCACTAATTTCTTTGGGAGATGTATTAGGAGTCCTACAAGTTTTAGATTCACAATCTTATATTGCACTTTCAGAGAGGCTTTTTTCTGTGAAAGAATAACCTAGAGATTTGCATCTGAACTAAGTCCTAAACTGCTACAGGAGTGGAGTTTGTCTTAGTTTAGGTAGTGTATTATGTTGCGGGAATGGGTAATGCTTGCTACTAGTCTTTAGCCCAGAGTAAATGGTGAATGATTATTAATAAAAAGGAATTCAAATACGGTGCATGTTGTGGTGAAATCATAAGTCCTAAGGAACCCATCCATTTTTATCCCAACTATGTTAATTTAGGTTTAATCATTTTCTCTTAGTTTATTATCAACCAATCGACTCTTATACTAGGCCTACATGATTTGATTTTAGTAATTAGTAGTTTCTGGTAGATGATTCCCTAAGTTCGACACTCATATGTTATAGGCCTTTAGTACAACACATGTATACTTGCACTTTGCAAACACAATTTGCTCGTATCAAATCTCCATATCTTCCTTCTTTATATAAGTCAGATACCTAAAATGCCAACAAATGAAACATGTGATCATTATATTCCTATTATGTACATGGTGTATACAAAGGTGTGCATGTATGACTATCGATATATATTACTCAAAAATCAAATAGTTGTACAAATGAACTTGTATTTTATTTGATATTTTAACACATGCTACACGGGGTGTAGTCATTTCTATATCCATCACTGGACTTATATGATCTACCCTTGGTAGGTCATATAGTGGGTTCAAAATATTATGATATATATTTTGTGATACACATAAGCATCATATTTGAACTAGAATTAAATAAACATCTAATCAGTTGAACTGAAGAATCAGATATTTTGAAGGTCATTCAAAAATCCATCAACAATCGATATGATTGAGTATTAACGAATTAACCATGTACCTTCCATGAAGAAACCATACTACACTTTCCATGTACTTGAAGCATGTATGTAATCCCAAACAACAAAGTGTGGAACAAGCAATCAGTCAATATGTAAGTATGTATAATGCTAATGTGTGACCATGTACTCATCTGACTTTAATAGTTGTCTACTCTAGGTCTAGATCCCATGGATCTTGGTTTATAATGATATTAGGGTTAGGTTTCAAAACCCTAATTTTCATCTACAATGTCTAACGAGTTTAGAAACTAAACAGTGATCATTATCATCCTAATATTACTTATTTCTTGAGATTACATTTTCATTTAACAATATCACCTTATATCATAAGGTAAATGAAGCCAACACATCCAACATCCAATTGATCAAATCTAGGGTTTTTATATGACGACAACCTTATATTCATGCATTGGAACATATATTTTGAACTAGGAACAAAATAATGCATCAAAACTATTTTATTTGGATTCTACATATTTTTCCTGATCAATTTGGTATATAATCTGACTAACATCAGAGCTAGGATATAATTTCTATAATTATTGCAATATGGACATGAATGGACCAACAAGAAATTGCATGTCTGTAGATAAAACCTATTTCTATTACAAACTAGGGTTGGGTCTAGGTAAATGAGCACCCGCCACCTCAACACCCTAATCTAGTGTGGGTCAGCCTTCCATAGAGGTCTTAAAGACCCTATTCTCTTGTGAATGAGATGTGTCATGAACTCTACAAAAATTTGGTCTATTTGCCTGATGGATTTTCTTCTTCCTTCTGTGGCTCAAGTTGTTGCTCCAGCTAGCCATGCCTAAGGTTAACTAGAAGATTGACTCTCAGATCCAAGGCATTATGGAGTCCACTGAAGCTAGAGCCACATCTAGTGGGATCTGGAAGATTTGGGAAGCCCTTGGGTTGAGCCATATGGAGGATGGGAGACTGGTACCGAGGCAGAAGTTCCATGTTGTAGAAGAGATACATGGAGAGAAGGTGAGGAGAATTTAACTTATTTGTTTCTACTCTGAAGGTTGGGAGAGGTCTGCACTATCCTTATGAATATCCCATCATTCTCATTGTGGCCCGAGGTGGTCAACAACCTTGACCTCCTCCTCTCAGTCAAAGTAAGAATAACTAAAGAAGACTATGAGCTTAGCAGAGGTTTACAAGGTCATGTAGATGTAATTGAAGGTTGTGTGGAGATCTAGGAGTCTTGGCAAAACTATCGGGGTCCTTTTACATTTGTCCACTGTCAAGAGTCCTATGATACTCCAAGTATAGACCCTTTTTGATCTTTGACTGGAAATGATCTCATCATATTGTCGGTTTTAGGACTTCTAGGGATCGCTGACATCATTAGGATAAGATGAGTTAGTTGGTGAAGATTTTCAATAGTTTGGTGAAGATTTGGTTGAGGCACTACTATAAAAATTCTTTTTACAACTAGAAAAATCATAATAGTTCTACCGGTTGTGTTGTAGTTAGCATATTTATTACAATGAGTCTATTTATATGTTGTTTATTATATATTTTATACAACTCAAGTTATATACAATAGGCTAAACTCGTTATAGCATACATAATACTACAACATGCGCAAAACTATTATAATAGACTATAATATCACAACATGCTCAAACTCATTGTAAAATATCATAATTACACAACATGATGTAACTCATTGTAATAATCATATATGCTAAATCATAGTAATAGACCATAATTATATAACATACTCTAACCCATTGTAATATGCCATAATCACACAACATGATTTTACCTGTTGTAATAGTTACATATTATAATAGACTACAAGTACACAACATGTTGTAACTCATTGTTATATACCAATATCACACAACAGACTTCAACCCAGGTGCAGAGCCAGAGGGAAAGTAGAGGCCACACCCTCCATATATATATATATACATATATATACACACATATATATACATACATATATATACATATATATACATATGTTTATTTATATATATATTATAATATATGTATTATATAACAGATACAAGATAGAGGTTGCTAGTGCCGGAATGGCACACAATTATTAACTATACTTGTAGGTCGTTGGTTTGATATTGCATCTAGGCGTATTTTCCTTTTTATTTTTTCAATAGGTGTATACTCAATTCATTGTATATGCACAAAATAGAATGCATGTGGTGCATAAAATAAAATTGGATCGATGATTTGATTTTTTCTTTACTTCCATATGGTCTCAAGATCAAAACTAGTTCCTAGATGTATTTTATTTTTTGTCTCAAAATGTTGTATAAAACACCCTTATTACAATATGTGTATTTAATGAGCTATAATATGCATTAATGGTTGTATAATATATATATATATATATATATATATATATATATTACAACATACGCAACACATCTTGTATTAAGAAATCTCCAATAAGATCAAACCATTTAATACAATAGTTGAAACATGTTGTAAAATGAAAAAAATAGTTTTTACAAAAAAACATTTTCGGTAGTAGTGAGATAAGACTGAGGTATGTTCAACCTCTTATATGCGAGACTCTAAGAGAGAGTCCAGCCGCGGTCTATGCTCTCGACTCTTCCTGAGACCCAGGGTTTGGGTCTGGGTTCAGGTCTGAGTCTGAGGGTGATAAGACTCTTAAAAAAAGGTTATTCTTTTATTAGATAAAAGCCTAAATAATTAAAGTATTTATCTAGGCCATGCTTTATATCTTCAACTGATCCCAGACTTTGGTATTATCTTCAAACATCCACCATTAAGCAAAAGATACAACCTTAAATTAATCTTCAATTTGCCTAAACGTGGTTTCTATGCAAAGTCTAGGCTATTCTTCAGTAATTACCGAGGTCACGTGATAACTTAGGATATTGGGGGTTTTCTTCCATGATCTAGTAATATGATTATCAACCAGCTAAAATTATTATGAGCATTTAATATGAATCTGAAATATGGAATTCCCAATTTGTATCCCAAGGACTTATTTGTAAACTTAAAAGTGGTTGAAACGGGTTTAGCTTGGAACCTGGAGAACATGGCTCGAACCTAGGCCTTCTAACAGATCCACAAGCTTTGCCATATTCTTAATTACAAAATGAAGGATTTAAACACTATAATATCTTAACTAAAGTCTCATATAGACATGTTTGTTTAATATTTCTTTATTTTCTTGAATTAAAGACTTCATCTAGATCTAAAGTTCAAATTCATCAACATGGGCCATATCCTTTCTTCCATTATTCTACTTTGATTCTTACATCATATTCTTGAATTACATCTAGTACTTCCTAATTGTAAAGTCGTTACAACAACATGGTATGTTTCTTTACTTTATTAGTTTAATATAGCATGGTGTATGTAACTTGTTTTGATTCAATTTTACTATTTAAGGCTTTAATTTGTATAGATAATTCAAGTATATATATATATATATATATATATATAGAGAGAGAGAGAGAGGGTCAGGCTAGAATACACTTGAGTGTATTCGGAGCAGAATACACTCGAGTGTATTCGGAGCAAAATACACTCAAGTAGTTTTCATGATGCAATATTTTTTTTCAAAAATCTAATCCATTGATCTTCTTAAACATCTTGTGAATAGCTCATACACAAAATTTGAGCAAATTTGGACATTTATAGGTCATGTTATAAAGACCGCAAAAATTATGCATTTCAAATTAGTTTCGCGCGTCGATTTTATTGCCCTTGGATGAGTGACTTACACTCATCCAAATGGACTCAAAATTTGTATGTAACCTAGTTATAGTATGTCGGTGAAGATCAATGGTTTAAATTTTGCAAAAAAAAGTCTTGATATGCAAACACACTTGAGTATATTCGTGCGATCTGTAAACACACACTCTCTCTCTCTCTCTCTCTCTCTCTATATATATATATATATATATATATATATATATATATATATATATATATATATAACACTTGAGTATATTCGTGCAATCTGTACACTATATATATATATATATATATATATATAGGAAGAGCATGTTACAACTATTAATAGTGAAATGAAAAAATATATATTAGTTATTATTTCATGAAATTATGGCCTCAAGTTACATTTTAGAGTGTTGAGAGAATCGTTATGCAACTTCAAGGATTGAGTTGATATGTTTAAAAGAATTGAGTGCAAATGAGTAGCAAAAAATTTGTATCCATCAACAAGATGTAATTTCTCATTTCCTCTTCTTTCTATTGTTATTTTCAATTTAATGTGCCTAACATTTAAAAAAAATTGAGGACATCAACAACATCATTACTTTGGACACATACAAAAGACTCTGATAATAAATAAGGAGGTATATTAGGCAAGTTGTTTTAGGTGTCCAAATCATATGACGATGAGGAAAGAACTTGGCCGAGTATGAAGTCAAGTATTTTAAGCTATTTCATTTTGAAGAGAAAAAAAAAACTACAAGGAGCATTAATTGTGTCGGATATACCTATTCAAGACAGCAAACTAGGGTTTAGAATTTGCTAGTCCCGTGTGAACAGGACCTAGTCTACACCCCCTACTGGATCAAGACAGCAAATCAAGGTTTAGAATTTGCTAGTCCCGTGTGAATAGGACGTAGTCTACACCCCCTACTAGATCAATGCTACGTGTTACATTTAGTTAATCTTAACCAACAAATTTAATTGCACTACACACATGTCAAAAGATAAACAAAGGTGTAGTCTAATCCATACTCACACGAGACTAGCAAATCTGAACTCGCAAATGAGCGCTCTATGTTGAGAGGGTTAAAAACTTAACATTTTTCCAGAGGATCGAGATCCACTATTTTGAAACTGTAGCTCTGAACATGTTGTATTTAATTCCTGTCGTGAAAGTGCCCAATTATTTCTTGGAAAAAACAATTTTAACATACTTTTACAAAAAATATTTACCAACATAGCAGACTTTGTAAAATATTTCCCTTGTAAAACACGCCACTTAAAGTGGTGTTTTTATATGCAAGATTGAAAAACACCAAAAATATTGACATATTTACTTTTCAATAAAAAAATTGAAAAGCGTCTCATTAAGTGGCGCTTTCAACTTCACGTTCCATTAAGTGCAAGTTGAAAGCGCCACTCCATGTGACGTTTTTCAATTTTTAAATTTTTTTTTTCAAATTTTGTTATTTAAAAGTAAACAAGTGAATCATTGTGGCTCTTTTCAATTTTTGATACAAAAAGTTCCTTATGAAAAATATTTTGCAAAGTGTGTTATTTTAGTAAATATTTTTGTAAAAGTGTGTTAAACTGTAGCTTTTAGGGGTAGGTAAGGTGAAAATTATAACAACCCGTAACAACATATTAGAAGCTTTTCCAGGATATGATCTCCGGGAGATATTGTATGGCAGAAACTATATTTTGAAACCTAATCAACTTGCGTACGTCGCGGGGACTCGCGTATGCGAGCGATGAGTTTTATCCGGTAGAGTTTTGGGTGTTAGTGGACTATCAACAGGAGGCGTGGGAGAAGAAGTGGACCGGGTGACTGCCCTCGTGCATCGCGTATGAGGTGGTAGGGATGGAAGGAGAAGAGATCTTGTTCAGAACAAATGATGGGATGAGGGTCGGATGGTACAATCTCCATTGCGGTACGGTGCGGATCTTGGGCAGCAACAAAGGCTACCCAGTTGCGGACAGTGACGATGACCGGGACGTTGATGCCAAGTATGAAAACAACCTGATATCGTGTCTTGGCCGAAAGTATTTTGACAATATGAAGTACTACCAGGTCCTACCGGCTTCTGTGGCCTTCTACAATGACAACGTCTTGACAACAGCTGGTCTGTTCCGCAAGGAGAGGGAGATCATTCAAAATGTCGTTTCAGATCGTTGACGTGGTAAAATCCACTGTCATTGAGAAATTTTTTTGTCAAAGAGGAGTTGGAAGAGGTGTTTTTACTTGTGTAATTCTGATTGTTTGTGTACTATGTCTACGACAATTGTTGTATATGTTTGGAAAAAAAACTCAAATAGCATACTATTGTATAAATATTTATGAGAATACATATTTTTTAACTTATTTCCCGAACTAGCACACTTTCAGCCTAAAATGTCATTTTAGTTGGCGTTTTACTGTTGCGGGATTAGAAATTAAGCGTCATACAATGTGTCGTTTTCAAACTTAAAGTCCTAAAAGCGCCAAACAATGTGGCGTTTTCTTGGTACGCGTCAAATAAAGTGACTTTTTAGAGTAAAGTGTCAAATAAAGTGGTGTTTTAGCCTAAAGCGCCACACAGGCTGGCGTTTTAGGAGGACAACCCAGCTGCTGTAACCGCCAAGACCACGAACGGGGTTGTATGGCCGGAGATGACAAGGACTTGCCGCTAGCTTTCGCCGTGTACGACCGCGACGGTGACGTCGTCATCACTGCCCAAGAGATCCATGTCGTGTTGTGCAGGGTCATGGGGATAGCTACCATCACACTCGCCGACTGCAGAGACATGGTCAAAGCCGTAGAAAGGGACGGTGACGGCGTCGTCGGCTTCCATGACTTCGCAGCCATGATGATGGCTTGACCGAGCTAACATGCATGCTCGCTGATTTCAGAAAATGTACTGTTAGTTCGGAAGACAGCGGGATTCGTTGCCAGATGCCCTTCTCTTGACACATATGCGGGATTCGAGACCAGATTTCTCTGTCTAGCCTATTCCACATATGGAACTTGCTGGAAATTTCTTAAAACACAAATACAACATACTTTTCAATATATACAAACAAGCCATGGCATCTATCCAAGCTGCGCGTACAGAAGTTTTCTAGTTAAGTAAAAACGCCAACCAGTCTAGCGCTTTACGCTAAAACGCCACTTTATTTGGCGCGCACCCAGAAAATGCCAAACTCTTTGGCGCTTTTAGGACCTCAAGCTTGAAAACGCCACATTGTATGACGTTTTCTAACTCCGCAACAGTAAAATGCCAGTAACAATTAGTCGAAGAACACCATGCATTGATGGGTGTTGAGGACCCATATTGACTTTCATGAGATCTTTTCTTGTAGACGGTACAGTCATATATTTTTCCCCGATTCGTTATTTTATGAGTTTCTCAAAACGAGGTTCATAAAAAAATAGAAAATCTAATAATTTTTATTTCTAATTTAATAGTAATTTTTGAGTACTAATCAAAATTCTACTAAAATATTCTAAAAAAATTAATAATACATAATAATAAAATCGAAATTTAATTAAAGTGGCACTTTATGTTGAAAGTGTGCTAGTTCGGGAAATAAGTTGAGAAATGTGCTATTCTGGTAAATATTTATACAATAGTGTGCTATTTGGATTTTTTTTCCTATATCTTTTATCCACTAAAATTGGTTTTGTTCTAATTTCTAGAGATGAGTCGATATCATCTGCAGTTGTCGATCGTCATGTCTTTTATATGTTTCTCATATTTTGGTTTGAAGCTATTAGTATATTAGCATTGATAAGAGGATAGCAAGATGAAAACATAAGTCGCAAAAGAATATATAACATAACTTTATATACAATCGTCGTTCAATTGTAAGACTTACAAAAACGTAAGTGATCCAATAGGGGGTTGTTAGATAGAATGAGAAGTGAGTACAGGAGCAACTCCCCATAACTTAACGCAACCCAGCTGCATCCAACATTTTGCGGTCCATCCAACGTAGATTCTACGTCACGACAAATATATGTCCATCTATAAACTTAACACAACCTATTTTCAAATTCTATAAACTTTCTTTTATAAATAACATTATTTTCAATATGATCTTAAGTAAGAATGACAAATATAAATACATTAAAATAGGGTAATTTTATAAAAATAAATGACACTTTCTTATTTTTATAAATATATCTCATTGTTACATAATTGACAAGTTATTTTTTATTAAACATATTAACAACTATACCAAAAAATACATACATTAATGTCAATTGGCTAACCATTACTTTACACCAATTTTATAATGATTAAATAAGAAACTAATATATAATTAATAATATACTTTATGATCTATAATTAATTGTATACTTTATGAAATGTCAAATATATTGTATCATGTATAAATAAATAATTAAATATATAATAACTATAACCAATACATAGTTCTACAGTTAATGAGGAAAAATAAACTAGTAACTATAATTATTTGTATACTTTATGAAATATCAAATATTGTATATAATATATAAATAATTATGTGTGCAACAAATATAACAAGTACATTGGTAATGAGAAAATAAAAACCAATATCTATAATTAATAATATACTCTATGAGATATCAATAGTGTTATATTATGTATAAATAATTAAATCTATAACAAATATAGCAACAACATAGTTTATAGGTGTATATGTTTAGGTGTGCGGATGTATGTTGACTCTTTTCTATTACGAATGTAATATATGCTAGGAAAGATAACTTCAAATGAAATATGATATTCTTAGTAGTACATGGTATCATAATAAATTTACTAACAATATTTTTAAAATATATGTATTGTTTTGAAATTTTATACATAAATAAATATTTATTCAAATAATGTAATATCGTGTATCTTATGAAATTAATTCTTAAAATTATACTTCTATTTATAAGTTGTGCAAATATTATTCCTCTAAATTATTTATATTATTTTATTATGATTTTAAAGACAGCGGACTTTTTATATTTACCTAATTTTCAGTACAACATAGACATGACAATCCTAATAATTTAGTGAACAATATATTGTCACAACACTTATTGATTTATTAGATAAAATTAATAAATAGGTTTAACACCATCATAATTATCTTTATTTTACAGAAAATTGCTAGTGTTATTTTCTTGATTTTTAAATAATAATAGTAATTGCTACGTGGTACTACTTATATATTCAATTTTCTCAACTTTATGTTACTTTTTAATTACTTGAGTTGTCAAATTCATCAAGTAGGAAATTACTTGTTTGATCTTAAAAATATATAATAATCCACACACATCCCTATTTCAAACTCATCTTAAATGTATAAAAATCATAAATGTATATAGAATGTTATAATATACATACACAATAATATATATACACAGACCTAAAATTAAGTACTCCACTAAGTGATGAATTATGTCTTCAGACTCCTTTTTCATTTATGTAAAGATCCATCTATTTTCCTCTATAGATACAACTAAATAGGTCAATTAAGACATGTCGACACTTAATATAAATTCTACATATTTGCTTAACATCACTTTTATTTGTACCCCCCCTTCATCATGGGGATGGCTCTGCCACTGTATAGAGCTAGGTCTCTCTGCGAAGGTTCTTAAACAACATAAGTTTATCAGTTGCAAGTAGTAAAATCAAAGAAAGGACAATATAAAATCATTAATTTTGATAAACATTAAAGCTATGAGAATGTAGGAAAAGTTAATTAGTGACACTTTTCTAAGCTATAGGACCCATGTCTCCTCTTGTGTGTATAGTTGTTAGTCGTAGGATAGCAACTCGTATTTTTTTAGAAATACTCAGGATCTAGAAGCACCCCTAATGGGGAAATAGATTTTCCAATTCAATCATGATAACTGGATACCACATCACCTATATCACGTGCTCTCTTGACAATTCCTCCTTTAAATGTTTCTATGTTAAACACCCCACAGAATGATCACACTAAGTGATGGATTACTTGCTCTTCGCTCCAACAACAACAAGCCCAAAAAACTCCATGTTTCTTCTCTGGCTCTTGTAGCAAAACCTGGCTAGGAACTGAGTGTTATCTCCCCTTAATAGTTAGGTTACGTCTTGTTTTATTGGATGACTCCTTACCTCTTAAATTGGTTGACAGCTGATTGCATTGCGTCTTTCTACCGCACTGGTCAGGCAAATGGAAAATCCGATCAGCTGACCGGCCTTTAAGTGGCACGGACGATATGTTTTTGGACACCCGATTGGAAGGTGAATCGAATTACTCTCTGTCTAATGAATTTTCTAGAGAAGGAATGGGTTGGCCGACTGGCATGACGGGTCATCTGATCAGCAACACACCCAAAATTCTGGCCGTTAGTGACTGTGAGGGGGAAAATTCCATGTGACTGACCTATGAGGTGGGTCAGCCAATCGATCAGGCTCCTCTCAAGGGCATTGTGCTACAAGTGAGTCGACCACTCAATGAGGAGCGTCGGCCTACTGGAAAGCCTCCAAAATGATGATGCTACTGATTTGGGGAGGATCAATTTCAGTCGTTTGATCAGCAAGATGGGTCGACCGACTGAAATGTCCACATGAATTTCAACTGATGGACTGGTGAAGTGGGTCGCCCAATTGTATTGAGCTTGGGAGGATCCCTTGGCTGGTCAGGCCAATTGGTCGACTAGGGGAACCAGTTGCCCATCCAACTTGACTAATTTGTGTTGAATTGTTCCTTAATATCTTCCAATCCCTTCTGAACTTGAGACATGAATTTGAGATAGGACTTCTATCATGCTTTCAAGCTAGGTTCTTATTTTCTCTACATAAGAAATATAATCAAAACCTTAATAATTTAAGAACAAAAGCAAAATAATACAACTAAGCAAAATAAAAAAAGAATTGACTACATGGAATAAGCAAAACTAGCCATGAATGTGCAGTGAAAATGTGATGATCATCCATTCTATTTCTAGAAATTCTATCTATTTGAGGGCAATTAAAGCAATATTTATTATAGAACTATATAACTTTTTACCATCAATTTTCAACAGAATTTTATTTACATATATCATGATAATTCATACAAAATGATTATGACATTCAATTCAGAGGAAATTTGTTTAATTACCCAACCACATAGATGTACAATTGATTATTTTGTTGAACTTTAGTCAGGAATTAACTTCAAATATTTGAATCAGTAGTATGGCGAAATGAGGTGTGTCTGGGTTAGGGGGACAAGTGGCCAGTGATGGTGGCATGCATGGCCGGGGTAGGAGGAACTAAGAATCACATTTTGATCGACATTGGGAATCATAAGAAGGATCCAGACAAATAGGTCAAATTGGGAGGGACACAAATGAAAGGCATTAGGGTTTTGATCCTAGTAGTCATGATTGATTTCCATTTTGTCAGGATGTGAGGATCCTCATATGATGTCTTCATTGATTGTTTGGAGGTCATCTCTAACCAAATAACCGACACAGATTTCTAGTCTCTAGTAGGATCAAACCCTAAAGACTTGAAATCTCTAAATGGAATGATGGCAGGGATCCATAATGGGAAGGGTAGAAAATAAAGGAACTTCTACCAAGAAAACTACTAAAGCATCATCATCCTTTAGTAGCTTCATCACCCCATCTAATATTCCATCAGAGCATACGTTCTTTTTGGAAATTCTATATGAAAGCAACCTTGATATATTTGATATCATGCTGAAGATTATTGATGGAAAGCATGCTTTGGCTATAAACCCATATGTGGAAGAAGACTTGGCAAGACAATAGCGCTACACCGTCGTCACAAGGATAGTTGACACAGATACAAGATACATGACTATGAGGGATCAGCTCAAGAGCCCTATGGAATTTGATGGGTTGATTCAATATGTATGAGATAGATCTAGGACACAACGTCATACATCCCTAAATACCTAGTAACATGGGTTAGAATATTGGATCTCCCATTATATCTATGTGTACCTACAACGTTCGATTACATAGGCCTAGACCTTAGGAGTTTAGTGAAGGTGGAATCACACATAATGGCAAGATAAACAAACAAATTCACCCAATTAGTCATGGAGATTGATACTTCAATAATCTGACAACAACGGTCACGTTTAATGATCTGAGTATCAAACTGCATATGAAGTTTTTCCATATTCATGTTTGATATGTGGGAAGCTAGAGCATTATCCAAAGTTCTGCCCAATGAGGAGGAACACGTGTGACAAGCCTGAAAATGAGAAAGAGAATGGTACTAAGGTGGACCCGCCAAATGCAATATCATCTAAGTAGAACACGCAGCGACGATGCAACACAACCCACAAAGCAAAAACAAGACATGAGGGCAAGAATCCATCTGACACCCCCTTACAAACCACACATTTGCTAATCTTGTAGATAATAATGCATTGAATGTGGTGGAGGGCGCCCAAGAAGTCCCACAAGTCAAAACTGGGAAAGTGGATAAGGCAACCAGAATCTCCAAGATGTGGGAAGAAGAAAATAGTGATTGTCAATGACAAAATATAAGTGTTTAAAGACCTAAATGTAAATCAAGAACAAGCAGTTGGAAATGGGGTAGTAAAAAGGATAACCAAACCCAAGATCATACAGTGTTGAACCCAGACGTTGATGAGGTGATCGAAGAAGTCATAGTCATGGTCGACAACAATGAGGAGACTGAAGCAGTTGTAGAGAAATATATAACATTAGAGGGTTGAAAGACACCAAACGGGAATACCGAGAATGAGAAGAAGCAGACAGCTTATTCCATCATGGTGAACAATGCTAACAAACCCTCAGATGAGATATAAAACATGGACAAAGATATAGAGAATATAGAAAAGCCCATCATAATCCCCACATCCCTTCCCCCGAGAAGAAAAAATCAAAGGAATGGGTCCTAAATTAAAGCATGTCAAGAACAAACCCCCCCTATGAACGACGTATGAAGAGCCAGCAGTTAATTTAAGAAGTTCAAGAAGTGAGTTAAGCAATGACAATGAAAACCAACACCCAAGTCAGACTGCTCAGACCTGATGTGTTTGAGGCCTAACTTTTCTATCCTCCCCTATCATCTATTCTTTATGTTAGATATGCTTTGTTGCAAGATGAGATATATTTTATGTTCATCAACTCAGAAACATGCGGAGTCCTTAGATATACAATCTCTATGAATAAACCAAGAATTATATCTATTCTGGAGCTCAAGATCAATTTCCCTACCCTACCAGAACTATTAAAAGCAGGATTTACTCTATCTCATCTAGTGGATGCTAGGGGATTCACGAGCGGCATCTGGGTTTGTTGGAAGGAAGACAACTATAGTGTTAGAATTTTCAACAACCACCACCAATTTCTTTCACATACATGAACCCTCATATATCTATTAGAAATCTCCTTTGCAAACACCAGATCGAGATGGGAAACGTCTTTGAGAAACCTCATATTGATGTGGGGGAATATAACACCACACTCCTACCGTGTGAGAAGAGTGGAAGCAAGTTTTTTATTACAACGAAGCAAGCACCATCAGTAATGCTCTGATGGAAGTTGGTATGGGTGACATGGGGTTCATAGGAATGAATTCACATATAAACATGGTTTACTTTAGGAATTACTAGACTGAGCCTTTGCCAACAACCTATTTATTGAAAAATCCCTTAATTCATGGTTGAAAATCTTCCTAAAGCATTCTTTGACCGGTGTATTATTCTGGTGAGATCGATGTCAAGTGAATGCTCCAGAGTAATTCTTTATTAAGGCATCATGGTCCAAGGACTCAAGGCTTGACTCAATGCTTGAAGGTCAATGGGAGGACACCCTACAATGGGATGCCCAACTCAAAAAATAGATCGGTCAGGAAAAGAGGAGGGTGATCTGAAACCTCTAGCTTTTACAAACTAAATTGGAAAGAAACTACAATGAAATTATAGACAACCTTTGCATAGATGAGCAAGCATAATACAACAATATAGTTAAAATGGAAGAGGAAGATTGGAAGAAGAAAAGCCACATCAATTGTCTTGAAAATAGCAACAATAACACCAGGTTATGTTAAACGATGAAGATGATGCAACACAGTAAACATGCTAAAGGATCACACTGGTGATTGGATCACAGAGGATGATGACATCCACAACATGATGTGCAACCACTTCAAAACTCTGCTCACCGCCCCTTAGGAGATTGACTTGTAGGGTATTCCTATTTCATCAGGGACAACTTGCGATGGATCAGAGAAGGGATTTTGTAGCTAGACCCACAGGAGCAGAAAACTACAAAATTTTGAAATATACCAACATGTACAAGGTATCATGCCATGATGGCATAGATGACAACTTCCTAATGGCTAATAAGTCTACTGTGAAAGAGTTTGTCTAGAAACTCATTACTAAAGTAAAATCTGAGAAATGTATCAATGAGTCCTTGTGTAATACGACCATAGTTATAATACCTAAGATACCATGACTTGATGTGTGTGAACACTCTAGACCTATCTCGTGGAATAACATCGGCCTAAAACTTACTTCCAAGTTGATTGTCAAAAGACTCAAGAAATTTCTTCCCAATTGGGTATCATTGGCTCAAAGTTCTTTTGTCACAGTTAGATGGTTTTTTGATAGCATTGTTGTGGCACATGAAATCATCCACAAGATGCGAAGGAGAAATTACGCAAAAATCATTCATGGATATAAAGGTTGATCTCTTCAAAGCATATGACAAAATGTTGTGGGAATTTGTGGAAGATATACCGAAGATACTAAATTTCCCTAAGACCATTATCAAGTGCATTATGGGATCTATCTTGGGAGGCACTTCTTCCATCATTTAGAATGGGAAAGCGGCAAGTTCCTTCTAAGCATCCAGGGGGCTCTAGAAAGGGGATCCCCTCTCACCATACCTATTTGTTCTCTACCTTGAGGGGTCAATACAGAAAATTGAATAGATGGTTGGCAATGGAAATCGATGAAGTTAACCCGCGAAGAGAGCTTCTATCTCACATCTTTTCTTCACAAATGATATGTTTGAGTTTGATCATGCCTCATCCAGTCAAATTAAGAGTATCCTAGAGTATTTCAAGGGCTTTGGTCTTGTTGCAAGGCAACACATTCCATCAAAAAAAACATCCATTTTGCTAGAAGTGTTCCAAGAAGAGTTAGGAGAAGCATATGATGGGTCAATAGTTTCACCCAAGTTGATGACTTGGGTAAGTACCTTGGGACTTCTTCACTTGAGAGTCAATGCATGATAGGTATGGGGAAGTTTTGAACATGGGGTCATTGAAAATCAATGTTTGGTCTGCTAAGAGACTTTCTCTGGCTAGTTTCATCTATCTTGCCCAGTCCACACTGAGTGTTATAACCAGTTACATTAGGCAAACAACCATCTTACCCCTGAAGGTATGTGACAGAATAGATAGTAATATAAGAATCTTAATTTGAGGAAGGGGAAAAAATCACATCCATGCTTGTTGATTGCATGGAGTAAGCTGATGTGCAACAAGAATTTAAAGGTCAACATGGATTCAACCTTCAAAAAGAATAGATCCACTACAACTATTGTTTGCAAACATAGCAATGGAGATCGGATGGGTGGTGAGGGAAGAAAGATCCATGTTGAAAGTGGTGTTGAATTCGATTTAAAGGACATTGAATAAGTTGTGAATCTAGCATGCTAAAAAGGCCTTAACAAAGGATTATAGAGATTGGTTCATAATTACCAAGATAAGAAATCTAAGAAAGACCTAAAGACAAACCAAAGTTTGCCAAGTGGATCATTAGCATCTAAAGGAAGATGAACATATATTGCATGATCACTAATGTTCAAGGAGAGTGCAACCATGTGGCAGATAAGGTAGCCAAGCACCTTCAAAAAACTAATAGTGATTTTACTTACTATAGCAAACCACCTGAAGAGATACTTAACTTGTTATAGTCAGAGTCATGTAACTGTAGTAGTACCATATTTTCTTCTAGCCCAAATAGTGTAATTTGTAGCAACTTTGAAAATTTGCTTGCAAGAGGAGGGCGAGATGAATCAAAACCTCCTGACTTTCCCTAAAAAAGTATGATTTATCTAACCACTCATCTCAAGTGTTAAACACCTAAAGTAGCCCAAGAATTGATCGCCATAAATCCACCCCAAACATTGAGAAACCATTCCTTTTCTCTTCCTTTCAACTCAAGAACCCTAGAAAAGGAGAACCGGAGAGAAAAAAGAGAAAAGATGGTGATGTGATATATTTTTTCATTCAAATCAGAGAAGTGGCATATTTCAGACATAAGAAAGAAGATTCATCAAGAAATACTAACTAGAGTTGATTAACTTATTGGATTTTCCAAGCTTTGTGAAGTTGAAATTCCAAATCAACATTGTTGAGGATTTCCTCTTTAAAACCATAATTCTCCCTATGTATCTAGAATTTTGTATGTTTAGGATGAATGAAGGATTATGGATCTATTAGGATGTTAGGTTACAATATACATAAAATTATGTGCTCGAAACAATTATAAACAAGTCCTACATTACATGATTTTATTTTAGTCAATTTTTTTTTGCGGACTAAGTTTTTTCGATCATGAAACTTGACTTATGAAGATATATATGGTCATTGAAATATGCTCTAAAGGTTATGAAATTTTATATTATATAAAAAATCCAATTTCCAAGCTATATTGTAATTTTAGATTATTTGGTTTGACCAAAAAATAGCTAAAACTCAAATACCAAATTGCTATACTACAAAGTATACTAGCATGGTTGGTTTAGTTTTATTCTGGGAAAACTCGACTGGCCTGCATGTCTAGAAAATATGTAAAAAATTCTTAAATTTGTAAGAACACTTGCATTGAGGTTTTGAATTTCTAATAAATTCAAACAAATATGAGTTATAGATAAAATATGATAAATCATTTACTACACCGCTATACTTACCACATTCTTGATTAATATATTATCAATATACAAAATTTTGGCTGACTAGGGTTTCACTTGTCAAACCCTATATATTTATAATGTATCTTTAATTTCAACATATCAAAGTCAAACTACCATCAATAATTAATTTAGGAAAAGAAAGAATCTAGTGAAGATATAATTTTTCAAACAAACCCTACTTAGATGGCTTAGATGAAATTGGGTCATAGTTGTCAAGGTAGATGATACTTTTTAACTCAAATGAATCTTCAATCCATGAAGAAGTTGGACTTGAAGTAGGAAAGCCTAGAGACCTTCGTCAATGCATATGGAAGGAGAGGATAGCCATAGCAGTAACAAGTGAAGGTTGCTACTCTTTTTAGAAAAGCATACAAGGGTAATGACCATTCTACTCTAGGGTGTCAATTAATCTTCAATACCATGGTGATAAACTACAATCACAAGGCGATGAGGATCAATTGGAGGACATGAACTCCATTCACATCATATCTTGACATGGTTACTACAATCCCAATCAGAACTGAAACCAACATGGATTTTAGTACAACAACCCAAAAGATGCTTCTCAATTAACTTTAGGACCAGTAAATAGTCACGTATGGGATCCTTTAGGTTTCCAGAACTATCAACAATACAATTACAGAAACTAAGGGAACTACAATTAAGGAAACTACATGAATACACAATAACAAGGGTTACAAACATGGATATAAATTTTGGAACCCTAAATTAAGGGCCACCACAACAACAAGGAGACTATTAGGGAAATGCATCTTCTTCATACCGAGATAAATTCTCAACAATTCAAAGGATACTATAGTCTCAAAAAACCATGTCGACCAACAACATGCCCATGATAAGTCCATGGAGTCCAAAATGGCCCAACATGCTACCAACCTATGCATACCTATTGGCTTTTTTGTTGGACAACCTTCAAATATTCTAAAGCACCTAGAACAATTAAAGGCCATCAACATTTTTGGGGAAGATCTTCTTTAAAACATCACTTGCATCCACGATAAATATAGTGATTGTTGAAGATGAAGATGACTTTGTGGTTGTACTATAGGTAGTGATACCATATGCATGGAATCTAGACACATCTAGGACTAGTAATACAAGGAATGACACCTACCACATCCTCCTTAACATGACAATTTGTAATAGATTTTGCAAAAAGTTTTACTCAATTCAAAGGGTCCTAGGTGACACAATAGTTTTAGACATGACAATTTGTAATAGATTTTACAAAAAGTTTTACTCAATTCAAAGGGGTACAATGATAGATATCTACTCAATGGGACGACTAGATAATGGCCTTTACAACTAAATAAAATAGACTAGATAACATCCTTCAATACTAAATAAAATAGAAAATTATGGTCGATCAGATAATGGCCATAACTCAAGCAAATACATGCAAAACATAAAAGGGCCAAAACAAAGCAAATACGGGAAAAAATAAGGATGGAATAGAATCATACCACCCACCTCCACCCCAGACTTAGAGTTTTTCTCGTCCTGAGAAAAACTTAAATCAGAGATGGAGGGAAGATAATCACTTTGGTGGTGGAAAATGTGAAGACAATGAAGGGTTGTAGTAGTAGTTTCCCCAATAAGGGGAGTTGAGGTCAGTGTAGGCCTTATGGGCCCCATACTCCTCATAATGAGGTCTGTTGGCTTCTTAGTGGCCCTGGTGCACATGCCATGACTCGTGGGAGCGCTGCATCAGATACATATGGTTGAGTTGACGCCCTTGATGCTACTACTTGCGTTGGATCTCCTCCAACTTGTCTTAAATCTCATAGAAACCATAAGGCTCATTCAGGCCTTCCTCATTGCCTCGATGTCTCCTAGTGTGGCTTCGTGAAGGCGAAGGAGGTGGTCCAGTATTGTCGCCATGTGCCTTCATGGAGACGCTACTCCTATTAGTTGTGGGCTCGGGGACGTTAGCTGGATCGGGATGCTCCTGGAGGAAATGATGAATATGTCCTGGCAGGTCTATCAAGTCAAACACCAGATTTGTAGCTGCAAACCTGGCACGTCAAGGAAGCTCTAGACCAAGGGTGATGCCTTTGAATGTCAAGTAATAGACATCCCTAGCTTTTCCATAGAGGATGAACGTGCAATCATTTAAATATGCAAGATCAGTCAGATGATGCACGTACCCCAATGATGGAAAAGGGATGTGAGTCAAGGCTAAGAATTTGGCCACCAGAGTGATAATGTGGCGAATACATAGCAAGGAGGAGGTGTTGCGGGTAGCTTGATAGTTGAGATGTGAAGTCACAGCATTCCCCCAGTTGAAAGGCTCATCATTCAGCAGACACCATAAAGTGTAGTTGAGATGGATAACTGCTCCATGTGTTCCCTCTCAGCTAAAAATAGTGCATGCAAGGAAACGATGAAGATAGCGGACCACGGGACTATTGATGTTGGATGCTTTGTTTCCGCTAGGTATCTTGGGTGGGAGACCATGATGTCTGCCCAAAATTTCTCCATGTTGTAGGAGTCAGGATAGTCATCATGGCAGAGACTCATGCATTGAGATAGCCAATCAAACTTCCCTTTTTCGATGATGATGGAGGTGAAATGATGAGCTAAGATCTCCAGGTGTTCCTCAAATATCCAAATTTTACATCTCAAAATCCCTTGGGAGCAGTGATAATGCCAAAAAGTGGACATGAACTCAAGGGTGAGATCATTGTACACTGGAAGGACACAGTAGATGAAGGTCATGATGTGGTTGCATTGAAGAATGTTGTCAACTATTGTTTTGATGCCAAGTGTAGTCAGAGTAAAGCCACAGGCCCATCTTGGGAGAGAGATGCCAACAGAAGATAATCACTCAAATCTTGTGGAGTGTTTGTCTCTAACAAATTGGATGTAAGTGCTAGGATGTGGAGCGATGTGAGGCGAACGAGGAGTAGTGGAATCAGGATCATGGTGGGATGAGGTATGTCCACATGTGGCCTCCTGATTGAGTCTTTCCACCTCGTGGATATCTGGGAGCATCTCCTAGGCTACCTCGGGATAAGATTCACCCTGTAGGCTCCTGGATCTAAATGTTTGGTGCAGAGTGGGAGCGACGAGGTGGATCGCGCGAGGAGGAAGTGGGGGACTTCCATTTGATCTTTTGGAAGTGGTTGAACATTTTTTAGGCTGCAGGGGTGAGACGGGCATCTAGAAGGCTTGAGAAGCTCATCTGGGTAGTCAAGACAATCAGCTCAGAGAACCAAACAACTGTTGTGGCTATTACTTACGCGGCTCTAGCAATTGTTGTGGGTCCTCGATCATGAGGTGGCCGTCTCGACTACTGAGATGCTCATCTGGTGTCAGAGAGGTGGCAGATGACCAAATCAAAAAAGGGATGGCTAGTCAGCAGTGATGGTGGTGGTTGATGAGAAGGAGGAACTACACTACCAACAAGATGGCCAGCTAGCACTGGAGTGTCGAACATCGAGACAAATGAGGTAATGGGGAAGAAAAGGAGGAGTTGGACCAGTTGAGCGTCGAGGCAGAGCGGGACGGCCATCTAGCTCTGAGACGGTGGCTGATACCCACAAGTTAGAGTCCGTCGAGGTGGTCAGCCGATTCATATGGGTGCCTGGACGCAAGGAAGGGCGGCATTGAGATGGGATGATTGGTGTCACCAATGAGGTGGTCATCTGAAGGTGGCGTCGATGTTGCTAGAGAAACTAGGGCTTGGGAAGGGGAAGGAAGCTTGAGTGTGAAGTGTCTCCTCCCCATACACTCATTTTATAAGCCCCTGGCTATGTGAAATGATCGTCTAGTGTTCTCCAGATGACCGTTTGGGGGCATTGAGTGGTAAAATGGCATCATAGATGCCAAAATGGCGGGGAGCTTGAATGCATTTGAAGATGCCTCCAGGTGAGTGAAACGAATGACTCATGAATTCCAAATGGTAATCTAGCGATTGAAGGTGCCTTTTTCGATTTATGAATATCAAACATCTACTGATGTTATTATGGTTGTCTTAAAGGTAGAGATGGGTGTCTCGCCTATACCAGATGATTGTCTAGTGGGGTGGATTGCCATGCCTACATTCATTGATGTTGCCACTTGAACAACTTTTTTTTACATAAGAAAAGAAGACTAATCTGAAATTGAAACAACAATGGTTAGCTAAAACAAGTATATAAGAAAATTTTGTAAAAGTTAAATGATTGGGTTGCTTCCCAATAAGCGCCTAGTTTTATGTTGAAGGCCCGACAGAGCTGGATCATGGATCCATTTCAGGCTTGCGAGGGGGAGGTGGGGGTTCATGTAGGTTGAGATCTTCAGTAAGGAGAGTTGATGTGCCTCAGAATATAGAAAATCCTCAATGGTGATGTTTCATTTAAGCCTATGTCCATTAACCTTAAAATCCCCTAAAACCTTATCTCAAAGAAGAAAAGTGCCATATGGGTAGGCACGATTGACAAGGTAGGGGCCATACCATCTATATTTAAGATTTTCAAGAAAGAGTCTCAACCTAGAATTGTACATTAAAACTTGGTCGCCCTCCCTAATGTCTTTTCGCCTAATATGGCCATCATGACATAGTTTGGTTTTGTCTTTATAAATTCTAGCATTTTCATAAGCCATCATCCAAAGCTCATCCAACTCTTGAATTTGCAAAAAGTGATTTTCACCTATAGTAGTTAAGTCAAAATTAAGAGTTTTGATGGCCCAATTGGCCTTATGATCTAATTCTATGGGTAGATGACATGATTTCCCGTAAATCACTTGAAAGGGGTGGTGCCTATGGGGTTTTTTAGGCAGTCATGTATGCCCACAAGGCATCATTGAGTTTCAAAGCCCAATCAGTCCTAGTGTAGTTTACTATTTTCTCTAGGATGGAATGGATTTGCCTATTTGACACCTCAACTTGACCACTAGTCTGAGGGTGGTAAGAGATGGCAACATTATGATGGACTCCATATTGTTTCAACAAGGACTAGACACTCTTCTCTAGAAAATGGGAACCTCCATCAGAAACTACAGTTCGAGGTACCCCAAATTGAGGAAAAAGCATATCTTTGAAGAGTTTCTTCACAGGTTGGGAATCACAAGTTTTTGTGGGGACTTTGACCCATTTGGAAATGTAGTCAAAAGCCACCAAGATATATTTTTACCTGCAAGAGGAAGGAAACATGCCCATATAATCTACCCCCCACATGTCAAATATTTCAATCTCTTACCAAAAAGTCATGGGCATTTGGTCTCTCTTGGATATGTTTTTGGTCCTTTGGCATTCATCCATGCAAGGACAAAATGATATGAGTCTTTGAAAAGAGTAGGGCAGAAGAACCCAGATTGTAAGACTTTCCTAGCAGTTTTCTGAGAGCTCATGTGCTCTCCATTGGAGCCATAATGGCACTACTCAAGTATGTCATCAGCCTCTTCTTCAGTGACACACTTGTGATAAAGTTTGTCGAAACACAATCTAAAAATATATGGGTCATCCCAACAATATTGTTTCACGTAATGTAAGAATTTAGCCTCAGAATGTCCCTTGTATTCAGGGTGCAACACACCTGCGGCTAGAAAATTTACATAATCAGCAAACCAAGGATATTGGGATTCCAGTTTCAACAATTTATCATCAGGAAGGGAGTAATTTATGGGGATGCCGTGATCATCAAAAAAGTCAAGGCGACTAAGATGGTCGGCAACAACATTCTCACAACCCTTTTTGTCTAGGATTTCTAGGTCAAATTCCCGAAGTAGAAGGACCCAATGAATAAGGTGGGGTTTGGCATCCTTTTTAGTCATGAAGTATCTAACGGCTGCATGGTTCATATAAACAATAACTTTGGACCCTACCAAATATGAGCAAAATTTGTCAAAGGCATATACTATGGCTAGCATTTCCTTTTCAGTCGTGGTGTAGTTCTGTTGGGCATCATCAAGAGTTTTTATGCATAGTAGATTACATGGTGCTTTTTATCAACACATTGTCCCAGAATAGCACCAACGGTGTAATCACTCGCATCACACATCAATTCAAAAGGTAAGGACCAGTCAAGGGCCCTAATAATGGGAGTAGTAGTGAGGGCATCCTTCAAACAAAGAAAACTGGCCATGCAAGCTTTATCAAACACATAGGGGTGTCTTTTTAGAGGAGATTAGTCAAGGGCTTGGTGATCTTAGAAAAATCACAGATGAAAATTCTATAAAGACCTGTGTGCCCAAGGAAGGCACGAACATCCTTGATGAAAGAAGGGGGTGGAAGTTTTTGAGATGACCTCACTCTTGGATCTATCCACTTCAATGCCTTAGTTTCTCACCCTATGGCCTAAGACAATTCCTTCAGTCACCATGAAGTGACATTTTTCCCAAATGAGGATAAAGTGTGCTTTCTCACATTTTTCCAAAACAAGAGATAAGTGATGGAGGCAAGAGTCAAAATTGTATCCATAGATGGATAAATCATGCATAAACACCTCCTTGATGGTCTCAATCAATACAGTGAATATAGAGGACATGCACCATTTAAAAGTGGTTGGAGCATTGCACAACCCGAATGACATTGCCCTGAATGCAAAAGTGCCAAACAGGAAAATAAAGGTCATTTTCTCTTGGTCATCTGGATGAATGGGGATTTGATAGAAACTTGAATATCCATCAAGATAATAGAAATATTGTTGATGGACATGGCGCTCTAGTACTTGATCCAAAAAGAGAAGGGGGAAATGATCTTTCCTAGTAGCCTTATTCAGTTTTCTATAGTTATTACACATCCTCCACCCAGTGACACTACGGGTGGGAATAATCTCATCATTGTTGTTTTTCACGACAGTGGTACCCCCTTTCTTGGGAACGACCTGAACAGGACTAACCCAGGGAGAGTCAGAGATGGGGTAGATAATTCCTAAAATCAAAAGCTTGATAACCTCTAGATGCACAACCTCCATGTTAGGATTTAGTTTCCTTTGAGGGTCTCTAGAAGGTTTGTACTCTTCTACCATAGGAATTTTTTGCATGCAAATGGCTTGATCTTTTCCTATCAAATCAGCCATTTTGTATCCTAAGGCAGATTTCCTCTTCCTAAGCTCATTCATTAGCTTGGTTTCCTATTCAAGGGCGAGATCTGAGTTAATGATAATAGTATAAAGTTTTTGCTCATCAAGGAAGACATACTTAATACCTTCAGGGAGGGGTTTCAAGTCGGGTTCCTTGGGAGGTTTAGGTTTTGCATCTACAATAGATACCATTTTTAGATCTTCAAATTCTTTCTCATAGATGTCCTCAAAGGTGTCATGATGGTGTCTAAATTGCTCCAAGTTCTCATCTTCAAATCCACAATCAATAGGGGTCACAAGGGCATCTTGGAGGGGATCCTCAATTATTGCATCTTCTCAATACAATCAAGAAGATAGACCTCTTCTTGGAGGCTTGGTCCGTGCATGCTTTCAAAAACCTAAAACTTTGGGATTTGTTTTCCTAGGCATAAGAAAATGGTTTTAGCCTCAACATCAATTAAGGAACGAACGGTGGAAAAAAAGAGGTGGCCAAAAATGATGGGGTACCTTAAGTCTTCCATTATGTCCATGATGACAAAGCCACATGGTACATAAGATCCTTTCCCAACCCTTACATGTATGTCTTCAATGATACCCATGTATTTTGTCATGGATGAGTCATCCAATTGGATGGTCATGGAGGTGGGAAGCATGTTAACAAATACTAACCTCTTGAAAAGACTATAGGGCATGATAGAAATACTAGCACCCAAATTTGCAAGACCCTTCATGCAGGCATTGTCACCCAGGTAGCACCCGATCCCAAAGGAACCAGAGACTTTCTTATTTTTAGGCATCTTGCTTTGGATGATATTGGATGTGCTCCTAGGAAGCTTGATTGTCTCATACTCGTCACTGTGGTATTTCTTGGTCAAAAAAGATTTCATGTACTTGAACTAGGCATGCATATCAGCTAAGGCATCAAGAAAAGGGATATCCACATGCAACTTTTTCATGGCTTCCTTGAATTTCATAACATGAGTATCAAGCCTAGTTTGCTTAAGGTGGGCCTGGTAAGGTGGACGAGGTTTGTAAACATGAACTTCTGGCTCATCAATTTCCACAGGTGGGACCATAGGGGAAGGGGTGGTAGGAGTGGAAATGATGGGATTGGGTGAAGGGGGAGTTTTGATGACCACATTATCATCATCCTCAAAATCTAGAGGTACAATAGAGGGTTTCTCTGGAGGGGGAGTATGAGTCTTCCCCAAACGGGTGGAGACAAACTTAAGTTGTTCAGGATGTTTTGGGTTGCTCTTTGGTTGTCCAACAGAGGTACCTACAGGGGGTTTCTGTTGGGCAAAGAGACGAGAAAACTGTGCATCAGTGGACTTTTGATGTGCTATTATGATTTTCTTTGGGGAAAAAATCCTATCATCAATCACAGGAGTGGGGACATTCTATTGAGGTAGTGGTTGATGGAGGTTTTGGTATTGTTGTCCTTGGTAAGGTCCACAATTTTGGATATTACCCCTATAGTTCCCTTGGTTCCCGAAATTCCTTTGATTATTATTGTAGGGAAAGCATGGTAGTGGACGGTAGTTGTCTTGGGGTTGTGGGGGTCTTTGTGGAGGGGGAAGTTGAGATGAGTTTTAAACTCCTAAAGAATTTCCATATTGAAATCCAAGGTGATTTCTGGCTTGGTTTGGATTGTAGTAAGCCTGGACTGGATACAATGGATTGAGTTAAGATCGTCCACTTGTTGACCAACATTAGGTTGTACAGAAGTGTTGTAGAGATATTGACATTGTAGGATAGCATGATCATAGCCTAGGAATATCCCACATAGAGATTCTGTAGCCCTCACTTGTTGAGGTAGCCTTTCATAGGCATTGAAAGAAGATTCCAAGCGGTCATGTTTTAAGGAAATCAATTTAAGGGATTTGGCAATTATATGGATGTCCGAGTTTACCTCAGCCTTAGCAACCTTGAGGACCCTACCAGCTCCTCTTCTAGCTTGGGTCTCAGATGCTCTTTTAACGACCTCCTATGCTCTACCTAGGTTTTGGAACATGAAATTTTCTCCAAATGAGGAATCAAGGAACTTGTTGGTGTCATCATCAACACCATGGTAAAATATCTCAATGAGTTGAGATTGTGATATGTCATAATGGGGGAAACAACAAAGGAGTTCCCTAAATATCTCCCAAGCTTCTTATAAAGTTTCTCTGGGGACCATTTAAAAGAGAAGGATTTGTCTCCTAATCTCATAGGTGAGGGAAGGGGGGAAGTATTTATCCAAAAAAATTGTTTGAAGTGCTTCCCAAGTGGTGATGGGGTTTTCACTCTCCATGGCATTATACCAACTGGTGGCTGGCCCTGAAAGAGAGTATTTGAAAAGCCCAAGTCTAATGGCATCTTCATAGACACCCGTGATCTTGGTCAAGGAACTAAGGTCAGAGAATTGTTGGAGGTGGTCTTGATAACTTTCACCCTTGTTCCCAGAAAAGGGTTGGTTTGGAGAATAGTGATCCACTAAGTGCAGATCTCAAATTGGGGGGCATTAATCGCGGGTGGAACAACTGGGTGTTGTGCATATCTGGTTTTTGGAGTGGAAAATCTTTTAATTGTTTTTGTCTCTCAACCTCCCTCTGAGCGGCTTCTACGACCTCTTTCTCAGTGATATAGGTTGTACAGAAATTGTCTTCTTGTGTCATGCGTTCAGCCATCATAAGTTGTCTTTGAGTGGCAAGTGCCTACTCAATCCTATGGGCAACTTCCTCTTTTTCCATCCTAAGTTTTCTTTGTCGATTTAAGAGATGGAAGGTTCTCTCTGGATCAAGATCAAGAACTGGCAGCATAGAATCGTTTGATGGGCGGTGCATGCACAGTTATACAGATTTATCTGAGTGTAGAAAAAATGTATTGTTGGAATGAAAACTCAACAGAAAGAGGAGATAGCACTTCCATAATGTTACCTGGAAGGCACAAAATGAAAAAAAAAAAAGGTTTTTCAAAAAAAATTTTGGGGTTCAAGAAAATGATCTGCTGTCCCCAGCAATGGCGTCAAAATTGGTACGCGCCATTTGCACACCAATTCACTAGAATAATTATCCTAGAGTTTAATTATTTTTTACTTTCTAGTTAAGGCTAATATAGAAGGTTCGATCCCACAAGACAACATTTTTAAGATTCATTTTCTTTTAATCCCAATTGTTTTGAAATTATTTCCTTTTGGTATTTTTAAAAGATTGATAGAAAGTAAAATCTGATTTTTGAGGGGGTTTGATTAAACTGATGCAAGAAACTAAAGTGGAAGAAGAATAAAGATTACACTAAGAAAGGAAATGGAAAGATTAATCAACAATAAAAATAAAGGTAGAAGATGGTTAGCACAAAATAAAAGATTATCTTAGAATGAGAACAATATTGCAAGAATTAAAAAGGAAGTGATTAAAACAAGCATTGAAAGAAATTGTTGAAATTGAATCAGGAAAACATCGAGGCTTAGGGGTTTTCACCACCTTATCCAAAGTGAAAACCAAATTAAGAATACACTATGATTAAAAGACGAGAAGTGGGAATGTGAATTATTCATTAAAAAAATGCAAAAGTCAAACTCCATGTGAACGCATTGGTCCTTGCATTCACACTTCATAGTTCATCATCTCAATGGGGATTTTTCTACAGTCTCATTCAAATCCCCAAGCAACTAGTTTAGTTGTTCCAAATTCCAGGTTCCACGGTCACATCCACAAAAATTAACTTGCTATAAAAATGAAAGATCACTTCATTTGATTTGGTAGTTTTCTAAACCAAATGCCATCCGTACAGAGAAACATTGTATAGACTAAATCCAAATCAACACAATGGTCAAGGGGTGATTCCCCTTGCCTCGATAAGAAGACTACTCACTACTCATAGAGAGGAAGGGAGAAACAAGGCAAAAAAGAAGGTAAGCCATAGACCACAAATCTGGAGTCTCCAAAGAGCCCGAGGTGGTGACGATTAAATGGATTAACTACTTTATCTCCCGCCACAAGAAGAAAAATGTGAGAAGGAAGAAAAGAGAATAGAAAAGATCCAGATGCAGAAGAAAAGAGCCAACTTTATTGCTTGAATATAAAAAATTACACTAGAAGGAAATTGGCAAAGTTTCACTACAGAACAAGTACAAAATTTGGGACCCCTTTCTTAGTGGAGTCCCTCCTCCCTTTATAGGGGAAGGAGGGGTGGAAAATCCTGAAAGAGTGGTGAGAAAGAATGAGTGGCTGATGCTGAAATTTGATGCTCGTGCGCCATGAAACACCCATCTCTCTAGGCCAGACGGTCATTTGGGTGACGTGGCTTCAGTCTAGTAAGTTTGGTGTGAACCCCTAAAGAGGGTTGTGGCAGTCTAAGACTAGATTTTGATACTGAGATTGAAAGAACCTACAACATACTCCTTTGTGCACACCAAGCTAAGATGGTCAAATAGGAGATCAACCGAAGGGTTGAATAAGCATTTACAACACAATGAGATAGGCTCTTGGCCAAAGCCTGAGCAATAGTGCAAGTGGGATTATGAGTATCAGAGGAAGTTGAACAAGAGAAAAATCTAGGAGAGCTCCCTATTTCTAAGGTTATTTATATACACAACCTCATTGTCCAACCAACCTTAAAGGCTCAAAACTTTTAAATTAAGACACAATGGGTAACGATCATGCAATACAATAGTTTCATAGGAAGAGTCCCTGAGAACGCTCATGACCATTTGTGGAAGTTCATAGACCTTTGTGGACTAACCAAACAATTTGGTATGTCAGAGGAAGCCATGAATGTGATATTATTCTATTACTCCCTCACTGACAAAGCTAGGGTACGATAAAAATCTATAGAGGATCGTAGTATCAAGACCTGGGAGGAACTTTAGAACCAATTCCTTGAGAAGTTTTTTTCACCCTCACTCACTTGTCAAATCCTAGGGGAAATGACCCAGCTTAAGAAAGATCCATCAAAAACTCTCTTTGAAGCTTGTGAATGATTTAGAGAGTTGGTGCATAAATGCCCTCATCATGGAATCCCCCCATCACAACTTATTGAGAAATTCTATAGGGGAGTTGATGAAGACATCAAGAAGTTCCTTGATGGCATTGTTAATGGAAACTTCATGCGGTAGAGCTTTGACGATGCATGGAAGGTCATCGGGAAGGGATCTGAGAACCAAGCCAATGGGGGCTCATACTGTAAGGGAGGCATTTTCAAGGTGTAAATGCTAGAAGATAAATCTGAGTTGAAGACCATTGCTAAATATCTAAAGATTCTCGCCCTCAAGCAAGAAAGCCTTGAGTCATCTCACCTGAGAAATAGGAAGTGAGGCCAATCCTCTTTTCAAGCTGGATTAGCCTCAGAAGTATGCCATGTTTGTAGTGCAGAAGGCCACACCAGTCTATAGTGAAATCACATGTACCAGACCACCTTGAACATATAACAACCTTAATTTGATATTAGCCTATTCATTGGAGGCAATGATGTTAACTCCATTCTGGTATAGGGTTACTACAACCCCAACCGACCAAGAAACTACCTCGGCTTTCAATATGGAAATCTAGATAGAGCCACAAATGCACATCAGTACTAGAAGGGACTCATCCTAAAACAAGTTTGGGGACCCATCCAAAAACAAGTTAGGGGTCCTCCTTTGTTTCCAGGAAAACCAAAGCTATCAATAGAGAAATTATAACCTTGGTCAGTACTGCAACAATTTCAATCAGAGCAATAGTTACAATCCAAGACAGCATATTGACAACCATCAAGGCTAGCTTCTTCTAGGACTAGGAAGCCAACAGAGTGTGCCTTATTCAAATGATCAGAGTTGCTTGGTTGAGAAGATATTGGTGATCCAACATGCGTACAACAAGCAATGAAGGCACAACTTGTTTAGGTAGTTGTAGCCATCTGTCCTAGATTATGTTCATTTGTGAGTAAACCCAAGGGTAACCCCAAACATCGGAAGAAGCAATTGAAAGTTGTAACCGCACATTATGGGAATGTGCATCCAGAACCCCTAGACCCATTCATCATCAACAATGACAGATTGTTATGGAAGATGATGAAGATGATAACCCACTCCAATGGCTATATTGATAGCTATGCCAATAGAACTAGTTGTTGAACCTCCAGCAACTAGTAGCTCACTGTAACTTAGGAAGGCACCAAAAACTACACCAACCTCTCCTCCTATCCCAGTGGTTCCAATTTACAAACCCTGAGTCTTACCAGAGTCGTCTAGCTCAGACATAGCTAGATTCAAGATTCATGAAGTTCAAGGAAGCAATGATGAAGAAGTTACATGTTGATATTCCCTTCCTTGATGCTCTAGATGAAATCACATCATGGACCAAATTCTTCAAGACTCTCCTTACTCATAAGTATTTAACATAGGAACTTGAGATTGTGAAGCTAGCACAGGCAGCTTCAGACATTGTCTAGGGCAAAAATCTCAAGAAACTCAAAGATTTGAGATCTTTTGGCATCTCTTGCTTTATTGGGGACACCAAATGCCAAAAAGGTCTTTCTTATGGGGAAAGAATCTCTATCATGCCCTACATATTGTTCAAGAGACTAGGCTTCACCACTAACATCCTCCCTAGTGGCATCATGATTCAACTAGATGGCTGTTCTATGACCACCCCTATGGGTATCGTAGAAGACATACCTATGAGAGTGAGTTTGAAATCATATTAGCCCTGTGATTTTTTCATCATGGACATCAAGGAGGATCTTCATTATCCTCTCATATTTGGGTGCATGGTACATTTTCACGCACTTGCGATCTTTCAATATTTATAAGGGGGCCCTAGACGAACACAATCACATAAACTAAAATATATCACCCACAAGCGCACAGGATCATATTGTAGTGTAGGGGAGAGGAAAGTAAAGTGGTCAATCCATAGGGAGAGAGGGGGCACTAGAGCTAGGTTTGTGTGGGCTACATTCCTAATGAGGAGAGTAGGGTTTTTGGGGTTTTTTGATGGTTTGTTTGATTAAACTAAGGATGCAAGCAATTAAAGGCAAAAAGGAAACTAGATTATCAAAAACCCTAAGTTACCCTAAACAAGTTAAGTCTAAGTAGCAAGACAAGATAATTAACTAAGCAAGAGAAAGAGACTACACTATACTAGAAACTAAGGATCTAGAGAAATTGTTGACCTAAACTACAACTAACTAACAAGAATAAAACTAGCAATCTCAAAAGAACACTAACTACTCAAGCAAAACCTAACTAGTAAGAACTGGGAAATAGAATAAGAGCAATTAAAAGCAAGCAACTAATTAGCATGAAAAAGCTAAATTAACAAGATGGGCTTTAGCAAGAATAAAGGTAGGTGGACCATTTGGGAATGATACTAACATTCCAATTAGGGGAGAGATTAAACAAGCAAGTTTAATCATTCATTATAGATTTCGAAACCAAACAACTAGTCAAATGCTAAGAAATCACCCTACACTATTAGTTAGCCTAACCTATAAGTGAATTTCACTAGGATTTTACTAATATAGGTTTCTAGCTTAGGATTTCTTAGTGTAATTGGGAGCCAAAGGAAGAATTGGGGAGTAGAGTTGAGGGTATTTCACTCTACATTACTCACCACCTAGCTTTTAGCAAACTCCTAGGCAATTAAACCAATCAACCATATACTAGATACTTGTATCACACACCTAGGAGTATGAGAAGGACTATATGTAGGGGAATATGGGGTTCTAGCTAGGAATCCACTAGTTTTACCTAAGAGAAACTCCAAAAATAGCCCACATATGCTATCTTCTCCTAGACTTAGGTGGCTTCAAGCACACAATCATAAGAAATGCATATTCTTGGACACAAACCACAAGTATAGGCATGGGAAATGATATATAAACATCAATAAATCATCATAGAATGAAATCATAGAGTTTAAAAATCATCTTCCCCAACATGGTATCAAAGTATCATTTTTACCCTCAAAATGCCCACCAAAAAGGGCTTAGCTACTCATAACTAAACAAAAGAGCAAAAAAGAGAGAATGAAGATCATAGAATGAAGTCCATGGAGCTCATGGAAGATCCTTATCCTTCACCTCCTAGCTATTGTAGAATGAAGAATCTCCCTCCAAAGATGGAAATGGCATTAGAATATGGGGGATTATGGTGGAAAACCCTAGAAAACTAGGGTTTTGGGTAGAAATGGAGTGGAAATGGAAGGTGGGAGGTAGGTAAAGCTCTTGAATGCAAGGAAGGTGGCAATGAATTCTAGAGAGTAGCTTAGGAGAGGTTAACCTTATGTTGTGGCTGCCACCTATGTATATATGATAACACCCAAATTTAGGCATATATGTTAACCATTTATTCATGGTTTTGTGTCATTATAGACTTACTATGCCCAAAATAACCCTAGATTCTTATCTTTTTGTAATTTATATCTTTTCATAGATAGAATTACTCAACTAGATAATTTTGGGACTTGTAGGAACCAAACTCAAGAAGACATCAATTCCCTAGATTCTACCCCACAAGCATCGTGTTATGTGTACCAGCTTAGGAGACGGTGGTCCCGCTAATCAACTAGCGGGCCCAAGAAACTTTTGATATCTTGGACCCTATTTTTGATGTCCAGTCCTTTATCAAAAAGCATCTTTGTTAATTAGAAGGTTCATTAGCGCGGGCCCATCGACCACCACTAATACCCTCCCTCGGGTGGGTTTGTCCCTAAAGAGCAAGGGTCACGACCGCTACACCATATCGACCACTACACTTGGCACGGTCATTCCCAACATGGCACAGTCGGGCCAAGGTTAAGGTGTAGCAACCATTACACTCGTCACGACTGCTATAGAGCTTCACAAATGCTACAACCACAACCCCAGCAAGACTATTGCGACTGCTACACTTTTCATGACCACGTCACTCGTTTCGACTGTAACATGAAGCCCCGCTACCAAATCTCATCCTATGTGACTGAGAAGCCCGACATAGCTATGCCGAAGTCAGCACGGTCGAGCTGAGGACAAGGACCAACATCCATCTCGACCGCGACATCTGTATCAACCACGACACCCAACACAGTCATACTGAGGCTGGCACGGTTGGGCCAAGACTGGGGTAACAATCGAGATAAGTGTCGCTGCCACTTATTACATACACTCCTCCTTCACCTATAAATACCCACCCCTCACTACCTAGAGAGGAGTTTTAAGATTTTTTTGGTTCCATCTTTTGGTGTCGATACCTTTTGTCTCCCAAAGCCCCATAGAAGAGTTCTAAGGTCTAAAAGGTCTAAAGTGCTCATCCTACATCTGTCTCTTCAGTTTGCTTCAATCCACAATCATCTTCCACCACCATTCACCCATCCCCAGCCATCTTCCACTTCATGCATCCATCAAACTACTATTTGGGGTGAAATCGAGGAGAAAAGAGGCCAAGGAGTTTAGAAGAATAAGGAAGACGACTCAAAGATGAGATTTATCCCATACAGAGACTAAGGAGTTGTTGGATCTAAGGCTCTAGAGTGGGGGTGAATAGAGATTCAAAAATTCTTACAAGATAGATTAGACCTTCAAATTATATCAAATTAAAACTAATAGCTTAAGTGCAATTTGAAGTCCTAACTAATAATCATAGCAAGGATGAGAGGAATTGATAGTAAGCACTTGATAAGGTCATGTAGAGTGGTTCTACTATCTAAACTAGGAGAGAGTCATTCCACTACCTAGAGAGGTCAGCCTCTAGGACTTTACAAGTGTTTTTCTCTGTATTATCACCAATAAGAGTTACCACACAAGACCACCAAAGGAATTACCCATCCAAGCACCAAGAGTATGCCACCTTACCAAGGACTTACCCACTTTGCCAAGAGTCTTCAGCCTTCTCCAAGGTCTTACCCACTCTAGCACAAGTCTTCCACCTTCAAGGACTTTTCTACTCTTCTTGGTCTTTAGCCTTTGCCTTCTCCTTCTCTTGGAGAAGCTCTTCACCTCTTCTTCAAACTTGAAGAAGACCAGTAATAGCTCCACCTTCACTCGGAGTAGCTTGCTTCACCTTTTCTTCATTGAGGAAAGGGGGTAGGGAAGATGGAGAAGATGAGAGCTTTACATGCACAAGGGAGTAGCTCTCTTACAATAGGCCTATCTCACTCATAATCACAAAATAAAGTGTAAACTAGAGAGAGAAAGGGGTTCAAGGAGTTGCAACACACTCAACTATAGCAAGGACTTAGAATAGCATGAATGAGCAAACTTGGAATGAACTCCAAGGGGTCCTATTTATAGATGGGGGTGTTCCCTTGAGTGTGGGATCACTTAGGGTCGAAATATAGCCGTTTTCCACAATGCAGCGAATCTATTTTCACCCAAAATAACTATCCAACGGTTATAATCACTTTTTCAACATTTTTCGTACAATATATTTGGTCGAGTTTCAATAAAGGTAACTTGACCGATCAACTAAAAGACAAAGCCAATTTTTAAACTATTGGTCGAGTTTGTTCTAGTAAACTTGACCGATGAGCTAAAATTATATTTTCTCAGTGAGTCGGCCGATCAAATTCTATGAGTGTACAACTCGACTGATGGGTCATCTTTAGAAAATCCATTATAGGATCGGTTGAGTTTCCAACTCGACCAATGAACAGCCTGTGACAAATTTTCTAAGTTGACTTTTGAGTGATTAAACCTTGGTATAAAGTGTCCCTCATATTTTTCTCATCTTAGTTACAAGCCATATCATCAATTCAAGTGATTATAAAAATCATCTAAGGTCATTTGTAGTGATTTCCCAAATTTCACACTTGCATTGCATTTGACTTGAACTTGAACAAGCTAGGGCTTGTGTAATTTTATCCTTTTCATGTACCTAAAGCCTAAAATCAATCTTGCACAAACATATTAGATACATATGAATGGAATGGTTAAGTCGTTATCAAAATATGGGCAATGTATAACTCTTAAGTCAACAGGAGTGACAACCACCTCTCCTCTACGGGATAAATCTCTTCTTCTTCTCCTTTCTTCTACTATTCTCCTTTGTTACTATACAAATGATGTTCTTACATCTTTTTTTGGTGCCAACTATGCTTGTGTATGGCTAGTTGAGCTCCTTCTTGGATATGTGGACCGTTTTGGGCATGTTTATGTACTTTTACCTTAAGCAAATAGTTTTATTCTAGATCTAATACATTTTCTATTCTATCTTCTCGTTCTGGTTATGATTGCTAGTTTGGTTGATCTCTTTCCTGCTTAAACTTCTATTTCTGCCTGGATCAAAAGATTAGTAGTAGAAATGGATAAGAGAAGGTAGTTTGGATTGGAATCTAAAAGGAGGCTAGTTCAAGGTGATCTATGCAGAACCAGAGACCTGGGAACGGTCGGGACGAGCTCGACACGATGGGGCCCACTACTAGGTTCTGCCCATATCACATTTGTTCCTAGCATCTTAGAATATTCTAGACCCGAGAGGGTATCTAGAATAATCTAGGGTGTTGATTTGTCATCCTCAAGAGAGGTTTCATATCGTTGATGGGTTTTAGTCACGCTGCGTGAAAGCGAGTGAGATGACCCTACATGAACATGTACCAAAGTACGTACTATGCTTGAATGTAGGTTGCTTGTTGAGGTGTTCGAGGGTTGTCTACACTAGAGAATGGGTGCATAGACTGTCTAACTTGTAGTTACATAGCCAAGAACTCCGTCTCTTTGATTAGTAGAATCCCACAGACTCTGTTTTATTTTCTTTACTTTGTTTTGTTTTATTTCGTGACATTTTACTAGGCTAGTTCTAGTTCCAAACTCTTATCAACTATTAGATTGGATTAACTAACTTAAGATCTAGATGTTAAGCATCCTAAGCGTACCCATGTCCCTATGTTCGACCCTATATATCTACTTCGACCCTATAATGAAGTTGTGGGGGTCCTTGAAGGTTTCGGGTTATAAATTTAAAGTTTGATTCCCCTTTGGGTATGCGCCTTCACTTTTGGAGCACGCACCCAGGGCCGATCAATATACATATGGTGGGGAAGCACTAGGTTAAGTGGGAGTAGAAATGAAAATGTAGTGGAAAAGTTGGGTAGGGTTAGGTGATCACCACAGCCATGGTGGGGTTTGAGTGTCACGGTCATGGGGGATGATACAGGCATGGTGGAGGTATGTTGTCAAGTAGACAAAAATATATGGAGTGGTAACGGTCGGGGCGGGTGCCACGGTTGTTGTGGAGGGATGGTGCTATGGTCATTCTACTTCTAGCGCCTATCTTGTCTTCAGCTTGCCACGGTCGGGGAGGACGCTGCGGGTGAGGTGGCCTTCAAAGTCAATGGTCGTGTTTATGGCCACGACTGTGGGCATTCATGTGTATTTTTCTCTAGAACTTTGTGACTTTTGGGGGGCCTTGGGACATGGGTGTGGCGTCCACCATGGGCGAGTTGTGGTTCCTTGGGCACGGCCATGCTGATGTCCACGGCCGTGTTGTCATCATTGGCCATGGCCATTTTTGGGCTCCACATCCGTGGGCATTCATGTACAAATCTCGTGACTTCACTGTGACTTTTTGGGACATTTCACCATGACCGTGGTGATGTAACATGGCTGAGGTAGGGGCCCAAGTTGCTGGTCTTAGCTCCAAACTTCTTCAAATGACTCTTTTTGCTCCAGATCAATTCGTGTACATCCAAGGAATGCTTGGGTAATATTAGACCCATCTCTCTCCTTTGCATCCAATCCATGCATAAGTGTCCTAAAAACATGCAAAAAATAGCCATAAGTGCATTTGATATAATAGTTCATATTGGGGGAAATGACTTTCAATATATAATGTTTAGATGTGATTATAATGCAAAAAGACACAAGATGAAGCCTTAAAATAGGTTTGCATCACCACCCCAAACTTAAAACATACTTGTACTCAAGTATGCTTTAACTTAATCTATCTCTTTAGTTTCTTTCAATCAAACAAGAATGATAAATGCATTGTAAAAGATGATTATTAATTAAATGGTCTCAAAAGTAACTAAGTGCCTATGTTCCACCTCTCTCCTCTCCACTTTCACAATCTAATTATGAAAAGAGCACTGAGTATGCAAACTTTGAATATAGAGCATAGAACACACAAACTATCCATATGTACCTCATGTAATTCTGGGTAAACCGTTTCATGATGGTGTTAATTAATGATGACTAGGAGTGTTGTTTCGTTTTCATGTGTTCAGTCTTATGCTTCAAACCACACCATGTGACCCACGTGACTGTAGAAAAAGGGTGAAGTGAGCTAAGTTTAATGTTTCCTAGCTTAATGGGTATGAAAATGGAATAAAGATGGTGGTAAGAGATAGGAGTGCTTTAACAGTCCTCTTTTTTAGATGCACTTAAACAGGAGCATCTTTCATTTTCTTTTCTTTTTCTTTTCTTTTCTTTTGCCCTTGTTGTGGATAGGGCATATAGTGGAGAGAGTGAAGCAGGGAGATGTAGATATGACCACCCAAAACTTTTGGAGGTGTCTAAGGCTAAAGATGTGCACTTAAGCATCCATTCATGAGGCAGAGGGTATGGAGATGATGAAAGAAGAGTCGGCTCAAAGAGGGGTCGCTAGTGTAGTTCTCAACACAAATCTCATGCATGAAAACTAATCCAACTCTTCATCAAATAATATCACACCACATGAGTGAACAACATGAGATTCATATTTTTATCATGTGATTCCATAGGCCCTAAGCGTTCATAACTTGCTCAATTCACAATTTAGTCAAAACATTCACATACATAAGGCAGGTGATGGTCATGTAAAAAGTCAACAATCAAGACCGTTTAGCAATAAACTCAAGAAATGGCATGCATTTGTCAAAGATCAACAACTTTTAGTTCAAAAATTGGAGATTTAAGTTGAAACATGCTTTTGGACAAGGAGTTCCAAATTTGGGTAAAATTGGCCAAAATGGTGCCAATTTGTATTTTAGTCACATCCAAACCTACTTTACGAAAATTAAAGTTTAAAGCAATAAATTCTAGCTAAAACACACAAAAATTACCAAAATCTACATGAAAATGCAATGCATGGCATGGAAAAGCAAAACGAGCAAAATTTTTGAAAAACTACACAAAAATGCATGAAATTAAACTACATGTATGCATGAATGCAAGAAAAAAGTACTCTATGCTAGATATGGTGGTATCAATCAAACAAAAAGTTAGGAGGGACAAGTCAAACATAATGAGATAAGACAAGAATAGGGGTGCATACCGTCCTACCACCAAAAACTTTTGAATCATGTTGTCCTCAACATGAAACTAGAGTTTAGGGAGAGTAGGGTATGTGTCATGGCTGGTGCAGCTGATCCATTTGCATGTCTCACTGTTGTGTCTGGTTTGGATGTTGATGATGAGGTGTTTCTAGGGGAGGTGGAGGACCTGGGCAGGCTGGAGGGAACTTGTAGTAGTGACCCCAGTAGGCATCCTGAGGGGGTAGATATGTCTCCTGTTAGCCTGAGATGCCACTCTAGAAATCTTCACCCCATTTGGGGTTCCTTTGAGATTGTACATGGTGGTAATGATACATGTGGTTGACTTGGTAGTGCATTTGATGTTGGTCGTGCCACATGTATTGTTGGGTGAGCTGCATATCTTGTTGTGTCTTTTGAATGCCTTCAAGTGGCGACTGTATGGATGACATGTCGTAGGCGTTTGTTAAAGGTTGTTGCAGTTGGGATGTTGCCTCATCCCTTCTTCTCACCATGCGGGCTTGTCTTTACTGCTCTTCTTCTTCTTCTTGTTGCACCTAGACATTTGACACTCCTACTCCTTCATGTACAGTAGTGGCTTTCCCATTGTAGTTCTCCCTGGGGTTGTTTTTCTCCCACTATTTTAGCTTTTCATCTAAAAGTTTAGGGATACCCATAGCAGAGAGGAGTGGGGCAACATGGTAGGGCAGATCAAGATTTTGTGTTCTTACTCTGGGCTTCACATTATACATCAACCTTTTGTTTTTTAGTAGAGAATGAGGTATTTTAGATCAACAAACTGAGTTCCCTCCGCCTCTCTGAGACCTGAGATATCACACCCTAGGGTTAATGCAATTGAGGTAACAATTCCTCCCATGAAAAATGGAGTTAAACTCTTGAAAGAAATTGATCTCATATGGTCTATCAAAAGTTCTCCTAGGTTGAGATATTTTCTTTTGATAATCTTGTGTAAAACAAAGAGCTCTTTCTATGAGATG
Source organism: Alisma plantago-aquatica (assembly GCA_963693085.1). Taxonomy (NCBI): domain Eukaryota; kingdom Viridiplantae; phylum Streptophyta; class Magnoliopsida; order Alismatales; family Alismataceae; genus Alisma; species Alisma plantago-aquatica. Next base: position 330,977,169 of record OY856409.1, read on the forward strand.
CTCCCCCGATTGTCATGTCTTCCCACAATTGTATTAGCTATGACCTTTTGCACATACTAGATCAGAGGGTTGCTAATTTCCATGGTTTTTGACTTTCTAGTTGTGTATCCTGGATTACCGATCAAGTCATACCATAAGCAAAATAGTCAATTTCCGTTTCCCTTTCAATCTGACCATCATTCAGCTTCTCGATCTCCTCAGGATCCATGGCAAAAATGCAATTCAATTTTGAAGTTGTGGTGTGTGGATCTTGTTCAACATTCTGAATTTGATTGCTTCTTCCCCTCTAACTTTAACCTTTTCAAGTGTAACAAAGAATTGTTGCGTCAACTCCACGTAAGTGGTTTGTACTGTGAAAAGCACTTTCTACAACTTTGACTCCACCAATCTATCCTCCACTACTTCTTTTGTGCCCAAGTCATCAATCACTTTCTTGCATCCATACATGGTTGAGATGACCCTCCTAGGCATGCACTCGGGGTAGAGGGGGTGATGTTTATTTTTCTTTTGCTTCCCCTCCCATATGGTACCCCCTCAGGCATCTAACCCATCCCTTTCAGTCTGTCTGCCTCCAAATAGGCCACAATGTCCTCTGGCTCTGAAACAAGCTCATCCTTGTCACTGTCATCATCCTCCTCATCAACACGATATGTTTGCCATCTCGAGATCATATCTAGGTTGAGTGGTACTATGTGCTCGGGTTGTAGCAATGATGTCTCCTCCTCTTCTTCAATAATCAATTATCGCCTCACCTGTGGCTGCTGATGTGGTCTCTCCAAAAGTGAAGATGTGGAGAAGTGAGCTGGTGTAGGTCGTGGAGGGATCCTTGATGAAGATGGGGTTACTTCCCCCTTTGCTCATTTTAGACACTTTTGGATCTCTGGCTCCACTTCATCTATCATGGAATCAATATTCTCCTTGGATGCCTCCTCTTCTTCTTCCTCATAAGTGGCATCAGTGATGTGGTGACTATTCAATGATCGGGTGTGGGAGCCGCTCATGGATTCTAAGCAATGAAGCAAGGTGGAGATTGAATTTGAAGGTGATGGGTGTGTGATAGAATGGAGATGTTTTAGGATGCCTTCTTGGTATGCACCTTGCCCCTTACGATTACCTTGAGCCTCTTTTGAGATCCCTTCTTTACAACCTTACCTATTCCCTTCATGGTGTAGAGGTGGCGTTGGAGTTGAGGGTTGTGGTTTTCATATTTTGGTGGTAGAGGGGTGAAATGGAGGCGTGAATGGTGTGGGATCAGATCATAGAGGTGTAGTTGTGGCAATGGATGGATGGGAAGTGGATTTGGAGGAGGAAAGGTCGGATTTTGGGATTTTTGGGTGGCAGAAGTGGAGGAGACGGTGGTGGCAGTAGGGTAGCTAGGGCCTAATTCGGTGGAGATTGGGTGGTGGAAAAGGAAGAGGAGGAGTAGGCAGAGATGTAGGAAGTTATTGGGAGGTGGATTGGTGGTGGATTGTGGCTGGAGAAGGGACATCTTGGTAGGAGCAGGTCGTCAGACGTCGCCACGGCCGAGGAGGTTCATGGAGAATAGGTTAGAATGAGGGGAGTCATGGTGAGATAGGTAGGTTAAGTTAATTTTTGGTGGGGTCAGCCCCCGCCATGGCCATGGTGAGGGACCACAGACGAGGTGGAGTGGTGGTGGCATGACCATGGCGGATTCCACATCCATGTTGGAATTGATGATGATTGATGGATGACTCTTGCCATGCCCGTGGCAGATGACACAGTCGTGGTGACCCTCATGTGCCTCACTTATGGAGGCGGCCATGGTCATGGTCATTCCTTCATAAATCTCCACAAGTCACTATAACATTTTCATCGGCCATGGTGGCTCAACACGGTCATGTTGTGTCTCTCTTGCCATGCTAGTGGTGTGTACCACGGTCGTGTTATCCTTCATGTGCCTTGGTCATGGGGGTTGTCAAGGTTGTGGTCGTTCCTTCACAAAACTCCACACTTCTCTGTAACATTTTCATTAATTCTTCCATGGCCGTTTTGCATCACCACGGCTGCGGTGAGTCTTCTAAAAGTATTTTTTCATTAAAAAATTCATAAACCTTCATACTTTCTAATTTCATTGCATGGATTCCACATTTTCTTCATGCAACCATGCTTGCACTCATCTTTACTCTCTCTTTGACCTGTCACCTGCCATATCTTCAAAAACTAAACAAAAACTATTGAACAATGGTGTGTGAGAGAGTTTCTTGGAACCGTATAAAAATAAAGAAAAAGTATCAAAAAGTGAAGGTTGGGTGCAAAAGTTCCCAAACATAGGTGGGTTGCCTCCCACTTGCGCTAAATTTTATACCTTCATCCAGGATTATTGATTCTTGATTCAATCATCCTCTCCGAATCTTCCACTCATCCTTGTAATAGATATCTCTTTCATGTGCATTTAAACACATATATTCCCCAATCGGGTGTTCCTCAACTAGCATCATGATATCAAGACTTGGATTTACCTTATCCAGACTGACTTCAACAATGGCCTTCAATCTTTGTCCATTAACGGTGAACTCTTTTGCACCTTACTTCTCACAAATCACTATGGCACCGGATGGATACACATGCTTGACTATGTAAGGTTCTTCCCATATAGACCTAAGTTTTCTGGGAAAGAACTTCATCCTAGAATTGTACAGCCATACCCATTGTCTGGGCTCAAAATTCTTCTTCTTGATCATCTTATCATGTAAAAAATTGGTCCTTTCCTTGTATCTTTTTGACATCTCATATGCTTCATGTCTCATTTCTTCCAACTCATGTAGCTACAATTTTCTTCTCACTTCAGTAGTGTTCCCATCCATATCCATGGATTTCAATGCCCATAGTGCCTTGTGTTGTATTTCTACAGGTAGATGGCAGCCTTTACCATATATGAGTTTGAATGGTGTGGTGTCAATCGGGGCCTTCAATTTTGTTCTATATTCCTATAAAGCTCCATTAAGACTTAAAGATCAATCCTTGTAGTTTGGCCTCACCGTCTTCTCAAGAATGAACTTTATCTCCCAATTAGCTAACTCAACTTGACCACTCATTTGAGGGTGGTAAGGAGTAGCCATGAGATGATTCACACCATGTCTTTTTAGCAATACTTCAAAGGTTCTATGGATGAAATGGCTTCTTCCATCACAAATCATTGCTCATGGTACACCGAATCAGCTGAAGATCGACTTGAAAAAGTCACAAACCACTTTGTGGTCATTCGTCCTTGTAGAAACTACTTCAATCCACTTTGAAACATAATCAATGGCCACCAAGATGTACACATATCCAAAAGAGGGAGGAAATGGACCCATTAAGTCAATTCCCAAACATCAAACACCTCAACTACTAGAATGGGTGATAAAGGCATCATGTCTCTCTTGGAGATAGTTCCCACCTTTTAGCACTTCAAGAAGGTCTTGCAATATTCATTAGAATCCTTGAACAACGTTGGCCAATAGAAACCACTTTGGAGAACTTTAGCAGATGTAAGCTTCCCACCGGAATGACCACCACACACGCCGAAGTGGTACATGGAGAGGATCTCTTGCTGCTCAATTTTAGGGATACATCTTCTTATGAGTTGGTCAGGGCAATAATTAAATAGATGTGGGTCATCCCAAACATAGTTCTTCACCATGAAAAATAACCTCTTGCTTTCTTTAGTAGTCCATGTACTTGGTACTCTCCCACTTGCCAAAAAGTTGGCTATGTGCTTGTACCATGGTTTTTAGTGGAGTTAAGAAAAAAGAGTTGCTCATGGGGCATCATCTCCTTGATTTAGTTCACCTCATCATAAGGTGCCTCAATGTTGGAGAGATGATCAGCTATAGAATTTTCCACTCCCTTCTTGTCAACAATTTCCAAATCAAATTCTTGAAGCAAAAGGATCATGTGAATCAACCTTGGCTTAGAATCTTTCTTCACCATGATATATTTCAAGGCTGCATGATCTTTGTACACTGTGACCTTATTTTGCAGAGGTAAGAATGGAACTTGTCGAGTGTGAAGATGACAGTTTGCAGCTCTTTCTTGGTAGTGGTGTAGTTTCTTTATGCTTTGTCAAGAGTTTTGCTTGCATAATAGATGGCATGTGGAACCCCACCAATATTTTAGCCCAACACAGCCCCACTGCCATATCTGAAGCATCAATCATGATCTCAAATGGCAATAAGAAATATGGGGGATACATGATAGGAGCAGAAATCAACTTATGTTTCAAGTGGTTGAAGGCTTCCATGCTCTTGTCATCAAAACTGAACTCTACATCTTTTTCTAGTAAATGGCAAAGCATCCTCAAAATTTTACTAAAGTCTTTGATGAATTAGTATTAGAAACATGCATGTCCCAAGAAAGAACCGACATGTCTTATAGTAGAAGGAATAGTAAGAGTGGACATTAGGCCCACTTTGGTCTTATCAACGTCAATCCGTACTTTAGAGACTATATGTACCAATACTATACCTTCTGGAACCATGAAGTGGCTTTTCTCCCATGATAGTACCAAGTAAACTTCTACACATCCTTCAATAATGGCAACAAGGTGGAGCAGATAGTCATAGAACATATTTCCAAAAACTAATAAATCATCCATGAAGACCTCAAGAGACGAATCCAACATATCAGCAAAGATCAGTGTTACACATCTCTCAAACGTAAATGGGGCATTGCACAACCCAAATGACATCCTCCTATAGGAAAAAGTGTTGCTAGGACATGTGAATGTGGTTTTTTCCTGATCCGCTAGGTGCACTGCTACCTGAAAGTAACCTGAATATCCATCAAAAAAGTAGTAGAAGCTCTCCCCCATAAGTCTTTCTAAGATCTGATCAATAGACAGGAGGGGAAAGTGGTACTGCTTGATCTTTTCATTCAGTTTTATATAATCTACACACATCCTCCACTTTGATTTCTCTCTCACTGGCATCAACTCTCCATCCTCATTCTTAGCTATTGTGATCCCACCCTTCTTGGGCAAAACCTAGATGGGACTCACCCAAGGGCTATCAGAATCGGGGTAGATAATCCCAGCATCTGGTAACTTTACTACTTCTTGTGTTATGACCTCTTTCAGGTTTGGATTCAACCTTCTTTGCATTTGTCGCATTGGCCTGGCATCATCTTCAAGGTAAATCCCATGGACATAGATGGAAGGGTCAACACCCCTCAAGTTAGGAATGGACCTTCTAATGGCCTGAATGTTTTTCTTCAAAACTACTATCAAGGCATCTTCTTATTCTAGAGAAAGGATAGATCAAATGATCACTGGGAGGGTGTCATTTGAACCTAGGAAAGCATACTTCAGCCCTTCAGGAAGAGACTTGAGCTCAAGGACTGAAGGTTCTATAAGGGAATTCTTCAGAGGTATTTCAGAAACAGATGGGAGGTCCTCACTTGGCTATCTCATCTTCCTCATCCTCATCATTGGGGAACTCCGCAATATGTTCTAGACCTCTACCTTGAGGGGCAGTCTGAATCCATGTAGGTAGGCATTCCTCTACAATCTTGTCAAGACACTCAATAATATATCAATCTTCCTGTGGCACCTATCACCTCAGCCTTAACAGAAGACTTGAAAACATTCAATTGGTTCTTCATGTGAATGAAGGTCACATGCATGATACCAGTCCTCACATGAATCACTGCATCGGCTGTATCCAATAACGGTCTCCCCAAGATAATAGGCACCTTTCTAGAGTCTTTTTCCTTATCCAACACAATAAAGTTAGTAGGAAAGAATGTGGAGGTATCATCATCAAGTCTCACCAACACATCATCAAATCACTCTCTAGGCATTTCCACAGAACAGTCATCCTATTGCAAGGTGCGGTGAGTCGGACCTAGTTGTCCCATTTATAATTCAGCATACACATGATATGGTATTAGATTCACACTAGAACCCAAGTCAAGAAGAGCTTGGTCTATGTGGTGTGCTCCAATGTAGTAAGAGATCATGGGTGTGTCGGGATCTTTCCTTTTCCTTGGCACGATGTGCTATAGAATGAAGCTCATTTGCTCAGTGAGCTTGACTCGCTTGGGTGTTCACCCTATGTTTCTTCTTTTAAAAGTACACAAATCTTTCACGAATTTAGCATAAGATGGGATTTGCTTTATTGCATCAAGAAATGGGATATTGATCTTCACTTTCTTAAAAGTTTCCATGATGTCTTCAGTGTGCTTATTATTATTCCTTTTTTAGTGGATGATTTCTCAAGTGAAGGGGGATTTGTCCACCTAAGTGGCTCAAATCAACAAAATCATCTATTGGTATCACAGGAATCACAGTATCATCCTTCTAGATCAAAATATCAGCCTATGTTCCTATTACAATATCCTCAACTTGAATCCCAGTATCACTGTCTCTAATCACAGTATCAACTCTGTCATCATTGGCTATATTGTTAACTTAAGTGTCCAGTGGATAATCCAAAGTCCTCCCACTCCTCAACACTGTTACAGCCTTCACTTGCTCATGTGTGGTAAAAGAATAAGATTGTGTCGATTGTTGTGGCTATTGAGGTGGTGGTGGCCTTTGGTGTGGGGGAGTTGGGTTTTGGATGATGTAGTGTGGCTGAGATGGTGGTGGTTGTGGCTTTTGTGGATGGGGGTGATATTGTAGAGGGGCTTGCTGGCATGAGTGAGGTGGAGGTGGAGTGTATTGATAGTTGAAAGGAGGTTGTGGAGGTGGGGGAGCATATGGGTTAGGCGGTCCTTGGTACTATTGAAGTGTGGGTACTTGGCTTGGTGGCAGAAGGTATGCACCTTGAGGGTCCCCTGGAACCAATGTCATTGATAAGATTAGCCATGGTTGTGAGGGGGGTCTTCCCTCCTCATGGCAAGCAAGTGAGAGGGAAATTTGATCAAGTCTTTGTTCAAGGTGGTTGATTGTCTGTCCATGAGATGAGACATACTTTTTTACTTCATCAAGGCTTCTTAGCCTCCCAAGCACCTCATCTTCAAACTTAGAACTATACCTAGGGCCTTGATGTTTCCTCGTTTGTCCTTTCCCCTATTCACCTCATTGTTTCTAAGAGAAGTTAGGATGGTTCCTACATTCTGGAGTATAGGAGTTGGACATAGGACCTTGATTGTTCCAGTTCCCAAAAGTATGCAAAGCATTCACCTCTTCATCAATGACATCAACTGCCATGGTAGACGGTATAGCAGAACCCCGATCTTGGCTCTTCATCATGTTCATCATATCAACCATCATTTTCATCATTTGGGGGTTGACTTTTGTTCTGACTAGAGCTGCAGGAAGGGGGAGGAAAATAGTTCCGGTCATAGTGCTCCCCTTTACTTGAAGCTTGGTGGAGGGATTTCTCAGCTAGATGCTCAAAGAGGGACCAAGACTCCTCTGAGGGCTTAGCCATGAACGCCCCTCCGTAGGAAGAATCAACAGTAGTCTGACTTAGCTCAATGAGCCCAGTGTAGAATGACTATACTAGCTGCCATAGAGGAACTTCATGATGAGGTAAGACACGTAAGAGCTTTTGAAATCTTTCCCAAGCTTCATGGAAGGGTTCATTCTCCCTCTGGGTGAAATAGGTGATACATCTTCTCATCTGAGTCAGCTTTGATATCAGATAGAACTTCTTGAGGAATTCATTCTTCACCGAAATGCTGACATGAACAAAAAAGAAACAGTTCGAATAATATCTACTAATATGACTGAAAACATTGTTAAAATACTTCTACAAGGTTTTATTGAAAATGTTAGAAAACATCAGGAAAATAACAATTCTTTCTTGGTTTTAACCCTACGACATAAAAGAAAGACTAGGAAAGGTATACATAAAACTATTTTAAAATGTATCAATCGACCCGGTCTACGACTCTATTCTAACTATTAACGAATTCCTAAGATTTTAGGTGGAATGGGGATTGCAATTCTTTCCACTTCTCAAGGTATAATGACAGATTGAGAAGCCTGGCTAAAAAAAATTGGGGGAGAACTTTTGTGTTATATATGGTGATCCTTCTCTTTTGGCATCCTAATTGGATAAGTAACTTAATATCTACAAAAAAGAGAGGAGGGGTCGCCCACAATTTTTTCTGAGGAATTGGCTATGATATACACGATCCATGCATAATATCATAAAAAATAGATACAAATTTGGGACTGCTACTTAGTATCGGCAACGAGTTTGAAAAAGTATCTAAAAGGGTGAAATTTAGATATTTGCACTCTTACCTAGTAATTAATGACTACTTCAGTGTGGGAAAGTGGAAAGCTCAAACTACAATCATAATCAACTATACTGAATTACCTATCATATTCTATTTTTTCAACATAGGCGGATAGCGGGAATCAAAAGGGAATCCCAATAATAATAGCCTTATTATATCCAATTAATAACAAAATTGCAAAATGATAATTTTGACTTAATCTTAATAAAAATTGATATATCTATGATCTATTTTGATTTTATATATCTATTTTAATGAAATCGATTTTGTATATTTCTTTTATCTTAATTAAAACTTATTATTACATATTTCTATTTCTTTTATTAATTTTCTTAAATTAAAGAAATTAATTTCTTAATATTTATTTCTTAATTTAATGAATAATTAATATATAATATTAAGAAATCCAAATTTACATATTAAGAATCCGTTGATAAATGAATCCCAATTTGTTGAACAATCCATTATGGCAAATAAATCTCGAACCTGTCGTATCCTTCCTTTTTACAATATACGACAAAAATAGGGGATCAATTCATTCTTCATTTCAAATTCGATTGGTATCAAAATACTTCAATTGGTACACGCAAGAATTGGATGATCCACATCTCCGGGTCAGGCGCTAATTAGCACATTGAACTATCCATGTGGCTGAGAGCCCTCACAGCCCAGGAACAACAATGCAATTATTAGGGGCGCGCTCTACCGCTGAGCTAATAGCCCATCGTGTGGGCCTCCCAGTGGGAAGCCCACAATGCCAAAAGTGAGAGAAACCCCACCCCTCTCTTTCCTTTTTGTGCCCCCATGTCGCCACACGGGAGGGACATGGGGACGTAAAAAAGGGTATTGTATCAACTTGTTCCGACCTAGGATAATAAGCTCATGAGCTTGGTCTTACTTCACCGTCGAGAAATGAAAGAAGACTTTCATATCTATTTTTTTGATACCATAAATTCCAAAAAGTATACAAGAAATCCTCATTTTTCATTTTGATAATACATAAAATAAATATTGTTTTTGTATTATATCCATTTTATTGATTAATATTCGAAAAATTGTCTTGTTTGTTCGAGTTTATGATCTGAACGAGTCGCACATACACCCTAGTACATGTTCCTCGACGTTGAGGGCATCCTCGAAGAGCGGGAGGGAGGTTTGTGATGATTTTGAAATCTTTTCTACTAGGTAATCTATTATCCCTATGCATGAAGATAATCAATTTGATCGTTGTGGTCGGACTCTATTATGGATTTCTGACCACATTCTCCATAGGGCCCTCTTATCTCTTCCTTCTATGAGCTCGGGTTATGGAAGAAGGAATCAAGAAGGAGATATCAACAACAACTAGTTTTATTATGGGACAGCTCCACCCACGTAACCAACTCGGGCTTGGACATATACCATTCTTTTGCTTTTTCTTTTAGGGATAACAAAAAAAGGTCCTTCTTATAGAATCATTTGTGTCAGTTGGGGTACAGAAGGTTGAGCAAGTTTCTAGGAAAGCATCAATGTGTTGGTAGGGATTCTCGTTCTCCATCCCATAGTAAGTGGGAAGGAGTCCAAGAATGGCTGGTGGGATGGAGAATTGTTGACCCGACATTTGGTCAACAAGGGAGGTGATTGGGGAGGCTTAGTTCCCCAAGGTGAAGTAGTCGTGGAGAGGGTGGTTGGGTTTTTGTGGAACTCCCCCAGGAGGATTTTATGGGACACCGCTAGGAGGGTTTTGTGGAGCACCCTCTGGAGGGATTTGAGCATCTAAGCCTTCCATTTCATAATCTCACTATTGTTTGCGGTGTTGTTGACATCTTCTTCTACCTATATCAGGGTCAAAGGTCACTAAGGCGGTAGAAATAGAACGTCTACCAAGCATGCACAACTTTCACCCGTACAATACACAAACAAACAACAAGACTCAAGTTAGAAGGCAAGTATGCAAAAGTAAACAAAGACTAAAGAATAGAAATGGTGAGGGCCGTAGGAAAAGTTAAGATACTATAACTAGCTAGGTCGAGCGCCTCTACTCCCCGACAACGACGCCAGAAAGCTTAGTGTGTTTTCACACGTTTGGGATCTTTCAATATTTATAAGGGGGCCTAGATTAAAACAATCACATAAACCAAAATATATCACCTGCAAGCACACATGATCATATTGTAGTGTAGGTGAGAGGCAAGTAAAGGGGTCGACCCGTACGAAGAGAGGGGGCACTAGAGCTAGGTTAGTGTGGGTTGTGTTCCTAATGCGGAGAGTAGGGTTTTAAGGTTTGTTGATGGTTTGTTTGATTAAACTAAGGAGGCAAGAAATTAAAGGCAAGAAGGAAACTAGATTATCAAAAACCCTAAGTTACCCTAAACAAGTTAAGTCTAAGTAGAAAGATAAGACAATTAACTAAGCAAGAGAATGAGACTACACTACACTAGCAATTAAGGATCTAGAGAAATTAATGACCTAGACTACAATTGACTAGCAAGATCAAAACTAGCAAGCTCAAAAGAACACTGACTACTCAAGCAAAACCTAACTAGCAAGAACTGAGAAATATAATAAGAGGCATTTAAAAGCAAGCGACTAATTAGCATGAACAAGCTAAATTAACAAGATGGGTAGCAATGATAAAGGTAGGTGGGCCATTTTGGAATGATACTAAGATTCTAATTGGGGGAAAGATAGAACAAGCAAGTTTAATCATTCATTCTATATTTCTAAACCAAACAACTAGTCAAATGCTAAGAAATCACCCTACACTATTAGTTAGCCTAAGGTATAGGTGAGATTTCACTAGGATTTGACTAATCTAGGTTTCTATCTTAGGATTTCTGAGTGTAATTGGGAGCCAAAGGTAGAATTGGGGATTAGAAGTGAGGGTATTTCACCCCACATTACTCACCACCTAGCTTTTAGCAAACTCCTAGGCAATTACATCAATCAACCCTATACTAGATACTTAGTTCACACACCTAGGAGTAGGAGAAGGACTATATGTAGGGGAAGATGGGGTACTAGCTATGGACCACTAGTTGCACCTAGGAGAAACTCCCAAAATAGCCCCACATATGCTATCTTCTCCTAGACTTAGTTGGCTTCAAGCACACAATTACAAGCAATTCATATTCTTGGACACAAATCACAAGTAGAGACATGGGAAATGAGATACAAAAAGCAAGCAATCATCATAGAATGAAATCATAGAGTTGAAAAATTATCTTCCCCCAACATGGTATCAAAGTATCACTTTTACCCCAAAAAGCCCACCACAAGGGGATTAGCTACTCATAACTAAACAAAAGAGCAAAAAATAGAGAAGAAAGAGGTAGAAGGCCATGGAACTCATGGAAGACCCTTCTCCTTCACCTCCTAGCTATTGTAGAATGAAGCACCTCCCTCCAAAGATGGAAATGGCATGAGAATATGGGGGATTATGGTCACCCTAGAAAACTAGGGTTTTTGGGTGGAAAAGGAGTGGAAATGGAAGGTGGGAGGTAGGTGAATCTCTTGAATGCAAGGAAGGTGTAATGAATGCTAGAGAGTAGCTAAGGAGTGGTTAACCTTGTGTTATGGCTACCACCTATGTATATATAGGGGTGAGGAATCAGGAGGTTAAGTGGGGGTAGAAATGGAAATGTAGTGGAAAAGATGGGTAGGATTAGGTGGTTACCACAGACTTGGTGATGAGCCACGACCATGGTGGGAGTTGAGTGTCATGGTCGTGGGGATGATACAATCGTGGTGGAGGCATGTTGTGAGGTAGAAAGAAATATATGGAATGGCCATGGTTGTGGCGGGTGCCACAATCATGGTGGAGGGATGGTGCCACAGTTATTTTGCTTCTTGTTCCCATCTTATCTTCATCTTGCCACAATCATGGAAGACACCATGGGTGAGGAAGCCTTCAGAGGCCACAGTCATGCTAATGAACACGACCGTGGGCATTCATGAGTATTTTGTGCTAGATCTCTATGACTTTTCGGGGGCCTTGGGTCACGGTCATGGTGTGCGCCATGGGTGAGTTGTAGTTCCTCGGCCATGGCCATGTTGATGTCCATAGCCATGTTGTCTTCATTGGCCACGGCCATTTTTGGGCTCCACGGTGGTGGGCATTCATTGACAAATCTTGTGACTTCATTGTGACTTTTTGGGCCATTTCACCATGACCGTAGTGATGTAGCACGGACGAGGCAGGGGCCCAAGGTGTTGATATTAGCTCCAAACTTCTTCAAATGACTCCTTTTTGCACCAGATCAATTCTTGTACATCCAAGGAATGCTCGGGAAGATTTAGACCCATATCTCTCCTTTGCATCCAATGCATGCACAAATGCCCTAAAAACATGCAAAAAACATCCATAAATGTATTTGATATAATAGTTCATATTGGGGGAATGACTTGCAATCTACAATGTTTAGATGTGATTATAATGCAAAAAGACAGAAGATGAAGCTCTAAAATAGGGCTGCATTGGTACCCATTCATAGTAATTGCCAGATCCTCAATTGATTTTGAGGTCGGGATCTTACTTTGTTGATAAAATGGCACAAGTACAATAGGAGAATCCTACTTTTGAAGATCCTCTTGAGACCGATCTCATCAACCCCAATGCTCATGACCTGAATGATGAGAAAAATCGAGCAATTTCTTATCCACCTTGACTCTGCCAAGGAAGACCCTGAGGCTGAGTTTGAAGATCTAAAGTATGTCTCTATCCTAGAAGATGAATATAAGGATCCCACCACACCAGAGATGAAGCCTCTACTTGAGGGGATCAAATATTTATTCCTGGATGAGAAGAAGGTCTACCCAATCATTGTCAATTCAGATCTCACGGCTGAGCAAGTTCACAAGTTGTTGACAAAAACTGACTACGAGGCAGGAGGCATTGGCCTACAAAATGACTAATCTTACTAGAGTGAGCCAATACCTTTGCATGCACAAAATTAATATGGTTGACAACTACAAGCCTTCTATCAAGCCCCAACACAAGCTAAACCTGATTCTAAAGGAGGTTGTGTAAAAGGAAGTGATAATGTTATTGCTTTCTGGGATTATCTGTCCCATCTATGATTCACCAGGGGAGAGTCTTGTACAAGTAGTGTCAAAGAAGGGAGGCATTGCAGTTGTACTAAATGAAAAGAATGAGCTTATTCCCACTAGCATTGTTACCGAGTTGTCCATGTGCATAGATTATTGCAATCTCAACAATGCAACTCGGAAGGACCACTTTCCCCTTCTCTTTCTTGATCAAACTCTAGAGATACTTGCATAGTATCAGCTCTTTTGTTACATAGATGATATGTTGTCTTCTACCAGATTTCCATCCATCCCAATGATTAATAGAAGACTACCTTCATATTCTCCTATCAGATGCCCTTCGGACTATGTAATGCACCTGCTACTTTCCAACATTGCATGTCTACCGTCTTCTTCGGCCTCACTAAAACTACAATGCAAATCAACATGGATAGCTTTCTCAGTCTATAGAGATTCTTTTGAATCATGCCTACACCATCTTTCCCTAGTTCTTGAACATTGTGAAGAAGCACATCTGGTGCTTAATTAAGAAAATTTCCACTTCATGATGAAGAAGGGCATTGTCTTAGAAAACTATGTCAGTTCTAGAGGCATTGAAATTGACAAAGAAAATATAGAAGTGATTGACAAGCTATATCCTACAAGAACCACCAAATAAGTTTGGGCATTTATTGGACATGTCAGATTCTATAGGAGATTCATTCATGACTTCAGTAAGACTACCAAGCCTTTGACAAACCTTCTCCAAAAAATGTGGAAATTCATCTTTAACTCTTATAGCGTGAAGAGATTCAACCCTTTGAAAGAAGCCCTCATCTCAACTCCGATCCTTTGTGGCTCATATTGGTATCTCCTTTAGATATTATATGTGATGCCAATGACTATGTCATAGGGACATTTGGCAATATGTCAACAAAAAGACATCATGTCATCTACTAAATGAGAAAGATGTTGGATGGTACATAGAAAATTATGCAACCAAAAAAAAAAGATAATTCTCTCCATTATATTTGATTTTGATAAATTCCTCTCCTATCTGATAGGCTCACAAGTGACTATCTACATTAATCAAGTTGCTATCAAATATTTATTATCAAAGAAGAATGTAAAACCAATGTTGATCAAGTAGATTATGTTGTTGCAAGAGTTTGACCTAGAAAACAAATGTTCATCAAGGAATTGAGAATGTTATCGTTGATCACATCAGTCAATTGCATATCCAAGATTTTGGCATAGTTCCCATCAATAATTCTTTTCCTGATGACCATTTCAAGGTGTCCATGTTCACTTTGTGGTAGTCTTATTTTGTGAACTACATAGTTGTGGGAGTTCTTCATCCAGATTGCATAGGGAACAATAAGAATAATTTCATGTTAGATGTTCTCCATTACTACTGGGATAAGCCTTATCTCTTTCAATTATGCTTAGATGGCCTTTACAATTGGTGCATCTCCGAAGAAGAAGCTTCTCTTATTCTTGAGCAATGTCACTCTGGTCCAATGGGAGGCCACATGAGCTCTAAAAAAACTATGTTTAAAGTCCTCCAATGTCGATTCTTCTAGCGTACAATCATCGAGGATGCCCACAAATACATGTCTTGCGATCAATGTCATCGATCTAGTAAAATTTCTAAGAGGGATGATATGCCCCTCAATCTTTGGTAGGAAGTTGAAATCTTTGATGATTGGGATGTGGACTACATGGAGCCACTCCCCTTGTCTTATGGCTTCAACTACACCCTAGTAACTATTGATTATGTTTCTATATGGGTCGAAGATATCCCTAGAAAGTCCACGAGTCCAATCTAGTGATCAAACTTTTCAAAGATATCATCTTCCCACACTTTGGAGTCCCCCACAGTGTCATTTTTTATGGGGGATCTCATTTCTTGAGTATAACTTTGAAGCCATCCTTCAAAATATGGTGTTACCACCCTCAGATGAGTGGTCAAGTGGAGGTATCCAATCGTCAAATCAAAGCTATTATGGAGAAGATGGTTAGTGAAAAGTCAAGATTGGGCTAACAAGTTGAACGATGCACTCTAAACCTATTATACTGTCTACAAGACTCCACTAGGCACTGCACGTTTTTGTCTCTTCTACAAGAAGTCTTGTCATTTACCTGTGAAGCTTGAATGCAAAGCTTAATGGGCCATTAAGAAGCTCAACTTTGGCCTCTGTGCAGCAAAGGAAAATTGTCTACTTCAACTAGTAGAGATGGAAGAGTTGTGGCTGACTGCTCATGAAGATACATGCATATAAAAGGAGTGTACAAAGATGTGGCACAATGGTCACTTGAAGAGGAAATATCTATAGGTTGGATACCAAGTATTACTACACAAATCTTGTCTCTGTCTCTTTACAGGAAAGCTAAAGACCCAATGGTTAGGTTCATTCATCATCAAGCACATCTTCTCTCATAGAGTTGTTGTAATTTGGAGTGAGAAGACTGAAGAAATCACAGGCAATGGCCAACAAATTAGATGCTATTTCACTACCATTAATATCTAGACCAACCAACCTCTCTCACTTCTCCCTCCAACATATCATGATTATTTTTAGGCATCGAGTCGTCAATGTTAAATGAAGGCACTTCTCGGGAGGCAACCCAAGTTTTACCTTCAATTCTAGTTTTTTTACTTCTTCATTCATAATTTCATTTAGTTATATCATGTATTCCATCATAAGATCATTGCTTCTAACATTTTGATTTTAGGTGAACGAGTTTTGTTGAGTGGTGAGAAACCCCATCCTGTACTCTGCATTCTAAATTTAGTGTTTTCTCGAGGATGAGAAAATGTCTAAGTTTTAGATGGAGGATGGGTGGTACTTATTCTACTTCTACCAATACCTATCTGTTTGTGACATATAATCTTATCATTTCATTCATCATGCATTGCATTTAGCTCAAAATTTTAAATTTTCAAAAGCATATGTTCTACAGTAAATAAAGACATTACGTAGCTGGCTTAGGATAAAAATTTTGTCATCAATAACTCCCCTTATACAAAGCAAAACTCTCATGATCAATTTTTGAAACAACTAATTTCTAGAAATCGTCCTATGTGGCCTAGGAACCCAAACATCATGTTTCCCTGGAAAAGATTCCATGTATTTGATGAACTGATAGGGATCAAACACATCAGTCTTCTAACTGACTATTTTGAAACGAAATTCATGAAATCATCACTTTTTCCCTTATCATGCCACTATTTGAGCATAGTGGGACTAGGAGAACAACATGGTGCACTAAATTATAAATCAAGTTGCATATTGATGTGTCCTATAACAAACTGAGTTTCATATAATATTTGCAATTTCCACCCCCATACTTGTGTTATCTTACTTTTTTACCTTCCTTTTGTCCTTGATGTTGAATTTATGGGAATTGAGTGGTTTGGATAATAAATACATGTCAACATAAGGGTTAGTGCACAAATTACCTCTATTAATATTTTTAGTAAGGGAAATGATGCAAATGTTCACAAAAATGAAATAATTGTTGAAAAAATAAGATATTATCAATGGATAATGTCCATATACAAGTTTCATGAATAATTTATAAGAAATAATTAAGTTGAGGAATACATAACCCCCTTCTTTCTCTCTCTCTTCTTATGAGTGATAAAAACTTATAAAATGTAGTTAATAGAGTGGGTAAAGACTCTTGGTTGGCCTATCTCAAAAATACACCCAAAAAGTTATCACAAAGCCTCTTCATATTAATTTACTCAATTTATACACTAATATATATATTAATGGACAATGTATTTATTAAGGGCCTAATCTTAGATAAACCAAAAAAACTAATGGCATAGCATCGTTCTAGATGTTGTAATTAACATGTGGTTAAAATTTGAGGTCTTTTGAACTTCGTTTGACCCTCCAAATGCATCTATTAAGCTTCATATAAAGTGTGACCCTTGTATTAAATGGATTCCATTTAAATGATGCATAACGCTATAGTCAGCTCGGACAATGTGTCACGCGATCTCGGACCATGATGGTCCCGCATCCAACGGCCCCTCCTCTTCAGCCTTGGATCTGACGGCCTCAGGTTCGTCACCTACCTCCGTCCACCGAACAGTCTTAACCCCTCGACCTCCCCTGCCCGTTCTCCCTCATTTCTCGAGCTTTTTATGAGTTTTCTTTTCCAAATTAATCACAGTTCTCTGATGCTTTGTTCAAACTAAGATTCACCCACTCTTATGCACTATGGCTGAAATGCCCAATGGCGCCAGCCATGGTCTCTCCACCCCTTTGCCATTTCAGCTCAACGATCCTCCTCACATATAAAAAGGACCTCCCACACCTCTGTCGGTTCCCGTGCGAGCTTCCTCTAGTACTAATTTGTCTGGAAAACCCCCCGTCTTAGCCCTGACACCTCCTCCTCCCTCCCTACCTTGTGGTGCATTTCCCGGCATCTCAGTGATAATAGCAACCCAATAATTCCCACCAGTGAGTTCGTCTCGTCATGCTCTTCGTTTCGAGTACTTGGTCGTGTGTTTTGGTTTAGAAATGAGGAAATGACCAAATGGGCAAAGCTCCTCTCGTGCAGCCATGGCTCGCATGAGAGGAGGAATATGACCCTCTGTGATTTTCCATTCTTGCCCTCATGCACTCCTTTTTCTTTTCTTTTTGTCCGAGGACACTCTGGTCTTTTTGGATTCTTATTCGCTCGGTTGACCGGCACCACACATGGCACGGGCCACTGACTAGGCCACACGCCATTGGCCCATGTCAGTGTGGGTCTGGCCTATGTGGCCCACCCTCGCGCAAGCCTTTCAACCTACATGGCATTTTCTAGCCTTTTCATTGGTCTAGAGCAATTAATTCATAGAAAATCGACACTTTATCAAAAAAATACGAATAAATACTCCTTGGAAAGCTTATTTCAAGTAGAATTGAAATTTTTGGTTTTTGATTCCTGAATCTCATTTTTATTTTGACATTAATTGTGTGCACCATCTTAATCATATTAAATATTCTAAAAATGATAACTAATGCATCCTAAGTCCAATTTTGATAAATAAATATGTTTTCTTAATTAGAAAAATATCATGAGTCATTTGGTCAAGTTTTCAAGCCTAAAATCAATGGTTTTTTCATAATGTTCAATTTGGGTATTTCACACCTAAGTCCTTTCAAATATATAATACATGTAATGAACCTTGTACCTAGGAGTGAAAGAGACTTGAGACAAATCAATTGGTGGAAAATCATATCTAGGGATCTAAGTTAGGTATGTGCATTCTAACACCTAAGTTGGGCATCATTTTAGTCCAACCCTATTTCCCAATGAGGCATGAGCCTATATACATGCTACACCATGTTTGCTAATTGTGAATTGAGCTTATACACTTGTTATACCATAACTTGCTTACTGTGAGTACTTTAATGTTTTTTTTTGGTCTTGGACTCCACCTGCAATGTTGCAAATCTCTTATATCTTCCATTTGATTATTTAAGTGTGATGATGATGTAAATGACTAATTAACTAATGTAGTGTACACGAGTACAAACCACCCATAGAGGGCATGTGTAAATTCACCCTAGAGGAATGTGACCACTCTCCTCATTATATATATATATATATATATATATATATATATATATATATATATATATTATAGGTGTTTGGGAATGTGACCACTCTCCCTCACCTATTGGTTGAGGTTAGGTAGGTGCCTCAGCCCTATGTTAGTTTAATGTAGTCAATGAATCATGCTTGCACTTTACTTATTATTTGCTTGGCAGAAATCTAAATTTTTTACTTGCCTCATAATCTTAAAATCTCATAGTTTAGTGAATCTTTGTTTTGCCATATGATACTTGTCCTTAATCATGTTTTGACACATACTTTTTATCTCCTTTTGCTGGGTGACCCCCAACCACCTAGGACCAGGGCAAGGATTAGATCAAAGGTAAGGAGTACCAGGATAGGAGTAGAGTTGCCATCATGCATAGGTTGCTATTGCTAGATGATGTAGTTGATGTTCAAGCTTATTTTATAAACCCTTATTATAAAGCTATGTAATAGCTTAGGTTTCTCATATTTTTCTTCTGCTGCTACTATTAACATTGTTGTATTTGGTTCATGCTTATTGAAATGGAATTATTATGCATGCATCCCCCTCATCAAAGTTTTATATAAAAGAGGGATGTTTTGTATTTTCCATTAAATTTTAGTGAGGGGGTGATCTTGCCTCCTTATAGCATGGTATCAGAGCTTGTAGGGTAGCTACTAGGGTACAAAGTAGAAAGTGATGGTGTCTAGAAAGGGTCAGAACCTGGGGCTGGCAATATTTTCCTCCGCCCCACTTTTTGGTTAACGAGGACTCCTGGGTTCATATGACACTGGCCTGGCCTGATCTGATACTGAGTGCCCAAAATAGCATGCTTATAAGCAATAGTAGCCTCATCTTTTCCTGTCTTGTACTCCTAGAATTCTTACCTATGACCTTGCCTTTCAGAAAGGGTAGCCTGTTCGGTGAAAATTCTGACAACAACACCGACAACCTAGAGACCCCTAAGACTCCTTTGACTCCCGCACTGGAGTTAGATATGCTACGCCAAGTCCTCTCAAACACCCTGTTGGGGCAAATTTCTGTAGCTACTGCCAATGCTAACAAGCCCAAGGAGTTCCACCTGTCTAACTTCATCAAGATGCAACCCCCTTACTTTAAAGGGGAAAATGATTCCAACATGGTGGACAAGGCAAATGACTAGGTGTTAGCCCTGGGACGTACTTTCAAAGGCATGGCATGTCCTCCACACAAAAAGGTCTGCTTTGCAACTTACGTCCTAGATGGCCCAGCCCAGATCTAGTGGAACGAGATTTCCCGCACCCGTGACACCGCGGACATGACCTGGGAATAGTTTCTCAAACTGTTCAAAGCAAAGTACATCTGTTCGGCCTATCTGAAGAAGGAGGTTGAGTTCTACAGCCTACGGCAAGGAGGCATGACTGTGTTTGAGTATGTCCAATGTTTCCTTCTGCTGGAATGTTATGTTGGGGGCCTAACTGAAGATCGGAGGGCAACCATCTTTCTGGAGGGTTTCAACTATAATGTGGGGCGTCACCTTGTGTCCCAACTACCCCTCACCTTTCAACAAATGATGGACAAGGTCCTGGATGTTGAGGCCTACCCTGGTTTTCATTCCTCCGGTCTGAGCAACAACAACAAAAGGAAGAATGTTGGTGGTTACCAAGGGCATGATCGTTGCAATAGATGTTCCTAATCTCATCGACCTGGGAAATGCCCTTCTAGCAATACACCGCCTCGAAGAGATGATCGACCTGCACCTATCTACCACAAGTGCGGTCAAGTCGGTCATATTCAGCCAAACTATCCCAAGTTCAATCGAGGACAAGCCCTTGCCCAGTAGCCACCTCAACGTCAGAACCCGCCTCCACAGAATGACAATAATAATAACAACAACAACAACAACAATAACCAGCAAGGGCGTCGCCTGCCTATAAAGAGACAGAACGAAAGGGTTTTTGCTTTATATGCTGAGGAAGTTGGTGATGGCAATGATGTGATTGAAGGTACTTTACACCTTAATATGTATCATGTTAAGGCATTTTTTTGTTTTAGATTGTCAAATACCTTCATATCTACACATTTTGTTTCTATGCTAGAAATAGAAACTAAATTCATGGACCATGTGTTAGATGTCAAAACCCCTAGTGGTAGAATATGTTCCTCTTATCTCAAGCTTCCAACCTTGGACCTTTGCATCTCGGGGAATATGTTCCCTTTCAACTTCATCTTACTCAAAATGTTAGTCATTAACATTATCCTGGGTATGGATTGGCTGAAGAAATATAAGGCAGTCCTTTTTTGTGAAGAGTCAAAGGTTAGTTTGTTACACCGTGAAGGAGGTAGAATGTGTGTCAAGGGTAGGAAACGATAAGAATGACAATTTATCATCTCATCCATCAAAGCTGAAAAACTCATCTCGTAAGGGTGTAGGGCATTTCTTGCATCTATAGTTCTTGATGCCACACCCCCTGCTCTCAATCATATAGAAGTGGTTAAGGAGTTCCCTGATGTCTTTCCTGAAGAACTAATGGGTTACCTCTAATTCACGACGTGGAATTCTCCATCAAACTCGCACATGGGACTTCACCCATCTTGAAGCCGCCATATCGCTTGGCACCTACTGAACTCGTCGAGCTTAAGAAGCAGCTTCAAGAACTCCTTGACATGGGGTTCATTCCCCCAAGTGTTTCACCTTGGGGAACCCCCGTCTTGTTTGTAAAGAAGAAGGATGGGTCTATGTGCATGTGCAAGGACTAGCACATGCTTAATCAAGTCATGGTGAAGAATCGTTATCCACTACCTCGTATTGATGATCTCTTCAACCAACTCAAGTCTACTATTGTTTTCTCAAAGATGGACTTACAGAGTGGCTATTACCAAATGCGGGTAAAGAATGAAGATAAATCAAAAATAGATTTTAGAACTAGGTATGGGCATTATGAATTCTTGGTCATGCCTTTTGGGTTGACCAATGCCCCAGCCGCTTTCATGGACCTGATGAATCGAGTGTTCAGTCCTTACCTTGATTGATTCGTCATGGTCTTCATTGATGATGTCTTGATATATTCTGAGTCTGAAGAACAACGTCACGAACATTTGAGGTTGGTACTATATACAGTGTGAGAAAATCAACTCTATGCTAAATCCTCGAAGTGTGAGTTCTGGATCAAAGAAGTCATGTTCTTGGGTCATGTGATCTCTGGTGGACACGTTATTGTTGATCTTGTAGAAGTTGAAGTTGTGACCAGATGGAAGGCTCTGAAGAATCCAGCTGAAATTCATAGTTTCCTCGGTCTGGCAGGTTACTACCGAAAGTTTATCAAGAATTTCTCTGAGCTAGCCCTCCCTTTGAAAAAGTTGACACGAAAAGAGGTCAAGTTTGTTTGGTCGCCTGAATGTGAGGATAGCTTCCAGAAGCTAAAGAAGTGCTTGACATATGCTCCTGTGCTTGCCTTACCTGTTGAAGAAAAACCTTATGTGATATACACTGATGCCTCCAAGCAAGGATTGAGATGTGTTCTGATGCAAGAAGGGAAAGTGATTGCCTATGCCACCAAGCTCTAAGGGATAATACTCCTCAAGCTCAAGATCAGCCACCAAGGAGAGAATGCAAAGATAACTAAAAGGTTTCTCTTACATGGAGAGAAAGAGATATATATACAAGAGAGATGAAAGAGAGAGCAATGGAAAGGTGTCCCCACCAAAGAACCCTAGATGATACATGTCCACAAAGAAGAGGCCACATGCAACACCATGCAATAAGGTGATAAGAACTATGCCTCGCCCACTAGGTCATCTTCCTAGGTCATGGTCGATACACACACCCACTCCCTTCACAAACCAATAGGGATGAAACCCTAGAGCCACAAATGGATATGGTGCATCTAGAGACAACAAAAACTGATAGGATGCCCTTAAGACACCCACAAACCGATACAAGGCTTTCCAAGGCTCTCAAGCCTGAGACAACACTCCTAGGTGCAAGACACACTTTAAACATGAGTGCAATAACTTCACCAAGGATGTCACCACTCAACCAAGGCTCAACCAAGGTATCCATCTCTATCTCTCACTCCTCTAGATTATGCCAAGAGAGAGAAGGAAGACTCTAGAGGTGTCAAACTTGCACATCAACCCCTATCCTGGGTAAATTGCAATTTGCATCAAACCTCTCCACAAAACACAAGCATCAATCAAACAAGATCAAACAAGGAACTCAAGCCTCCAACATGCCCTAATTACATCTTAGATGATTACATCAAGGAGCTAAGCAACATACTTAAGCAAAGAAAATAGGGTTATCCCAAAACGTGGGTCAGGGTCCTTATAAAGGAGGAGAAGAGATGAAGAATGAAGACACTATTGTTGCTCTACATATTTAAGTTATTTGTATGTGATGAAATAACATAGATAGCTATATAGTTTGACTTTTTTGTTTTATTAGACAATTTCCTCATTCTTATAACTCAAGCATGTTTGGGACTCAAGCATACTTGTGACTCAAGCATGCTTAGGACTCAAGCTTGCTTGGGAATCAAGACAACCAAATGGGCTGGCCCATTTAAGTAATAAATTAAATAATAAATAACATTTAACACTCCCCCTCAAGATGGATTTGGAAGAAACCCAAGTCAACTGGAAAACATATATACTAGAATGAAAAGATTAAATCACACCCATACAAGAATATGAATTCCCCTCAATGTTACAACTAAACACTCTAACAATCTATTGCCCCTCTTGATCTAATAATCAACATGTTTTCAATTAATCTTTGAGCAACAAAAAAGGGTGTGGGTATAATGTCGGATCACTCCAAGAAGGTCACAACAAAGTTATAGGAGCTTTTTTATTTTAATAAAGATAAGTGGCAGCTGGAGTAGTAGAATGTAGCAGAAAATCAAAGCAAGTGACATCATCTTAGTTACTAGTGCCATCAGGTACTTCCCAAAGAGGGAGCATATTAGATGATAGTGGTGTAACAATATGAGAAAGTATAGGTGGCTACATCATGGTGCTATAAGGTAGGAAATCAAGAGCAGTCTGTAACATCCTAATTTTTTTTAAATATTTTCTTACAAGTTTTCTAATATCATATCCTTTATGGTCACATATTATAAATGGGTCAATTTTAAATATTTATTATTATTATCATGCACTGGAAAATTTACCACAAAGAGTAGGCATGTAAATAAGATGACACCCAAAATATCAAGATTTAGTTCTTTTTATTTTTAAATAATTAGTTATGTAGTACTTAAGCTTTACCTCACTTTAATTATATTAATTATGTCAGTCCCTGATTGAGAAACAAGATCCATTAGAATGTTCTAGACCCTATTAGGATCGCATGGTTGGACTTAATTGGAGTTCATTTTTACTAGGTAACTAAATTATAGAAGATAATGGAGATTTTAATAGGATAAAAGCCTTTTTCTTGAAAATTTGTTCTTTTGGGATTTTTGTGCACCGTCTGATTTGGGCACGTGCTAGACCCTCTCCATCTGAGCCATCCAATTCTTTCTTCAACTTCCCTCTTGGAGAGGGAGTCCACTGTTCTGATCATTTGGAGATTTCTCCCATTGTAGTAATCATTTTGGAAATTGTCTTCACAGTTGGATTTGGGGAATTAGTCCTCACACACCAATCCCTTGTACGAACCCTAGATCAATTCCTATAAGAAAAACCCTACTTCCATCGTTGCCTTCTTCATGTGTGACTGTCGTTCTCCATCTTTGAGTCCCCCCCTAAAGAATTCCTAGCATCCTCACCATCGCTCCAATCTTAGGAACCAAACCTCACCATTCGTTTGGATCGCATTTTGCTGTTGTGGTCCACCCTCAAGAGCATGACATTAGTTGACAGAGGCTTCATTGCCAAGTAGCTCTAGGCATGTACATCTATGTACAATGAGGGATCATTGCTGAACCTCCTGAAGCCCCCTCAATCACACCTGATCCATTGAAGAAAGGTACATTACTCTGACCCAACACCTTAGTATCTACCATATACCATTACATTCTTCGCAACGTATTGGTCTTTCTCCTATGTGATTGTGCATGGCCAGTTCTTTGACTTCGAGGGTTTGTGCGGGTGTTTCTGACGGATAAAAAGGGCACGAGTCCCCTTCCTCCTGGTGTCTCAGTCTTCCATCCTTGTTCTTTCTCCTCTATTTTTCCAGCACTCAGACGTGGCGAGGAGCTATATCTACTACTTGTTGGCCCTGGATCCTATCCAGGTAAGTGTTAGGACCAAGATTACTAAGGCCATCCTACATGTTTTTTTTATCCCGATTTTTCTTTGATTGGGATCAATATCCAAATTTTCAGGGTATTCAGTCTTTTGCTCACTTGTCACAAGAAGTTTCTTCACCTTCTGATTATATTCCCTTCCTTCATGGTGAATAGATCTCGATACATACTCCTCTATGAATAGAAATTGTTGGATAATGCTATGATACCCTTAAATTGCAACTGTTGATCCTAAGACTAGGTGATTTGTCCTACACCCCAACACCCTATGCATATGGTAAACGATCAATTCAAATATGCACATGCTAACCTTATGTTTGAATTTATTTTATCCAAATATTTACTATCCATATTAGTAATCTTGGTCACTAATAGAATTTTGATCATACTACCTAGTTTGACACTAAATATAATAACATTGACCTAAGTATATTCACTAATGTGTTTATCAAGGGGCTAATAATGGATAATACTATGATTTCATCCACTCAATTACTATTTTACCCTAAACTAGGAAATCAAGACCTTTAGTTACCCTAAAAACATTTACCCCTAACTTTAATACTAAGACAATAAGTTAGTATGTATAACCCCAATTTTTTAAGTTCATATTAGAAGGACATACATTACTATATATATATATATATATATATATATATATCTGTGTGTATGTATATGTATGTATATATATGTGTGTGTGTGTATATATATATACATATACATATATATACATATATATACATATATATATATGTATATATACGTATATATATTCTGCATGTGTTCCTTATGTTCTCCAGACATCCTTAAGCTTTACTCTATCTTCTGCATAATCAGAAGTCACTATAAGATATACTGGAGGATACTAGAACAAACTCAACTGTTGGGTTTTGGAGGAGGCAGAGAAGCAGCGGAAACAAAATTTTCTCCCCAAACCCAGAACAAAAGTAATCGCGTCAACATCTATATAATAGGAAAGATGGTTTGTGAATCATACCTTGTCCCAAGGCTTGCTCGGCGACAGTACCACGCGCCTTGTGCGGTCTTCACCTCCGGTCTTGGACGGTGTCTGTGCAGCTCCTGGTCGCACTAGGACTGAAGACTCCTCCTCCTACCGGACTGTCGGATGACATTTGTCCTCCTGAGCGGCAGTGACCTCCCGCCTCTGAAGTAGTCCACACAGACCACCCAGAACTCCACTCTCCTTGTCCCACAAGGAAGTGGAAGGAGTCGCACCCTCCTATTGACGTATTAGTCACCAACACACTCTCCTGCTGTCAAGTGCAACTGCAGTTGTCCTTCCCTTACTGCACCTCCCTTTGCGGGAAGCACTTGCTCGGGCTCTCTCTCGGTTACCAAAACCAGAGAGAACGACAACTTTGCAGAGCAATCAACTTGCACTGAGTTGTACACTGAGAAGCCCCCAATACCCCTATATATATAGGCGGGTCATGGGACATGGTTCTTTGTGCCCGGCAATACGGGACTAAAGCAGGAGTAGAAGGGTTCGGGATTTTCCACCAAAAAGCAACCATCTCACAACCTGAAATGATCGGTTCACAACTGAACCGATCGGTTCGGCCATTGAGCCGATCGGTTGGACCTGAGCCGATCGTTTGGGGCACTCCAACCGATCGGTTGGTGCCCTGAACCGATCGGTTCATAGTCCTAATCCGGCTCAAAAAGACTTTCCTTGTTTTGTTCCCAATTGGTATCGAATACCAATATTATTCCCAATCGAATTGGGCAATTTGAAACCAAAGGAAAATTCTTGCCGACATGACTTTTCCCAACTGGTCGGTTGCACCAGTTGAGCCGATCGGTTCAACCCTTGAACCGGTCATTTCAACCTGGGCATGAGCCGATCGGCCTGGACACTCCATCCGACCGGTTCAGCAACCTCAGCCGACCGGTTCATCACATGAACTGATCGGTTGGGAGCACAGGTTGGGCAAAAATCAGTCAATTGCGATTTCAATCAATCCGATACTCCAATCAATGCGTCCAACACCTTGAACCATACGATTTTGAGCCATCGACTGATTGAGTGTTTAATTGAACTACTAAACTCCTTTAGTAATCAATCTAAACATTGCTTTGTGGACAAAACTCCTCTTCCAGGTTAAATCCTATGTGTGTGACCCTGCAGGTCCATTTCACGTTGGCAGTGAAAGTCCATAACACTTATGACTTCATAAGCAAAGAGCGGTGCCTAGTCACACATCATTGCTACCCAAGTGAAAGTAGAAAGTTGGAGAACAACTTTCATCCTACAATCCGTGAATGGTGTTACAGTGAATGTATAATTCCTTTGTCACTGATATCCAGAATGAACTCGAGGCATGGAACAGTCATCCTGTCAATGTTCATTCATTTCCTTGATCTCAGAGTAGACCGAGTGAGATGTGTATGACATCAATATCACATATTGATTCACACGTGCATGCGCATGCCTTTCTCAATCCTACTCATCAAGTGGCTAAGGATATCAAACTCCCTCAGGAGGGACAAATCCCATATCTATCACTCACCCCTCAAAAGCCCCATGTGTCAAAGCCACCCAATCATCACCTTTATAACAACCCATGTTTCAGGACTGCGTTTGATGATGTCAAAGTGTACCCAACGACATGTGTTGAGTGTAGTGATTTCAGGTCTAAGAATCACACTCACCACCATCACTGTGAGAGCTGACTGTGACTACCAAGTCATGGTTCCATGTGTCACTCTCACGGTGGGTCTGTCCGGTACCTTGTTCTCTAACAAGTACCTATGTGCTTGGTTTGATATCACTATATCATGACTAATGAGATTCTGTCATCAACCAACACACAATCTAGTCTTTAGTGTTATTGATGTCTATGGTTATTTCCACAATAACAACCGACTAGGGACTATACAAGAATGTATACTCTTAACATCCATATGATCTCATCGTTTAGGTCATGAACCTAAAAGCATATGTCATTGAGTAAAACAATCTTTAGACATCTATCATGTTACACCGTCATCTCAGAAACAGTTTAAACATATAGATTGGAAATTGCCTTTATTATTATTCAAATCATTTACAAAGTATCCCATTACAATCATCATATGACTTGCTCTATGGGCATACATACCAACAGACTCCCACTTGCACTTAGAGCCAGTCACCAAGGAAACGCAGTCCTTGTGACCTAGCATGACCATCATGCTTCTGCTGAGAAAGGGCCATAGTCAGTGGATCAGCTATGTTGTCTTCAGTTGGTACTTTGCAAATCTTCACATCTCCTCGATGTACGATCTCTCGTATGAGATGGAAGCGCCGCAGTATGTGCTTGGACCGCTGATGTGATCTGGGCTCCTTAGCTTGTGCAATAGCTCCATTATTGTCATAATAAAGCTCAATTGCATCACAGCTATTGGGAACTACACCAAGTTCAGAAATGAACTTCCTGATCCACACAGCCTCCTTTGCTGCATGCGAAGCAGCAATATACTCAGCCTCTGTAGTAGAATCGGCAACTGTTTCTTACTTGGAACTCTTCCAGCTCACAGCTCCATTATTAAGGCAAAACACAAATCCTGACTGCGATCTGTAATCATCTTTATCGGTTTGGAAGCTTGCATCGGTGTAACCCTTTACAACCAGCTCTTCCTCGCCACCGTACACAAGAAACTGATCCTTAGTCCTTTGCAAGTACTTGAGGATGTTCTTCACGGCTGTCCAGTGAGCATCCCCGGGATCTGACTGGTACCTGCTCGTCATGCTGAGAGCATACGAGACATCTGGGCATGTGCACAACATAGAGTACATGATGGATCCGATGGCTGATGCATATGGGATCCCATTCATACGCTCCCTCTCTTCACAAGATTGGGGACATTGAGCTCTAGAGACGGTAACTCCATGTAGCATAGGGACGTTGCCTCTCTTTGAGTTCTCCATGCTGAACCGCTTCAGCACCTTGTCAATGTACGTGCTCTGACTTAGTCCGAGAAGCCTTCTAGATCTATCTCTATAGATCTTAATTCCTAGAATATAGGATGCTTCTCCTAAGTCCTTCATTGAGAAAGTTTTCCCAAGCCATGTCTTTACCTTCTCTAAGGCTAAGACATCATTCCCCATCAAAAGTATGTCATCCACATATAATATGAGAAATGTGGTCGAGCTCCCACTAACCTTCTTGTACACACAAGGTTCATCTTCATTTTGAATAAAGCCAAACACTTTGACTTCTTCATCAAATCGAAGATTCCAACTCCGAGATGCTTGCTTCAATCCATAGATTGACCTTTGCAGTTTACATACTTTATTGGCATTCTTTGGATCTACAAAACCTTCAGGTTGTGCCATGTACACATCCTAATGAATATTCCCATTAAGGAATGCGGTTTTAATATCCATCTGCCAAATATCATAGTCATAATAAGCTGCAATAGAAAGCATGATCCTGATGGACTTAATCATGGCAACTGGAGAAAACGTTTCATCATAGTCAACACCTTGAATTTGTCGAAAACCCTTTGCAACCAATCTACCTTTATAAGTTTGTACATTGCCATCCATGTCGGTCTTTTTCTTGAAGACCCACTTGCACCCTATGGGTTTTACCCCTTCGGGTGGTTCCACCAAAGTCCATACTTTGTTGGAGTACATGGATTCCATCTCGGATCTCATGGCTTCTAGCCATTTCTCAGAATCTGGTCCCTCTATAGCCTCTACGTAGGTAGTTGGATCATCATCTATGATCAACTCTCCACCTTCCTGAGTTACAAGGTATCCAAACCTCTCAGGTTCAAGGCGAGTCCTACTAGATCTACGAGGTCCTTGTGTTACCTGAGGAGACTGAGATTCCACAACACCTTGTGAATCTACATTTTCCTCTGGTACATCTACCGGTTCAATGTTTTCTTGTTGGGCTTGAACCTCTTCAAGCTCTATATTCCTCCCACTGCTTCCTTTGGAAATAAATTCCTTCTCTAGGAACACAGCTGTCCTGGCAACAAACACTTTGTTGTCAGTAGGGTGGTATAAGTAATATCCCCTCGTTTCCTTGGGGTATCCAACAAAATAACATTTATCAGATTTGGGTCCAAGCTTATCAGGAAACGCTTTCTTGACGTAAGCTTCACAGCCCCAAATCTTCAGAAAAGACAAATCGGGACGCTTCCCGTACCATATCTCATATGGTGTCTTTTGAACCGATTTAGATGGTATGCGGTTAAGCATAAACGCGGCGGTTTCAAGAGCATGACCCAAGAAGGAAATTGGAAGATCAGCAAAACTCATCATTGATCGCACCATATCTAACAATGTGCGATTCCTTCTTTCAGACACACCATTATGTTGTGGTGTTCCAGGCGGAGTCCATTGTGATACAATACCACGGGCTCACAGAAGGTCCTCAAACTCCTGGCTCAAGTATTCTCCACCTCGATCGGAACGAAGTGCCTTAATACTCTTACCAAGCTGGTTCTGTACTTCATTCATGAAATCCTTGAACCTTTCAAGGGTTTCTGACTTATGTTTCATCAGGTACACATAGCCATACCTACTGAAATCATCATTGAAGGTAATGAAGTACTGACACACATTTCTGGCATTAGTTCTAAAAGGCCCACATACATCAGTATGTATGAGTCCTAATAGATCACTAGCTCTCTCACCTTTACCTGAAAAGGGAGTCTTGGTCATCTTGCCCAACAAACAATATTCACATGTCTCTATTGATTCATAATCAAAAGAGTCTAGATAACCATCTTTATGGAGTCTAGAAATGCGCTTCTCATTTATGTGCCCTAGACGACAATGCCAGAGATATCTTTTGTTTGAGTCATTGAGTTTTTGCTTTTTGGTGTTTACGTTGTATACACTTGTCTCCAAGTCTATCAAGTATAGACCATAAGACATAGGGGCACTGCCATAAAAGATCCCATCTTTAAAAATGGAACACTTTCCATTCTTAATAAGAAATTCAAATCCATCTTTGTCCAAACAAGAGACGGAAATGATATTCCTATTTATGGCAGGTACATAATAGCAGTTCTTCAACTCTATTATTAGCCCACTAGGTAGAGTTAACTCATAGGTTCCTACGGCACTGGCGGCAACTCTTGCCCCATTGGCTACACGTAGTTCAACCTCGCCTTTCCCCAAAGGCCTACTTCTCTTAAGATCCTTCACATTTGAACAAATGTGAGATCCGCATCCGGTATCAAGTACCCATGACAAAGAAGTAGTAAAGTTAATCTCTATCACGTATACACCAGAAGTAGAGATCTCTATCTCCGACTTCTTCTTCCATTGTCCCTTCCATCCTCTCCATGTAGAAGAAATTGGTTTGGCGAGAGAACACTTCTCTCCCTTACCTACTTTCTTCTTCATCAACGCATTAAGCGTACATAGAGTGGATTCTAAGGCTCCTGGTATATCTGGATTGTGCAGAACACTTCTCACAGTCCTCAACCAGTTATGGAATTTATTCTCAATTAATTTGCCCATTATAAAAGATGATTCTTTTGCCATTCTACAAGAGAAAATTTGCATTTGTCAAAACCTTTTGATTTGATTTGAATAAAATTTGACGATAGTTAATTAGGCCTTTAATTAATTACCGCTCCCACTATTTTGACTCAAATTGATAGCCCTCACCATCAATTCGGAAGATTGCAGCGTACAATCTTCTAGTGGGTCAAGATCCTGAAATCCTCTGAGCCATGGACCAGCTAGGGCTGTCACCCACAACTCAGATCTCTCAGGTAGGCAACTCTTGCCAATTGCATCATATGCAACTCTTGAAAGATGTCATATGCAACTCCTTGCAATGATCATCTCCATGCCTCAAGGCGCTAGATCCTATCTAGGTCACCTTGTTAAGTCCGACCCAAAGCCAACACGATGAACATGCACCCTGCTAGGGCAGACCCACACATTCATCCTTCACGCTTCCACGAGATAGACGGTGCACCACGCTAGGGCGTGCCCACACTTGGTCGATCAAGCTTTTCACATGTGTCGCATTTGGAAGGCATCTAAAACTTAATATTTAATGAGGGATTTGGTTTTTATATACATATACATATCCAATCACCACAATATATAGTACGTATCATATACATGCTATATCCCACACAAAACATGCATAAATGATAAAAAGCAATGATTATGGCCATCCTATTTGTGATTCCTCGAGCCAAGAGGAATCACGGTCATCTAGGTCTACATCACATGCAACCTGTACAAGATGAAATCTGTGCCTGCCTTTCTGGGTTTGATCAGCTCATCTCCATGACTGATCGGTTCGCCATCAGGTTGGTTGTTCGGGTGCCACCAGCCGATCGACTGGCGCCTCCAGCCGATCGGTTCACCGGTCATCGTGCATCTCCTTAGGTCGCCACCCGCTCATCTCGTTCCTCGAACTGGCCTTCTGGATCACCAACCGATCGGTTCACTCCTTGAACCGATCGTCTTCAGGTTGTCCGCCATTCTTTGACATAACAGGAAATAAAATCTATCCTATTTACAATTGAATTGTGAAACCCCGAGTTACATTCGGGGGGAGCAAAGGTGGGAAAAGAATTCTCAAATTATTTCGAGTTACATCAGGAATATGAGAAAGGGAATCGGTGCGCAGACCGAGATGCAAGCAACCACACAAACAACCACACACAGATATAGGGGTTTATAGGCCATAATCATGCTACACATCCACCACAAAACTCGTTTAAGGGCGACGCGTATCGAGTGCATTAATATTACATATCATATATGTATATTAGGGATTTGTGGATTGGACATGTATAAAGTCGATATTAATCGCATCGCATGCAATAAATAAAGGCGACAAACCAAAATCGATCACATCGATAATCCTAAAACATAGAGAGGTTGACCTCGCTCTGATACCACTGTTGGGTTTTGGAGGAGGCAGAGAAGCAGCGGAAACAAAATTTTCTCCCCAAACCCGGAACAAAAGGAATCGCGTCAACATCTATATAATATGAAAGATGGTTTGTGAATCATACCTTGTCCCAAGGCTTGCTCGGCGATAGTACCATGCGCCTTGCGCGGTCTTTACCTCCGGTCTTGGACGGTGTCTGTGCAGCTCCTGGTCGCACCGGGACTGAAGACTCCTCCTCCTACCAGACTGTCGGATGACAGTTGTCCTCCTGAGCGGCAGTGACCTCCCGCCTCTGAAGTAGTCCACACGGACCACCCGGAACTCCACTCTCCTTGTCCCACAAGGAAGTGGAAGGAGTCGCACCCTCCTGTTGACGTACTAGTCACCAACACACTATCCTGCTGTCAATTGCAACTGCAGTTATCCTTCCCTTGCTGCACCTCCCTTTGCGGGAAGCACTTGCTCGGGCTCTCTCTCGGTTACCAAAACCAGAGAGAACGACAACTTTGCAGAGCAATCAACTTGCACTGAGTTGTACACTGAGAAGCCCCCAATACCCCTATATATATAGGCGGGTCATGGGACAAGGTTCTTTGTGCCCGGCAATACGGGACTAAAGCAGGAGTATAAGGGTTCGGGATTTTCCACCAAAAAGCAACCATCTCGCAACCTGAAATGATCGGTTCACAACTGAACCGATCGGTTCGGCCATTGAGCCGATCGGTTGGACCTGAGCCGATCGTTTGGGGCACTCCAACCGATCGGTTGGTGCCCTGAACCGATCGGTTCATAGTCCTAATCCGGCTCAAAAAGACTTTCCTTGTTTTGTTCCCAATTGGTATCGAATACAAATGTTATTCCCAATCGAATTGGGCAATTTGAAACCAAAGGAAAATTCTTGCCGACATGACTTTTCCCAACTGGTCAGTTGCACCAGTTGAGCCGATCGGTTCAACCCTTGAACCGGTCGTTTCAACCTGGGCATGAGCCGATCGGTCTGGACACTCCAGCCGACCGGTTCAGCAACCTCAGCCGACCGGTTCATCACATGAACCGATCGGTTGGGAGCACAGGTTGGGAAAAAATCAGTCAATTGCGATTTCAATCAATCCGATACTCCAATCAATGCGTCCAACACCTTGAACCATATGATATTGAGCCATCGACTGATTGGGTGTTTAATTGAACTACTAAACTCCTTTAGTAATCAATCTAAACATTGCTTTGTGGACAAAACTCCTCTTCCAGGTTAAATCCTATGTGTGTGACCCTGCAGGTCCATTTCACGTTGGCAGTGAAAGTCCATAACACTTATGACTTCACAAGCAAAGAGCGGTGCCTAGTCACACATCATTGCTACCCAAGTGAAAGTAGAAAGTTGGAGAACAACTTTCATCCTACAATCCGTGAATGGTGTTACAGTGAATGTATAATTCCTTTGCCACTGATATCCAGAATGAACTCGAGGCATGGAACAGTCATCCTGTCAATGTTCATTCATTTCCTTGATCTCAGAGTAGACCGAGTGAGATGTGTATGACATCAATATCACATATTGATTCACACGTGCATGCGCATGCCTTTCTCAATCCTACTCATCAAGTGGCCAAGGATATCAAACTCCCTCAGGAGGGACAAATCCCATATCTATCACTCACCCCTCAAAAGCCCCATGTGTCAAAGCCACCCAATCATCACCTTTATAACAACCCATGTTTCAGGACTGCGTTTGATGATGTCAAAGTGTACCCAACGACATGTGTTGAGTGTAGTGATTTCAGGTCTAAGAATCACACTCACCACCATCACTGTGAGAGCTGACTGTGACTACCAAGTCATGGTTCCATGTGTCACTCTCACGGTGGGTCTGTCCGGTACCTTGTTCTCTAACAAGTACCTATGTGCTTGGTTTGATATCACTATATCATGACTAATGAGATTCTGTCATCAACCAACACACAATCTAGTCTTTAGTGTTATTGATGTCTATGGTTATTTCCACAATAACAACCGACTAGGGACTATACAAGAATGTATACTCTTAACATCCATATGATCTCATCGTTTAGGTCATGAACCTAAAAGCATATGTCATTGAGTAAAACAATCTTTAGACATCTATCATGTTACACCGTCATCTCAGAAACAGTTTAAACATATAGATTGGAAATTGCCTTTATTATTATTCAAATCATTTACAAAGTATCCCATTACAATCATCATATGACTTGCTCTATGGGCATACATACCAACAGACTCCCACTTGCACTTAGAGCCTGTCACCAAGGAAACGCAGTCCTTGTGACCTAGCATGACCATCATGCTTCTGCTGAGAAAGGGCCTTAGTCAGTGGATCAACTATGTTGTATTCAGTTGGTACTTTGCAAATCTTCACATCTCCTCGCTGTATGATCTCTCGTATGAGATGGAAGCGCCGCAGTATGTGCTTGGACCGCTGATGTGATCTGGGCTCCTTAGCTTGTGCAATAGCTCCATTATTGTCACAATAAAGCTCAATTGCATCACAGCTACTGGGAACTACACCAAGTTCAGAAATGAACTTCCTGATCCACACAGCCTCCTTTGCTGCATGCGAAGCAGCAATATACTCGGCCTCTGTAGTAGAATCGGCAACTGTTTCTTGCTTGGAACTCTTCCAGCTCACAGCTCCATTATTAAGGCAAAACACAAATCCTGACTGCGATCTGTAATCATCTTTATCGGTTTGGAAGCTTGCATCGGTGTAACCCTTTACAACCAGCTCTTCCTCGCCGCCGTACACAAGAAACTGATCCTTAGTCCTTCGCAAGTACTTGAGGATGTTCTTCACGGCTGTCCAGTGAGCATCCCCGGGATCTGACTGGTACCTGCTCGTCATGCTGAGAGCATACGAGACATCTGGGCGTGTGCACAACATAGCGTACATGATGGATCCGATGGCTGATGCATATGGGATCCCATTCATACGCTCCCTCTCTTCACAAGATTGGGGACATTGAGCTCTAGAGACGGTAACTCCATGTAGCATAGGGACGTTGCCTCTCTTTGAGTTCTCCATGCTGAACCGCTTCAGCACCTTGTCAATGTACGTGCTCTGACTTAGTCCGAGAAGCCTTCTAGATCTATCTCTATAGATCTTAATTCCTAGAATATAGGATGCTTCTCCTAAGTCCTTCATTGAGAAAGTTTTCCCAAGCCATGTCTTTACCTTCTCTAAGGCTAAGACATCATTCCCCATCAAAAGTATGTCATCCACATACAATATGAGAAATGTGGTCGAGCTCCCACTAACCTTCTTGTACACACAAGGTTCATCTTCATTTTGAATAAAGCCAAACACTTTGACTTCTTCATCAAATCGAAGATTCCAACTCCGAGATGCTTGCTTCAATCCATAGATTGACCTTTGCAGTTTACAGACTTTATTGGCATTCTTTGGATCTACAAAACCTTCAGGCTGTGCCATGTACACATCCTCATGAATATTCCCATTAAGGAATGCGGTTTTAATATCCATCTGCCAAATCTCATAGTCATAATAAGCTGCAATAGCAAGCATGATCCTGATGGACTTAATCATGGCAACTGGAGAAAAAGTTTCGTCATAGTCAACACCTTGAATTTGTCGAAAACCCTTTGCAACCAATCTACCTTTATAAGTTTGTACATTGCCATCCATGTCGGTCTTTTTCTTGAAGACCCACTTGCACCCTATGGGTTTTACCCCTTCGGGTGGTTCCACCAAAGTCCATACTTTGTTGGAGTACATGGATTCCATCTTGGATCTCATGGCTTCTAGCCATTTCTCAGAATCTGGTCCCTCCATAGCCTCTACGTAGGTAGTTGGATCATCATCTATGATCAACTCTCCACCTTCCTGAGTTACAAGGTATCCAAACCTCTCAGGTTCAAGGCGAGTCCTACTAGATCTACGAGGTCCTTGTGTTACCTGAGGAGACTAAGATTCCACAACACCTTGTGAATCTACATTTTCCTCTGGTACATCTACCGGTTCAATGTTTTCTTGTTGGGCTTGAACCTCTTCAAGCTCTATATTCCTCCCACTGCTTCCTTTGGAAATAAATTCCTTCTCTAGGAACACAGCTGTCCTGGCAACAAACACTTTGTTGTCAGTAGGGTGGTATAAGTAATATCCCCTCGTTTCCTTGGGGTATCCAACAAAATAACATTTATCAGATTTGGGTCCAAGATTATCAGGAAACGCTTTCTTGACGTAAGCTTCACAGCCCCAAATCTTCAGAAAAGACAAATCGGGACGCTTCCCGTACCATATCTCATATGGTGTCTTTTGAACCGATTTAGATGGTATGCGGTTAAGCATAAACGCGGAGGTTTCAAGAGCATGACCCCAGAAGGAAATTGGAAGATCAACAAAACTCATCATTGATCGCACCATATCTAACAATGTGTGATTCCTTCTTTCAGACACACCATTATGATGTGGTGTTCCAGGCGGAGTCCATTGTGATACAATACCACGGGCTCGCAGAAGGTCCTCAAACTCCTGGCTCAAGTATTCTCCACCTCGATCGGAACGAAGTGCCTTAATACTCTTACCAAGTTGGTTCTGTACTTCATTCATGAAATGCTTGAACCTTTCAAGGGTTTCTGACTTATGTTTCATCAGGTACACATAGCCATACCTACTGAAATCATCAGTGAAGGTAATGAAGTACTGACACCCATTTCTGGCATTAGTTCTAAAAGGCCCACATACATCAGTATGTATGAGTCCTAATAGATCACTAGCTCTCTCACCTTTACCTGAAAAGGGAGTCTTGGTCATCTTGCCCAACAAACAAGATTCACATGTCTCTATTGATTCATAATCAAAAGAGTCTAGATAACCATCTTTATGGAGTCTAGAAATGCGCTTCTCATTTATGTGCCCTAGACGACAATGCCAGAGATATGTTTTGTTTGAGTCGTTGAGTTTTTGCTTTTTGGTGTTTACGTTGTATACACTTGTCTCCAAGTCTATCAAGTATAGACCATAAGACATAGGGGCACTGCCATAAAAGATCCCATCTTTAAAAATGGAACACTTTCCATTCTTAATAAGAAATTCAAATCCATCTTTGTCCAAACAAGAGACGGAAATGATATTCCTATTTATGGCAGGTACATAATAGCAGTTCTTCAACTCTATTATTAGCCCACTAGGTAGAGTTAACTCATAGGTTCCTACGGCACTGGCGGCAACTCTTGCCCCATTGGCTACACGTAGTTCAACCTCGCCTTTCCCCAAAGGCCTACTTCTCTTAAGATCCTTCACATTTGAACAAATGTGAGATCCGCATCCGGTATCAAGTACCCATGACGAAGAAGTAGTAAAGTTAATCTCTATCACGTATACACCAGAAGTAGAGATCTCTATCTCCGACTTCTTCTTCCATTGTCCCTTCCATCCTCTCCATGTAGAAGAAATTGGTTTGGCGAGAGAACACTTCTCTCCCTTACCTACTTTCTTCTTCACCAACGCATTAAGCGTACATAGAGTGGATTCTAAGGCTCCTGGTATATCTGGATTGTGCAGAACACTTCTCACAGTCCTCAACCAGTTATGGAATTTATTCTCAATTAATTTGCCCATTTTAAAAGATGATTCTTTTGCCATTCTATAAGAGAAAATTTGCATTTGTCAAAACCTTTTGATTTGATTTGGATAAAATTTGACGATAGTTAATTAGGCCTTTGATTAATTACCGCTCCCACTATTTTGACTCAAATTGATAGCCCTCACCATCAATTCGGAAGATTGCAGCGTACAATCTTCTAGTGGGTCAAGATCCTGAAATCCTCTGAGCCATGGAACAGCTAGGGCTGTCACCCACAACTCAGATCTCTCAGGTAGGCAACTCTTGCCAATTGCATCATATGCAACTCTTGAAAGATGTCATATGCAACTCCTTGCAATGATCATCTCCATGCCTCAAGGCGCTAGATCCTATCTAGGTCACCTTGTTAAGTCCGACCCAAAGCCAACACGATGAACATGCACCCTGCTAGGGCAGACCCACACATTCATCCTTCACGCTTCCACGAGATAGACGGTGCACCACGCTAGGGCGTGCCCACACTTGGTCGATCAAGCTTTTCACGTGTGTCGCATTTGGAAGGCATCTAAAACTTAATATTTAATGAGGGATTTGGTTTTTATATACATATACATATCCAATCACCACAATATATAGTACGTATCATATACATGCTATATCCCACACAAAACATGCATAAATGATAAAAAGCAATGATTATGGCCATCCTATTTGTGATTCCTCGAGCCAAGAGGAATCACGGTCATCTAGGTCTACATCACATGCAACCTGTACAAGATGAAATTTGTGCCTGCCTTTCTGTGTTTGATCAGCTCATCTCCATGACTGATCGGTTCGCCATCAGGTTGGTTGTTCGGGTGCCACCAGCCGATCGACTGGCGCCTCCAGCCGATCGGTTCACCGGTCATCGTGCATCTCCTCAGGTCGCCACCCGCTCATCTCGTTCCTCGAACCGACCTTCTGGATCACCAACCGATCGGTTCACTCCTTGAACCGATCGTCTTCAGGTTGTCCGCCGTTCTTTGACATAACAGGAAATAAAATCTATCCTATTTACAATTGAATTGTGAAACCCCGAGTTACATTCGGGGGGAGCAAAGGTAGGAAAAGAATTCTCGAATTATTTCGAGTTACATCAGGAATATGAGAAAGGGAATCAGTGCGCAGACCGAGATGCAAGCAACCACACAAACAACCACACACAGATATAGGGGTTTATAGGCCATAATCATGCTACACATCCACCACAAAACTCGTTTAAGGGCGACGTGTATCGAGTGCATTAATATTACATATCATATATGTATATTAGGGATTTGTGGATTGGATATGTATAAAGCCGATATTATTCGCATCGAATGCAATAAATAAAGGCGACAAACCAAAATCGATCACATCGATAATCCTAAAACATAGAGAGGTTGACCTCGCTCTGATACCACTGTTGGGTTTTGGAGGAGGCAGAGAAGCAGCGGAAACAAAAATTTCTCCCCAAACCCGGAACAAAAGGAATCGCGTCAACATCTATATAATAGGAAAGATGGTTTATGAATCATACCTTGTCCCAAGGCTTGCTCGGAGACAGTACCACGCGCCTTGTGCGGTCTTCACCTCTGGTCTTGGACGGTGTCTGTGCAGCTCCTGGTCGCACCGGGACTGAAGACTCCTCCTCCTACCGGACTGTCGGATGACAGTTGTCCTCCTGAGCGGCAGTGACCTCCCGCCTCTGAAGTAGTCCACACGGACCACCCAGAACTCCACTCTCCTTGTCCCACAAGAAAGTGGAAGGAGTCGCACCCTCCTGTTGACGTACTAGTCACCAACACACTCTCCTGCTGTCAATTGCAACTGCAGTTGTCCTTCCCTTGCTGCACCTCCCTTTGCAGGAAGCACTTGCTCGGGCTCTCTCTCGGTTACCAAAACCAGAGAGAACGACAACTTTGTAGAGCAATCAACTTGCACTGAGTTGTACACTGAGAAGCCCCAAATACCCCTATATATATAGGCGGGTCATGGGACATGGTTCTCTGTGCCCGGCAATACGGGACTAAAGCAGGAGTAGAAGGGTTCAGGATTTTCCACCAAAAAGCAACCATCTCGCAACCTGAAATGATCGGTTCACAACTGAACCGATCGGTTCAGCCATTGAGCCGATCGGTTGGACCTGAGCCGATCGTTTGGGGCACTCCAACCGATCGGTTGGTGCCCTGAACCAATCGGTTCATAGTCCTAATCCTGCTCAAAAAGACTTTCCTTGTTTCGTTCCCAATTGGTATCGAATACCAATGTTATTCCCAATCGAATTGGGCAATTTGAAACCAAAGGAAAATTCTTGCCGACATGACTTTTCCCAACTGGTCGGTTGCACCACTTGAGCCGATCGGTTCAACCCTTGAACCGGTCGTTTCAACCTGGGCATGAGCCGATCGGCCTGGACACTCCAGCCGACCGGTTCAGCAACCTCAGCCGACCGGTTCATCACATGAACCGATCGGTTGGGAGCACATGTTGGGCAAAAATCAATCAATTGCGATTTCAATCAATCTGATACTCCAATCAATGCGTCCAACACCTTGAACCATACGATATTGAGCCATCGACTGATTGAGTGTTTAATTGAACTACTAAACTCCTTTAGTAATCAATCTAAACATTGCTTTGTGGACAAAACTCCTCTTCCAGGTTAAATCCTATGTGTGTGACCCTGCAGGTCCATTTCACGTTGGCAGTGAAAGTCCATAACACTTATGAATTCACAAGCAAAGAGCGGTGCCTAGTCACACATCATTGCTACCCAAGTGAAAGTAGAAAGTTGGAGAACAACTTTCATCCTACAATCCGTGAATGGTGTTACAGTGAATGTATAATTCCTTTGTCACTGATATCCAGAATGAACTCGAGGTATGGAACAGTCATCCTGTCAATGTTCATTCATTTCCTTGATCTCAGAGTAGACCGAGTGAGATGTGTATGACATCAATATCACATATTGATTCACACGTGCATGCACATGCCTTTCTCAATCCTACTCATCAAGTGGCCAAGGATATCAAACTCCCTCAGGAGGGACAAATCCCATATCTATCACTCACCCCTCAAAATCCCCATGTGTCAAAGCCACCCAATCATCACCTTTATAACAACCCATGTTTCAGGACTGCGTTTGATGATGTCAAAGTGTGCCCAACGACATGTGTTGAGTGTAGTGATTTCAGGTCTAAGAATCACACTCACCACCATCACTGTGAGAGCTGACTGTGACTACCAAGTCATGGTTCCATGTGTCACTCTCACGGTGGGTCTGTTCGGTTCCTTGTTCTCTAACAAGTACCTATGTGCTTGGTTTGATATCACTATATCATGACTAATGAGATTCTGTCATCAACCAACACACAATCTAGTCTTTAGTGTTATTGATGTCTATGGTTATTTCCACAATAACAACCGACTAGGGACTATACAAGAATGTATACTCTTAACATCTATATGATCTCATCGTTTAGGTCATGAACCTAAAAGCATATGTCATTGAGTAAAACAATCTTTAGACATCTATCATGTTACACCGTCATCTCAGAAACAGTTTAAACATATAGATTGGAAATTGCCGTTATTATTATTCATATCATTTACAAAGTATCCCATTACAATCATCATATGACTTGCTCTATGGGCATACATACCAACATCAACACCTTAGTCCTATGTCTCTGTAGACTCAGCGAACCTTAAGATCTGATACCAAAACTTTGTGACGACCCGAAAACAAATCAAGTCATCACTAGTAATAATTTCTGGAATAACCATAAATAGTGGATTAACAAAAATCACTAAGAATTAAAACCATTTTGCAAGGAGATCCAATACCAGGAAATTCTCACTGAGAGATCCAAAACTTATATATATCATGATTCACATTGTACATACACTATTTCATCTTATCTCAAGGACAACATATAACAGTTGCTCTATCAAAACATATATTGTAGCAACATAAAACCTCAAGATACACAAGTCAAAATCTTATATTGTTCATAAAACCATTACGTACTGACTCCAAGGACCTGAGAATACAGAGACGGCACATAGGACTTCTATCTACAAGACACGACAGATAGTACACTCAACTTGAGCTATTACTGTTGTCCCAGCTATTGTTCTCCCTCTACAGTAAGGTCTCTATCTCCTCGTGTACGTCCACCTAAAAAATTGTGGATCCCACGGGGTGAGACAATTGTCCTAGCGAGAGATATAACTCTCCGCCGACTATATTATTATCAAAGTATAAGCAGTATAAAACTGAGCAAAGGTTCTTTTCTATTAATAAGCAAGATTAATCACTGTTATAAGCAGAATAGAGTAATCATCTCTCTTAAAATAATGCATCTATCTCTGGTAGAGCAATAAATCATCTATTCACTATATAAGGGAATATAAAGAAACATGAATAACATCTATTCAACTAAGATGTATAAGAGGAGTGTACATCAACCAATGTCTTTCCGTATTTGATCCTTAAGCAAATATGCTACACGGCTGATTACATATTATAATCACACTTATGCCCTAAGGAGATGAAGTATACAGTTCATGCTCCAACTGACCACTAGTAAGAGAAAATCAGTACCATACAAGGTCAATGGCAGAGCTGGCTGTCAAGACCTCACCTGTCTCGATCAGTACGTATGAGACAACTTAGAAATAGCAGGACATCTCATATCAGATGCTAGCAGAACATCTCATATCATCTGCAAATAGCATGTCGGGGTATAGCGGCATCTTCGCTATAGAGTTACTACTGTAGCATGTAGTCTCTTCGGGGGAAGACCACTAAGCTTTCCCAGATTAGAATATGAGGATAAGGAAGATTAAACATCAATTCCTCACTTGGTCAGGAGATTTTATACTTCAATCCCGATACCACATAGAAATGAAGAAGGATTTACACATCAATTTCTTATTTGGTCAAGAGATTTACATCATCCCATGATAAATAAGGAAGGTGTGACATCAATTCTCCATTGGGACGTTTGGATATACTTTGTCCTTCACCCCCGCATATTCAAAAATATGCTCTCCGAGTTAAAATCGTTTCACCATCATCAATTTCTGACACTGAATGGATCTATGGTCAGGGCACTACATTATGAGATTTAACTTGATTAATTAAGTATATTATAATATTCTTTTAGCATCAACCAAGTTTCAAACATGAATTATAACAGATGCTATAAAGAAAGGTGTAGTACTTTTAAGATATTTAGAACACTTTGAATGTATAACACTCGGGATCTCAGTCCCTTATCACAATACTGGGAATTCTCATCCTTTCACATCATCATCATCATGATTACTAGATCTGGGTATTCATACCCTTAGATCATCACTTAGCATTGTTACCTCTGTAACCGGTAACTATTACCTCTAGATCCTCAGACCAAGGTATTCAACACATTTGTTGTACAAATATTTCACATATCTCACATAGTTCATTAAATATCTTGTCACCTCTCACTAGGCAACAACTATCTTTTAAGATATCAGACTGTATAATCATTATACTTGTTGTACATATATTTAACAAGGCTCATTTAATTATGTACCATATAAAACATCATAGCTCATACTTGGCTATGTTCATCATCTCATGATTCTTGAATAGTTTGCACTTTAACAGTATATGGCATTACTATGCAATTCAAGAGGAATACATCCTTCCCGTTATTAGGGTTAGGATTGCCTATTTTAACCAAATAGGGTTTCAAATTCACATCATCACTATGTGATATAAGAGAGATACATCCTTCCCATTATTAGGGTTAGGATTTCTCAATCTAACCAATTAAGGTTGTAAGAGAATACCATCACCCCTAATTAGGGTTAGGTTTTCCCCTTATTAACAAATTAAGGATTCAAGATCATATTATCTAGAATCGAACTCTAATTCGTACTCCACTCATCTTAGGAGTATCAATGCATGCTTATTAACATGATTATCACTTACATACATGTTTCTCTCTTATCCTCATTAGGATGTTGATTGCACCATACTTTTATTAAGTTGGCTCAATTCTCCTCTTAAGGTACATTAGTTTACAACTACCAAATTGCATTAAATTCATTGCATCTTAATGTTGCATGAGTTACAACTCACCATATACATCACTCAACCAGACACATTGGTTTGAGGCATTCCCACCATATCAGGCATCAAGATACATGC
The DNA here is from genome assembly GCA_963693085.1 of Alisma plantago-aquatica. Taxonomy (NCBI): domain Eukaryota; kingdom Viridiplantae; phylum Streptophyta; class Magnoliopsida; order Alismatales; family Alismataceae; genus Alisma; species Alisma plantago-aquatica. The sequence goes on from OY856409.1 coordinate 331,021,874, forward strand.
ATGCCACCATGTTATACCTAAGATGCACCCTTATCATAATGTATGGCATCTATATCAGGTATGCGGTATAACCACATCACCATATCAGTTTTAGGGTATATCCCCTAGTTCCATATCATGTGCTCATGTCAGGTTAGTTATCACTTAGGTTTTATCATTCTCAAGTTGACCCCATATTGTGTAAGAGCTAGATGCTTGACCTCATGTCGGGTATAAGATGAATGCTTGGTTCTATATCAGGCACAAAGTGTGCACCATGTCATGCATGTAATATATGTCTCATCATGGTATCATTTGGAAAGGGTATATTAAATACCATATCGGGTTCCCACCTTGTTTGCATGTTGGGTAACATATCGGGTTACCATGTCGGGTAGACCATTAGACTCATATCCTTTTATACTTTCAAGGATCAGTTGTATCATATAATTATATGACAAGCTAGATATCAGGTTGGATTCTTTCACAACAATCCTTTACCCAAAAGGTAGGATGTATCGGGTTTCATGTCATCCCCTATAATTCCATCTCTATATCGATTAGGATTTCAACTCTATATCGTGTAGAGTGTTCAGTTAACACTATATCATGCACGAGGCATGATCTTAACCTTGTATCGTGTATAAGGTGTAAGTAGGATCTACTCCTTTCATCCATAAGATATCTCTCATATCGTTCATGTGGTATCACTCACCACTATACCGGGTTACTCTTCATCTTGGATTTCATATTGGATTTCTCATCACCATCTAAGGTTTTCAACTCATATCAGGTTAGGATATAGACCTAACATGATATCATGCATAAGGTGAATGTATGGCCCTATATCATGCTCAAGGGGTGTATAAGTACTTACTCACATCTCCTGTGAGATATACACTTCTCACTATATCATGCTTGTGGTGGGTTTACATCAACATGTCAGATTGCTTATCTTCTAGGGTTTACTATATCGGGTTGGAGTACATGCTTGGTTCCCTTATTGTGCATAGGGTGCACGACTTGATCCTATATCATGCACATAGTGTTTGGTTAATAACATATCATGCATGAGGTATGCACTTCATCATCATATCGGGCAAGAGGTACCTACTCACTACCATATCGAGTTAAATGGTGTGTTCAATCCATCCTATTGGGTTAGAGGGGCTTCAACCCATATCGGGTTGGACCATGATGATGTCATCATCATCAACCTATAGTTTCTTGTTCTTACTATTCTAGAGCATGGACAACAGTCCTAAGATACTTTTTCAATTCAAAGGAACATCAATTAATCAAAGGAATTCTAAATTGAAAGTAGATCATCAAGTTCAACAATATTGAAGGTGAATAATAACATAGTTGGGTTCAAGTTATATAACCCACCTTATGAACAACTTCAAAGCTCCAAGAACCAAAGCTTCACATTCCTAAGGTTGAAGATGAGATAATAGAAGTCCAAGGCTTGAGCTCCTTAGTAATTTGCATGATATCTTCACCTCTTGTGACTGATATCACCTTGCTTGAGTGATATCACCTTGCCTAGCTGATATCCTTCATCTATGGTCGATACCAAGCTCTAAACTCGACACTCCCTCACTTGCGCACGATACCAAAGTGGTATGCACGATATGTAAGAGTCTATGCATGATATCTCAAGGAAAAGAGAGTTGTGGGTATTGTAAACTTTCATAAATAAGTGAAAGAAGAGGTATATATACTTGGGTTCATGAGAGAAGGTGTATAAGAGGTGTCTTCACCATATGCTACTAGGTGACATGTGGTCATGCATGGTTGACACATGTCCATGCATGAAAACACACTTATATTGACATGCAAAAGTCTATAGGATAATCTAGGGATAATATCTCGTCCATTCCTCTTCTTGTTGTATAAGATATCTCATCTTTATCTCACAAATAAAGCAAACCGATACACTTTTTGCAAGGAGCATCTAACCCATCATGGATTTCCTTCCTGAGGTGCTTAGGTCTTCATGGACTTTTCCAAGAGTCCACAAACCGATAAGAGACTCCCTCTATGGCCCCTTGGCCGATAGGAATTCCCATTCTAAGTCTACAACTCGATATAGCTCAAGTAAGGGCTTCACCTTCAATTCTTTCTTGGTTTTTTTCATCACTAAGAGCACCATCCCTCAAAGGTGGTTCAATCATGGCGCCCCCTTTTTTCTCTCTCCTCTAAATGATACATAGAGGGAGTAGGGGCACACTAGAGGTGGTAATTTTCATATCAACCCTATATTTTGGGTAAATTACAATGTGTACCAAAATTGGTACACAAGGCACTATCATTGTACAAACAAGCTCAATACTTGAAATTTAGGCTTTCCACAAGCCACCACTTAGCATAATTATCTATTTTATGATATTAAAACACTTAGGACACATTCAACACGTGACATATTGCAATGTAACCCCTCATCTTGGGTAAATTGCACTTTTCACTCAGACTGTCATATAATGCACACATAGTTTGCAAATAAGCTCAAATTTGAAAATAAACTTCACAAAGAGCCTTAATTACTTTTCAAAAGATTATACAAAGTTTTTAAATAACTTGCTTAAGCAAAACTTCTAGGGTTAAGCCATAACCCATGTCAGGGTTGTTACATAATAAGTCTGTACACACCGACCCCTTATACAAACCCTAGATCAATCCTTACAAGATATTCCCAACTTCCATCATTGCCTTCTTGTGCGACCGCTGCTCTCCATCTTTAAGTCCCCTCCAACGAATTCCTCACATTCTCACCATCCCTCTGATCCCAGGAACCAAACCTCACCCTCCTTTTGGGTCATGTTTCCCTGTAACATTCCACCCTCAAGAGCACGTCATCATTTGATAGAGCTTTGCTCTTGAGTAGCTCCAAGTGTGTGCGGCCATGTTGAAAGCAATGAGGGATTGTTGTTGGACCTCCTGATGCCCCCTCAATCACGCTCGATCCATTGAAGAAAGGCACATTACTCTGACCCAACACCTCAGTATTTTCCCTGTACCATTGTATTCATGTCAACATTTTGGTCTTACTCCTCCGTGATTGCGTGTGTCCAGTTCTTTGGCTTTGTAGGGTCTGTACGAGTGTTTCAGACTGATAGAAAGGGTACGAGTCCCATTCCAACTAGTGTCTCAGTCTTCCATCCTTGTTATTTCTCCTCAATTTTTCTGATGCTCAGACATGGCGAGGAGCTATACATGCTCCTTGTTGGCCCTGTATCCTATCTAGGTAAGCTTCAGGTTTGACCAGGATTGCTGAGGCCAACCTACATGTTTCCTTATCCTGGTTTCTCTTTGATTCAGATCAATATCTTAATTTTCAAGCTATCAGGTCTTTTGCTCACAACATTATGTTTGAAGTTATTTGATCCAAAGATTTACTATCGATATCAGTAATCTCAATCACTAATATAATATTGATCATACTACCTAGTTTGACACTAAAATATAATAACACTGACCTAAGTATATTCACTAATGTGTTTATGGAGGGGCTAATAATGGATAATACTATGATTCATCCACTAAGTTATTATTTTGCCCTAAACCATGAAATTAGGACCTTTAGTTACCATATAAACATTTACACCTAACTTTAATACTAAGATAGCAAGTTAGTATGTATAACCCCAATTTTTGAACTTTATATTATAAGGACATACATATGTGATGTATGGTGTGTATATATATACATATATACATACATACACACACACACACAAACACACACACACATACACACACACACACACACACACACACACACACATATATATATATATATATATATATATATATATATATATATAAGCCATTTCCATTCATATAGAAAAGTCAAGTATGAATCATAATATCTTTATGGTAACATATAAGGGTTAGTATAAGTGAACTCTAAATTAATGCTCAATAAAGATGAGAACAAATGAAGGTGGCCAAAACCCTAACCCTAACAACCCATCCACTAATAAGGGTAACATAATACACCCTAGTATTCCTCATAGCATAAGATCATCTGCATAATTCTAAGATTCACCCAAGAGTCAGACACATGTAACCCGAAACACTAGTTGAGAACATCACAAACCCTAGAATCCTTAGCTCGATGATAACATCTAAAATCTGATAGAACCTTTGGGTTTTCAGGAGAGGAGTAGATCTAGTTCCAAATAAAGTAGTGTGAAGAAGATTTTGACTTACAAAAGGTAAGGGGGCCATGTCCTTGAATTCATATTATATATGTTAGATCGATCGTCTAATTATCATGTTTAGAACAATTCATTAGACATGTTGTCTAATGTTCTTATGTAGAGCACTATTTTCCAATATAATAGAGTTACTTTCTCAGATAGCTCATCCCTAGATTTTATAAATTATCAACTTTAAGTTATTATTCAGGCATAATGGTTAGAAATGAGCATGTGGATTATTAGAACTCAAAATATATGATTAGAACTTATTTCAGTATGTTAATTCCTTACAATCATGTAGAATTTTGAATCTCTTTCAAAATATCTGATTTAAATACAAAATCTAGAATTCAAACCTATCATAGTTATTTAGTAATTGAGTTTTATAATACATAATAAAATTATTAGAACTTGGAATGGAAACATTAGAAGTTATCTCCAACTTTTAGTTCCTTATTGATATATCATAATTTAGATTTCTCATAAAGGTTAAAACAAAATTTAGACCTTAGAATGCTAGAAGAGATTATATACTTCATAATTCATCTCAGTTAGTTGAGATACATAGTCATAATAGAAATAGAATCAAAATAGAATTAGAATCAGAATAGAAAAGAATAGAAAATGACATCAGAACATAATCTATATTATATAATAAGTCCTCACAGAATAGAAGTACTGCAATACATAGAACATAAGGATTTTATGACATAGAAGGTGCATTGTACCATAGAAGGCACTTGGTGCTACAGAACAAAATACACCTCGATGTCACCAGAAGGCATTTATGCCAGAGAAGGTGTGTTGTGCCACAAAAGGTACATAGTGTCATATAAAAGGACTTATTGTATAATAGTGTCCACAAAAAGATAAAATGTGTAAATAAAAGATGTAGATAAAAATGTTTAGTATAGTTGTAGATGACTAGTTTTCATAATGCAGTTTTATCTTTATGTTATAGAATTCAATGCCACTTACTCTAACTTAGAACTATTTTTGTTGTGCATGGCTGGGGATGCGACGCCCACAGATAGTGAGGAGTAGTTCGTGAAATTTTTGATATTCAAGAAAGAAGGATATCTATCATTGGTGGGACATTATCTTAAGCGATCCTTCTAGTTTTGGAGTTTTTCATTTTAGTTATTTTCTTTCCAATTTATGTTGGGATTGCTACTCCCAAACTTTCAGTTTCTTTATGTCATACTTTGTCATTGAACTCAGTTGCTTTGGTTAATTAAGTGCTCGGTATGCCAGACATGTGATGCTTGCCCTTGTTTTATTTATATATGTGAGCTGATGCTTCCACATATAATATTTATGGTTAATAAATGGGCAGTCATTACAATTATGATAGCAGAGCATTTAAATGACCATTAGTGTTTGATATCCATAGAAATACCTCTTATAGATACCCTTTTCCTACAGATGGCCCCCAAGAAGACATTTGATAAGGGCAAGGATCATGAGGATGGAGAGGAAAGCTCCTATAATGTAGGGGATGATCACGAGATGTCTGGGAGAGGCAACCCCAATCCTACTCTTGATGTACTCATCAAGGCCCTAGATGATGCCCTTATTGGTCAGAATGTGAGGCCCTAATATCTCAAAAACTAGGAGTTGACCTTAGTAGACTTCCTAAGATCAAGACAAATACCTTCTCTGGCAAAGCTGAGATAGATGTGGTCACTTGTGCTGAGGAGTGGTTGTTGAATGTGGAGCATTATTTCAGTGAGCTGGGATGTCCTGAGCATTCTAAGGTTCGTTTTGGGGCCCATCTATTGGAGAGAGTTGCTCACATCTGGTAAGAGAACTTCACCAGTGCCTGAAGACATGATGTTGCATAATTGACCTGGAGGAAGTTCACCACCGCCTTCCAGAACTGCTACATTTTAGAAGCTGTGGTCGAGCAGAAGGAGATGGAGCTCAAGAGCCTCAAGCAGTATGATTCTACCATCATCCATTACGCAATGAAGTTTCACATGCTACAAAAATACAAAATTGAAGATGAGGCACATCTAGCCAAGAAGTTCATGCACAGTCTGAAGCCCGATCTTGGCTTCGCTCTAGTGGGAAGCGGCATCAGGACAATGTAAGAAGTCCTAGAAGCATCCATAGAGATGGAGGACCACCCATGACAAAATTAGAACATCAGAGGATCTTTTGGATGCAACTATCAACTTAAAGGTCAAAACGGTGGACAAAACAACAAGAGGAAGGCCCCAGAAGGAGCACCAGCTCAGAGAGGAGCTCTAAGAGGAGGATCCCAGAAAGCACCTGCCCAAGTCTGCCCCAAGTGTTAGAAGCCCCATGGTGGGGAGTGCAAGTTTGGGCAACTAGTATGCTACCTATGTGGAGATGAAGGCCACTTCGAGTTCAACTACCCAAAGAGGCAGAAGTAAGACCAAAATAATCATAGAGAGAAGCATCAGACAATAGTATTCAATATGAACATAGAAGATGTAGATGAGGACTAGATAATAGAAGGTATGATCTAATATTAGTATTATTAGTGAGATGAAAATATTTTTAGACCTTTATTCGTATAAAATAATGAACTTTAGGTGGTGGGGCATCACCAACAAAGAATAAGTAAAACTATAAGGTGGGTAGTACATGAAAATTTTGAGGACGAAATTTCATTCAAAGTGGGTAGAAATATAACATCTTGATTTTTTTAAAATATTAGCTTAAATTTTTTCTAATATCATATCCTTTATGGTCACACATTATAAATGAGTCAATTTTAAATACTTTTATTATTATTATCATGCATTGAAAAATTTACCCCAAATAGTAAACATGTATATAAGATGACACAAAATATCAAGATTTAATTCTTTTTAAATAACTAGTTATGTAGTATTAAGTTTTATCTCACTTTAATTATGTTAATTATTTCAGGTACCTAGTTGAGAAAGGGGCTCCATTAGAATGTTCTACACCCTATTAGGATTGCATGGTTAAAATTTGAACTTCATTGGAGTTTATTTGACTAGGTAACTAAATTCTAGAAGATAATGGAGATTTTAATAGGATAAAAGCCTTTTTCTGAAAATATGTTCTTTTGGGCTTTTTTACGCCATCTGATTTGGGCACATTCTAGACCCACTCCATTTGAGTCGCCCACTTCTTTCTTCAACCTCTCGCTTGGAGTGAGACTCCACTATTATGGTATTTATGGATTTCTCCCACAGTATTTAATCATTTCAGAAACCATATTCATAGTCGGATTCAGGGAATCAGTCCACACACATGGACCCCTTATACAAACCCTCGATCAATCCCTATAAGAAACACCCAACTTCCAATGTTGACTTCTTCCCATGTGACATTTTTCTCCATCTCTGAGTCCCCTCAAATGAAATCCTTGCATCCTCACCATCCCTCTGATCTCAGGAACCAAACCCCACCCTCTGTCTGGGTCATGTTTCACTGTGGTAGTCCACCCTCAAGAGAACGACATCAATTGATAGAGGCTTCACCACTGAGAAGCTCCAGGTGCACACGACCGTGCAGAAAGCAACAAAGAATCATTGTTGAACCTCCTAAAGCCCCCTCAACAACGCCCAATCCATTGAAGAAAGGTACATTACTCTGACCCAACACCTCAGTATCTACCATGTACCATTATATTCATGCTAACATTTTGGTATTTTTCTTATGTGATTCCACGTGACCATATCTTCGACTTTCTAGGGTCTAGGCTGATGTTTCTGGCTGATAGCAAGGGCACAAATCCCCTTCCTTCTGGTGTCTTGGTCTTCCATCCTTGTTCTTTCTCCTCTATTTTTTCGGTGCTTAAACATGGCGAGGAGCTATACGTGCTCCTTGTTGGCCTTGAATCTTATCCAAGTAAGAGTCAGGTTTGACTAGGATCATTGAGGTCAACCTACATGTTTCCATCCCAGTTTCTCTCTGATTGGGATCAATATCCAAATTTTCATGCTATTGGGTTTTTTGCTCACTGGCCGCAAGTAGTGTCTTCACCTTCTGAAAGTTTTCCCCTCCTTCATGATGAATGGATCTCGATACATACTCTTATGTAAATAACGATTTCTAGAAATGCTATGATACATCCAAATTACAACTTTTGATCCTAATACTATGTGATCTATCCTACACCCAACACCCTATGCATTTGGTTAACGATCAATTCAAATTTGTATATGCTAACCTCCTGTTTGAAGTTTTTTGATCTGAAGATTTATTATCCATATCAATAATCTCAGTCACTAACAAAATTCTAATCATACTACCTGGTTTGACACTAAAATATATTAAAAAGACCTAAGTATATTTACTAATGTGTTTATCGAGGGGCTAATAATGGATAATAATATGATTTCGGCCACTAAGTTATTATTTTACCCTAAACTGTGAAATTAGGACCTTTAGTTACCCTAAAAACATTTACCCCTAACTTGAATACTAAGATAGTATGTATAAACCCAATTTTGAAGTTTATATTATAAGGACATACATAAGTAATGTATGTGTGTGTACGCGCGCATATATATATATATATATATATATATATATATATATATATATATATATATATATATACACACACACATATGACCTTTCCATTCATATAGAAAACTCAAGTATGAATCCTAATATCTTTATGGTTACATATAAGGGTTAGTATAAGTGAACTCCAAATAATGCTAAAGAAAGAGGAGAACAAATAAAGGCAACCAAAACCCTATACCTAACCACCCATCCACTAATAAGGGTAATATAATACACCCTAGTATTCCTCAGAACATACGATCATCTACATAATTCTAAGATTCACCAAAGTGTCAGATACATGTACCCCAAAAAACTAGTTGAGGACATCATGAACCCTAGAATCCTTGGCTCGATGATAATATCTAAGATTTGATAGAACCTTTGGGTTTTTAGTAGAGGAGTAGATCCAATTATAGATAAAGCAATGTGAAGAGGATTTTGACTTACAAAAGGTAAGCGAGCCATGTCCTTGAATTCATATTATATATGTTAGATTGATAGTCTAATTAGCATGTTTAAAACAATCCATTAGACATGTGATCTAATTTTCAAATGTATAGTGCCTCAGGTAGCTCATTCCTAGATTTTATAAATTATCAATTTTCAGTAATTATTCAGGCATAACGGTTAGAAATGAGCATGTAGATTATTAGAACTCATAATATATGATTAAAATTTATTCCAGTATGTTAATTCCTTACAATCATTTATACTTTAGAATCTCTTTCATAATATCAGATTTAGATATAAAATCTAGAATTCAAACTTATCACAATTATTTACTAATTGGGCTTTACAATTCAGAATAGAATTATTAGAACTGAGATTTGAAATATTAAAAGTTATCTCCAACTTTTAGTTCCTTATTGTTGTATCATGATTTAGATTTCTCAAATGACACTAGAACAAATTCTATGTTATATAATAAGTCCTCACAAAATATTTTTACTATGTTACATAGAACATAAGGCTTTTATGACACTAAAGATGCATTTTGGCATAAAAGTCACTTGCTGCCAAAATAGAAGACACCTCGGTGTCACCAAAAGGCATTTATGCCACAGAAGGTGCATTACAACATAGAAGACACATAGCGTCATAGAAGAGGACTTATTGTATAATAGTGGCCACAAAAAGATATAATGTGTAAATAAAAGATGCAGATAAAGATGTTTAGTATAGTTTTAGATGACAAGTTTTCATAATACAGTTATATCTTTATGTTATAGAATTCAATACCACTTACTCTAACCTATAATTGTTTTTTTTGTGCATGGTTGGGGACGTGACGTCCACAGATAGTGAGGAGTAGTCTGTGAAGGAGTTCAAATTCAAGAAAGCTAGATATCTATCACTGGTGGGACATTATCTTAGGCAATCATTCCAGCTTTATGGTTTTTCATTTTAGTTATTTACTTTCCAATTCATGTTGGGATTGCTATTCCTGAACTTTCAATTTCAATATGTCAAACTTTGTCATTGAACTCAGTTGCTTTAGTTAATTAAGTGCTTAGTATGCTAGACATGTGATGCTTGTCCATATTTTTATTTATCTATATGAGTTGATGCTTCCTCATATAGTATTTGTGGTTAATAAATGGGCACGCATTACACATTCCTTCAGATATAGCAATAACAATATAGAAGCATCATTGAAATTTTGTTATTTTGTGATTGAGATGCTCATGAGAAGCTTTCCAAGATGAAGCAGGAACGACATCCCTGTGAGCAGCCACACACTTCCAAGAGAAGTGGTCCTTGAAGGAGGGTGTTCCTATTTGACTCTCTAGCTCACATTGTGTTAGGGACACAAGACCGACTGCTCTGATGTCGTGTGAAAAAAATAAGATAGAAGGCTATATAGTTTCTTCTCTTTTTAGACAAATCCCTCATTCCTGTATATAAGAAGGATTAATACTTACAAACTTATGCTTACAAACTTATGACTCAAGCATGTTTGGGACTTAACATACGTGTGACTCAAGCAAGCTTAGGACTCAAGACAACTATATGGACTAGTACATTTATATAATAAACTGAATAACTAATAACTTTTAATAAAATACATACTTGTACTTATATATTATTATAAATATTTGCACTATGAACTTTATCCATAGTTTTTTTCTAAAACCATGACCGCACGATATCATAGCAATTTTGAAATGACAAATCATATCCACACTATAATCACTTGGTGCAGTTATACAATGTAAAATATGATACAATCATCATCAAATATTATTTTTCTAGTGCCATTGCCATCCCTAACTAATACTACAATGTAGCAGCCTTAAGATTTGTTAGACTGTGTGAACATGAACCAATCTATAAATAAAGAATAGTGATACACACTTCTCCCATTACCTAAACAAACCAATTTTCTAGAGTTCAAAGAATGCTTGATGAAAATTGGAATGGCATTCCATATGGTGGGAAAGAGAAAGAGAAAAGAGTAGGAAAAAGCCCTGAAAAGAGAAAAAAAAGTAGAGAGGGAAACTTGTTTTTCTTATAACACCCATAATGAATTTTTGACGATCCTTATAAAAATACAATAGAACAAGATTAATGTCGGCATACTTTTGAGAAGAATGATACAAAATATAAAAGTGAACACTACATAGAGAAAAAAGTACTCATTTTCTGAGAGACTAATTCAAGAGTAAGTATTTCATAGCATTTTTTTGGTATAGTTTCCATTTTTAATGTCATTATATTTTAAAATAAGTATTAATATGAATATTATATTATATTTTTGAGAATAATACTCAATTTTTAGCATTGAGATTTAGATGATGATGAAGAATACTCATTTTTCGAGTAAAAATTAACTCAAAAATGAGTATTACATGTTGTTCTTTTGGGGACAATTCTCATTTTCTAAGTATAAGAAAAAAATGAATACTATATTAAAAGAAAGACATACAATATCTATTTTTCAGTTAGTGTGTTATACAAAAAATATATATCTCACAAAAAATATAATGTATACTCATTTTAATACATAAAATACAGTGACAAAAAATTGGGTATTATATCAAAAGAACGATGTGAAATATTTATTTTTTAGTTAGTGTGTTACTTGGAAAATGAGTGTCTCAAAATATAATACAAATTTTTTTAATATTTGTTTTAAAATAAATGATATAAAAATGAGTATTATATGAAAAGAATGAATGCAATACTCATAACTTGAAATTGTGTATTCTCAGAAAGCGAATACTATCACCACTCATGTTTATATTCTGTATTATTTTTTCTAAAAATATGTCGACGTTAGTCTTTTTGAATGTATCATTTAAAAAATATGACAGTCTTTATTTTGTCAAAAATGAAGTTGAAGTTCTTGTATCAGTAGCATCCCTCTCTTATAAAAATTTGACTTCAACCTCCAGAAAATCCATTACGAATCGAAAGTCTTATTACCGATGAATAAGAGCAATGCCTGGTGTTTGTTTGCCTGCTATCCCAGGTGTCTGTGTGCCTGATATTCCAAGTGACTACGAGTAAGTTTTTTTTTCATAGTTATTTTTTTATAGACAATAAAATATACTTTTTTTCCAAGTGGCTATATACTTGTTGTCACGACCCGTTACAGTAAATGAGATTACTCAAAACATAAAACACAATCAATCACTAAGTAATCACATACCCAAAAATATGGTTAAATTAAAACCAATTTCAATGTCAGCACCTTCTCGGAAACATTTTCATAAGACCCCAACATCTTTCTTTTATCCATACTAGGTCAAGAATTTGATACAAATGTTCTATTGCCTTAGCCACCATATATATACACAGAAGAACAATATTCGTATATATCACACAATCAAACATTAACATGCTAACAAAATCCCGATTCATTTGAAACACCATATACAAACTTTTCCTGCCCGGACCTAAGAGTACATGGACGACTCTAGAACAAACTAGACATCTAATCAACTTTATCAAATATTCATTACTATATCTCGTCTTTGCTGCCACATGTTTGTTTTCGTCACTTTCAATTACCTTAAAAATGTGGCGAACCACAAGGGTGAGACCCATGTCCCAGCAAGAGACATAACCTCCAACAACGTTTATTGATTACAACATTTTTAAGTAATTAAACAGTTAAGCAGTTTAATCAGATCTAACAAATAAGATCAGCAGTATTGATGATTAACCAAATACATAAGCACAACTATCTGGATGAGTATGATTAGCAGTATATGCATCTCTAGTTACAAAGGCATGGCTAGCATGCTAAACATAACTAACAACATGAGATATCTAGCATCATGATTATAATCAACAGTAGTATAGTTATCAACATAATCATGGCTACTGTATGTACGCATCTACAATCTTAAGCAATATCCACATCATAAGTATATCTACTATCTCTTAATTTCACTAAGCACCATCTTTATGTAAAGAGAACAAACAAGGGTCATCATCCAATGTGAAATGTTGTGTATAACCCTAAACAAATATGTTACACAGTTGTATTACATCTTTTATTACGCTCTGGGGAATTTGAATCGTACCATTCAAAGTCCAACTGACCCCTACGAAGGGCTATTCGGTTCCGTACAAGATCTAGGAGTGCCGGTATCCTAAGATCTCTTCCCCTCAGTCAGTACGAGTAAAAAGGCAGTGACATATCAGTCAAATCTGCCACCACAACAACATATAGTCAAGCTGATAATCACTAGTCTGACCTTGTTACAGGTCACAACAGTAGAAACTAGGGTATTCAAACTCAATCACTGAGGTACAACCACAGTTGTCCTCTAATCACATCATGTTATAATCATCGAGACACGACCGCAGCCATTCTCAATCACATCAGATGTATGAGGCATGAACATAGCCAACCTCCACCATCTGCATTGTGGATGACAATGACATATCCTCAACCTGCCACCCCCGCATACTCAACAGTATGTCCTCCGAGTTTCCCTTAGGAATACTCATTTCACCATCCAGCAAGTTCTGACACTGAAGATGGCTCTACGGCACATGGCACTACATGATTAGAGTTGCACTTGATTAGTTATGCCAATTGGGTGAATTAAGGCTGCATCAAACAAGTGGACATACAAACCGTAATTCACTTCTAGCAATCATATAAGTATCAAAACTTGAAAAGATATAAAATGTGTGAAACATAATTTCTCATCTCATCATCACATGGTACTATTCACTTGCCATTCATGAGACCACACTATTCATCATACTATCATAAGATATAAATCCTTTTCACAATATCACCGGGTATCGACCCTTATCAACATAAGAGGATTACACCTCATTCAGGGCTCAACCATGCCCAAAGGTCATTAAGACCATCATACTATCACAGGATATAAAATCCTTTTCACAATATCACATGGTATCAACCCTTATCAACATAAGAGGATTACACCTTATTCAGGGCTCAACAATGCCCAAAGGTCATTAAGACCATCATATTATTCCCTACAAGATCATCATTATCTTTCCATGCCTTATAACAAGGCTCAACAACATCACTTACATATAATACACCAGATCAGCATAATCTTGCATTAATGAGCTAGGAGATATTCATAAACAATCATAGCAGGGTTATATTAACATTAAGAACATTCCTTTATTACATAAACATGCAAGGAATCTAGATATGATTAACACTCATCATATTCACAATGCACATGTTCAACATAAGAAAGTATCAACCATGTGGCTATGATAACCACCAATTAACACATTAAGGTTAGATTATTCCACCATCATTCCATCATATAATAATGTTAAACATGAATACTCATCTTTATCTAATTGCATTAGAGTTAGGTTCAACATGATAAATTATATCAATGTTACTAATCATCACTCATGCCCAAACCCTAACTCATGTCATCCTCATTGGATCATGGATGCATAAGGTGAATCATCACCATCACATTCCATAATATTCTCAAGTATGAACCCACACATAAATCAAGGTGTAACCATCAGGTTATAGCATACTAGGGTTTCAACAATAATAGAATACTCCATGATTGCATTAGTCATTCAAGGACTATTCATATCCAATTACCATCATTTAGTTATATTAAAGCTAGGTATAGCAAGCTATACCTAATTAGGGTTACATATCAACACAATATGGTTATCATCCCTTCTATTCACATGAGTGAACAGGTAAGACTAACTTATTAAGGGTAACCCTCCATTTGATCCATCATCATTCAACCCATATCGCCATACCACAATGTCACCCAGAACCATTGGATGCTTAAAAGGTAAGACTATTGGTTGTTTACATAAGTAAACGTCTTGGATAAACCACCTACGAAGTCCTTGATTTGTGCTCTAGAAAGAGTCACCATCTAACCCTAGACATCCCTTGATAGTCGATACAAAAAGTTCCATTGAGGGTAGGGTAAAACCCACAATCGACTATTCAATTAAAACAAGCCATCCATTGTCAACAATTAATTAAGCTCCTTAAGTTGATCATATAAAGGAAACCATCTAAATCGCATTATTAGGACCAACATATTACATTAGCCATCATTCCATGTTAATGGAGGAGAAACAGTAGATCTCGACCGTTGGGTCAAGTTCACATGTTAAAACCATCAATTACAGTATAGGTCTGACCATTGCATCAAGTGACCCAAGAAACTATTGGTCTAAGGCTTAATTGATGCTAAAACTATATGATTAACTCACTATAGATTGTAGAGACCTGATCCACCATCATTAGTGATCATTAAATCACTATAGGTTGTTAGATCAACAATATATTCAGTAATCAACATCAAATATTAAGTTGATGTCATCGTTGATTGATATCATCAGCAGTGTACTTAATGATTGATCATTATACTTTTAATTGATCCAAAACCTGACCTAAGGGGTGACCATAGGTTGTCACCATCATCTGAAACCTTTGATCACAACCATGAGTTGTTATGAAGACAACACCATAGGGTTGTTGCAATGGTACCATCATCAGGTCATGGTTTATAGAAGAAATCAGCTTTAAACCCTAAAATTGACCGTTGTTTGATAGGTGCTTAGCACCATAGGTTGTCAAAACAACCTGATCCAAGTCATATTATACCTTAGGAATAACATACACATGAACACAGGTTCATATATAACTAAAATCAGAATAGGGAACATTATAAAAATCAAAATCCAAGTCAAGCATAGCTTTTTAGTGCATGGATCATCATTTTCAAGCAAGAACATGATCTAGAAAGCTTATGGTAAGCAATAAACGTGGAGCAAGTTATAAAACTTGCCTCTAATAAGAAGATGAAACCTCACAATGAAAAAATCTCGAGCATGGAGGGTAGAAAATCCAAGAATAATCTATGAATTCATCCATCTAGCACCTTTCTTCATCAAATGAGCAAATCCTAAACATAAGGAGCAAGAAAGGTAGGGTTTTAGAGCTTTAGAGCAAATTCTACCATGGAACATTTTTTTAGTTGTGCACTACTGATTTTAACATTTAACATAGTAAATTAGGTTCGATCAATCATGTAATTTCACTAATTCACATCACACATATCAATCAACTAATTAACGTCGTACAAACGTTAATAATTAAAATGTGCAAATTTGGAAATCGAGCGGTGACGGCACTGCCCGACACCTGGGTATATGCTGTTAACTACGTCAATCACGGATCAAACCAAAATCGTCCATTTTATCAAGTCAAATCATGCGATTGGGAGTGAGATTCTACTCACCGTGATTGGAAATGTCCAAATTCGACTAGGAACACGTCCAGATGCCTGTTTCCAGGCGTCAGCAGTTCATCTTCAACCTCCAAATAGCCCTGGTTTAGAACCTGCTCCACATACAGGTTGGAAAGGAGGGCTAGCTGGGTGCTTCTCATGGCTATTGGCTGCAATTTCTTGCTCTGGACCTTAGGACAAACTTGACGACATTGCTTTGGAGTGCTAGCTCGCGCCCTAGATGGCCTTGGCCGTTGCTTCTTGCAGCAGCTGTTGCGGCTTGCTGGGGCACCGCCCCTAGGGCACGTTTGGTCTGGAGAAGGTGAAGGAAGGGTAGAGGAAGGAGATGTGCAGCTGGGCACCACCAAAACAGCCCTCCCAAGGCCCTAGTCGGTCGTCGCCGCTGCTGCTTGGCAGTGGCGAAGCCAGGCATTTTTATCAGGGGGCACCATACAATGTGATACTCCAAATATGATCATTTTTCAATGAAAAAAATCACAATCCTAAAATCAATATAAAAATAAAAAAAATCAAGATTACCAAATAATATTTGAAATAATAAAAATAGAACAACTATAATAGATACATTAAAGTTGTCCTCGACGACTAGACATTCCTTGAAAATGTTTGACAATGGTGTCATTGTCAATGGTAGAAAAAATGTCCTTTTCAATGTAAGGAATCAGACAATCATTAAGCCAAGTATCCTCCATCTTGTTATGTAGACGACTTTTAATAATCTTCATAGCTGAGAAAACTCTTTCCACTGTAGCCGTTGCAACTGGGAGAAGTAGAGCTAATTTTAAAAGTTTAAACACCAAATTAAGGAAAATCTTTATCTTTCTTAACCTCAACTAATTTTTGAGCAAGTTTGTCAATTCCTTTCAATTGTGAGAAATCACCAGAAGATCGGACATCTAGAATATATGTATCCAATTGTGTATCAAGTTTCCCAAGATCTAATTCAGAAAAATTAGAAGGATAAAATTATGCAAGTCGTAACAATTTCTATTTATCAAATGAGAGGAATTCATTACTTGGATCGAGGCATGCAACACATAGAAGTAACTCGGTATTAGTCTCATTAAAATGATCATCCAACTCAGTTAGCATCCAATCAATTATGGTGTTGAAGATCTCAAATCGATAATGATGCAGATTGGTAACCTTTTCTATCTTTTTTCTTGATCTCCCAGATGGAGAAAAAACATCATCCATGTTTGGAATATCTATCCCATGTTTCTTACAAAATTCAACTACGATTCCAATAAATATCTCCCACTGATCATCTTCAGTTCTTAAAGAATGCAATTGTTGTTTTGACAACTTTACCAGTGTAATAGCATTTACAATATTCTGGTATTTTCTTTGTAACGCCTGTGACAATTCATGAGTTTTCCCCAAAACTAATTTCATCAAATGCAAAAGAAAGACAAACTCAAATCTTTGAATTTGACAAGAAAAGATATTTGCAAGGCCTCTTTGTTTTACATCTTTTCTGTCATCCATAATTATATCCAGAACCCCAATGATTGAAGAAAATAAACGAATACAGTTGATTAAAGATGTGTAATGTGAGCTCCACCGTGTATCAATTTCTCTTTTTATACCAAGTTTTTGGTTTAATCTGGCTCCAGTTCTGAGCTCCCCAGAATTCAACTCAGCATCCAATCTTTCAACTTCTTTCACTCGAAGAGAGTCACGTCTCTTACATGAGCCACCCACTATATTCAAAATGATTGAAATAGACTCAAATAATGATGCTACAAGTGGATGACTTTCAGCTACATCAACAAGAGATAATTGAAGCTGATGAGAAAAACAATGGATGTAGAATGCAGAAGTGTTTTCTCTCAAGATCAGACTTTTCAACCCATTGAATTCCCCCTTCATATTGCTAGCTCCATCATATCCTTGGCCTCGTAACTGTGAAATACAAAGTTTTGTTGTACTAAAAAAATGAATCAATTGTTGTCTTAAGAGATATGGAACTTGAATCGGTTAGACGTAGAATCCCAACAAACCTCTCAATCACCTCTCCTCTTGTATTAACATATCTTAAAACTATGGCCATTTGTTCTTTTATGGATGCATCTCACGCTTCATCAACCAAAATAGTGAATGAATCATTTCTAATTTCCTTTATGATTCGGTCTCTTATTTCAATGGAAATGACATTACAAATGTCTTTTTGGATGTCTGGAGAAGTTAACTTCATATTCCCAGGAGCCTTATCTAAAACCACTTTATCAATATTTTCATTGTGAGAAGCCAAAAATTGCAGTAGCTCTAGAAAGTTTCCTCTATTTAGTGAATCTGTACTTTCATTGTGGCCACGGAATGCTAGTCCTTGATTCAAAAGATACCAAACACAATCAATTGATGCTTGTAATCGTGTACGATACTCTTTCTTGATTTCCTCATCTTGTTTAAACAATGCAACTTTAATGTTTTGATCTTGTTTCATTAGACATTCACACATAGTTCTTGCATTATTATGAGCACTAGAAAAGTAACCAACATGTATGTCTAATCCCTTTTTATCTTTCCAATTCATATATCCTCTGCTAACAAATGCCGGATCATGGCCAGTTTGGGGAAAAAGATAACAATAAAGACAAAAAGCAGCATTTTTATCTATATTGTATTCCAACCAGTTAGGATACTCATTAAACCATGATGGATTAAAACGACGAGATTTATTTCCAAATTGAGTAGATGGAAATTTATGGACTTTAGGTTGACAAGGACCATTCTGTAAGTAAGCCCTACGAATATTATCTTGAACATTGACATCAAAACTTGATATATTTGGCCTCAACCCCGGATCAAAAATCATTTCTTTTAAGTCCAGTTCTATTTGATGGGTCTTTGAAGAAATTGATGCATGTACATCACAGCTGTTATTAGAATTCTCAGTTGGTTGTTGTTCATGAGGAAACTTTCTCTTATAAAATCTTCTCATGATAGACTAAAATAACTGCAATGTTGACAATGAATGATGCAAGAAATAAGAAATAGCATACACGTTAAGAAACTTTTAAATATCATCTTACAAATATTTGATGAATAAAATGTTTTTAATGGAACTTTAGTGTATAGTAGTAGGCACAACTAGTAACTTCAAACAAGTGTAAATAACAAAATGTAAATAGAAAAGTGGTTACCGTATGAAGAACTTTGTGCACTTCTCAAACAAACAACAATACTTCCAATACGCAGTCTTCAGATGCTACTAGAACATTGTGAGTATGAGGATCAATTCTATTGTTGTGACACAGATCCTTTATAATAACATCATTTAGCGGCGAGAGATATGTGTCATACACTGGTGTTACTCCGATAAGAATAAATCACACATCTTTGTAGTCTCCGATTTCTACACAGGAGAAAAATAAAACTGCAAAAATAGTAACATAAAACTGAGAGTTAGAAGTTTATGAGTCAAACTTGCTATACTAGAAACGGTAGAATCGTCTCGTATATATAATAATGAGATAATAACTTTGCCAATACTATAATTATAATTTTTTTGTTTGAAAGAAAATGTATGCACTTGGTAATAGTTATAGGAAACTATAATTTATTTAGAAGAAATGTGGCACAATACATATTAATAATATGCACAACTATTGTGATAGAATACATATTAATAATATGCACAAATATTTAATTGGAAACTATAAAACGGAAAGTTGTTTACCATTCAATAGTTAGTCAACATTAATTCTTTGTCTAGGAAAACAGAAAGATGCTATCACAATTAAAAGCCATGTGACTGCATCGTTGTGAATAACAAATAAATACAAGATCAGTTAGATGGGAAAAGGAAAAGACACGCATAAAGGACAAGTCAAAGAATGAGGCAATTCAACTGGGCACGAGCATTTATTGGGGTGGGCACTGACTATCTAAATTCACAGAAAAAGATTTCTTAAACGTAAAATATAGATTGTTTTATAAAACTGGGTCGGGCACTTGCCTAATGGTGCCTGGTTGTGGCTACGCCACTGCTGCTTGGTCTTGGTCGACGCAGTGCTGTTGGGCGCCGCACCTGCAACTAGTCAGCCGTCCTAGCAGGTCAGGCTACTTCTGGGCGCCGCTAGGGTGAGGGAAAGGTGAAAGGAGGAAGGAGAAAGGGTAGAGGAAGAGTGGGCACATCTATCAGAAGTGGAAGCACAAGAAACGGCCGCCGATTCCTCCCCATAGGCTGCTGCTGCGATCGGGCGCTGGTTTGGGGCGTTGCTTGTCAGTTGTTGTGTGCGTCGCTCGTTTGGGGAAGAAAGGAGATAAGGAAGAAAGGAAAAAGAAAGGAAATAAAAGGCCAAAAACTGGAAAAATTGTAACCAAGTCCAAGAAACATAAAAACATCATAACTACTGCCTCGGAAGTCTGATTCGAGTGTTTTCATTTGCAAACTTTCAAGCGTAAGATCATCTACAACCTCAAGGCAAGAAATCATGCAAATAAGACTGTAACACTTGATCAAAGCACTAATTGCATCAGTGAGTACTTAATTCAACTTAATCAACTTAATGATGTACTAAGCATTAAATTATGGTAATTAAATTTGTTCAACTCATTAAGCAAGTTTAGGGGTCTTACACTTGTCACATACAAAAATTATTTTATCTACTCCTTGATTTCTCATATATGTTCTATGTATACATATAACTTTTGACTTTAGTTTAGGAATGTGCGTTTGTATTTGTCTAAAGTATATATTAAGATGTCTACATACTTCCACATGATGTCTATGTGTTTGGCGGCTTGTTTATGTAATTTAATTTTAACATTTTATTTGGCGAGTCAACTTTAGGAGTATGTGTGTGTATTTATATAAAGTATGCCAGTGAGATATGTCTTTATGCGTTTGGCAATTTGTTTACATATTGCAAGAGTCTCTATCTGTGAGTTCAATGATCTATTTATATACTCACATGCTTACTCTTTTTTGCAAAAGATAATTTTGATAATCACTCACGGTAATCAGAGAGAGTCAGACGAAAATTAATCAAATTGTTATATTTTCACATATTAAATGTTAATTCTTTTGAGTATTAGTTATCATATCAATTGTCAATAGACACAAGACCAAGAAGATGCATATGTAATTTTGGTAAGAATGCTACACGTTAGAGTGAGCACCTGGTAATTGGTCTAGCTGTTATTTTTAGTAGGTTATATATAATTTATTGTGAGAGCTTATAATATAATAATTTATACAAAGTTAATTATAGGGGTTTAAATATGTTGTCTCGGTGTGCTGTCCCAACATGTCCTATTCAATCTTTGTCATACACACACCTTGTTAATTTTTTAGAATTGATTTTTTTGGTGAATGTATGGTAAGGATTTACAACTGGGACAACACGCTTGGTATAGCAGATTTGGAGGCAGGTTTTAGTAGTGACACATACATATTGTAGATAATTATTTGATAATTAATCAAATTGTTTTGTTTTAGTTAAAAAAGTCTGATAGCAGCAAAGTTGTATGCAAATTTGTATAAGTATGGATTGTATATTAGTTGTTAACAAACACATCTATGATTGGTAACGTATGTAATTTGGGTACCAACCCACCATGGGTTGGAGAGAGTCAATTGATAGTTAATAGAGTTATTCTCTATTATCGGATTGTATATAAATACTTTGTGATGCATCAAGCATTTGTTGTATGTGTATGTCTTAATATATATGTCAAAGTAGTTTTGATGGTGAATCAGTTTCGACCGATTCAGCCAAATTATCTATGATTAATTATATCATATATATATAAATATATTTATTATATAAATTTAAATGTGAAACACATGCCGCTAGTTATATAAAAAGTAATTGTCTCTCTTTTTTCTTTCTTCTTTTAGCCTTTTCCTCCCAATTCTTTTCTGTCTCACTTTCCGTGTCAATCTTGATGCGCCTCCCCCAAAATATGAGTATGAATCCAAATATATATAAAATTATACCAAAAGCCTATGCAAATAGCAAATCTGAACTCAAGCCCTGTTTGACACTGATGTTGTTGGTTTTCTTGGCAATCAGATACACACTTTTTAGTTTTTTTTATTTGATAGGATGTAGTGGGTGTAGCAGTTGATTTCCAACTACATCTATGTACACACTTGGTTGGCAAATTCCAGGCAATTATACTTAGGGATGAGCATCGGGCTGGGCTATACTGAGTTTTGTCTGTCCCAAACCCAAACCCACATTTTAATGCAGGCCACGAGCCGAGTTTGGGTTCGGATAAAATTGAAAAATATTAGTCCATACCCAACCCATATGAGGATGTTGGGTTTTTGGTCGAGTTCGAGTTTACTCATATAACACCAAATGATCATATCAAAATTTGCTAGATCTAACTTGCTAACATGAAAACTAAATTAATATGATATATATTTTGTGATCAACCTTAAAAAAATACTTTGTGATCTATGCAACCGAAATATGTATATCTTAGTTGTGTGATCCCTATAGAAATAAAATAGATATTGAACGAGCAACAAATCATTTTCTCATACATGAAATCCATAGAATCTATAATGTTGTGGGTTTTTGCTTCCTCATCCTATATGTATATACTATGAAATAATTGTTAGAAGGGAAAAATATCATTTGCCTCCTACATGTGGGCATACGAGCCAAAAAATGAGCAAAATCTACTATGCACTAAGCCAGTTGCTTCTTTATTTTTCTTTAATAAGATAATGACACAAATTTTTTGAGTGTTATATACATTGCAAATCAAAGTATGGATTATATTTTATTAAGTTGTTAAAATATACATAGCTATACAACAAAAAGTTCCATTTGAATGACACAATGAAATCAAAATAAAGAAATCAAGTATGTCTATCAATGTCAATTATGGTTATCTTACTAGTATCAATTCACTAATCATGTTGATTGATTACTGATTATCCATGTTGTCGTTGGTCGGATATGTACTACACATTGCATCTAGAAATCTGTATATTTTTTTTTGAGGACAAATATAGATGTATACATATACAATATACATAAAATATAATCTGGACATTCGGGTTTTCGAGTATGGGTTTATCTCGGTTCACATCCCGAACCTAATAAAATATGGGTTTAAATTTTATGCCCGGGTCCACCCATATTATAAATGAGGACTTGATCAGGTTATGCGGGTTGTGTCGCATGTCGAGTCGGATCGGCCCGACCGGATGCTCATCCCTAATTGTACCCTAGACCTGTCAAACTGGTGGGTGGATTGGATTTGGGTTGGGTCGTTGCATGTTTGGGTCTCGTGGTAGCGGGTCAAAAGACATAATTGTAAACGGGTGGAAGAAAAACACAACCAAATCCGACCCAATGAGTTGCGGGTCGTCCCGCAAGTGCCCATACAAAATGTGTCCAATCAAAAATAAGTTATTAGTTGCTTTGCTTAATGCTAAAAACAACAATTAAAACAACTCATATATAACTATGTTTTTGTTGTCAAATATAGTATAAAGAGAGCAACAAACTACTATGTTTGACATTAAATTAGTGGATTCTTTGTGGACTTATGTTTATATGAAAATAAAAGAAAAAAATAGCAATTAGCAGTTGTATTTTGATGATGGGAAAATTATATTAGTTTTCATACATAGAACATCACAAAAAGTAACACATAATTTTCTAATTAAACATTAGACATTCCTTATATTACAAGTACTTGCATTTGTCTATTACAAACACAAAATAAAGATAACAATATTAGTGTAATTAGATGCTAAGATTTAACTTGTGTTAACTTGACAACATTTAGTAGGTGTATATGAATAATATGTAAAATTATTTTTTGTCTTCAGTTAACTGGAAGCTCACTAAATAAATGGGTGAGTATGAATTTAGGTGATTTTCAGCGGGTGATAAATTTTATCATCCAAATTCAAGTTAAACGAGTCGACCCGCGAACGCTTATAGATTTTGACCTAATTTGACATGTGTGTTATATCCCCGCCTGATCATGATATGGTCGGGTGTAAACATCACATTTCTGAATATTTACACAAACATACCGCAGCTTGCTTGGCTCGGTTTCATTGCACGCTACAGAATGTACCGCTGGACGGTGTGCATGGGACATAAATGTTCCCTGTTGGTCCCACATGGGTCCACTTCCCACGACCCATCTCTTCACACGAATTGCCGTTTCTGCCGCACTCGTTTATGGCATATACCATTTTCTGCAATTCTAGCCAAATAAAAGAGATCAAATTCAATAATTTCTGGATACATCATACCAAATAAATAAGACTAGGCATAAACCCGTGCTATGCACGGTGCCTTAGTAGACTATAATAATTTTTTTATAGATTTAACTTATAAAAATAAAAAGATATATGTACAATACATATATTAATAGGAGTTCTCATACACACATGGACCGATACGTAATTTCAAAAAATAATGGAGAAAATTGCATTCAGCCTCCTCCACTGGCTTTCCTATATAGTATAGATGTATCTCCTAATATAATATATAATCTAAAAAATTATTGACAAAAGTATGATGTACATACACAAGGACCAATACATATTTTCAAAAAATAATGGAGAAAATTACATCCATCCCCCTCCACGGGCTTTTCTATACATATAGGTGTGTCTCCTAATATAATACATGATTTAAAAAATTAAAGACAAAAGTGTGGTGTACACACACAAGGACCAATACATAATTTCAAAAAATAATGGAGAAATTACATCCAGCCCCCTCCACGGGCTTTCTTATATAGTATAGATGTGCCTCCTAATATAATATATAATTAAAAAATTAAAGACAAAAGTGTGGTGTACATTAACAAGGAGCAATACGTAATTTCAAAAAATAATAGAGAAAATTGCATCCAGCCTCCTCCACAAGCTTTCCCATATAGTATAGATGTGTCTCCTAATATAATATATAAATTAAAAAAAATTAAAGACCAAATTGTGGTACACACATGGACTAATACGTAATTTTCAAAAATAATAGAAAAAAAATGCATCCAGCCCCCTCCACAGGCTTTCCTATATAGTATAGATATAGATGTGTCTTCTAATATAATACATAATTTAAAAAATTAAAGACAAAAGTGTGGTGTACACACACAAGGACCAATACATAATTTCAAAAAATAATGGAAAAAATTATATCCAGTCCCATCTACGTGCTTTCCTATATAGTATAGATGTGTCTCCTAATATAATACTAGTTAACACACACGTGCACATGCACGTGTCTCATTGTGCGTGTTTATTTTACATTAAATGTTTGAAAAATAAAATTTGTCAAAAGCATAATGGTAATTTTTGTAACTATTTTGTAAAATTTTTGGAAACGTGTTGTTCGGAAACACACATTTGAAAAAAGGAATGTGATGGAGAAGTTGAGAGGTTTGTGGCAACTGATTTTATCATGAAAGAATAAAAATAATATAAAACAAATATAAAAAAAGGTTGAGAAAAATTGTGAGAAGAGAGAGAGTCAAGGAGAACGCAACATGAACTCGCTCTTTTTATAGTAGTATAGATATAATTTAAAAAATTAAAGATAAAAGTGTGGTGTACACTAACATGGAGCAATACGTAATTTCAAAAATGATAGAGAAAATTGCATCCAACCCCCTCCACAAGCTTTCTTATATAGTACTAGTCGTAAACCCGTGCTATGCATGAAATGTTAAATACAAAACTAAACACTGCAATTGTTTCATGTATTGAATCATCCATGTCGTCTATTTTTTGTTTGGAAATCCGCAGTGAGAAAAATCCATTTAGTCAAATTCTATGAGTTAATAGAAGGAAATGCTACTTAAATAAGTGCATTGTATATTGGTAAGTCTAAATAAATATCTTAACTAAGAAGGCTTCAATTATTTTCTTATAACCCAAAATGAACGAAAAAAGACATGTGGATAACCTTCTACAATTGCATATTAGTCAATTCACATATAGATCTATCAACCCATTCGGCCGAGTACATTCCTCCTATTCATCAGCGACAATTACCATCCCGACGGCATGTTTCCTTTTTAACTTTAATTTTATTTATATAATAAGAAATCTAAGATTAGAAATGTGTAACAGAAATATGAATATATGGTATGATTTGAATTTGCAAATGGAGCTGAAGACGGATTAGCTTGGTCCAAGCTATCTCGGGCTTCATACATTATCAGTTCATAACACCATTCATAATGAGTTACACAATTAAGATCTATGTTTCTGCATACACTGCCATTCTCTTTGTTATCTACAGCCCGAGTAACCTTATCACGTAGATAATAGAAGAAAACGCTAGGAAGAAAGCCAATCTTAAGATGGGTGAATAAATCCAACACAAAGGTCTCTCTTGTTGGAGCTTGATTTGAAGAGGCCTGCTGTTGGCTTGTTGTTGGATGTTGATAATAGGCTGGATACAACCGTCAAAATCAGAAACTTTTTCTTAAGTAGCACCATCAACCAAGACTAAGTACTCCTTTCTCCAGTATGCAGGGAAGAGTAGATGGCAGCTGCTGCGTGTATGCACCAAAGATAATTCATGAGGATTCTATATGTAAATATCATAATCAGATATATTGGTACCAATATATAATAAGGAAAAATAGACTAATTGATGAATGCTTTGGCCCTACAAGCATGTAGACAGGTCTAACTATTTGCTACAATATAAAATTTTTAATTTGAAGATAGATCCGGAGCTTACAGTTCAGGCAGAAGCCACCGGACCTCAACTTGCGAACCCTAGCAGTGCCCCTTAGAGTAGCGGCGACCTGACGAGGAAATCACGCTGAGAAGAATCAAGAGTCCGACCCTCAAACTGGAGACTCTAAATATTACAAATAAATCCAATTATATTTTCACCACATGGAACTAAGGATCAAATTGTAATTTTGAAAACTGGGTACAAAAATTGCATAGGAAACCCTAAACAAGCTTTCCTATATAGTATAGATAGATGTGTCTCCTAATATAATATATAAATTAAAAAAATTAAAAATCAAATTGTGGTGTACACACATGGACCAATATATAATTTTGAAAAATAATAGAAAAATTGCATCCAGCCCCCTCCACGTGCTTTCATATATATATATATATATATATATGTGTGTGTGTGTGTGTGTGTGTGTGTGTGTGTGTGTGTCTCCTAATATAATACACAATTTAAAAAATTAAAGACAAAAGTGCGGTGTACACACACAGAGACCAATACATAATTTCAAAAATAATGGAGAAAATTGCATCCAACCCCCTCCATGTGCTAACCTATATAGTATAAAATGTGTCTCCTAATATAATATATAATTAAAAAAATTAAAGATAAAAGTGTGGTGTACACTAAAAGGGAGCAATACATAATTTCAAAAAACAATGAAGAAAATTGCATCCAGCCCCCTCCACAAGCTTTCATGTATAGTATAGACGTGTCTCCTAATATAATATATAAATTTAAAAAATTAAAGACCAAATTGTGGTGTACACACATGGACCAATACATAATTTCAAAAAATAATGGAAAAACTTACATCCAACCCCCTCCACTGGCTTTCCTATATAGCATAGATATAGACGTGTCTCCTAATATAATACATAATTTAAAAAATTAAAGACAAAAGTGTGGTGTATACACATATGGACCAATACATAATTTCAAAAAATAATGGAGAAAATTGCATCTAGCCCCTCCACGTGCTTTCCTATATAGTATACATGTGTCTCCTAATATAATATATAATTTAAAAAATTAATGATAAAATTGTGGTGTACACTAACAAGGAACAATACGTAATTTCAAAAAATAATGGAGAAAATTACATCCATCCCCCTCCACAAACTTTCCTATATAGTATAGATGTGTCTCCTAATATAATATATAAATTTAAAAAATTAAAGACCAAATTGTGGTGTACACACACAGGGACCAATACATAATTTCAAAAAAATAATAAAAAAATTTGCATCCAACCCCCTCCACGGACTTTCCTACGTAGTATAGATGTGATGTCAAATATATTCATCTTATTTCCATGTTTTAAATTAAAATCCACTTTTCATACTAACTGCATCCGACCAAACATGCCCTCAGCCGATACTGGAGCAATGCGAAGCTGGTCCTAAATTTCTAATCCCACGCGGTTACGCCAAGCCCCAAATCCAAATCCTGCGCCACTTCTGATTTTATGGTCCCTGATTCATAACGAGCTTTCTGCGACCGTATGTCACTTTTGTATATTTTTACCGCGCGTATCCCAAACTATCAGAGTACGCTGGAAAAAACTATAGCTGAAATCGTTTAGAGGCGTCCATCAGATGCTCGCGAGAGCTCCGACGTCCTCGTTTCGTAGTTGCGCAGCTGTTCTGCTTGGTTCGAAGGCGGGCCCTGTCATCCTGACAACTCATCTGCTTAGTTTAGTGAAAGCATCTACTGATAATCGGGACTTGAAATCCGGAAAAACCATTCACGCTTTTCTGCTCAAGCTCTCAAACTGCGAACTTGTACTCACTAATGCCATCATTAACCTTTATGCCAAGTGCTGTCGTACTGACTATGCCTCTCGTATGTTTGATGCTATGCCTGTGAGGAATGTCGTTTCTTACAGCGCGATGATGGCAGGGTACCTGCACTGTGGTCAGCAACGTAAGGTCCTTGAGGTGTCGGCGTCGATGGGTTTCTACGATATGGGCACGAGTCTCAATGAATATACTTGCGCTACGACCCTTACTGCCTGCACCGACCTTGGGGCCTTGGGGGAAGGTCGGCAGTGTCACGGGTATATTCTGAAGTCTGGACTCATTTCCTACCCTTACGTGAAAAACACTCTCCTTTGCATGTACTTGAGCTGTTCCGGTCTACATGACTCTTTTAAGGTTTTCAATGACGGCTATAAACTAGACGTCTACTCTTGCAATTCCATGGTCAACGGGTTTCTGGACCAGGGTTACGTGGAAGAAGCATTAAGAATCTTCCTCAGTATCCTACCTGATATGGATGCCTGGGACCATGTAAGTTTCGTCACCGCTCTTGGCCTTTGTGGTCGCTTAAAAGATTTGAACTTTGGGAAGCAGATTCATGGTCAGGTTATAAGGAGAGGTGGATGTATCAACGTATCTGTTGGGAGTGGCATTGTGGACATGTATGGGAAGTGTAGGGATATCTTAGGTTCTTTCAGCGCTTTTGATGGATCGCATAACCGAAACATCATCTTCTGGACTGCAATGATGGCTGCATATGCACAAAATGGGTTCTTTGAAGAAGCCCTGAAGCTGTACGCGACAATGACAAGAGCGGGTGTCTTGCCCAATGAATATACTTTTGCAGTCGTGCTAAATTCTTGTGCTAATTTGCCTGCTCTCAGGTTTGGGGACAATCTCAAGGCATGCGTCGAAAAGCTGGGGTTTAAGGAGTATTTGATCATAAACAACGAATTAATTAACATGTATTCAAAGAGTGGAAGTTTGGAGGATGCTGAGAAAATATTTTTCGGCCTACATAATCCAGATATTATCTCTTGGAATTCCATGTTAGTTGGATATTCACTCTATGGTTTGGGCAGCGAGGGATTAAATCTCTTCCATCGTATGCTAATGGAAGGTGAATATCCTAATTATGTTACATTTGTTGGCCTGCTCTCCGCGTGTAGCCATCTGGGCCTTGTGGACTATGCTTTCTACTACATGAATAACCTAATGAGAGATGCCGGAATCACACCAGGAATTGAGCATTTCACTTGTATGATCAGACTTCTGTGCAGAGCTGGGCTGGTAGATGAGGCGGATAGATTTATGAAAACGACGCCAATTGTATGGGATGTTTTTGCACTGAGGACTCTCCTAGATGGTTGCTTAAAGCACAAATACTATAACTTAGCCAGGGAAGTTGAAGAGAAGATACTTCAGATAAACCCAATGGATACTGGAACTTTTATCCTATCATCGAACATGTACGCTAAAGAAGATAAGTGGGACAAAGTTGGAAGGATACGAAAGTTGATGAGGGAAAGAGATATCAAAAAAGAACCTGGAGTCAGCTGGATACAGATGCAACATAAAATGCACATTTTCACTTCAGAACACCGAATACACCCTAAAGTCTCACAGGTTTATGTTGTATTAAGTGAGCTTCTAAAAGAAATGAAATATGAAGGATATGAACCTGATTCATCAGATTACGAAACTGATTGAAGTATTAAAAATTGCTGAGATGTCACAGTTATAGAAGCTCTGCTGTTGCTTTTGATCAGGCTTATAGCTCCATTGATGCCTATCAACTTCGTTAAGACATCCATATTCATTACCATAACCACTTATTATGTAATTTACCATCAGAACTGATATAACTGGAAGTGCAGATCCGAGATCTCTATAATTTTTATGGTTTCGAGTGCCAAACTTTCATGAATCTTGATACGCTGAAACGATACCATTGTTTTCTGTATTCAGTTTTAAGAGGAGGGGAGACAAGTAAAAGGCTACATATCAGCAGCCACTGCTTGTAAGTTTCAACTGGTTTTTGCTACGTCCTCTCATTGGAATGTCATCCGATAGACTTATTAGCCAATTTGATCTAGAAAGTTCTATAAAAGGAAGCTGTGAACATGGAAGGAGGCTCGAGCTGAAAATATGTCCTTATCTTGCATGTGATAGTAAAGGTTGTGTCATCTGCACTTGGCTTATATGAGAAAGCAAGATAGTTGAAGATCAAAAAGTCAGTTGGTGAATCAAATAGGACACATCATCCTGCCCAGACCTGACTCTAGATTAGTGAGCCAATAATCTTAGCATGAAAAACCAGCCGGGATCCCAGTTTGTCTGCAAATAGGGAAACTACCAAGAAATCAGTGAGGTCTTATGCTGCAACCATAATTGGTCTGCCAATTAGGCACCTGCATGGATGTTAGCATGTAATTGCTAGTTGTACGAGTATTTGACATTCAAAGCAGCGACCCACACTGAGATACCAGCTACTTTGGCAATGCCAATTTTAGGCAGTAGACCTGAGTACCCGACTAATCCTGCTAGATGGATTATAACTATGAGTACCTACTTATTATTTTCTTTTCTAGCAGGGGGTGGATGCATATTTACTGAAAAGGGACTTTACATTGTATGCCAGATAGCTTGGGACTTCGAACCACCTTATGCAATAAGAGGTCTTATGCTGCAACAGTAGTTGGTCTGTCAATTAGGCAGCTGCATGGAGGAGAGCATGTCATTGCTAGTTGTACGAGTATTTGACATTCATAGCAGGGACCCACACTGAGCTGCCAGCTACTTTGGCAATGTCAATTTTCCTTCCAGGCATTAAACCTGTATACCCGACTAATCCTGTTAGATGGATTACTACTACCAGCACCTACTTACTCTCTTCTTTTCTAGCAGATGGTGGATGCATCTTCACTGAAATAGGACTTTACATTGTAAGCCAGATGGTTTGGGACTTCGAACCGCCTTATGCTGCAAGCCTGCAACCGTAATTGATCTGTCAACTAGGCAGCTGCATGGAGGTTAGCATGTCATTGTTAGTTGTACGAGTATTTCACATTCAAAGCAGTGACCCACACTGAGCTGCCAGCTACTTACTCTTTTCTGTTCTTGCAGAGGGTGGATGCATCTTCACTGGAAAAAGGACTTTGCATTGTAAGACTGATGGTTTGGGACTTCGAACCACCTTATGCAATGAGAGTATCTGGAGTAGGTTAATTTCTCACTCCACCTCCAAATGAATTCTAGCATCTCTCTTTCATTTTAAACTAGTTACCCTCATTTTGAACCTCTTGCACTTTCGAGAATCATACAAGTAACATAATGATCCCTCTCCTAACTTGCAGATAATATGGTATTAGAGCTATTAAATCCCTTCCAATGAGATCAAGGGTAAAGCATGTACCCAAGAGCAGGTTATCAAGTGTGCATTGGGCTTTACAACTTCTACATGACAGAAAATTAGTTTGCGGCCATATGCCAAAACTATGATTGGCTTTAAAGTCCAATTCAAACTCTCTGCCCTACTATGCAGGAATTTTGGGACTCCAAAACCGCTACTCCTCCAAAGGTGCTTGTCTATGACCAGGTATTTGAAGAAGAGATGGGAGCAAGACTGCGATCTAGCACAAAGAGAACACCATCAATGAGGAGGGGACAGCTGCATAATTATGAAAGGTTGTGGCAATATACTTCTGAGTTTTAATAACTGGGTACATATTTCAGTGGCTTAATGAAAACCCAGTTATCAACTGTCTCAGAATTTCTCTTTGTACCTATTACACCAAAAACTGACTTGAATGTATGGTTTTGTTCAGATATGGAGTTTTTCACTGTATAGTTATTTGTCATGCCTTTTTTTGTCATCAA
Source organism: Alisma plantago-aquatica (assembly GCA_963693085.1). Lineage (NCBI taxonomy): Eukaryota > Viridiplantae > Streptophyta > Magnoliopsida > Alismatales > Alismataceae > Alisma > Alisma plantago-aquatica. The sequence goes on from OY856409.1 coordinate 331,054,657, forward strand.
AATGAATATGCATAGGCAAATTCTCTTACAGGCTTGGTACAAGTGACAAGCCTTAAACATGGGTCCAAAAAATGGAGACAAGTCTAGGTCATTGGACTTTATATATTTATAATACCCGAATGTTTAAGACTCCTGCAACTAGCACATGGTCGAAGTAGTTCGGGGTCGAACACAGGGATAGGCAGAATGACGCTTCAGAACTCAAGTTTTACTTGTCTAAGTACGTCGAAAAGTCGAGAGAAAAGGTTTTGATGCAACGAGAAAGAATCATAAATAATCAAACAAAAAACCTATCCCCAAGAGGAGTTACCAGAAGGATTAAGATTTTAGGGGTTTAGCAGTTTTTATAGAGGTTTTTAGATAACGGAAAAGCGAGACAAAACTGTTCTCGGCGTACAACACGAAGGAGGAAAACTTAAACATAACAAGCGGCAACAGCGTACATCCTGCGCCCTCTTCTCTCAAAGAAGGTGCCTCTAGTCCTGCACTAAATTCCCTCTCTCAAGGGTACTCGGCATAGACTGGAGCGGAAAAATATGCCGGGGCAACACTGATTCTGGGTACTCTCGTACACTCGAATCAGACCAAACTCTAGAGTTAACGACATCCCTCTCTCAAAGGAGTCAAAATGAGAAACACGATTCGATAGTTAGTCAAAAGCGTGATCCAAACAGAAGAGACTAGAGCTCAGATGCTATAAAGAAATCATCCAACAAAAAGGAGCCATACACAGAACAACATGAGATAAACTCCATAGATTCCAATAACCATAAAGAGATAAAAACGTTTAGTTACAATGCAGTAGTAAATGAAAGTAAAGTGCTGAAAAAGGGAAGATAAGTATCAGCCTCCTTGATATAGGAGATCGATATATATAGCAGCAGACCCCTAAGATAACGCTAACCCAGTACCGGGCAGGAGTCCTATCGGGATACGACCGTGTCGGGTTCTTGACCGTGTCGGGTCGTGAACCGTAACGGGTAAGGGGCGTATCGGGAAAGGACTCCCTACCCGATATGGTCGTGTCGGGCTGCCGGCCCTATCGGGCTGCAGCCGTGACGGGTAGGCCATATCGGGTTGGGTATCGTGTCGTGTTAGGACATGTATCAGGTTAGCTTTATCTTAGGTTCTCGGGTTCCTCGTGTCGGGTATAGATGAGCGAGCCATCTCGGGTTGAAACCCAACTAGAGACCCGACATGTTGAAGTAGTCTTGAAGGTCGTGTCGCGCTGTTTGCTGCTACCGGGTCGGGTTCTAAGTGAACTCCTCCCGTCCCTCTCGGGTTGGGGGTGTGCTCACCTAGTATCGCCCGACAGACTCTGGAACTTGATGCACTAGCTCCTGTGCTCTAAGAGTTAGCTCTCGTAGGGTTCCGACCCGTCCCATCGTAGGCCTGTAGCTGCTATTTATAGGCAGCAGGCTGGTGGGAGATGCGGCCCTCGTTGGGCCACGTGTCCCCCCGTCTGCTCCGTTCACATGGCTTTGAAAGGGGTCGACACATCTGTCACCCAGCACGGCTGGCGGGGCGTCGCGTGCCGGGTTGCGAGTAAATCACGTTGTCGTGTCTGGTAAGAGCTTTGGCGGGCTGCTGCACCAAGGGTAGCTGTATCGCGCAGCCGACTTTGTCAGCTTGGCAAACCGTGACGGGTAAGGCACCATGTCGGGTAAAGAGCTGCAGTCTGTCAGAGCTTCCGCGCGGCACACCTGCGTCGGATTGCTGCCATATCGGGCAACGACCGTGACGGGTAAAGGGCGCGTCGCGTCGCGCGCCTAATGGGCCGGGACGGGTAACTTGTTGCTGATGGGCTGGGACGGGCCCATTAGCACTCTTTTGGTGGAAAAATAAGAGAAACTCTGCAAAAGATAGACAATGTTATCAGGGGCCTAGTGGACATTATTTCTATATAAAAAATAAGATTAAACAGAGAGGAAGTCAGGTTTGGAGACAATTTAATAGTAAAATATAAGCTCTAGCAGCGATAAAATGGGTGTTATCAACTCCCCCAAACTTAGCATTTTGATTGTCCTCAATCAATCTGTACCTATTTTAAAACTTTTTTTTGCGGTATCTTTCAAAACCAGGCGTAGTCTTCGGACAAGGGGTTAAGTGAATTTTTGCGATGTCCTGAAGAAAATTACGTCTAACTACAAACAATGAGCTTTATTTTTCATGCCTTATTTAAGCAAAAATTTTCTCTTCAACTTTTGCGAGACTTTGGTGCATGATTTTGAAGTTAGCTTTCACACCAAACTGTTTGAGTCTTAGAAGTGGAAGGTGGAGTTTTTGGGAAGGTTTAAGGCTTTTTGAGTTTTTCTTGTTTCTCATTGGTCCATCCAGGTACGGGTCCGTTAGCGGGCGAGTGGTTCCTGCAGTCCAAGCCAGTTAGCTTTAGAGCAGTGATTTCACATCCTACGTACCACTTTCCCGGATCTACCATGCCTAAAGATGGGTACTTTTGGGAAGACAAGTGTTTTTTTCTTTTCCGGACACAACTCTCATTCTTTTATTCACTCTCATGAGACTTTCCTCTTTTTTTGGGATTTTGATGGGTAGGGAAAAGGAGTTTGCTATTTGGGCAGCTTTTTCCTTCACATGCACGTCTCTTAGCTGTTGCGAGATTATTTTTCAAAGTTGGCGTAGAAAAACTATAGTCTTTGTCGTTTGAGAATACGTTTTCAAGAGAGCATAACAGAAATGTCCACCACTGTTATAACCCCAAATTTTGGGTTCAATTGGTGAGAAATGAAATTTCTCATATCAAAGATAATTGAACAAAGAATGGTATATTTTGTTTTGAGTACATGGATTTTGTTTACAAATAGCCTTGATATTTGTGTTGTGGGCTTTATTGGCTATTGGGCCCAATAACAATGAAATAACAAAGAAAATTCAATTAGTAATTGAATAATTGAATATTTGATAAAAGAAATATGTGGAAACCTCTAGAAGGCAAATCCAAAGAGGATTTCGTGCCTCTTGGGTTCCTTGGGCTCCAAGGAGTACAAGTTGCATAAATAAAGCAATGAGAAAAGAATAAGGTTAATTAAGTATTTCTTTATGAAGAAAGAAACTGGGAAATAATGATATAATGTGGAAAATGAATGAAAAGAGGCATAAATGAGATTTCTTGGGGAAATTTCGTATCCATGTGGTTGTTAATATTAAAAGGAATGCCAATGGGGAAAATAAAAGAGAAATAAAAAGAAATCCTCAAAAAGAGATGTTTAAATGATAAATAAACAAGATAATGTGGAATAATGCATAATGCTGCATCTAGAAGGATAATAAGTATCCAATAAAGAGAATTTCGAAATAATAAGGTTTCTTGGGTGTCAAGGAGCCCCAATAAAGGAAAAGGGAGAGAAAATACCATAATTATGAAATAAAGAGATAATGGGAATACATAATCCATTAATTATGTATTTTTAATAAAAGGAAGTATTTTTCTAAGGAGATATATATATATATATATATATTCGTGGCAAATAGATAAAAGGGCAAGAATAATGATAATAAGAGAAAGGATTTTCGTTTTTCTTGGTATCCATGAGATAAGGAATAACAAGGAAGAAAAGGAGAGAGAGAATATGCTTCTCCTTGAAGGAAAAGGTTTCCTTTAAAGTTTGGGACTCGGTTTCTCTTGGAGCAACGTCTTAGGGCGTGGATGACCTCCCCTATATAAAGGGGAAGCCCTTTCGAGTCCAGGAAGAGATCCCACGACCCCTCTCTTCTTTCTTCTTCCTCTACATCCTTTTTCGTTTAAAACCCTATCAGGGTAAAGCAAGATGATCCTGGCATGACAAGGAGACCAAGGGGGACTAAGAGGAAGGCTGGACGTGCCCCGAGGTCAGAGCAAGGCTTAGCCATCAAGGCCGCGCCCCGAAGCATGCACAACAGCCGCTGCCAAGCTGTAGTGACGGCTGCAGGTGCTTGGCCTGATGGACGAGCAACCGGTCGTCTTGGCCGTGGTTTATTAGCGCCCTGGGTGCGTGAGGGCTTGGCGGAGCTAGCGGGAGCATCGCCGGAGGTCGGCGGAGTGAAGAGAGGCAAGGAGAGGCGGCACAAGTTGCCGCTAGGGCGACATCAAGGGCATGTCGCGAGGTTGAAGAAAGGAGGGAGACGCTGGACCGAATTGCCCTTTTGCGGACTGAAGGAGCGCTTAAATTACAAAGGGCAAAAGCGTAATTCAATTATAAACTCTTTGAGCGGGTTGCATGGGGTCTGGCGACGTGGCGCTCTGTGATTGGTCCAAAGAAGGTAATTTTACAAAATTCATCTCTCTAATGGTAGCTCGGATGAGTATGCATAAAATATGAAACTTGCTCAGAAAATCGAGAGGAATCTAAATAAAATATGATTGAAGCCTGATTCCTTATGCAATTCGAAAAGTAGTGTAATTTATTAACTTTAATGAATTAATGGTTAAGAAACCCTATTTTGATGTAATTAATGTGAGTAATAGGGTTTATTTGATGGATAAAGTTGATATTAACCTGTTAAATGTAAAAAGGAACATTGAGTTCAAAAAGGAAGAACTTTGCACATGATTAGTTTAATTTAGAATTTATATGCTTGAAATTGGAAAAATACATAAAGTTATCCTCTTTAATGATTTAACTAAGGAAAAACCCTTAGATTTGATGATAGATGGATAATTCAAGCTGATATTAACCTGTTGTCAATAAAAGTGAAAATATGATTTGAAAAAGATGATCTTTTGATATAGTTGGTTTAACTTAGGGTTCTATGTACATGAATATGCCTTAATGGGATTAGAAACCCTAATTTATGTTGATATGAATTCTAATGGTTTTTATTGTACAAATCGACGAATAAAATAGAAATATGATGATTCGAAGATTAATTGAGTACCAAAGATCTTTAATGTGAATTATTTGGATAATTAGTGTTTCCTAGTGTATAAAGTGGAAATAGTGATAAATAAGGTTCATATATGTGGGTTGAACTATAATGAAATATGATTGGTCAATTTGAAAGAAACCGAAGATGATAATTAGCCTTAATGTTTTGGATATGACCTAAAAGGATAAAGATAATAGTTTTAGTGTAAGAGAAGCATATTAGACTTAATTGACATTCAATTGTGCCTATGATGCAGAAATTAGGGTTTGTGAACTAAAAGAGCATTAAAAGTGATAAATGCATAATGAAGGCTAAAAACCTAATAAAACCCTAAGGTTGGCCTAGAAATTATAAGGTGGAATCCAAGATTGATCTTGTGGATGTTTTGAATAAAACAATGACACTTGGATGTTATGCATTATTTTCAGGATATTGTTGATTGCTTGTTAATTGTGTTGAATGTTAATGCATGGACATCAAGTTACTATGGATCAGGTATGTGGTTACGATTATGAATAACTGCTATAGTTTCCCGATGTATTCTCGGATGTTTAATCGCATTGAATGCAACTAAACTGTTGGATGTTTATTTATTTCATGCCACTATAAAGTGACTATGATTATCACCATGAATGTGCATATATAACCGGCTAGATCCGGGTCCACCTCTGTTACTTTGAAAAGGCTAAAAAGGGGTAATTCTAGAGTAAGGTCTAGGTTACCGTGAGTTAGAGACTCTTTAGCAAATCCCGAGTTAAGGAGTGGTCTACTTACGAGTAGTGCCATGTGACTCAACCCTAGAAACTGGTTCACTTATAGGTGGATCATGAGGGGTTTAATGGGAGCAATACAGATGATAGGGTACTCTTGGATCACGGAGTTATATCTAAAACGTAATATTGGTTGTTAAATAAGTAATTGAATGATTACATTGTTATCATAGTTGCATGTTTATTGTTTCCCCCACATACCAGCTTCGGCTGACCGACGTTTTGTTTGTCGGCGTTTTAGGTACAATGAAAAGGACAAACAGTAAAGTGGCACATGTGATACTAAAAGAGAATTAAAGTGAAAGGAGGATTAGATAGATTAGTATCGGTGTGAATAGAAGTTTAGAGATCCAAGTTTTCAAAAGGTATGTAAAGAAAAATTTTATTACCATTTTCAGTATATTCTGTTAGAATTTAATAATTGTTTATGGTTATATGTCGAACCTTTGATCCGGGATTAATGGGTGCGGCTCAACCTCTTGGTCTCCCTTAATTGGGGGTTATCGGGAGGTGGGGTCGTAACATTTGGTATCAGAGTCTGGGTTCCTCAATTAACCATTAATAATTATTAAATTTTACAAACTCCATAGAACCCAAGGGAGTTATTAGAGGAGTATCCGAAAGACGGAGGTGTCTAGAAAGGGATCACGACCGGGGGCTGGAAAGATTTTCCTCCGCATCGCTAGTCGGAATACGAGGACTCCCGGACCCGTGTGACCGCCTGGCCAAAGTCTTAGGGTATGAATCGAAATAAGATACCTTTAGGACTTCTCATCTTATTCATCCCTTCTCATCACAAAATTCTGATAAGGACCTAACGGATTAGGGTTTTCTTTCTTCTCCTCACCCTCCTGAGGTATGGGTAAGGTTAATAAGGTCTAAGGAATCCTCCACTAAATTAAGGAAAGGCATGTAAATAAGATGTCATGGACGAAAGCTTAATAGATTAAGCGCAAAATAAATAATAGATACATGCTTAGGTCGTATGACATAAGTTGTCATGTCCTCAGAAGAGACCTGAGGCTAGACCTTCTTCTCAGGAGGATAAGTTTGTCTTGGAGATAGAGATCTCCATTGCAAGTAGAGACCTAGCACATCCTCTGAGGATGATGCTAATCCTAACCCTAAGTGAAGGTTAGAGAGAGATGAGTTGGACCAGGTGTTTGAAAGGACATGCCTTTGGGATGCCATAGGATCCATGGGTGACCTAACACCTTTGGCAACCCCAACCCTGGGAAGGGTCGTGCATGTTAGAGTACATGATAGCTCTTTGGATGATGATGTTAGTGAAGGACCATAGAAACCCTATGGGCTTGTACCAGTAGGGCATAGATGGAACCTAGAGCACGTCATAGTGCTGACGGTAGGATGAAACCCTGGATAAGGAATTATGATGGAGCATAAAGGGTCATGGATGATCTTGAGCAACCATAAGTTCGAACCTAGGATTCACCCATGTAGAGCATGCTTTGGAGGTTGATCCTTCATGAAGAGAGGACCTCTAATGGTAAGGTTGGTTGTAGGGTTAGCTCTAGGGAGAGCAGGAAACCCAACAAGAAGGTTGGAAGCCTAAAACCCTAAACAATGGATGACAGTGGTTGCCTCATAAGTTGATGATATCTTGGTTGCCTTTAGAGGGACCAAACCCTAGACAGTGAAGATGAAGCATATGGTGCCTATGTGCCTACAATATAGGTGTTTACCTTCTGAGGTAGGAAAAAAGAGTTCCTTAGACCTAGAAAGGTTTAGTAGCAGGTTATGAGGCCTTGTACCTTGTTGGTTGTCCTTAGGGAGGACCCAACTCTAAGTGTTGCTTGGGTTGAAGGATGACAAGGAGTGCGTGTCATGCCTTTTTCATGCTTGGTTTGTAGTTAAGAGACAGAGCATGCAGTGAACCTAGGGTTCCTAGGCCTAAGAGGGGAAGTGGTATACCTAATGGCTAATGCTCATGATGAGAATTAAGTTTCTATAGTTTCGAGCATGGTACGCCTCATGAATAAAGGAAAAGGGAAGCCCCTTAAGTTTAAGGTATGTTTGGTGAACCCCTTACAGCTAGGTTGATGATAAAGGAGAAAGTTTTATCTTGATCCAACATCGAGGAAAGAAGGATAAGTATGACCTAGCATGGTACAGTGAGTGGGCTGCTTATGCCTTAATGGTTTGCTAGGGTTAAGTAGGCTCGTGTGGATGTAAACCCTAGACCTAAGAGCTTTTGTGACCTCAGAGATAGTTTTCCTCCCATCCTGGGAGAGGGACCCCTTTGGAAGGGTGTATATCAGTTTTGGTTAGTTTAAGGTAACCTAAAGAGGTCTCTTAGGATCTTAAAAAGCTAAGCAAAAAGTACATGGTATGAGGGTGAACCTGTAGACCCATAGATATCTATCTCTGTTTGCGTATGAATGCGTTACCATGGAAGTGACCGGTAGGGGGCTTGACCAAGGTAGGCAGGTTGCCATGATCCCTATGAAAGGATGAGGGCCAGCCCAGGAATGCAGAAAGAGAGATGATGAAGACATGGGTAAGGTTCTAAGTGAACATGTACTGTAATGGAGAATCCTAAGTCTATCCTAGGGTCAGGTAGGGATAAGACCGATGAAAGTAGGAGTTGCCTAATTCCCCAGTTGCACATGACCATAGGGTCAGGAGGTAACAACTATCATTGTCTGAGGGCCATGGGTTAGGAGATTGATCACCTTCATAAACTCATGGGACCCAAAGGGCAGTTGAGTAGGGCACTCTCTTGATGCATGAGGGAAGAGGGATGACCCCAAAAAGAGTCGGTACCCTATAGACCTAGAGGAAATGACCAAGGATATAAACCTCAGTAGGTTCAAGACTAGTTTGATATCATGATGTTTGTGATAAAGAGACATATGTGGCACGTTGCAACTTAGATTTAAAGGTGTACTGGCAAGGTGGGATGTACCATCTCTACTCTTGGAACAGGAAGAATTCTGTATTTGGACTGCAACCAAATGCTTATTTCCTCTTGTTATGGGGGTGAGAGATAGGACATTATGCATGTCATACACCAAGGATAAGAGATGATGTAGGTTGGAACGTTGCCACGAGAGATGGGGATAGAGGAGATAACCTATCCCGGTAAAGTGAATGATACATGGATGGCTTACTAGCACTAAGAGGAATGAGGTAGTCACCTTATGAGGATGTGGAGCTTACAAGTTATACCAGTTTGAGTTTGGTCACCATGATGATGAAATCAGAGTGTTCTTAATGGATATAGACATAGAGTTGGAGATAATATGATAAGTGAAATACATGGAAGTGTATGTCTTCAATGTTACCTAATACCTAAGGATGAGAGGTGGTAATGTATGCTCTGGTTAAGACTTGTTTGACTAGAAGCTAGAAGAGGTTGTTTGGCTAACCCTAAGTTTGAAAAGGAGAGGTGTTTGGATAACACTCATATGTAACAAGATACGTTGAAAGGATAAGAGGTTGTTTGGTTAGCCAGTCTAGTCCTCGATGCAATGAAGGGATGGTGGTAGAACCTCAGATGCACCTCTTTGGAAGAGAAGATGACGAAACCCTGACTAGAGTGGTTTAGGGTTTCAGAGGATTTGATCTTGAAAGAATCATGACATACAGGAAATCATGGTGGAAGATCATCATACACCGTGGAAAATGACAATAGCACTTTGGATGCTTAAGATGAGGTTGCATGTGGTTTATGGCCATGCAAGCCAGGAGGTAAAGGACGAACCCCAGTAACCCAGTGTATCGATATAGAGGACAAAAGAATCCCTGAGAGGGAATGGGAGCTCAACACTATGGATGTTGTGATAGGTCTTCCCTGGGCCAAAGAAGGTCGAGATACAATATGGGTTATGGTAGGTCGCCTTACCTAGAAAGGAAGAGTTTGGTTAAAGGACAGATCTAGTTGAACTACCCATGAGAGAGATGGTTCAACTACACCATGAAGCAAGTTCAAAGGTTCTTGAGTTTGACCTGAAGGTTCACTTCCATAAAGTGGAAGTAGGTACATGAAAAACTCAATGTTAGTATAATTTATCACCCCTAACTATGGTTAGTATGATCCAGACTAAAGGGTCTGATGAGGGCATGTGTGCTCGTTCAGGGTGATATCTAGAGACAGTTCTTGCCCTATGAAAGATGTGACTTCGACCACCATAGCCAGTATCGGGTTTTATATGAAGCTCTGTAAGGGAGGTTGTGTCGGTCACCACTTCAGTAAGGTGATGTTGGTGAAAAGGGCCACATGATGGTTAGAAAAGGGCCACATGATGGTTAGAAAAAGGGACCACAGTGCGCTTAGATGAAGTCACTTTGATTGTGCAAGGGCTGAAAGGAGCCTAGAGACGATGAGAGTCGTGAGCAGATGCAAAGTAGACTGACATACAAGTTACTGTGGGAGAAAATATGACATGAAAATCCGACCCCTCTAAGTTATAACTAAGGGAGCTGAGTTCCCGATACATGGGTCCATTAGAGATGGATGGGTGGAGAAGGTTATGTTTGACCCTACCCCTCAGGATAGAGTAATGTGAGATGAGTTCCATGTGTCCAATTTAGAGCGCTATGTGAGGTACCCGACCATGTGCTGAGCAATGAACCTAGTGAGCCCCAAGGGAGGCTGAAATGACCTGAGTCACCTGTGCAGTTTATAGACGCCAGAGTGAAAGAACTCAGAGAAAAGAATAAGTGATGATAAAGGTTCTTTGGAAGTGCCATGGGTAGGGAAAAGCCACATAGGGGCCAATGATGGACATGGAAAAGTCTTATCCTGAATTGTTTGTTTGCTTGTTTGAATTTTGAGGACAAAATTCCTATAAGAGGGGAATGATGTTATAACCCCAAATTTTGGGTTCAATTGGTGAGAAATGAAATTTCTCATATCAAAGATAATTGAACAAAGAATGGTATATTTTGTTTTGAGTACATGGATTTTGTTTACAAATAGCCTTGATATTTGTGTTGTGGGCTTTATTGGCTATTGGGCCCAATAACAATGAAATAACAAAGAAAATTCAATTAGTAATTGAATAATTGAATATTTGATAAAAGAAATATGTGGAAACCTCTAGAAGGCAAATCCAAAGAGGATTTCGTGCCTCTTGGGTTCCTTGGGCTCCAAGGAGTACAAGTTGCATAAATAAAACAATGAGAAAAGAAAAAGGTTAATTAAGTATTTCTTTATGAAGAAAGAAACTGGGAAATAATGATATAATGTGGAAAATGAATGAAAAGAGGCATAAATGAGATTTCTTGGGGAAATTTCGTATCCATGTGGTTGTTAATATTAAAAGGAATGCCAATGGGGAAAATAAAAGAGAAATAAAAAGAAATCCTCAAAAAGAGATGTTTAAATGAGAAATAAACAAGATAATGTGGAATAATGCATAATGCTGCATCTAGAAGGATAATAAGTATCCAATAAAGAGAATTTCAAAATAATAAGGTTTTTTGGGTGTCAAGGAGCCCCAATAAAGGAAAAGGGAGAGAAAATACCATAATTATGAAATAAAGAGATAATGGGAATACATAATCCATTAATTATGTATTTTTAATAAAAGGAAGTATTTTTCTAAGGAGATATATATATATATATATATATATTCGTGGCAAATAGATAAAAGGGCAAGAATAATGATAATAAGAGAAAGGATTTTCGTTTTTCTTGGTATCCATGAGATAAGGAATAACAAGGAAGAAAAGGAGAGAGAGAATATGCTTCTCCTTGAAGGAAAAGGTTTCCTTCAAAGTTTGGGACTCGGTTTCTCTTGGAGCAACGTCTTAGGGCGTGGATGACCTCCCCTATATGAAGGGGAAGCCCTTTCGAGTCCAGGAAGAGATCCCACGACCCCTCTCTTCTTTCTTCTTCTTCCTCTACATCCTTTTTCGTTTAAAACCCTATCAGGGTAAAGCAAGATGATCCTGGCATGACAAGGAGACCAAGGGGGACTAAGAGGAAGGCTGGACGGCTGCAGGTGCTTGGCCTGATGGACGAGCAACCGGTCGTCTTGGCCGCGGTTTATTAGCGCCCTGGGTGCGCGAGGGCTTGGCGGAGCTAGCGGGAGCATCGCCGGAGGTCAGCGGAGTGAAGAGAGGCAAGGAGAGGCGGCACAAGTTGCCGCTAGGGCGACAACAAGGGCATGTCGCGAGGTTGAAGAAAGGAGGGAGACGCTGGACCGAATTGCCCTTTTGCGGACTGAAGGAGCGCTTAAATTACAAAGGGCAAAAGCATAATTCAATTATAAACTCTTTGAGTGGGTTGCATGGGGTTTGGCGACGTGGCGCTCTGTGATTGGTCCAAAGAAGGTAATTTTACAAAATTCATATCTCTCTAATGGTAGCTCGGATGAGTATGCATAAAATATGAAACTTGCTCAGAAAATCGAGAGGAATCTAAATAAAATATGATTGAAGCCTGATTCCTTATGCAATTCGAAAAGTAGTGTAATTTATCAACTTTATTGAATTAATGGTTAAGAAACCCTATTTTGATGTAATTAATGTGAGTAATAGGATTTATTTGATGGATAAAGTTGATATTAACCCGTTAAATGTAAAAAGGAACATTGAGTTCAAAAAGGAAGAACTTTGTACATGATTAGTTTAATTTATAATTTATATGCTTGAAATTGGAAAAATACATAAAGTTATCCTCTTTAATGATTTAACTAAGGAAAAACCCTTAGATTTGATGATAGATGGATAATTCAAGCTGATATTAACCTGTTGTCAATAAAAGTGAAAATAGGATTTGAAAAAGATGATCTTTTGATATAGTTGGTTTAACTTAGGGTTCTATGTACATGAATATGCCTTAATGGGATTAGAAACCCTAATTTATGTTGATATGAATTCTAATGGTTTTTATTGTACAAATCGACGAATAAAATAGAAATATGATGATTCGAAAATTAATTGAGTACCAAAGATCTTTAATGTGAATTATTTGGATAATTAGTATTTCCTAGTGTATAAAGTGGAAATAGTGATAAATAAGGTTCATATATGTGGGTTGAACTATAATGAAATATGATTGGTCAATTTGAAAGAAACCGAAGATGATAATTAGCCTTAATGTTTTGGATATGACCTAAAAGGATAAAGATAATAGTTTTAGTGTAAGAGAAGCATATTAGACTTAATTGACATTCAATTGTGTCTATGATGCAGAAATTAGGGTTTGTGAACTAAAAGAGTATTAAAAGTGATAAATGCATAATGAAGGCTAAAAACCTAATAAAACCCTAAGGTTGGCCTAGAAATTATAAGGTGGAATCCAAGATTGATCTTGTGGATGTTTTGAATAAAACAATGACACTTGGATGTTATGCATTATTTTCAGGATATTGTTGATTGCTTGTTAATTGTGTTGAATGTTAATGCATGGACATCAAGTTACTATGGATCATGTATGTGGTTACGATTATGAATAACCACTATAGTTTCCCGATGTATTCTCGGATGTTTAATCGCATTGAATGCAACTAAACTGTTGGATGTTTATTTATTTCATGCCACTATAAAGTGACTATGATTATCACCATGAATGTGCATAAATAACCGGCTAGATCCGGGTCCACCTCTGTTACTTTGAAAAGGCTAAAAAGGGGTAATTCTAGAGTAAGGTCTAGGTTACCGTGAGTTAGAGACTCTTTAGCAAATTCCGAGTTAAGGAGTGGTCTACTTACGAGTAGTGCCATGTGACTCAACCCTAGAAACTGGTTCACTTATAGGTGGATCATGAGGGGTTTAATGGGAGCAATACAGAGGATAGGGTACTCTTGGATCACGGAGTTATATCTAAAACGTAATATTGGTTGTTAAATAAGTAATTGAATGATTACATTGTTATCATAGTTGCATGTTTATTGTTTCCCCCACATACCAGCTTCGGCTGACCGACGTTTTGTTTGTCGGCGTTTTAGGTACAATGAAAAGGACAAACAGTAAAGTGGCACATGTGATACTAAAAGAGAATTAAAGTGAAAGGAGGATTAGATAGATTAGTATCGATGTGGATAGAAGTTTAGAGATCCAAGTTTTCAAAAGGTATGTAAAGAAAAATTTTATTACCATTTTCAGTATAGTCTGTTAGAATTTAATAATTGTTTATGGTTATATGTCGAACCTTTGATCCGGGATTAATGGGTGCGGCTCAACCTCTTGGTCTCCCTTAATTGGGGGTTATCGGGAGGTGGGGTCGTAACAACCACCTTAGATACAGAGAGAACAAGCTGGAAGAAGTTGTACCATATATTTACTATAAAGTAATTTTTACAGGTTTGAGAAACAGGCAGTTGTGTATATTTTGTGTGTGCATTGCTTTCTATCAAACATTTATATAAATGTATACACAAAATATGGTAGGGAGAGAAAAGAGAAAGAATGAGAATTTTAGAGTACCTCCCTCACTGATACTATGGAGCACCCCCCAAACTTACCCTACACTCTGTCCCAGAGTTGTGAAATAAATTGAGAAGGGTAGGCATAGATCAATGAGGGTTCAGTGGATGCGCTCGTCAGCAGCAGATAAGAGCTCCATCACAATTTCCCCTCGTTGGCTGTGGTAGTCGAGGTTGTGGAGCTTCTGTGGCGCTTTCGTCAATGCTACTACACTGTATATCTAGTGCAACACGTAGAATCCGCAGTCATTTGATAAGGGAGCCTGTTGTAGACTGCGGTGGCAGTATTGGAGATCGTGCCAGTTTTGCCGCCGGATTTTCAAGATAGGGCTGGATCAAGGACACTACCTCGATATAATATTTTCTTACTAGTCGCTCGAGGGATGTTGCCGGTGTAGATGCATACTCCGTTGGATAGTCGCTGTTGGCGTCAGAGCTGTTGTAGAAGAAACTGGCACGTGGACGGGTGTACATCATCAGGAGCGTCCAGTGATTGTCGTGCAACATAGGTAGAAATATAATGTGCGGCAGACACTTCTTTATTTTAAGCTGTAACATCTGGCACGCTCCTGTCTTGTCAGCCAGGCATAAGTCGTTGGACAGCATCGATGGGCGATGTAGGGCTGTCCAATCTTCTTTTATAGGATGGGGATGTAAGCTGATGCCACCGTCATGGCTAAGCATCCTCCTGCCTTGACTAAGTCCCATAGATCGTCGAGGGGGACTATTGCATTATCTTTCTCATATATGACGTCTACAGTGTCAGAATTAGCAAATTGTAGAAGTATATCATTGACCTGTTCCTGAGATAAAAAACTGCACGCGGAACGGTCAAAGTTGCTGATAAGGGATTCAGCGATGACAGGCGAAGTAGAATCACCTTTAGTGGCGAGTACGGTTCGCAGATGTTCTATTTGCTTGCCTGTCCTGAAGACGTCAGAAGCGCCCTCGACTTCATTCCTTGGAAGACTGCTGGGTTGAGAAGAATAGGATTCAGATTCAGAACCAGCGTCTGTCCCCAATAGGTCCTCTGGAATCTCTATGTCTCGGAAGTAGTGCTTGTCTTTGATCAGCAACAGTGCGTATATGCTCCTCAGTTGATAGAAATCTTGGTCCTGGAGCCGCCTTATGTATCTAAAGATGTTTGATAGCTCTATGGCGTGCAAGACGATAAAAGCGCTATTCCCGCTCCCCGGGTCTTGTTGCACTGGGAAGTCCTTGATCCCGTAGAAATTCCAGACGCCGCTGTGGCGTCGGATGCCTTGTTTGATGACCCGGTGGAGACGCAGAGGTAGGAGCCTGAGGTTTATGTCTTTAGGGCGGAGGAAGATCTGCTCCAGATGCGGGACCTCCATACTGCAACAGCTTAGCAACGTAACCTCGTGGCAGCGGAGGTCAGCTACACATAGGAACCAGTATCCCCTGTGCTTGTGGGGGGCGAGCACCAAGTCGGGGTTGTGCTCTTCTATATGCTTCAGCATGTCAACCACCGGACGTGTGTTGTCCGCCCTTGCTAGCAGTCGCCTGGCCAAGGCCGGGGGGCGTTGTAGATTGGATGCCAGCCTGTCCTGATGGTGATATTCTCAAGTATCGTGCCTTCTAGGACACTGGACAAAATCTTCCCCACGACGGCTTCCGAGCAGAACATCCCTTTGAGTGCTTTGCGTCGTACGGAGAAGTACCCGTCGCTCCAAATGACGGCTTCTTCCCCCTGTGGCCTCAGGACCATGTTCAGTAATTCCTGGTCTCGGATTGTAAGGTAGCCGATGGCACGCCTGTCAAAGTCGGCAATCTCGAATACTGTGATCTCGGACGGCGTAGAAAACTCGTCAGCCGCCGAAGTCTTCACCCTCGAGGGTTGCTCAGCAATCGAGCTATACAGATTGCTTCCCTCTCCCTCAGATGAATCCTCCGCTAGGCCTTCAGATATCGCTTCTGCGGCTTCAGTTGGTTCTAGCGGTTGGGGGTTGCGGATACGTTGACACCGTGAGTGCTCCCTTGTCCTGTGGGGGCCTCGTCGGCGATTCTGTTTGTCGTCTCCTCCCCGGGCGTTGTTGATGGCCCACTGGTGTCAGATGAGGATGACGAGCTGGTGGAAGATGGTGGTGATGACGATGGCGGGGAAGAAGGCGCCGGTGGTGAAGGCGATCTCTGGGAACGCCTTGATTGGTGGCAGGCGGCCCTCTCATCGAACCTTTGCTCGATAGCATCTAGGCGTTGGAGCGCCGCTTGCATGTTGTTGTTCAACGCCTCTAGTTGGCCGGGGAGACCAACTAGAGTCAGCAGCTGACGCTCCTGCTCGCTTAGCCTCCGCTGGAAGACCTGAAACTTGCGGGTTAAGGAAGTAAATGTAGCTGTGTGGATGCTTGTTACCTCCCACAAATTGTCGAATTTGAAGCTGAAGGCCTGCCCCAACGGGGAAGGGACTGCCACTGATTGGGCTTCGGCTTCGGGTGGCGCTTCTCGCGTTGGCGACGCGGCCTGATGAATACGCATCGTTCATCATTGCTGAGTCCACCTGGACAGTAGACGAGGGCGTGGCCTCTGGGCGAGGCGTTGGCACCTTGGCAGCTGCCTCCGTCTCCTCAGCGTGGGGTCGTGGAGAAGGTTGCGGAGTAAGCAGATGCTGATCGACCATCTGGCTCTCGGCTCCTTCCTCCATAGCAATCGCTGGCGTTGAGGGTGGCAGTGTCGGGGTCAGGGTCGGCTGTACAAACCTGAGCTCTGCCTCCAAGAGCTCAACGAATGCCTCTTCGCTGTTGCGGGAGGCATCCGATCGCACCAAGGTCTCTGCCGTTTCCGGCAGAGCTGAAGCTTCAGGTGCTGCAGCTATTGCTTCTGCTGCAACGACTTCCGAGGCGACGACTGTTGTGGCGACCTCGGTGGTGTCGACGACCTCCCTGATGGTCGACACTTTTGTTGTGGCCGCGGCGGACAGTGTTATGGTTGCCGCGGCTGGTTCGGTGGTGGCGGTGGCAATGGCGGCAGTGGTGATCACCGGTGTAGCAGCTACTGGTTCAGCGACTCCTGTGGTTGGCTCGGCGGTGGTAGTGACAGGCGAGTTTTCGAGGATGACTACCGATGATTTGTCCCGCCGAGTGTCGAGGGATGCGGGCCTCCCTGTTGCGGCCATCCTTTCCTGGATGGTCGTCGTGGCGGCGTAGGCTGCGTCTACGGCCAGAACTTAGACCTCTACCATAGTAAAAACCGGCTTCTCCGCGTCGTAGTTGATGCAGAGTGGGAGGGGCAGGAGGATGTTTGTCCTTACGAATTTGTAAAAGAGGCGGCGACCTTCCTTCTTAATTATGTTCGCCCGGGTGAGGAACTTGATGTTGATCTTGTCGTCGCCCCCGGGTGCGCGACAGGCTGAGTGTCTCCCTCGGGTACCCTAGCCCTGCCGCTATCAGGTTGACGATCCCTCCCATGTTGTATTCTTTGGTGGCATCCTTTATAGGATGGAGGCGGTTTAGCAGGAAGCGACCTAGGTTGATCGGCTTGCCTTCCATCATATACCAGATTAAATGCAACTCTTCAGTGTAGAGATTGCTCATCTCATACTTGCTGAAGAGCAGGCTTGCCACTATCTTATACACGATCCTCCAGAAGCATGAGTGGACGGCCGCCACCTTGCTTCCCGGTTTGAAGGAGGATTCGCTCATCAGCTTCCTCCATAGGCTGACTGGGTCAAAGCCATCGCCATCGGTGATCCGGGCATCGTTATTGAGCAATTCTCTTTCAACCTCGCTGTAAGAGAATATCTCGTTGAGCAGCCTCTCTGAGATATCGTGCTCGGCGTTGTAGAGGTGACCCTGGAGTCTATCCGCTCCGCCGAACCTTTTGGTCTCTTCTGGTGTATTTGAAACTCAGCGGAGGTAGGAGATGAACTCCTTTGTGAGCTCGGTGTAGGAGGCGGAGTAGCTGAAGCATATCTTCCGGAGTCCGACGACTTTTAAGACATTTTCTAGTTTGTTGAAGATGCTGAGCTGCCGGAAAGATGTTTGATGGCAGAACCGGGTTGGGCGGTAGACTTTTACCGCCAACTCGGTGTAGCGTCTTTGGTGCTCGTCGTCCCTCGGCACGAACTGCCTGGTGAGTGGGTCAGGAATTTCGCTTTCGCCGTTGTGGTCGGGGTTGGGGTTGCTTCTACCTTGGGCCGCTTCTTGGCCTCAGAGGGCACAACCGTCTCTGGATTATGGTGTTTCTGCCCGGTGGTAGCTTCAGCCGTGGCCTCGGGGTTGATTCTCCGACCTTGTTCGTCGACTTGGACAACGGTCTGCTTGGTGCGTGCCATTTTCTGCAATGATTGGATAAAGAGATTAAGTCAGAAAAAAACTGTATTTACCCGATATCGGGCAGAAGGTGAGAACAAAGGGTGCTGTCCAATACACGCAAGAACCGTACAAGAACCAGTATTGGGTCGGGTACTTATGGAAACCTGGCACACGATACGTAAGTGCCCGATACCAAGAAAACCGATAAACTTTTCAAACGGTACTCAGAACAAAACGATATCGGGCAGAAGGTGAAAATGATGCACCGGTGAAGTCGGTATGGTCTGAGCGATAAACAAGCATCGGGTAACTCCGCAAAACTGAGTCTGCACAACATGGATGCTCGGTAGACGTGTCACATGATATGGGTGTCGCGCGGCTAAGGTGAAAGCACGATAATATCTTATGCGATAAAATAACCGTCAGAAACGCGCGAAGCTTTGTGTCGCGCGATACTCATGTCGCGCGACACGAGTGAAAGCGCGGTGAAGCAAACTGAACGATAAGGTCATCGTCGCGAGCTCGAAGTCTTTACCCGATATAGATGCGTAGGTCATCGTGTCGCGCGATATGCGTGTCGCGCGGTACGGGTATAAGACCGATGTAAAACAAAACGATAGGAAAGCCGACATTATTATCGCGTGATATACAGAAACTCGATACGCGTTGAAAAAGTTATGCCCGACACGGGCAAGAACTCAATACGGTTGGCGCGCGATAAGGTTGGTCGATACGATCTGCGCGACACCCAGTCACGCGATATGTAGGGCGTCACAGGTTTTACCTTTTGTCGGGAAGGAAGATCGGAAAAGTGACACGGAAGTCGGTAGGCTGAAGCCAGCACGGGAGTTTAAGGTAGCAAGAGAGTGCGTGATACGGGAGCAAAAGCAAGTAACTTCGGTAACCCGACACGGTTAATCTCGAGCTACTATATATAGCCGTCCGTGAGCGGGGTAAAAAGGGTAAAAATAGTGACACACGTCGCGCACGCACGAGAATCGTCTTCCAAAGCACGGTAAAATCCGTCTAATCACGTCGCGTCACGAACATTTCGAGAAGGCAGTGCGTCGCGTGGTATCGTGTGGGGCGGTAAAGACGTGGCCCCCGATATGGGTGGCCCGACGCGCTCCTTACGCAACATGGGTCTGCGCGACACACGCGTTGCGTGGCGCGCGATGCGCTGGGCGACATACTTGGGTGGTGCGACTTTGGGCGGAAAAGAAGAAACTCTAACGCGCTAATCAAGGGCGATATGGCTGGGTGCGTTTCTTGCCCGTCATGCCCTTGCAAAACCGTGTAAAATTAGAAACAATAAGTCGCCCGATACCCGTCAATGTGGGTTGGGCGACACGTTTATCAAAGAACCTGGCGCGCTGAGTAGAAGAGGGGTATCATGCGTGCCCGTTATGCTATCAAAGAACAAAAAGAAAACTTAACAAGGATGAAAAACTGAAAATTAGAAGGCGCTTGATGTGTAAAACATCATTGGCCTAAGAGTAATCCTCAGTCTCAGATAGTGTTACACACAAAGGCGATAAAACTAAGTCGGTGTCCCAGAAAACGAGAGAGTCTGTGCACGTGGCTCGGGCACAGACTCGGGCCGTATTACAATGAGATTGTTCATAACGTTCTTTGTAGGAAAAGGAAATAACATCCTATTCTAGGAAAGTAAAACTCGGGCTGCCTCTCGAGGAGCGCTGTGGTTTCCGTCGTTAGCTCGACGTCTTCGAATCCTGCTATGCTTCTTCGGTAGGTGTAGCTTCGGCATCGTTCAGGGGCATCTCGGACCTCCTCACGAAAGCTTCATCTTCATAGAACCTTTTTACTCGGTGTCCGTTGACTGGGAATACCTTTGCTGGATCATCTTTGTCATATAACTCAATCATTCCTGACGGATATATTTTCGCTACAACGAACGGTCCGGACCACCTAGTCTGCAGTTTTCCTGGAAAAAGTCGAATAAAAGATTTAAACAACAAAACTTTGTCACCTTCCTTGACGTCTTTCTTCCATAGGTGCGAATCATGCCAGACTTTTGTCCTCAGCTTGTAGATCCTTGAATTCTCGTAGGCGTGAAGCCTAAGTTATTCAAGTTCTTGGAGCTGAAGGAACCTCTTCTTTCCGGATAGCGACAGATCCATGTTGAGACGTTTGATTGCCCAGAAAGCCTTGTGTTCTAACTCAAAAGGTAGATGACATGCTTTCCCGTATATCAGACGATAAGGTGCGGTACCAAGCGGCGTCTTGTACGCTATCCTGTACGCCTAGAGAGCATCATCTAGCTTGGATGACCAGTCTTTGCGAGACTTCCCCACTTTTTTCTGAAGAATTTGCTTAATCTATCGATTCGAAACTTCCACCTGCCTAGATGTCTGCGGATGATAAGGAGTGGCGACTTTATGCCTCACCCCATACTTCTTCAACAACAATTCAAACTGTCTTTCAGCGAAATGGGATCCCCCATCACTTATCACGGTGCGGGGAACACCATACCTCGGAAAGATAATCTTGGTGAAAAACTTGATCACAGATTTTGCATCACAAGTTGTGGTGGCTATAGCTTCCACCCACTTTAAAACATAATCAACTGCAACCAGAATATACTTGAAACCACAAGATGAGGGGAAGGGCCCTATATAATCTATCCCCCAGACGTCAAAAATTTCCACCTCAATCCAATCGGACAGGGGCATCTCATTTCTACGGGAGATGTTCCCAGTCCGCTGGCATTCATTGCAAGATTTGACGTAGGCGTTTGCATCCTTGAACAAGGATGGCCAGTAGAAACCTGATTGAAGAACTTTCGCAACAGTTTTCTCTACCCCAGGTGTCCTCCATAAGGAGAGGAATGACACTCGTACAGGATCTTGGGTACTTCCTCCTTCGGTATGCACCTCCAATAGAGGTTGTCTACACAACGCCTAAACAACAGAGGGTCATCCCAATAGTAGTACTTCAGGTCAGAGAAAAACTTCTTTTGCTGATTGTACGTCATATCTGGGGGTAGCTATTTGCAGGCGAGGTAGTTGCAGATATCGGCATACCATGGTCCTTCAGGGTTGGTGGTTTTAGTAAGATAAATTGCTTCATCGACATAACTCTCATTCACAGGCAGCAAATGCTCTTCTTCAAACCTTATCCGGGAGAGATGATCAACAACTACATTCTCGGTTCCCTTCTTTTCCACGATCTCGTGATCAAATTCTTGAAGCAACAACGCCCAGCGAAGCAATCTTAGCTTGGTGTCCTTCTTCTGCATGAGGTATTTAATGGCTCCGTGGTCGCTATAGATAGTGACCTTGGATCCCACGAGATATGAGCGGAATTTGTCGAAGGCAAAGATGATGGCTAGCATCTCCTTCTCCGTAATAGTGTAGTTCACCTGGGCTTCATCTAGCGTCTTACTGGCATAATAGATAACATGATGTTTCTTCTCTTTCTTTTGGCCCAGGACCGCTCCTACAGCGAAATCACTGACATCGTAGCTCAAAAGGCATATTCCAATCCGGGGACTGGATGGTGGGGGTTGTTATCAAAGCTTCTTTCAAAGTGGTGAACGCCTTGAGACATTCCTCGGTAAACTCGAACTTGGCATCTTTAATGAGCAAATTAGACAGGGGCTTCGCAATCTTCGAGAAGTCCTTGATAAACCTTCGGTAGTAACCTGCATGTCCCAAGAAACTTCTGTCTCCTGTTATAGACGATGGTGGAGGAAGCTTTGATATCGCCTCCACCTTATATTGGTCAACTTCAATGCCTTTACTGGACACCTGATGTCCCAGAACTATCCCTTCCTGCACCATAAAATGGCACTTCTCCCAATTAAGGGTGAGACTCTACTCTTCACATCTACTCATTATCAAAGACATGTTATTCAAGCAATAATCAAAAGAGCTGCCATAAACATTGAAGTCATCCATAAAGACTTCCATCTTATCTTCTAGGAAGTCCGCAAAAATGGCATTCATACACCGTTGAAAAGTTGCAGGTGCATTGCAGAGCTCAAAGGGCATTCTTCTAAAAGCAAACGTACCGTAGGTGTACGTGAAGGTAGTCTTCTCTTGGTCATCTAGGTGAATGGGGATCTGGTAGAACCCCGAATAACCATCCAACCAGCAAAAGTAAGAGTGGTGGGCCAGGCGATCAAGCATCTAGCCGATAAACGGAAGGGGGAAATGGTCCTTGCGAGTGACGGTGTTAAGCTTTCGGTAATCTATACACATCCGCCAACCGGTGACGGTCTTGGTAGCAACCTCAATTCCATTATCTCCCTTGATTAGTGTTATGCCTCCTTTATTTGGGACTATCTGAATGGGACTCACCCATGTGCTGTCGCTAATGACGTAAATGATCCTAGCGTCACGGAACTTCACAACCTCCTTGCTGACTACTTCTCTCAGCTTCTCGTTCAACTTCCGTTGCGGCTGGGCATACGGCTTGGAATTTTCTTCCATTTGGATCCTGTGCATACACACAGAAGGGATGATCCCCCTTAGATCTCCAATCGAGTAACCTAGGGCCTTTCTCCGTAGCTTCAGTTCCTCGAGCAACTGTTCTTTCTGACCGTCAGTCAGCTCGGAGTTGATGATTACTGGATTCATCTTTTCTTCGTCTAGAAAACGGTATTCTGTTAGATAATATTTTTATTTATGGCTTTGTTATATTGTCTTGATATTTCCATATTATGTAAGGACCTTTCAGTAAATGTTTATTCTATAAATATATGGGGTACACACATTGTGCACCCCAACACTTACCGCTCACTTAAGATGGTATCAGGGCAGGCACACTAGCCGCCACCTTCCCCTCCTCTCTCCTTTCTCTACCCTAGCCGCCCCCCACCCCCCGCCCGCGCGGCACCCCCACCGGCCCCTCCCGGCGCCACAGCGCCGCTGCCTGCCGCCGCCGCCGTGCTCCTCTCCGGGGGTCGGTAGTTTGTCTCCAGTTGGTCGTTGCGCGGTCCTGTTGGTTCCTTCTTCCGTGCACATACTGGCTGGTTGAATCTTCGGCATATCCCTTGGTTGGCTTCTGTCTAGGGAGTTGACGGGTTTCTGTGCTTCTCCCTCCCTATCTGCCCGCGCAGGCCCTTAAGCCGCCGGGTTCTCTGCTGCGCCTAGGCGTAGCCCTTGTGTAGGCTAGTCCTTTGTGGATCTCTGCTCTGTCTACTGCCGTCTAGTTGGCGGATCTAGACGGTCATCCGCTGCTGCTGTTTTCTGCTTTGTATTTGGACCTGGCTTGCTGCTGCATCTATGGCTTCTTCACATGAGGACTACCGCCGTCAGGTGACAACCGTGAAACTCGACAGCCGCAACTATCAACACTGGGTGTGTTCCATGGAGATTTTTACAAAATCTCAGGGGAAGCACTCGCATCTGACCGAGAATCCGCCACCTGCCTCGCCTGCCACTACCGAGTCCAAGGAAAAAAAACTCTATGATGACTGGGTCAAGGATGACTCTACTGTGATGACCTGGATTCTGAACAGCAGCGAGACTCGCATCAGTATTACTCTCATGCGCCTTCCGACGGTGAAAGAGATGTGGGATCAACTTGTGAGCACCTACTCCCACAGTAAGAATCTGAAAAGATGTTTGACCTGAACAAACAGCTGGCTCGCCTACAGTTTACTGGGCCGGACATTGCATACTACTTTTCTACATTCAAAGGTGTTTGGGCTGAACTTGAGACGTTGCATCCTCTTTCTACAGACTTGGCCACCATGCAGCGCCAGAGACAGGTACTTCAGGTGGTCCAGTTTCTTTGTGGTCTTCCTGACTCCTATGCTGGAGTGGTTGACCAGATACTTGTCGGCGACCCACTGCCCACGTTGGAGAGTGCTTTCCAACGCCTTCAACGCCTGTCGGCCTCTTCTACTGATCTGTCTACTGATATAGCTGACCCCACTGCTCTTGCTGCCATGGGTGGCAGGGGTCGTGGTCGCGGTCGCTGCCGCCCTCCTACTACTCCTGGTCGGGGTCGAGGATCTTCTGGTCGCGGTACTTTTGGCCGTAGCTCTTCTACTGACTCATCTGCTGGAGCCGCTCCTCAGCGGTACTGTGATTTCTGTGGCCGTAATAATCACACTGAAGACAAGTCTTGGAGGAAACACGACACTCCTGCATGGGCAAACGTTGCTATGGAGGGTACTACTCCGACTGCTCCTACTGCCATTTCGACGGAGGCCATTGCTGAGTTTATTCACTCAGAGGTGGAACATTTGCTACAGGAGCGGACTGCTTCATCCTCATCGGCTGGGACTTCTGGTGCTCACGTAGCCACCTACTCGGGTTCTGACTGCCTTTATGAGTGCCTCCTCTTCTTCTTCTACTGGTAATACAAAATGGGTGATCGGCTCCGGTGCCTCGTCTCATATTTCTGGAAACTGTTCTCTTTTTTCTAATCTGTTTAAACCCCACTCTAAGTCTACTGTGATGCTTGCTGATGGGTCCAAGACTACGGTCTCTAGCATTGGGGATGTCTTTGCCCGCATCCTTTTACATTCTGCTTTATATGTGTCGAATTTTCCTTTAAATCTATTATCTGTCAGCAAACTTGTTCGCGGCTTTAACTGCAGTCTGACATTTGCTTCAGGTGAATGTGTTTTTTAGGACCTTCGCACGAGGACGAAGATTGGTGGGGGGCATGAAGGACCAGATGGACTCTATTACCTGGATGATCTATGACTACTCAACAATTTTGTTTCTGCCTTGGCTCTATCAGCATCTGTTTCTGCATTACAGTGGCATTTTTGGCTTGGACACCCGTCAGCAGCAAAGTTAAAATATGTGTTTCCTGGTGATCGTATGCCTGTATTTAAATGTGAAGCTTGTCAATTGGGCAAGCAAACTAGATTTGTATTCCCTAAAAAATCTCATATTGCTAGCACTACTGTGTTTGATTTAGTACATGCCGATGTGTGGGGTCCATGTCACATTTCTAGTTTATCTGGCTACAAATATTTTATTTTGTTTATTGATGACTATTCTCGGGCTACATGGTTATTTCTGTTAAAAAACCGATATGAAGTAGTGCCTACAATTAAATTCTTCTTTGCTGAGATTAAAACACAATACTCGATGCCTATTAAAATTTTTAGAATTGATAATGCATTAGAATTTGTTCAAAGCTCTGTTGAGGTGTTTTGTTGATCTGTGGGGACGATTCATCAAACTTCTTGTGCGTATACACCCCAACAAAATGGTGTGGCTGAAAGGAAAAATAGGCATCTGCTTGAGGTTGCCAAGACTATTATGCTTCACTCTAATGTTCCCAAACATTTCTGGCCGGAGGCTATTCTTACTGCATGTTTCTTAATAAATCGCACGCCGTCTTCTATCATTGGTAATAAGATACCTGTACAGGTTCTCCAACCAAGTCTTCCGCTTTTTTCTGTTCCTCCGCGGATTTTTGGGTCTACGTGTTTTGTGCGGTTGCTTGGTCCTAATCAAAATAAACTGTCCCCTAGAGCTGCAAAATGTGTTTTTCTGGGATACTCACGGACTCAGAAGGGATATCGCTGTTATGATCTGGAGACAAGAAAATGTTTTCTGGGTAGTGATGTGGTCTTTTTTGAAGATACTCCATACTATTCCTCTAAGGGGACACACCTGAGCTCAGATTTGATTTCTGCACCTCTGCCTATGACTTGTGATTCTGATAGCACTACTGAACAACATGAGACAACTACTCCTTTACGTGTGTATCAACGCAGAAATCGTGCTGCACAACCCACTACTGATGAAGACCCCCCCCACTACACACCAATCTTCTCCTTCTGAAGGTCCTGCGTCCACAGAGGTATTTTCTGATCTAGACTTACCTATTGCTCTCCGGAAAGGCACTAGATCTTGTACATCTCATAATATAGCTAATCATGTTTCTACTAACCATCTGAGTATTCATGTTAGCAATTTTGTCACTACATTATCTGCCATTTCTGTACCCAAAAATGTTGGGGATGCTCTACAGAGTCAGGCATGGACTCAAGCCATGACAGAAGAGATGGCTGCTCTCACTGACAGGGGTACCTGGGATCTTCTTGATCCTCCTTCTGACTGTAAACCAGTTGGCTGCCGCTGGGTTTACATTGTTAAATATCTTCCAGATGGGACTGTAGAACGCCTGAAAGCTCGTCTTGTGGCAAAAGGTTACACTCAGACTTATGGCTTTGATTATTTTGAAACCTTCTCTCCTGTTGCTAGGCTGAATTCAGTGGGAATTCTTCTGTCTGTAGCTGTTAATCTGGACTGGCCTCTCATTCAGCTTGATGTCAAGAATGCATTTCTTTATGGTGATCTTCAGGAGGAAGTGTATATGGAGCAACCACTTGGTTTGTTGCTCAGGGGGAGTCACATAAAGTCTGTCGCCTCAAGAAATCTATCTATGGATTGAAGCAAAGCCCTCGTGCCTGGTTTGATAAATTGAGCACCACTTTGTCTACTTGTGGGTTTCTCAGATCTCATGTTGATCATTCTGTGTTTGTTAAGAAGACATCTGCTGGTATTGTTGTCCTTATTGTATATGTTGATGACATTATTTTGTCAGGCAATGATATTTCTGAAATTAATGCAACCAAAGCCTATCTCTGTAAACATTTTGTTACTAAAGATCTGGGAAAACTACGGTATTTTCTGGGAATTGAGGCTTCAAGGACCTCTAGTGCTCTTGTTCTGTCACAACGGAAGTATGTCCTAGATCTTCTATAGGAAACGGGTATGCTTGGAGCTCAACCTGCTGACACACCGCTTGACCCCAATGTGAATTGGGATGATGTTGATTCACCTTTGTATCCAGACAGTAAATGATACAGACGTCTGGTTGGGAAGCTGATTTATCTCACTGTTATTAGAGCCGACATTTCTACGGCAGTTGGTCTTGTTAGCCGCTATGTTGATAAGCCTAAACAATGTCATTGGGAAGCTTTTTGTCATATTCTAAGGTATCCGAAGAATTCTCCTGGTAAAGGCTTACACTATAGAAAGTGTGGTCACTGTTCTCTTGAGGGCTATTCTGATTCTGACTATGTTGGTAGCAAGACAGACAGGAAGTCAACTTCTGGCTATCGCACCTATGTTGGAGGGAATTTAGTCACTTGGAGGAGAAAAAAGCAAAATGTGGTGGTTAGATCCAGTGCTGAGGCAGATTATCGTGCTATGGCTCATACTGCTTATCAGCTTATGTGGGCGCAATCTCTTTTGAAGGAGTTTCATGTGTCTTTATCTGATCTTGTTCCTATGCATTGTGATAACAAGACAGCTATCTTTATTGTGAGTAATCCTGTCTTTCATGAGCGGACTAAACATATTGAAGTCAATTGCCACTTTATCCGTGAGGCCATCATGTCTGGACGCATATGTACTCCCTTTACTCGCTCTGAAGATCAGGTTGCTGACATCTTCACCAAGCTGCTAGCTAAGAAGCACTTTTGCGCTCTTATGGACAAGTTGGGCATGATTGACATCTATGCTCCAACTTGAGGGGGAGTGTTAGACAATATTTTTATTTATGTCTTTGTTATATTGTCTTGATATTTCCATATTCTGTAAGGACCTTTCTGTAAATGTTTATTCTATAAATATATGGGGTACACACATTGTGCACCCCAACACTTACCGCTCACTTAAGATATTCCAAACCTCTCGGAAGAACCTTTAAGTCCGGCGGGGTCTTCTCTTCTTGTTCTTTGGCAGGATCACTCCGTAAGGCAGCATACATCAATGTTTCCACTGGATCCTCTGCTTCGGACAGATCTTCTGCTTACAGAAACACCAATAGTTCCTTTACTTCCGAATCCTCGACCACTTGTGCTTCGCCAGCTAAGG
Source organism: Alisma plantago-aquatica (assembly GCA_963693085.1). Taxonomy (NCBI): domain Eukaryota; kingdom Viridiplantae; phylum Streptophyta; class Magnoliopsida; order Alismatales; family Alismataceae; genus Alisma; species Alisma plantago-aquatica. The sequence continues at coordinate 331,082,778 of OY856409.1, forward strand.
CGCGCATCCGTGGGTCTACCATAGGTTTTTCTTCTCTTACCTCATTGCAGAGTTGCTGATAGCTTTCGACGAGATACGATGACTCAAAGAACGAGGGGGCCTTCATACAATCATTGATGTTGAAGTCGATGTGCTCTCCTCCAACCCTGATTGTTATCATACCCGCCTCCCCGCCAATGAGTGCTCTGCCAGTTGCAAGGAAGGGTCGCCCAAAGATAATGGGCAGCTAGGGTCTTCCATGATGTCGATCAAAATAATATCACAAGGTATAAAGAACCACCCAACTCTAATGGGCATGTCTTCGACCACTCCAACTGGTCTGGTGAAGGTTTTATTCGCTAGCTGAATTCTCATATTGGTGCTCACCATATCGGTGAGTCCTAACCTCTTTGCAAGGGACAAGGGCATTAAGCTGATACTTGCCCCCAGGTCCACCAGACCTTTGCCGGTTATGTTATCCCCAACCTGGAAGGGGATGACAAAAGCCCCAGGATCTCTCTTCTTAGAAAGCATATTCGCCTTGACAAAAGAACTAGACATCTGTGCTAGCTTCACAGTTTCAACGTCTTCTCCTCTTTTCTTTCTCGAGATCAGGTCTTTCAGGAACTTTGCATATGTGGGCATCTCCTTGATAGCATCCAAGAACGGGATGTCGAGGTGTAACTTCTTTACTGTAGCCATGAACTTCTCGTACCTCTTCTTCAACTGTCCCTTCACCAGCTTATGCGGGAAAGGTATGCGAGGTACATATTTGTCCGAACGCTCCTCAGAAGGAACGTCGTTGACTCTTTCTTTCGTCACTTTCTTCGACTTTGTGGGTACTTCTTCCGCTTCCTTGGGGTTAACATCCTTAGCTGTTGATGTCGCCGCTGTTGCTCTCTTCTCAATAGCTGGATGTACCACTGTTCCTGACCTTAAAACGGCCATCTTTACGGTTTCATTCCCACGTGGATTTGCTTCGATACTGGAGGGGAAACGCCATACTTGGTGATTGATACTCTGGGCCAGGCTGGCCAGCTGCTGGTCAATCTACTTGTGCTGCTGGAGCTCTCTTATCTGAGTAGAAAAACCTCCCATCTGTTGTTGCATCAACTTGAGCAAGGCCGTGCTGTCTACGGAGCCTTTATGCAGCTTTTCATTCTAATCATTATGCTTCTTAGCAAAAGACATCAACTCTGTCATCATCGACGGTCGTTGTGGCTGGTTCTGTTGAAAACTTCTCTGCTGCGGGAACCCTGCTTGGCGTTGCTGATTCGGCAGTCCTCCCAAGGAAGTTCCTCCTACCAGCTGATCAGGATTTTCGGCCGCGCTGGTGTTTCCGTATGAAAAATAGGGTGATCGGGGCGCCGATACTGGACGTAGCTTACATTCTCTGTGCTGTCTTCATCAGGTTCACCTTGAGTGGCCGTGTGTGGACAGAAGTCAGACAGGTGATCTGGCTCTCCACAAGTGACAACTTCTTACTACCTCCTGCCAGATTTTTCCTTTATATCCCTGCTCCTTCAGGGTTTGGACGTCAGTCACAATCTTGTCCAACTTAGCCGCTAATGCCTCCATCGCCTTCGGTTCTCTAGGAGTGGTGTGGCTCATGGACTCTCTGTCGTACTCACTGTCTTGCTGGTTCGTGGCCATGTTGTCTATAATCTCTCTGGCCCTTTGAGCACTGAGTCCCAAGAAATCGCTGCCAGCTGCAGCGTTTAGGGATTTTCTTTCTGCGGCACACACCCCATTATAGAAAGTAGTGATCAACTTGGGCTCAGAAAAACCATGGTGTGGGCACTCCCTCTGATAACTTTGAAACCTCTCCCAGGCCTCATGTAGGTTCTCTGAGGCTTTCTGCGAGTACCTTGTTATCTTATTTTGGCACCTGATCGTCCTTTCTATAGGGAAGAACTTGGCGATAAATGCGTTGGCTAGATGTTCCCAATCGGGAAGGCTCCCATCTTGTAGACTTGTATACCACTCCAACGCTTTGTCTCTTAGAGAGAAAGGGAAGCATTGGATGTAGATGTGGGATATCGGAACTCTGTTGATCTTAAAAGTATTGCAAGTCCTCTTGAACGTTGTAAGGTGGTTGTACGGGTTCTCTTCAATAGTGTTCCCGCCGAACCGGTTGTGCTGCTGCAACTGGAGGAAAGCAGGCTTCAACTCAAAGTTGGCAACATTGAGTGGTTGTTCCACTACCGGATTCCTTTCTTCGTTTGCCCTGACTTGGACAAAAGAGCGCAGGGATCGAGCCTCAGGAGGTTGCTCAACCATGGCTTGTCAGACATAGGAGGGGTCGATGAGGTGAAGTAGTACCTGGGAAGAAAAGTGTAAGAGTATTAGTGTGTTGTATAAACTGTGCAGTAAATATTTGCAGTATTATATGCATATGTACAAGGTTTTTGGCAAAGTACAAGTAAATCTTGAGTTTATAGATAGGTATTCATTGCCCATCCCCCGCAATGGCGCTAAAAAGTTGACAAGCCTTAAACATGGGTCTAAAAAATGGAGACAAGTCTAGGTCATCGGACTTTAGAAACTTATAATACCCGAATGTTTAAGACTCCTGCAACTAGCACAAGGTCGAACACAGGGATAGGCAGAATGGCGCTTCAGAACTCAAGTTTTACTTGTCTAAGCATGTCGAAAAGTTGAGAGAAGGTTTTGATGCAATGAGACAGAATCATAAAGAATCAAATAAAAAGGCGGTCCCCAAGAGGAGTTACCAGAAAGATTAAGATTTTAGGGGTTTAGCAGTTTTTATGGAGGTTTTTAGATAAAGGAAAAGCGAGGAGACAAAACTGTTCTCGGCGTACAGCACGAAGGAGAAAAACTTAAACATAACAAGCGGCAACAACGTACATCCTGCGCCCTCTTCTCTCAAAGAAGGTGCCTCTAGTCATGCACTAAATTCTCTCTCTCAAGGTTACTAGGCATAGGCTGGAGTGGAAAGATATGCCGGGGCAACACTGATTCTGGGTACTCTCGTACACCCAAATTAGACCAAGCTCTAGAGTTTACGACATCCCTCTCTCAAAGGAGTCAAAACGAGAAACACGATTTGATAGCTAGTTAAAAGCGTGATCCAAACAGAAGACACTAGAGCTCAAATGCTATAAAGAAATCATCCAACAAAAAGGAGCCATACACAGAACAACATGAGATAAACTCCATAGATTCCAATAACCATAAAGAGATAAAAGGTTTAGTTACAATGCAGTAGTAAATGAAAGTAAAGTGCTAAAAAAAGGAAGATAAGTATCAGCCTCCTTGATATAGGAGATCGATATACATAGCATCAAACCCCTAAGATAACGCTAACCCGGTACCAGACAGGAGTCCTATCGGGATACAACCGTGTCAGGTCATGAACTGTGACGGGTAAGGGGCGTATCGGGAAAGGACTCCCTACACGATATGGTCGTGTCGGGCTGCCGTCCCTGTCGAGTTGCAGTCGTGACGGGTAGGCCATATCGGGTTGGGTATCGTGTCGTGTTAGGACATGTATCGGGTTAGCTTTATCTTAGGTTCTCGGGTTCCTCGTATCGGGTATAGATGGGCGAGCCGTCTCGGGTTGAAGCCCAGTTAGAGACCCGACATGTTGAAGTAGCCTTGAAGGTCGTGTCGCGCTGCTTGCTGCTACCGGGTCGGGTTCTAAGTGAACTCCTCCCGTCCCTCTCGGGTTGGGGGTGTGTTCACCTAGTATCGCCCGACAGACTCTGGAACTCGACGCACTACCTGTGCTCTAAGAGTTAGTTCTCGTAGGGTTCCAACCCGTTCCATCGTAGGCCTGTAGCTACTATTTATAGGCAGCGGGCTGGTGGGAGATGCGGCTCTCGTTGGGCCAAATGTCCCCCGTCTGCTCCGTTCATGTGGCTTCAAAAGGGCCGACACATCTGTCGCCCGGAACAGCTGGCGGGGCGTTGCGTGTCGGGTTGTGAGTAAATCGCGCTGTCGTATCGGGTAAGAGCTTTGGCGGGCTGCTGCACCGAGGGGTAGCCGTATCGCGCAATCGACTTTGTCGGCTTGGCGAACCGTGATGGGTAAGGCACCATGTCGGGTAAAGAGCTACAGTCTGTCAGAGCTTCCGCGCAGCACACCCGCGTCAGGTTGCTGCCATATCGGGCAGCGACCGTGACAGGTAAAGGGCATGTCACGTCGCACACCTATTGGGCCGAGATGGGTAACTCATTGCTGATGGGCCGGGACGGCCCATTAGCACTCTTTTGGTGGAAAAATAAGAGAAACTCTGCAAAAGATAGGCAATGTTATCAGGGGCCTAGTGGGCATTATTTCTATACAACAAATAAGATAAAACGGAGAGGAAGTCAGGATTGGAGGCAGTTTTGATAGTAAAATATAAGCTCTAGCAGCCATAAAATGGGTGTTATCAACAAGTGAACTAGTTTCTCCAACTTTAATCTTGATGCTAGATGACATCTGTTAAAGTCTTTTTTGAACTTGAGAGGAGAAATAAAGATGACGTTTTATGCTAAATTTTGAAGGAAGGCGATAGGAATTCAAACTCCGAAGTTAATGCCATGTGGATATGACATGAGCTTATGCATGATAAGACTTGCTAGAGAGATTCTGAGAGGAGGTCAAGGTCCTACAGAAAGGGAGACGTGGTGGTGGATAGAGAATGTTCTAAAAACTATTTGATTGAAGGGGGGATTTATAGGATTTCCCAAACTTGTGAAAACAATGATATATTTGAGAGATAATATAGCTACGAAGGAAGAAGGCAATCTAAGAAGCCAGGTCAAGATTTTTGGAAGACAAAATGTTGGATAGTAAAGAAGGGGAAACATAAACAATTGAAACTGAGACGATAATGAGATGATTGATTTTTTTTAAAAGGTGCTTATAAAAAGGAGTAATGACAGCGTCACACTCCTATACTTCCCAGTGTGGGACTGGTTACATGACCAATTACGTAGATACTCTTAACACTCCCCCTCAAGATGTGCATAGATATTCACCATGCCGAGCTTACCAACTAAAGTGGACACATTTTTACTCAAAGGTTTGGTAAACAAATTTGCAACTTGCTCTTCTGAACTTGTGAATGGGGTATTGATCGTCTAGGCCTGCATGGCTTCTCACATTAAGTGACAACTGACTTCAATATGTTTGGTCCTTTTGTAAAATTGTGGATTATTGGTGACTATATAGCTGCAACTTGTCACCTTACAATTTACATAAAAAAAAAGTCACCCTACATAGGCATGGGAATATAGGGATTTATGTCAAGTTCACAGAGAAAGCTTTTAACCCATAATATCACATGTACTACTAGTTTTTGCCCTAAATTCGAACTCTACACTTGACGGTGCAACAAAATACTTTTTGTTGTGGCATGTGGCCAGATTGCCTCCAAAAGAAGTACATAGATGTTGATTTTTTTGGCAATATGTCTTCCAAGAGAGATTTTGAATCTCTACATCTCGACCAGAATATGACCCATGATAGAGCGGAATGGAAACGAAGGATCCATATAGCCAACCCCAACATAGTTGGGACCAGTGTGTTAGAAAGCGGGAAGCGGGAGGCGTGCGGACAACACCCTGTAACCGATTAAGCGGGCGATTTTTGAAAAAATGGGTGCCTGAATTTTATATATTTTTATACAAAATTACATGTATGTGTATATAAAAAATATATTTCTAAGGAACTTTTATACATATCTAATCAGAAAATTAGTAATTAACTAAGTATTCATCAATACTTTACTACTAATCAATATCTCTAATCACTAAAATCAGCAAGCAGATCAGTAATTGTATATAACAAACTATGAATTATTGATTTAAAGTAATCACTAAAGTAGTACTAACCAGTAGTACCAATCATTAATCACTGAAAGCAGCAAGGAAATCAGTAAAACTAATCATGCATTAGAAGTATAATAGAGTACTATGATTTTTACTTAGATGCATTACAGGAGTAACCTATTATTACAGCTTAAGTATGCATTCTAAATTAGGACTAGCTATATCATAGAACATTTAATGTATACAAGTTTCATATATTATAGTCGACACTACTTGGACTATGTAATTAATTAATGTTACATGCTTACAATAGCATTTAAAAAAAAAGCAGGCAAAAAGCGGGAAAAAGCAGGTGAGGTGGAAAAAAAGCGGGCGATTATGTTCAAAACGCTTAATGGGCGCTTAGAGGCTAAATTAGGCGGCTGAGGGTCTTGGCCGATTAAGCGGCCGCCTGGGCCTTTTTTAATACACTGGTTGGGACTGAGGCTTAGATGATGATGTTGTCTTCCAACAAAGTTTGAGTCGGAGAAACATGTGATATAAGAGTGGCCATTCTTCCAATAGTACAGTCCATTCCCAGGATAACTCTTAAGATATTGATGAATGTGACTTGCAACCCTTTGATGACACTGTCTAGGTTTGTCAAGTTAATGACTCACTAGTCCCACAACTATAGTAATGTCAAGACAAGTCATAGTTTAATATATGAGTTTGCCTACCGTCTTCTTGTATCTCTGATTATCTAGGAAGGCCATCATCCCAAGGAATATTTCTGTCGATTTGACTCCAAGTGTGCAAATGTCACTAAAAGGTTCAAGTACATAATTCCACTAGCATAGGCTAATAGAAGATGAAGTGCAAGTGACTTCAATATCCACAAAATATCGTAAGTTTTCAAGGTTTTGGTAACAAAATGATTCCACGAATGATGTTTGTTGTCTGTATGCCTTTGAAATCATTCCCAACTATGATGATATTATCACCACATACAAGTAGAACAATAATACTTGATTTTCTTTTTTAACAAAAAGATATTTATCAAAGTGGGAATGTGGGACTGATGAAATCTTATCTCTAAAAGGATTTGACTCAATTTTTCAAACCAGACACGAGGACTCTGTTTGAGACCATAGAAAGCTCTGCAGTGTCTACAAGCTTTGTGATGCTCTCCGCTAAGCAAAAAACCTAGGAGGTCGCTCCATTAAATCTGTCCTATCTAAATCTCCGTATAAGAACGCGTTCTTAACATCAAGTTGTAGAAGAGGTCAATAAATATTAACAAAAAATAAGAATCCAAACTAGACTAAGATGTGCTATTGATGAAAAGGTCTCAACATAGTCAACTTCGTAGGTTTGGGTACAATGTTCAGCCACCAATCTAGCTTTGAGATGCTCGACTATGCTATCAGGATGACATTCACAACAAAAACCTGGTAATAACCAACTAGAGTGCAATTTGTAGAAATATTAATTGTATGTTGATGATATGAGATAATCTAAGAAGCACATATACAAATACGTTTCGGATACGGGTATGGGTACATGGATACGACAATTTTTGAAAATATAGGATATGGATACGACATGGATACGACAATTTTTTTAATATTTATTTAAATATTTTCAAAAAATAATTAGTATATTTATTTTAAACTAGATTAAGGAAGTCAAATTTATAAATCATAATATATATAAAGAAAATGGAAACCAATTCCATAGTATCGAACAATGATATAAAAAGGGGTATTTCATTCATATTAATGTCAGATAGAAGTTACAAAAAGACGTCATAAAATCATATTCTAAACCATTCACATTTCATGTATCATTTAATTTTGTGTTGTAAAGGGGTCCAAATCTTATGTGCCCTACCTCTGTGCCCACAATATCTCATCCATAGACTTGTGGGCCCCATAGCGGATTGTACGGTCCAGATGTATTGGGCACATTGTCCCGAGCACAGAAGATTTTAACCCGTTGTAATGTGTGTCATGTCATCTGTGACACCAAACCATCTTCTTTCGTCTATACGAAGTAATTAAATATTTATGTATACAAGAATTATATCCAAATTCTAAAAAAAAATGAACTGAAATATGAAACAACAGAGGCAATTAAAGACAAGTACGTATATTAACAGCAAGACACGGTGAGAAAATCATAACTACTAAACAGAAAAATTAGAGAAAGCTAGAGAGGCTTACGTTCAAAAGGGATGAACAAAGACAACGCCAAAATAGAATTCCGAAAAGAGTTAAGGTAGAAATTCAAAGGCTAGAGGTTGTAACCACCAATAGAAAATAGAATCCCTTTGGAGAAGATGAGGCACAATGGTTGTACGTTAACCACCAATAGCCCATTGGAGAAGATGAGGCACAAGCCGCACAACAATAGAAATATGGTGTGGACTGAAGCAAAACCAAGCCTCAAAATGTATCGCACAACCCAAAGGAACCGTTTTACTGATTTGCACAGAGAAGCAGCAAAAACGCAGGTCAATCCGTTAAAAGGTCTTAAAAACGAAAAAAGGCTTGAATGGGTCGGGCCGTATCCAAAACGTATCCCAGACGTATCCAGGCCGTATCCAGGCAAAAAAAAAGTAGCAAAAAAAGGGGATATGGCTAAAGAGGTATCCGATACGTATTTAGGTGTATCCATGGAGTATTGGTATCCGATACGTATCAGATACAGGTACGTCACCTATTTTGGAGTATCTGTGCTTCCTAGGAGATAATGTGATAGACAATCTCATAACGTGACAGATACAAGAAAGACTCCTCTCCTCTATATATGAGAGGATGGACACGGATCTAGAGAATTCCACACTTGACTTGACTCTATATGGGCCTACAGACTCTAGCCCATATATGATATGACTATTACTTCCAACACTCCCCCTCAAGCTGGAGCATAGGAGATTCACATGCTAAGCTTGGATGGCAGACATAAACAAGACATAGAAACATAATTTTAACTAAAACATGATATCCCCTGACTTAGCACGTCATATGCTCCCCCCATACTTTGGTACAAGGTTGTCAGACTCGAACCGGTTAGCGAACCGATGAGGCCTCTGGTTCCCGATTCACTGGTTCAACCGGTGACGTCAGCATGACGTCACTAAATGTCTTTGATACACAAAAAATATCCCTACAAAAGTTATGAAACATGAATAATAGCACAACTGCTCACAATAACTTGATAAACAAACCAAATAATAAATATTATTCTATTCATAGACATTTATATACCAACATTTATATAGTATTCAATATTAATTAACAAAAAATAATAACAATACATTTACTTGTCAAGTGAAAGAACTGGCTAGTTGGGCTAAAATCAGACCGGTTTGCTGGTTCACTAGTTCAACTGGTCAGTTCATCGGTTTGATGCCGGTCAGACTTCATTTCGGGCTTTGTGAGGGAACCGACCCAGTGGAGTGACTGGTTCCCGGTTCAACCGACCGGTTCGGTTTGGTTCTGATAACCATGCTTTTTGGCATGTTAGATTTTGAAGCTTCCCTTGAGATTGATATAACATTAGATATTTAGGAGAGGTTGATAAAACATTGAATCTTTGAGACGTCTAGGCCTTTGACTAGGTTAGAGCTTGTATCTTGGAGTATGCTGAAGGAACATGCAAAGATCATCAGAGTCACCAACTCAGTTGTTGTTTTCGTTGAAGTAGTTTCTAGATATGTGCCACAGGAAGACTAGGCTGTAGTAGACAGTCAACGTGCTAAATAGGGCATAGTCAAACATCGACGTGCTTGATGGGGCACAAATGAACATCGACATGCTTGACTAGGCATGAACAAATATCAACGTGCTTGACGAGTAACTAATAAACATCAACTTGTTTGACTGGACATGGACAAACATCAACATACTTGATTGGGCACGGACGAAATTCAACATGCTTGACTGGGCACCGCACGAACAAGGAGGAAACATTGCTGACGTAGCCGACTGAATGATCTTCTAGTATAGACAAGTGTCTCAGACCGACACACAACCAAATGTGCAAATATTCCAAGATGCTCCAATGCTAGAAGACTTTGCCGGAGTAGAATCTCGAAGACATGTATGATGAAGACACATATTCGCCTGATGTAGAGCGTCGATGATATATGTTGATATATTCATTATTCCTATTACTGTTTTTAGTTTTATCCCATATATCATATTTTTGGCCTTTACCTTTATCTCTTGGATTATAAAAGAGAGAGCACAGTATTTGCTTTTACATAGAAAATAGATAGCCCATTTTTCATGGTATCAAGAGCATGTTACAATCCCCCTTGATTCCCCCCCTCCTTTTTTTCTGACTGCCCGCAAGCGTCCGCTCGTCCGTGCCCATCTATCGGTGCCTGCCCGCCCCTCCCATCCGCCCGACGCTCCCAGACCCCCGCCCGCTCCAACCGTTCCCCCCCTCCGACCGCCCGCTCCCAACCACCCTGTCCATCGCTGCTGCTCTGCCTGCTTCCCTCACTACTCCTCTGCCCGCCACCCCTCCCAGTCGCCTGACGCTCCCAGACCCCTGCACGGTCTAGCCATTCCCCTCACCCATCCGCCTGCTCCTAGCCACCCGTCCGCATGCTCCCAGCAAACCGTCCGCCTGGTCCCACTGCCTGCCACCTAGCTGCGCACCCTCAACCCTCCTCCAACTTGCCACCCAACCTCGACCGCCATCAATAACTCTAACCGCACCCGTCTTCCATCTAAAGAAACCACTCTTGTAGTCTCTTCTCTTCTTTTTTCGGGGGGACCCCGAAGAAAGATTTGGTGACGTAGGTTCCTTGCTTTTCTACTACTGCCCATGTATTGGGTTTCTTCTTACTACTGCTGCTATTCCCGAGTTGGGTTATTTTCCCTACTGCTACTCGCTGACGTATCTTCTTGGTACTGCTGTTGCCCCTAAGTTGGGTTGTTTTTTTTTTGGTGCTTCTCGCTGACTTACCTGTGATACTGTGTTACATCCTTGAAATTCGTAGATTTCAAGCCTAAATGAATTAGGGAATATATGACAATGAAGTGAGTGGAGGGATCTTGGTTGATAATTCCTGTGAAGAGTCAGGGTTTCAGAGAGCATAGGGTTGCACAAAGTGTGCACCCTCATATATATAATACTGAAACAATTACAGAGAGGTCCATACAGAATAAACAAATAACAAAATAAATAACAGAGTACAGAAAACATATACTGTAACACTCCCCCTCAAGTTGGAGCATAGATATCAATCATGCCCAACTTGTCCACCAGTGTGCAGAAGTGCTTCTTAGCCAGAAGTTTTGTGAAGACATCCGCAACTTGATCTTCAGATCTCGTAAAAGGAGTGCAAATTTTACCAGCCAGAACAGATTCTCGAATAAAGTGACAATCCACCTCAATATGCTTGGTGCACTCATGATAAACAGGATTATTGGCAATGAAAATAGCAGCTCGGTTGTCGCAGTGCATTGGAATCGCATAAGAAGATTCAATCCCAAGTTCATGCAAAAGAGAACGCACCCAGAGAAGTTCACATGCAGTATGGGCCATAGCCCTGTATTCAGCTTCAGCACTGGAGCGAGCAACAACATTCTGTTTCTTGCTCCTCCAAGTCACCAAGTTACCTCCTACATAGGTACAGTAGCCAGAGGTGGATTTCCTGTCAATTCTGCTGCCCGCATAATCTGAATCAGAATAGCCCTCAAGTTTACAATGTCCAGTTTTCTTGTAATACAAACCTTTGCCAGGTGCCCTTTTTAAGTATCTCAGAATGTGACAGACAGCGTCCCAGTGACACTGTCTAGGCTTGTCCAAGTACCTGCTCAGAAGGCCCACAGCAGTAGTAATGTCAGGACGAGTAACAGTCAGATAAATCAATTTCCCAATAAGTCTCCTGTATTTCTTTGGCTCAGAAAACATAGATGAAGTATCATCGTCCCAATCAACATTGGGATCCATAGGAGTATCTGCAGGTCTTGCTCCCATCATACCAGTTTCTTGCAGGATATCAAGTACATATTTCCTCTGGGACAGCACAAGAGCACTAGAGTTCCTGGAAACCTCTATACCCAGAAAGTATCGTAATCTGCCTAAGTCTTTGGTAGCAAAATGCTTACCCAAATGGGTTTTTGTGGCCTGAATACCTGCAGAATCACTGCCTGAAATAATGATATCATCTACATAGACAATCAGAATAATAATTCCTGCAGAAGTTTTCTTCGTGAAGACAGAATGATCCACTTGAGACCGTAAAAAGCCAAAATCAGAAAGAATCCTGCTTAATTTATCGAACCAGGCACGTGGACTCTGCTTAAGCCCATAAATAGATTTTTTAAGCCGACATACTTTGTGAGACTCCCCCTGAGCAACAAACCCAGGAGGTTGCTCCATGTAAACCTCTTCCTGCAGATCACCATATAAGAAGGCGTTCTTCACATCAAGCTGTAGAAGAGGCCAGTCAGAGTTTACAGCTACAGATAACAATATTCTAACAGAATTCAAGCGAGCAACAGGAGAAAAAGTCTCAAAATAGTCAATGCCGTAGGTCTGAGTATATCCTTTGGCAACTAATCGAGCTTTCAACCGTTCAACTGTACCATCCGGTTGATATTTGACAGTGTACACCCAGCGACAACCTACAGGCTTGCACTGAGGAGGAGGATCCACCAGCTCCCAAGTGCCTCTATCAGTCAGAGCTGTCATCTCATCCTGCATAGCAGAAGTCCATGCTGTACTCCGCAGGGCATCCTGAATAGTCTTAGGAACAATAACAACAGATAAGGCATATACAAAATCACGCGCCTGAGCAGTGAGATGATCAGTAGATACAAAATAAGCAATACTATGAGACGTGCAGGAACGAGTCCCTTTGCGAAGAGCAATAGGAATATGTAAATCAAACTGTACCTCAGGTGAAGCAGAACCTTCTGGAGGTGAAGATTGGTCGACTGGGGGGGGTACATGGGGAGACGGTGCTTTGTTCCTGCGCTGATAAACACGAAGCGGAGGACGATCTGGCAACACAGTATCATCTGTCTCAGGTATGCAGTCAGACAGAATAGGCAAGGGGTGTGCAATGAGATCTGGTTGCAAATTTTCTCCCGCAGATGAATAATAAGGAGTGTCTTCAAAAAATACCACATCACTACTAGTCAGCCATTTTCGCGTAGCAGGATTATAACAGCGATAGCCTTTCTGAGTCCTTGAATATCCCAAGAAAATACATTTAGTTGCTCGTGGCGACAGTTTATCAGATGCAGGGCCAAGGAGGCGGACAAAGCACGTGCAACCAAAAATCCGTGGAGGAACAGAAAACAAGGGCGCCTCCGGATGTAAAACCTGGAACGGGATTTTGTTACCAATAACCGATGATGGCATACGATTAATAAGAAAACAGGCAGTCATAACCGCTTCTGGCCAATAAGAACGAGGTACATGTGAATGTAACATGATAGTGCGAGCCACTTCTAATAAATGACGATTCTTTCTTTCCGCAACACCATTCTGTTGTGGTGTATAGGCACAAGAGGTTTGATGTAAAGTTCCAACAGATTTACAAAAAAGTTCCACATCTTTCTGAACAAACTCCAAAGCATTATCAGTTCGAAAAATTTTAATAGGCACACCAAACTGGGTTTTAATTTCAGCAAAAAAGAACTTTATTGTGGATAGCACTTCGGATCTACTTTTCAACAGAAATAGCCAAGTAGTCCGTGAAAAATCATCAATGAACAAAATAAAGTATCGATAACCAGACACACTCGATACATTACATGGTCCTTACACATCAGAGTGTACTACATCAAAAATATGCCTGCTGCTCACAGAACTACGCCGCGGATATACCGATCTAGTTTGTTTACCCAGTTGACAAGACTCACACTGGAAACTACAACTACTCATATCGGGAAGTAAATGGCGCAGTTTGTCTGAAGAAGGATGTCCCAGCCTGTAATGCCACTGTAGAGTAGAAACCGATGCAGATAAAGCTGAAACTTTGGCAGACTTTGGCATCTCGTCCAAGTAGTAGAGACCATCAGCACCTTCATACCCCCCACCAATCTTCATCCTCGTGAGAAGGTCCTGAAAAATGCAAGAGCCAGGAAGGAATGTCAGGCTACAGTTCAAATTCCTTACAAGTTTGCTCACAGATAATAAATTCATAGGAAAGTTAGGCACATATAAGGCAGATTTGATAAGAAACTGAGAAATAATGTCCCCAATGCCAGAAACAGAAGATCGAGATCCATCAGCAACCATAACCGTAGATTTACGAGCAGGTTTAGAGATGGACTTAAACAAATCCCTATTGCCAGAAATATGGGAGGATGCACCAGAGTCGATCACCCATTTATTATTACCAGATGGGGGTGGCAAATGTGAACTCAGAAAGGCAGTATCATAACCAGTATGGGCAGCATGAGCTCCACTCGTGGACGCGTCAGAAGAGGAACCAGCACGCTCCAGAAACAGACGTTCGACTTCAGCCCTGATGTAGTCAGCAGTAGTGTCCGCAGTATCTGGTGTAGTCGGATGTGCAGCACCCTCAGATGCAGCAGCAGAAGAATCAGTAGCAGTGTTCGCCCAATCTGGTTTGCCATATTTCTCCCAACACTTTTCTTCAATGTGGTTCGTACGACCACAGTAAGAACACAAGCGTGATCCAGGCGAAGGACGCGCAGCAGTAGTAGTAGCAGCAGGAGGGGCCCCACGCCCAGCAGTAGGGGAACGACCTCTCCCTGCACCAAGGGGAGGACGTCCATCAGTAGTGCGGCCACGACCGCGACCACGACCACGGCCGCGGCCACCCCAGGCAGCTAAGGAAGTAGAGTCGCCAGCATCTGGTGTCGGTGAGGAGAGGCGCAGAAGTCGCTGGTAGGCACTCCGAAGAGAAGGCAGTGGATCACCGGCCAGAATCTGATCCACAACTCCAGCATAGGAGTCAGGCAAGCCACTCAAGAACTGTATCAGTTGTAGCTCATCGCGCTGTTTTCGCATAGTCGCCAGATCCGTGGACAAGGGATGATACGACTCCAGTTCCCCCCACAAACCGGTGAACGTAGAGAAGTAATCAGTGATATCAGTGCCAGTAAAGGTGAGACGACTAAGCTGTTTGTTGATATCAAACACCTTCTTCGGATTCTGGCTGTGGGAGAAGGTGCCAGCAAGCTCATCCCACATCTGTTTTGCAGTAGGTAAACGGAGAAGAGTCACACTAATCTTCTCAACCGTGCTGTTGAGAATCCAAGTCATCACTGTTGAGTCGTCACGGACCCAATCATCGTATGCTTTGACGTCCTTCAAGTCAGCATCTTCAGCAGGCTGTTGCGGACTGGCACGAGTGAGATGGGAATACTTCCCTTGGGATTTAGCATATATCACAAAGGAACAAACCCACAGCTGGTAGTTGCGCCCGTCAAGTTTGACCGTAGTAACCTGACGACGCAGATCATCAGTCGAGGACGCCATCAGGGAGGTAGGCACAACAGGCAGGCAAGTCAGGCAGGCAGAAGATCACACGGGACCTCTCACATACAGACTACACCAAAGTGTAGTAGAAGACCCGGAGGCCGAAGCCTACACGGGCAGGCAGGCACAAACAAACACGAACCGAAGAAAGCTCTAGCCGAACAACGTGCCGATCTCCCCCGGAAGACTGATCTAATCCAGATCTACCAACCCGGCAGTGCACCTGCTGTGCGAACAACAACAACGGTTTCTCAAGCACTAGCGGAGCACCGCGCCAGGATGGTAGATGGATCCGGAGCCGGTGGGAGACGGCGGGCTGCTGCCCGGCTGTGGCGGCCGGCGGGCTGCTCCCCGGCTGCGGCGGCCGGCGGGCTGCTGCTGCCCGGCGGCGGCCGGACCTGCGGCCGGCTGCTGCGGCGGCGGGCGGGGCGGGGGGGGGCGGCGCCGCTGGAGAGGGAGGGAGGGAGAGACCCTAGGTCTCGACCTGCTCTGATACCATGTGAAGAGTCAGGGTTTCAGAGAGCATAGGGTTGCACAAAGTGTGCACCCTCATATATATAATACTGAAACAATTACAGAGAGGTCCATACAGAATAAACAAATAACAAAATAAATAACAGAATACAGAAAACATATACTGTAACAATTCCAAACCCTAGGATCATATTAAATGATCAATTTAAGTCAATAATATGCTTTTGAACATAAGTGTTCATACGAGGCTAATATAACATGCAATGATGATCAAAGCCTTAAGTTCGTAATTGGGAATGTGTTTATTCTCATGAAACCTTTTGAAAGCCCAAAAGATGATTCATGGACCTTATCTTCTTCCTAAGATGGGATAACATATAGGGGTTTATTGTCCCAGAACTTGAGATGAATAGGGGTTATTACATGGCTTTTGAGACTCTCGTTAGGAAAGGAGTTTGACGAGTTTAAAATTTGTAACCTTTTATTGAGGATCTAATATCGTGTTAAGAAAAAGGACAATGTAAAATAGAAGGTTTTCTAAGTTATAATAAGAAGGGGAGTCATGAAGAGAGAGGGAAGTATAATCTATCGAGTATGGGTTTTGTTAACAGAATTTCTCTTTTAAAGGGACTTTCCCTTATCATGAGCTTAGGGGGAAAGGAAACCCAGTTTCCTTCTCGATGGCTGCTCCCTTTTCCTCTCTCCCTTCTTAATAGGAACCACTAGGTTTCCCTTAAGATAAGTATATATAGAAGGTTGTGGAGGAAGCCCTCGTCACCCAAAACTCAACCCAAGCTGCGGAGGGTCCATGTTTCCCCAAACTCTCCCTCTCTCTCGTTTTAGTAAAGTGGAATCTCCGTGAAGCCACGGGCAGTCGCACCGCTAACCCAGGTGTGAGACCTAGCCCGCCGCCCTCTCGCTGCTACACGCCTCGTCCACCCAAAGGATGCGGCAATTGGCGAGAGCGAGCAGCATCCGGGGACCTGCAGATGACATAGCCCAAGAGGAGGGCGAGTCGGCCACCCAGTTTGGCTCGGCCATGGCCCATGCAGGTTGACGCCGCGAGCAGGAAGAGGATCACATGCTATAGCTGGGGGCATACTTTGATGCCAGAAGGTACGTCAACCCTACAGGGGCACTTTGGCACCCCTACGAGTCCCCTACAAGGCAAGGCGGCGGCTCTAGCCGGGGATCTTGTCTCCGGCTGCAGGTACAGCGCAAGGAGGAAGGAGAGCTTCATCTCCTAGCTTTGGCGACCTCCGAGGGAGCTACGGATGTCCTCGTGTCCGCAAGGGCCCGAAAGGGGGAGGTGGATCGTGCTCCGGCTATCCGAGGTCCTTGGACGCGGAGGGGGACGCTGGCTGGGCCACCTTCTGTGGCGTCGGGGAGGAAGAGCGCGCCGTAGCACAGGGAAGGTGAAGGAGTAGAGTCGAAAGACTCTACTACCCCTCTGGTGCTGTAAGACGCAATGCACAACCCAGGGGCAGTTTGGTCAATACGTTATGTTTTTAGTCCCCGCCTCGCTGGAGTAAAGGACCAGTTGGCCGCATGCACATGCTAGGATGGTGTGGCTTCTCCCGATTGGTCGGTAAGTGCATTAACTTGAAATAATTGTAGTTAATTATTTGTGACTCTGATGAGGACATATAATATATGAAAGTTGTTTAGAAAAATGAGAGGAATCCAAATAAAATACTATCAAAACCTGATTAAGCTTCTTGTTCTAAAAGTATGTACAATACATGTCCTAATGTGTTTAATTGAAAGGAAGATCTAGATTTTCCTAAGTCTGATGCTTAATTGAATAGATTCGTTCATGTTAAACTAATGCCTGATCTAGACTTATATTATGAAGAAATCCTTGATAGAGATGAATAATGGACGATTCCAGATTAGCAATCTTATATATGATGATTTAGGGTTTTAAAACCAATGTTGACATCTTGCTATGATCTTAATGCCAATAATGTGATCTAGGTATCATGAATAGTTTAATATGTTTAAGATGATGATTATGGTTTCACCTAATATGATTAATTAAAGGTTGTAATCTTAGAAACCATAATGAGGTGGAATTAGGGTTTGTAACCCTAATCCTTAGTCCAAACACGAGATAATCCTAAAGCCTAGTTTAGGAGCACAACTAGATCTGAGTAATGTAATGTGAATACATGGTGACACATATGTAGTATGCATATTTCAGATTAAATGCTTTGTTGCTTGGATGTTTGGATACACTCTTAAAGTATATGATGTTCTGCATGGTTTCTGCCATGGCATAAGGTACATGGTTACGCTTATGAATACATGTATCGAATTCTGAGATTGCTGATGTTTCTCAATGAGATTGAACGACAAATAAACTACTTGGTTGTTTATTTACTTCTTGCAAACTATAAAGTTCCTATGAGTATCATGTAAAGTAAATAACTACATTCTGAACCCTGGGTTAGACTTATCTTAAGGGTAATGCACATGAGCCCCGGAGGGACAGTGATTACACCTGAGGTAGTAGACCAGATAAGGGTTAGAATATGAAAACAAGTTTATGTTCTTATATGCAAGATAAAGATGTTTGCTTATATTTGTACTTGTGATTATTGTTTGAACCCATGTACCAGTATAGCAATATACTGACCACATATTTGTTTGTCGGCGTTTTAGGTATTAGATATACTTGATTCGTGGACATGAGGGTACAAATAAAGATGTTGAAGACACCACAGTCTAACTACGAAGGTTTAGTTTTAATGGTTTATCTTCACACATGTAAAAGTTAATTATGTTTAAAAGTTATGTAACTCCTTAGAGGAGCTTTTTATATAAACATGTAAATATTTGATCATTAATGGAAATTCTTTAATATTTTGTATTATTTCATGAATCTGATCCTGGAGTATATGAGTGACGATCTACGACTTTAAGGTCTTTTAGACACTCAAAAGTGTGGGTCGTTACACACTGCATGTTTTTTAGTAACATCGCCTGAGCTTTTTCGGCCGCTCTAAATCACTACTGTTAAGTTGGATGGCTCCATCACTTTGATCGCGACCTTTGAGCTCTACGTCAAAGCTCATGGTCGTTACTTGCATCTTACTTCTATTGCCCCGTCTGTACGTGTTGACACCACTAATGACAAAACTAAACAAGCCTGTAACGTGTGGACTAAAGAAGACTCTGACGTCATGACCTGGATGGTCAATAGTGCTGAACCTAAAATCAGCCAGTCTCTTCTTTGACTTCGGACTACTAAAGACATGTGGGATAAGCTCTCCCACGTTTACTCTCATCAGCAAAATCTAAAGAAAGTGTTTGAAATTTTCAAACATCTGGCCAAGGTGTATTATGCTACTGAACTGTGGAAGACTACTACAATCAATGTTGCGCTCTATGGGATGAGTTTGAAGTGTATCACCCCCTCTCTGTCAAATATCATAGGAATACGACGTTAGCGTAATGAACTTCAATTGGTTCAGTTTCTTGCGGGTCTGCCACAGTCATTTGCTGGTGTTGTCGATCAAATCCTGTCCAGTAACCCATTGCCTACACTTCGTGATGTCTTGAAACGGGTCCAACATCTCCCGTCTATCTCCTCTCAGCCACCCGGTCACTCTGATGCTGCTGCTCTAGCCGTCCGCTCAGGAGATTCCTACCGTGGCCGTGGTCGTGGTTGTGGCGGTAGACACTCTACTGCTGGTCTTGGCCGAGGTCCGTCATCCTTTAGTCAAGGACAAACATCCTTCTGAACAACGATTTTGCTATTTCCGCATCTGCACAAACCGTACTGAAGATTGTTGTTGGGAAAAACATTGTAAGCCTGCCTGGGCTGATCAAGTCACTACTGATCAACCTGACTCTGCACCATCCTCATCGTCCCAGTTGTCTGCGGATTGGATTCGCTCTGAGTTCGTGAAGCTCCTTCAGTCTCGTCTCACTTCCTCTACTACTGATGGCTCTGCTGATGGAGGTTGTGCTCTCCTTGCCTCATATGCATCTTATGGTAAAAGTAAACGAGTGATTGATTTTGGCGCCTCCCATATTTCTGGCAATTCTGTGAACTTCTACTGTTCTTCCTTTAACTCTTGTTGATGGCTCTCAGACTCTTGTTTATGGCATTGGGAATATATGTACTCCTGGCAATCTCTTATTCCACTCAACTCTTTATGTTCCCAAATTTCCATTAAATTTATTATCTGTTAGTAGAACTGCAAAGAGCCTTTGATGCTCTATACCTTTGACCCAGACAGTTGTGTATTTCAGGATCTCACACGAGGATGAGGATTGGTTCAGACCATGAGGGACCAGACAGACCGTACGACTTGGATACGACAAAGGGTACTGCTTTGCTAACTGTGTCTGTAATAGGCTTACAATGACATTATCGACTGAGCCATCCATCTATTGCAAAATTGAAGCATTTAAACTTGCTATTTCAGATTCTGTCTTTCATTGTGAAACTTGCCAATTGGGCAAGCAAACTCGTATCAATTATTAGAATCAACCTTGTATTGGTTCTAAAAAACCTTTTGATATTGTGCATGCTAATGTTATGGGGTCCATGTTCTGTTCCAAGTACATCTTGATTTTGGTACTTTATGAGCTTTATTGACGACTTTTCTAGAACTACATTGTTGTTTTTATTGAAAGATAAATCTCATATGCTAGATACTATCACGACCTTCTTTGCTAAAATTCATACTCATTTTAACACACCAATTAAGATTTTTCGCACTGATAATGCCTTAGAGTTTGTGCAATCCTCTGTCTGCTAGTTTTGTCACAAGATGAGTACTATTCATCATACTTTTTGTTCTTACACCCCCAACAAAATGGGGTTGCTGAGCACAAGAATCGTCACCTTCTAGAAGTTGCACACACCCTTCTTTTTCACTATAATGTACCCAAAACCTTCTGGCCTGAAGCTAACTCTATTGCTTGCTATCTCATTAGCAACATGCCCTCCTCTGTGATAGGCAATCAAGTGCCTTATCACGTTTTGTACCCAGATGCCCCCCTTTTGCTGTACCTTAAATTTTTGGAAGCACTTGCTTTGTCAAAAACTTACGTCTTGCTTTAACAAAGCTTGATCCATGGTCTACGAAATGTGTTTTCTTGGGCTACTCTCGGACTCAAAAGGTACAAATGCTACAATCCATCTACAAAGAAATGGTTTGTCAGTGCCGTTGTGGTTTTCTTTGAGCATATGCCAGTCTACTCTGCAGTAGGTTCTACTCTATCATCTGATCTGTTGATTGATACACCACTACCTTTGTCTGTTGAGACTGATTTGTCACCTACTACTGTTGCCCCATCTCCGCCTCTGAAAGTGTATCAGTGAAGATCGAAAGCTACAACTCCCTCCATGGCCCCTCCTTCACCAAATCCTACATCTTTGTCGGCAGATGTCCCATAACCTAAGCTACTCTCTGATTTAAATGTTCCAGTTAGTCTTCGTAAAGGAACCCGGTCTTGCACTTTACATCATATTGAAAATTTTTGTTATACTGCTAATCTTGGCACTAACTTTTCCAATATTACCTCTGCTTTATCAGCTGTCTCTATTCCTAAGAATACTGCTCAGGCTTTACAACATCATGCATGGCGCCAAGCTATGGAAACTGAATTGCAGGCCCTTACTGTTCGACACACGTGAGATTTGGTTGATTTTCCTGCCGCTTGCTCTCTTGTAGGATGTCACTAGGTCTTTACAATAAAGTATCAGACGGATGGCATGGTTGAAACATTCAAAACTCGCCTTGTAGCTAAAGGTTATACTCAAACGTATGGAGTTGACTATTTTGAGATTTAATCTCATGTTGCACATCTAAATTCTGTCTGTGTCCTTATTTCTTTGGCTGTGAACTATGATTGGCCCCTGTTTCAACTGGATGTCAAAAATACCTTCTTATATGGCGACCTACACGAGGAGGTATATATGGAGCAACCACCAGGGTTTGTTGCTCAGGGGGAGTGTTCTAAAGTATGCAGGCTACACAAGGCTATATATGGGCTGAAACAGAGTCCACGAGCCTGGTTTGACAAATTGTGTCATTTTCTTCATAAATTTAGCTCCCGTTGCTCTCATTTTGATCATTCGATTTTATTACAAAGACTTCATCTGGTCTTATAATTCTAATTGTTTATGTTGATGATATCATCTTATCTGGGAGTGATCAAGTAGGCATCCAGACTACTAAAGAATACCTGAAAAAACACTTTATCACTAAAGACTTAGGGAAACTGAGATATTTTTTGGACATTGAAGTTTCTCGCTCTTATTTAGGTATTTGCTTATCACATAGGAAATATGCTCTGGATCTTTTGGCGGATACATGCATGCTTGGAGCAAAACCTACTAGTACTCCTTTGGACCCTAATACCAATTGGATGATGACTCTTCTCCTCCGTACTCATATGACCGACAATATTGTAGATTAATTGGTAAGCTTATATATCTGACTGTTACATGGGTTGATATATCTTCTGCAGTTGGATTAGTCAGTAGATATCTGGATAAGCCCAGACAATGCCATTGGGATGTTGTGTGTCATATTATGAAGTATCTGAAAAATTCTTCAGGAAAGGGCTTGTTTTACAGAAGACATGGACATTGTAAAAGCACTGGATATTCTGATTCTGATTATGCATGCAGCATGATAGATTGTAGATCTACATTTGGTTACTGTACCTTTTTGGGAGTTAATCTTGTTACCTGGTGTAGCAAGTAATAAATTGTTGTTGCCCGTTCTAGTGCTGAAGATGAGTATAGAGCCATGGCTCATACTACTTGTGAACTGTTGTGGGTTCATGGTCTTCTAAAGGAGTTTGACATTTCTGATCCTGATCATATTCCTTTGTATTGTGACAATAAAGCTGTTATATTCATTGTCAGCAATTCAACGTTTCATGAGCGCACCAAGCATATTGAGGTGGATTGCCATTTTGTCAGAGAAGCTGTTTTGTCTGGCAACATCTCTACTCTATACACTGATACTTCTGATCGTAGCAGATATCTTCGTAAAGCTTCTTCTCAAGACCAAATTTGCTACCATGGTGAACAAGCTGGGTATGATTGATTTCTATACTCCAGCTTGAGGAAGAGTGTTGATATATCCATTATTCATGTTATTGTTTTTAGTTTAATCCCATATCTCTTATTTTTGGCTTTTACCTTTATCTCTTGGATTATAAAAAGAGAGAGCACTGTATTTGCTTTTACATAGAAAATAGATAACCTACTTTTCAATATCCAATTGATATGAGAAGTCAGATCAATGCTTGGCAACTCAGAATCTAAATGGCGAGGACGGTCATTGGCCTTGAACTGGACAATGAGATCTAGACAACACGTTAAGTACACAAAACTCTATATGTGTAGAATCACTAGGAGATGTCCGATGAAGACACATATTCGCCTGATGTAGAGCGCCGATGATATCCAATTGATCTGAGAAGACAGACCAATGCTTGGCAACTCGGAATCTAAATGGCGAGAATGGTCATTGGCCTTGAACTAGACAATGAGATCTGGACAACATGTTAAGTACACAAAACTCTATATGTGGACAATGCTCTTCTTCCTCTTTCCTTTTTTAAGCGCTGAACTCTGCACCTCAACTCTTCTCCTCATCCTCCTCTTTTCATCTCTCTACTCTCCCCGCACACCAACTACAAAGAGACAACGAAAGTGGTTGGGGTGGACAAATACGAAGAGAAGCTCCCTTGTGCTATAGGGGACATGGGGTGGAGGGGAAAGAAATGATTAGAGAAGGTGCTTGATATGGCTGAAGAAAAGAAGTCGTGCGTTGGGCTACTCAACGGGTAGCTTGACTTTGTGCTTGAAAGGGATGAATTCTCACAGATTGGAGAGGTTGATTTTGTGTCTGGGAGCGACTTGCATTACACATGTAAGGACTTCATGATGATACAGAGAGGTTGACTTGGCGAGGAAGCTGCAGTAGACAAATCAATAATCATCACAATGTCGTATGTTATCTGATTACAAGATCCGAATGAGAAAATAAATGGATCTTTGTGCAAAACCAAAAATGGACTTAGATCGAACAATAATTCCGATTATGTTTTCTTGTTGGGGAGCTTCTGTCCCATGACACGTCGTGTTGGACATATGCACGACGTGTTGCTGCCGCCGTTGTCTATTGAATCGCAAACCCTAATGTTGACTCACTGTGTTAGACAATGACACAGCGTGTTGATTGTCGAAGATGTTGAGCGTACTGCTAGAGACACACCGTTTTGGTCAATGGCACACCGTGTAACTGATTTGCACGTCGTGGTGATGGAAGAACTCCGTTGTGAATGGAGCTACACGCCGTGTAACTGATTTATACGTCGTGGTGATGGAAGAACTCTGTTGCGAATGGAGTTACACGTCGTGTAACCTCCCTCAGAGCATTTTTCTTGACTTTTGACTCGTAGATTCAGTCAAGACCGGTGTATAAACGTCTAAGGACTTGTGTCCTATCTCCATGGACAATTTTGGAGGTAGTGGCAGATCTTGGAGATGAAATATCAAAAGATCTTTGGATTTAGACATGTGGAGTAGATAGAAATGACCGTTACATGGTGGAGATGACTTCCACCATGGAAAAGATCATCATGAGGTTGATGATGTTGGCGAGAATTTCCACTTGTCGGTACGGTTAGACCTTGATTGACGATGATCCAAGAAGGGTGACAGATGGATTTGGATTTTGTGCTTTGGTAAGACGAAAGATGAAATATATGAGGGTTGAATCTGGACTTCGTGCTTGGGGAAGATGAAAGACAGATTTGTGGGGAATGCTATATGATGAAGATGATACTTGTTAGATCTGGTTCTACGACTCCAGATGAGATGGCGGCCCTTTAGAGAGAGGGGGCAATGGAGATGACCTTGTGGAAAGGGTGATTGAGATGGCCCTACGGGTAGCCAACCATGACGGAAGCCGCCGCTCGCCGACAGAGATTCTTTGCTTTCTCTCTAGGCTTAGGATCGATGCTCTAGTACCATGTACTCATGTGGAAAAATATTGATCGTGTGTTAATAATATAAAATAATGTGATAGAAAATTTGATAATGTGATGGATACAAAAGAGACTCCTCTCTATTATATGGGAGAGGGTGAACATGACTCTAGAGACTTCCACACCTGACTTGACTCTATATGGGCCTACAGACTCTGGCCCATATATGATATGACTATTACTTCTAACAAAATTCAATGGTGGATCAATGAGATCCCATGTATGCATTTAAATCATGTTACAAATGTCTTCTTCCATATCCTTTCTCCATCTAGACTCAAACAAGGCATTATATGTTGTGTGTGGAATGAATCTGAACAATAATAAAGTAGTGGTGAAGCAGGGAAAAGGACGGAAGCTATCTTGAGTACGTTATTTGGCAGCATCACATGTGACACATTGTCATTGTCCTATGCGATAACCAATAGATTTCTATAAGTTAGGGAAAGCAACATGAGGGTCATCTATCTAACTTTGAGTGGGAGGATCTCCGCATGAAGGTGGCGACTAAGGGGTAGAGGCGAAGCTGTCCTTTGTTGGCAACACCGAAACACTTGTAGCTCCCCGGTGGTGTGTTCACCCTTCTCATGCACACATTTAAGTAACATATTAGAAGAGTGTCCGGTCAAGAAACCTGGGGTCAAAGAGTCTCCTGACTCGGAGTAGTAAGGTGTGGTCTTAAAAAAACCACATCAGAATTGACAATCCATTTGTGCCCATCAGCCATCATAATTGGCGGAATAGTTGTAGATTTAGTCAGACCAACAACCATAGATACATTTCAACAAATATTAGAGGAGACACCACGATCAATGGTCCATGAAGTGTTGTCGGATGAGGGCATAGTGGTTAGAAGAGTTGAGCTACTTTCTTGGAGTGGAGCCGAAGAAGGAGAAAGGTTGAGAACAACAACCACTCTTTCTAGCTGAAGACAAGTTTTCCCAGCAGGGGTGCAGAAGATTTAGCCCCGGTGGTAACCTGGTTAGCCTAGGCAGGAATACCATGCTTTTCCCAACAATGATCCTTAGTGTGATTGTTGCAACTACAAAAGCAGTGATGACTACCAGGGGTAGAACCACAACCACGATGGGTTCCACCCGATGAGTGACCATAACCAAGTTCACGACCGCGAGCAGGAGCAACAAGAAGGTACAATAGCATCAAATGAAGCTAGTGAACGACCAACAAGAGTAGCATGCAGAAATAGTTTCAGGATTTCATTAACAATACAAAGGAGATCCTTGCCAAGAATCTGATCTGCAGTACTTGGACATGATTCAGAAGGCTGGATAGAAACTCAACTAGTTGAAGTTCATGACATTTTTTGAGTTCAATAATACTAGTTGTGAGCGGATGACACATCTCCAGATCATCACAAAAGGATTTAAAGGAGACATAGTGGCCTTGAATATCAATGCCATGGGCGCACATTAGTTTAGCGAATTTGTGATGGATATCATATACCTTCTTGGGACATCTCAATGAGCATATATACCCATGCACAATGATCCCACATGTCTCCCCAAAAACCAATCTCTCTTGCTTCTATATTAACATCTTTTTTAATAGCCTGACCAACAATAGCAAGGTCACTCACCAAGTTTCTGTTCTCCTTTATATTAGTTGTAAGACTCTAGCGATGTGGTGCAGCATACCACACCATGTTCAACAGCAAGGGATCATCCATATCAATAATGGATATGTTGACATTGTAGTCATCACATACTTTTAAGGCCAGTATCAAAGGCTGTACATCACATTCCTCATAGCCTCATAGGTCACGGCGTTAAGCCAAGTTCTGTATGCCAACGTACTAGCCCCATTACTATCCCTGATAACACCAGCTGTCCACCTTCTAATACCTTCACCTCGTATTAACTTCCTATCGTGATATTTAGCTTCAGGTTTGCAAAGTCTGGAGGATGCATCTGATACTCTCCTTGGCACAACATTAGTTGAGGCTCCCCTAGCCCAGCTTGCTTCAAATGCAAAGCCACCTGTGCGCCCACTAACCTTTTAGATGCCGATAATCTCAGTCCACGCTCTCTTAGCATCAGTAGATTTGCCATCAAATTTCTTGCCACACCTGACTCTCCAGATCATCCAATAGATCAAACCGGGCAGTATACCAAGAAGCCATCCACTCATATCATGTGAGTTTTCCGTATCCCAGAAATAAAGAAGCCAGCTCTTAACAGAATAACACACTCTATCCACATCTACCTGAAGCAGACTCGAGCATTTCTTCCATAGGCAGTTTGCGAGATCTCCATATAGGAAGAGGTGTTGCATCGTCTCCACATTTGGTTTTAACAGCACGAACATCTAGAGGGCAAAGTAATTTTACATCTGACTATATTTTCATGGGTAGGATGCACTTAGTAGAGGAACTTCCATGTCAGCGAGCTTGCACTAGGTATACCATCCCTGTGCCAAATCCATTTACTGAATTCCTCATCTCCAGCTACAGTTGATCTATGGACTCTATTTGCTGATCTAATGATGAACATACCCGAATAAATCCTAAACCGGTGAATAATCCTTGTCATCAAGAGACTGGTATGATTTGAAAATCTGTTGTTTTCCTTATTTTTTCACTAGGATGTCAATAGCGTTCCAGTCCCAGCCGTGACCTTCAATCCATAGGTCATATACACTTGAATGAGCATCAACATCTGACATCCTATGAGCATATCCGTGGAGAGGGTCCTGGCACCAATCAGACAGCAAAAAGAATAGATCTCCCCTGCCAACTATCCATTTGCAATGAGGCATCACTAAAGTTAAGGTTTTCCAAACCTTTCTCCAACAGAAGGATGCTCTGGTCCTCTGGAACCCAACTTAAGAAAGAAGGAATGTGAGTCATCAATACGCAAACTATCCCTGCAATACTTTTCCTTGCAATAGACGGCCCATCTGGATTTTCCAAAAGAATTCCTCCACAGATTTTCATCAAGTAGCTAAACCTCCCCACGTGGTCGGTGTAGCGACTCTATATCTGGCTACCCAGTTCCTTCTTGTCGAGCCATCCCTTGCTCCCCACAGAGATCTTGAAAAAATTACCCTATTTATTCTAAGTAAATTAACATAATGTAATGGCTTAACTCCTCTGTCCTGTTTATTGTGGTAGTTGTTAGTGTGGCGTAATCGTGTGATATTCAAGCCTGGTGACATGTTCAATTTTCGATATCATCCTGAATGAAGGGACGTAGCATTGTTCCAAAAAGCGGTATGTGGTGTACTGATGGAAGTATATGTGCTGCGCGGGAGTGGTTTGAATTTTTTCCTAATAAATTGATTGTATATAATCATAAAATCATATAATGAGATAACAATATAAAATTAATATGTAGAATATGCAATTATATATATATTTAAATGTAACCATATTAGTATATATGCATGATATGTTTATATATGTGTATATGTGTATATATATTTAGAATGTGTGTAATATATGTACAAACATTAAATGTATGTACCACAAATGTACTAATGTATGTTAGAGTGTGTATATGCATGCGAATAAATCAAAATACATACAATAATGTACAAACAGGTTCGTGGAATGTGTGTATATATGTAGGTATGCCATATACGTATATATGTCAAAAGATATACACATTGATGCAGAAATATGTGTGGTAATTTGTTAGACATATTAAAGTGTATAAGTATAAATATGCAATTATACATTTAGATATATAAAATATATATGTATATCTATGTATGTATTTCTATTTATGTATATATAGATGTCACATAAGTAATGGGCTTTCTAAAACAGGATTTAATAGAAAACTTAATCGGCCAAGCGAGTGCACATGCGGCCTAGGATTGCTTAGTGGACTGATTAATAATATTTGGAGTGGTAGGTTGACCACACAAGCATAAGGAGTTTACGTGGCCGTGTGGACCGATTCCCGAACATTGGCTAATAGAATTGCAATTTCTATGAGGTGTTTATTGTTTGAAATGAATTGACAATTAAATCTCACATATTAGTTATTAGATATGTACATATATTTGTATGTACAATTGTAAGTCATTCTTTTGTACTTGATGTGTCTCATCTTAGTTACCTTCCTTTCTTTTGCATGCCTACTTAATAAAACATCAGTACCCTTAATGAGGAGTCTTCGGCAAAAGAGTAGCAGTCTCTCAGCTTCAGTTCGTCTCCACCAGAATATCGTTCAGGTGGATTTCCTTATCATTAGCTAAATCTTCAACTTCAAGTGGATTTCTCACTTCAGCTAGGTCTGCTTGGTTGACTTCTTCATTTTCCCAGCTCTTCATCCAGACTTTTCTACAGCAGCTCACTCGTCATGATTGCTTTCAGCGTCAACAGCTTGAGTTGCGCATATTGTATCTGACGTGATTTTACCAAGGGACATAAGGGAATGATACAACAAGAGTAATCAGCTCAAATCTTGTCTTACTTTACGAAAGGGTCAATTGCATGGAAATTGGCAAAGAATGGCGAAATTGAGGGATAACAGTGAGTAAGACATGGTGAAATCTACAGAGAACAGTGACCGTCCTCTTCTGTTGGGTCTTCAGCATTGACAAAATTTTGAGTTATGCTGATATCCGATGCACATCATTTCTTTCAGTTTCCTTCTCTGTTGTGATTGGAAGTCTGTTTGAGAGGAAAACATGTAGTTGGCACTGGACAGTTGTGGGCACAATTAGTTACAACTTACAAACTCCACACTTGTAGCCTTTTGTAGGCAAGGGTATGAATTTCTCTGCACCCTGTACCCACTAAAGGGTAAGATGTACTTTTCTATAACCTATCAACTACAGTTTTTTACCATCATTTCCTCCCACAAATACTGTTATTACAAAATAGTAATGGTGTATATATCTTATCTTTGTTAAATGGTAAATTTAAACCAAATTAATTCTTAAATCATCACTATTAAACATTAGATAAATAGATACCACATGCTACACACTACTTCCATTTAAAGGTTTGAATTAATTTTCTATTTGGTCTGTTTACTGAGTTCTATGAACTTCATTATCGTTTATCTATGCAATAATACTATGGCATGTTTGTTATGTTACACATCAAGATATCCTCTTCTGTAGAAGGCAACACTAGGTTAAAGGATAATCAAAGGTACATGGTTATTCGAATTCGGTGGTTACCCTAAAAAATGAGGTAAGGAAAGGATGACGTTCCTCTTTACCTCCCTTTTCTGGATCAAGGTAACCAAAATCAAGAGACCCTATCTTCCTCTTCAAGCAGCTTTCATCTCCAGCAGCAGATCCTCCCTTTGTTTGACATGGAAGACCCCTCTTCCACCATGGTCTCTTCCAACAGTTTGCGCAACCCATTAAGAAATTTGCTTCAACTAAAAAGCTGCTCCTCTATCAACTTTTTAGATCATAACGTGACAGTTATAATTACCGGTTTGTATCCATGTAGTATATGGTTGTCTCATTTACCTGTCTTTATGATAAACTTTTATATTGTTGGGTCGTCTGTGCATTGTGGTGCTGAAGTAATTATATAAATGTAAAATGGCGGTTTAATCAACAGTTAAGCTCAAACCCAGCAACTCTATTCTGCACTTTCAATATTTATACCCAATGGTTAGTTCTTGATGTCATGCATGCTTGTCTCCTTTTCACTAAACATGATAATATACGAAAGGAGGAAATGGCAATAGTTTGCAACTGTTCATTAATGGTTAACATGTGAAATTCAAAACAGTGGATGAAATTTAGACAGAAGGCCTGATATAACGACCTACAGGCATTACACTCGGGTCAAACAGAAATAATCATAAATAAACACTTAATTGAGGATATCCTTGTACATTTTATTAAAAGGAGAGAATGCAAATCAATGTCTGTAACTTGGTTGGCTTGGCGGACTTGGTGGGGGACTGCTAAAGATAACTCCTGAGTTTTGGTTGGTGTTTGCTCCTGGATCGGAGTAATCCATTAGTGAAGCTTCCAACATCACTCTTCCATCATCCACAGAGTCTTTCTGTAAAGTTGAATCCAGATCCGACTGGGTTATTCTCATAGGCAAATTTGAAAGAGACTAGTTGTTATGAATTGAGAACTGAAGCATGAAACAGCACCTGGGGTGAATGACTAATCAGGCCATAACTTTGAAAATGTTCAGCTTCCAGTCTTCTTGCATGGCCTATGCATATATCGATATATGTGTGGCAGTGGATAAATCTATTTTGTTCGAGAAAACTGGAACTATGAGACAGTAACCAGCAACACGAAGCACTTACAAGAATGTCGCTTACCTTGGGAAATTGATAACACAAATTGAATGAATAAGATCAGAAGAACCCAGAAACCAATCTTAGAAGGTCCCATGCTTCCTGCTAGAAGCTCTTCAGTGCTGCAGTTTCTCTTTCCTGTACTTTGCTGTCGGCAACAGATGGTAATACATGTTCCTTGGAGGTAGGGTGGGTTTTTTTTTTGATGGCAGATACCCGCACGCACTATGTTGTGTCAGTGGACCATTTTACTTTTCGCCAATGGCGGTGCACACTTGCGCAGTGCTTTCTTCTCTAATGCTTATGTTAATGGTGATGAGCAGGTACGTTGCAGCAACCTCGACCATGGGAAATGACGTGAACTGTTTCCACAGGCCTAGCTTCTTATTCCACTCTTATTATAATAGGTCAATCGTCGAACTCGATCTCAGTTGATGATGACTAAGGAGTCATGGGTAACGAATCAAACCCCGAAAGAAAACATTAGAGTCGTTGAAGATTTGTATTTAATTGAATGGAGAGAAGTCAACTTTTTGGAGATCACATACTAATCTGTTTCTCGTTTTGCTCAAATCCAGTTTTTTTAGTGGAAGTGATGACTGCCGTCACGTGGTCATTAGCTTATCGTGGATTCGGATTCCGGAAAAGCTTATATTTGAGATATAGCAAATACACTGAAACTAAGAAGAGAAAACTGTGTGGATTTCAAATACATTTGTGGTAACCGGTAAGATAAGCTAAAGTATGACTATTAATGTAAATTTTTTTGAAAAAATCACCACGTTCAAAGCTCTTGGCCTCCTAACCAACAATAGACAAAATGCTCTCAAACGTTGGATACTTCCTGATATAAATCAAGTTGAACTCAACAACATCATCTATGAGTTAGAATACAACACCTCAAACGATATTACATGGAGATGGGGTGTGAAATATACACCAAAAGAGGCATACTCTTTCCTTTCTTTCAGAGGCATCTCCCCACCAAGTTCAAACAACTGGAAACATAGATGGCTACAAAAACTTAAAATCTTTCTTTGACTTCTTCTAAATAACAAACTCCTCACAGACCAAAATTTAAACAAAAGAGGTTTCATCGGTCCATCTAGGTGCATCCTTTGTACGAGAGAAGTGGAGACTGTGGATCACATCTTCAACCACTGCAATTTTTTGTTTAACATTATTAAACACTTCTTAAAAATCGAACACCACGATCAAAACCTCATGAAATTTCCATTAGTCCTCAAACCACTTAGGAACATCCACCAACTTCTTGCTGACGATTTTCTAGTTACCATCTTCTGGAATTTATGGCAAGAAAGGAACAACAGAAGATTCAATAATAATGAGAAACCCAAGAATATCATTATAATTTCAATAGAATCAGATCTAAATGTTATCCATCACTGCAGGACAACAGGCAGCTGAAGAAATAGTGGAAACTAATGTAGGCCAATCGGAAGTAGAATATCTATCCAAGCTTAAGGAGATGCTTGATGAAGAAACTGGAACTGGTCTTCTTCATGGCACTGTCAGGATTTTACCATAACTTCTTCTAAATCTTGTATGATGGGGCTTGTTAAGGGGTGCCTCCCCCATAGACACTTTTATGTAGACCTAGCTGTTTTTTACTTTCTAGTTACATCAGTAGTGTAAAACCGGACATTGCATGTGAAAGTTTGTATTTTGTTAGCAACTTTATGATAGTAATGGAAAATGACCTTTATAAAAAAAAAATGTAGGTGGGTGGGTTGGTGTTCGGATGGTGTGTGTGCGCGCGTATGTGGTGGGTTGGTGTTCGGATGGTGTATGTATCCTTTTACAATCTAAAGGTTGAAATAGAAATGGGGGAATAACCTGTGATAAATAATAAGCTCCCATGTTGTCTTCTCACACCCAAACATATTTAAAGCCACTCACCTGTATTTTTAATCTGTGCGCTTAGAGTAGAATCTGGACAATATTAGTTGTGGCTCCGTTACTTTAACCAGATCCCTTCAGGAACCAAGTTCTTATATATACTGGGTGTCTTGCTTCTCACTGAACTCACTTCTCGTGTTTCAATAAGATAATAAGAGTTCGGCTTTTGCAGCGTAGAAGGGTAGCCCGCGAGAATCCAGGATTGTGAATATTCAAAGTGCAAACTAAGCAAACAGATCAAAAAGCAAAAGAAACGGAAACAGGGTTAACCGGATATGAAAAAAGAAGCAAACAAAAGTCATAGTATTTTGACAGGCTAGTTGTCATGAACATGTGTTGCACACGATCCACCTTTTAAGAAGGTATGAATAGACTAGATCATTAATACAATGCTTGAATACGTATATTACTAGCTACTAAATTTT
Source organism: Alisma plantago-aquatica (assembly GCA_963693085.1). Taxonomy (NCBI): domain Eukaryota; kingdom Viridiplantae; phylum Streptophyta; class Magnoliopsida; order Alismatales; family Alismataceae; genus Alisma; species Alisma plantago-aquatica. The sequence continues at coordinate 331,116,096 of OY856409.1, forward strand.
TACATGTTATTGGTTCCCCCTCCCCTCCTCAGATTCGTTATAGAGGATGCCTATTTAACCTGCCCTTGTGTAAGAAAACCAAAGGGATTACAATCACCAATTATAGAGCAAACATGAGCATAAACTAGATTTCCTTACAAGTCAATCATCATCGTCATCGTCTTCATTGACACAAATTTGTTATAGAGGGTGCCTATTTAACTTGTCCTCGTGTAAGAAAAACAAAGGAATTACAATCACCAATTATAGAGCAAACATGAGCATAAACTAGATTTCCTTATAAGTCAAGCATCATCATCATCATCATCGTTGTTGACACCACCACCACCATTCACCACCAAAGTGGTTGTGCTGGTCTAGTGAAGATACACTTATTAACCTCCTTGATATACATATGGCACTGCTTGCTTGTATGATACAATTTAATCCCTTTTTCTTGGCATATAATAATATTTGTTTGAACTAAGTGACTTTATGTGATATAATGTTATGATTTTCCACTATTACTATACTCTAAAAACCTTCAACAAAAAATAATTTAGAAATCCATTATGCATTGACATTGAACTTTGCATGCAAAAAGATCCTCACCATTTGATGTAGCTAGGGTTTGTTACATGGTAGAAACAAGCCCTCTCCTTTGGGTGTAGAAAAGGGCCTAATGTACATCAACACAAACAGATCCACGCCTATGGGGTGTACTGAATGGATACAATGTGGAGGTAAAAAGACCCCCACCATTCCGTGTAGACAAGGTTTAATACCTATATCCTCAGACCTAGGTGGTAGAGGACGATAATCAGTGTATAAGTTGTATAATGGAAAATGAGATAAGATGTATGGTCTTTGCTTAAGATAATTCCTTTGATTTAAATAATTATTCTCTTTCATTTAATAAATGCCAAGTGCCTATTTTATTGTGAAATTTTATTTTTTTTACCAAAAATGTACTTGTGCATTTCCACTGACCACATGTCATGAATTTTCCCTATGAGGCAAATTAGATAAATTTCCAATGACTAAGTTTTTCTTCTACACTCGACTACTCTGATACTGGATTGAAATAGTTGAAACATCCCTATTGACTATAATGCCATTCAAGTGAACCCAATTTTCAAAATTCTAGGAAATATTAGACCTAGATCATATCTTAGGATGGACAAGTTGTTGAAGATCAAACAAGTTGATGTATCCATTCCCTATGCACCCCTCATTTCATCTTTGAGAAGAAGGAATGAAATCACGAGTTATTTAAATATACAACTTTTTATGATTAGGAAATACAAAAGTGATTCTTGCAATTTCATCTCTTTGACCCAAACTCCATATCTTAAAATATTGAATCAATGATAATCTTTAGGATGGTAATGTTGAATACATACATAAGTTTAATTTCCTAAAAATGATCTAGGTTCGCATCATACACCCACCTTGAATACACTTGATAATGAAATCGATGTTGAAATCTTGAAATATTGCTAGATTTTTGTTTATAGATGGATGACCACATCTAAGGTCTGAATAGGAATTGTAACCCTAGCCTGGAATGATTGGGCCTAAAATATTTGACATCTAGATCTTGACCCTTCAATCAAAGAGCTATATCTTGTTGACCTGCAAACTCGCCCTCCAATTTTTGATCTCTGACCCTAGAATTTGAGCTTGAAATGTTGTTGAAATTTAAACCTTAAATCTTGAGTAGATGAGAATAATGTTGATGATGATGTCAATTTCATGAGTTGTTACCTTAACTTTGAATAATTGATCCATGATGTTTAATCTTGACTCTTGATCTTGACACTTACTTGATGTTGGTATATGACTTGAAATCAGTCTAATTAGTAGTCGATGAATTATCAACCCCTAATTGATCAACTTTCAAGCTTATGAGTTACTTTGACTACATCAATGTTACAATTTTGAGTAGGAAAGATAATACAAAATAGAGTTTTTGGTCCCAGTATGTTGAGGAATGTTTTGAGTTTTGGGGACAAAATTCCTCTTAAGGGGGAAGGATGTGACAAAGTGCTCTTTGGCCCAATTATGATCTAATTACTCAATTACCCCTCAAGTGACTATACTTCCTCACTATTGTTATTTTTACATAATCAATGACACTAGTGTGCTATAATGAAATTCTATGTTTTGAATCATTATGATACACCTCATTTCTAAAAACCTTAATTGGAAATGTTTTTCAAATATTTGGATTTATATCTAAATCTTGTACCTTCTTACCCTAACATTCTTGACTTAGGATTTCTATTCATCATCCCTTGAACATTTGACAATTTTGTAGCACTTAATTGAGAATTTGATACATAAATATACCTTGTATACATAGAAATATACCTTGACTTTAACTTGTTACTACTTTGGATCACCTCTATACTTAACTTCATCCTATGAATCCCAATTAATTTTTAAATATTTTAGAGTGTATTTTGTGACTTGTTTCCACATTTCACTTGAGTCCGACTTTCCAAGATCCTTCTAGAAATTCTCAAAGATTGCATAAAAAACCTAATTTTCCATTATTTCAGTCCTTTTAAGTCATAATGCCCTTAATCCACCGGGCCACACAAGTTGACATGGGTGGGGGACTGACCTGAACGCCATCTGATTTTGATTCAACGATTGTGGGATCGTCCCCTACCTCACATTGGTATGCTACGGGGCCTCCGGTTAGGGTGCAAACTCTAGGCCTTCAGGTCTCCCTCCACCATGCCCCGTTTGTCTTAATTCTTAACCCATGTGTTTCCTTTCACCATTCCACCCCCTTTAGAATCTCTTTTTGAAACAAACTAACCCATTCCATAAATGTTCTATAGCCACCTTCCATTTCCACCAGCATGGAGGTTTCTTAGCTCCAAAAACACCCGAACCCTAGACCTACACCTATATAAAGACCCCCTATGGGTCTATTTCTCCCCCACAAACACAACCAATGCCTTCGACTGGTCTCTCACAATCCTACACATTCCCCCCCTAATAGGCAGCCATCTAGCACATGTTTGATCATAACTCATGCATACTTTGTTAGAAATATGCAATATTATAGTCCATTTTGATCATAAAAATGAAACGAACACAATGAGACTATGATTATCATCTAATTCCCAACCTTATTTTGAAATTTATTAACTAATGATCTTTATTGGAATTTTTGAAATCAAAGCTTAATCCATATTTAGACTTGCCCTTGTCTATCATTTTGACTCTGATTTTATCCTTGACAGTGAAATACTCAATTTTGACTAATGATGGGACTAGAGCTTAACTTTATTGACCTTTTCATTCTTCATCTCAAGAATATGAATTATGTACCAAAAAATGATGATGGATCTGGATGGTGGGTGCTAACCCTGAATTTGTGATATTTGTATACGATGGTATCAAATATTATGATATTCCCTATTTGGACATGAGAAACATGCCACTCATAATATTAAAAGGTTAACACCTCTTATGATGGTTTAGGGATTAAGTTCCCATTATATATTAAGTGTGGATTGTAGGGAAATATGGCTACAGAGTAGGTAGTGGAAACAAAAATTTTATGTACTATATTCTCATAATCAACAGATTGTGTCAATTATTATAAGATAGGAAGGATGGTTTTGAGGATATACCTGGTCTTGGAGCAAGTTCAGTGACATCTCTTCATCATTTTCATTGCACAACTTTGACGCCTAATTGTACTGGGACTCGTCTGACTGCTCCTCCAAGGACACCAGACTCGCACGTCATCTTTTGCAACAATTCCTATTGTCACGGATTGTTGGTTGATGATGCTCTCCTAGCAGCAGACAACGACCTCCCTCTTCTAGAGAAGTCCACACAGACCGCCTAGAACTCATGTCATCTTGCTAGAACGACCAGGAAGGAGTACTTCCCTCTGTTGGTGTACTAGTCACCAACTTCCTCTCCCACAATAATGATCTCAATTGTTCTCTCCCTTGCTATCCCTCCCTAGTCGGGTAGGACTTACTTGGACTCTCGTGGTTACCACAACCAGAGAGGACAACATTTGTTAGAGAAACTATTTCTCAATGGTCTCTATTATCCTCTGGGAAGCCCCCAATACCCCTCTAATTATAGGTGGGGTTTGGGTCCTAGTTCCCAGTCGACACGGGAGTGGAAGCGATCGGAAGATTTCAAAATTTTACAACATTTATAGAAATCTCACAACCTGTAACTGCCTAGACGGTTGTCTGGAAACCCAGATGATTGTATGGCATGCCAAATAGTTGTTTGGCACATCCCAGATGACTTTTGGCTATTTTCCAATTGTACACAGAATTGGTAACTCAATTTCCATAAATGTTGGACATTGATTTCATTGCACAACAAGTAATGTCAAGAGAAACAAATAGGGAAATGTTTAGAACCTTCCCTCGACCAAACTAGACCATCTAGCCCAGGCGAGACGGCCGTCTCGGTCACCCAGACGGTCATTTGGTGACCCGAGTCGAGTCATCCGGTTGGGTCAATTCACTTCTTAGCCAATTTCAACTCAAAACATGCCTAAATCTCCAGACGCATGTCTCAACACTTGAGACGACCATTTGGCACTTCCAGACGGCCGTCTCAAAACTTGAGATGGGTGTTTGGTAGTGTTGTTAGCCTATCTGTTACACGCACATCCCATGATTACCACTAATCATTAGATTAGGGCATAAGTTTGGGGATTATACTTACTTTTTATTTGATTTCAAACTTTTTGTTTCCTCTTATTCAATCATGTTAAGACTTGATTACTCTAATATGATTCCAATAATAAATATACATATCAAAACATTCATTATATTTCCCAAAATTTAGTGTACATGTGACATAATTAGATACATTCTCTCTTATTAAGCAAACATATATACACATCCTCATTTACAATTATCTCACTTCTATAGTAGGATCTAGAGTGTAACGACTCCGCCTCCTGGTAACCCCCAATTAAGGGAGACCAAGAGGTCAGAGCCGTTATCCCAATTAACATGATCAAAGGTTCTACAATTAATCAGTAATAATTATGAAATTCTACTAACTAAATTGAAAACTAGTATAAAATAAAACTTTGCATACCTTTTTCAATTTAGTTAGTATAATTTCATAATTATTACTGATTAATTGTCAAACCTTTGATCCTGTTAATTGGGATAACGGCTCTGACCTCTTGGTCTCCCTTAATTGGGGGTTACCGAGAGGCGGGGTCATTACAAATGGTATCAGAGCCATAACCCCTCTAGTAGGTGGGGCCTGCATGGGCATGTGGCATGCCGGTCTTGAGCCGTGTGGTCCAAGCATGTAGGAAAGGGTTGTCCATGGTTGATGTAGCCACCCTTGCGCTGGTATTCCGTGATCAGGAGCTGGGTGTCCATGGGCCATTGTGGGTTTGCACTGAAATGGGGTCATATTATGAGGCCATATATTTGAGCCTTAACGAGGACATCAAGAGTCTAAGTGGGGGAGATTGTAACATCCCAGGATTTGAGACCTCAGATATGATGATCTTAAAAGGAATGATTGTACTACCCATATCACCAAGGTGCATCTCCTTTTCTGGGAGCCCATCACTAAAGAACTCCATAGTTAAGCGTGCTCGGCTTGGAGTAGTACTAGGATGGGTGACCAGTCGGGAAGTTGATCCTGGCTTGCGCGTTAGTGTGGACAAAGTGCGTAGTTAAGGCTAGTGGTGGTTTATGGGGCCATTCGTCATTCCTGAAACTCTACTAGAGTCGTGGGCAGTGGGCCCGGGTGTTACATAGAGTGACATGGACTGACTGAACTTAACTAATCTCATAATTAACTCCTGTGGCAACTCTACTTTGATTCATTGACATCTTCCATCCACATGTTATATGTAAACATTGTGAGTATAGGGGTGAGCCTACTCTCTCAGTGAATGAGTACTTCATAGAAACGATGTAAAGCACTTATATAATTACATATATATTATTGAGCAACTGATATCAATTATAACAGCAGTAAGCTTTAAAGAGACTAATCATTCACAAACATATATATGGCATGATACTCTAGATATATACAAGAGTGAATCAATATATGAACATGATTGATTGATCATAAAGAGAACTAATAATTTATAAACATACAAATTTGTATGTTTAACCTCTAATTCATCTTATTATGCCCTGAACCCACATGAGGTGTACCACAACATGTGAAAGAATCACATTAAGCTACGATCTCACCGTACAAGTCTTAGAAGCATGCTCAAGTTCCTAAGCCTATCTCTAGAGTAAGACCCTGTCTGCAGCGGGCATCGGCATGTCTACCTCTCAAAGGCTAATCGGAGTGGCCGAATATCTCAGACTCCACCTCTCAACCTAGGTACTCAGGCGGTGAGTCAAAGCCCTCAGGCTTATTGTGCATCAATGAGCCTACTGACCACTACAACATGTAACATAGGTACCACTGACATCCCCGATTGGTGTTGGGTACCACACAACTATAAGTAGTCTACCCTACTGGTCAAGACCCCCACACCCTAATGGTGTGCTCTGGCTTACCTCGATCTGGACAACCTCCAGTCGGGAAACCATTTTCTCCCCATAGCACATGCCTCATCCTGTGAGGATTCTACAGTGTTTAGGGAATCTAAATGTCTAATTCACTCTTTAAGTTCACAATTCAATCATCACATCATCATATTTTAGTTTAGCTTTATTAATTGTTCATTTCATAGATCATCTGATAATATTTACCCCAAACCAAACTGTTAATCATCACCACATCTCATACTGAGAAACATTGATATCACAATACGTAATTCACTGAACACCCTATCCTTAGGGATTCATTTACCACATTCACTTCTCACATGACTCACATAGGGATTTAATGCATCATAAACATTCACTAAATAAAGATTTCTATCAATAATTCATATACAATCAACATATGTATGAAACCCTAGAAATGAGCTGAGTTTAGGTTTCCATGCCATTCATTGAGATATCCTAAACCAAGAATAACATTGAATAAATAAATTCTTTGATGTCAATAAAATCACTTCAAATGGATTTCACAATATCTATTTGCAAATTTTCAACTTTCCACTCATCTAGGATTTCACCCTCTTTACTGAGATATCAAGCAAACACTATGCACATCAAATGAAATCCAAGATAGTATCTGACATATATGTACTACACATTTAGATAAACAATCATTCATAATCAATAAGATTCAGATAGACACATTTCTCTATTTAATTATACAACAATTTTAGTCACATAGTTGAAAACCCTAAATTTCAGTATATTCATGTAACCTCTACACTTACTTTAAGAACTCTCATTTAGATGGATTGTAACCATTTTTAATGTGATTTCATCATATGAAATTCATCACAACAGAGAAATAATCATTTCATATCATCTTGAAAAAGCTAGATCAAACAGGCAACTTAGGGTTTGTACTCGCATACTAAGCAATTGAAGATTAATGATGATTTAACTCATTTTCGTGCAATTTACTGTTTAAAGGAAGTACCCACTCACCCTAAGGTGTGAAAACACCTTAAAAATGCAAACTATCTCTGATCCACATCAAAACCCAAGCAAATCACCAGTTTCTTCTTCCTTTCAACCTGAAAACCTTAATTTCATTATATCTCAGATAAAGAAACCCTAGATCAACATCTCCACAACTTTCTCCTCTCAAAACCCTAGATCTCCTCTCTCTCTAGAATTTCATTTCTCTAGAATGGATCACGAAATATGAGAGCTCCTTGGGTGCTAGCTTGCTCATATAGAGTAATTGAGGTGCTTGGGTAATTTACACATTGACCCCTCACTATACTTCTTATTTCAGTAGATTTTTCTGTTATAAAAAAGTTACTTTAATTTGTTTATTGTAGAGGTCAAACATCCTCCAAAAATTATGAAACTTTAGCATGATGTCTGAAATGTAATTTTAGAGCTCCAATATAAATTTTAGATCATTTGGAGCTACCAATAAATAAAAAAAATCAAACACTATACTGCTAAAAAACACTCTATCAACATGGTTGGTCGAAGTATAGTTCGACCGAGAACCACATTCAAAGAACATCCAAATATTATAAACTTTTTCTCTAGCATGCATGATTGACTTATCCATATCATATCCAAAATTCAATTAAATAAAAAGTATGTAAAAATATGAATAATCATTTACCACACCGTTATCCTGATGAAATTCCATATTCATGTACTATCAAAACCCTAATTTTTGCCGATTAGGGTTTACATTTCTCAAACTCTAATTCTTCAAACTAAAATCATAATTAGATTTTCTTATTAGGTTTGAAACATCACAATTGTGCTACTAGCATGAATCAAGTCTAAACGATGTTCAATCTAATCAAGCATGTAATCATTCAAGTAAACCCTAATTTACTAATTAAGTGCAAATGCGGTCATAACAACTCTCACCCCCATAAAAAGTTTTGTCCCCGAAACATAAATACACAAACAAAGTATATTCAAAGTTTCTTTTAAACTTCTAAAATCTTATGTGTCACTATACTCTTGTATTTCATATTAGAATGTTATTGTCAACATTGAGTGATTTGTTTCTCTTCTGATCACAACAGATTTTAAGCAAGCCTTCTCAATGATAGAAGAAGATTCTTTTGTCACAACCATTAATAGGAAAGAGATTGATAAACAACTATTTTTTTAATCATGTCATACCCTATTGAGATGTTACCTCGGTACTGGTAATCTGATCCCACTATTTTAATTCATGCACTTCAATCTGTACTTATTTTTATGCATCACATCATAGTTATTAAAGACATTTCACCTTTCCATTTTGAATTTGACTATTTTCCCACTCTAATATAAAAGCACTCATAAACTCTAAGACTAGAAGTAACAATAATTGTATAAAACTGAGTCATACTACTGATATGGATGATTGAAATCATAAAACTCATTCCAATTTAGTATATTTCTCGCACATGTACAATTGAAGTCATATGTAAAACAAAATTTCATCCCTTGAAATGCGTTCAACAAACTATACTTCTTTAAAACAAATTCACATATTATTGAAAGCCGTTTGTTTTCTCTAATTTCTCTTCTTATGCATTACAACTTTTTCTTACTTATCCTTCTCATTTTGATCATCTAGAATAAACATCCCTAACATTGAAACATTCAAGGTAAGAATAGATTATTCATCATTCTTGCTATAACTACAAAAATTTATTTTAGATTACACTTTGCTCATCTTGCACTTCTCCTTTTTTTCCAAATCACAATTCTTATATTTTAAATTTATTTCTCATCCTTTGTTCATACTCGTTTCGATATTGTTTATCTATCTTTCACATTTGCAACCTTTAAACCCATGAATACTATAACTGCTATTTTCTTCTCATATTGATGAACTCAGGATTTTATTTTATAGAGATTTTCATGCTCAAGGTCAAATCACTATTGACATCCCTTTAATATTACAACCCTAAACTATCTAGGGTTTGATCCTTATCAATAACATGATGTTATTGTGACATGATTTTAATCCCTTATTTCGATATGCAAACCTTAGCTCTCTTGAGGTTTACTAAAGTCTTCCTTGTCTTTACCACTTGAATTTTCTTTCTCTTACTTGACCATTTTGATAGATTAATTTCTTGATCTACCATGCTAGGGTTTCATCATCATATTATGTGTCATTAGTATATTCAGTAGATGTGTCTCTCATGATGGTTGTGTATTTTTTATGATTTATTTCCTTATCACTTCATCCCATGTTACACTCACTAAGGAGGATATAGAAGAGAAGCTGATTTTGAGACATAGAATTATAATATTCAAGTATTCACTTAACACAATTCTCATATTAGTCATCATCAAGGAGACTAGACTATTTCACATTTCCTCACATATCACAATCTCTCTCTTTTATCATCTTTATAACTCCCTCATGTTTCAACTCCTTCTTTATTTTCTATCATTGACTACATGTTTGCTACTCTTCCCTATGTCATTGTTTACTTTTACTTATCTCGTATGATCATGTTTCTCACTCTTGTGTATGTTCCATATTCCATGCCATATATACTTCTTATCATTCTTTTACTTTTATCAAGTTGAAAGTCCAGATCGATATTCTCCTTACTAGTTTCATCTTCTGCATAATACACTACATGTCTTTCATTTAAAATCACATGACTCATGTAGGGTTCAACTATAGTTTCTTTCTCAATCAAGCTTTTGAGCCTTGAATATAATCTACCCCTATATGATTTGTTCATTTGTTTAGCTACACTTTATTCTTCCTTTGAGAACTGGTTCCATTTCATCACTAGGAGGCTATTGAATACATCAGATGGAAACTAGGTTGTTGTTCTATAGAGACTTAGAATTCATAGGTAGAAAGTATGAATGTATTAAACTTCATAATAAAGGTATACATTCCATGCTCTCAATTATATCATATAACCCTCATTCCTTAATCAATCTTATCATTTCTAATATTTCTCTTTGTTTCAACTAAGTTTCTTATCCTAGTCTTATGATATACATGGTCATCTAGTTCTCTTCACTTTAACTCTTCTAAAGACTCTTCTCTTCTATGTACTTATTCTATACTTAACTCTTTTCTTCTATTTTCCCTTTTCTTTAGAGTACATAAAAACATTTTACTTGATTATATGATCCATTCCTCATAATTTATTCTTTACTATCTTAGCCCTTACATACCTTTCTCATATCTTTTCCATATTTCATATTTAGAATTCATATAATACTAATCATTAAACTTAATCCGAAGCTTATATCATGTTCCTTTATTCCCAATCAAGGGTTTCTCATATGAGGCCCCAAAGCTGGATCTTAGATATTAGTTCCAACTGATTCTTAGCTATTCCAATCTTTTCTATATGTTTCAATCTCTAGTGTATGTACATATTCATTACATTTTGAGTTTGCCTCCCTACAGTTTAATTACTCTTATTAGATTAATTAATAGGACTCATTAGATCCCAATAACGCATCCTTCCAGCCGGACCAGGTCGAACCTGCAGTCCTGAAGGCAAGATCTACTCAGGATTAACCGACTTCTATATATCTCAAACATATAGAAAGAATATCCACTCAGGGTAAACTCATTTAAAGATAACTTCTGGTCTACTTTATGCAAAGAATGTAAACAATAACTAAACTAACTTCATAGTGTAGAAGAATCTTATAGGACCACATATATAAAAAAATGAAGATCTAAATTCAAATATATAAGAGCATTTCCATTGATATCAAATCAAAGCAACAATATTAAACAAGAGTTGCATCACATTCTATTCTTATGCTCAATTCATTCATTTCTTTCTGGTCTTATAACCCTAATATTTCTAGGGTTTCTCTCTAGCCCATCCTCCCACTGCATGCCCAGACAGGGCATTTGGTGTGCCCCCGCCAATGGCGTTACACACCACTCAATTGAGACTTGAATGGAGGCAACTCCATGGATGGGAGCACACGGGTGAATTAAACTTTTGAATTTATAATGACCTACACTCAATACACTCACATAAACTAAAACACTACACCCACAAGCACACAAGGTCATGTCGTAGTATAGGAGGGCGACAAGTATAGGGTTGATCCACAGGGAGAAAAGGGGGCGCTAGAGCTAGGTTAGTTTTTGATAGGTTCCTACTGTAGAGTCTAGGGTTAAGGGTTTAAAGGTGTTTTGATTGTTAAACTAAGTTGAGAAAGAAAGACAAGCAAGAACAAAACCTAAGTTAATCCTAGACAATTAATTCTACAAAAAAGGAAAAGACAATGCAAGGTATGAAAAAGCAAGAAGAGAACAATTGCACTAATGCAAGCAATACAAGGAAAACAAGCAAATAAAAACCTAAGCTAGCAAGAACATAGCAAGAAGCTATCTAAGCAAGAAAAGAGCTAATTAACTAACACTTGCTAAACAAGATGAAAACTAGGAGTTTAAAGCAATTGAGGGAGATGTGGGTTGTTTAGGGGATGCACTTATCAATTAAGTTGGGGGTGACATATGAACATTATAATTCAATTTAGATTACCAAACCAAACAACAAGTTAGAGTCTAAAGAATTATCCTAGGCTACTAACTGGTCATGGATATGCTAGGTTGTGTATAGGGAAACTAGTCCCTAACACTCCCTACTACCCTTGCGAGACTCAATCAGGTTAGGGACTAGGTGTAATCCAATTAGAGTCTAATCAAGCCTAGGTTTCTAGGTTAGATGATCATAGGGTGATTAGGGGCTGAGACTAGTAATGGGAGTGGAAGTAAGGTTTTAGGCCTCCCATCACTCACATTCTAACCTTGAGAAAGCTCCATGCTAAACACACCAATTTCATCTAAACTAGCTACTTAGATCTCTCAACTAGGGTTAGGAAGATTGATTAGGATGTAGGAGGATGGGTAGTTAGCTAGGGATCTAAGAATTGGACCTAGGAGCAAATCCCAAAATTCACACATGTAATCAATTTCCCTAAATTCCCAATTGATTTCAAGCACAAACCAACAAGCAATTCATGGAAATTGAGATAAAAATAGAACATAATCATTAGCAATTAGAATTACAAAGTTTATATATCATTTTACCCCAACATGGTATCAAAGTAACATAATTTCCCCCAAACATCCCACCAAAGGGGACTAGCTACTCATAACAATGCAAAGTACAAAAAGAAGGGAGAAAGAGGTAGAAGAAGCCATGGAGCTCGGTGTAGATGAAGAAATCCTCCACTGCAACTGTTATAGGGCATCCTCCTCTCTCCTCCAAGGTGTAATGACATGTGATGATGGTGGAAATGAGGAAATGGTGGTGGAAATGGTGAAATGGAGGTGGAAATTGAGTGGGATGGCTAAGGGGCAAAAATGGGGAGCTAAAGGGTGGGGGAAGGTAGCTAGGGGTGGCCAACCTTGAGCTCCAGACACCACCTAGGTATAAATAGGCGTGGGGGAAGCACTAGGTCAAGTAGGGGAAGTATGGGAAAAACAATGCAAAAGTAGCCAGGTTTTTGTAGGTAGCACGGCCGTGGTGGTCACCGTAGCCGTGGTGGAGAGGGGTGATAATGGTCATGGTGGATGGGAACGATCGTGGTGAGAAATGATGAAAAATCACAGGGAATAGGTCACTTTTGTACTGAAAATGGCACGGCCGTGGTGGTCACCACGACCCTGGTGGGGTAAGGGTAGCACGGCTGCGGTGGCTCAAATTCAGATACTCATTCTCAGCTCCACGACTGTTCTATCTACAGGTACCACAGTTGTGCTGAGCAGCACGACCGTTCTGGAATCAGTGCACCACAACCATTTTGTGATCCACAACTGTGGGGATTTCTACACAAATTGAGCTCTGAACCTGTTGATTTTACAAGTGTCCTAGCATGGCCGTTCTGTGGTACCACGAACGTGCTGGTCTCTGGATCAACACTTTGATTTGATTCTTTGGATCTTCTTGGACATCTTTGCTTCAATGGATCTTGGGCACTAGGGGTAGATTGAGGGAGCATCATACTTCACTTTGGATCTCTCTTAGGGTAGAGAAACCCTAGGATCACTCCTTCTCTCTCTCTTCCATCAAGCATGGTGAAAATGTTTGAAAAACATGCAAATAATGTCCATAAGTGCATTTTACACAAATATGCATATTGAGGGAAATAACATGTAATCTAACATGTATAGATGTGATTGAAATGCACTATGACACAAGATGAAGCCCTAAAATAGGGCTGAATCACCACCCCAAACTTGAAACATACTTGTCCTCAAGTATGCTCCAACTCAATCTCTTTGCAATTTTTCCACAATCAAGAAATGACAAATGCAATGAAAAGGATGATTATTGCTGAATGGGATCAAAAGTGACTAAGTACATGCATTCCACCTATCTCCTCTCCTACTTTCACAAACCAATCATGAAAAGAGCACAAGGCATGTGAACTTCAAATATAGTGCATAAAAGACACGAGTTATCCATATTTCTTTCATGTAGATCTGGGTAGACCGTTTCATGATGGCGTTAATCAATGATGACTAGGAGTGTTGTTTCACCTTCATGATTTCAACCTTATGTTTCAAATCACACCAAATGACCCACGTGGCTGTAGAAAAGGGAAAAATGAGCTAGGTTTGATGTTTCCTTGCTCAATGGGTATGAAAATGGAAGAAAGGATTGCGGTAAGATTTTGGAGTGCTATTACATAGAGTACTCATGATTTTTCTTTACTTAGATTCTCTTAAATAGGAGCATCTTTTATTTTCTTTTTGCATTTTTTTCTTTTTCTTTGCCCTTGGAGTTGATAGGGCATATGGTGATGAGAGTGAAGTGTGAGATGTAGATGTGGCCACCCCAAACTTTTGGAGGTGGCCATGTATGATATGTGCACTTTGGCATCCTTTCAGGAGACAGAGGGGTAAGAAGATGTTGAGTGAAGAGTCGAGTCAAAGAGGGGTCACTGGCATGATTCTCAACATACAGTGTCTTGCATAAAAATTAATCCAACACTTCATCCAACAATATCACACCACATAAATGAACAACCTAAAATTGATACTTATAATAAGTGATTTCATAGGCACTAAGCGCTCATAGCTTGCTCAAGTCACAATTTAACCAAAACATTCAAAAACTCAAGAATGGTGATGCACATGTAAAAAGTCAAGAATTGATACCATTTAGCAATAAACAATGATAATTCACTTGCATTTGTCAAAGGCCATGATTTTTAATCCAAAAAGTAGAGATTGGGTTGAAATACACTTTAGAGAAGAAATCTCAAATTTGGGCAAGATTGACCAAAATGGTGCCAAGTTGCCTTCAATCACATATAAGCCTATATTATTGAACTTAAAACAGTAAACAAGCAAATCCTAGCTAAAACATGAAAAAATTATCAAAAATCTACATGATATGCAATGCATGGAAAAAAGAGCATTTTTTTTTGGAAATTATGCAAAAATAGAAAGAAAGTAAACTACATGACATGCAAGTATGCAAAGCTAGCACACAAAGCATAAATACACAAATGTGAGAGATGGTTATACTATTTGATCATCTTGAGAAAAAATTTAGAATAAGGAACATAGAGGAAAGTGGGGGTAGAGAAAGGGCTTACCGCCCTTCCACTCCAAACTTTTAAACCATGTTGTCCTTAGCATGAAATAGAAGTCTAAGATGATAGGGTAGAGGGCATGGAGTCGTGGTAGACGAACACAAAGAGGGAGAGAGATCTCAAGGTGTCCAATGAATAGGATAGAGCCATCACGACTGTTCTATGCAGAATGGCCGTTCTGGCTTGCCAACACCACGGTCGTGCTATGTGGAACGACCGTGTCGGTCACCTTCTTGTAGCTTTTATACTGATTTGTAATTTTCTTTTCCATTTTGATCTCCTACTTGGTGATGTCAACCATGCATCCTCCTCCTTCCAATGCACATGTCCTAGCATGATTCACAAACAGCTAGAACCATCAAGTATAAAGAGTATGTGTGTGTGTGTTTTCTTAGAAAGTGTAAAACAAAGCAAAAGTATCAAAATGTGAAGTTTGGGTGAACAATTCTCAAACCGAGGTGGGTTTCCTCCCACAAGCGCTAAGTTTCATGCCTTCATCTAGGCTTCTTGGAGATTCTTCAATTTTTTCATCCATTTGGCATCCTCATGTGCCCATTCTTGCAATGGATACATCTCTCATTTGCACTCAATCTATGTCCCTCATCCCTTTGATCACCAAGCTGTCATTAAATCCTTCATCTTGGTCTCCTCTTCTCTAATGATCAATAGGACTCTTGAAGTGACCATATCCAATATCCTCATCTCAAACTCGTTAGTTCGAGGACTTGTATATGTTGATCTTTATCTTCATATCCATGAAAGAGACTGTAATTATGTTGCTGCGAACATATATGCTGGCATCAACTGTAGATAAGAACAGTCTCCCCAAGATGATGGGGAACTTTCTATCATCTGGCTCCATGTCAAGAACAATGAAATCAACTGGGAACACGACTCCTATTTCCTTTTCAATCATCACCAAGACATTATCCACTCATCCTCTAGGCACTTTGATGGAGCGATCTGCCAATTGGAGAGTGCAATGTGTCAGTTTCAACTTGCCTAGACCCAGCTCAACATAGACACTATATGACATCAAATTCACACTAGATCCCAAATCAAGTAGGGATTGGCCTATGTGATGTCCCCCAATGTATCTAGGTATGATTGGGGTCCTGGGTCTTTCCTCTTCACGGGGAGTGAGTGTTGGAGAATGGAGCTCACTTGTTCAGTCAACTTCACTTTCTTTGGTATCCTCCCGATTGACCTTCTCCTCATAGAGCATAGGTTCTTGAGGAACTTGGCATATGATGGGATTTTCTTGATATAATCCAAGAGTAGAATGTTCACCTTCACTTGGCCCAACACCCCAAGAATATTCACATTATGCTTTTGCCTCCTCTTCATTTCTGGTGGCTCATCTAGTGCTTCAATGAATGGAGGATCATTGGCTTTTGCCTTGCTTGCATCAATGTGAGGTGCAATACTAGGGATGGTGGGACTTGCAAATGGAGTATGAGGTGGAGCACAAGGTATCCCAAAACTTAAGATGATGTATCACTGAATCATCTTTGACAATTTCAATCACAGTATCACCACTTGGCTGCCTTTACTTTGCTTTTTCAACCTTTCCTTAATTTGTGGGATTCTCAAGAGATTTCCCACTCCTTAGAACTGTCACAATACTTCCTTGCTCATGGTGGAGAGGGGGTTCTAGTTGTGGCTGTGGAGGAGGTGGAGGTGACACTTGATGTTGGAATTAAGGCAGAGAGGAGAATTGAGGTTGGAAGGTGAATTGTTGGAATAATGGTGGTGATGGCAGGGGAGGTGGAGTATAAGGCTTGGGATCACCTTGGAAATGGTAGATGGACTGCACTTGCATGCGAGGTGGACTATAGAAAAATTGAGAAGAGGGCATTGGTCCACTTGCTTCATGGTAGCTCATGATGGGTTTTGAAGACAACTTTTCTTCTTGGAGAGAAATTATGGAAGATAGCTTCACTATTCTCTCTTCTAGCCTTGCAACATCTTTTTGAACATCATAAAATATTTTTTATCTAGATAGAACCTCTTCCTCAAACCTTGAGCTATATTTTGAACTTTGTGTTTTTTATCTAGATAGAACCTCTTCCTCAAACCTTGAGCTATATTTTGAACTTTGTGTCTCTTGGTAGTTATAGGAGTGAGGTGTCTTCTTTTCCTCACCATAGAACTCAATAGAATTGACTGGGTGGCAAAGAACATTTGTCACCTGGTTCTTCACGAAGCTCACCATGTCACCAAGAATCTTAATCACTTGTGGGCTTGAATCATTATGAGTAGGAGGTGTCACATCAAAGGCATATCCTCCGTCATTCATCATACTAGAAGCTCACATTCTTGATCCTTCAGCCAGCTGCTCAAACAAAGGCCATATCTCCTCAGGTGGCCTAGCCATGAAAACTCCCCCACAAGAAGAGTCTATTGTATCTTGGTCCTTTAGAGATAAACCAGAGTAGAATGATTAAACTAGATGCCACAAAGGGACCTTATGGTGCAAACACTCTCTCAAAATCTTCTTAAATCTCTCCCATGCATTATGGAACTGCTCATTGCCCATTTGACCAAAACTTGTCAAGGCACACCACATTTGTGTTAACCTTGCTATAGAGTAGAATTTCCTTATGAAGGCATTCTTCATTGCTTCCCAACTTATGATGTCCATTCTGGAGTCATACCAATCTTTGGCTCTATCGTTAAGGGAGAATGAGAACAAGGTCAACCAGATTGTATCATCACTAGTCGTCAACATCCTGAAGGTGGAGCATACTTCAATAAAGGAGTCTAAGTGCTTGTAGGGGTTCTCACTCTTTGAGTCATAGAAGATGAGTAGGAGCCCAAGAAGACCTATAGGGATAGAGAATTGCTCCCCTGGCATTTGATCAACCCTGCTGCAGTTGGAAATTTATAGTTTCTAGGCATGAAGTAGTCTTGAAGTGGTTTATAAGGTGCATTTTGGACTTTCATCTTGTCTTCCCCTGAATGGCTTGTCACATGCACAAATCACAACAAGAAAAAATAGGGCAAGTTAACAAATTAATATGCATAAATAATGTAAAGAATAAAGAATAAATAATATCAATGATGAGGGTAGTAGGAAAAGTCAAAACAAAACTAACTATCTAGGTCGAGTGCCTTTCTCCCCGGCAATGATGCCAGAAAGTTTGGTGTGCCCCCACCAATGGCGTTACACACCACTCAATTGAGACTTGAATGGATGCAATTTCACATACGGGAACACACAAGTGGATTAAACTTTTGAATTTATAATGACCTACACTTAATACATTCACACAAACTAAAACACTACACCCGCAAGCGCATGGGGTCGTGTCATAGTATAGGAGGGCGGCAAGTATAGGGTCGATCCACAGGGAGAAAAGGGGGCACTAGAGCTAGGTTAGCTTTTGCTAGGTTCCTATTGTAGAGTCTAGGATTAAGGGTTTAAAGGTGATTTGATTGTTAAACTAAGTTGAGAAAGAAAGAAATACAAGAAAGAACAAAACCTAAGTTAATCCTAGACAATTAATTCTACTAAGAAGGAAAAGACAAGGCAAGGTATGAAAAGGCAAGAAGAGAACAATCTACACTAATGCAAGCAAGATGAGGCAAAAGAGCAATTAAAGACCTAAGATAGCAAGAACAAAGCAAGAATAGAAGAAGAATCTATCTAAGCAAGAAAAGAGCTAATTAAGCTAACACTAGCTAAGCAAGATGGAAACTAGGGGTTCAAAGCAATTAAGGGAGATGCGGGCTATTTAGGGGATGCACAGGGAGATGTGGGCTGTTTAGGGGATGCACTTATCAAATAAGTTGGGGGTGACATATGAACATTATAATTCCATTTAGATTATCAAACCAAACAACAAGTTAGAGTTTAATGAATTATCCTAGGCTACTAACTGGCCATGGATATGCTAGGTTGTGTATAGGGGTACTAGTCCCTAACACTCCCTACTACCCTTGTGAGGCTCAATTGGGTAAGGGACTAGGTGTAATCCAATTAGAGTCTAATCAAGCCTAGGTTTCTAGGTTAGATGATCTTAGGATGATTAGGGGCTGAGACTAGTAATGGGAGTGGAAGTAATGTTTTAGGCTTCCCATCACTCACATTCTAACCTTGAGAAAGCTCCATACTAAACACACCAACTTCACCTAAACTAGCTACTTAGATCTCTCAACAAGGGTTAGGAAGATTGATTATGATGTAGGACGATGGGTATCTATCTAGGGATACAAGAATTGGACCTAGGAGCAAATCCCAAAATTCACACATATAATCAATTTCCCTAAATTCCCAATTGATTTCAAGCACAAACCAACAAGCAATTCATGGAGAATGAGATAGAAATAGAACATAATCATTAGCAAATGAATTACAAAGTTTATATATCATTTCCCCCAGCATGGTATCAAAGTAACATAATTTCCCCCAAACAGCCCACCAAAGGGGCCTAGCTACTCATAACAATGCAAAGTATAAAAAGAAGGGAGAAAGAGGTAGAAGAAGCCATGGAGCTCGGTGTAGATGAAGAAATCATCCACTTCAGCTACTGTAGGGAGTCCTCCTCTCTCCTCCAAGGTGCAATGGCATGGGATGATGGTGGAAATGGGTGGAAATGAGGAAATGGTGCTGGAAATGGTGAAATGGAGTGAAATAGAGGTGGAAATGGAGTGGAATGGCTAAGGGGTGAAAATGGGGAGATAAGAGGTGGTGGAAGGTAGCTAGGGTGGCCAACCCCGAGCTCCAACCACCACCTAGGTATATATAGGTGGGGAGGAAGCACTAGGTCAAGTAGGGGTAGTATGGGAAAAATAGTGCAAAAGTAGCCAGGTTTTGTAGGTAGCATGACCATGGTGGTCACCACGGCCGTGGTGGGGAGGGGTGGGGACAGTCGTGGTGGATGGGAACCACCGTAGTGAAAAATGGTGAAAAATCATAGGGAATAGGTCACTTTTGTATTGAAAATGGTACGGTCGTGGTGGTCACCATGACCCTAGTGGGGTAAGGGTAGCACGGCTGTGGTGGGTACCACAAACTTGGTGGCTCAAATTCAACTTCCCATTCTCAGCTCCACGACCGTTCTCTCTGTAGGTACCATGGCCGTGTTGAGCAGCACGACCGTTTTGGATTCAATGCACTAGGGTCGTTCTGTGGTCCACGACCGTGGGAATTTTTTCACAAATTGAGTTCTGAACCTATTGATTTTGTAAGTGTCCTAGCACAACCGTTCTGTGGAACCACGACTGTGCGGGTCTCTAGATCAACACTTTGACTTGATTCTTTGGATTTTCTTGGACATTTTTGTTTTAATGGATCTTTGGCAACTAGGGGTAGGTTGAGGCAGCATTGAACTTCACTTTGGGTCTCTCCAAGGGTAAAGAAACCCTAGGATCACTCCTCTCTCTCTTCCATCAAGCATGACCAAAATGCCTGAAAAACATGCAAATATGTCCATAAGTGCATTTAACACAAATATGAAGGAAATAACATGTAATCTAATAGGTATATATGTGATTGAAATTCACTATGACACAAGATGAAGCCCTAAAATAGGGCTGAATTAGCATTCAAGGAAGAATAGATAGAGTAGCTTGATACTGGTAAACTAAGGTATCCAAATACTAGGCCAGGGTATCCAAATAACCAGACTTCCCAGAGCTATTCATGCATCACCTCTTAACTACCACACTTATAACTCTACTTTCTATCCTAATGGTCCCTGAAAACTCAACCTAAGCTCTAATACCAAGTTGTTACACCCACATCCCATGATTACCACTAATCATGAGATTAGGGCATAAGTTTGGGGATTATACTTACTTTTTCTTTGATTTCAAACTTTTTGTTTCCTCTTATTCAATCATGTAAACAAACTTTACAAGGGAAGTTAAGACTTGATTACTCTAATATGATGCCAAGAATAAATATACATATCAAAACATTCATTCTGTTTCCCAAAATTTAGTGTACGTGTGACATGATAATCAAATACATTTTCTCCTATTAAGCAAACAAATATACACATCATCATTTACAATTCTCTCACTTCTATAGTAGGATCTAGAGTGACAGAGACCAACTGAACTTAACTAATCTAATAATTAACTTCTGTGGCAGCTCTACTCTGATGCATTGACATCTTCAATCCACAAGTTATTCCTAAAAATTGTGAGTAGAGGGGTGAACCTACTCGCTCAGTGACTGAGTACTTCATAGAAACAATTTAAAGCACTTATATAATTATAGATATATTGTTTAGCAACTGATATCAATTATAACATCAGTAAGCTTTAAAGAGACTAATATATATAAGAGTGAATCAATATATGAACATGATTGATTGATCATAAAGAGAACTAATAATTCAAAAACATACAAAGAATAATTGAATACTGCACACACTTATTTAACCTCTCATTCATCTTATTATTCCCTAAACCCAGATGAGGTGTACCACAACATATGAAAGAATCACAACAAGCTACAATCTCACTATACAAGGCTTAGAAGCATGCCTGGGTTCCTAAGCCTGTCTCTCGAGTAAGACCTCATCTGCAACAGGCTTCGACACGTTTGTCTCTTGGAGGCTAATGGGAGCGGTCGGATATCTCAAACTCCACCTCTCAACCTGGGTACTCAGGTGGTGAGTCAAAGCCCTCAGGCTTGTTGTGCATCAGTGGACCCACTGACCATTGATCACTACAACATGTAACATAGGAACCACCTGCATCCCCAGTTGGTGTTGGGTACAACACAACTATAAGGAGTCTGCCCTACTGGTCAAGACCCCCACTCCCTACTAGTGCGCTCCAGATTACCTCGATCAGGACTACCTCTAGTTGGGAAACTGTTTCCTCCCCACATTGAGGCCTCATCCCATGAGGATTGTACAGTGTTCATGGCATCTAAATATCTTTTCCCTGTTGTTGTTCTTGTTACTACTGCTATGAGCGAGTAATCTTCTTGCTAGGGTGTAGGAAGTAGCCCCACTACCCGATTAGGCTCTTGTATATGCATCTATTATTTATAAGGACCCATATGTTTAGTATCAATAATTTCATACTTTTATGCTTATCTTATCAGCAGATTTACATGTTTGTCACGGTCTTGAATGTAGAGAACTTTATACCAAGACCTAATATATTTATTGATTCTAGTTAAGCCCTTGATGAGGACTACATATAGGTGTTTTCTGAGGCAATTGATGTATGGTCTCTAGGTAACACAATGGTGATCTTATAGGAATATATGTACGGGTTTTAATCCTAATGCCAAAAGGGGGATTTTCCTGGCCTCAACACATATGTGTGCATGCTTAATAAGATGTAGTGAGAGAGTTAATGATTGGTAGCGGTGGTGAAACCTATACCACCCTAGTGTTCCCATACACTGATTTATCAACCCTTAATCTAGCCTTTTTGTTATTTAAAACCTTAGTTAGTTCACTAATCCAAATCTTGTTTTAAATATTAGTTCTTGTGTGGTCACACTGATCAGATTACTTCTTAAAAACATTGTCCTTAGGGTTCGATCCTAACTGTACTACAATAAAATATGTATGTTGTGGGTAGTGATTATTGTACTTAGTCTAGGTGAACTCTAGGGATTCACCCCTAGTGAAGTTTCTGATGCAATATAATGCATGTTAGTATACTAAAAGTTTTTGTTAGTATAGTGAAGTAAGTAATGCATTTTGAACTGAAATTGCCAAAACATTGTTGTATTGATGGTATACATATCAGTATATCAATATTTGTGAGCCTATTGGTATAAGCATCTATTTCCAAATCTGATGGAAGGGATAGTGGTATTTTGAATGAAATATCATCGGTATTACTAATATCCCATCCCTTGCCTACATGATACACGAGTCCTAAAAAGATAACAACCAATGATTTTCAATGTGTATTTTATTGACCTATACTATTAAACAATGCTTACAATTTTATTCAATTATGCAGTCAATTTGAACATAAAATATATCAAAGCAAAATGAGATGCCCCTCACTTTTTGGCAAGAAGTCAACTTTTTTCATGTGTGTGGGGGTGGACTACATGAGTCCATTCCTTTTTTCTTAGGGTCCCTCATATATCCTTGTGGTAGTTGACTACATATCCAAGTGGGATGAGGTCATCCCCACAATCTCCATTAATTCAAAACCACTTGTCAAGCTATTCAAAGAGATCATTTTTTTTAGGTTGGAATTCCAAGCATAGTCATATCTGATGGAGGTTATTGCTTCTTAGAGCATAATTTCAAATACATATTAAAGAAGTATGACAATCACCATCGAGTGACGAGTGGGAATGTGGAAGTTTCTAGGAAACTCAAGGATATCTTGGAAAATGCTATCAACCATACCAAGAGGGTGTTGAAGCTCAATGATGCTCTCTACGCCGCTAGAACAATGTTCAAGATGCCCTTGGGTACCACTCAATTTAGATTTATAGACAAAACATATTGTCATATTTCTATTGACATGGGCAAAAGGCTTGATTGGCAATCACGATACTCAATCTTAATTTATATACATTGGGTGAGAAATAATACCTTCGACTTCAAGAACTAGAAGAATTCAGATTGACCGCATAAAAATGCATGTATCTATACAAAATGTAAAATGTGTCACATGATGGTGAAAAACACTAGAGGGGGGTTGAATAGGGTTTTATGATAATTTTAAAAATTATTTAAGCAAACAACCACAAAAAGATTGGAGAAGGAGACACATGCGTTTAGAGTGGTTCCACCCTTAGCAAATACTAAGGGAGTCAGTCCACTACCCAATTGTTTCCAATTGGGATTTTGAAAGCAATTGTATTTTATTACCTTGCAAGGATGTTACATAAGACACAAATACCTTCACAACCCTTTGGACAACCTTCACCCTGAAGTCATCTCACCAACCTTAAATCAGCCTTCACTTGAAGTAACGTCAAGATCCCCCTTGAAGTAGCCTTCCTCCTTAAAGTAGCTTCCCATTGAGACCTTCTAGAAGTAGTCTAAAGTCACGTCGAGCTGCCTTCTCCACCTGAAGAAGATCCAACAACCTCCTTTTCGCAGCCTCCAACCTAGGAGTAGCAAAGGAGAACAAAATACAATAAAGGGAATAAGATTGGAAGAAAGAAACAATGTTACCAATTAAGTACAACGCTTTGATCCTATATCAAGCGTATTGATCTCCTATCCACTGTGGTTAAACATGGTAGTGTGGTGTCTAGGAGATACTAAGCTATAGGACACTAATGTAGAATAGGTTGCAAGTGAAGCTCAGCTTGTTGCTCACAAGGAATGAATCTCAAGTGTAATTGTATGCACAAGTGATGCCTTGGGTGTCCTATAGCTTGTCCTATTTATAGGAGTGGTTTGCTAATGCTTGGGGACGTTCTAGACACCTTCTAGGATGTTCTTAGTTCTCAACTAGTCATTATGTGTCCACTAATTGTATTGCAACGAATATTTGTTTAATGCTGAAAAGAGCAATCCAGAATGTAGCTCGGTCGAACTCTTTGTCAGCCGAGTTGATCTTGGTCGAACTTTTCTTCCACTAAGTGGGAGACTGATGTTAGTGTATTTGCAATGTTCAACTCAACTCCCAACCACTTTTTCCCACCAAATCTAACGACTATAGAACCTACTTGAGACTCAGTCTCAGTTAAAATTAAGTTCGACCGAATATGTGCTTGTGTAGGCTTTGATGGAGCTTCCACTTATGTGGAATTGCGTGCACCACTAAAAATCCTAAAGATGGTAAATTTTTAAGTTTAGCCTTGCTTATACTAGATCGAGAACTCCACCCACGTATGCTAAGATACATGGAAGTCTTATCGTAGTATAGTTAAGGGCCGAATCCACGGGACAACGGTCTTGTCGAGAGCAACAAGATGGAAAATGTTGGAATTTCACTTAATCTCTTAATAGTAGGTACTTAGATCAAAAAGGTTGGTTTGGTTGTTTTTAAACTAAGAGAAAGTAAAGTAAAGCAAAGAAGTAAATTTACGGAAGTCAACAATGATAGAAAGACACTAGGATGTGATCGGTTTTCACCGCCACTACACATGGATCAAAACATGCAATATAAAACATAACCTGCAACAAGAGTATAAACAGTTAGTATCTTTGTAGATTTAGTTTCCTTTCAGAGAACTAACTACAAGAAGTGCGGGAATGTTGCAATTCCAACCATCCCCGAACGAATGGTCACCTACTTTGCATCATTCCCTTTGCAAAGTGTGTTCCTCGACTTTATCAAGGTTGTACTTTCATACGTCAACTGATTCCATTTCATAGTATGAAAGTACAACGATGGAAGTGAGTTTACTCCACTTCTTGAACAACACTCCTAGATATCGAAACATATGCATGGTGGATACATGCATCAAGAACCAACATTCAATCGAGATTCGAATCTAATAGTACAAACATAGACAATTCATACTAAAAGATAAAAGATAACACGAGTTGGTGATCAAGCAACAAGCATTCATTAAACGATTGATGTTGAACTGAAAAGAAAGAACTCTATATTGCAAACTATGGATTACATTACATGAAATGAAAACATGGGTAGCGGGGCTACTCCCCGCACCCTAGTGAAAGAGACTACTCGCTCATGGCTAGGACAAAGAAGGAGGTGAGAAGAGAGAGAGAGAGAGTGTGTGTGTGTATCATCCCCACAAAGGAGAGAGGAAAGTCAACCCCTTGGAGAGAGGGAGAGAGTGACGATATTCAATCTTCACAGGTTGCTTGATGATGATGTCTCCTCTTCCCACCTTCTTTGGCAAAGAGAGAGAAAGCAACTTCAGGATGGAATGTAGATCTCAGACCGGCAGCCTTTGGGAGGCATAGGAAGATCAAGAAATATATCTCTAATCAATAATGAGGGATGTTAAGCCCATATTGATATAGAGAGTCCATTTTAGATCAAGATAATTCAATAATCCTAAGGTCATAGCTAGTTTTTAAAGTTTGATTTGATCAAGATTTATCATAAAGTTTACAAAGTTTTGTGAGCTCCTCCTTAATCTTATAATCGAGATAATTTAAGAATTCTAAGGTCATAATAAGCATTAAAGTTTGAGTTAAACTTTTATGAGAGCTTTGCACTGAAATCTTGTTTACAATATGATGAACGCGTTTCAGGTCAATATACTAAGATTGAGTGAAAAGAAATGATTTACAATTAAGCATTTTGTCAAGCTTATTTTAGGTCAACCTTGACTTTGACCTTGGTGCCCCTCGGTCAAATTCTTTTTCGATCGAGAAGCATTTCTATAGACTTCTAGTTTAAGCATTCACAGTAATCCACTTGATTGAATATATAGTCTTTATTTAATAGGTGGATACCAATTTGAAAGAGTTTGTATCAATTTGAAAGATTATAGCTTAGGATCAAGTTTGTGTAGAACTTAATTCGTGTGAGCAATATTTGATTTTGAAATGGTGTCTTTCTCTTGATTTTCTTAGAATAGTCTTTAGATAGAATATTGAAATAATTTTATTCTAAGAAAGGCCTCTTATTTCACTAATTTTCCCATTTAAATTTTTCTCAATTATGATCATCAAGTATGTCTTTTCTTCATATAAAGAAAATTTCTTTTTAAGAGAGTCTTATTTGAAAGAAATATAGCTTTGAAATTCCTATATAATTTAAATACGTATGTAAAGTTTTATTTCTCAAAATTGCAAGTAGAGTATTTGATTTACAATCTTAGAGCAAAATAACATCATCTCTATTTGCAAAACTATGAGCCATGACAATATCTTTCTTAATCAATAGAAACTAGTCCATAAGTTTCATTTATGAAGTTTTATCAAGGCAACATGGTTCATAATTTTCAGATTGGCCAAGAAATACTTTTAGGCAAACTATGTATAAGATCATAGCAATTGAAAATGAACTTGCAATGTATGCTATATTTGTATTGAAGCATGTCCATTTGCAGTAAGATTATAGATTTCCAATCAACATCATTAATCTATGTAAGCAATATTATTTGCATCGATTTTGGGTAAGAACATCATTTACATTATCTCACAATTTTATTGAGTTGTGATGCAAGACTTATCAATATGTTTTGATTTGACAAATTTGTCTCAACGTTCTTTTCTTCAAAAGGTTTCCTTTAATCCCACTAATCATTTTAGTTTGGTATATTGATAGCAAACTGAATTATTTAAGCAAGTTCAGCAGGACTTTATTCGGTCGAACTTTTCTTCGATCGAATACATCTCGGTCGACGATTTTCTCGAACGAGTTTCCTATTGTTTTTACAAGTTTTATCAGGTTGAATCAATCTCGGATTTTCTCCACTATTTCTCGATCGGGTATTTGATCGGTCGAACTCTACTTCGACCGAATAAGTTACTATTTTTCCAGTAATTTCAGGTTCTATACAGAGCCTTTGTTAGTCAAATAGTTTCTCGACCGACTTACTTTTGGTCGAATTGTTTATCGACCAAGCGTATCTCTGTAAGTTCATTCAGAAATATGCTTATTCAAGTTATGGATTACTTTGATCAATCATTATGTTAAGTTGAGATAAGACATAAAGATAGTCAAATTAGAGTCTTTGGTCATATCTCAACTTAATTTTATTCATTTAGTTTGGGGGTTTTGGAACCCATACCAACTCAACATTCTTTTTCCTGTAAGGACATGAGAAGGAATAATGACCAAGCCTTAAGCAATAGTTAAAACAGATTGAATCAATCTCATTTCTCTTCTTGGATAGATTGTCTTTAGGCACATACATAACTTTCTTCTTGAGCACTTGTTTCCTCTCTCTAGGTTTTTGATAGGATTTTTCTTTGGGCTTATAACCTAGTCCTCTTGTTCCAATCTGACCAGAAGAATCTTTTAAGATCTTATCAAGAATACCATTATTTTTCAAGCTACTAATTTCCTTTTGTAACTTAGCAATTTCATCCATTTTCCTTTTAATATCTAAGTTTGCGTGATCTAGATTAGACAACAAACTATCTCTTTCTTTCATAATATCATCATAATCTAAATGAGTACACAAAATAGGTTGAGTTTGAAGATCATTCAATTTTGCAAGCAATTCAACCTTTTCTTGAGAAAGAAAATCATAGTTTGTTTCTAGAGTAAGCAAATTCATATTGCAATCATTGAGAGATGATTTCAAAGTAGAATTTTTAGAAATAATACTTTCCTTTTCAAAAGCAAGATCATTTAATTGAGCATACAAATCCTCATTAGTTTTAGTAACTCTTTTTAGTTTCTTTTTACAATCAATATATTTATCATGTAATTCCTCAATGCTAGAATTAACTTTTCTTTAGATAGATCAAAAAGACTTATCTCATCTTCTTCATCATTTGTTGTAGCAATAAGGCAACATACCTTTTTGTGATGAGTGCTAGCTTTATAGAATTTTTCTTTCTTCATTCTCTTTGGACAACTAAGTGTTGTGTGCCCTATTTCTTCACATTCGAAGCACCACATATTGCTTGTTGAAGGCTGACTCATGTTTCTCCTTTCTTTGTAAAGGTTATAGAGAACACCACCCTCCATCTTCAAGACTCTATTAGAGATCCTTGAAGCCTGCTCTGATACTAATTGAAAAACACTAGAGGTGAGATGAATAGGGTTTTATGATCATTTTAAAAATTATTTAAGCAAACAACCACAAAAAGATTGGAGAAGGAGACACAGGCATTTAGAGTGGTTCCACGCTTAGCAAATACTAAGGGAGTCAGTCCACTACGCAATTGTTTCCAATTGGGATTTTGAAAGCAATTGTATTTTATTACCTCGCAAGGATGTTACATAATACACAACTACCTTCACAACCCTTTGGACAACCTTCACCCCAAAGTCATCTCACCAACCTTGAAGTAGCCTTCACTTGAAGTAACTTCAAGCTCCCTCTTGAAGTAGCCTTCCTCCTTGAAGTAGCTTCCCATTGAGACCTTCTAGAAGTAGTCCAAAGTCATGTCGAGCTACCTTCTCCACCTGAAGAAGCTCCAACAACCTCCTTTCTACAACCTCCAACCTAGGAGTAGAAAAGGAGAACAAAATACAATAAAGGGAACAAGATTGGAAGAAAGAAACAATGTTACCAATTAAGTGCAACGCTTTGATCCTATATCAAACATATTGATCTCCTACCCATTGTGGATAAACATGGTAGTGTGGTGGCTAGGAGATACTAAGCTATAGGACACTAATGTAGAACATGTTGCAAGTGAAGCTCAGCTTGTTGCTCACAAGGAATGAATCCCAAGTGTAATTGTATGCACAAGTGATGCCTTGGGTGTCCTATAGCTTGTCCTATTTATAGGAGTGGTTTTCTAATGCTTGGGGACGTTCTAGACACCTTCTAGGATGTTCTTAGTGCTCAACTAGCCGTTATGTGTCCACTATTTGTATTGCAACGACTATTTGTTTAATGCTGAAAAGAGCAGTCCAGAATGTAGCTCGGTCAAACTCTTTTTTGACCGAGTTGATCTCGGTTGAACTTTTATTCGACCGAGTGGGAGAATGAGGTTAGTAGATTTTCAACGTTCAACTCAACTCCCAACCACTTTTTCCCACCAAGTCTAACGACTATAGAACCTGCTCGAGACTCAGTCTCGGTCGAAATTAAGTTCAACCAAATATGTGCTTGTGTAGGCTTATATGCAGGAAATTCATCAATGTTCGTGCATTAGACTTAAGAGTTTCTCCGTCGAGAAAATATTCGACTGAGAGTATCTCAGTCGAGAAGTGTTTCGACCGAGACATACTCTGTTTCAATACTTTAAATCGTATGCTAAGTGTAAGAATGAATGTTCAATTGTGATGCTCACTTAGGGGATGACCTATCTAAGTGTTGTGAGTGGATAGGAAGATCTAAATGCTTGATTTATATGATATCTAAGTACTTGTACATTATATACTTGTACAAGTTTTTACATTTGATTACAATCATGAAAATAAAGCAATTTTAGCAAATTGAGCTTCCAAGTCTTTGCTATCCACCACATTATATGCTTGTCCCTGAAACACTTAAATAGCAGATTAAAACCAAAAGAAAGAAATGTTTATCATCATCAAAAAAAGGGATTATAATAATGTCCAATTTAGCCAACAGATGGCCACCTGAAGAGGAAGAATATTCAAGTCGGAGATTAAGTCCTTCTTTATAGTTCATGACTCTAACTATTTCTAGGAAAACTTCACTCACACTAGCACGATCCATATCTTATGAAGCATGTCTATCCCCATGACACTTTCATTTTATGGGATAAGTATAAAGGAAACATTGTGATGAATGGACAACGTCTAAAGTGCTACTACATTGTGGATGATTTGACAGGCAAGGAAGTCAGCCACTTCCCCTAGCCGATCTGAGAGCAAACATATTTACAAACATCGAGCTGATGAAATAAAACAAAGTGCTTGTCGAGAGGTAACTCAGTGGTTATTGCCTTTTAGTTTCTACTTTTTGCATTTTAGTTTGTTCATCCATCCAATTTCCCATTGCATTTGCATCATATTGCATTCTCCATAGTCAATTTTGCATTGTGGAGAGAATCCTCACATGATTGGCTCTTTGGGCATAAATATCAACACGTATATCCTTCAACTTTGACAAATATATTGTTGGAATATGATGTTGGTCTTGAAGACTTGATAAAATGAAATTTTGGTTATTGAGGGTACCTAAGAACAATAATGAGATGTAAGCAAGCATAATTTGGTTCTTCTGACCCAATATATTGATTACTAGCATATTAATGCATGTATGCCCCTTTTCTGTCAAGATGTGACTATGATGTGATCTTGTCCCCCCCACATAAATATATATAGACACATACACTCACATGAACCCCTACTGACCTCACCGCACACCCAGAGCACAAGGATCACCGTCTCTCTTTTCTACTCCCACACTTCCCCCTCTTTCGTGCTGATCGACATGTGTCATGTTTCTCCCCTTCTAATTTTTTGTACGTGGGATGTCTAGACCGTTGGTTCACGGTAAGTAGTTGACTGGATACTGTGATCCACATCCCCATTTTTTATTTCTTGAAGAGTCCTTGATCTATAGTTGTATTGTGTTTATGATCCTAACTCTTTAAAAAATAGGC
Organism: Alisma plantago-aquatica; assembly: GCA_963693085.1. NCBI lineage: Eukaryota > Viridiplantae > Streptophyta > Magnoliopsida > Alismatales > Alismataceae > Alisma > Alisma plantago-aquatica. The sequence goes on from OY856409.1 coordinate 331,147,300, forward strand.
TATGTGTACTATATCTTCTTGACAATGATTAAAGTGACGTAGTGTATGTTTACATACTTATGTCTAAAACAAATGGCTACTTACTTGCATGAGATACCATGTTCCCTAAAAAATAGTGTTTTGATTATCTATAAATAGATTGCTTATTCTTTCTTTTGATAACTACATTTGTAATGTACTCCTTTTTTTTACTATGGAGAATGCAATATGATGCAAATGCAAAGGGAAATTAGATGGATGAACAAACTAAAATGCAAAATGTAGAAACTAAAAAGCAATAACCACCAAGTTACCTCTCGAAAAGTGATTTGTTTTATTTCATCATCTCGATGTTTGTAAATATGTTTGCTCTCGAATTGGCTAGGGGAAGTGGGCTGACTTCCTTGCCTATCAAATCATCCACAATGTAGTATCACTTCAGACGTTGTCCATTCATCACAATGTTTCCTTTCTACTTATCCCAAAAAATGAAAGTGTCATGGGGATAGACATGCTTCACAAGATATGGATCGTGCCAGTGTGAGTAAAGCTTTCCTAGAAATAGTTAGAGTCATGAACTGTAAAGGACTTAATCTTCGACTTGAATGTTCTTCCTCTTCAGGTGACCATCATGCGACACATTTTACATTATGTATAGATACAAGCATTTTCAATGCAGCCAATATGAATTCTTCTAGTTCTTGAAGTCAAAGGTATTATTTCTCGCCCAATGTATATAAATTAAGATTGAGTATCGTGATTGTCAATTAAGTCTTGGGCACATGTCAATAGAAATATGACAATATATATTGTCTATAAATCTAAATTGAGTGGTGCCTAAGGGCATCTTGAACATTGTTTTATTGGTTTAGAGAGCATCATTGAGCTTCAACACCCTCTTGGTATGGTTGATAGCATTTTCCAAGATAGCCTTGAGTTTCCTAGAAACTTCTACATTCCCACTCATCACTCAATGATGATTTTTGTACTTCTTCAATATGTATATGAAATTGTGCTCTATGAAGTAATAACCTCCATCAGATATGACTATACTTGGAATTCCAACCTCAAAAAAATGATCTCTTTGAATAGCTTGACAAGTGGTTTTGAATTAATGGAGATTGTGGGGATGACCGTATCCCACTTGGATATGTAGTCAACTACCACAAGGACCCCTAAGAAAAAGGGAATGGACCCATGTAGTCCACCCCCACATACATGAAAAAAGTTGACTTCTTTCCAAGAAGTGAGGGCATCTCATTTTGCTTTGATATATTTTATGTTCAAACTGATCGCATAATTGAATGAAATTGTAAGCATTGTTTGATAGTGTAGGTCAATAAAACAAGCATTGAAAAACTTTGGTTGTTGTCTTTTTAGGACTCGTGTATCATGTAGGCAAGGGATGGGTTATCAGATATTTCATTCAAAATACCACTATCGCTTCCATCAGTTTTGGAAATAGATGCTTATACCAATAGGCTCACAAATATTGATATACTGACATGTATGCCACCAATACAACAATGTTTTGGCAATTCCAATTCAAAATGCATTACTTACTTCACTATACCAACCAAAAATTTTAGTATACTAGCATGTGTTATATTGCATCAGAAACTTTACTAGGGGTGAAATCCCTAGAGTTCACCTAGACTAAGTACGATCACCACCCACAATAGACATATTTTATTGTAGTACAGTTAGGATCGAACCCTAAGGACAATGTTTTTAAGAAGTAATCTGATCAGTGTAACCACACAAGAACTGATATTTAACATAAGATTTGGATCAGTGAATTAACTAAGGTTTTAAATAACAAAAAGGCTAGATTAAGGGTTGATAAATCAGTGGATGGGAACACTAGGGTGGTATAGGTTTCACCACCGCTACCAATCATTCATTCTATCACTACATCTTATTAAGAATGCACACATATGTGTTGAGGCCAGGAAAATCCCCCTTTTGGCATTAGTATTAAAACCCATACATATATTCCTATAAGATCACCATAGTGTTACCTAGAGATCAGACATCAATTACCTTAGAAAACACCTGTTTGAAGTCCTCATCAAGGGTTTAACTAGAATCAATAAATATCTTAGGTCTTGGGTATAAAGTTCTCTACATTCAAGACTGTGACAAACATGTAAACCTACTGATAAGACAAGCATACAAGTATCAAATTATTGATCCTAAACATATGGGTCCATATAAATAATAGATGCATATACAAGAGACAAATCAGGTAATGGGGCTACTTCATGCACCCTAGCAAGAAGACTACTCGCTCATAGAAGCAGTAACAAGAACAACACATTCATCAAATAACCCCAAACTTAAATGTGCTCGTCCCCAAGTAACACAAAATTAGAAATTGTCGCCAAACAAACACTTTAAACCCATGTGATTGCCTCACCTTTACATCATGATCATTTCCCTACCACCTGATATGGCCAAGTAGTTGACCAAACCTGAGCGTGTGTTTAAAAATTACAGGCACAATCCCAAAGGTGAATCAAACTTTTATATTTATAATCTGAGACCTTCAAGGACCCCCACAACTCAATATAGGGCTGAAGTAGATATACGGGGTTGAACACAGGGACTTTAGGTGGGACGCTTAAAATATCACTCTTACGCCAGTTAAGCCAAATTGTTACTTGATATACATAGATAACTAGAACTAGTCTAGGAAATCGATACAAAATAAAACAAAACAAAGTAAAGAAAATAGAGTCCATCAAATCCTACTAATCAGGAGAAGGAGTTCCTGGTTATGTAACCACAAGTTGGGCAGTCTATGAACTCATTCTCGGATGTAGACAACCCTCGAACACCCTAGCAAGCATCTAACCTCTCAACATAGCACATATCATGGTAACTGGTCCTATGGGGGGTTATCCCACTCTCTCTCACACGTGCCTAAAACCCCATCAAAGACCCAAAACCTCTCTCGAGGATAACAAGTTAATACCCCTGAATATCCTGGATACCTTCTCAAGCCCAAGATATTCAAAGATGTTAGGAATAGTAGAGAATCTTCTCAAAACACAGACCATGGACCCAGGTGGGCAGAGGTGAACTCAACCAGGTTTGAGTGAGATCGACCATTTTCAACCTGACATGATCAGATCTAAGGTTTAGGTCGGATCTCTTTGATAGGCATTCTTCTCTTATCCTCCATTGGACATTCTCCTCTCAAATTTTGATCCAAACTACATTCCTTTACCCATTTCTACAACTAATCTCTCAATTTAGGTAGAAATAGAGGTACAAGCGAGTTAACAATCAACCAAACCAACAATCATGACCAAAAGAGGATATTGAACAAAAAACATACTTGATCTGGAATAAAACTAATTGCCTAAGTAAAATTACATAAACATGCCCAAAACAGGCTACATATCCAAGAAGGAGCTCAACTAACCATGGACAAGCATAGTTGACACTGAACAAAGATTGAATAACATCATTTGTACAAAAAAAGGAGAAAAGTAGAAGATAGAGGTTGAAGAAGAGATTTATCCCATGGAAGTGAGGTCACTCTCACTCCTTAGCCTTTGGGAAGGTTGAATCTCATCCTTAGGGTCGTCCTCCTTGATCTTCTAGACCCCTTGACCTCCTTTCTCTTAGAATTCGCCCCTAAAAACATCTTGGATGTGTGTATGGAGGTGAGGGTGACTGGGAATGACTGGAAATGGGTGGATGATGGTGGATGGAGACAAACCAAAGGGGTGGATGTAGGTTGTGCTCTTCAGCCACTTCGTGCCATGGAAATCTCCCACAAAGCTTTGGGAACTGCTAATTTTTGAAACTCCAGACCAAAACTAAAAAGTTGGAACTGCGGAACCCATGCCTAGGTAGCAGGGGATGGATATTTATAGGAATATAAGTTCTTGGTAGTCGTTGATGGTGGTGGTAGCTGAAGATCATCAACATTCATTGATGTTGGTGGTCACTGATGATGTCAGCAATCGCTGATGTTGGTGGTCACTAATGATCTCAGCTGTAGTTGAGCCTGGATCTTCAACGACCAATGGCGATGGATTTCAACGGTCAATGACTATGGATTTCAGTAGTTGCCGATGATGGATTCAGAGGTCACTGAGATATAATCCCATCAATCAATTGGAAGTGTAGAGGCTTTAGTGGTCGCCAAATTTTAGGGATCCCAGTAGTTACTGAGATCGCTAATTCTCAACGATCACTGAGTTTCTCGCCTGGCGATAGATGGTGATGCTTCTTAGGAATAAACCCACTCCAAGGGAGGGTGTAATACTATAGTTCGATGAGTCTGTGTTGATGAAACTTTTGACCAATGGAGATGGTTGCAGATGAAGGGACTGGCCATCAAAATTTGGGTCCAAAATATCAAAAGTTTATTGGGCCATCTAGTCGGTTAGTGGGACCACTGTCTCCTAAGATGCTACACATAACACGATGCTTTATGGGAAAAAAATTGGAGAATGGATGTCTTCTTGAGTTGGGTGCTTGCAAGTCCCAAAATTGGCTAGTTGAGCAACTCTATCTTTGAAAAGATATAAATTACAAAAAGATAAGAATCTAGAGTTATTTTGGGCATATTAAGGCTGTAAAGACAAAAATCATAGGTAAATACTTATCATAAATGACTAAATTTGGGTGTTATAAGTATCCCAAATTCCTAAGATCATAGAACATGTGTATCCATGTCTTTGTTTCTAATTTTGCTTCCCAAAAACACTTCCTCACCACTATTCCCAATACTAGACACATCTAAGTTTTCACGAGAGCTTAGAGTATCATGCAAAACAATAAGTATGCATATGATATGACACTATGGTGCATGAAAAGGATATCCAAATGAGACATTCATTGTGTATTTGGGTATAGAAATGGAGAGAAGGGGGTTTCAAAGGGAATATGAGAATCTCTCCTCTATTCGACTTGACATTGCTTTCATTGGTGTTAATGATACATTGTAGCATTTTTTTCTACACATTTTTTTTGGGTACACCCCTATTACATGGATAGGATCAAGGAAGAAGCAAACAAAGTAGGGAGGGGGTGTGCCACCCCAAACTTGTAGTTTGACACTTCTTATGGCTTTTACTTTCTTTTTCATGGATGTAAGGTGAGAAGATGGAAAAAGAAATGTACAAGAGGGGACATGTAAGGAGGTGAGATCACCCCTCACTAAAATTTAATGGAAAATACAAAACATCCCTCTTTTATATAAAACATTGATGAGGGGTATGTATGCATAATAATTCCATTTAAATAAGCATGAACCAAATACAACAATGTCAATAGTAGCATCAGAAGAAAAAGATGAGAAACCTAAGCTATTACATAGCTTTATAACAAGGTTTTATAGCATAAGCTTGAATAGCAACTACATGATCTAGCAATAGAAACATATGCATGATGGCAGCTCTACTCCTGTCCTGGTACTCCTTGCCCTTGATCTAATCCTTGCCCTGGTCCTGGGTGGTTGGGGGTCACCCAGCAAAAGGAGATAAAAAGTATGTGTCAAAACATGATTAAGGACAAGTATCATATGGAAAAACATAGATTCACTAAACTATGAGATTTGAAGAGTATGAGGAAAGTAAACCATTTAGATTTCTACCAAGCCAATAATAAGTAAAGTGCAAGCATGATTCATTGAGTACATCAAACTAGCATAGGGCTGAGGCACCTACCTAACCTCAACCAATAGGTGAGGGAGAGTGGTCACATTCCCAAACACCTACAATATATATATAAAATGAGGAGAGTGGTCACATTCCTCATGGGGAGAGTGGTCACATTCCCCTAGGGTGAATTTACACATGCCCTCTATGGGTGGTTTGTACTCATGTACACTACATTAGTTAATTAGTCATTTACATCATCGCCATGCTTAAATAATCAAATGGCAGATATGAGAGATTTGCAACATTGCAAGTGGGGTCCAAGACCCAAAAAACATTAAAGTACTCACAATAAGCAAGTTATGGTATAACAAGTGTATAAGCTCAATTCACAATAAGCAAACATGGTGTAGCAAGTACATAGGCTCATGCTTCATTGGGAAATAGGGTTGGATTAAAATGATGCCCAACTTAGGTGTTATAATGCACATACCTGACTTAGATCCCTAGATATGATTTTTCCACCAATCGATTAGTGCCAAGTCTCTTTAAATCCTAGGTACAAGGTTCATTATATGTATTAGATATTTGAAAGGACTTAGGTGTAAAATACCCAAATTGAACATTCTGAACAAACCATTTATTTAGGGCTTGAAAACTTGACCAAACGACTCATGACATTTTTCTAATTAAGAAAACATATTTATTTATCAAAATTGGTCTTAGGATGCATTAGTTATCATTTTTAGAATATTAATATGATTAAGATGGTGCACACAATTAATATCAAAATAAAATTGAGATTCAACAATCAAAAACTAAAAATTAGAATTCTACATGAAATACGCTTTCAGATGAGTATTTATTCATATTTTTCTGATAAAGTATCAATTTTCTACGAATTAATTGCTCTAGACCAATGAAAAGGCTAGAAAATGCCACGTAGGCTAGAATGATTGAGCGAGGGTAGGCCACGTAGGCCAGACCCGCACTGACATGGGCCAATGGTGTGTGGCCCAGTCAGCGGTCCGTGCCATGCGTGGTGTTGGTCAACCGAGCGAACAAGAAGCCGAAAAGACCAGAGTGTCCTCAAATAAAAAAAACAAGAAAAAGGAGTGCATGAGGGCAAGAATGGAAAATCACAGAGGGTCATCTTTCTCCTCTCACACAAGCCATGGCCACATGAGAGGAGCTTTGCCCATTTGGGCGTTTCCTCATTTCTAAACCAAAACACATGACCAAGTAGTCGAAACGAAGAACATGATGAGACGAACTCACCGGTGGGAATTATTGGGTTGCTTCTATCACCGAGATGCTGGGAAATGTGCTGCAAGGCAGGGAGGGAGGAGGAGGGGCTAAGAGGGGGTGTTTACATGACAAATTAGTACTAGAGGAAGCTCGAACGAGAGTTGGCGAAGGTGTGGGAGGTCCTTTTTATAGGTGAGGAGGATTGTTGTGCCAAAATGGCAGAGGGGTTGAGAGACCATGGCCAGCACCGTTGGGTGTTTCAACCATAGTGCACGACAGCGGGTGAATCTTGTATTGAATGAAGCATCGGAGAATGGTGATTAATTTGGCAAAGAAAACTCGCAAAAAGGTCGAGAAACGAGGGAGAACGGGTCGAGAAGGTCGAGGGGTTAAGACTGTTCGGTGGACGAAGGTATGTGACGACCCTGAGGTCGTTGGATCCAAGGCTGAAGAGGAGTGGCCATCGGATGTGGGACCATCATGGTTCGGGCACACGTGATACATTGTCCGAGCAGACTATAGTGTTATGCATCATTTAAATGTAATCCATTTAATGCAAGGGTCACACTTTGTATGAAGCTTAATAAATGCATTTGGAGGGTCAAACGAAGTCCAAAAGACCTCAAATTTTAACCACATGTTAATTACAATGTCTAGAACGATGCTATGCCATTAGTTTTTCAGTTTACCCAAGATTAGGCCCATAATAAATATATTTCCCATTAATATATATATATATATTAGTGTATAAATTGAGTAAATTAATATGAAGAGGATTTGTGATAACTTTTTAGGTGTATTTTTGAGATAGGCCAACCAAGAGTCTTTCCCCACTCTATTAACTACATTTTCTAAGTTTTTATCACTCATAAGAAGAGAGATAAAGAAGGGGGTTATTTATTCCTCAACTTAATTATTTCTTATACATTATTCATGAAACTTGTGTATGGACATTATCCATTGATAATATCTTATTTATGCAACAATTATTTCATTTTTGTGAACATTTTCATCATGGCCCTTACTAAAAATATTAATAGAGGTAATTTGTGCACTAACCCTTATGTTGGCATGTATTTGTTCTCCAAACCACTCAATTCCCATAAATTCAACATCAAGGACAAAAGGAAGGGGGGGGGAATAAGATAACATAAGTATAAGGTGAAAACTGCAAATATTATATGAAACTCAGTTTGTTACATTACTCCACCCATTAGAAAGGATATTATCCCCAAAATATCAAACAAAAAGAGAAGGGTGAGATCGGAGCATTTCATCTCTCAGCTCCCAAGTGAATTCCGCTAATCCATGGTACTTCCACAACACCTTCACTAACTCAATCTCCTTATTCTTCAACTATTTAAACCAAGTGTCTAGGATCTTCACAGGTAACTCCTCATAGGTTAGGTTTTCATGAATTTCCAAAGGTTCTATTGTGAGCACATGAGAAGGATCTTTCACATACTTCCTCAGCACCAAGACATGAAAGACATTGTGGATCTTGTCATAGGTAGGTAGAAGAGCTAGACCGTATGCACATTCCCCTATCTTAGATAAGATCTCAAAAGGTCCCACATAACTAGGACTAAGCTTGCCTTTGACTTTGGTTCGGGCAGTTGATCGTATAGGCTTGACCTTCAGAAATACATGGTCACCTACTAAGAAGCTCACATCATACCTATGATTGTCATCATACATCTTCTGTCAGTCTTGAGCGGCTTTCATATGCTTCTTAATCAGCTGAACATTCTCTTTCATCATTTGCATGTTATCAATCTTTACTAGAGCATGTTCACCCACATCATCCCAATGCAACGGGGAACGACAAGGTCTTCCATACAAGGCTTCATACAGAGGCATACCTATGCTGGCTTGGTAGCTATTATTGTATGCAAACTCAGTCAAGGGTAGATATCTATCCCACACACCTCCCCAATCCATCACACAAGCACGAAGTAGATCCTCCAAAATATGTACAGTTCTCTCTGACTGGCCATCGGTTTGTGGGTGGTAAGCAGTGTTGAACCGTAGGTCGGTTCCCATTTCTTCTTGAATTTGACTCCACAACTGAGAGGTGAACTTGGGATCACATTCAGAAACTATCACTTTAGGTACACCATGCAGACAAACTATCCATTCCAGATATAATTGTGCCATATCCTCAACCTTGTAAATGGACTTAAAAGGCAAAAAGTGGGCAGACTTAGTGAGTCGATCAATTACAACCCACACAGCATCATATCCTTTCCTGGTCTTGGGGAAACCCATGACAAAGTCTGCCATTAACTTCTCCCACTTCCATTATGTAATTTCAAGCAGATGGAGAAGACAACCAGGTCGTTGATGTTCTATCTTAACTTGTTGACAAGTCAAACATCTAGACACAAACAGAGATATATCCTTCTTCATATTCTTCCACCAGAAACTACGTTGTAAGTCCTTGTACATCTTGGTCATGCCAAGATAAATTGTGTACTTGGACCCATGAGCTTCACTGAGAATTTTCTGATGCAGATCGCTAACCTCAGGAACCCACAATCGTCGTCAAAAATGGAGTGCACCTTCAACTCCTATAGAGAAGTTAGATTGTGGTTTCAGGGTTAAGGTCTTCATTTCTTCCAGCTCAGGACTTTCTAATTGGGTAGCAACAATATCCAAATTCCAACTTAGACTGATTGATAAGCTAGCCATGTGAACACATAGCTTATCGTCAACTTCTTCATTCAGAATCTCTACAGGTTGTGGTTTCCATCCAGAAACATACTCTAGATTCTTCCAGATGGAACAAGTTATACCAACACAAGTTTTGACTTTCTTTCAACTCAAGGCATCATCAACTACATTGGCTTTACCAGGATGATAAGTGATGGTAAAGTCGTAGTCCTTGAGGTATTCCATCCATCTATGATGTCTCAGGTTCATGTCCTTTTGTGTCAAGAGGTATTTTAGGATTTTGTGATCAGTGAATACCTTGAACTAAACCCCATAGATATAGGGTTAGTTAGAGTTCAAACAAAGAGGTGGAATGGGGTTACCATATGTGGTGGAGGTAGTGGCTGAAATCTTCCCAGTGGCCTATGTGGATCCAATTCTATTGGTTTCTATCCTTATGTGTTGGTGGTACCGAGATATGGTGTCCTCTATTCTCCTTTGAGCTATATGAGTTGGTGCCACTGACTTTTGTGTGGATGGTATTGACAATTGGCGGTGGTATTGACAACTTTTTCCTATAGCTCTGTGATTTTTCTAAGAAAAGTCAAAGGGTACCAACTTGGCTATCAATGGTACTGACTTTTTACATAATTTGACCTATGACAAATTCAATACCACTGACTTGTGTGTCAGTGGTATTGATTTTTTGTGAAATCTTTGTTGAACATTTTTAAGTAGATCGATAGTACCGACTCTGACTCCACTTGCACACCAAACAAAAGCATCAAGGTACCTTTTTACATCAATTTAAAATCTAAAAAGACAAAATATGAATTTTAACAATGAAAATTCCTACAAAATGTAAATGATATAAATAAAATTGGGTTGCCTCCCATAAGTGCCCTTGATTAATGTTCGAGACTCAACAAGGTGATTTTCTTTAGCCTCGGTTGTTGTGTGATGGTTGTGAAGACTCATGCGATAGTTTGAACTCCATTCTATCATCATCTATCCTGAGTGTCAAGTAACCTATACCCATGGCAATGACCACATTAGTTGTATCTTAAAATGGCCTTCCTAACAACATCTTTGATCCCTACATCTCATGTATATCCATGACAACAAAATCAATAGCATAGATGAACTTACTGACTTTGACTAAGACATCCTCGCATATCCCATACAACCTCACAATTGATTCGCCCACAAACTAGATTTTCATGGGCGTCTTCATCGATTTCTTCAATCCAAACTTCAGGAAGATAGAGAGAAGCATGAGATTTGTTCTGTCGCTAGAGTCACACTATGCTTGGTGGAAGTGGTTGCGGCCTATAGAAGAAGGAATGCATAAGTATCTTTGATCTTTTCTCTTCATCGACAACCTTCCATGGATCATAGTACTAACCACTTCATCAACGTGCAAGACATATATATCTTTCATCCCTCTTTTCTTGTTAACAATATCATTCAAGAATCTTATATTGTGGGAAGCTATTATATTACCTCCACAAGTGGGATGTTGACATGGAGCTTTCATAAGATATATAGGGTTTTCTGGAATTGATTTTCCTCTATTCTCAGCTTCAGACTATTTAGTAATGCCACATGTGGCTTCTCTGCATGCTTTTAAGGAAGAATGTAGGGGACATGAGGGATATCCTTCCCTAAGCTTGCTTCAAGACCACCTCCTAGGACAAAATCTAGAATGGTGCATGTGGGTGGGATGGCCTATGGTTGCTCCTTATGAATTGTGGGTGCTTCCTTGTTGATTGTGACTACTCCACTACAAAGTAGAACCTTCACTTGTGCTTCTTGAATGGTCACCTTTTATAGAACTGGGGGCATGGACACAACAATTGTGGAACTTTGAAGTTTCTTGTATTGCACAATTGGTGAAGATGGGGTATCCTTGATGATTGTTGATGACCCTATATTAACGGAGGTGCGTGTGTGAGCATAGTGCATTGGCATTCTACATCCTCCTAGTCTTCCATAGAGGATGCGAGGAAATATAGCTTTTGGTGCATACACCCAATTTGTCTCCGGAGTGTGCTGATCTAGTGGCTCCTCAGTAACATGCTCGGGTTCCTTAAGAATAGAGATGAAATTCACTTGATGTTGTTGTTGGTATAGTATGTCCAAAGAGCCAATCATATGATGATTGCAATGAGGCATATGATACTTGATTTGATAATGATAAAGGTAATTCCATCTATTACGTTTGTCTCACTCATGAGATGATGACACATACACGATAGATGTCTAAAGAATGGCATGACTCAATGACATATGTATTTAGGTTGAGGACCTGAACAATGAGACCATATGTATGATAAGAGTACATACATTCTTGTTATGTCCCTGGTCAGATATTACTGTGGAAGCCAAATTGACAACAGTAATACATAAGACTAGAGTGTGTGTTGACTGATGACAAAGTCTCATTAGTTTTGATATGTGATATCAAGTCAAGCACATAGATATATGTTAGAGAACAGTATATCGGACAGACCCACTGTGAGAGTGATACATGGATACCATGGAATGGTAGTCACAATCGTCTCTCATAGTGATGGTGGTGATTGTGGTTCTTAGAGCTGAAATCACATCACTCATCACATGTGATTGGGTACACTTTGACATCATCAAATGCAATCCTGAAACATGGGTTGTTATAAGGTGATGATTGGGTGACTTTGACACATGGGGACTTGACTGTGAGTGATAGATATGGGATTTGTCCCTCCTACAAGGAGTATGATATATAGGGCCCCTTGATAAGCGAGACTGAGAATTGTATGGCCATACTTATGTGATTCAATATATGATATGTGAATTCACATGCATCTTAGACAGTCTGCTCTAGGTCAAGGAACATGGATTGAATATTGAAGAGGATGATGTTCCATGCCTCGAGTTCAATCTGGATGTCAGTGACAAAGGAACTATACGATCACTATAACACTAATCACATATTGTAGGTTGAAGTTGTTCTCCAACTTTATAAGTTACTTGGGTAGCAATGATGAGTTACTAGATTCCTCTCATTGCTTGTGATGTCATAAGTTGTTATGAACATTCACTGCCAGTGTAAATTGGAACTTGTAGGGTCACACACATAGGATACCTGTGAAAAAGAATATTGTACATCAATGATGTTTAGATTGAGACTAAAGGTGTTTAAGTACTCAATTAAACATACAATTGACTGACTGGACTTAGAACTGTCGAGTTCAAGTGTTGAACTAGCTGGTTAGAGTGTCAGGTCGATTGGAGACTCATTGGAAATGTCAGGACTGCCAACCTACCAGTTCACCCTTGTGAGTCGGTCGGCTGGTATGAGCCAACCGACCGGTTCACTTGGTGAACCGGGCGGCTCACAGTCCTGCCAACTGAGGAAATAAATATTTTCCCGGTTGGAGGAATTTCATGTTTCACTTGTTTAATTCAATTGGAATAAGGATTAATCTTTTCATTAATTCGAAACGATTGAGGAAAGTCAATTGCAGGCAAGTCTGGGAAGTCAAATGACCAGTTCACTGGGTGAACCGATTGGCTCACCTCCCCAAATGACTGGTTCAGTTATGAATCGATCGGCTCACCTATTCAAATGATCGGTTCAGTTGTGAATCGATCGGTTCGCCTTGTATAGTACAAACTATTAATAGAATTTGCATATCCTTCTACTCCCGAACAGACTGGGAACCTTGACCTTCCATCTACTATAAATAGAGGGGTACTAGGGCTTCTCAGAACACACAAATCATAACATCACTTACTCTGCAAAGTTGTTGTCCTCTCTGGTTCTGGTAACCGAGATAGCCCGAGCAAGTGCTACTTGACTAGGTAGGCACATTGAGGGAAAGACAGAAAATCAGTCTCAGTTTAGGAGAGCAGGTTAGTGATACTATACCAACAGGAATGTCATCTCCTTCCTGCCAGTTCTTCTAGAACAACAGGAGTTTCAGGTGGTTCGTGTGGACTATTTGTAGAGGCGGGAGATGTCTGCCACTCAGGAGGACACGTCAGCCACAGTCCATGGTGGAGGCCAGAGTCCATGGTGAAGATCAGGAGCTGCACAGACACTGTCCAAGACATGGCGTCGAAGACCGCACATAGTTGCAAGGTATTATCACTGGGTAAGCCCCAGGATCAGGTACATCTCGCTAAAACCATCCTTCCCATTACATAGTCATTGATGCGATCTCCTGTTATGGGTTAATGGCCAGTAAAATTTTTGTTTCTGCTGCCTACTCTGAGGCCATAAAACCCAACAGTTGTTGTTTTGCTATCTCCATGTTCCCAGGAAATCCTTGATGAATGGGCTTCTTTATGGAGGCCACCTCTACTTCCATCTGAGTGATCTGATTTTCAATATTGTAGATTTGAGCCCATTGGTTTTGTTGTACCCTTTTTTCTAGTCAAGAAGAGCCTCATTTTGACTCACCAACCTGCCCGACATGTTTTCTATTCAGTCTATCTTACTTGAACCTCTATCCTACTGATATTATTAACATGAGTACATACACTCTTCTTCTTCACCTATAGATGAGGTTCCATATTTGTGCTCCATCTTCCTTGTGAGCCTCTCCATCTTAGCCTTCATTTCAGTGATCTCCCTAGATTCCATAGCACTCTTGATTATTTTTGGTGCTTCTCTCTCCTCACCTAGTTTTTGGTCATGTTCTTCAAGATCTCATAACACATGATAGACTTATTGTTTATAAAGATGCTTGCTCATGTGTTGTCTAGACTAGTCCTCTCCCCTTTGTGTAGGTCATTGTAGAACGTCTTCGCCTGCCCATACAAATCAATCCCACTGATGAGCGACCTTCCTGAGCATGTTGTGAAATTGCTCATAGACTTCAAAATAGGATTCTTCTGCATGCTTCTTGAAATTGTGAATCTTCCCCACTAGGTCATTGGTCTTTTGAGGTTGAAAGCACTGCTTGAATAAGACGTCAATCATTTCATCCCAGGTCTCTATTGATTCTGGTGAAAGACTAAGAAACCATGATTTTACCTTGTCTGACAGTGAGTATGATAATAGCTTCTAGTAGATCATTGTAGCTGGGACCCTGTCAATCTTCAACATATTACAACTTTCCACAAAGATATTGATGTGTGCCATCGGGTCCTCCATATTGTGGCCATGAAATGATTGACATTTAATAAGAGCCACCGGTCTAAGATCTATTTTCTTACTGCCCATGTTGACTACCTGCAGTTAATCAGTCCTAACTGTATTGTATCTAAAGATGCCTTAATATTTTCCCAGACAGTCTGTTCCTCAAACTCGGCCACAAAATGCTCTTCAACATTAGGATCCATATTAGTTTCTAGCACATGCTCTGTTACTGGTAATGGGGTTTGGATATGCTTTTCCACTTAAGCCACAAACTCTTTTGCTCTATGACGAATTTCCTCTAGGCTTGTACCTATTGTAGTGGATTCCCCATAATCAGTGGTTCTGGTATGAACCAAGCACTAGTACCTAAAAATGAGATGGTAGTGAGTGAGAATGATTACTAGTTAATCTGTTGTAAATATAGTATTTTCAATTTATGCACAATTTTAGAGAAAGGATTTGAAAAAAGAAGTGGCCTAGAGTAACTGGTCACAATACTCGTAGTGTTGGAGTTGTCGTTTCCCCAGCAACAGCGCCAAAAACTTGACATGCCTAAATTGTGCGTGCAAAATACAAGTGTACGCCTTTGAGTAGTATAGGCCTATAAGGCCCGAATGTTGAACTCAGGAAAAAGTACTCCAGAGACTGCTACTAACTATAATCTAATCACTAAGCTCTAGGAAAAGAGTGATTGGTTGATGGTTTATAACTAAGGACAAGAATTGAAATCTAAACTAAGTGGAATGTGATCAAGAACTAGTGGATTCCTTAGGATTACAGTCTCACCATGGTATACATTGCATTAAACTCCATTTCATTAATAATCATTTACCCTTAACCCTGGACTAAGGGACATGTAGCAAGTATTACCCACTCCCGCAACATAATACACTACCTATACTAAAATAAACCCCACTTTTGTAGTGATTTAGGAATTAGATAGGTGCATTAACTAAACTCTAGGTTATTCCCTTCACATTTGTAAACCCTCTCCCAAGGCACGATATTGGCTGTGTAAATATATGACATGTCGAACCCTTAATTTCTTTCCAAAAGCAATTAATAGTCTAAGAAATTGATCGTGGTTATCAAGCACATGCAATTCATTAGACAATAATAGTTTTATGTCCAAAATTAAGGAAAAAATATGATTAAATCATGGAATTCAAATACAATGGAAAATTGGGCTATACTGGGTCCTAAGGAATAAGGGATTAGCTTGAGATGATTTCTATCAAATAATACAAAGAGGAAGAGAGAGACGATGAGAAAAACATTAGGAAAACTAAACCCTTAGGGAAACCGGTCTGGATGATTTCCTTAGGTGAGCTCCTCAATCTACAGCATTCTGACTGCACACTTTCTTCTCAGAGGTGCCCAAATCATCAGGTACATAGTTGTATCCTTCATCTCCTCCTCTCTCAAAAGATAGAATGTGATATTCTCTTTTAGCCAAACTCCCCTTAGGTTATAAGTGGGACTCGGGCTGTCATTAAGTCTCAGTCATTGGATCTGTCTTAATCTTTAATATTCTCTTATAGTGCAAAATTGGTACCACCAATTGGATGTCAGTGTAACCAAGTTGTTGATTGACTCCAAGCCCTAACAAATTTCATTACTAATGACTTGAGTACCAAGGTGATTCTGTGAGTTCTGACTTGTTCTGGATGCAAAAATTGGTACCTTCAACTAGGGTGTCAGTGGCACCAAAACCATAAAGTCCAGTTCCTGATGCTTTTTGTGTGGTGAGTCGATAGCATCGACTCCATATTTCAGTAGCATCGAACATCATCTAGGTGGCATAGATTGCAATCTCGATAGCACCAAGATTTCCATAATTCCCTATTGGATTTCACCTACTGTCGGTACCATCAACTTTTATGTCAGTAGCGCTAATTGTTGTCCTGAAAGTGCTCAAATAGCCAGAAATGAGGAAAAACCAACATATATCTGAATAAAAATTGATGATCTTAACACAATTCAGTAAAAATACTTATAATTTGATACAATAATATTCTATATTCTAATAATGATAAACAATGCATAAATAGTATCAAAATGGAAAAAACAACATATGAAAAGTAACTAAAGTCAGTGCATCGTGTGGCATCATAGGATTGGTCTATATGTGATTAATTCCAATTAACTGTAGAAAATAGACCATAACTCTGATAGTAGCGATAGTATTCATCAAATTGATCGGAAATGAGTAAAATATGAAATAAAAAAATGTTTGAGACTTAAATCTGATCATAGTTGAAAAAGTATTGCTAATACATGTACATAGGATGATTCATGTAGAAAACCCTAGGAATTAATTATTAATGTGTTGAATACATCAAGTACTTTATTTTGTGTTATGAAATATTATTATTGAATATAATCGGAATCAAAGATGATGATGATGATGATGAATGGTTAGTGTTTCTAGACCAATAATCATACATATGATGAATTAGGGTTTTTAAAACCAAAGACATAACTTGCTATGATATTAATGCACATAATTTAATCTAGATGTTCATCAAGAAAGGATATGATGGATCTGATAAATAGGGTTTCACCTAATGATTAATATGAATTTATAACTCTAATGAAGTATGATGTAATGGAATCAGGATTCTTACCCTTATTCATTACTACAAACTGGAGACAACCCTAAAACCTACTTTAGGACATATGTTAAATTAGTATCACATGAGCATATGGTGACACCCTAGTATATACATACATAAAAATTGATTGTTTCTTGGATATATGCTTGGTTTATTGGACTATATATGCTTGAAGTACAAGTTAAATGAAATTTGCATGGAAATGAGGTACTTGGTTATCGTATGAATACTCACATTATCAACTGCTTGTATTTTGCCACATGATTTCGAAGGTATTGATTTGATGAATAAACTTTGGATGTTTATTTACTTCAAGTAACAACTATAATGCCAGTATGAGTATCACATAATGAACTAGAATATTCTAAACCCTGGGTTACACTGATTAAGGGGTAATACACATGAGCCCAAGGAGGGACAATGATTACAACCTAGATGGTAGACCAAGCATAGATTAGAATATGAATGAAAATGTCAATTCTTATTTGCAAGTATTTGATGCATCATATGTTGTTATCTTAGTTGCACACATTTTCATTGCACCACGTACACAATACAGAAATATGCTTACCGCATTTGGATCGTCAGTGCTTTAGGTAACTGTTATACATGAAGGTAACAAGACACAGTGAATCAGATGAAATCCATTGAAGATATTATCCAAGTCAATAAGGATTAATTAGATGCTACTTCTCTTATGTCTTATTTCTCATCTTGAAATTTTATGTAAGTTCCTAGAGGCGCATCATTGTACACCACATAAATAATATTTGTAAAATGATGGAAATTATTTGCTATTATTAGTTATTTGTTAAATATGTATCCTAGAGATTTAGATAATAACTCTCGACATCAAGGTCGGGGGAAACTGAGAAGTGTGGGTCATCACAATCCCCTTCTCTAATTGTTGGACATTTCTATTCGAGATTTGCATGAAATAAGTCAAACAAAAATAAAAAAAATAGATTAGATGACTCCTCTAATGGCCCCAGCTCTCTTTGCCACCATTATACAAATGACTACATAAGTTTGAGAAAATTATCATATAATAAGCACAAAATGTATCAAGGGAAAATGTATTTGACAATATTTTTATGTTCAACATACATCTAACTTCATTGTTGTAAAAATGAACTTTCTTACTTCCATGTTGGGTATATATAAATTGATGTCTACATATAGGGTGTTCATTCATTGCTCGCATGGGTAACTAAGTTTTTTCTACCCATGTAACTGGAAAAGTAACTATTTAGTCAAAAAGTATCTATATGGACAAAAAAAGCAACTATATTGTCAAAAAAGTAACTATTTGACTAAAAATGTAAAACCGGACAGAATACACAATAAAAATTTTGGAACAAATATGTAACTATACATCCATTATGAATGTAACTACTATGCATGTAATGTAACTATTTGAAGGTAATGTAACCCTCTACACATGTAGAGTAAAAAACCTCTTGAAAAAGTACCTATTTCTAGAGCGGATAGCTACCCGCATGACTATTAAAGATGAACCCATATATATGTGTTTGTTTGGTTATCTACATGATTAGTAATAAATAATATGCCATTACAATAAATTTTTTATAAATACATGAAGAAATAAGATAGGATGAAGACATAAGACAAGATTTATATAAATATGTGAAGAAAAAAGATAAAATTATATATATATATAATTAACAAAGGAAGAGATGAGATGAAGGATGTCACAAAGGTGACGCCCCATGCCACACAAAGTGAGATTACTCAAAACATAACTGCAGAAGAAAGATTAACGAACATATTACTTGAAAAGACTAAAATTTAAAATCGTTTCATAAAACTGTCAAACAACAAGAACCTTCACATATAAGTCCTTTCATGCCTCAAAGCATATACAAGGCATGTTGTCAACCTGTAACCAAAGAACTGTTCTAGAACATATATACATGATTCCCCCATATCTGGTATACAAAAGGGAACATAAGGAAAACACGTTCGCAAAACATCTACAAAACGTTCCCAAAGACCCGAGTGTATAGGGACGATTCTAGGACTCTATCAGCAAAAGACATCCAGCATCACTTCTAACCTTATCAGCTATTGCTCCTCTTGTTGCTCCTCAACCTCCATTGCACGATCTCTACCTCTTCATGCTTGTTCACCTAAAAAGGGTTGTGGGAAACCCATGGGGTGAGATTCTAAATCTCAGTGGGAGATATAACTCACCACCAACTCTATTATTATCATAGATAAATAAACTAAGCAGTAGTATAATTACAACTGTGTGAAGCAGGTATTCATTATTAACAAGAAAAGCATTTACTATTGAATTTATGAAACATCTTAACAATTTAAAAGGAATATGAAGAACATGTATGTTTCCTATCAACAATATTGTATAAATATTAAGCAAGGTCTCATCCAATGTTTTCATATTTTGATCCTATACAAGTATACTACACGGCTGATTATGTATTTTAATATGCCCCGAGGATTTGAGTCGTGCCACCCAAATCCAACCGACCACTTGATAAGTCGAAATCGGTCCCATACAAGGTCTAATGGAAGGGCCTAAATCCACGATCTCACCACACCTCTTGGTTCGCATAAGAGAAAACACTACAAAGACATATCAGTCAACTACAACAATGACATATATTCAAGATTTGGGATTGGCTCACGCATGGCCATTCATATATATTTATAATCATGTCTAGCCCATCTTGGTACAGGTACGTTGCTAGAAGAATAGGATCACTCGTAGCCGTTCTAGAAAAAGGAGTGGCACACACATCACCATCCACACCACAATGAGATCGACTAATGCATGGTCGTGTCACACATCATGTATTTAAGGATATAAGGAATTACTTGACTTGTACCCCGCATATTCAAAAATATGCACTCTGAGTTAAACTCGTTTCACCATTCAAAAAATTTCTGACAGTGAAAGGATCTATGACACATGGCAAACTACTCTATTAGATTTCACTTGATTAATTAGACCAATTTAAACATCTTTATCACCAATCAAGTTACAACATGTAACCTCTAAACAAGATCTACATCAACAAATCATAACTCATCACTATAACAAAATGAAACATATTAGGTGTGATCTCATCACATCATGTCTCTTTATGTCTATTATTCCTCATATGTCCATCAAAAGGACCAATGTCCATAATAAGGACCACATATCTTGGGGTAACAACCCCTCATCTCATAACTGAGGAACCCATCAACTCATATAAGGCAATATGCCATTACCAGGTCATAAGACCACTTCCCTCCTCTTTCTGAATCATCATCTCACACGTGCCTCACAAGGCTTATCAAACATATCAATATCACCATAACTCATACATGGCTATGTGCATCAACTGATATTACCTGCATGGTTAGAAACATGTAACAAGGGAAGCAATGCATCATCAACACCATTATCCCATAGTACTCATGCAATACATTTTTCATCATTACAATTAGGGTTCCACTTTACGCGATTAGGGTTTACAAGGTTGGATCAACAACCATCTTAGATTATCACTTTCATCATCATTATGAGATGTGTTATGAGACATATAAGCATGTTTCTCATTATCATTATAAATAATGTTAAGAGGTACATAAACATAGCTCTCACATCATACGTGCAACTACTCCATAGGGTAACACACCCTACCATGTGACCCTATCATCAACATGGTGTGTCTCAACCACCATCTCAAGGTATTGACTAGGGTTACTACATAGGGTATTGGATTGTCCTTGAAAGGTATCGGGCAACCATACCAAAGTATGGTATCGACCTACCTACTCAAGATATGTATCAGTTTAGGTATCACTATGGGTGTTTCGAGCACAACACCTCAAGGAAAGGGGTTTCAATCAACCCCCCTTATCGGGAAATGCCATCACAAGGGTGTGACGGGTGTCGAGGGGTTTAAGGTTATCGTGGTTTATCGACTCTCAAGAGTTTCCACAATGCATCCACTGTGCCCCAAAGCAACATGATAGCAACACATCAAGTCATGATGTGCATCAACACTATCACCAAGACGCGTCGAACTCTGCCCAAGCGAGACATCACAAGTCGTGACAGCCAAGCCATAATAGACATCACAGTAGGTATCCTGATCAAACTCCATATCGGTTTAACAGCCACCAAACCAATTAACACCCTCGACTCATACCATCCTACTCCTACCTAAGGTATGATGATCTAGGAAGCATCTGATCATTTTGACCTAGACCTCTCAAGGTCCTGACGACCTGTCACAAAGGGTGATGACCAGGGGCGTCACATGTCATGACAGTTACCCAAACCTACCTATCAGCCTCCACAATCATATCGGCCACAAAAGCATATTGGGAACCTCATCTTCAACCTCAAGATGGAGTTACTAGCAAGGAAAAAGAAGGTGCAATGCAAAGCAGCAAGCTAAGCAAAGTTCCTTTCCCGAAATAGAACACAAAGCTACCAAGAAATGTTACTAGTATGCAAGAGAAAACAAGCCAAGAATAAAGAACAACAAAACTAGTATAGGTGATAATAACAAAGAGAGTTTAGAGTTATATAACCTACCTCAAGGATCACCACCAAGCTGTAAGATCCAAGGTAGAAGAAGAACCTCCAACCTCAATCACCACAACACCTCCAAGAGAGAAGATGGAACCATGGTTAAGAGAGCATGAGAGGGAAAGGAGATAACCAAGGTCCATGGACGATAAGAAGAAAGAAAGAGAGAAAAAAGACTTAAGGATCATGGATTACCAAGGAAGAAGATGAAAAGAGAACACCACAATCTTAGGCTCATCCACCAAGCTCCAAGGGAGAGTACTCCTCAAGCTCAAGATCAACCACCAAGGAGAGAATGCAAAGATAACCAAAAGGCTTCTCTTGCATGGAGAGAAAGAGATATATATACAAGAGAGATGAAAGAGAGAGAAAAGGAAAGGTGTCACCACCAAAAAACCCTATATGAGACATGTCCACAAAGACAAGGCCACACGCAACACCATGTAATAAGGTGATAATAACTAAGCCTCACCCACTAGGTCTCCTTCCTAGGTCATGGTTGATACACACACCCACTCCCTTTACAAACTGATAGGGATGAAACCCTAGAGCCACAAATTGATATGGTGCATCAAGAGACACCACAAAACTGATAGGATGTCCTTAAGACACCCACAAACTGATACAAGGCCCTCTAAGGCTCTCAAGCCCGAGACAACACTCCTAGGTGCAAGACACACTTCAAAAATGAGTGCAAAAACTTCACCAAGGATGTCAGCACTCAACCAAGGTTCCCACCTCTCTCACTCCTCTAGATGATGTCGAGAGAGAGAAGGAAGACTCTAGAGGTGGCAAACTTGCACATCGACCCCTATCCTGGGTAAATTTCAATTTGCACCAAACCTCTCCACAAAACTCAAGCATCAACCAAACAAGCTCAAACAAGGAACTCAAGACTCCAACATGCCTAATTACATCTCAAATGATTAGAGCAAGGTGCTAAGAAATATACTTAAGCAAAGCAAATAGGGTTATCCCAAAATGTGGGTCAGGGTCCTTACAAGCCATAAACCCGTAATAGGGATTTTGCCCCCAAAATCCTAATAGAAAAGGGAAGGGTATTTCCTCCTTATCTCATCCTTGAGCTCCCACGTGGCTTCCTCAACACCACAATGATGCCAAAGAACATTCACAGACACAAGGTCCTTCCTACACCTTCTTCAGTCTCTGATCAAAGATCAACACTGCACCTTCTACATAGGTCACATCCTCATCAAGCTCTACCTCCATTGGCTATAACACTGACTATGTATTTGGATGACACCTTCTCAACATACTCACATGAAACACCGGATGCAACATGTGTAGCTCATGTGGCAACTCCAATAGGTAAGCCACATTTCCAACAAGTGCCACAACCAAATAAGGTCCCATATACCTGGAAGTCAACTTACCCTTATTCCCAAACCTTAGAACACCCTTCCAAGAAGAGACCTTCAGATATACCTTGTCTCCCACTTGGAACTCCAAGGGTCTACGACAATTATCTACATACGACTTCAATTTGTCTTGTGCTACTTTCAACTATTGTTGTATCACTTTGATCTTCTCTATTGTTTGTTTTACAAGCTTAGGACCAAGAAGTTGATACTCTCCTATTTCATACCAACACAACAGAGATCCGCAACGTCTCCCACACAACGTCTCATAAGGTGCCATGTCAATACTACTCTAATAGTTATTATTGTAGGCGAACTCTATCAAACTGAGGTGTACATCCCAACTTCCTGAAAACTGAAGGACACGTGCCCTCAACAAATCCTCCAAGGTCTAAATAGTGCTCTTAGATTGACCATATGTCTACAGGTGGAAAGCAGTGCTGAACTTCAATTGCGACCCAAGGTTGTGTGTAGTCTCTCACAAAAGTGAATTGTAAATTGAGAACCTCTATCGGATACGATACTAGCTGGAACACCGTGCGAATGCACTATCTCATCAACATAGACTTGGGAAAGCTTCTCTTCTATGAACGTTGTCTTCACGGGAAGGAAATACGATGACTTGGTTAGTCTGTCAGTGATCACCCAAATGGAATCATAACCCTTTGTTGTCCTAGGTAGACCAACCACAAAGTCCATAGTCACATGATCCCATTTCCACTATGGTATAGGCAATGGTTGCAACATTCATGTAGGCTCATGATGCTCAGCTTTGACTTGTTGACTTACTGCACATCTTGCAATGAACTCATCTACATCTTTCTTCAAGCCGGGCCACCAATACATATCCTTCAGATTGTGGTACATCTTGGTACTACCTGGGTACATATCATACATAGATGAATGAGCCTCTTCCAGTACCATCTTCTTCTGATTATCAGCATTAGGAACCACTATCATGTTATGTTAAAAAACTATCCCATCATCTGACTCATGGAAGCCATCATGCTTCTCATTGCTAAACTCTAATCTAATCTATTGTATCATAGTATCTATCTATTGAGCTTCTCTGATCTATTATCCCAGCATAGGCTTCACTTGTAACTGTGCCAAAAACCGACTAACAAGGAGACTTCCAACTTGACATTCATATGACGCAAGGAGACCAATATGTCTCGCTTTTGGCACATCAAGGAACTCAACTGGCCTTTGTCCATGGATGAGAATGAAGACTTCCTACTCAACGTGTCTGCTATGACATTTGCCTTTCCCAGATGATAATCAATCGTGTAGTCGTAGTTTTTTATCAACTCCATCCAATAATTATGTCTCATATTCAACTCTTATTGTGAAAAGATGTACTTCAGGTTCTTGTAATCTGTGAAGATCTGACACTTCTCCCCATACAAGTAGTGCCTCTAGATCTTCAAAGCGTGAACCACTACAGCTAACTCCAAATCGTGAGTCAAGTAATTCTCCTCGTATTTCTTAAGTTGTCGAGAAGCAAAATAAACCACTTACTTGTCCTACATCAACACGCATCCCAAACCATTCCTGGAAGCATCAAAAAAGATGATGTACCCTTTTCCTTACTCAGGGAAGACCAGAACTAGTGCACTTGAAAACTTCTCCTTTAACATTTGAAAAGCATGTTGACATCTGTCGTCCCAAATGAACGACACATCCTTCCTTGTCAACTTTGTTAGGGGTAGGGTTATAGGGCATAAGTCCTTAATGAACCTCTGATAATAGCTTGCAAGTCCTATAAAAATACACACTTCAGTCGGTGTCTTTGGTTGTTCCTACTCTGTCACAAACTCTACCTTTTTAGGATCCATGTGTACTCCTACAAATATAATATGCCCCAAGAAATCTACCTCCCTCAACTAGAACTCACACTTGTTAAACTTGGCATAGAGCTGGCGTTGTCTCAACACTGTCAACGCCTGATGAAGATGTTGTTCATGTTGTTTACTATTACAGCTATATATCAAGATGTCATATATAAAGACCACCACAAACTGATCAAGGAACGGTCGGAACACTTTGTTCATCAAATCCATGAATGCTATTGGTGCATTGGTCAGCCCAAATGGCATAACCACAAACTCATAGTAACCATACCTCGTCCTAAAAGCTGACTTTGGTATGTCATCCTCCTCGATCCTCAACTGATGATATCTTGATCTCAAATCTATCTTTGAGAATATCGTTATGCAACACAACTGGTCAAATAGATCATCTATCCTTGGCAAAGGGTACTTATTCTTTATCGTGACCTTGTTCAGCTGCATGTAATCTATGCATAACCTCATAGACCCATCCTTCTTCTTCACAAACAACACTGGAGTACCCCAAGGTGACGTACTCGACCTGATGAAACCTTCGTCAAGCAGTTCTTGCAACTATCTCTTCAACTATGCCATCTCTATTGGTGCCATCCTATACGGTGTCTGAGCTATCGGCTACATTTCAGGGACTATATTGATCTCAAAATCAATCTCACGGGGTGGGGGAACACCTAGAAATTTCTCAAGAAACACATCCTTGAACTCCCTAATCACTGACACCTCCTGAATACTAGGACTCTTTACCTCAATATCCATCTTGTGTGCCAAAAATGCCTCACAACCTTGTCTCCTAAGCTTCCTTGCTACCATGGTTGATACAAGACACGTCAGAAGAATCTTCCTATCTCCTTGGAAGATCCACGTCTCACTACCATCTACAAATGTCACTTTCTTGGAACTACAATCCAAGACCATTCTATACTTCTCCAGGGTATCCATTCCAAGAATCATGTTGAATCCATGCATGTCAAGTGGTATGATATCCACTTGAATGTTGTGCCCTGAAAAAGAGAGAACACAATAAGGACACACATCCTGCAACTACAGAACCAACCAACGGGGTTTCCAGCAACAAACTATTCTTCTTATGAATAATAGGTAAAGAACAACTACTAAGCACTTCACATATGATAAAAGAGTGTGTAACACCCGAATTAACGAAAATAGATATAAAACAAGAAGAAGACAAATCAGAATGAAATAATTCTGACATGTCACCACTCGTGGGTTTACCACCACCTTCAACTGACTCATAGCATAGAATATAGTCATTGCTTGTTGTCTCTCCTGGGTAGACGAGCCAGCTTGTGATGCTTGGCCACATCCTCATCCCCCTGCACCATTGTTCTATTGTCCCTGCGAGCCCTACTGACTCTGCCTCAGTTGTTGGTTTATTTCATCCTCTTTCATTGGACAAAATAGTTTGGTATGGCCAACTTTTCCACACTTATAACACATCTTGTTCTCATATCATGGCCTAGGTGGTCCTGTCATCGATGGTGATGCAAAACTCTAGGCTCCTGGGGGCAGAAACCTACAGCCTCAGACCTTGCTTAGTGACCACTGTGTCGAAGAACTATAGCTCTGTGAAACTGGCACTATAGAAAACCTCGGCTTCTTAAAGCCACCTGACAACTGCCCTTGAAACTGAGCAGAATACTTCTTGGCACTCGTCTCCTTCTTCTCCTTCACAGATCATTCTATCCTTCAAACATACTCCACAAACACAACAAACCTCTCTCGATTCTCTAAGGCAGAAACTGGAGTAGACAACTCAGCATTCAACCCTTTCTCAAAATGACAAATCCTCTCATCCTCCGTCACCTCCATGTGAGGACAAAAACTCAACATCTCTATAAACCTTGCATCATACTTGTTGATCATCATGGATCCATGTTGAATCCTCTCAAACTAATTGATCTTCTCATCAAGATACGTCTGAGGAAAGTACTGAAAAAATCACATCAGATGTCCTCCAAACCAACCACAACATCGGATCCCTTCTCCTCTATGGCCCACCAATGGCCAACACTCCCTCTCAGGAGGTACACCGCATGCTTCACCATTATCCTGTTTAGGGATACTCAGGACCTTAAAGGCCTTCTCAAGCTCAGTCAACCATAGATCTGCATCCATTGGGTCAGCTGTCCCCGCATACTCCACCGCTCCAACACGATGAAGCTGCTCAAAAGCCTTCCCAGTACCCGGAGATTCAGTACAGGGAATGGGTTCCCTAGGTTGAGGTGCAGGCATCTTGTCTTCCATATGAGTCATCGTTGCCATAAAATATCCAAAAAGTGATTGAAAGGTAGGGTTTTCTATCATCGTCGGGTCAAACTGGGGGACTTCAGGCACTCAATTTTCTCATGACTGGTTTCTTGCACCACCACCTAGTGCCGCAACACTACTCTCGACAACATGTTCTTTGTGTTTTCTAGACATCTTTTAGCTTTCTCTTCTACTTCTGCATAAGTAGAAGTGACTATAAGACATACTGGAGGACACTAGAATAGACACAAACCCTAGTCCTAGGTCCCTATAGACTCAGCAAACCTAAATCTCTGATACCAACCTGTCGCGAAGATGACGCCATGCACCACTCAAAGCGAGATTACTCAAACATAACCGCAGAAGAAAGATTCATGAATAGATTATTGGAAAACACTAAAATTTAAAATTATTTCATAAATCTACCAAATAGCAAGAACCTTCACATATAAGTCCTTTCATGCCTCAAAGCATATGCAAGGCATGCTATCATCCTGTAACCAAAGAACTATTCCAAAACATATATACATGATTCCACCACATCTGGTATATAAAAGGGCACATAAGGAAAACACATTCTTGAAACATCTACAAAACATTCCCAAAGATCCAAGTGTACAGGGATGACTCTAGGACTCTATCAACAAAAGACATCCAGCAACACTTCCAACCTTATCAGCTACTACTCCTCTTACTGCTCCTCAACCTCCGCTGCATGATCTCACATCTTTGTGCTTGTCCACCTAAACCACGATGTGAGATTCCAAATCTCAACGGGAGATATATCTCACCACCAACTCTATTATTATCACAGATAAGATAAACTAAGCAGTAGCATAATTACAACTGTGTGAAGCAAGTATTCATTATTAATAGGAAAAACATTTACTATTGAATTTATGAAACATCTTAACAATTTAAAAGGAATATGGAGAACATGTATATTTCCTATCAACAATATTGTATAAAGATCAAGCAAGGCCTCATCTAATGTTTTTGTATTTTGATCCTATACAAGTATACTACACGGCTGATTACATATTTTAATATGCCCTAAGGATTTGACTTGTGCCACCCATATCCAATTGACCACTTGATAAGTCAAAATCAGTGCCATACAAGATCTAATGGAAGAGCCGAAATCCACGACCTCACCACACCTCTTGGTCAGTATAAAAGAAAACACTACAGAGACATATCGGTAACTGCAACAATGACATATAGTCAAGATTAGGGATTGGCTCACGCATGGCCATCCGTAAATATTTATAATCATGTCTAGCCCACCTTGGTATAGGTACGGCGCTAGAAGAACATGCTCACTCATGGCCATTCTAGAAAAAGGAGTGACTCACGCATGGCCATCCACACCATAACAAGATGGACTCATGCATGGTCGTCTCACACATCTTGTATTTAAGGATACAAGGAATTACTCAACTTGTACCCCACATATTCAAAAATATGCACTTTGAGTTAAACTTGTTTCACCATTCAACAAATTTCTGACACTGAATGGATCTATGGCACATGGCAAAC
The DNA here is from genome assembly GCA_963693085.1 of Alisma plantago-aquatica. Classification (NCBI taxonomy): domain Eukaryota; kingdom Viridiplantae; phylum Streptophyta; class Magnoliopsida; order Alismatales; family Alismataceae; genus Alisma; species Alisma plantago-aquatica. The sequence continues at coordinate 331,176,146 of OY856409.1, forward strand.
TACATTATTAGATTTCACTTGATTAATTGAAACAATTTAAACATCTTTAGCATTAAGAAAGTTACAACATATAACCTCTAAACAAAATCTACATAAACAAGGCATAACTCATCACTAGAACAAAATAAAACATATTAGGTGATCTCATCACATCATGTCTCTTTATGCCTTTTATTCATCATATGTCCATCACAAGGACCACATATCTTGTGGTAACAACCCCTCATCTCATAACTGAGGAACGCATCAACTCATATAAGGCAATAAGTCATTACTAGGTCATAAGACCACTTCCCTCCTCTTTCTGAGTCACCATCTCACATGTGCCTCACAAGTCTTATCAAACATATCAATATCACCATAGCTCATAAATGGCTATGTGCATCAATTGATATTACCTGCATGGTTAGAAACATGTAACAAGGGAAGCAATGCATCATCAACACCATTATTGCATAGTACTCATGCAATACATTTTACATCATTACAGTTAGGTTTCCACTTTACCCGATTAGGGTTTACAAGGTTGGATCCACAACCATCTTAGATTATCACTTTCATCATCATTATTAAATGTGTTATGATACATAGAATCATGTTTCTCATTATCATTATAAAACATGTTAAGAGGTATAGAAACATATCTCTCACATCATACATACAACTACTCCATAGGGTAACACACCCTACCATGTGACCCTAGCATCAACATGGTGTGTCTCAACCAACACCTCGAGGTATCGACTAGAGTTACAACATAGGGTATCGGACTGTCCTTCAAAGGTATTGGGCAACCGCACCAAAGTAGGGTATTAGCCTACCTACTCAAGATATGTATCGATTTAGGTATCAATATGGGTGTGTCGGGTACAACACCTCAAGGAAAGGGGTGTCGGTCAACCCCCCTTATTGGGCAACATCATCATAGGGGTGTGACGAGTGTCGAAGGGATAATGGGTATTAGGGTGTATCGGTTCTCTAGAGTTTCCACAACACATCCACCATGATGGCTATCAGGGTGTCGGGCAGCAACTCCCCCAAAGCAATGGCCTAACAACACATCAAGCCATGAAGGGCATCAATGCTATCACCAAGATGCATCATCCTCTGCCCAAGCGAGACGTCACAAGCCGTGACGACCAAACCATAACGGCCAGCACACTAGATATCCTGATCAAACTCCATATTAGTTTAGCAACCACCAAACAACCTAACACCCTTGACTCATACCGGCCTACTCCTACGAAATGTATGATGATCTAGGTAGCATCCGATCGTGTCGACATAAACCTCTCAAGGTCATGACGACCTATCACAAAGGGTGACGGTCTGGGGCATCACAGGTCGTGACAGCCACCCAAAGCCTAACGGACTAACCTACCTATCGGCCCCAAAAGCATATTGGGCACCTCATCTTCAACCTCAATATGGTGTTACTAGCAAGACAAAAGAAGGTGCAATGCAAAGCAGCAAGCTAAGCAAAGTTTCTTTCCCAAAATAAAACACAAAGCTACCAAGAAATGTTACTAGTATGGAAGAGATAACGAGCCAAGAATAAAGAACAACATAACCAGTAGAGGTGATAATAACAAAAAGGGTTTAGAGTTATATACCCTGCCTCGAGGATCATGATGCGATGATTTTGAGTCGCATTTATAGACCTGTTTGATATGTGTTTTATGCTTTTATTAGTCATTTTCATGGTTAATGTTGCATAATTCATCCACTTTGGTTTTTTCTACTATTTTATGTCAAATCCCCTTTATTTCATCATTTTGAGCATTAATTGTCAAAATATTATTATTTGTGTGAATTTATGTGATCTTGTGTTTGAATTTCAGGACAAACGAGTATTTGCTTCCGTCGATACCATCAAAGGAAGTCGATACCATCGACATGATCACAGGTTGTCAGCCGAAAGGAGCAGCAAAGTGTCGATACTATCGACAGGGATGTCGATGGTATCGAGTCACCTTCAGGTTGCTGGCAAAGAAGCAGTCGATAGTATCGACCCCAAGTCGATACCATCGACGCATGGAGGCTACAGCGACACAAAACGACAAAACCGTCGCTACAGGATAGTCGATACCATCGACCCTCGTCGATACCATCGACCCTCGTCGATGGTCTCGAGACTACATCAGGCACTCGGACGAAAAGAAAGAAGGGTTGTCGCTACCACACTGGGTCGATACCATCGACCCGAGTCGATGGTATCGACACCGTCAGATATGCGTTTGATTCAGATTGATCCCAATCGAACGGTCGTGGTTAATTAGGAACCTAATGAGGGGATCAAACCTAATGACGGCTGCCGGAGGTGAGGGATCGTCTCATTAGCCATTGCACGAGTGCTGAGGAGCAGGAGAGAGGAGAACGGAGGCCAGAAGCTCATACCAATTGATTCAGACGCCGCAGAAGACGAATTTCACCATCGAAAGGCGGGAGAGCACGTGTTCTACGCAAAGGATCAACCGGTTCTTCTCCGTTCAGGGGTTTCACCTCTCAATTCACGTTTTCCACATGATTTCCCCTATCTCTACCTTGTACTTGTTTGAGATGAACATGTGGGGCTAATCCCTTTCGTCTTTAGGACCCGGAGTAGCCCGAGAATTCATTGTATGACCGTTTTATAATGGTAATTCATATTTTATCTCTTAAATCCGTAGTATAGTTTCATTTTCTCCATATATTGTTATGCTTGATCACCATAATAATAACCTAATGCCTTTAATCACTTTGAAAGAAGGATTAACGGCTGAAAAGAGATGAAACCTACATTAATCGATAAATGCCTTGACCAAGGTGGTGTAAAATTAATGGTGGATACTGAGAGATCGTTCATAATGCACCTAGTTTAGGGTATAGGTTACTATGACGGTGGAACCGACCTAAACCTAGGTAGTGAATTGCACCACGACAGTGGGTAATTCTGTTTTCAGGCCACTACCCGGATAGAGAGATAAAATTGAGGCATTATATAAAATATAATACAATGAAAACCCGCGGTGAAACCGCAATCCTAAAGATACCCTTTTGAATTAATTAAATTAACATTTAATCGATCGTTTGTTTTGTTTTTGTTTTTATTTTCTTTTAATTTTAACAGCAACCCTCAATTTGTTATTTGGTTTAGCTGATCGTAAATAGTTAGTAGAAGTCTCCAACAATTCCGAGTATCCCTGTATTCGACTCGGGCCTCACAAAGGCATGTACTACTCGACGCGTTCACTTGCGTTTTAGCGCACAGTAAAATTGCGTCAAGTTTTTGGCGCCGTTGCCGGGGATACGGCAATTTCTTGGCACTTCGAGTGCTGTGAGCGGCCACTCTAGGCCACCTTTTATTTTTTTTTATCATTCCAAAAATTCATAGTCTATTTTCTAAATATTCTTAATTGTCAAGCACCGTACTAAATTTAATCTTTCTATTTTTAGGTACTGTGCATGGTGCAGACGCGTAGTACTAACTACGCAGGTCGAGCATCAGAGGTTCCGTTATTGACAGGACCTGAAGACGAGAACGGGTACAATCAAGATCATCTAGAGGATACAGATTCTGAACCTGAGGAACAAGACAAGATGGAGGCCGAGCCACAGACTATATGGGAGAAGATAAAGGCTTCTTCCGCATCTGCTTCAAAAGGGCCTATAAAGAAGCAAGCACTCAACATACCTACATAGAAGATTGATCCGGCTTTGATAAATCTAGTGAAGTCCAATGCTTTTCATGGGCTAAAGAATGAGGATCCCGTCGCGCACATAAGCTAGTTTGTGGAGAACTGTGACATGGTTAAAATCGACAGGTTTCCACAGGATACACTTTATCTTAAGCTTTTCCCGAGTTCATTGGCGGGAGCCGCGCGAGAATGGTTACATAATTTGGATGATGAGTTTGTGGAGTCCTGGGACCATATGGTGGAGATTTTCTTTGAGAGGTTCTTTCCTCCTGAGAAGACCAACGACATGATCAGGAAAATTCATAACTTTACCCAACAGGCCGGTGAGACATATTCTGAGACCTAGGAGAGATTTTAGGTCATGCTGAGGAGGTGCCCACATCATGGGTTGGATAAAGAGACGCAGGTGAAGATCTTCTATTTTGCTCTCTCCGAGCACGATAGGAGTAATCTGGATTCAGCTAGGTCAGGATTCTTTCTGAACAATACGGACACCAGATGCTGGGAGATACTAAAGAATATGGCTAGAAAGCAGTCATGGGGTGAGAGAGAAAGAGGCCCGGTAGAGCAAGTTCGAGTAGCAGGTGAGTCCAAGGCAATGAAAGAGTTGAATGAGAAGATGGACCTTCTCGTAAAGAAGCTACTGGAAAAGGAGGATAATGAGTCCGAGGATGAGGCTAAAGTCAAATACATGAGACAACAGCAAGGGTATAAGAACAATGATTATTCATGGAGAAAAGACAAAAAGTTCTCGTGGAAGGATCCAAACAATTTTCTACAGGATCCGGATGCCAAACCCCAACCAGCTATGGAGGATAAGAGCACAGAGCTGCTCAATAAGGTTATAAAGCAAAATCAAGAGCTAATGAACACGTTTGGCTAGCAAATAAAGCAACAAGGGGAGTTCATGAACCAATTCGGGCAGACACTACAAAGCCATGGGGCACAAATGAGGACCATTGAGACATCTATGGCACAGATGGCAGCGGAGATAGCCAGTTTGAAGAAATCGGCACATCAAGGTTTTCCGGGAAATACTAATGTTCCAGGGGGGAACCAGCAGGATAAAGCCATCTTGCTCAGGAGCGGCAAGAAATTGCTTAATCCAAGGGCCGAGGAGACAAGCACACCATAGGCTGAGATAGAAGGTGAAGCCAATGAGGAGCTGCCACCACCAGTCACAGGACAGGTTGAAGACACAGCCGTGGATGATACTGAAGAACAGGTTGCAGAGGAGGAACCTCAGAAAAATACACCTTATGTGCCACCTCACCAAAGGGCACAAGCGGTCCCTGTCCCTTATCCAAACAGTGCCAAGGCAAGGAAGGCAGATGCGCAATTTAAGAAGTTCTTAGACAATTTCAGGAAGCTTTCAGTCAATATCCCTCTACTGGAAGCCATTGAGCAAATCCTGCCTTACGGGAAATTTCTAAAGGACGTCATTACTAAGAAGAGGAAAATTTCAGACACGGAAGTTGTCGTACTCAAAGAGCAAGTGAGTGCCTTCATTATGGGCACTTTGCCGCCAAAGAGGCAAGATCCAGGTTGCTTTAACATTTCTTGTTATATTGGGAAGGTTAAATTCGGTGAAGCGCTATGTGACTCAGGGGCAAGCATCAACTTGATGCCTCTCTCTACATTCAAAAAGTTGGGATTGAAGGAGTCACGGCCAAGCAATATGACGATTCAATTGGCAGATAATTATGTGGTAAAACCGTATGGAATCTATGAAGATGTGTTAGTAAAGGTGGATAGGTTTGTCTTTCCGGCAGATTTTGTAGTCATGGAGATGCAGGATGAACATGGCAACGAGTTGTTACTTGGACGTCCTTTCCAAGATACAGCTGACATGATCTTAGAGATGGGAAGAGGTCGTTTGACCTTGGGCATAGCCGATGACCGCTTTGAGATGGTCATGCCTTCTAGTACTGTGTCATCTAAAGCAAAGGAACAATGCAATATGGTAAAACATCTGGATAGTAACATTTCACTCTGTCTTGGGAAGCCATTTCTGGACATGGCTCATGTGATGAGCAAGGTGGACAATGGAACTTTGGCTGTGGATATCATGGAGCAGACCAAAGTAGTTTCTCTGTGTAAAGCTGTTGGATTCCCGAATGATGTGGAGGAGGACATTCCCCCTTCCATGGAAGATGATGTTATTGTTATTTCTGTTGAAGATGCATACCCAAAATTGCCATTAGAGGCTTGCTTGGTAAATATTACACATGATTGGATGTGGAGAAAATCACTCAAGGAGTGTGCCATAATGCTTCAGATGTTTCCATGCTTCTATGCGAGGCATTATGAAGATCTAGGTGAACTGCCCCCGCCGCTTCAATCATCTTTGATCAGCCCGTCGGATCTAGAATTAAAGCCGCTGCCACCGCATCTCAAATATGTCTTCCTAGCTGAGGAGGACAAGTTACCAGTGATCATATCTGCTTATTTGAGTGCGGAAGAGGAAGACCAACTGTTGATAGTGTTGAAGAACCACCGGGGAGCTTTTGGGTGGTCCGTTGCAGATATCAAGGGGATTTCCCCTACTCTTTGTCAGCACAAGATTCGGCTCGAGGAAGGAGCCAAGCCTGTGATTCAACCTCAAATACGTCTCAATCCGAGCATGATGGAGGTTGTGAAGAAGGAGGTTATTAAACTTCTTGCTGCAGGTATTATTTACGCCATATCAGACTCGACATGGGTGAGTCCCACACAGGTAGTCTCTAAGAAGGGGGGAATTACTGTCACCCAAAATATATTGAATGAACCTGTCACCACCCGATTGGTAACCGGGTGGCGAGTGTGTATTGATTACCGCCATTTGAATGCAGCCACGCTGAAGGATCACTTTCCTTTACCTTTCATTGATCAAATCCTAGAGCGTCTTGCCGGCCGATCGCATTTCTGTTTTCTAGACGGGTACTCCGGGTACAACCAGATCTCGATTGATCCCTTGGATCAAGAGAAATCTACCTTCACTTGTCCCTATGGGACTTTCGCGTACCGCCGAATGCCTTTTGGTTTATGCAATGCACCTGCAACTTTTCAACGTTGTATGCTCGCCATATTTTCTGACATGGTAGAGCGATGTCTCGAGGTTTTTATGGATGACTTTTCAGTGTATGGTGCATCGCTTGATGAATGTCTCTATAATTTGGACAAAGTTTTACAGCGTTGTGAGGACACACATTTGGTCCTCAACTGGGAGAAATGTCACATGATGGTGACTGGGGGGATAGTGCTAGGACACAAGGTATCTAGCAAAGGTTTAGAGGTAGATCCAGTCAAAATTGAAGTCATTTCTAAGTTACCCCCACCAAATTCTGTTAAAGGGGTAAGAAGTTTCTTGGGACATGTCGGGTTCTATCGTCGATTTATAAAAGATTTTTCTAAAATTGCAAAACCTATATCCGAGCTTTTAGAGAAAGATGCGATTTTTTATTTTAATGATAAGTGTCTACATGCGTTCGACGTGTTGAAGGAAAAACTGATTTCTGCACCGGTTGTTCAAATGCCGGATTGGACGAAACTGTTCGAACTCATGTGTGACGCTTCGGACTTTGCGGTAGGAGCTGTGTTGGGGCAGCGGGTGGACAATAAACCCACCGTGATTTTCTACGCTTCAAAGACTTTGAATGACTCCCAATTGAATTATACAACTACTAAAAAAGAATTACACGTCGTTGTGTTCGCTTTTGAAAAATTCCGGCAGTACTTAGTTGGATCTAAAGTAGTTGTATGGATTGACCATGCTGCAATCAAATACTTAATGGAGAAAAAAGACGCAAAGCCTAGACTCATTAGGTGGATTCTGCTCTTACAAGAATTTGACATCGAAATCAAGGATAAATCTGGGATTGAAAATGTTGTTGCTGATCATTTATCTAGGTTAGAAAGGGTGGATGAAAGAGATTTACATATACCCATAACCGAGACGTTTCCGGATGAACATATTTTAAAAATTAACTCTAAGGATCCTTGGTTCGCTGAGATTGTAAACTATTTGGCTTGCGAGATCATCCAGGAAGATTGGTCATATCAGGAGAAGAAAAGATTCTTCCATTCTTTGTGATATTATTTTTGGGATGACCCGATTCTTCTTAAGCAATGCAGGGATGGTATCTTACGCAGGTGTGTGCCTGAAGTGGAGTATGAGAGCGTTTTACGTCATTGCCACACATCACCTACGGGAGGACACCACGCAAGCTCACACACGGTAGCTAAAGTTTTGGAAAGCGGCCTTTATTGGCCAACCTTGTTCCGAGATGCCTACGAGTTTGTAAGGCAATGTGATTCCTGCCAACGAGCCGGTAATATCTCAAAGAGACAAGAAATGTCCCTGAATGTGTTTCAGGAAGTGGAGGTATTTGATTTGTGGGGCATAGATTTCATGGGACCCTTTGTGTCCTCAAACTCCAATTTATATATTTTGTTAGTAGTTGATTATGTGTCGAAGTGGGTGGAAGCAATACCCACAAGGACTAACGATTCCACTGTAGTGAGCAGGTTTGTGAAAGAAAACATTTTCTGCAGGTTTGGAGTACCCCGAATGATAATCAGTGATGGGGGTACGCATTTTAGGAATCAGAAATTCTCGACTTTATTGAAGAAATATGGGGTCAAGCACAACATAGGTACCCCATATCACCCGCAGACCCAAGGGCAGGTGGAAGACTCCAAACGCGAAATTAAGACAATTTTAGAGCGTACGGTGGCGTCCACGAGGAAGAAATGGAGTGCCCTATTACCGGATGCATTGTGGGCATACAGGACGGCTTATAAAACACCTATAGGCACCATGCCTTTTAGGTTGGCGTATGGTCGGGCGTGTCACCTACTGGTAGAATTGGAGCACAAGGCCCATTGGGCGCTTAGAAGGCTCAATTTGAGTTACGATAGACCGGGGAGAAAGAGAATGCTTGAATTGAATGAGCTAGATGAGTTGCGGATGACGGCATATGAGAATGTATGGATATACAAAGAGAGCACAAAGCTGATCCACGATCGCCACATCCAGTTGTGCACGTTCAAGAAAGGAGATAGTGTTTTGTTGTTCAATTCACGACTCAAGTTGCATCCCAGGAAGCTCAAATCCCAGTGGAGTGGACCGTTCGTGGTAGAGGAGGTCAAACCACACAGCGCGATCTTAGTGCGTGATGGTGATACCACGTTCTTGGTAAATGGACAAAGGTTGAAGCTCTATTTTGGTGAGAACTACAAGAGGAAGGTGAATGAGGTCAAACTCATTTCCGTTCCGGAGACATGAGGTGCCGAGAGCCGTCTAGCCTAAGACGTTAAACAAGGGTGCTTGTTGGGAGGCAACCCAACCATGGGTACCTTAGTTTAGTTCATGTACACTCGTAGGTTGATTTATTTTGGCTTGATTTTTAGTGTAAAAAAAGATATTGTGATCGTTTTGTTTGATGTGTAGGCTGAGGCAGAGTCAATACCATCGACACACTGGTCGATGGTATCGACCATGGAACAGGTTGAAGACTGCAGATTTCACACTGCGTCGATACCATCGACGGCCTCGTCGATGGTATCGACAGACCTACATGCAGATCGAAAAATAAAGGTCGATGGTATCGACATGCCAGTCGATACCATCGAGATCTCTGAAGATCGACTGGCATGTCGATACCATCGAGATCTCTGAAGATTTACAGAAGAAATCGACTCAGTGAAGTCGATACCATCGACGGGCTTGTCGATGGTATCGACACTTTCAAGTGAAAAAGGCGGCGGCATGTCTCGCGAGGATTTACCCTAATCAGAAAAGTCGATACTATCGACTCTCGTCGATGGTATCGACCATCCACGTCACCGATCCGCGCAAACAAATCAACGGCGGTCGCGGCTTCCACGTCATCGATCTGGGTGCAGCGTCGATACCATCGACCCATGTCGATGGTATCGACACGTCAGCGATCCGGGTTTCAAGATCCAGCCATCGACTACCGTCGATACTCGCGATGGGGGCGGATAGCATCGACTGGTGTTGATACCATCGACTCGCGTCAATGGTATCGACGGGTCAACAGTGGCGCCGACCAAGTCTATTTAAGGAGATTCATTACGTCAGTTGACGTCACACCTTCAGAGAGATCTCCTCCCCTTGCGTCGAGCACTCCCCCGATCCGTCCAAGCCTGAAGAAGAACATCATCGAGCGACGATCTTCATCGAGCGGAGATTCAACTCTCCAATCTTCACTGAGCTCTCTTTCTAATCCCTTTTCTCTCGCAACCATGGTGCACGTCGTTGGAGCATCATCCTCTCAGGCAAATCCGATGGATATCACGGAGTTTGTGCCACCTCCTCCCGCGTCGGTATCACGCCCGCGCATGATCCACCCATCTACGGAGGTGAAGAAGATCTATGAAGAGATCTTGAAGAGGAAGATGGAGCCTACTCAGTATGTGGACCGGGAGATGATCCAAAATCTCAGCTTTGAGGCCAACTTGGCCTACGTTCTTCAGGGGCAGGCGAAACGCACGAGCCGGAGGCCCGATGAGTTGCAGTACCATGCTGATGGCCAGCCGTTTTTTGGCGAGTGGCCAACCTATAAAGAGTTGGTGGTGGAGTTCATGGCGTCACTTGACGTCTACGTCATGCCCAACAATGTCGTAGACACCGATCGTGAGTGGATCCAGGGTCGGGTGTCCTTCTGGCTGTACAACCACGACTACACCCTCACGCTCAAGCAGTTCAACAGGATTTTCAACTAGCACCATTCTCAGTACGACCACCGGCGACCGGACAACCGCACCGATTACGACAAAATCTTCGTCGAGCTGGTGACGGTGCCGGTGGGCAAGTCAGTAAGCTACCACAATGCTGCGGTAGCAGATTTCGAGCACCCTTTCATTCGGGTACTACACCGGATGTTGAGTTCTACACTTTTTGCTCGTGGCGATCTGGCGCTGAGCAAATTTCAGAAGATGGATCTTTTCTTCTTATATCAGCTTCTGAAACGCCAAGAATGCAACTGGGGTGCCTTCTTCCTACATTGGGTTCTGGCGGTGAAGAGGAGTACGAGGAAGGCCCCGATTCATTTCGGCGGGCTCATCACCAAGTTGGCACATTACCTCAGGCTCAACTTCTCTACTATGACTCCGCTTTCCACAAAGAGCAAGGTGAACGTGCAACATCTGCACCGTTCTAACCTTATTCTTCTACGGGATGGTTTAGCGTATGCACACTGCCACGTCAACCACGCTTACCAGGAGTGCGCGCTGCCTGATCCCGTTTTCCACATCGACGGTGCACAACATTTCCGGTGGCCAATCATAGCCATCGTAGACTCTGATGAAGAAGGCGGCGACGACGGAAATGATGACGCGGCTGAGGAGGAAGAGGAGACATTTACACCTCTTTGAGCACGAGTAGCACCCCGGAAGCGTCCTCGGATGCATCCGGGTGCATCTTCATCATCTCAGCCTACTCTGCCACCACCACCGCCCTCGCAGCCAAGTGAGGATGTCTATTCCATGCAGGGCATGTACACTATGCTGCATGATATATAGCAGTCGCAGCAGCAGCAAATGGGAATGTATGCCGGTATTCAAGACACTACGAACTGGATACTGGACAACCAAAGGGCGATGTTCGAGAATGAACGTCTTCTCCTCGACAACCAACAACAGATACATAATCGGTTGCAACGGATGGAGATGCAGCAGGAGCCCTTCTACGACCATTATTGGAGTCAGAGTTACTTTGGAGGCTATCCACAACCTCCACCTAGGGCCCAGTTTGATCCAAGCTTCCAGGGGGAGTATCCTTCTTGGGATCCCACGGCTCCGCAGTACCCGCCTCCACCACCGCAAGAATGATTCAGTATCACTTTCCAATCCTTAAGTTTGCTTTTGACTATGAGGCCATAGTCGAGTTCAAGCTTAGGGGGGTAGTTGGAACAGCTTTATCTTTTACTGTTTTAGTTTTTAACTGTATTGTTTTTGTTCTTGTTATTTGTTTCTTGCATTTTTACTTTTTGTAGGATCCACATGCTATCTAGTGTAATCGTGGATGTCGTAAAGTTTGTGTCATCTCATTAATGGTGCATGGGAAAATCAAGGGAAATTTAAAAAATATTTGTATGTTTGGAAAGCTTGTCTTGTTTAACCTTGGGCACATATCCTACGAAAATAATTGGTTTTGTCAACTTTAAAACAAAATTTCACAACTGTACTCCTAATGATTCATGAAAGTGGACGGAAATGGTTGTTTGAGCCTAAACTGACCAAATGGTAATGTGACTATAATTGGATGTAAGAGAGAGAAATCTCTTAACTACTACACAGGTCAGTAAGGAGGGACACATAATATCTTTCTAAGGTTCAGTCATCTAGTCTTGTGATTTGTCCACCTCATTTTTTTCACAATCCACCGCAAGAATTGGAAGTACTTTACAGTTTTAACTTCTATGATAGCACTGCATATAGATAGGCTTCGCATTGAATTTATTTTCATATGTTGTGCATATATTGAAAAAAGAAAAAAAAGAGTAGAATAGTGATACATGCACATTACCCTTAGGTGCATGCCATGTAGTTGCATTCATAATTTTCATGCATAAAGTATATCATGTATCTCAATTTTTCTCCAATGGTGAATTAAATTGTTCCATACCTTCTAAATAGTGCAAATTTCTGAATTAGGAAGAAAAATAAGCCCGATAAAATATTCATTATCAATTATGGATATAAAGGGTTGGAAAAAAAAGAAAAGAAAAAAAATCTGAAAGAAAATCTACATGATGAAAAAAGTTATGTAGAAGCAACAAGAATAAGAAGGAGAAAGGAACATAATATCACTTGCATTTCGAGATAATTGAGTACATGATGTAGCTTAAATAGATGTCCATTTTGTTTTGAGATGGATGGTTAGTACATGCATCATTCCACCCAATTTTAGGCATTAGGACATTTTTCATGTGCATTTGCATCATTTAGGACATTTTTGTTTTGTGCATGTTGAAACTGTACAATACTTCCATTTTCTTCCATGAACCACCCATCTTCATCCACCCGTTGCTCGGATTGGTAGGCCACCGTGAATTTCTCCTCACTAATGAATATCAGGAGAAGTGCTTCCATGTAGATGGTAGTTAGGGCGAGCAACGCAGTATAGGTGATCACAAGATGCACCAAGTCTGAACCGGCGAGTTTTATTATGTTAACTGCCTTATGTGATAGTGTTCATCAGTTTTGAGGTCAATTTCTTTTATGGATGATTACTGTCGCCTTCAGGGTAATTACCGTTCCGTGGTTAGAGAGGGCCGGTATGTGAACATCTGGTGGGAGTCATATGGGATGTTGGTTGTGGTGTGTTGTTTTTCAGTTGACATTGGCAATTCTATTCTAAGGATTAGTTGCTCGAGGGCGAGCAAAGTTCAAGCTTAGGGGAGTTTAATGTGATGATTTTGAGTCGCATTTATAGACCTGTTTGATATGTGTTATATGCTTTTATTAGTCATTTTCATGGTTAATGTTGCATAATTCATCCATTTGGTTTTTGCTACTATTTTATGTCAAATCCCCTTTATTTCATCATTTTGAACATTAATTGTCAAAATATTATTATTTGTGTGAATTTATGTGATCTTGTGTTTGAATTTTAGGACAAATGAGTATTTGCTTCCATCGATACCATTGACGGAAGTCGATACCATCGACATGATCACAGGTTGTCAACCGAAAGGAGCAGCAAAGTGTCAATCCTATCGACAGGGATGTCGATGGTATCGAGTCACCTTCAGGTTGCTGGCGAAGAAGCAGTCGATAGTATCGACCCCAATTCGATACCATCGACGCATGGAGGCTACAACGACACAAAATGACAAAACCGTCGCTACAGGATAGTCGATACCATCGACCCTCGTCGATGGTATCGAGACTACATCCGGCACTCGGATGAAAAGAAAGAAGGGTTGCCGCTACCACACTGGGTCGATACCATCGACCCGAGTCGATGGTATCGACACCGTCAGATATGCGTTTGATTCAGATTGATCCCAATCGAACGGTCGTGGTTAATTAGGAACCTAATGAGGGGATTAAACCTAATGACGGCTGCCGGAGGCGAGGGATCGTCTCATTAGCCATTGCACGAGTACCGAGGAGCAGGAGAGAGGAGAACGGAGGCCAGAAGCTCATATCAGTTGATTCGGACACCGCAGAAGATGGATTTCACCACCGAAAGGCGGGAGAGCACGTGTTCTACGCAAAGGATCAACCGGTTCTTCTCCGTTCAGGGGTTTCACCTCTCAATTCACATTTTCCACATGATTTTCCCTATCTCTACCTTGTACTTGTTTGAGATGAACATGCGGGGCTAATCCCCTTCGTCTTTAGGACTGGGAGTAGCCCGGGAATTCATTGTATGATAGTTTTATAATGGTAATAAATTTTTTTTCTCTTAAATCCGTGGTATAGTTTCGTTTTCTCCATATATTGTTATGCTTGATCACCATAATAATAACCTAATGCCTTTAATCACTTTGAAAGAAGGATTAACGGCTGAAAAGAGACGAAACCTACATTAATCGATAAATCCCTTGACCAAGGTGGTGTAAAATTAATGGTGGATACTGAGAGATCGTTCATAATGCACCTAGTTTAGGGTATAGGTTACTACGACGGTGGAACCGACCTTAACCGAGGTAGTGAATTGCACCACGACAGTGGGTAATTCTATTTTCAGGCCACTACCCGGATAAAGAGATAAAATTGAGGCATTATATAAAATCTAATACAATGAAAACCCGCGGTGAAACCGCAATCCTAAAGATACCCTTTTGAATTGATTAAATTAACATTTAATCGATCGTTTGTTTTATTTTTGTTTTTATTTTCTTTTAATTTTAACAGCAACCCTCAATTTTTTATTCGGTTTAGCTGATCGCAAATAGTTAGTAGAAGTCTCCAACAATTCCGAGTATCCCTATGTTCGACTCGGGCCTCACAAAGGCTTGTACTACTCGACGCGTTCACTTGTGTTTTAGCGCACAGTAAAATTGCGTCAGATCACCACCAAGATCCAAGCTATAAGGTAGAAGAAGATCCTCCAAGCTTGATCACCACAACACCTTCAAGAGAGAAGATGGAACCATGGTTAAGAGAGCATGAGAGGGAAAGGAGATAACCAAGGTCCATGGCTGAGAAGAAGAAAGAAACAGAGAGAGAAGAGCACCTAAAATGAGACTTTTAGAAAGAAACCCATAGGTTACCATGTGCACAGGTTGATAGGATAGGGACATATCATAGTTAAGACATACATTGTCTCTTAATCATGTGATTCCACCCACCTTTCATGACATTTCATCCACCACCTTAAGATGATCAAGTAACTTGAATTATTTCCTATTGATTGCATTGTATAGCATAACATGTAGCATGATATCTGATTTCTCTATAGTGCATTAGTTAGAAGAAAAAATAAACAAATATATAGATATTTGTATAATTGTTAGTTTCACAACAAATCTCTAGTAGATTGCATGCTCTTTTGCATCCTTTTTTGCATCATGTATCTATGTAGCTTTCTTCTCATTTTTCAAGTGAAAGGATACACATCCACATCCCTCCTAAATAAGAAGAAAAATGAAATAATGATATGTTGGTAAAAAAGCCTAAGCATATTCATAAACAGAGCTAAACACAAGAGGGAAGAAAAGGAAAAAAAGAGAAATCAAATAAATAGGAATAAAAGGATGCCTTGAACTCAAATTTGAAAGTCATTCATGGAGAAGGTGAAAATAGTTATATGTATGCATTCTTTTACCCTATAGTCATCATTTAGATGAGACCTTTAGTGCATCCATCATTTCACCACAATAGTATGCTTAAGGATTAATGCATTTTTTCATCTCCTTCATTATATAGGTTCATCAATTCAGATGTTGCTTGTGATTCTTATTCACAGTCACCTATTTCATTCCACCCATTACTCTTCATGGTAGGCCACATAAATGATCGATACCCTCATTCTTTGATATATGGGGAACGACTTCCGACATAGTTTGTAGGTAGACAAGATCAATGTAGATAGGGAATCACATGGTGCATCGAGCATATGCCCTATTGACTATGATATTAACTACT
The DNA here is from genome assembly GCA_963693085.1 of Alisma plantago-aquatica. Classification (NCBI taxonomy): domain Eukaryota; kingdom Viridiplantae; phylum Streptophyta; class Magnoliopsida; order Alismatales; family Alismataceae; genus Alisma; species Alisma plantago-aquatica. The sequence continues at coordinate 331,191,928 of OY856409.1, forward strand.
CTATTGATTGTATTTCATTGATCTAAGGGTGGATGTATTTAATGAACATTTTTGGTCACTTTAGAGTAGTTATTTGTTTAGTGTTGGTAAGAGTCGGTCGGGGACCGTTAGGTGGGGGTATTTGAAAATGTAGTTCATATTGTCTGTCCTCTTGCTAACTTATTTCAAATAGATCCAACAGTAGTGTTGCTTGAGGGCGAGAAACATTCAAGATGAGGGGATTTTGATGCAATGGGTTTTAATTGCTTTTCACTGACTTTTTTTCCATGTATTTATTACATAATTGCTCATTTTGATATTATTTATGCATTGTTTATTATTATTAGCATGTGAAACACTATTGCATCAAATTATAACTATTTTTACTTAATTTTATTAAATTAGCCATTTTTATTCAGACTTATGTTGGTTTTTCCTCATTTCAGGCCATTTGAGCACTTTCAGGACAACTCAGTGCTACTAACATAAAATTTGATGGTACTGACATTAGGTGATAGCCAATAGGGAATTTTGGAAATCTTAGTTCTATCAAGATTTCACTCTATGCCACCTCTGTGACGTTTGATCCTACCGATAGATGGAGTCGGTGCTACCTACTCACCACCCATAAAGCATTAGGAACTGGACTTTATGGTTTGGTGCCACTGACACCCTAGTCGGAGGTACTGACTTTTGCATCAAGAACAAGTCAGAACTCACATGAATCACCTCAGTGCTATCAACACACAAGTCGGTAGCACCAACACTTGTTGGGGTTTTGAGTCAATTGACAACTTGGTGCCATCAACATCAAGTTGGTGGTACCAACTTTGCACAATCAGAGCAGATTAAAGATTAAGATTGATCTGATGGATAAGACTTAATGATGCCCTGAGTTCCACTTATGACATAAGGGGAGTTTGGCCAAAAGAGAATATTGTGTTCTATCTCATTGCAACTAACAGAGACCCAAGAGATAAGGAGACAAAGGAGACATCCATGTACCTGACGATTTGGGCACCTATGAGAAGCAGATGTGCATTTAGAATGTTGTAGATTGAGGTGCTCACCTGAGGGGATTGTCTAAACCGAATTCCCTAAGGGGTTTTCATTAGTTTTCCTTATGTTTAGCTTGCTATCTCTCTCTTCTTGTTTGTATTTGTTTATAGAAATCATTCGAGGTTAATCCCCTTGTTCCTTAGGACCCAGAAGTAGCCTAGTTTTCCATTGTATTTGACTTCTATGATTTAATATATGTATTTTCCTTATTCTATACAAAAATATATGATTGCTTATTGAAATGTGTGTGCTTGATCACCATAATTAATTTCTTAGACTGTTAATTTCTTTAGGAGAGGGATTATGGGTTGGATAGGTCATAGATTTACACAACCAATATCGTGCCTCAGGAGAAGGCTTACGATTGTGAAGGGAATAACCTAGAGTTTTTTGTTAGTGCGCCTATCTAATTCCTAGATCTCTATGAAAGTGGGGTTTGTCTTAGTATAGGTAGTGTATTATCTTACAGGAGTGGGTAATACTTTCTACAAGTCCCTTAGTCTAGGGTTATGGATAAATGATTATTAATGAAATGGAGTCAAATGCAAGGTATATTGTGGTGAAATTGTAATCCTAAAGAATCCACCCATCCTTGATCAAATTCCACTTAATTTAGATTTCAATTTTATCCTTAGTTATAAACAATCAACCTATCACTCTTTTCTTTGGCCTAGCTAATTAGGTTATAATTAGCAGTAGTCTCTGGAGTATGCTTCCCTGAGTTTGACATCATGGCCTCATAGGCTTATACTACTCAACACGTACACTTGTGTTTTGTGCGTAGAGTTTAGGCGTGCCACCACATCATCAAAGAGATATTTCCTTGACTAGCCTGCCTCCTTGATAGGTGAAAAGGACCATTTTGCCCAGGCTTTATGAATTTAGGGAACGCACTCAGGGGCATTATGGTCAATTACATCAGGCCTTCCTCTCCATCACGGAGAATCACAACCCTTCTATCGTGGTGTAATAGTTGTAGAGTTGGGCTCCTTGTTTTCTGACTCTTCTGATCACATGAGGGTTTAAGAACCTTCGTCGACCTTCCTCAGACCTTATCCAGGTTTAGGGAAAGGTTCATGGAGGCTAGAGTTTGGAAGAACCCCAATCTCCAACTACTAGTTTGACGCATTAATAAAACAAAACATCAAGGTGATGAGTACTAACCTAGGAGATCCAGGCACTTTTTTTAGAATGACACACCTTCTCACGGCCCTCTAGCTACTTTCTAAAACCTACAATACACTTAGGAATTCGGCATGTGCTAGCTTCACCATGAAGATGGTTGAAATGGAGCTAGGATATGTAGGGGTCAGGGTTAGCTCTAACGTACTAGGTCTCCTTGAGGAGTTTCTATGTTGTGGACCAGAGATTGTGAGGGATTTATATAGGATGTAAGGTATTTCTTGTTGCTATACAAGTTACTACAAGCTGGGGAGTATATCGACTACTATGAAACCCTTACAACGCGGCCTTTTCTACATATCTTTCCTTTTTGCTATATTTATTTATTTTTATAAAACCCTAGATTAGGGAAGTATGTGCATACCTCCCACAACAACTCCTTTTCCTACCAAGTTTTAGGAAAACCTTCTATTTGATCTTATCTTCATTTAGGAAAGATATTGGATTCAAATCAATTAAAAAATTAATCTAAACTTTCCTCTTTAGTATATTCTAGATAATTACATAATTAATTACCAAGATTTCAAAGTATCTTTGAATATTTTGAATTTTTTTCTATAATCATGTATTTGGATTATCTATCATATCGAAATATCATAGTATCTATTATGAGCACGAAATACCCACTTTCCTATTTGATATTCTAGGGACTAGCTTGTAAACATATATTATGTAAACTTAAATAATTCATATCTCTTTCTCATCTTTGCTCCAATTGGTCCCAAAATTGGATATTTATTTATAATTCTATAATCTGATATTGTGAAAATTTCGGTGTCAAAAAGGATACACCTAGATACCCTTTTCTCTCTCTTAAAAATATTTCTTAAATCAATTAGCATCATTACCTATAAAGTCACTTTTATTTCAAACTCTAGAATGTCTTAGTTTCTTGATTATGTTCAAGTGTTCCAAAAACCATATAGATTTATCCTTATTTGATGCCCAAAACTTGTATTGCAAGTCATGGCTAGATAATTACTCCATTAATTATTTAAAGTACAATATGTTTGTGATTGTTTTAGAAACTTGCATATTACACCATGTTTCAACTATGGAATAACTAAAGCCAATTACCCTTCATTTATGCATGAATTCTTTTTATTTATTAAACTTGTGCCATAAGGACTTATTTTCAAAGCAAATCATTCCATGGGCCTCACTTGGTCCATGGGTTAAACACATGCCTCAAACGTGGATTCAAGATGACTTTATTTACTCAAATTTGCTTATCAACTCAAGACTCCTATTCATAGAATTCAAATTTTACCATATATTAGGATCTTACGTTCACCCCTGCTTAAAAGGAATTTAGTTCCCAAAATTCAAACCAAATGTAAGGTTAACATGATTCATAATTCAACTTAGATTCAAACCATTATGGTTAATAACCCTTCTTGGGTAGGCTTTTATTTGCTAGATTATTTTTAACAACCTCTATTGATAAGCATTTCTCTCATATTACTAAGGTTGGAACCTAAATTCAATTTTAGGGTATTTTCCCATCCCCATTCATTACATGATATTATCACTTGGTGTACACTTTTACTTATGATTTTAATTTCACTTTATAATGATCTCTTCACCTAATTTTACAAGCTATTATTCATTTATTTTTGTATAAGGGTGAGGTAACACCTTAAAACCATAAATTGTTCCCTTACATTTCAAATTAGGGTATTCTCTCTCATATGTCAATTTTAAGCATACCATGTGTCTAGCCAATATCTCTTACTCGTAATAATATGAAATAAGCACTTGGTTGTAGTCTAAATACAAAACTCATCCTATTCCATGTGTGGAGATGTTGTAACCACAAATTACACTATAATTCAAATTTTTGTTTGAGTCACTCTCAACAATGAATTCAAACCATGAATACATTTTAATTCCAAAAAAATCCTCAAATTTCTTGAATGTTAATGGATAGTACTTTACTCACTCTTGACTTGGTGCACAACTCCCTTAACAATTCTATTTCAAATATTATTACAGAACTTCTTACATTATTTAAATTTACATCTCATTTACCTTATCCATCCCCTTAAGGTCTCTAGGGGTATAGGTACCTTTGGAGTAGATCTTCCCTTAACCCCAACGACCTTATGTACTCATGGAGTGCCTCTCACATTTGCTCCATGGGCCTCATGAACTCATGAAGGTGGCCAATCTTCTGATCCCATGGCCTTGGGTACACATGGATAGTTATATCCTAACCCCATGTGCCTTATACACTTAGGGCATGATCACCTCCTGACCCCTTGGGTATAACGTACCTTTAACCATTCATACTTGACCCTAGGGTTGACTTAGATCTCTACCCTTCCTAAGGTTTTATTGAAAAGTCATAACTTTATTACAATACACATTTTTCTTGAGGTTTTTCTAACAATATTCAAGCACATTATTTTTTGTAGAAGTCTATAACCCAAATTTCCTCAGTTTCTTAGGGTGCACGGTGGTTCCTTTGTATCCCTTCATTGGGCTCATGATGACCTTCCTCTTGGGGTTTGGTCTTCATAGTGACCTTCCCTTCCTGGGCTTGATCTTCTTGATGACCATCATTATTGGGTTTGGTCCTTATAGTGTCCTTCCTTCCTAGGCTTGGACTCATGGTGACCTTTCCTCTTAGGCTTGGTATTAATGGTGACCTTACCTTCATGGGGCTTGGTCTTCCTGGTGACCTTCCCTCTTGGTCTTGATCTTGACCTTCCCTCATGGGCTAGGTCACATAATGCCAACCACTTCCTTAGTAAGCTTCTAGGAGTATCACCTCCTTCACCTAACCCCTACATATGGAATAATTGGGTTCATATAATTATACTCAATATATGTAATTTCATGTTTTGTATACCTAATCTTTCAAAATTTAGGTGACATTCTAGGTTACTTAATTTTTTAACAGATTTGTTAATTCACATTTGTAGGGAAGGTCTAAACTCGGGGTGCCTTCTTGACTCACAGGAGGAGGTTGGGCTTGCTAGCCTAATGCACTATTTATTTGTCATTTTCACATGCTATTTTAGATTAATTTTGTGCACTTTTTGTTTGTTCTCATACTAATTTTGCATGATTTACTTTTATTATCATGTGATACTTATTTGCATCAAATAAATATAATTTTGATTTTCTGAATGATTTAGTATATTTCCAGAGCTTATGTTTGGATTTTATGCATTTCAGGTGAATGTACAAGAATCTACACAGCTTGATACTATTGACTTTGGAGTCAGTGGTAGCGACACATGCTCAGTTTGGAACAAAAACAAATCGAGAAGATTTAGTAATACCGACTCACAAGTCAATACTACCGACAACATCACAATGTTTTGGTCAAGAATTATTGAAATAACTCGGTACTATTGACAACCTAGTTGTTAGTGTCGACAACTTGATAGGTGGCCACAAAATTAAAGGAGTCAGTAGTACCAACACCCTATTAGTAGTACCCAGTTGTCGGGATCATGCAGATCTAAAGACATCATTTAATCTTATGGCTGAGGTTTTAATTCACCCCAAGTCACTCTTATGACTTAGGGGAAGTGCGGTCAGACCTAGGGATCTCATCTTTTCCATCATACGATGGCTAGGAGCAAGAGAGAGGAGGAAGCAGAGAAGAAGACCATGCCCCAGATGATCCAGGCACTTCTAGCAGACGGACTTGCATCCGGAAGGTAGAAAATTAGCACGTGTGCAAGAAGGAATCATTTGAACTGTCTATTTCAGGGGTTCTTCATGTTCTCTAGGTTTTTTCTCTTAATTTTAATGTTTTTATCTATGGAAACCATGCGGAGCTAATCCCCACATTCCTTGGGACCCAGGAGTAGCTCGGTTATGCATTATAATTGACTCGTATGCATTAATTCACCAGTTTCTCTTAATATTCAGATTTATTTCTATGAGAATGAATGAACCATCCATGCTTGATTACCATAGGTAGTAATTGGACCTTTAATTGCTTTGAAATAGGGAAATTAATGGTCAGAACTTCATAGAAATCCCTTTGAGAGAGAAGGCTTGCAACTATGAGGAGATTACCCAAATCATTCGATAAAGCACCTATCTAATAACATAATCAATACGAGAGTGGGGTTGGTATTAGGTTAGGTATTGAATTACACCGTGAGAATGGGTAATTCTCACTATAGGCTCTTAATCTAGGGCTAAGAGATATTTTTGTTAATGTATTGATATCAAATTGCAATGTTAATCCTGGTGAAACCACTATCCTAAGGAATTCACTCAGATTGAGATAAACAACCAATTATTTAGATTTATTTTCTATTCTAGATAATTAAACCAATCAATCAAGTTTCTTTGGCCTAAGCTAGTAGTATTACAGTTAGTAATAGTCTTTGAAGTTATGTGTCCCCATGTTTGATATTCGGGCCTCATTGTCCTATATTACTCTGATAGTGTACAGTTGTGTTTTAAGCATATAGAAAATACTTATCAAGTTTTTGGCATCATAGTCAGTGAACAAACCTGGGTCACCTGCGTGACAGGTAGGAATACTCACCACTATACCCCAGCCACCCTTAAAAGTGTTGGGGAGTCTAAGGTTATTTTGACACTGAATGAGAAATTTTACTTAATTGCTAAGAAGTTGTATGCTAAGGTTGGAAATTCTTCAGGAGGGTAGGATGAGGAGTGCAGGTTTGCATGATAGCAACAATAGTCTAGGAATAATGACTACTCCTGGAGGAAGGATCCTGAGTTTTCCTGGAAGGATCCTAATAATTTCCAACAAGACCCATCCCAGACACAACAGGCTAAGCCACAATAGGTTGATGACCAACAACAATATCAATAGGACAGGGGTCCCAGTAAAATTGGTCACATTGAGGAGATGCTCGGGAAGCTAGTCAACCAAAATGAAGTACTTATTGGTCAGAATCAGAGAGAACTACATAACCAAGGGGCACAAATCCACAGTATAGAAATGTAGATTTCTCATATTGCAGTGGAAGTGGCTTCTTTGAAGAAGCCATGGCAGCATGGGTTGCCAAGCAACACTGATGTACCTTCTAGAAATCAATAGGTCAAGGTGGTATTACCTCGCAATGTAGAAAATTTCTTAATGACAAACCAACTAGTACAGATGCAGGAGAGGCCATAGGTGATAAAGACAAGGCAGTGACTGCTGATACAGTTGAACCAAATACTATAGTAGAGGAAAAGACAGTTAATGGAGAGGTTGATGAGATAGAGGAGACAAGGAAAAAGACATATATTCATCAAAGGAAAGTGGTAAAGTCGATGCCCTTTCCAAATAGTCTGAAGGCAACTAAGGTGGACCAATAATTTCAAAAATTCTTGGATAGCTTCATAAAATTGCATGTCAATATCCCCTTGATTGATGCAATTGAGCAGATTCCCTCGTACGACAAATTTCTAAAGGACTTGATCAACAAGAAGAGGAGAATAGATGATTTTGAGGTGGTCATTCTAAAGGAGCAAGTCAGTGTTTTTATTCAGGGGACATTGCCGCCAAAAGGACAAGATCTGGGTTGTTTTAACATATCCTGCTTTATTGGGAAGATGAGATTTGGAGCCAAAGCCATTGTCACCTCACTTGAAGTACATTTTCTTGGAAATAGAGGAGAAGCTTCCAGTCATCATATCATCTTCACTAAGCATTCAAGAAGAGGAGCAACATATGGCTGGTCTGTGGCAGACATAAAGGGAATTTTCCCCAATTTCTATTAACACAGTATCTGATTGGAAGAAGGAGCCAAAGCTATAGTGCAACCTCAATATCAACTCAACCTCATCATGACTGAGGTAGTAAAGAAGGATGTAATAAAACTTTTGTCTGAATTGATTACATATGTTCTCTCTGATTTGAACTAGGTTAGCCCAACCCATGTGGTTCCTAAAAAGGGAGGTATAACAGTCACTACTGATTCTAACTACTAAACTAGTGACTGGGTGGTGTGTTTGCATAGACTATAGATGTTTGAACACTACCACTTTAAAAGACCATTTCCCACCCCCCTTTTATCGATAAGATTTTAGAGTGGCTTGTCAGCTGCTCTCATTTTTGTTTTCTTGATGGCTATTTGGGATACAATCAGATTTCCATCGAGCCACATGATCAAGAGAAGTCAACCTTCACTTGTCCTTATGGCACATTGGCATATCATCATTTGTCGTTCGGTATTTGCAATGCACCAACCACTTTTCGGCGATGCATGCTTGCCATTTTTTCTAATATGATAGAGCGATGTCTGGAAGTGTCCATGGATGATTTTTTAGTTTATGAGGAGTCCTTTGATGATAACCTTGACAATCTAGATAAGGTCTTGCAAAGATTTGAGGACACTCACCTTATTTAGAATTTGGAGAAATGTCATATGATGGTGAGTGAATGAATTGTCTTGGGAGACAAGGTTTCTAATAAAGGAATGGAGGTAGACCCAGTCAAAATAGAGGTCATCTCCAAACTACCTCCACTATCATCGGTGAAGGAAGTGATGAGCTTTTTAGGACATGCCGGACTTTACTGCTGTTTCATCAAAGATTTTTATAAGACTGCCAAACCGCTCTCTGAGTAATTAGAAAAAGATGTTGAATTTAAGTTTGACGAGCGATGTTTGATATCTTTCGAGGTGTTGAAGGAGATGCTGGTCTCCGCACCCATTGTCCAAGCTCCAGATTGGAGTCAACCTTTTGAGTTGATGTGTCACACATCATATTACGTAGTAGGGGTTGCTCTAGGCCAACACTGAGATAAAGTCTTTGTTGTCATCTATTATGTGTCTAAAATTTTAAATGATGTCCAATTAAATTATACAACAACTGAAAAGGAATTGTTGGTGGTTGTTTTTGCTTTTGAGAAGTTCTGTCAATATTTTATAAGGGCTAAGGTTATAGTGTGGACAGATCATGCATCCATCAAATACTTGCTATAGAAAAAAGATGCCAAGCCCAGGTTGATTAGGTGGATCTTATTATTGCAGAAATTTGATATATTAATTAAGGACAAAGTTGGCACCAAGAACGTGGTGGTGGATCACCTTTCTAGGCTTGAATGGGTGAATGAAAAGGACATTGATATACCTATTATGGAAGATTTCCCTGATGTATAGCTCTTTGCTATGAGAAGCAAATACCTAATGGTTCGCAAACATTGTGAACTATTTGGCTTGTGGAAAGATGCCAGGAGATTGAGGATACCATGAGAAGAAAAGATTCTTCCATTCCTTAAGGTATTACATATGGAATGACCCCATCTTGATAAGGCAGTGTAGGGATGGTATTCTTAGAAAGTGTGTGTTGGATTGTGAATTTCACAGTATTTTGGCACATTGTCATTCTTTACCTACAGGGGGTCATCATCCTAGTTCTAGGATTGCGGCTAAAGTTTTATAAGGTGGTTTTTATTGGCCAACAATTTTTAAAGACACATACAATTATGTTCATCATTGTGATGCTTGTTAACGTGCAGGTAATATTTCAAAAAGACATGAAATGCCTCTAAATGTTTTTTAGGAAATTGAGGTGTGTGAATTATGGGGAATAGACTTCGTGGGTCCTTTTGTGTCTTCAAATTCTAATTTTTATATATTACTTGTTGTGGATTATGTATCTAAGTGGGTGGAAGTAGTTCCAACCTGCACCAATGACGCCCAACTGGTATGTAGATTTGTGAAAGAACACGTCTTTTGCAGGTTTGGGGTTCCTAGGTTAATGATCAGTGACGGCGGTTCTCATTTCACCAATAGAAAATTTGGGGCACTTTTGAGCAAATATGGAGTGAAACATAGGGTAGGTACTCCATATCACCCCAAAACCCAAGGACAGGTTGAAGTGTATCAATAGGGAGATCAAGAAAATTTTAGAAAAGACATTTTCAACCAACAGGACTAACTAGAGCATGTTGTTCAATGATGCTCTTTGGGCATATAGGACCGCCTATAAAACACCTATAGGGATGAATCCTTTTAGGTTGGTTTATGGGAGGGCTTGTCACCTACCTATAGAGCTGGAGCATAAGGCTAAGTAGGCCCTGAGAAAATTAAACTACAACTTAGACAATGCAGGGGAAACGATATTTTTAGAGTTGAATGAGTTATATGAGCTTAGGTTTGATGCCTATGGGAGCTCAAGAATCTCTAAGGAGAGGACTAAGAAAATTCATGATCGCCACATATTGCATAGGGTTTTCACTCTAGGACAGAAGGTTTTTCTATTTAATTCTAGGTTGAAATTACATCTGGGTAAGTTGAGCTCTAGATGGAGTGGATCCCTTGAGGTGATTAAAGTATTCCCTCATGGAGCTTTAGAGATTAGCAATGGGGCTGAGCCATTCCTTATCAATGTCCAGTGACTTAAGCACTACTTTGGAGGAGATGTGATTAAGAAGGAGGAAGAGTTGAAGCTCATTGAGCTTCACTGATCTTATGAACTTAGGATTGTCGAGCCTATGACGTAAAACAAGGGTGCTTGTTGGTAGGCAACCCAAACATCATTTCTTTTCTCTTTACATTCCAATTTGTAGTTTCATAGCCTTTATTTTCATTTTCTTAGTTTTTTTAATGTAAAAAAAGGTGTCATGATCCATTTTGTTTGGTGTGCAGAATCTGTGCCAATCATTACTACTGACACTAAGTTGGTACTACTGATAAGGTCACAGGGAAAAACAAAAGAGTTGACAGAATGACTCGATACTACCAACCACAATGTCAGTAGTACCAATGACATCACAGAGTTGCCAAACAGAAATTCAAGGTTAACTCAGTACTACCAACCCCTAAGTCGGTAGCACCGACATTTTACAGAGATGAGGCCTAGAAAACTGATAAGGACTCGATACTACTAACAAAAATTTGGTATTACCAAAAAAGGCGTGCTCCAGGTTCAAAACACTGAGTTCCCGCTCGGATGCACTAACAAAATTTGAATGAGTCGGTACTACCGACAAGAAGTTGGTACTACTGACACCTAACCTCAGCAATCTGAGGGAGTTCCATCAAGTGATTGAGATCATTCACATCTAACAATCGGTAATATTGATCTGTGGGAAATTCGGTATTACCGACGATGGGTCGGTACTACTGACACCAGGCGATCTGCATCGACAAAAGTCAACAAATTGGGACCGTCAGTACTACCGAGCACACGGATTCGAGATGAAATGTCGATACTACTGATGCTCTCTCGATAGTACCAATGGGTTATTAGGTTGGTGGATGAGTTTTCTATTAGGAAGGGTGTGATTCATTTCTCTTCGCACCTTCTTCACTCCTCCAAGCAAGCATGTACAAGAATCTCTAGGTGTTCAGACTCTACACCGAGCTCTTTTTCCTTAGCCTCTTTCTTGTTCTGCAGATGGCACCAAGGCACGAGGCTTCTCCATCGGTGGGGGTTCCAAACTTAGTTCCCAAACTAAGCTGGATTGCTTATCCCAGCGCCGACATCAAGAAGATGTATGAAGAGTTGCAAAAGAGGGAGATACATGCAACACGATATGACGAATGTGAATTCATCACCTCCATTGGCTTCACTGACAACATGCTCAAGGTCTGTGATCATAAAGGGCTGGTAGGCAACCATCCCTTCTTCAGCAACTGGCTGACATACCTAGATCCTATCTTCAAGTTTCTAATGTCACTGGAGGTCTGCCTCATCCTCGAGTATGGGGATGATTGAAGGAGCGGCCACATTAGTTTCTGCCTATACAATACCGACTACACTCTGACACTGCATCAATTCAACACCATATATGGATGATCGACTGAAGGAGACCACTTCTACCTCGACAACTTCAGCTTCAAGGTGGCATGGGAGCTATTGTCTGAGTTTCCAGAGGGCCAACACATTAGTTGTCATACAAAATCCATCAATGACATCGAGCATCCCTTTGCTCGCATACTCCATCGCCTCATCACCAACACTCTCCTTTCCAAATCCAATCAAGGGTAGGGGAAAATCCAATGGGTTGACCTCTTCTTTCTCTACAAGCTGTTGGATTTGGGGTGTAGGAGTGTGAACTTTAGTGCTTTCTTTCTTCTTCACATGATGGGGGTCAAGCGCCAGGTGCAGAGGAAAATTCCAATTCATTTTGGAGGGTTGATCACGCCAATAGCTCTTCATCTCAACATTGACATCTCTGCCGCCAAACCACTAAAGGTTGCACCAAAGTTTGATCTAAAGCACTTCAAGAAAGTCAATCTCTCCAACACATGCCAGAATATTGTATACGCATGTTGTACAATAGGCACCTAGTACAAGGAACGAGCACTACCAAATGACGTCTTCAACTTCTAGGAATCCACCTCATGTGGTGGCCTGTAGATAGGTCATCAGACGAGGAAGAAGAAGATGTTGCACCAAAAGACCAACAACAGAAGGAGGAGGATGATGAAGAAGAAGAGGAGGAGGAGGTGGAACCAACCATCCCAGTTATGAGGAGGCTAGTTCCACATAAGCATCCACGACACTATGCAGCCTCCAGTTCTTCTTCTCCACTGTCATCGCAAGAGGATGACCCATACTCTATGGCGAGAATGTACAGGATGCTGCAGGAAATACAGCAAGGCCAGTAGTAGTCAGAGGCCTTGGTGGGCATCCATGACGTGCAAAGATGGTTGTACCACAACCAGCAGGCAATATTACAGAATGAGAAACTTATCTTAGCCAACCAATAGAACATGCATATGTGCCTGCAAAGGATGGAGGGATGCTAGAAGCCATTCTTAAATCACTATTAGAACCAAAGGTACTTTGGGGGCTATCCACAACCTCCACCACTACCACAATAGCTGCCAAATTTTTAGGGGACATTATACCCCTTTGATCCCACCATGTCACATCCTCCACCACCACCTATGTGATCTAGTACCATTGTTCCACCTCTTAAGTTTTAATTTTGACTATGTGGACATAGTCAAGTTCAAGCTTGGGGGGTAGTTAGAATAGCTTCTATCCTTAGTTTTTTTTCTTTAGTCTTTATTTTCTTTAATTTGCTTTTTGGTTTTATCTTATAAAGTTGTAGGATCCACGATCTATCTAGTGTAAAAGTGAAGTTTAATTCATTATTCATGTCAATGTCAATTGCTCTCATTTGTGTGCAATGGAAATTAAAAATTAAAATTTTGTGGCTTAGTTGCAAATTTCTTGAGTTGCACTACTTAAAGGAAGTGTATGGGCAAGTCAGCTTAAGGAGATTTAATATGAATGGACATCTTAATTATTCATGAAATGTGGATGAAGATTAGGTTTGAGCTCAAATTGATCAAACAGTTAACAAGATCTTAAATTGAAGTTTAAGAAAGAAATCCAAAGGTTACCTTGTACGCAAGTCATTAGAGAGGGACATATCCTAGTTCATGAAAGGCTTTATCTCTTAACTATGTGATTCCACCCATCCTCCACTCATTATTGACTCGCCATCTTAATATGAACAAGTACTCTAAATTATTTCCTCTTGTTGCATTGCATGGCATAGTAGGTGACATGATAATTAGTTTCTTTTATTGCATTCGTTTAGATAACATGCATTTTGCATCATCAATTATTTTCATCATGTGAATATACTATTTTCTTCTTCTGAAATAGAGTGTGAGGATATACATCCATACCCTCAGAATATAGAAAAAATGATGAATAATTTGTTAGTAAAGCACAAGCATAATTTCCATCATGCAAAATAGTGGGACTTTGAAAAAAAGTATTTGATGTTTCAAGTGAATAGGGAGAAAGGATATCCATATTCTACACAAAAGAGAAGGAAACAACCACATGATACATTTTTTTCCTTTGCTTCATTCTCATTCGAGTTGATGAGATCTTTGTTACATACATCATTCCACTCATAGTTTAAGCATTAGGATTCATGCATTTTCATTCTCTTTACTATATAGGTTCATCATGTTTTATTCTTGCATGAATAATTTGGATGTTACTTGTGAATCTCCATAACCACCTATTTCATACCATCCATTTCTCTTATTGGTAGGCCACTAAAATGATTTTTATCCTCATTAATTTTTATACGGAGAACTGCTTCCAAGTAGTTGGTAGCTAAGAAGATCAATGTAGAATAGGGAATCACATAATGCACTAAGCAAATGCCTGATTGATTATGATGTTAACTGATATCTTGATAGTGTTCATTGATCTAAGGGTGGACGTCTTTTATGAATTTTTTTGGTCGATTAAGAGAAGTTAATTGTTCAATGATTAATTAAGGTCTGTTTGGGACTGCCAGGTGGGGATAGTTGAGAAATGATATTCATAGTTTATGTACTTTTACTAACTTGTCTCAAACAAGTTCGAGAGTGTGTTGCTCGAGGATGAGCTCATTAAAGCTTAGGGGAGTTTGGTGTACTGTTTATTTGTCATTTTCATAGGCTATTTTAGATTGATTTTTGTGCACTTTTAGTTAATTCTCATATTAATTGTGCATGATTTACTTTTATTATCCTGTGATACTTATTTGTATCAAATAAATATAATTTCAATATTTCTGAATGATTTAGTATATTTCCAGAGCTTATGTTTGGATTTTATGCATTTTATGTCAATGTACAAGAATCTACACAGCTCAGTACTACCAACTGTGGAGTCAGTGGTACCGACACATGCTCAATTTGGAATAGAAAGAAATCAAAAAGACTCAGTAGTACCAACTCGCAAGTTGATACTACCGACAACATCACAACATTTTGTTCAAGAATTATTGAAGCAACTCGGTACTATCGATAGCCTAGTCGGTAGTACTGACAACTTGACAAGTGGCTACAAAATTCAAGGAGTCGGTAGTACCTATAACCTGTCAGTAGTACTGATGCATCGGGATCAGGCATATCTAAAGACATTGTTTAATCTGACGATTGAGGTTTTAACTCATCCTAAGTCACTCTTATGACTTAGGGGAAGTGCGGCCAGACCTAGGGATATCATCTTTTCCATCGTATGACAACCATGAGCAAGAGAGAGGAGGAAGTGGAGAAGAAGACCATGTTTCAAATGATCCAGGCACTTCCAACAGACAGATTTGCAACCAAAAGGTAGCAAATTGGCACGTGCGCAAGAAGGAATCATTTGAACCGTCTACTTCATGGGTTCTTCATGTTCTCTACATTTTTTCTCTTCACCTTGATGTTTTTGCCTATGGAAACCATGTGGGGCTAATCCACACGTTCCTTGGGACCCGGGAGTAGCCTAGTTATGCATTGTAATTGACTCTTATGCATTAATTCATCATTTTCTCTTAATATATGGATTTATTTCTATGGGAATGAATGAACTATCCATTCTTGATCACTATGGGTAGTAATTGGACCTTTAATTGCTTTGAAAAAGGAAAATTAATGGTTGGAACTTTATAGAAATACATCTTCTGTAAAGCCCTTTGAGAAAGGTGGATTACAATAGTGAGGAGATCATCCAGAGCATTCAATGAAGCACCTATCTAATAACACAATCAATACGATAGTGTGATTGGTATTAGGTTAGGTAGTGAATTATGTTGTGATAGCGGGTAATTCTCAGCTCTTAATGTATTGATATCAAATTGCAATGTTAAATGTGGTCAAACCACTATCCTAAAGGAATTCGCTCTGATTGAGATAAAGAACTAATAATTTAGATTTATTTTCTATTCTAGATAATTAAACCAATCAATCAAGTTTCTCCAGCCTAAGCTGATCGTATTATGGTTAGTAGTAGTCTCTAAAGTTACATTTCCCCGAGTTCGATATTTGGGCCTCATTAGCCTATATTACTCTGATAGTGTACACTTATGTTTGAAGTGTATAGAAAATACCTATCATAACCCCAACCTGACCCACGGGTTTAGGGTTATGCCTCCTCCATAGGTCCTTTCCCCACTCTTGAGTTGACCCACCCCAAGTCGAGACACCAACCTTAAAAGTATAATTGAGGGTTTCATATTCATTCTTTTGTAACCATTGATTACCTAAGTTTCACATACATGTATTGAAAACCCTTCACATGTATCATGAATTATTCCACGTACTTTCATGCATGCAAGCTAGGGTATCCAATTTTGGTACTGAGATAGGGTCACCCAACCCATTTTGTATTTCTCCTTTCGTCTTACCCTAATTCAGGTTTATATGGATAGGGTTATGATTTCACTCACACTATTCCCATTACTCATAATTAGGGTTTATGGTTAGAGTTAGGTATTACACCTCACATCTTAGGGTTTTAGATATCCCTTAACCCACATAAGGTTTTCCTACATCAAACCTATCTCCATCTAGGTTTTACCCTTGCAAGGAAAAATACCCATAAAACATTTTCCCACTATATCATTATTTTAATACCAAACGCACATTAATTCGGAGCATGCCTTAATCATACTTCTTCTCAAAAACCCTAACTTGAGGTGAGGAGGAAAGTACCTTTGGGGTTTATTAAGAAAATAATTGATTGGGATGAAATAAGAGAGGAGAAACTTAGAGGAAATATCACTTCAGGCATACCCTAGATTTTGACCATGTAGGTCTCAACTTCGTTAAGGGAGTCCCTTATACCAACCTCATGGTGCAGAGGGAAATATTGCCAACTCCTTAAGCTGTGATCCTTTCTAGATACCATTACCTTAGGATATGCCCTAATAATTCTCCTTATATTGATTGTTTGAAATTATCAACTATTAAATATTAGTTGAAAATCTTAGGCTCTCATACCAAATGTAATGACCCACAATTTTTAGTGTCCCCCAGTGAAGAAAGGACCTTGAAGTCGAGAGTCATTACCTAAAATATCCAAGATCTATATTTAACAAATAACTAATAACAACAAATAATTTCTATCATTTCAAAAATATTGTTTACATGGTATATAATAATGATCCTCTAAGGACTTATATAAGGTTTCAACATGAGAACTAATACATATCAAAAGAAGCATCTAACCAATCATCCTTGACTTGGCTTAAATATCTTCAATTGATTTCATCTCATTCGATGTGTCTTGATATAATCATATATAGCGGTTACCTAAACACTAACAACCCAAAATTTGGTCAACATATTTCTATACTATGTACATGGTGAAATCAACATGTGTGCAACTAAGATAACAACATATAATGCATCAAGTACTTGCAAATAAGAACTAAAAATATCATTACATATTCTAACCCATGCTTTGTCCACCATCTTGGGTGTAATCATTGTCCCACCTTGGTCATGTATATTACCCCTTGATTGGTGTAACCTAGGGTTTAGAATATTCTAGATCACAATGTTATGCTTATATTGGCATTATAGTTGAACATGAAGTGAATAAACATTCAACAATTTATTCATCGGTTCAATACCTCAGAAATCATGTGGAAAATTATCGGTATTTGATTATGTGAGTATTCATAAGATAACCATGTACCTCATTTCCATGTGGATGCTATGTAACATGTACTTCAAGCATATATAATCCAATCAATCAAGCATAGATCCAAGCAACATTTAATCTACATGTATGTATACACTATGGTGTCACCATATTTTCATGTGATACTAATTTACATATGTCCTAAACTAAGGTTTTGGGTTGCCTCGGTTTTGAATTAAGGAATAAGGGTACAAACCCTAATTCCTTTGCATCATAAACCATTGGAGTTATAAACTCATATTAGCTACTAGGTGAAAACCTATTTATCAGATCCATCATATCCTTTCATTGTGAACACCTACGTTGTATTTTGTGCATTGATATCATAGTAAGTTATGTGTTTGGTTTAAAAAACTCTAATTCATCATTAATATGATTATTGGTCTAGAAACCCTAATCATTCATCATCATTATCATCATCATCTTAGATTCCCATTATATTTTATAACACAAAATAAATGTACTTAATGTAATCAACACATTAATCATAAATACCTAGGGCTTTATACATGAATCATCCTATATACATGTATTAGCAATACATTTTTAAGTATGATCAGATTTAAGTCTCAAACATATTTTATTCAAATTCTACTCAGTTTCCTGATCAATTTAATGTATAATATTGGTATTATCAGAGCTATGGTCCCTTTTCTACATTTAATTCTATTTAATCATATGTAGACCAATCCTATGATGCCATGTCAACAAGGAGATATTTCCTTGCCCGACCTACCTCCTTGATAGGTGAAAAGGACCCTTTTGCCCCATATGAGAATTTGGGATTTCATGCGCTCAGGGGCACTATGGTCAATTGCATTAGGCCTTCTTCTCCCTCACAGAGAAGTACAACTCTTCTGCCCTAGCATGATAGCTACATAGTCGGGCTCCTTGTTTCCCAACTCTTCTGATCACAGGAGGGTTTGAGCACCACTGTCGACCTTCCTAGGATCTCAACAAGCTTCAGGTTTGGGTTTGTGGTGTCCGAAGATAGGAAGAACCCCGATCGCCAACTACTAATTTGACACATGAATAAAATAGAACTTGAATATGATGAGTACTTACTTAGGCAACTCAAACACTTTGTTTGAGGACGATACACATTTTCAAAGCCATATAGTTGCTAGCTTCTTCATGGAGATGGTTGAACTAGATCTTGGAGATGAGATGTTAGGGTTAACTCTAACATGTTGGGTATCCTTAAGGAGTCTTTGTGTTGAGCACCAAATATCGTGAGGGCTTTATATAGGATGTAGTGTAGTGCTTGTGGCTCTACAACTTACCGCAAGCCAAGGAGGAGATTGTCTACTATGAAACCCTCACAACATGGTCTTTTCTTCATATATTTCCTTTTAGCTATATTTTCATTTTTTTAACAAAACCACAATTAGGAAAGTATTTATATTCCTCCTATGATAAGTCCTTTTCCTACCAAATTTTAGGAAAATCTTATATTTGATCGTATCCCTGTTTAGGAAAGATATTGGACCCAAATCAATCATATAATTTCTCCAAACTTTACTCTTGAGTAAATTATAGATAATTACATAACTGCTTACCTAGATTACAAAGTATCTTAGAATATTTTGGATTTTCTTCCATAATCCTATATTTGGATTATCTATCATATCAAAATATCTTGGGTATTCATTATGAGCACGAAATACCCACTTCCCTTTTTGGTATCCCATGGACCCGTTTTGTAAACCTCGACTATGGAAACTTAAATAAGTCATATCTCTTCATCTATACTCCAATTGGTCTCAAGACTAGGTACTTTGTTTATAATCTCATATTGTGACAAGTTTGGTGTCAAAAGGATACATCCAGATACCCTTTTCTCTCTCTTCAAAATATTTCTAAATCAATTACCATCATTGCCTAGAAAGTCACTTTTATATAAAACTCTAGAATTATCCTCATTTGATGCCCAAAACTTGTATTGCAAGTGAAGGTTATATAATTACTTCATTGATTATCTAAAACACAATATATCTTTGAATATTTTGGAAACTTGCATATTATCCCATATTTTGATTGTCTAACAACTCATAAAGCCATTATCAATCATTTATGCACAAATTCCTTCTATTTGCAAATAAAATAGTCTCATGGGCCTTACTTGGACTATGTTTTGAACCCATGCCTCAAAAGTAGATTCAAGATGACTTTATCATTCAAATTTGCTTATCAACTCAAGAATCATATTCATTGAATTCAAAATTACCAGATTTAAGGATCTTATAGGGAGGTAGATAATTTAGGTTAGAATTATATTTGCTACTATAAGTTACTTTTTCACTGACTGGGTGATGAATTTATTAGTAGAGTAAAATTAATAAGGGTGAAAAGAATGTGAGGTGATATAAGAGAGAGTCAAGAAGAAATACACTTTGTCTCCATAACCAATTCAAATATTCTACCATACTCTTCCATAAATTAGTATGGATTTTTCCTTTTACCATATTCTGACATAAATTGATTTGGATTTTTCCTCTCTCTTAAAATAAAAGTGTATTACAACTAATTTTAAAAAAATTATTACTTCTTTCCTATTACAATTGAATATAAATATGAAAAAACATAATATACATTCTCGAAAATGGGAATTACCATAATGGGAAAGAAAGAGAGAGATGCAAAATTGTAAGCTAAGGAGGGTGATATAGTAGAAAGAGACATAAGGAGCCAGTGAAATGGGATAAGGTCATTTAAAAGTGAAAAATGTAAAGTTGTGGGGAGAGAGATATTTAGTGAGACATTTTAGAAGAGGATGATATTTGAACTTTGAATGGAAATGTTGTGTAGTCGAAAAACTAAGAGTGCATATTTGTGTGAGAAAATCAATCAGAGATGTTAGTGAATACGAGTCAAAAATGAGAAAGGGATGTGAAAAGAGAGATTTCAAGGAGAATAAGTCACGTAGTTAAATGTTAAAATATTATTTGATGAGAATTTTGGAAGAAACAATTTAAATGGAATATTTATGTATTATTTATCACACTCACTCTTTTTATATAAGCATAGGATACTAAATGTTTGATTCATGGTTAACGATACATCTCACACATGACTTCTGGATAAAGCCTCAAAAACCAAGCTTTTCTTGCAACCAACTACATAAACCATATAAAATAGCCTTCCTTCATTTGAAATTTGTATATATGCAGTGAAAGAGACGTTGTTACAATCTAAAATGGTGCATAGTCATACCTCAATGTTTTCTCCTAAGCCTATAGGAGATGTCAAGTCAAAGATTCATCTACTATTTTGGCCTCCCTGCCACTAGTAAAGGTCAAATCTAAAACATTCACATGTAGGTACACAAAGGAAAGAGATGACATCAAATGTGTGGGGTAATTTCACTAGGAAGAAAGAAATATTAGGAGTATAACATATGTTGCAATTATTGTCAAAAATATTATGAGAAAATACAAGGAATGGGCCCAATAAACTCCAACAACTTCTAAAATGATATCTAAGAAGAAAGAAAAAGGATGTCACTGGAATCTCGAGAAATCACTTTAAGACATCTCATGAGAAGGTAAATTTGTCAAATTATTCTTTTGATCAAATATCATATGATGCCTGTTCTTTTGATCTATGACATTTGTGTGTACTGGTTAGAGCCATCGTACATGAGAACAAAAAAGTATATGAATCTTGTTGTTTAGTATTAAAAAAACGTATTTTAGATTGTTTTATAACTCATAGACACAAGTATATCTAATGTTATTTCCATATATTGTATAATTTTTTCATATATTTGATGCATAATAAGACTATGATT
This sequence comes from Alisma plantago-aquatica, assembly GCA_963693085.1. NCBI lineage: Eukaryota > Viridiplantae > Streptophyta > Magnoliopsida > Alismatales > Alismataceae > Alisma > Alisma plantago-aquatica. The sequence continues at coordinate 331,213,310 of OY856409.1, forward strand.
AATACAACATGGTGTAGTACAGTCTGGTACAGTTAATCATGTTTTTTTGTGGATATGATTTCTAACATTAAAAATCACAGTGGATATGTTGCAAATATGGTGTTTTATTCTCCTACTATGGTGCAATTATGGTTTTCATACGAGACACACTATATATGCACCATTTCCATCCCTACCATTACTCTATTATTGCAAGAAAGTTATGCAACCGGGTTTGGTGTACTCACTATTAGGCAAAGCGTTTGATGTTTCCAATGCTCTAGTGTGGCGAGATAGATAACTGTGTGATTTTTCTCCAGTGACTTTTCAAAAATGTTCTTCAATGATGCATTAAATGAAAAATAATACAAATAGATAATGGTAAATCTAGTGTTTCATAATAGCTACTAACATCATTTTTGCAAGTTGCTCCCTTCTACCCATTACTTGTTTGAGTAATCATCACAACTTTTCCAAACTGAGCATTAGTGTAGCAAAGTGATCAGGTTGCTATAAGGATGACAATCGGATGAGTCAATTACTATTAATAGCCTTACCAAACATGTGTGATTGTTAATCCTCCATTTTAGGTTGCCAATCCTTTTAATTAATTGTCAAACCTCTTAGTTATGTTGTTAACTAGTAACAATCATATAAATCTACCAACCATTCATTTTATATAGCAAAATTACTTACCATGAGTCATAGTGATGCTCATACAATCAATCGATGGTGAATCAATGATGATTAGGAATGAACATCAGATCAGGTCGGCCAATTCAACCCACAACAAAATGAATCCTGACTCATATAATCTACATAAACAAAAATCAACTTGTTAGGTAATTGCAGTTAAAATAGGAAAACCATCCTAGTTATGTTGACCCCTTTCCACCTCCATCCCAAACCTAAGATCTAACATTGTATTTTATGCAACCCAAGCCCACTTCCCTAGGTTTAATCATGTCACTAAGATTAGACGAACCATTTAATTTTAGTTGTTTTCCACCAGAAATGAGCATTACATTCTTTCTTCTTCAAACATATAAAACTACTAAGATTTTGTGATCTACTAACAATATTTATTATGCTTGAAAGTAAAATATTCACAATTGAGCTTGACTTTTACAGCATAGCCGAACATAAGAAAATATAGTTTAAAATTAATTTACATCATGTAGAAGATTATACAAAACTTCTCTCATCTATATTCTCACATCCCAGAACTAGAGGAAGAATAACATCTAACAAACTATCTAATCGTCTTTTGACACCTCTACAACTCTAATTTTTTCAGTACCTAACTCTTGGATCCTTTTGTTGTTGAGTACATATACCTAAAAAACGTTTTTGTTGAGTGCTATCTACTAACTTTGTGCATGGAAAGTCATCAACTAGTCAATAACCCAAATATATTTTGTTGATTCAACTACATGCAAAGAAATACAATCATGATAGTTGAAAAATATAAATTATGTAATATGATAGATATACATATAACACTGAAAGTAATATATAATTAATCAGAATAATTTGTATGTTATTCATTTTATTATGCCAAGGACCCAAATAGAGTGTATCGTAACATGTAAAAGTATCATAATAAGGTATGATCTCAATGTATAATACCTAGAGTAGACCTTAGACTTTAAGGTTGTTAAATTATATCATCAACCTCCTATAAATGCATATTAATCCTAGTTTTTGCTACAATTTCATCTCAGTGTTGTGCTTAGAATTCATATTTTTCTTTGAAGTAAGCTTCACTTAGGCTTCTTTAATTTTAAGTTAGTTGTTAAGTTTTAAAGTTATTTCTTGAATTTCATGACATGCTTAAGATTTTTCTCCACATCCCAACATAAAGACAATGGTCTCAGTACCCATTCAAAAAGTGAGAGTGGAGAGGGGGCCTCCTCTGGGGGTGTGGGGACCGTGACCTAAAACAAATATTAATTAATCCTCGTGATTGGTGTACTAGACCAGCTTCAACCAGATCTTACACAAGATCAAAATCAACCACATCAATGAATAGGTTGCATATCCTGAGGGACAAAATTAATTAACACTTCACATTACCCGATGGTTAAATAAACTAACAGTCCACTATGCTCGCCTATCAGCATTGACTGATGCCTTGTGTTGGCTAGCTGCCTCCGTCAACTGTCAGTTCACATGGATCACCTATATGTGTAGATCTCCTCCTCACATGAACGAACACATCCCATCAACCATGTGTTCCCCCATCGCTAGACAAATCTTGTTGCCTAAAGCCACCCCTAGCAAGAAGAGATTGTTAACTGATATGATGAATACTCTTCTTCCACCCCGTTGCCAATGCATTTACTATAGGTGGTTGGGGGTTGAAACCCTAAACCCTAGCATTAGCATATGAATACCAAACCCCAACCTCCACGAGTGGGATCTCTTATTCAAGATGAAGTTCTACTACACTCCACACTTAAGCACAAGCCGACCAATCTTCTATGTCAAATGCTAATTTGGGATGACACCAATTGTCTTGGCCTTGACCTCAAGAGAGGTAAGGTTTGTGAAGGATACAAAAGGTATCCACTTCACTGTCACCATCCATCGACCACTAGAAGCACCTTCATAAGGTTAAAATAAGTCCAAAGAAGGAAGAAAATGACTAATAGTGTAACCTTAACAAACTTTTAGGGGGTACATTTGTTGTGGCATTGACTACCCTTATATTCAATAAATCAGACCATTAGTTGCACACTACAACTTACACTCCTTCCTCTATTGTGATGATGTCTCAAAAATCCTCTTCCTTTTTTTCTTGAAGTTTCAATGATGAGCAAGTAGTTCCCCTCTAGGGTGAGGAAAATAGCCTCTGTGGGGTGTGATAAGTAGCCCTACTACCAGTTTTGTTCTTTACCAATTCATCTACGTTTGTATGAACCTTTCTATGTTTTGAATAAAACATAATATAATTGAAATGATGTTCCTTTCACAATTTTGTATGTTTATCTGATATCAGATGTATAGAACTTTGAATCCATAATCTAGGAATCATTTGTTTCTTGTTAAATCCTTAATGAGAACTTTGGGTAGTGTTTTTTATGGGATGGGTATATGAATTCTTACTAATCCAACATATAGCCTAGAGTAATATTATTCGAGACAGAACCCCATTCCAAAGGACTAGATCTACCCAACCTTAATGTTAGTATGTGCATGATTGTATATGATGTAGTGAGGGAAAGAATGTAGATAATAGTGGTGACACCCACTCACCCTAGTGTTTCCATCCATTTTCTAATATAATTTTAATCTAGTATATTTATTCTAGCAATTTAATGTAATCAATCAAACCATACCTTTTGTGAGATATAATAGTTCCAACTATGTTACTTTGACCAATAGATTCTTAATTGTTGTCTTTTGGATTCGATCCTAACTATACTATGATAAGATCAATATGATTACATATGGTCTATCATGTCGCTAGTTGAGTGTAAACTTTAGGGTTTTTTTGGAAGGGGTCATAGTAGAAATACAAAAAGTTTCCCAACAAAATTCTTCACCAATAGACACGTTGTAACTATAAAATGTCAGTATATTATAGATGTATAAGGGATATTGAATCTATCTTGATGCACACTATTTTCCAACAACTAGATAAGTCTTATGTTGGTGAAGATCTCAATTTTTTTGTTCTGGATCTGAACTCATTTTCATGTTATTTCTTATTTATCACCTTTGCACCTTGTTGTCGTGTGGAACTTGCCCTCCAAACCTCCACACAAGTGCCTCACAATCTAAAGTATCCATGTGGATGCATAAACTCTTGGTGTACCACCTTATTCTCTAAGAGGAAGTAGAACTAGACCTATTACACGTGTTAGAATTTCCAAACTCCTACTCTCCTCCTATACTAGGTTTTCATCCTAGGGGTGGGTTTCTATATCACTGTGAGAGAAATATCTTAGGAAACTTGTGTCTATTATTCTCAAGTTGCACCCTCACCCATGGGGCATACTACCCCATATATCCCAAAACCCCATCCCTTTCATAATCACAACTCACAATCATAATCAAACTAGAAAACTTAGAGAAACTTCCCAATTAGTCAGTTCATTTATGAATTAGTTTACTAGCTAAGCCAATATGCCAAATAGACTATCCAGTCACATTGCTCACTTTTTCACCAAGTACTATTTCGATTTGCTTAATCAATTTCATTCGAAGTCAATCAAGTATGTCCCATTCTAATTGCTTCTTGATTCCTTATAATCACCTGAGTGGACTATCCAATTAGTTGATTGGCCACTTGCAATTGGTGATTAGTCAGCCAATCGACACTCAACTGACCAAATGATTCAAAACATTCAGTATTCCAAATGGCTTTCCTAGACATACAATTGGTAATAAATCAACATGTACATGATTCAAAAACATTCTAAAATATGTGTGATTGCAAACTTCACCTCCTTTAAGCATTTAGGGTGTCACCCCGTAGGTTCCTTATTACGTCAACAATGATGTTCAAAGCATAATAAGAAAAGATTGGTATGTTAAAACAAATTATTTCTACTCGAGTAATAGGAATAAGTTGGAGAACAACCTCAACCTACAAAGTGATTAATGTTACCATGACCATATAATCCTAGTGTTGATATCCAAATTAAAACCAATGCATGGGGTTGTAATCCCCTTAACAATCAATCTATGCTTGTTGAACTAATGAATTTTATTGAGATTGTGTGAGCTCCATATCATATATATACTCACATGATTATGGCCATGTATTTAATAGTCTCATTTATCAAGTGGCTAAGATATCACCCCAATGGAGTGAAAAATTCCATATACATCACTCATAATAATCCACAAGTGTCACAATGCATCCAATCACTACATATATGGAAACCCTTAGTTAGAGTCATGTTAGGCGGTGATGAAGTGCATAGAATAACATGTCATCATTATAATGACTTCAGGTTTAAGGATCATAATCACCCTTGACACATTGAGATATGACTCTAACTTCTATAACAAGGATTTCATGTGCCACTCACAAAGTGGGTCTGTCCAGTATAAGTTTTTTTCTAACAAGTACCCATATATTTGAATTGATATCCAATATCATGACTAAAGAGACGGTCTTTTTTTTGGTGAACTTAGGGTGTTGTTCCTTTTACTATCAAATAAAAGTTCAGTGAATACAGAGTGCAACCACAGATAAGCCTATATGTATAGAAAAAGGTCAAAACAAAACAAAAGACACCAAAAACTAACTACACAAAAAAGATATATCCTTTTTGCAAGAATCCCAAATTTCCCCAGGACTACAGCTGTAACCTTTGAAAATCCTAGTGTTTCTCTCTCTCTCTCTAGATTATGAAAATGACATAGGTCGTAGAAATATTCCCATCATTTTCAATAGCATCAAATCATCAAAAGAACTTGGAACATAAGAGCTATTCCAATTCACACTCCAGTGCTCCCAAACAACACAAGAAAAATTGCAGGAGAAAGAGATATGAATAGTATTCTCTACCCTAGCTTCACAAAAAGCACATCTGGAAGCTAGTTGCATTATAGTTCTTTGAAGGTAATCACAAGTAGAAACTTTCCCCAGAAAACACTTCCATAGAAGCAAAGAGCACCTTCTTGGAATATCAGACCAAATCCATTTGAATGACGGTCTAGAACCTAGTTCATTAGACCTGGTCTACTCGAACCTGAATATGACCCAAGACAAAATTGTACCCAAATTTTCATTGCCCCAATGGACAATATTTCCTTTCCTCCTCATAATATTCCAACCGCCTCTCATCTTCAAGTCTTGTTTTCCCTTGAAAAGAATGACATCATCAGAATGAGTAGGTTTAGCTTGCAGTTTCAAGACGTCCTCTAACTACTGAGCTCCCCTAAAATTAGGAGCCTTCCACTCTTCTCCTTCAATTTACCTACAAAACTTATAGTTTAACTTGTCCCCAGCCTTTACAACATGTTAGGGTCCAAGATTTCCAATAATTTCCTTATCCCTAACAACCAGGGATCTCTTCATAATAGAAACTTCCCACTATTACCCAAGCAAAGTTCAACTTCATTCAGTAGTTTATCTCTTTGCTCAAGCAATCTCTTCCAGATCTATGAAGAATTAGCTATGACCTTCACAGACCATAAAGATTCATCTTTGATGTATCTCCCATGTAGCCATTTGGCCCATAAATTTCTTTATCAGAAGTTATGTTCCAAATAGATTTTATTAACCCAACTTTGGCCCAGTCATCAATAAGTATTATGCCAAGACCTCCATCATTCTTAGGTCTAAAAATAAGGTCCCAATAAATAATATGCATATGCTTAATTTCTTCAGTATCATTCCAGAGGAAATCCCTCATCAACTTCTATAAAACCTTAATAACTGATTTGGGTAGAGGGAAAGAAGACGTCCAGAAAATATTATAGGTAGACAAGGTAGAAATAATAAGTTCAAGTCTACCAACTTGGTATAACATATTTCCTTTCCACGAATCCAATCTAGATTTGAACCTATCAATAATCGGGGAACACATCTCCTTCATCAGTATTCCAGTAAATAAAGGAACACCTAAATACCTGACTGGGAGAGTAGATATATTAATCTTCAAAATCTCACAAATATTAGCATGGCCAGCATTCCTATTGAGGAACACTTGACTTTTTTCATTATTGAGTTTCAAACCCGAAACAACCCAGAAGTTATCCATAACAAGCTTAAGACAATGAGCATCTTGATCCTCATCCTTAGAGAATAAAAGCATATCATCTGTGAAAATTATATGAGATATAACACCACCCTGAATAGTTTGAAGATTACCAGCTGCAATCTATGCATTAATCATAGATGACAACCCTTGCATTGCTATAACAAATAGATAAGGGGATAGTGGATCCCCTTTTTTCACTCCATTTGAAGCCCAACAAGAATCAATAGGACTACCATTAACCATGATTCTATAAGAAGTCGAATCGAAGGTCTCATGTACCCAATTCAACCAACACACTGGGAAGCCCATCTTACTTAACAAGAAAAGGATGTAGTCCCTCATGACATTATCATATGCCTTAGCTAAATCCACTTTAACACACATGTTCTTTTGTGTTCCACCAAAGGTACTAATAACCTCATTTGCTAATAAGAGGGCATCACCAATTCTTTTGCCTTGAATAAAAGCTACCTAGTTTATATCAATCAGCTCAGGGACAATACATTTGATCCTATTAGCTAAAATCTATGATATCACCTTATAGATAATATTGCAAAGTGAATTTGGTCTAAAGTCCTTCAAACATATAGCACCAGGAAGCTTAGGAATCAAAGTGATCAAAGTACTATTACATTCTTTCAAAAGTTTCCCCAAACTAAAAAAGTTCATATCAATAGAAATAATCACATCTACAATGATATCCCACATAGATTTGAAGAAAAATGAGTTGAACCCATCAGGGCCTGGAGCCTTTTCATCATCACATCCTCAACATCTTCTCTGGTAACCAATCTCCTACGATTATCAAAATGCAACTGAGTAATCTTCAGCAAAACCCATTTCTATTTCCATTGAACAAACTCTTTAGGAGCACTATTGAATAGATATTCATAGAAACCTTTAGTGTTCTCTCTATTGGTATTTATATCATAAATTTTTTTGCCCTACAGATTCTTTAAAACATCTATACTATTTTTAATCCTTCTGGTATTTAGTGAAGCGTAGAAGAAGGCTGAATTTTTATTACCTAACTTCAGCCATTGAACCCTTCTTTTCTGCCTAAGCAAGCTTTCACTACAAAAAAAGTCTTTAACTACAAAATACAAGCGTAGAAAAAACTCCAAATTTTATAGCTAAAATCTTTAGCTACAATTATCCTTACATTTAGAATATGAAGTTAATACCCATGTAGCTAATTGTTCTTGCTACATTTTTAAAATTGTAGTTATATACTCATCTAGCTACAAATTCATATGTATCCCTAATTGTAGGTAAAAACTGTCCTTACACAGAAAATTGTAGTTGCAATTGTAATTAAATAGATGACTAGAATTGTATTTGTAGCTATGATATGTAGGGGTAAATGTCATTTGTTACAATTGTATATGTAGTTTGTGTGTAGCAAAAAATGACACTAACTACATTTGTAAATGTAGTTAGTTTGTAGTGAAAGACATCACTTACTACACATGCATACATATGTAGTTTGATTATGCATCCAATCGATAACTTGCCAATATAGTGGTAACTTTTAGAAAGAGGAAGAAATCAATATTGATCAAGATCAAGTTGTGCTCATAATCATACTTTTATTTATGTTGCAACAATTAGTACACATAGGGAGGACATTAAACCTTGCCCCTATTATACAAAATGTATTGAAAATCAAATACATGTGTACAATGACACCCCCATGAGAATATAAGTTTACATGTCAAAGTTTCACCCCAGGCTATGGTCAAAGTTGACAAAATCATAATATAGTCACCATTGATCCTAAATATCTTATCTTGTACTTGTAACCATGAACATGGAAGCATCTCGTGCAAGTTCTTCAGCCTCTCTATGCCTTATTATCATATATATATATATATATATGTGTGTGTGTGTGTGTGTGTGTGTGTGTGTGTGTGTGTGTGTGTGTGTGTATGTATGTATGTATGTTATGTTGATATTCTCTTTTGACTGCATTCATTTGTTGTAGGTGATGTTCTAATTTATTCCTTCCAAGTGAATGATCGTTGAGAACTATAGGATTATGAATTAAACTCATGTAAGAAGAAATACAAGACTGAGAAAGGTTTAGAAATTATGCAGGTAAATAGTTATAATACTGACCATGCACGCATAAAAGTGTTCATGAAGTTGTCGTTCTTGTGAACTTAAATACTAGTGAAATCTTCTACTTTTTCACCATCTATGGACATATCATAACATCCTATATTATTAAAGGCATTAATTCTTAGTAGCAAATCATTAAGATTATGGAATTGACAAATTATGAGGTGTTTCATACCTTTTGAGAGTGACAATAGGAATTTTGTGGATGCCAATGCACTATTACACATTTCATTCAGTCAGATAGCTGCCTTTTGGGAAACACACAAGGGATGTAGGGGCTTCTTTAGTGACTACATGAGAATTAATGTTCGCACAACTAAATTTAGGCAGGTTCATAGCTTAATATGGCTTTCAATAGATGTTGTTATAGTTTTAGAGACCCACAATTGAATATTCATACAGATGTCCAAATCATAAGTAGCTAGCTCTTCCCCTGCATTTGCATTCATAAAATAAATGAATTTGTATATTAAGAAATGCAAATAATATTTGAGATTGATAAGGAAAAGTTACTGTCAACTTGCCATATGGTTTTCTTCTTGTGCAGTATGTTTGAGTAAAGGATTCTTTATTTCTTAGTTTTGTACACATGCTCAAGTTGGTATAGTAATTGACGTAATATCTTGGTGTGACTGTCTGTGGACTTAAAGTAGCAAGTGGAATGAAAACGTGATGAATGTCATTAGCTACAACAAAGGTTATCTATGAGAGGAAGCATTGTTCATATCTGAGCCATGTCCTCAACAAATGTTGAGTCGAGACACTTAGATCATAGAAGGCTTCTTTGAAAACATAATACTAGATCACATAGTCAAAAGCCTATAACATAAAATATACAATAAGCACTTAGCAGTAAACATCAGTAGGTATCAATATGCATGAAAACTGATTTACAAAGGTTGCAACATTTTTTCAGTGGAACCACACATATTATTTTGTACACAAGTTGCCTTTATTTCTTATGAGTGGAATACAACCTAGAAAGAGAAAGAACCTCTAGTTCATCCATGTTGAAGTTCTTTTGTAAGGTTTTCATAATCTAATCCGCAAAATCAACATAGTTTTAAAACACTTAAATACCATACACTACTTATGAGAAATACATAGGACAGATAGCATATTTTATAAATAAGGATATAAGTGTTGGAATGTACGTACAAGCTATAAGAATTACATGTACGCCACTAATTTGAGTTGCATGACCAATATTTTGTGGGCCGAAGAACTCTATTATGTGATTCACTTAGTGCATGGATCAATTCTCTCAGTAACTAGGATTTCTTTCAGTAGCTTTTCTAGCAAATAAACCAATAGTATTATCACAATAAGTTTTAACTCAAATGCATTAGCATGGAGAAATCTACATACGATGACATTGACTTTTCATGGGAAGAGCGTACACTATATTCTAACTATTTGAAGTTAGAGTATTTCTAATATTGTAGACAAATCTACAAACATGTACTACTACATATCATGGAGTTTGATGCTAAGAAAATGCAGACAGTGATTAAAAATAAATCTATCGTAGCTTTAAGGATTTCTACACGTGAACTCGCAACAACTTTATATCAGCATATAGGGCTTGAAAGCTCTTTCTTGAGGAAAGAAAATCTATCGTGAACTTGAGAAGAAACTTATTGCAGCTTAAAGGATTACTAATTGTAAACTTGAAACAACTCTATATCAGCACATGCGACCTAAAATCTCTTACTTAATTTAAAAATATTGCATGGTTTGAATCCACAAGTTAGTATAAGAAGTGCAATGGTGCTTTGTACTCTAAAAAATCAATTCTCTTCAAATATAGAAGAGGATAGTGAGAGTAAGGAGATGATCATCTCTATGAGAAAATAATCACACAGTCATTGAAGTCAAAGAGCTTCCTAAAGAAGAAAGATGTAACTAATAGCCCATTTATAAGGAATAAGCACACTCAAATAAAATATGAGCAAAATCTTTGTAAGCCTCTTTGCACATCTAAAAAATAAAATAAGTGATTATACTGTCATTTTGTAATTGTAAGTGTGAATGAAATCCTATCATATTATTATGCATGTTGATCATGTTACTAGAACACAATATGAAAGAAAATTTTAATTTTTTTCCTTCTCTTCCATTTAGAAAAAAGATTCATGGGATAAGATGATGACTGGGGAAAGTGGGTTAATTCATGTTGATAACATTCAGCAAGGTTTTTCTTTGAATATGAAAGATTGCTAAAGATGAGCATAATGGGAGAGACATAATAAATTAAAAAGATAGGCAAAGAGAAGATGAAGGAAGGAGGGTGAACTAGGTGGAATGTCTCTTTAACGCTTGTTTGAACATGAAACTCTAAACAAAGTAACCATGAACTTGTTAAAACTATCAACTCATTATAAATACTTGCACCAACGTCATGACTGTCTCATAAGTTTATTATGTGTGATGTGTACATGAATGTCAATATTAGACAAAATGGATGTAGGTGATAACAAAATTATGCAACACCAATTACAAAAACAACATTCCAAGGTCGATAATTGTAACTATAAAATTAAACTATCAATAGATGACTATTTTTGGTACTTGAGTGAAGACAATGTACCTTCAATTAACTGTAAATTCCTTCTCATGGGAAATTAGATGTGGATGGTTACTGGTGTCTAACAAAACAAACCTTATCACATTTTATAGAGATATATATTTATGTAGAAATAAGCTTTGTTAAAGAAACATGTAGTTGGTTGTCAAAAAGTCCAAAAGTTTGATCATCATTTGGTAGCCAGAACTCATTGAAAATAAAAGTGAGGTAAATATATATCCGTGCCAAAAAAGTAGGTTTAAGCACCAATGTAGGATGTCACAAAAGTTGGTTTAATCACCAAACCAAGACTTGAAAAATATCAAACACGGATCAATATATAAGCCTGACTTCTACAACCAAGATTAGCTTGTACTAAACTTTTGGTTGTTCCCCCTTCATGAGTAGGACCATCAACAAGTAGGATATGGACATCATAGAGGCTTAATCATAGATTCAGCACTACCCACCTCATGTAAAAGTAGGGGTGATTCTCCTCCTCTTCATTCCCCATACTTGACCCTTACCTTTATCCTTTTACCCAATGGGTATATGGAGAGTGTAAGTATGAAGGGGTAATCTATTGATATTCAATAGAATTTGGGGCAAATTTACTTTCTTGTACACACAATAACCTCCTTAATGATAAAGAAATATATGTTGTAGATAAGTGGTACTATAGTATTAAACTCAAAACAAATATAATGATTTCAAGTATGATTGATACATTTGTAAGTCTTATAGTAAGATGTTGATATAATATCAATCATGCCAAAAAGACTGAGGTCAACATAAATTGTAGATAACACAAATCAAATTATATTTCATTAGTTTTCATGTCAATATGAAAGCTAGTACATCAAGAATACAAGTTTTTTATTTTAGAGTTTGAGTCAAATCCCACAACTCATAGATGTTATACAAACTCATGGCGTGAAGTTTCCATGTTACAAGAACAGTTACCGTTGTTATCCACACACACACAAAAAAAAACATGCTCCAAGCAAATAGAGATATCTGAAAGTGTTTATAATTTGCAGCGGTCAATAATTGCATTGACTTGGCTATGCTTAAAATTTTCAAGTCAAAGGCTCCTCACTCGCTTCCTCTAACTCTATTTATGATTTTAAAATATGAGATTCATGATTTAGGTCAGAAAATGAATAGTACAACACATATTGTATCGAATGATATGAATTATGTGAATCTATAATACATTTTATGGTATAAGTGTAAGTATGCTAGAATATTACTTAGTCTAGATCTTACTACTCCACAACAAACAAATGATATATAAAGGAATCAAAAAGTGGATCAGGTCTACGACAAGCAAATAATATAAAGGAATCAAAAAGTAGAACACATTATTCTATTACTATTATTCTATTGCTATAACAGATGCTACAATGCCACATGCTAATTAGTAGAAGATAAAGTGACGAACCGATCGAAATATGTGATGCATTGACAATCCACACATAGAGGTATGAATTTGTGGATCAGAGTAGCTGAGATAATAAGAACTGTGGGGATCTACATATCTGAAATCAAATCAGCAAGGACCCTACTGGATGCATCTATGGATCTGAGATTCAAATCTGGATCAAAATACATCTATGACATGGAGAACAATGATGTAAAGATTTATCTGTAGGTGGCCCTACATTTCATCCCTAGAGGTCCTAGAGATGGAGAAGAAGACTGGAACTAAAACCCCCAACTTGGGGGCTCTTCGTATATGAGGTGACGCCCCAGATGCTCGCTCAATCGCTCCCGATTATTGTTTGTGACATGTGCCGATCCAAAATAGCAAAGGTGGAAAAAGCTAGCTAGGGATATGGTGCTAAATGTTCTCTATAGTCTTCCAGGTGTTGTTTGGCAGCCAAAAAAGAAGACACTTCTTGTGGTGGCGACCTCGGTAGTGCTCCAGTGATGACACAGTCAGTTGGGATTCAGAGTTGACTAACTACTTTGAACCAAAAAGATCTATTGAGATTGTAGGATAGTTAAGTAGGAATTGAAAATTGCTAATATTTGAGATGATAAGCAAAGGAAGTGGCGGGAAATTTGGGTGCAAAGCCAAAAAAGTAAAATGGTAGGTTCGAAGAATGGGTATATGAGTAGCAATCACTTAAATTCATTCTTAACTACATTTTATTAAACTACACTTTCATTATATGTAAATAAAAGTAATTATTAGCTACAAATGAAGTAAATGTAGTTATTTCCCATTTTTCTAGTAGTGTTTCTTCATCTTTTAGAGCCTTAGCAGTGTCTTCTCTCAGCAAAGCTAATTATTTTTATTTATCTTCATTCATGGAATCAACATCAACTTCCTTTTGTAAACATAACAACTCCTTTTTCAGATCTCTAGCTTTAGAAATAAGATTAACAACCTTTTCCCTATTCCACTTCCTCAGAGCACAAGCCACCTGATGCAACTTTTGATAAACCTAAAACATGGGAGTCCCTTGACACTTTGCATTTCTCCGAGCATTAGATACCACATCTTTATAAGTGTCTTGCTTAACCCAGGAGTTAATAAATCAAAAAGGAGAAGCACCCTTCTTTCTAGAGCCAAACCCCAAAACGATGATTTTGTGATCACTAACCACTGTCGGTATCACCTCACCCCAACAGAAAGGGAATTCATAAAGGAAGCCAATACTAGTGAAGATTCGATCGATTCTAGAGAAAGAGATTTTACCACTCCTTCTATGACTATCCCAAGTAAATTAAAGGCCCTTTGTATCAAGCTCAAGAAGATTATTCACAGAAATAGCAGTGTTCAAGTCCACCATACTGTGGTTGGAAGGAGGTTGCTTACCAATATTCTCTTTCATCAACCTAACAGCATTGAAGTCCCCTAAATCACACCAGTTGATAGGATTGAAACTTTGAATATCAGTCAAAGAACTCCACAAGAGAGCTCTATCGGCATCTAGATTCTCCCCATAGACAACAAATAACTAGAATTTCATTAAGTTTTTACTAACTTCACAATGAATGATTTGTTCATTTCCCAACACCATCTTCATGTCAATATCCATATCAACCTAGATAATCAAGATACGATTATAATAATAGCACTCAGAATTTTCATAGAAAGAATCACATGGCCAAATACTTTCGAAAAAATCAACAACATCTTTTTTTTGCGGTCTAGATTGAAGAATAATATAGATGTTGACTTTATTTCTTCTTATCTCATCTCGAATGTGATGAATATTACTAGCACCTCCTCTCACATTCTAGGATTGAATCGTGAAATCAACCATTTGGAAGAAGGACCACCTCCCCTTATTCCACCTCGACAGCAGGTGTAACCAACTTCTCCTTCCCCTCTCCAGTGTCATCATAGTTACAAAGAGGATAATACTTGTTCAACAACTTAGGTAGAGACCTTGAGGAGGTTTTAGGAACAACCTTGGGAACAAACCTCGACTTCTTTTACCGGTCTCCCATCCCACTTCTTGGGAAGTATTAGGAGTGACCACTTCCTCTCCAGAACTCACAAAACTTGAAGAAGAAGTACTTATAGAATTACTCCCTTCCTTAATATGAAGCTCGCCTATATTAACCAGAGAAAATTCCGGAATACCATCTATAGCATCAATAAAGACATTAGCATCCTCTTCATCTACACTTTTCTTTGGTACCAACTCTTTGTGATCTTTTTTTTAGGATCTCTACCTTCCAACCTTCTCAGATCCTCACACATATAAGGTTCATGGAAATAGAGACCACATGTCAAACACTTACTTGGCTCCCATTCATATTCGAATTCAATAGTATTAGCCTGTCTATCATCACTAATAATATGAAGCTCCTTGGGATAAGCAAAATCTGATAAGACCACCACCTAAATCCTAGCATACTCAAGCCTTCTGAACTCCAAGATCAACTTATCAGGATGAAGTGGTCTCCCCAAAATAGACCCGATGTAGTTGAAAATTTCCACATCCCATAATTCAAGAGCCAAGTTGTAAATATTTAGCCATATATGGATCTCAGTTAACTTCACCTTCTCCAACAATTCACCCCGTTCCCACTTCTTAATGATGAGCGGCTTCCCAGCAACAAACCAGGGGCCACCATCAATAGTTGTCACCAAATCTTCATCATTTGAAAACATTATTGTGAAGAATCCCCTTCCATGAGATCTAATCTCAATACAACCTTTGACTCTCCATAATTGAGCAAGGTGACGAACAAGGGTCAGCCAGTGTCGTTTGAGCCCTACAACATAGCCGGCCACCGTCCTACTCCATCTTGATATATTCCTTTCTGTGATAGATTTCAAATATACTAGCTTCCCTTCGACCATACGGACCTCTGTCTTATACAAACTAATTGGGCCACCTACATTGTTCTTATTAAATAGACCCAACCAATCTAGGGAATCATTTGCCACTAAATTGTTCCCAGATGAAGCTTTCACTGAACTTGACACTGAACAAACCTCTCCAGGGCCTGGATCAGGAGGGTTGGACGCCGCCATCACATCGGCCATTGCCGCCTCACTCACCTTCCCCTTCTCGGCCATTCTAAAATATCACACTAGTCTTATGTATTATCAAGAGACATAGTCATAATTCAACATACACACTAGTCTTATGTATTATCATTTTCCTATAATATCCATAATAGATAACTAACTAGGGACATAGAAATAATGATCTCTTGATATGTTATAATATTCATGACCTTAACCTAAAGCATATGTCCTTAAGTCAAAACACTCTTAGGATATTAATATATCTATTCATTATCTCAATATTGAATCTAACATAATAAGTGTAATTTGCTTCTTTTAGTAATCAAATTATATACAGTATATTCCTATTACAACTATTACATGATGGCTCTCAAGACACCCAACAAACATACTATGATTATATAAGTGAAATTGGAGTGCGATAATATCATATCATATAGCATGTTGTTGGGTACAACATATTTTTTCTACACAATTTGATTTAGACTAGTGGTTAATTTTTTTATAATTGATAATACTACAAATTTTCCTAGACTCAAATAAACTCCAGCCATCTGATTTTTGGTGGTTTTCCCTTCTCATGTGATACCTATTTTGCATGTGAAATTCTTATAGTGTTAATTAAGTAAGAAAATTTGGCCCAAAGATTTAAATAGCCTACCATGACTTACTTTACAAAAATAAATCTAGGATGGTAGAGGAGGATATTAATCATAGAGTGGAAGTAGCTCTTAATGTATAGATAGATAGACTCGTTGAAAGTCCAGAGTGGAGGTGTAGAAAGATATGTGAGCATCAAAGTAAGCTAAAAGACAAAAGAATCTCTGAGAGTTCTAAATTCTTAAAGAAGCATTCCTCCACCACCTAGTTGTCCATCTAGCATTGCAACACCAATGTTTGAAATTGGAACACAATGGGTGAAAATGATGCAAAACAATAGTTTTGGAGGTAGAGTTGGTGAGGATACACATGTTCATTTTGTAGAAGTTCATATATCTTTGTGGACTAAGCAAGCAAGTAAGTGTGGATGATGAATCTATCAAGTTACAAATATTCTACCATTTCCTCATAGAAAAATCCAGGGTGTCATTGAACTTTCTAGAGGTTGATAGAATCAATGGTTGATAAGTACACCATGATCATTTTTTAGAGAAGTTCTTTCAGGTCTCTCTCACTTACCAATTGTGATGACATATCTCAGAGAAAACGCTATTAACGATGCGGAAGCGATTAATTAGCAGCGGAATTACTGAAAATCACTAAACATTTAAAACTTTTCGTAAAGAGATCTACAAACTATGAAACTCTTTCATTAAGAAACAAGATAAGTTATTTACAAAATGATTCATCAGCACATCTCTGTATCATCACATCTCAAGGGTCACAAGCATCAACTGCCCTGATAATCTGTACAAGGTAGGATACAAAAAAATCTCGAGGCATTACGCCAAAATCTCATATTTATATCAAACATCTAAAGACTCCTAGGACCTGAGAGTACAGAGATGACACATAGGAATTTCTATCTACAAGACTCGACCGACACTGTCTCCGCTTGAGGATCACTGCTGTCCCTGATGTTGCTGCTGCTGCTGTTGCTACTCACCCACTGAAGGGTTCCTTTGTCCTCAGCATCTACCTAAAAAGTTGAATCCCACGGGGGTGAGACAATTGAATAATTGTCCCAGTGAGAGTTATAACTCTCCGCCAGAAGCATTGTTATTACAAAGATTAAAATAACAATGAGCAGAAGAACTATAATTATTCAACAGCAGGCAATTCATTGAATCAGCTAAGTAAAGCACTATTCTCTAAGCAATCATTTCAATTATAACTTGATTGAATGACAAGACATTTAATCAATAAGGAATATGAAGAACATGTATACTAGTTATTTAACTAGGACATTATAAACAATGTATCATCAATCATTGTTTCTCGTAGTTCAACCTAAGAAAGTATGTTATACGACTGATTACATTTTACAAACATATTTATGCCCTGGGGAGATGAGTTACACCTCTCATACTCCAACCGACCATTATGAAATCGCAATCGGTACCATACATAGGTCATCAGAAGAGCCGAATTCCTATGTCCTCATCTTCCTCAGTCAGTGTGAGGTACAATCATGCAGGACATCTCGTGTCTCTGCCATAATAGCTTTCCAGGGTATTCTGGCAACTTTGCTATTAGAGTTATAGTGGCATGATGTACTCTCTTCGCCATCGAGGGATTTCTTGTTTATCTCACATTGATGCGGCATTAACATCATCATCGGGAGATTAGTGATACATCATCCCAGCATAAACATATAATGAAGGATTGAGAGATTATATGTACATCTCACATGAATTCCCTCATTAGGACGTAAGGATATTCGTGTCCATAACCCCCACATACTCAAAAGTATGCTCTCCACGAGTTCCCTTAGGAAAACCTATTTCACCATCATTTAACTTCTGATAATGATGGATCTATGGTCAGGGCTCAACATGATATCATTTCTCTTTATTATTTAAGTACATTATAGCATTCTTTTATCATCAGGTATGTTTTCAAATAGAAACCAATAAGACAATTGCTATAAAGAAAGAGTACTAATTGTATCAAGTTCATTTCACATCTTGTTAACATTGGGATATCAATCCCTAACCATCTCATCATTATGGTTTAGGAATATGGGTGTTCAAACCCTTAGATCATTAGAATACTTGTTACCAAGTAACACATTGCCATTAATTCATTTAACAGTATGAATATGATAGTAGCAATGCAGATATTTCTCATGGCTCATACAGCCTATCAGTCTCATTTGTTACCTCTCACTAGGCAACATAGTATCATTACTTTCAAAACTTGTAAAGTGCTTTTAATAAATATAACATCAAAACACTTACTTGTCTATGCTCACTATTTTATAAGAACCTACATGGTTAATATAAATGATAATGGACACATTATCTCTACATCAGCATAATGCATGGACATAACTGACCTTGAAACTGCATGAGATCAAACGGTTTGGGATTGTTTGGTCCCAAACGGTCTTGAGACCATTTTGTCCCAAATGGTCTTGAGACCGTTTGTACCCAAACGGTCTTGAGACCATTTGGTCCAAACCACCTCAAAACCGCAAGGACCAAAAAGTGTCTCAACCACTTCAATTGAGTTAGGGTTTCCAATGTTGAACCCCTCAATCGATCATGCACTTGTTAGCCACTCATCAATTGAGTCAAATAGGTCAACCCTCAACTGATTTGACACTCAATTGAACCTCGATTGATCATCAACTAAGGCTTGGAACGATTGGATTAGGGTTTGAAATCGAAGACCCTTCAACATACTTCAATGTGAGTCCAATTGATTTGAAATCATTGAACCATCATCCAATTTGGTCATGTCCTGACCCCAAACGGTCTTGGGATCATTTGAATGACCTCCAAATAGTCTTGAGACCATTTTCTCAAGTCAACACCAAAAACTAACTCAACCAATTAAGGTTTGGCTCATTGGATTGATCACTAGGTCAACAATCAATTACACTTCAACTTGTTACCCTTAGATCTTCAACCACTTAACCATAGTCAACCCTAGACCTCCAAACAGTCTTGGGTGACCCCCAAACGGTCTTTGGATCGTTTGGATATCCTCCAAATGATCTTGAGACCGTTTTCCCATTATTTCATCAATAACCAAGTCATTCAATTAAGGTTTGAACCCTTGGTTTGGTCACCAAATCAGCAATTGATTATTCATCAACTTGATATCATTGGACCCTCAATTGGTCAACCCTACTTAACCATAGACCTATAAATGGTCTTGGTTGATCACCAAACGGTCTTGAGACCGTTTGGGTGATCCCCAAATGGTTTTGAAACCGTTTGGGTCACTCAACCCAAACTTCAACTTAATTTAATTATTGAAATCAGCAAGTGACCCGATTAGGGTTTTGATGATTGATAGGCCTTCGATTGGTGAACCAATTGGAATTAATTGATGATTTTTGGTAGGTGATTAGTCTACATTATTCTCAAAAGGCCTCCAAATGGTCAATGCCTGGTCAACTCTTCCAAACGGTCTTGGACCGTTTGCTTCCATGTGATCTTGTGAAACCGGTTGCATTCAAACGGTTTGAAACCGTTTGCTAAAGTAAATTCTTGGATAAACATAGGAATTAACATCATAATCTTCTACCTCTGTTCAACCAAGAACAGGGGCTGTTCTTCACGGAAAAGATAGCAAGAACACACAAAGGTGTCTAAAGAAGAAGATTTAAGCAACGATTATAGGAAAGAAAGATGCATTAACAAAGCTTTAAGGGTTAGAGTTATAAAACCAGCCTCTAGGACTGATCCAAAGCTCCAAGCTTCGTAGATGTAATGGTGGCTTGAGATTCAGTAGGTGTCTAAGGTTCGTTCTTCAAGTTTTGGATGGAGACGATGGCTAGAGAGGAGAACCGTGTGAATAACACCATAAATCTAACCTTATATAGTGGTTTCCACCATGAATTCGAGGTAGATTGTGATCAACACTTACCAAGTCAGCTTGGTCCTCCTTCCACTGCTCCAGAGCTCCTTCTTGGTCGGTCCAAGCAAAGTGATGAGAAGAGGAACTAAGGAAACAATCCTTTGAGTTGTTGGAACGATACACTTATATATTTTTGGATATTTTCAAGGAAAGTGGAAAGAAGAGGATTATCTCTTTTTATTTCCCAACTAAAACCATCAAAGCTTCCTCCATCCTTGGCCACGTTTCCACCTCCTAACCTCATGCAAAAATCCTCCATTATCCAAGGTTAAAAGGAAAAGAAACAAAACACCTTAAAAAGTTGTATATTAATATCCATCTTTATTGGATATTGCTTAATATATTATTATTTGTGAGTAATTTTCCACTCCTACCATGATCATTCAAAAGAGGCACCCTTCTCATTTTATTTACTCCACTTGATGCCAAGAAACATGAGAGATCCTCTAGAGGTATATATTATATGTTGGACCCTAGGTTTTGGGTAAATTGCACTTTACACCAAAACTAGGTTTTAATGCACAAGGATTGCTCTACAAGCTGTCTCTTGGTACCCAAGCTTGTGAAAACTGTACCACTTCATCATATTCATTATTATGATGTTCCAATCATCAGAGGAACATCTTAACCTGTGTAATTTGCAAGTTAACCCCTCTACTTGGGTAATTTGCACATTAGTCCATTATTAAAAAAACAATGTTTCAACATTATACAAAAAGGACTAAAATTGAAATATAAGTTCCGCAAAAGCTTTAATTACTTTTCAAGAATTACAAGCAAGCATCTAACCAACTTAATTAGGCAAAACACCTAGGGTTAGTACATAACCCAGGTCAGGGATGTTACAAATTATCCACCCCTTATAAGGATTTCGTCCCCGAAATCATCTACAAAACATATTAAGAGAAAAGAGCAGGGTATTTCCTCCTCATCTCTTCCTCTAGTTCCCACATAGCTTCTTCAATGCCGCGGTGATTCCAGAGGACTTTCACAAGACTTATATCTATCTTTTTCAGCTTTTTAATTCTTTTGTCAAGGATTGACATAGGTCCTTCAACATAAGATACATCATCGTTCAATTCTACTTCCATAGGTTGCAGAACTAAATCTGTGTCAGGATGACATTTCCTAAGCATGGAAATGTGAAACACTGGGTGTAACTTTTGCAACTCTGGTGGTAACTCTAGTTTATAAGCTACCTTTCCAATCCGTTCAATGATTGGATAAGGCCCTATAAACCTAGGAGCTAACTTTCCTTTCCTTCCAAATCTAAGAACTCCCTTCCAAGGTGAGACCTTGAGGTACACTCTGTCTCCAACCTAGAATTCTAAAGGTCTACGATGCTTATCAGCATAAGATTTCTACCTATCATGTGCAGTATTTATCTGTTGTTGTATTACTTTAATCTTCTCAGTGGTCTGTTGCACAAGATCAGGACCTAAAAGTTGATATTCACCCGTTTCATACCAACATAGGGGTGATCTACATCGTCTACCATACAAAGCTTCATAAGGTGCCATGTCAATGCTATGTTGATAGCTATTGTTGTAGGCAAACTCTATCAAACTTAGGTGCAGATCCCAACTTTCTGTAAACTGAAGAGCACATGCTCTAAGCAAGTCTTCTAAAGTTTGTATAGTCCTTTCTGATTTTTCATCAGTCTGAGGATGAAAGGTTGTACGAAACCTTAACTTTGTGCCTAAGGATTTATGAAGTTGATCCCAAAAATGACTCGTAAACTGAGGACCTTTGTCAGAGACAATGGTAACTGGGACCCCATGTAGCCGCACTATCTCGTCTACATATAACTATGCTAACTTCTCAGCAGAATAGGTTGTTTTGATAGGTAAGAAATGTGTTGTCTTAGTCAACCTATCAACTATTACCCAGATGGAATCATGACCTTTGACGGTTCTAGGTAAACCAACCACAAAGTCCATTGTCACATGATCCCACTTCCATTGTGGTATGGGTAAAGGTTGCATTGTTCCTGCAGGCTTCTGGTGTTCAGCTTTAACTTGTTGACACATCGGACACCGCATAACAAACTCAGCAACGTCTGTCTTCAAACCAGGCCACCAATACATATCTTTCAAGTTACGATACATCTTGGTGCTTCCTGGATGCATAGCATACATTGAAGAATGAGCTTCTTCCAGGACTAACTTCCTCAAGTTATCCACATCCGGCACTATCATTCTACCATGATAATAAGCTACTTGATCATTTGAATCATGGAAACCTTCTCGTTTCTCATTACCATACTCCGATCTAATCTGCTGAACTGCAGCGTCAACTTGTTGTGCCTCCTTAATCTGTTGTCTCAGGGTAGGTTTTATATGCATCTCAGCTAACAGTCCTGCTAGCAACGATACTCTTAACTGTACATTGTTTTGTCTTAAGGAGATAAACATATCCCTCTTAGAGCATACCAAAGAATTCAGTTGTGCTCTGTCTAAGGCTGGTGTTGCTGATTTCCTACTCAAAGCATCAGCAACAACATTGGCCTTCCCTGGATGGTAATCAATTGTACAATTGTATTCCTTGATTAACTCCATCCATCGGTGTTGCCTCATGTTAAGCTCATGTTGAGAAAAGATATACTTAAGGTTTTTATGATCTGTGAAAATCTGGAATGTTTCTCCATAAAGATAATGTCTCCATATCTTCAAGGCATGAACTACAGCAGCTAGCTCTAAATCGTGTGTCGGATAATTATCCTCGTGTTTCTTAAGTTGTCGAGAAGCAAAAGAAATCACTTGTTTATCCTGCATCAGCACACATCCTAGTCCATTCTTAGAAGCATCACAGAAAACTATATATCCTTTCCCTTGCTCAGGTAACACAAGTACTGGTGCACTTGTCAACCTTTCCTTCAACAACTGAAATGATTGCTGACATTTGTCACTCCAGGTAAAAATAACATCCTTCCTGGTCAACTTAGTCAAGGGTAAAGCTATAGAACTGAAGTTCTTAATGAACCTCCGGTAATAGCCTACCAATCCTAAGAAACTACGGATCTCCGTCGGTGTCTTCAGTTATTCCCATTGTAGAATGGATTCTACCTTTTTAGGGTCAACACGAATACCTGAGGCAGATATTACGTGTCCAAGAAAAGAAACTTCTGGTAACCAGAACTCACACTTGCTAAACTTAGCATATAACTTGTGTTCTCTTAGCAAAGTTAGAGTCTGACGAAGATGCTGCTCATGCTGCTGAGCATCTCTACTATAGATCAAGATATCATCTATAAAGACAACAACACACTGATTGAGAAAAGGTCGGAAGATTCTATTAATGAGTTTCATAAATGCAAATGGTGCATTAGTTAGTCCAAATGACATAACTGTGAACTCATAGTGACCATACCTTGTTCTAAAGGTAGACTTAGGTATGTCACCATCCTTAATACGCAGTTGGTGATATCCCGACCTCAAATCTATCTTTGAGAAGATGGTTGCACCACGCAACTGGTCAAAGAGGTCATCAATCCTCGGTAGAGGATACTTATTCTTTATTGTTACTTTATTTAACTGTCTGTAATCAATGCACAACCGCATTGACCCATCTTTCTTTTTAACAAAGAGGACCAGAGCATCCCAAGGTGAAGTACTCAGTCGGATAAAACCTTTCTCAAGCAACTCTTGCAACTATTTATTAAGTTCTGCCATCTCAGCAGGCGCCATCCTATATGGTGTTTGTGCTATAGGCTGCGTATTCAGGATTAGATTGATTTCAAAATCAATCTCTCAAGACGGTGGTATACTTGGAATTTCTTCAGGAAATACATCTTCAAATTCCCTGACTATCAGAACTTCAGCAGGGTTTAGACTATCCATGGTAGTATCTACCACATGGGCCAAGAATGCATAACATCCTTGCCTCATCAGTTTCTCAGCAACCATAGCTGATACAAGACAGGTTGGTAGAATCTTTCTATCTCCTTGAAAGATCCATGTGTCACTATCATCAATGAACACAGCTCATTTGGACTCACAATCCAAGACAACCTTATACCTTTCCAAGGTATCCATCCCAAGGATTACATCGAATCCATGCATTTCAAGTGGTATAAGATCCACTTGAATGCGATGATCAGAAAAGAAGAGGATGCAAGGAGAACATACCTCCCGCAAAATAGCAGATCCCATTAAAGGAGTTTCTAACAACAAACTATCTGCTCTATGACTTGCAGTCAGGTTGCAGTCAAGAATCACTCTTCGAGTGATAAAGGAGTGTGTAGCACCCGGATCAATTAAAATAGATACAACGCAAGATGTAAACATATCGGAATAAAACAACTCCATCATACCTGCCACAACCCGAGGGTTGATCACTGCATCAGGTGGATTCATCGCGTAGAATCTTTCCGTTGCCTGTGGTTGATTCGGTGCTCGATGACTAGGTGTCGATGATCCAGCTTGGGATGCTTGTCCACGTCCTCTAGCACTACCTGTGAACTGTCGCCTTTGAGATCCTTGTTGACTCTGTCTTTGAAGTTGAGTTACACTCATTCCTCTGGCTCTGCAATCCTTCATCAGATGTCCCATCTTTCCACATATGTAATAGCTTCTGTTTAGTTGTTGTGGTCTGGGTGGTCCTGTAACCGACATAGATGCTGAGCTACGAGCTCCTTCTAAAGGTAAGCTTCGTCCTCTACCCCTATTCGACATCCACTGCGTCTGGGTACTAAATCTAGGTGGTGGTGTAGGTACAGAAAACCTCGGTTTCTTAAAACCTTTAGATGAGGATCCTTGGAACTGGGGATACATATTCTTGTTCTTAGTTTGTCTCTTCTCTACCACAGACCTCTCTACCCTTCTGACAGACTCCACAAAGGTAGGAAACCTTTTCGTATTCTCCAGAGCAGACACAGGGGTGGTCAACTCAGCGTTTAATCCTTTCTCAAAATGCCTAATCCTTTCTTCATCTGTGGTTGCCATGTGCAGACAGAACCGCAAAAGCTCCATGAACTTAGCTTCATACTCGCTAATGTTCATTAGTCCTTGTCTTAACCTCTCAAACTGAGAGATTTTCTCATCTAGGAACGTCTTAGGGAAGTATATGTTGATAAATTCTCGTCTGAAAACTTCCCATTCAATCTCCACACCTGGCCTTTTTCCTTCCTCCATGGTCCACCAATGACCAGCACTTCCCTTGAGAAGATACACAGCATGTCTAACCTTCTCAGCTTCTGGGATGTTTAGGATTTTAAAGGCCTTTTCTAGTTCAGTTAACCACCAGTCAGCATCTGCTGGGTCAGTTGTTCCAGCATACTTCATGGCTCCAACTCGGCGAAGTCGTTCAAACGTCTTGCTGGATCCTTGGCCTTCTGGGTGGGTAGGTGCCCTAGGTATAGGCATAGGAATCCTATCAGTCATGTGTGTCATGGCAGTCATAAACTACCCAAACATGGCTTGGACGGCTGGGTTCCCCATGTCAGTTGGATTGAACTGGGGTGGTTCAGGCATAGGTTCTTCTCTTTCTTGGTTTCTTGCACCTCCTTTGGGTGCAGTGACACTACTCTCAGCAACGTGTTCCTCGTGTGACCCAGACATCTTTAGTTTTATCTTCTCCTCCTATATGAGCAGAAGACACTATCAGATATACTGGAAGACACTTAGAACAGACTCAACAACCTAAATCCTATGTCTCTGTAGACTCAGGAAACCTAGAGCTCTTATACCACTACTTCTGATGACATGTCTCGGAGAAAACATTATTAACGATGCGGAAGCGATTAATTAGCAGCGGAATTACTGAAAATCACTAAATATTTAAAACGTTTCATAAAGAGATCTACAAACTGTGAAACGCTTTCATTAAGAAACAAGATAAGTTATTTACAAACTGATTCATCAGCACATCTCTATATCATCACATCTCGAGGGTCACAAGCATCAACCGCCATGTTAATCTGTACAAGGTAGGATACAAAAAAATCTCGAGGCATTATGCCAAAATCTCATATCTATATCAAACATCTAAAGACTCCAAGGACCTAAGAGTATAGAGACGACACATAGGACTTTCTATCTATAAGACTCGACCGACAGTGTCTCCACCTGAGGATCATTGTTGTCCCTGATGTTGCTGTCATTGTTGTTGCTGCTCACCCACTAAAGGGTTCCTTCGTCCTCGGTGTCTACCTAAAAAGTTGAATCCCACGGGGGTGAGACAATTGAATAATTGTCCCAGTGAGAGTTATAACTCTCCTCTAGAAGCATTGTCATTGCAAAGATTAAAATAACAATGAGAAGAAGAACTATAATTATTCAACAGCAGTCAATTCATTGAATCAACTAAGTAAAGCACTATTCTCTAAGCAATCATTTCAATTATAACTTGATTGAATGACAAGACATTTAATCAATAAGGAATATGAAGAACATGTATACTAGTTATTTAACTAGGACATTATAAACAATGTATCATCAATCATTGTTTCTCGTAGTTCAACCTAAGAAATTATGCTATACGACTGATTACATTTTACAAACATATTTATGCCCTGGGGAGATGAGTTACACCTCTCATACTCCAACTGACCATTATGAAATCACAATCGGTACCATACATAGGTCATCAGAAGAGTCGGATTCCTATGACCTCATCTTCCTCAGTCAGTGTGAGGTACAATCATGCAGGACATCTCGTGTCTCTGCCAAAATAGCTTTCCAGGGTATTCTGGAAACTTCGCTATTAGAGTTACAGTGGCATGTTGTACTCTCTTCGTCATTGAGGGATTTCTTGTTTATCTCACATCGATACGGCATTAACATCATCATCGGGAGATTAGTGATACATCATCCCGGCATAAACATATAATGAAGGATTGAGAGATTATATGTACATCTCACATCAATTCCCTCATTAGGACGTAAGGATATTCGCGTCCATAACCCTCACATACTCAAAAGTATACTCTCCAGGAGTTCCCTTAGGAAAACCTATTTCACCATCATTTAACTTCTGAAAATGATGGATCTATGGTCAGGGCTCAACATGATACCATTTCTCTTGATTATTTAAGTACATTATAGCATTCTTTTATCATCAGGTATGTTTTCAAACATAAACCAATAAGACAATTGCTATAAAGAAAGAGTACTAATTGTATCAAGTTCATTTCACATCTTGTTAACATTGGGATATCAATCCCTAACCATCTCATCATTATGATTCAGGAATATGGGTGTTCAAACCCTTAGATCATCAGAATACTTGTTACCAAGTAACACATTGCCATTAATTCATTTAACAGTATGAATATGATAGTAGCAATGCAGATATTTCTCATGGCTCATACAGCCTATCAGTCTCATTTGTTACCTCTCACTAGGCAACATAGTATCATTACTTTCAAAACTTGTAAAGTGCTTTTAATAAATATAACATCATAACTCTTACCTGTCTATGCTCACTATTTTATAAGAACCTACATGGTTAATATAAATGATAACGGACACATTATCTCTACATCAGCATAATGCAAAACAAAGATGACTTTACTATGGAAGGATTGCACCATTATGCCCTTATTAGGGTTAGGGTTTCCCTTTTTAATTCAATTAAGGTTAACCAACCCCTTTAGCTTAATTAGGATTAGTGATTCTTCATTTCATAATTTAGTCATAGAGTTTCATGCTTAAAAGAATAACCCAGAATTAGGGTTTACTGTTCACCTCATCACATTACCTTAAATTAGGGTTTACTATTCATATCTCATCACATTACCCTAGATTAGGGTTTACTATTCATATCTCATCAAATTAACCTAGATTAGGGTTTACTATTCATATCTCATCACATTACCCTAGATTAGGGTTTACTATTCATATTACAATGAATTAAGATCATACCATCATCATGTATGAGGATTACTTCCATCAATGCCCTCAAATTAGGGTTAAGATTCATGAACCATCATAATTAGGATTTCATGATCTCTCTTAATATGGATCATACCCTAATTAGGTATCCATCTTCATTAGGAGTTCAGTACTTGATTGCCATTCATATAAGAACTCTTCTCTTTCATCTTTCTATAAGTTGATGTTTACATCATCCTTGATTGGCTAAGTCAATTCAACATTGACATCATGGGTTATGTCATTACTATTGTGATTATTAAAGCTCACTTGTTCAAAGAGTATTAGTCACTCTATCCCATCAAGGTACCTTTATAATGTTCACCACTGATTATAACATGCATTAATCAACTAATTACTTGGTCCCTTAATCACTTTAGGTATCTATGAGGTTTAGGTTAATAAACCACTAAACCATCTTGACTACTAAGGCATCAAACGATCTTGACCTTTTTAGACCTCAAACGGTCTTGCACACTAAACCCCGAAACGGTCTTGGACAGACCTGGAAACTGTTTGGTGTTGAAGACCATTTGGTCTTGTTGACTTTTGAAATGGCATGGTAAAGTGCACACTCAAGACCGTTTGCTCAAGATGGGGTGAATACCGTTTGGTCTTGTTGACCGTTTGGCCAAGTTTGACTTTGAAACCGCATGGACATAACCGACCTTGAAACCGCATGAGATCAAACGGTTTGGGATTGTTTGGTCCCAAACGGACTTGAGACCATTTTGCCACAAACAATCTTGAGACCGTTTGGTCCAAACCACCTCAAAACCACAAGGACCAAAAAGTGTCTCAACCACTTCAATTGAGTTAGGGTTTCCAATGTTAAACCCCTCAATCAATCATGCACTTGTTAGCCACTCATCAATTGAGTCAAATAGGTCAACCCTCAACTGATTTGACACTCAATTGAACCTTGGTTGATCATCAAATAAGGCTTGGATCAATTGTATTAGGGTTTGAAATCGAAGACCCTTCAACATACTTCAATGTGAGTCCAATTGATTTGAAATCATTGAATCATCATCCAATTTGGTCATGTCCTGACCCCAAATGGTCTTGGGATCGTTTGAATGACCTCCAAACGGTCTTGAGACCGTTTTCTCAAGTCAACACCAAAAACTAACTCAACCAATTAAGGTTTGGCTCATTGGATTGATCACTAGGTCAACAATCAATTACACTTCAACTTGTTACCCTTAGATCTTCAACCACTTATCCATAGTCAACCCTAGACCTCCAAAGGGTCTTGGGTGACCCCCAAGTGGTCTTGGGATCATTTGGATATCCTCCAAACGGTCTTGAGACCGTTTTCCCATTATTTCATCAATAACCAAGTCATTCAATTAAGGTTTGAACCCTAGGTTTGGTCACCAAATCAGCAATCGATTATTCATCAACTTGATATCATTGGACCCTCAATTGGTCAACCCTACTTAACCCTAGACCTCCAAACGGTCTTGGGTGATCACCAAACGGTCTTGAGACCATTTGGGTGATCCCCAAATGGTTTTGAAACCGTTTGGGTCACTCAACCCAAACTTCAACTTAATTCAATTATTGAAATCAGTAAGTGACCCTATTATGGTTTTGATGATTGATGGGCCTTTGATTGGTGAACCAATTGGAATTAATTGATGATTTTTGGTAGGTAATTAGTCTACAATATTCTAAAAAGGCCTCCACATGTTCAACACCTGGTCAACTCTTCCAAACGGTCTTGGACCGTTTGCTTCCATGCATTCTTGTGAAACCGGTTGCATTCAAACGGTTTAAAACCGTTTGCTAAAGGTTGGGAGACCGTTTGCTAAAGTAAATTCTTGGATAAACATAGGAATTAACATCATCATATTCTACCTCTGTTAAACCAAGAACAGTGGATGTTCTTCATGGAAAAGATAGCAAGAACACACAAAGGTGTCTAAAGAAGAGGATTTAAGCAACGATTATAGGAAAGAAAGATGCATTAACAAAGCTTTAAGGGTTAGAGTTATAAAACCCACCTCTAGGACTGATCCAAAGCTCCAAGCTTCGTATCTTTAATGGTGGCTTGAGCTTCAGTAGGTGTCCAAGGTTCGTTCTTCAAGTTTTGGATGGAGAAGATGGCTAGAGAGGAGAATTGTGTGAAGAACACCATAAATCTAACCTTATATAGTGGTTTCCACCATGAATTCGAGGTAGATGGTGATCAACACTTACCAAGTCAGCTTAGTCGTCCTTCCTCTGCTCCATAGCTCCTTCTTGGTCGGTCCAAGCTAAGTGATGAGAAGAGGAACTAAGGAAATGATCATTTGAGTTGTTGGAAAGATACACTTATATATTTTTGGATATTTTCAAGGAAAGTGGAAAGAAGAGGATTATCTCCTTTTATTTCCCAACTAAAACCATCAAAGCTTCCTCCATTCTTGGCCACGTTTCCACTTCCTAACCTCATGCAAAACTCCTCCATTATCCAAGGTTAAAAGGAAAAGAAACAAAACACCTTAAAGAGTTGTATATTAATATCCATCTTTATTGGATATTGCTTAATATATTATTATTTGTGAGTAATTTTCCACTCCTACCATGATCATTCAAAAGAGGCGCCCTTCTCATTTTATTTACTCCAATTGATGCCAAGAAACATTAGAGATCCTCTAGAGGTATATATTACATGTTGGACCCTAGGTTTTGGGTAAATTGCACTTTACACCAAAACTAGGTTTTAATGCACAAGGATTGCTCTACAAGTTGTATCTTGGTACCCAAGCTTGTGAAAATTGTACCACTTCATCATATTCATTATTATGATGTTCCAATCATCAGAGGAACATCTTAACCTGTGTAATTTGCAAGTTAACCCCTCTACTTGGGTA
Organism: Alisma plantago-aquatica; assembly: GCA_963693085.1. Taxonomy (NCBI): domain Eukaryota; kingdom Viridiplantae; phylum Streptophyta; class Magnoliopsida; order Alismatales; family Alismataceae; genus Alisma; species Alisma plantago-aquatica. Next base: position 331,244,458 of record OY856409.1, read on the forward strand.
ATTTGCACATTAGTCCATTATTAACAAAATAATGTTTCAACATTATACAAAAAGGACTAAAATTGAAATATAAGTTCCTCAAAAACTTTAATTACTTTTCAAGAATTACAAGCAAGCATCTAACCAACTTAATTAGGCAAAACACCTAGGGTTAGTACATAACCCAGGTCAGGGATGTTACACCAACTTTGAGGATAGATAAACTAGTTATCAAAACTCCCAAGTGAGTCCTTGTTCAAAGGTTGGGAGAGGTACAAGGAGTTTCTCCGCAAATGTCCTAAACACAAAATATCCTCCGCACAACTTATTAAAAACTTCTATGAGTGAGTGGACGATAGCATCAAGATATTCCTTGTCATTGCTTCAAGAGGTAATTTCATGTGACAAAGCTTAAAGAATGCATGGAGAGTTGTGGGATTTGGATAAAAAAACTAAGATAACTGGGGAAGGATTGGATAAAGAGGAGTTCTTAAGGTTTCTATGGGAAAATACACATAAGAATTGAAGTTGGTTACAAAATATCTAAATTAACACTCTCTAAAGCAAGACTACCTCAAATCCTTTCTCCAAAATTATGGGCATGGACATTCAACCTTGTATCAAGACAAAAATACACAGGAAGTCTACTAGCATAGAAAGGCATACTAGTCTAGAGTGAAACCATCTCTATCAGGCTATAATGAACGTGCACCAAATACAATTCAATGATATCATAGTTAAAGAATCCAATGTCATAAACCCCTTACCACGAAAGGGGTATTACAACACCAATAAATTAAGGAACCATCTAGTCTTTCCGAATGGGAACCCATACTAAGATAAAAACACACATCATTTCAAACAAGAACATGATCAAGCTTGACTGCGGGGTCCTCCTAACTTTTGATAAAACTAAAACTTTTGTTAGAACAACTTCAGTTTAGGACAATCTAGAAACAACTTCAATCAAAGAAACAACTATAGTCTAGGATAACATGTTTACAATAATCCAGAAAAGGATGTCTTAGGACAAAGCAACCAAAAGAACCCACCAATCTACAAAATATCATCCTAACATAGATATTATCAATAAAATATTGGCAACAAGCAAGCATACAATGAAAACATGGAGGCTCAATTAGCACCTATTGTTGCTACATTCTCCCCCCAACCGACTCATTCTTAGCTAATCTAGAAAACAATCCTAAGAATCAAAAATAGTTGAATAATGTGACCATGTGATATCAATCTGTGGTTGCTGGAACTCACCACCCCAATTGCAAATTAGGTGATCATTGATAGAGAAGATGATGATGATGTCACTCATATTCTATGAGACATGAAAACCAATTACATTGGACCAAGTGACTCATTTAATGTCTAGAGTCTAGAAGTTATCTCTCTGAGTATCTCTATCTAAATTATTCTACTCTACAAACCTTGACCACCCTACCAAAGAAAATTATTTTAGGCACATCTAGACATGATATTTACAAAATGTAAGAAGGCTATGCAGAATATACATGTCAACATCACCTTCCTTGATGTTCTATAAAGGATCCCTTCTTGGTATAAGTTTTATAGGGCACTCTTCATTCACAAGTACACTACATAGGAGTATAAGACCACGAAGTTGGTGAATATGTTGTCTGATTATCTTGAATAAAATGTCATAGAAACTAAAGGATTTGGGATCCTTGATTGTGATTTTTTAGAGACCCCAAATGCCAAATTGGTCTACATGATACGGGGGAAAGTATCTCAATCATGTCCCATATCCAATGTATTAAATTTAGATTCACTAACACTATACCTATAGGAAAAGTAATACAACTTGTTGTTTCTTCTATGACCATTCCTATGTAAATTTTTTAGGATGTCCCTATGAAGGAGAGGAGCAATTCTTATGTCCCATATGATTTTTTTGTTAATAGACATAAAGGAGGACCTTTGGTATCCTCTCATCTCTAGACACTCATTCCTTGAAAAAAATAGAGATGTCATCAGTGTTGAAGCCAACACTCTAACATTAAGGCTCAGGACAAACACTATTGAGTTCAAAGTGTTGTAGAGCATTAAAAGACCAACTATATGGAAAGGGTAATTCTTCATAGAATACATTAATAAAATGGAACAACTACAATAGTAGACACCCATCTTGGATGACCCCATGGAGTCAGCTCTCATCAATCCTAGAGCTAGTGAGTTAGATAACATTCATGTAGAATAAATGTCTCCTCTACTTAGTGCAGAGGAGGGTCCTAGAGAGGAATATGAAGAAATCGTTTCTATTTAGGTCATTGAAGAAGTAGACAAGGAGTCCAGTGCACCATAAATGAGAAATTTTCTTGAAGTATTGAAATACGTCTTACTAGATGAGAATAATGTATGTACAAACATGACTTAACTATTAGTAAGAGCACAACTATTATCCAAATCAGGGTGGCACATGTGTATAGACTAATGGAAGATCAATAATGCTACCAAGAAAGTTCACTTTCCTCTTATATTCCTTGACTGCATTGTAGAGAGGAAACACATCAAGAGTTATTCTGCTACCTGGATAAGTATTGTATCTTCTATTGGATTCCTATCCACCCCAGTTACTAGGAGAAGACTATTTTCATGTGCTCTTTTGGCATGTATGCCTTTTGTCGAATGCCTTTGGGCTATGCAAGGCCCAAGACACATTTGAATGTTGAATGGTTGATATCTTTATTAGATATACTGAAATCATATGGAGGTATTCGTTGATTATTTGTATATATATATATATATATGCATGCTTACATCATCCCTTTATAGTCCCAGAACAGTGTAAAGAAGTGATTTGTGCATAATTGGGAGAAATGCCACTTGTGAAGAAGTGCTTTGTGCATAATTGGGAGAAATGCCACTTGATGCTAAAGATAGGAATTGTTATGGGACACCACATAAGAACCAAGGGGACTAATGTCAATGGAGAGAAGACAAAAGTGACTGATAAGTTGGCACCTCTAAATATTGTCAAAGACTATGGGCATTTCAGCCAATTTCTACATTAAGTTTGCTTATTATTTCAGCAAGATTACTAAGCTCCTGACTAATTTCTTTTTGGAGGATGCAAAATTCATCTACACTTCCAATTACATGAAGAGCTTCACCACCTTGATAAAACCTCTCAGTGCAAACCCCATAATTTGTGCCCCAGATTGGTCTTTTCCTTTTGAGATCATGCATTATGCAAGTGACTATGTTGTAGGCACAATTTTGGGCCAACATGTAGATGAAAAGGACCATGTCATATTATGCTGAAAATATGATGCATGACTTGTATAGAGACTACGCCACCATAGAGAAAGATCTTATTAATGATGTATATGCCTTTGACAAGTTTTGGTCTATTGTTTGGGGTCACAAGTGATAGTCTATACTTATTACACTGCCATTAAATATATCTTATAAAATAATGATACAAATCCCTAATTGATCAAATGGATCCTATTGCTGTGAGAGTTTGATATAGAAATTAGGGATAAAAAGGGGAGTGAGAATGTCATTGTTTTTTTTAGAATGTCATTGTTGACCACCACAATCCGATACAATTTGAAGAAAGAAGCCAAACTCTAATGAATGATTGCCTCCCTAATGATCATGTATTGAAAGTGATCATGCTTACACCATGATATGTAGATTTTATAAACTATTTAGCTATATGGGTTATCCATCCAACCTACACTAGGAACACAAGTAAAAAGTGTGTGCATCATGTCCTCCCTTAGGATCTTTCAAACAAACTATACCAGGGGTGCATCTGTAAAGAGGAGGGTCCTCTCATCTTAGAGTATTGTCTCTCTTGTGTAACTAGATGTCACATGATTCCCAATAACACTGCTACCAAGGTTCTGCAGTGTGGGTTCTTCATGACCTCTATCTTTACGGATGCCCACAACTATGTCAAGGCATGTAATGAATGGACAAAGAACATCTCCAAGCATGACAAGATGCCACTTAAGCTTTTATGGGAAGCAGATATCTTCAACCTTTAGGGAGTGGATTACATGGGTCTATTTTTGTCCTCATGTGGCTTCTCATACATTTTGGTCACAACCGATTACATCGCCAAACAGGTCAAGAAAATCTCACAACTTTACATAATTCCGAGACAATTATCAAACTATTCAAAGACTTTTTTTTGGGTGAAATAAGCTCATCTATTGATACCAAAAACTTTGGGCATTACAACAGGAACACCCCCTGACCACACAAAAAGAAGCAAAATAAGATAACACACAAGGGATCAAATGCCTCCAACCAGAAGAACCACATGCAACCAAGGAACAGGCTCATAGAACAACAGAAGAAAGGAAGAAATATAGGACAAGACTAACACAGCAAACCAGACAACATCCCTAGCACAACATTAAACCAAATCTAAAAAGGGTGCTTAAGCTGTCAGTTGGGAAGTCGTATTAACAAGTCCTACATAAAACTAGACCCTATTGTAGTACTAAAAACCATAAACTATGGGAATGCAGCCTACTGATTAACAACCTTCGCAAAGAAGAAACTCTGAATTGACTCAAATAGAATCAATTAGCTGTTCTAGATCACAACTGGGAATTCGATTATCCTTCCCTGCTTTCCTTCTTTTCCTTTTCAGTTTTGAGCTCTCCACTCTAACTTTGTAGACAACTAAGGAATCTGGGGAATCAAAGTCTTCAGAACAGACATTGTCATCCCATTGTTGTTCTCTTCTTTGTTTGTAGTTAAAGGAAAATCCACAACTCTTCCAATCTAAATTGAGACTTTCAACCAGTTCAACTTGAAGAAGATTATTGCCCATATCTGGTTCCCCTAGAGGAGCAACTTCCAATGGAGGTTTGACCCCTAAACAAAAATTTGCATTGGATAGAGAGGAATGAGATTCACCCCGATCACTGAGCTGAGATTCAATAATCTGCAGCTACTTTTCAGCCTCAACTGTCTCCTAGAAATCAGTACACGAGCTGCCTAAAACACCAACCTCATCATTTTCAGTAGAAGTATTCACTTTATGACTTTTGTTCTCTTTGGCATTACATCGAACACCTAGAGCCTTTCCAAAGCAAAGCCAAAGTTCATCTAGTGAACCTATCTTTCTTACCACTGATGGACATGAGTTCAATCTATGATCATAGTGTTTGCAACTTGTATAAATAGTCATCTTAGCAATGATGTCCACCTTCAGAGTTTTAAGAACCCCATCGACTTCAACCATTACTACCTTGGGAAAGGGATCTGAGTATCACAATTCTACACACCTTAGCATCCTATAGATAGCCTATTGTAATGGAGGAGTCCTCATAGTCAAGAGGCTTCCCAATAGTACTAGCAATGCGGCCTAATCTGACCAGAGTCCATGGAACGCCTGGGTTCTCAATCCTTAGCCAAACTGGAGTAGAGATGAAGGAAAGATGATGAAGCTTGGATCCTGGCTCCTAGGGCTGAACAATCATCAATGAACCATCCATCATCCAAGGTGCTTCGTCTAGGATTCGTGTTCTCTTAGTGGAGGTAGGCATTGAAACAATGAACCCTTCTGTTTCTTCAGCCACTAGATCGAAGACACCGTTGGGCCGCCAATTTCTTTTGATCCACCCTTGCAGTTGGTTGCTGAAGGGTTTGCAACCAAGGAAGTGAATAGAGAGATAGGAACTCCAGTCTGGTTCTGATTCACCCTCACTTGAGATGGAGGCGCAGCGAATTCCATTTCTTAGCTCAGGGTCAACGAACTTCAAAACTGGTAAAACTCCTACTACCCGACCAACATGACTAGCGGAGAACCAGTCTGCAATTGGGCCAGGACTGGGAGGAACCTCTATATCCTTGGGGGGGATGGGAAGGAGGATTATCTTGGACAGAAGAGGGTGGGGCCGAAGCAGCACTATCTTGTATAAGCATCGACGATGCAGTTGATTTACCGTGATCATCGATGTCTTCTGTAGGAGCTGTTAGGGGAGACGCCTGATCGGAAGCAGCTAAATCCACTCCATCATCCACTCTTAGGCTCGATGGAGATGCCGAATTGTTTGGCGCATTCGTTTCTTCTTTACCAGGACGGTCTTCTCCTCTAGGGCTCTGACTGCCCATCCTCTCCCCCTTCCGCCTCTCCCCCTTCTGTGAGACATTTCTAACTATTCAAAGACTTTATCTTACCTCTATTTAGAATCCCTCTATCACCATTTCTAATGGGGAATGTCAGTTCTTGTAGCATAGAATTAAGGATATTCTCTAGAAATACTATCCATGCCACTCATAGATGAGTGGGAAAGTAGAAGTCTCAAATTTCCAAATTAAACCCATTTTGGAGAAGACAACTTGAAAGGCAAGGAAAGATTAGGCTAACACGTTGAATTACACTCTAAAGGGCATATAGAATTGCATGAATAACTCCCATAGGCACTACACATTTTCACATGACTTATTGGAAACCTTGCCACCTACTAGTGGAGCTTGAGTGCAAGGCCTAGTGGGCCATCAAACAACCCAACTTTGAGGTCCGAGTAGTAGAAGACATTTGAGTGATTCTCTATGCTTGACAATTACATGCATCTACAAGGAATGACCCAATATGTGGCATGATTGTCGCTAGGAAAGGAAATATCTATAGATCAAGTTTTGTTCCATAATTTATGTCTCTGACACTTCCTAGGAAAGTAAGACCCTGATGGTCAAATTCTTATATCATCAAGCACATATTTCCACACAGAGTAGTCACTATTTGGAGTGACAAAAGAGGAGGGTTCCACACCAACAACCATTACCTCAAATCGCTTCACAATGGCCAACGTCCGAGTGATCACTTTCTCACACTCTCCTCCCCTTAGTCCAAAAATTGAGAAATACATGTCAATCCATTAATGTAAAACAAGTTTCTTATCTAGAGGCATCCCAATCTTTATTTTATATGATCATCTTTAATTTTTAGAATAGCTTATATGCAATGTTGACATAATTCATCCAATAGCTAGATATTGCATACCATCGTAAGATCCTAAGTTTTAAAAAAATTGAATGTAGGTGGATGAAATTTTGTTAAAATGGTAGCAATAATAGCTTGTAGTTCGTCCAACATGGTTCTTCCTACCCATCTCAAGGTTAGTGTTTGCTATGGATGAGAAAAATAACTCAAAATGGAGGGTGGGTGCATATATTTTACTTTCCACCCACACCTATTTATTTATAATTGAAGATCTCATCATTACAATTCTTCTATGCATTCAACTATTTTTAAGGAAAAAACTATTTTAGAGTATCAATTACCACTATCTAGATAGCCTAAATTCAAATTCTCGACTTGCATCATTAATGCATTGGGTCTAGGTTCTATTAACTAACCCTGTTATTTGGATCAAAACCTCATCGTGATAAAATTGAAGCCAAACATTGGGTAGAAATCACCCTATCAGGCCTAGGGACCCCAATAGACTATTTTTTATATATATGATTATAGATAAGGAAAATGACTAAGGTGTCTTGGCCTCACCGAGTTTAAATTCATGGTCCGCCACTGCAAGAAGGGATGATTACGTTATAGGGATGTGTTGTTGCCTACAACAGCCAGCCCCACATTTTTTTAAGTATGGTAACTAACAAAATATTGTAACAACACTTGGCACTAATCAAAATAATTATCTATTCAAATTTTTAAGCAAATGAATGGTCAGTCAACTCAGACAATGGTTTGATTCCATTCCAATATCCTTAAACAAGATAGATAAGCAATCTACCAATTTTCTAGTGTATCTACCAATGCACACTCACTTTGTATTCCTTTTCTTGTGTTTTTCTTTATTTTGTATTACCATCCTAAATCTAATATAACATCAATGAAGATTTCTTAAATAGAAGTTAGTTGAAATTTAACTTTCATTTTAGGGATGTCTTTTGTTTATTAAGAAAACACAATGATTTTTTTAATAAAACATATATCATGGTGATATAGTTGTGTATATGCATAAATAAATCAAATAATATAAATGAAAATGGCTCACTAAATAAGTTTGTAAATATATCGTCTAGTTTATGCCACAATTCAAACACTTGTTAAAGTTGACTGTTAGCATGGACTATTATTAGAATGGTAAATCATTCTTTGATTGATGACAAGTTGGAAGCTTAACTTTCATCCAGTTGATCTACTACATAAAAATGTAAATTACCATAGAATTATTTTTTTCAGTACTTTATTCAAATGAAATATAACCAAAAACTTATACTTAATCTCTATGTTGATGAATAAAGTCTAACACATATATACTTTCCTCGTGCATATTTATTTACTAATTTATCTAGAATTCTAGTTTAAATTCTGATTATGTTCTTTATAAAAAAAATATAAAATAAAATATTTGAAAATATTTTTATTAATTGTTATCTATTCAACAACATGATGTTTGAACCGTTCTTAAAGATTAAATTTGAAAACCTCTAGAGGGGGGGGTGAATAGAGTTTTATATAGATTTTAAAATAATTTAAACTCAAGCAACCACAGAGAAAGATTGGACAAGGAGACACAAGGGTTTAGAGTGGTTCCTAGCCTTAGCAAATACTAAGGTAGTCAGTCCACTACCCGGTTGCTTACCCAACCGGGATTTGAAAAGAAATTATTTTATTACCTTGCAAGGACTTTACATAAAATACATTTCTTTTCCCTAAACCCTTCAAGCACCCTTCACCTAGAAGTAATCGCCCAACTCGAAGCAGCCTTCCCTTGAAGTAGATGCACCAACTCCCGTTGCACCAGCCTTCTGAAGTAGCTTCCCGTGCGATAGCCTTCTTGAAGTAGCTTGAAGTCCCCTTCTCCACCTGAGAAGTCAACCCTCTCCAATCCGCAGCCTCCAACCCTAGGAGTAGCAAGGAGAGTACAAAAGATAAACAGGAACAAGAAAGGAAAACAGAAATTACAACTTATCCTTTTAAGCACAAGGCTTTATTTGCCTATATCAAGCGTATAAATCTCCTAACCAATGTGTATGACAATGTGATTGTAGTGGATAGGAGATACTAGCCTATAGGGCACGAAATGGGAGCAATAGGAATGAATGGCAAGTGTAGGAATTGCTCTATTGCTCTAAAACAGATTGCAAGTGTGTATTCAAGCTCAAGTATAGCACAAGTATATCTTAGGTGTCCTTTGGTGATCTAAGGCATGTCCTATTTATAGGAATGACCTATGTATGCTTAAGGACGTTCTAGACAACTTCTAGGGGGTTCCTAGTGCTTAACTAGCCGTTAGGAATAAGTTAGGCGCATTAGCAACGGCTAGTTAATTAATTCTGCAGTTGCTGTCAGAGACCATCTCGGTCGAGGACTTGTCGACCGAGATGCCCAGTCGGTCGAGGATTCGTCGACCGACAGGCTCTCTGGATTAACGTTTATTTGCAACTGTCAACTGCTGTGTCTAACGGCTACTTTTGGTCAATCTCGGTCGAGAAGTTTGTCGACCGAGAGTGTCTCGGTCGAGGAGTGTGGTCGACCGAGATTGACTCTGTTTCAATCTTTTAATTAAACCACTAAGTGTGTTTATGAGTATGCATAATGTGATCCTTTTGGAAGGGATGACTTGTCTAACTATGGTGTGTAGCTAGGGAAGATCTAACACTTGATTTACATGCAATCTAAGTACTTGTACATTATATAACTGTACAAGTTTTTACAATAGTGATTACATTGCATGAAAGTAAATATGTAAGCTCGTGATTTCCCTAGTTGCTTTGTCATCCACCATAATCCTGCATACTCAAGTAGCTCGTTAGAATAATAAGAATGAAATGTTTGTCATCATCGAAACAAAGGGATTTATCATAATGTCCAATTTATCCAACAATCTCCCCCTTTTTGAAGATGACAAACATTTCCTAAAATATGAAATAAGGAAATATAAAGCATGTGAGTTTCATACCTGAAGATTACCTTTTGTAGCCATTCTTGTTTTACAAGTGTGAGTGCTGGCAATCAGGATGAAACTCATATATATTTATATTTTTGATTTTATATTCTTTTATTTATATTTTTGATTTTATATTCTTTCTCCCCCTTTGTCATTTCAAAAAGATATCCAATTTGAATATTTTATTTTCTTTTCCCCTTTAATTTTATATTTTGCTCCCCCTTAAATAGATATCCTTTTAGAAACATGGATTTATGTCTAATTTATCCACTATTTGTTTCTCAATCATTTGCAAAGGATATTAAGCCTTGAAATGATATGAGATTCCCTTAAGCTTATGATGAATGTATATTTATCTCTCATCTATCAAGGGATGTTAAGCCCTAAATTAAATGAGAATCTTTTAATATTAGAGTACATTAAAATGTCTCCAACCAAATGCAAGGGATGTTAAGCCCTGATTTGTCTAGAGATTTCCTTTAAGAGCAAAATATATTATTTTGATGAAATTCTTTTTCATACAAGTTATTTTTAAGAATACGAAGGTCATAGCAAACTTCAAAATGTTTATGTAAACTTCAAATAAACAAATTTGATTTTATAAGCTCCCCCTTAATTTTACAATTTAAGCAATTTTAAGGCTTTTAAGGTCACACATGATTTTTTATTTTGACCTTCATCAAAAGTATACTAAGATCGAGTACAATAGAATAATATCCAAATAAGCATTTTGTCAAAGCTTATTTTAGGTCACCCTTGACTACGACCATAGCGCCCCTTGGCTAAATTTTGTTTTAACCAAGAGGCAAAAATTGCATATTTCCAATTAAGCATTCATATCAATTTTGATGCATGTTTAAGTGATACTAAACATGAAAGCATAATGAATATTTTAAATCTTTTAAAGATATCAATTTAAAACATTGTTCTTTTTGCAAGCATTTCTAAAATCACCAATAAGTTCTTTTGCTTGTCTATGTAATGATAGAACGATAGAACAAAAACTTTCTTTAAACTAAGAATAATTTTGGTTTTTGACCAAATTTATTTCTCATAATCTTTCAAGGATGATTTCCATAATTGATACTTTATTATACAGTCATTGATCACGAATAGACAACAATTTTGAACAATTTCAAAGGAATTCATCAATTTTACAGCATTCTGAAAAACAGTGACATGCTCGGTCGACAATTGCTCGACCGGGTTTTCACTCGGTCGACAAATCTTCGACCGACCTAATTTCTGGAAAGTGTTCAGAATTCTATTTCAAGTACAATATAGATTGTATCTAATTTAATTATTTCAAAGATCAGTTTGATATAAATATATGAATATCAAAGTAACATTTGGATTATATCTCAACTTAATCATATTCAAATCTTTTAAGTTTTGATTAATCCTTAATTGATATAAATTTGTTATCCCTATATGTTAAGTTGAGATAGACATAAAGATATGCAAATTAAAGTCTTTGGTCATATCTCAACTTAGTCTAATCGAATCAATTTGGGAATTTTGGAACCCATACCATCTCATCATTCTTTTTCTTGTATGGGCAGGAGAAGGAGTAATGTCCAAGTCGTAAACAATAGTGGCAACATATAGAATCAACCTCATATCTCTTTCTATGATTTTGGTCTAGGTTGTTCTTTGGTACAAAAGTATATTTGCCTCTATGTACATTCATGGATTGACTTGCTTGTGTCCTTCTCCAACTAGGTTGTTGATAGGATTTCTCCTTAGGCTTATAACCTAGTCCTCTTCTCCCTATTTGATGATAGGAATTTTCTAATATTTTATCAAGGATTCCATTGTTGCTTAACTTACTAACTTCTTGTTGCAATTTAACGATCTCATCCATTCTTTTCTTGATATCTAATTTTGCTTGATCTAGATTGGATGATAACATATTTCTTTCTTTCACTATATTGTCATAATCTACATGGGTGCACAATATAGGTTGTTTTTGAATATCATTTAACTTTGCAAGCAATTCAGTCTTTTCTTGACATAGAAGATCATAGTTAGTCTCTAGAGTGAAAATTTTCACTTCACTATTACTTAGAGATGATTTCAAAGTACGATTGTCAGACATAATGCTATCTTTTTCAAAACCAAGAGTATTCAATTTAGCATATAAATCGTCATTTTCGGATGTAAGCTCAAGAAGTCTAACATTTAGATCATCATTTTCTTTATTTGATTTCTTTAATTTCTTTTTGTATTCAACATATTTGTTATGTGTTTCTTCAATAATAGTAACTAACTCTTCTTTAGATAAATCAAGCAAGCTTACCTCTTCTTCTTCTTCCTCACTTATTGTAGCAACGAAACATTCTTTATGTGTATCTTCTTTCTTTGACCTCCATGGACATCTAGAAGTAGAGTGCTTTGTTCCTAAGCACCAATTGCAACTTGTCGCACATTGGTCCATGCTCCTTTTCTTGTGGTTGTAGTCACCTCCTCCCTTTATCTCTTCAAGACCTTGTTAGGGCTCCTTGAAGCCTGCTCTGATACCAATTGAAAACCTCTAGAGGGGGGGGTGAATAGAGTTTTATATAGATTTTAAAATAATTTAAACTCAAGCAACCACAGAGAAAGATTGGACAAGGAGACACAAGGGTTTAGAGTGGTTCCTAGCCTTAGCAAATACTAAGGTAGTCAGTCCACTACCCGGTTGCTTACCCAACCGGGATTTGAAAAGAAATTATTTTATTACCTTGCAAGGACTTTACATAAAATACATTTCTTTTCCCTAAACCCTTCAAGCACCCTTCACCTAGAAGTAATCGCCCAACTCGAAGCAGCCTTCCCTTGAAGTAGATGCACCAACTCCCGTTGCACCAGCCTTCTGAAGTAGCTTCCCGTGCGATAGCCTTCTTGAAGTAGCTTGAAGTCCCCTTCTCCACCTGAGAAGTCAACCCTCTCCAATCCGCAGCCTCCAACCCTAGGAGTAGCAAGGAGAGTACAAAAGATAAACAGGAACAAGAAAGGAAAACAGAAATTACAACTTATCCTTTTAAGCACAAGGCTTGATTTGCCTATATCAAGCGTATAAATCTCCTAACCAATGTGTATGACAATGTGATTGTAGTGGATAGGAGATACTAGCCTATAGGGCACGAAATGGGAGCAATAGGAATGAATGGCAAGTGTAGGAATTGCTCTATTGCTCTAAAACAGATTGCAAGTGTGTATTCAAGCTCAAGTATAGCACAAGTATATCTTAGGTGTCCTTTGGTGACCTAAGGCATGTCCTATTTATAGGAATGACCTATGTATGCTTAAGGACGTTCTAGACAACTTCTAGGGGGTTCCTAGTGCTTAACTAGCCGTTAGGAATAAGTTAGGCGCATTAGCAACGGCTAGTTAATTAATTCTGCAGTTGCTGTCAGAGACCATCTCGGTCGAGGACTTGTCGACCGAGATGCCCAGTCGGTCGAGGATTCGTCGACCGACAGGCTCTCTGGATTAACGTTTATTTGCAACTGTCAACTGCTGTGTCTAACGGCTACTTTTGGTCAATCTCGGTCGAGAAGTTTGTCGACCGAGAGTGTCTCGGTCGAGGAGTGTGGTCGACCGAGATTGACTCTGTTTCAATCTTTTAATTAAACCACTAAGTGTGTTTATGAGTATGCATAATGTGATCCTTTTGGAAGGGATGACTTGTCTAACTATGGTGTGTAGCTAGGGAAGATCTAACACTTGATTTACATGCAATCTAAGTACTTGTACATTATATAACTGTACAAGTTTTTACAATAGTGATTACATTGCATGAAAGTAAATATGTAAGCTCGTGATTTCCCTAGTTGCTTTGTCATCCACCATAATCCTGCATACTCAAGTAGCTCGTTAGAATAATAAGAATGAAATGTTTGTCATCATCGAAACAAAGGGATTTATCATAATGTCCAATTTATCCAACAAAATTCAGATCATGCACCTTACCTGTATCCAATAAATTATTATCATACGAAGACATTCTTCACGATTTATTAATTGTGGGCAGTGAAAAAAAAACAGGCGTCGAATGATCCTCCCAACATTAAATTCCTAACTTCGACCCGCGGCTATGCTATGTTTGATATCTTCCCACTTTTATTTATCTATCTAACGTTCAAACCACTGCGTAGAGAGCTGATCGTTGGGACTGGGATAATTCAGCTAGTTGTTTACCGGTCTAACTTCGACCCGCGGCTATGCTATGTTTGATATCTTCCCACTTTTATTTATCCATCTAACGTTCAAACCACTGCGTAGAGAGCTGATCGATGGGACTGGGATAATTCAGCTAGTTGTTTACCGGTTTTTGTTATGGGCTTTTTTCGATCTCTATCTGTTCCTTCGAGCTTGGATGACTGGAGGGCCCTGTTAAGGCCCGACTTTGTGTGATCGAAAGCAACAGACTGAAACTTTATAAGCATCTGCAATCGACTGGTTTCCAAATAACGAGCCCATACAATAACCCATGGCTTTTATTTGATCTCTGTCGGCGTTTGGGTTGGTTTGTGGATCTGTGCTTCTACTTTGCCCCAGAGATATAGACGTCAATAAAACCACGAAAAAAAATGTGTATTTTATATATTAACCCGATAAATAATTAGATACTGGGTTATGATTTTTCAATAAGACTTGTGACAATAGGAGAGGGAAGAAGAAAAGTATGCACAAGTTTTTTTTCAGAGTGAGCTGTGGAAGCTTATAGTTATTTCTTTTCTTCACACTCGTTGCTTATTAGCTACGATCCATTCAGAAATGAGGCAATAGATGTCTATATCCTGCTCTGGCAGTCTGGCGTTCATCCGCATGTTTGTCAGACGAAATGTGATACTATAAAAACCTACCGGAATGCTGCTGCTCATAAGCCCAGTTATTGATAGTCAAAGCTCTAAGTTAGTTTCTTTGTTTTGAAACGGAAGTTTTATTTTGCTCAAAAAAAACGGAAGTTTTATTCGTGGTCGGAATCTGACTGATCAGTCGCTCCAATATAGTCCGATGATGAACACAAGTTCGGCCTTGTGCGACAAACGTCGTTCATTTATCAGCCAAACCATCTAGATTGTGTCAAATTCAACCTAGATTAATAATAATAATAATAATAATAATATATAAGATTTGAACTTGGCGTGAACGTTGTTGTCATAACATCCGTAAGCTATGCACAATAAAATATATGCTTCGTTACGTGATCATGCTAGCTAGCAAATAAACAGGTCAGTATATGCCCATGGTAAGCAGAATGGCATGACTTGGACTCCAAACTAGGCTCTAAATTTTCTTTTAGCAAAGTCGGCATCAATATATTGCTCATCGCGTCCTACCCCTGCCGGCCAAAATCTAGTACAGCCACTAATTCGTAGATAAAATATTTAAAAATCAAGCACAACTGACCCAAGAGACCAAACGAACAGTATTAAACGCTGACTCTACCTCCAGCGATAGGGCATCTGTTCCACCCCTATCCTAAGCTAGCTGAGCTTATATCCTATTCAGAAGGGTCGTCAAGGTAGACTATACCTCCGCATCTAGGTAGATATTTCGAGTATGTCAACTAGGGTTGTACATATATCACTCCAAACTGTTAGAGACCGGACCAGACCGACTATTCAGTCCGGTCCGGTCTTGATCAAGTTTAGTTTCGGTTGCGTCATCGGTCCTCTATTTTTCAAAATTTAGGTCCTCGATCTGATCTGGTCCGGTCCAAAAGCCATTCAAACCGGTCTGGACTGGTTAGATCGAATAACATAAGACAATTTCTTCTTATTATAAATTAAGACAATAAATGTTTATATTAGTGCTAAAGTTTATGAAGAGTTGTTGAGAATGGAGTGCGTAATGAGAAATATATAAATAATAAGTTATATGTAACTTATTAGAAATATTACTATAAGATGAAAGAAGTTTTTATGTAAACCAACATGGTATGACCTTGATGGATCCACCTGAAGGGGTAAAGCCCATAATGTGTAATTGGGTCTTCATGGAAAGGACCAACATGGATGTTAGTGCAAATTAGATGTAAATGTTTACAAATAAGTTCAATGTGTTGAACATGATGATATGCTTTCACCAGTTGCCATCCATCAAGATCATGCTTACTATTGCGGCTTATTAAGACTAAGATTTGACATATGGATGTTGAAACTGCATTGGCCATATTGTAGAGGATGTGTATGTGACACAACCTGAATGTTTAATAAGAATCCATATAATGCAAATAAAGTCTATAAGCCGAAGCAAGCGCATCGGAGTTGGAATATTTGATTTAGCAAAATATTCAAGGAGTTTGACTTTAGTCAAAATGAAGATGAAATATGTGATTAAAAAATATTTAGTTGGAGCATATTTATATTCCGCATAATGATGGGGAATAACATCTTTATACTTTAAGTATTAAAACTGGCATGTAAAGTACATTATCTATGAAGGATTTAGGTGGAGCATCATATGTGATTAGAATTGAGATCTATAGATATAGATCAAGAAAGCTTCTTGTTGTCTTGACCTAAGTAAGAGAACACACATTGGAAAGATGCTAAAATGGTTTCACATATCATACTCAATGATAGAAAGTTTGTCCATGTTCCATGGGATTAGTTTCTCAAGAGCCCAATGTTCCAATTCTTATGAACAATGGAAGACGTGACTGAGATGACATATGCATTCACAGTTGGACCTATTGTGTATGCAATATAATGTACTCATCCCATTATCTTATATGTATTGGACAGGACGAGATGATATTTGGAAAATTCCAATGAAGGTCATTGGAATTCGATAAGGAGCATCCATAAGTACTTGAGAAGCACTTAGGATCAGTTCTAGATTATGGTAATAAGGAAGAGTTGGGTGTAAACAGTTACACTGATGCAAGCTTCCAAAATGACAAAGAAATTAATGATCGCAGTCTAAAATTTGTGTTTGACCTTAAAACAAGAACAATAAACTGGAAAGTTTTGAACTACATGTAATTATTTAATTTTACAATTAGACGTTGTGTATCATGGTGTTATGAGCACAACAGAGGATAAAATATGGATCTCTAAGTTCATATAGATGAGCTTATGGGATGATCCAACCATGGATGACACAGTCTAAATATTATGACAATAATGGAACTACTGGTTAGGCATATAATATCAGATAGCATACCACAACAATTCCATCTCATACGAGAGGTCATACAATGAAGAGATGTGAAATATGCAAAACACCAACTAAAAGCAAATGTTACTAACCCGCCAGATAAGCACTTGTACAGCGAAAACATGATGGACATGTTTAAGATCACTTAGAATATGATTCGTGGGTAATTGAATCTAAGTGCAAGTGGGAGTCTATTGGTATGTATGCCCAGAGAGTCAAACATATGATGATTTTGATGGCATATCTTGTAAATGATTTTATTAATAATAAAGGCAATCTTTAGATTTATTCTGTTTTTTTAAGTTATGAGATAATGGTGAAACATAATGAATGTCTAAAGAATGACATTACTCAATGACTACGCCTTTGGGTTGAGGACTTAAACAATGATCATACGGATGTCAAGAGTATGTACATTCTTGTTATGTCCCTAGTTGAATGTTATTATGGAAGGTTGGTAGACAATAAAGAAACATAAGACTAGAGTGTGTATTACATGATAAAATCTCATTAGTCATGATATACGATATCAAACCAAACACATAGATACTTGTTGGAGAATAGTTTATCAGATAGACCCACCTTGAGAGTGACACGTGGAAACTATGATTGGTATTCAGAATCATCTCTCATAGTGATGGTAGTGATTGTGGTTCTTAGGCCTAAAATCACTACACTCGTCACATGTCGTTCGATGTAATTAGACATCATCCACCATAACCTTGAATCAGGGTTACCATAAAGGTGGTGCTCGGGTGTATTGTGACACATGGGGTTGACTGTGAGTGATGTAGATGGGATATGTTCCTCCTACAAGAGTTTGATATTAAATCCACTTGATAAGAGAGACTGAGAAAAGCATGGATATGCACATGTGAATCAATATATGATATTGAGTAAATAAATATGTCAGAAATTATGCTTTAGTTCAAGGAACATGGATTGAACATTGAGAGGATGATGATTCCATGCCTTGAGTTCAGTCTAGATATCAACAATAAAGTAATTATACGATCACTATAACGCCAATTACAGATTGTAGGTTGAAGTTGTTCTTCAACTTTTTGATTACTTGGTTAGCAATAATGTCTTGCTAGATACCAATCATTGCTTGTGATTTCATCAATTAGTTATGGACATTTACTACTAATGTAACTTGGAACCTATAGGGTTACACACATAGGGTACACTTAGAATAGGAGTTTATTCATGAATCTGGTTTAAACTTGATTACTAGGGAGTTAGGTATTTAATTTAAACAACAATGGTTAAAAGTTGATTGACTAGACTGTGAACCAACCGATTCAAGTGTTAAATCAATTGATTCAAAGTGTCAGGTCAATTGAACCAACATTGGCAATCAGGTCCATGAGGCGACCGATTTAGGAAGTGAACCAATCGGCTTAGGTCCATGCTATGATAAAATTCTTCTACCTCATTAAATCGATGTATGAGTCATGCTATTTTTTCATCTATGTATCTATGTTTATTTTTGCTTGAGGACACGCAATGGTTTAAGGTTAGGGGATTTAATGTGTGTATTTTATATCATCTTTTGGACCAATTTTGGTTGCATTTGTAAATCAATTTCACCCAATAATCACTCTTAATCATGTTAGATTTTCCATTTTATTATTATCTTTACTTGCTCTATGGTTTGGATTGTAGGTAATTTTGGCATTGAGATGGGGCAAAAACAACATCCATCAACACATTCCCCAATCATGTAAACATTCAAAAAATCAATGTTGTTGAAACTGATAGTGACACGCCGTGTCTAGAAAAACACACGCCATGTCCCAGATGAAGTTAGAACTCCCTGAAATGTAGAATCACATTGTATCTAATTTAGACACGCCATTTGACTTTCTAGAACTTGAATTCAGACTTCGGTTATCACATCAAACATGCCATATTGGCCATACAACACGTCGTGTGACTTGCAGATTTCACTCAAACATGAATTTAACTATCTCACGCTTGTATATACAACCCAAAGACGTCTTGGGATAGTAATCATAGACTATTTTGGACTTTTTGGAGTGGGCTCAAGCAAGGGAGATCCAGGAGGAGTTTGAGACATTCAAAGGGATAACAATTGGTTTCTCAGGAGGGAAACTTTTTCTTCTTCCTTCTTCTCCAACAATTATAGCAGGGATCTTTGTCGTTCTCTTCTCTCCACTCTAGTTTGAAGCTTTCTAGAGATTTTCTAGCAACAAGGATGGATTTGTGACTCCTTGATTGGAGTTCCAACTCTATCTTACTTCTTCTTTACATACATCCAAGTTTACTCTCTTCTTTTATGATGTCTAGCATTGCTTTCTATTACTTGTATCTACTTTCTACAGCCACAGACGAATAGATATTCTTTTTTTAGCCTGGGAGAGTAACTCCCATGTCATTCTTTGTATAACTATGAATTCTCTTACTTAATGTTGGTTTAATCATTGTTCTATAGATACACCAGTGTTTAACATATATGCTTGATTGGCCATCTTGTTTGTATGTTTTATACATCTTGTGCATACTGGGAAGATGTGTTATATATCTTTGTTTCTTTGACCATAGGAGTGGCTTGGAAGTGAAGAGGATTACAAGGTTTTGGTGGTTCTATTTTGTGTATATGCACGGTGGTTCTATATACAGGTAGAATCGTTCTACTCTACCAAGAGGGGTGTAGAACTCAAACCTTCTTTTGTGATTTTATGGCTTGTGAATTTGTTGTTGTTTCATGGCATGATATGATAGTGAAACCTGATCCTCAAGAATTCCTAATCCAATTTGATCCTAAATACAAGTGATTTCTGTTTTAATTCATTTTCTTCTAAATTACTTAGTTCACATAACAAAACCTATCTAGTTAAAAAGATCTAGATTATTGAAGTTCAATACTCTTGATCCTAACAAACCCTTCCTCCTTGGACAACCTCGATAATAATACACGCACCCGCATATTTATGGGGTAGTGTTCGAGTTTATAAATTTAAGACTTGCACACATAGATAACAAGTTTTTGGTTTCCAGGGAGCATTGGTATTTTTTGTTAGAGTAAGAAGTGTTAAATAGTAAGCAAGACTAGATCACACCATCACATGTCATATCCACCATCATTTTTGCCCATCATGATCGTCATCATTATCATATTTTTGTTTCTTCCATTATCATTTTTTTTACTTCACTTGCCTTCTTTACTTGTAGGATTGTATGATACAGTCTAAAAGGAGTCTTGAACCTTCCACATTTTTAGACCCTGAAACTGAGCACAATGTTAGCGGCCTTTAAAAAGCAAGGATGAGTGAAACTCAACCAAATTTGGAGGAGTCACAATATTCATCACCTTCATCATCCCCACCTTCACCCGAACATCCAGCTCCACAAGACGAACTGATTATGGAAGATGATTGTCCCCTTAAAGAGTTCATTGTTCCATCATCCATAGAGATTAATGGGGCTATCAATATCCCACAAATTGAGGAAAATGACTTTTCTATCAACCCAATAATAATACAGATGATACAACAGAACCAATTTGGAGGGATGCCAACAAAGGATCCAAACCTCCACATTGTTGAATTTCTACAATATCTTAGCACTTTCAAGATAGATGTTCCTATTGATGGGATATGCCTTCTTATTTTCCCTTTTTCTTTGAAAGACAGAGCCAAGGTGCAGCTCTATTCTTTGCCAAGAAAATCCATCAATAGTTGGGATGAACTCCTCAAAGTTTTCTTAGCCAAATACTTTCCACCAAGCAAGACTTCACAATTGAGGAGTCAGCTCACCAATTTTTCTCAACGGGATGGAGAGACCTTGTATGACATATGGTAAAGATTCAAAGGCCTAAAACGTATTTGCCCACACCATGGTTTAAGCAATTGGCTTCTATTGCAAACTTTCTATAATGGCTTATTCTACAATACAAGGATATATATTGATGTTGCTGCAAATGGTACTTTAATGAACAAATCATATAGGGACACTTATGCCATTATTGAAGTCATGGAAATTAACAATACCAATGGAGTAGCCAGCTTTCTTCTTTATGGTCTATTTTTGGAAGGCAAGCCGCTGAAGTAGTTTGTGACACATGTGGAGCAGCTAAACACACTCCTTCATGTTTTCCCATGAGAGACATTGGAGCAATGCAATGCCACCTACAATCCAGGATGGATAGATCATTTTGACTTCTCTTATTGCAGCCAAAACAATGCCCCTAAAAAACTATACGTTCATCAACAACAACTACAACTAAAGTCTAACTTGGAATCACACCTAAAAGGATATTGTTTCATCTCAAATGAAGCAAAACGATGACTTCCTCCAACAAAGAAAAGTCATGAAGGATGCCATTCACACTCACTCTTCTAAGGTGGATGGAATTTATATTCACACAAGAATGTTGGAGAGCCAAATTTCTCAACAAGTTCTTGCCCATCACAAAGCACCTTCCGGTTCCTTGCCTAATTAACCGCAAATGAATCCAAGGGAGACATTCATGTCGGTTACTTTGAGGAGTGGAGTTGATATAGGAGAATATTCTCCACCATCAAATACAATATCATATGAAGTTTCTGACTCCAATGTATGCAATGAAACTATAGCTCAAAAGAAGAAAGATGTGCATGCCTAACAGGATGATTCTTCAAGCAAGACAAAACTCATTTTTCCAGAATGCCTTGGAACATTTCTTGGTGATGAGAAAATTCTCTTTGAATATGATTCTAGTAATTTTGAAGAACAGAATAAAGGGACAAACAATATTGATGTCTAGAATACTATTCCTAATGCAAATCATAAGCGTACATCTTTGTCCTAAATTAAAAATAAATTGACCAAGAGGCATAGATCTATGGTGCAACAATTTCCATCCTCAAATCAAAGTATTAGACCTCCCTCTTAATCCTTTACCATGACAGTTATCTGGTTGCAATCCTCTTGAGTTTGTTATATGCAGTTAGGACACTACTAATTTCAAGCTTAGGGGGAGAGCAACCGATCATTAGTTGTTCTTTTTTGTTTTTCTTTTCCATTTCTTCTTTTCTTTCCTAGTTAAGTGAAAATCTAAGCACGATTCCAAAAGAATTGCTTTTGTTTGGGTAGAAATTGACTCCCTTTTTAATAAACCATTGTACTCATTGAGATACAAATTGAGGAACCATAGCATAAACATCCAACATTTTAATGAAAACAATTGTCCAATCACTCATGTTGGCATGATATTTTTGCTCTAGCATATTTTTCATTTTTATCACTCTTATCTCAACGCATGTAATGGTTCAAATGCTTTGTATTAATCAACTTTACAACCTTGTGTAACATTTTTGATGATTCAGCTATATCTATATTATGTTTTCTACCACCCCTATGATGAAAACTTTAACAAATAAAATAATTCAAAGCTTTGAATCACCTATCTGCATGACCGTTCTGCTCTTTGAAGATATTACTAGCCTAGGACTGTGAGGTTCCAAAGAGGGACCCAAATCATATTTAAAAGGGATATTTGTTTGCTCAAAATAAAAAAATATCATCCTTACAAAAGATGACTAAGTCGCCCACGTGACTCCCAACCCAATGAATGTGGGAAATTACATAAGAAATAGGGTCAATAAACCTCAAACGGCATTCCACGTGTGTGTAAGCCTACATTATCAGTCGAGTGTCATACCCAAAGCTCTTAATTTTAAAGTCTTGATGCTTATGAAGGAATCATTGCATTTTTATTGATGTCAAGATGGAATTTTAATTTTATTCATCCTTATAATCATAAGGTTTTGGTTGCATATTCACTACATTTTTGGATTTGTCATTTTACCTCTATTAATTACTATCTTGTTGATTTTTACAAAGCAATTTGACTACCTTTTGGAATTTAACTTCCAATTTTGAGTGATTGAAATAAATTCATGTCTTGTTGCAATATATTCACAATGATTGGCATGATATGATTAAATTTGTATACCTCATTAAATAGATATACGTGTCATGTTATTTCTTTAGCTATGTATCTATGTTTATTTTTTCTTAAGGACAAGCAATGGTTTAAGCTTAGGGGGGTTGCTGTGTGTATTTGATATAATCTTTTACACCAATTTTGGTTGCATTTCTAAATCAAATTCACCCAATAATCACTCTTAATCATGTTATATTTTCCACTTTATTGTTATCTTTACTTGCTCTATGTTTTAGATTGTGGGTACAATATTTTGTCATCAATGGGGAGAAAACAACATTATATCACCCATCAACACATTCCCCAATCATGTAAACATTCAAAAAATCAATGTTGCTAAAATTGTCAATGATACACCGTGTCCAGAAATCCACACGGCGTGTCTAGACCTCAGACATGCCATTTCTAGAAAAAACACACATCATGTCCCAGTCCTGAATTGAATCCAAAACTCCCTAAATTGCAGCAACATGCCATGTCTAATGTAGACACACTGTGTGACTTTTTATAGCTTGAATCTAAACTTCAGTTGTCACATTGAACACATTGTGTTAGCCATCCAACACATTGTGTGACCTATAGATTTCACTCAAACACATATTCGACTGTCTCACGCTTATATATACGACCCCAAGCCATCCTAGGAACAGTGATTACATATTATTTTGGACCTTTTGGAGTAGGACTCAAGCAAGGGAGAGCTAGGAGGAGTTGGAGGCGTTCCAAGGGATAAAAGTCAGTTTCTTGGGAGGAAAATTTCTTCTTCTTCCTTCTTCTCCAACAATTGCAGCAGGATATCCGTCGTTCTCTTCTCTCCACTCCAACGTGAAGCTCTATGGAGAGTTTCTAGCAACAAGGATGGATTTGTGACTCTTTGACGGGAGTTCCAGCTCTATCTTACTTCTTCGACAGACATCCAAGTTTACTCTCTTCTTTTATGTTGTCTAGTATTGCTTTCTACTGCTTGTATCTACTTTCTATAGCCATGGATGAGTACATCTTCTTTTCTTGGGCATGAGGGAGTAACTCTCATGTCACGCTTTCTATAGCTATGAATTATGTTACTTAATGTTGGTTTAGTCACTATTCTATGGATTTATCAGTGTTTATGTCACATATATGCTTGATTAGCCATCTTTTCTATATGTCTTATACTTGTGCATACCAGGAAGGTGTACATAGAAGTAGGGAGATGTGTTCTATAGATTTGTTTCTTTGACCACATGAG
Organism: Alisma plantago-aquatica; assembly: GCA_963693085.1. Lineage (NCBI taxonomy): Eukaryota > Viridiplantae > Streptophyta > Magnoliopsida > Alismatales > Alismataceae > Alisma > Alisma plantago-aquatica. Next base: position 331,268,684 of record OY856409.1, read on the forward strand.
TGGCTTGGAAATGAAGGGGATTCTAAGGTTTTGGTGGTTCTATTCTATGTATATACATGATGGTACTATATAAGGGTAGAACCATTCTACACTATCTGGAGGGGTGTAGAACTTGAACCCCCTTTGTGATTTTACTACTTGTGAATTTGTTGTTGTTTCATGGCATGATATGATAGTGAAGCCCTATCCTCAAGAATTCCTAATCTAATTTGATCCTTAATACAAGTGAATTCTATTTTAGTTTATTTTATTCTAAATTGCTTAATTCACATAACAAAACATGTCTTGTTAAAAAGATATAGATTGTTGAAGTTCAATACTCTAGCATATAACAAACCCTTACTCCTTGGATGATCTCGATAATACTACATGCACCCATATACTTGCGGGGTAGTGTTCTAGTTTATAATTTTGAGACTTGCACACATAGATACAAGTTTTTGGTGTCGTTGTCGTGGAGCATCGATGTTTTTGTTAGATTAATAAGTATTGAATAGTAAGCAAGACTAGATCACACCATCACCTATCATATTCACCATCATTTTTCCCCATCATGATCATCATAATTATCATATTTTTGTATCTTCCATTTTCATTTTTGTACTTCACTCACCTTCTTTACTTGCAGGATTGTATGAGACGGTCTATAAGGAGTCTTGAACCTTTCACATTTCTAGACCCCAAAATTGAGCACAATGTTAACAACCATCAAAAACCAAGGAGGAGTGAAACTCAATCAGATTTGGAGGAGTCACAACATTCATCACCTTCATCATATCCACCTTTACCCAAACATCCATCTCCATAAGAAGAACCAATCATGGAAAACAATTGTCCCCTTAAGGACTTTGTATTCTAGCATCCATAGACATCAATGGGGCTATCAATATCGCACAAATCAAGGCAAATGATTTTTCTATCAGCCCCACAATTATACAGATGATACAACAGAACTAGTTTGGAGGGACACCAATGGAGGACCCAAACCTCCACATTGCTGAATTTCTTTAGTATCTTATCACTTTCAAGATATATGGTGTTCCTATTGATGGGATCCACCTTCTTATTTTCCATTTATCCTTGAGATACAGAGCCAAGGTGTGGCTCTATTAATTTCTAAGAAATTCCATCAACAAGTGGGACAAACTCCTCAAAGTTTTCTTAACCAAATACTTTCCACCAAGTAGGACTGCACAATTGAGGGGTCAGCTCATCAATTTTTCTCAATAGGATGGAGAGACTTTGTAAGACATATGGGAAGATTCAAAGGCCTTCAACGTATTTTTCCACACCATGGTTTAACCAATTGTCTTCTAATGCAAACTTTCTATAATGGCTTATTCTACAATATAAGGATATCTATCGATGTTGCTGCAAATGGTACTTTAATGAACAAATCCTACAGGGACACTTGTGCTAAAGACATGACAATTAATCATTACCAATGGAGTTCTAAATGGATCAGCCATCCTTCTTCTTCAAGCTCTATTTTTGGAAGGCAAACCACTAAAGTAATTTGTGACACATGTGGAGCAGAAGGACACACTCCTTCTTCATGTTTTGTCATGCCATCACAATTTCAAGAGACGTTGAAGCAATGCAATGCCACCTACAATCCAAGATGGATAGATCATTCTGACTTCTCCTATTGCAGCAACAACAATGCCCCTCAATGACAATATATTCATCAACAACAACTACAACCGAAGTCTAACTTGGAATCACTCCTAAAGGATTTGGTTTCATCTCAAATGAAGCAAAATGATGAGTTCCCCCAACAAATAAAACTCATGAAGGATGCCATTCACACTCTCTCTTCTAAGGTGGATGGGATTTATATTCACACAAGAATGTTGGAGAACCAAATTGCTCAACAAGCTCTTGCCAATCACAAAGAACCTTCAGGTTCCTTGCCTAATCAACCAGAAATGAATTCAAGGGAGACATTTACGTCGTTTACTTTGAGGAGTGGAGCTGATATAGGAGAATCTTCTTCACCATCAAATACAATCATGAAGTTGTTGACTCCAATGTAGTAATGAAACTTCAGCTCAAATGAAGAAACTTGCACATGCCCAACAGGATGATTCTTCAAGCAAGACAAAACTCATTTTTTCACAATGCCTTGGCACATCTCTTGGTGATGAGAAAATTATCTTTGAACCTGATTCTAGTTATTATGAAGAAGAGAATGAAGGGACAACCAACATTGATGTCTAGAAGACTATTCCTAATGTAAATCATAAGCGTACATATTTGTCCCAAATCAAAAATAAATTGACAAAGAGGTGTAGATCTATGGTGCAACAATTTCCAACCTCAAATAAAATCATTGGACCTCCCTCTTGATCATTTACCATGACACGTATCTGGTTGCAATCCTCTTGAGTTTGTTATATGCAGTGAGGACACTACAAATTTCAAGTTTAAGGGGAGAGCAACCAGATGGTAGTTGTTCTATTTCTTTTCTTTTCTATTTCTATTTTTCTTTCCTAGTTAAGTGAAAATATAAGCATGACTCCATTAGAATTACTTTTGTTTGGGTAGAAATTGACTCCCTTTTTTATAAACCATTGTACTCATTGCACTAATAGTAACCATGGCATGCACATCTAACATTTTAATGAAAACAATTGGTCAATCACTCATGTTGCCATGATTTTTTTTTATCTGCATGTTTTTTATTTTTCTCAATCTTATATCAATGCATGTAATGGTTCAAATGCTTTGGATTAATCAACTTTACACCCTTGTGTAGCATATTTTATGATTCTTCCATATCTGTAGTGTGTTTTCTACCACCCCTATGATGAAAACTTTTACAAATAAAACAATTCCAGCTTTTATATCACCTATCTGTATGACCCTTCTGCTCTTTGAAGATATGACTAGTCTAGGAATGCGAGGTTCCAAAGAGGGAGACAAATCATATTTAAAATGGATATATGTTTGATAAAAAAAATCTCATCCCTATAAAATATGGCTAAACTACCCACTTGTTCTCCCAACCCAATGAAGGTAGGGAATTACGTAAGAATGAGGGTCAATAAACCCCAAACAACATTCCACATGTGTGTAAGTCTACATTAGCGGCCAAGTGTCATACCAAAAGCTCTTAATTTTAAAAATCTTAATGCTTATGAAAAGAGTCATTATAGATTTGTTGATGTCAAGCCAGAATTTATTCATCCTTATAATCATAAGGGTTTGATTGCATATTTGCTAGATTTTTGGCTTTGTCATCATACCTCTTTTCATTGCTATCTTGTTGATTTTTCCAAAGCAATTTAAAATTCAAAAAATCAATATTGTTGAAACTGTCAGTGACCCCTCGTGTCCAGAAAACCATACACTGTGTCCAAATCTTAGACATGTTGTGTCCCAATCTAGAACTCCATGAATTACAACAACACACATTGTTTAATTTATACACATCGTGTGACTTTTCAGAACTTGAATCCAGACTTCAGTTATCATATCGAACATGTTGTGTTGGCCATTCAACACACTATGTGGCCTGTAAATTTCAATCAAATGTGAATTTAGCTATCTCATGCTTATATATACTACCCCAAGCTATCTTAGGATAGTAATCACAAATTATTTTGGTTCTTTTAGAGCAGAGCTCAAACAAGGGAGAGTTAGGAGGAGTTGGAGGCCTTCCAAGGGAGAAAAGTTGGTTTCTCGGGAGGGAAACTTCTTCTTCCTTCTTCTTCTCCAAAAATTGCAGTAGGGATCTCTGCCGTTCTCTTCTCTTCACTTCGGTGTGAAGCTTTCTGGAGAGTTTCTAGCAGCAAGGATGGATTTGTGACTCCTTGACTGAAGTTCCAACTCTATCTTACTTCTTCCATAGACATCCAAGTTTACTCTCTTCTTTTACGATGTCTAGCATTACTTTCTACTTCTTGTATCTATTTTCCACAACCATGAATGAGTACATCTTCTTTTCTTGGGCAAGGGGGATAACTCCCATGTCATTCTATGTATAACTATGCATTCTCTTGCTTAATCTTTGTTTAATCATTGTTGTATGGATACATCAATGTTTATTTCACATATATGCTTGATTGACCATCTTGTATGTATGTCTTATACTTCTTGTGGATATTGGGAAGGTGTACATTGAAGTAGGGAGATGTGTTCTATAGCTTTGTTTCTTTGACCGCAGGAGTGGCTTGGAAGTGAAGGGGATTCTAAGGTTTTGGTGGTTCTATTATGTGTATATGCACAGTGGTACTATATAATGGTAGAATCATTCTACACTATCGGGAGGGGTGCAAAACTTGAACCTTCTTTTGTGATTTTACTACTTGTGATTTTGTTGTTGTTTCATGGCACGATATGATAGTGAAACCCTATACTCAAGAATTCCTAATCTAATTTGATCATTAATACATGCGATTTCTATTTTAGTTCATTTTCTTCGAAATTGCTTAGTTCACATAATAAAACATCTCTTATTAAAACGGTCTAGATTGTTGAAGTTCAATACTCTTGTGCCTAACAAACCCTTGATCCTTGAATGACCTCGATAATACTACATGCACTCATATACTTGTGGGGTAGTATTTGAGTTTATAAATTTAAGACTTGCACACATAGCTAACCTTAGGTCTAGGACTTACATTCATCTATCATGCTCATCATATTCTCTTTATCATTCTATATTGATTATCACAACATATCATTTAGATCTAAAACTCCCAAATTTTGAGGATGTTACTGAAATTTTGGGAAATTATGATTGAAATAACAGACAACCATATGATAAGGTTAGGCAAGCAAATTATCTAGTAATAACTAAACAAACAATTATTGAGTGGTATAGATCAATTTTGTTAATTTGATTATATAAGAACAGAAGGACGTCGTAAAACAGTCAACATCAGGATAAGTAATAACGGAAAATAGATAAACATGTATATGATCATGATGATTGGGATCTAGTTGTCTCAAAAAGTGTATTTATTATATCATGAAGAGGTGTTGATTGATATTTTTCACAATTAGCATGTTGTTTGAAAATTATCAAACATTTAAAGTATGTAACATATTGATCTAGATCTAGATGATATTTAACAATTACATATATAGTCTGTTTGTGCCTCCCTTCTAGTTCTACATCCTTTCGTCATATGAGAATTTTTGTTCTAGAAGAAGGGCATTCTAGAGAGGAATAGTTTAGGAGTATCAAAGAGAATGATAGTTTGGTATCTAGATTCAAGAGAGTCAAAAGGGAAGAAAGTTGATGTCACATATGGGGGTATATATAGCTGTCGACTAGGAGTTTTAGGGGGCACAACATATAAAGAAGAGAGTTTCATGAATGAGGAATCTGCTTTAGATTGACTTTATCAATTCATTTAGGATCGGTTGCTTGGGCCCGTGCACCACTTAGTGCCACGAGCAAGACTAATGGGAGAACATGGGATTAGGAAAGGTGGCACTCATAGAAAACAAGATGACTCATCATACGAGTCCCTAAGTAGTGAATCTCATTTTCCTTTTAAGTTTCTAATTTTCTAGAAATTTATAATTAATCTTGGTTTGGAATCTCATTTTCTGTTATTAGATAATGTCTTTGAGCAAAGAAACTTGAGTTGGAAAATGAAAAAGAAGGAGATAGGTAATGTGAGGCCTTAAACTTGGATTAACCTTAAATTCATGCTAATCTTGATTTGTCATCAATTGTGTATTCTTTATATGATTTGAGACCAATTGATTAAGTGGGAACCCTTAATCGGTTCAAATTTCACTTTGTGCACCATGATTTCAAGTTCACTTGCAAGCTGTGAACTTAATTGCAACTTCAGCTCAATATGAGGATTGAATTCCAAACTTTTTGAAAAAGATATAATCTTATTTTACTCATCATAGTCATGCTTTGTTAAGCCTTTAAAACAATTGGGATGACTCTTATCTGACTTGAATTTCACCTTAATTGTCTTGATTTTGAAATTTCATGTACATTGTGGACTAGGACAATGTCCACCATAATTAAAGTCTGAATTGAAAAAGTAAGTATATATTATCTATGTGAATGCCTTACTTTGTATTCATGTTTAATTGGATGAACTTTGAACGATTCAAAAAGTGCTAAGGGGATTGACTCCTTCCCCGAGAAATGATTCAGAGATCAATATGGAGAGAAATTTTGAAGGCCAATAAGAGACCGTAAGAAGCTAAGATTGATGAATCTGTAGTTTATAACCCTAAATCTATCTATACATGCATGGATGAATGACATTTGATATATCTCGATATGGCTTGATAGGTTTTGGCAGTTCCTTGTCTAGACTCATAGTCTATTGAGGGGCTCTTGATTACAAGATATCAAGGTGTACCTAGATAGGTCACCTATGACCTAGGTATGTATATGGATGGGTTTTGATAGATTTTCATGTGTGGGCCTCAATGGAGTTTGTTGATTGACTCCTGATAGCTTGATCATTTGACCTCAATAGGTTTGACTATATGGCTTGAACTTTCTCAGATTTTGATCCTCAATATGTAACTTCAATATTTAGAATTTGGTAGGGAAAATAGATACCTAGAGTGTCGAAGAGGTGAAGGTTTGATAGGCTATGAATAGTAAATTTTGATAGCTTTATTTCTTGACCTTCAATACCTTGATTTTTTGACCTTGATAGGTCCAACCAAAATGCATTGAATCTTGTTAGGATTGTGAACCCCAATGGGTAACCTCAATACCTTACATTTGGCAAGGTACCTTGACTAAATTTGGAACTTACGACTTGGACACCATTGATCATCCTGCCCCTCTATAGCTCGCTTAAAGTGGGATTGTTTTGGTCGCCTGAGTATTACTTATGTATATACACCATATCCCTCGACCCCCTTACTCTTTGAACACCCTTGAAACTTTTTATAATGAGTATGGAGCCCTAGAGTCTCGACAGGATGGCTTGGAGCTTGATAGTGTCCCTTAGAGATCGATATCTTAGATCAAGTGCATGCATGTTAAGGATCAAGCAACTCCATGATGTTTCCAGCTTCCCAACCTTATTTCTTGTAAAAAAAAATTAAAATAATCTCCCTAGACTCTTATCACTTTTGTTTTTCACATCTTCTTCCTTCTTGGCCAAAATATATGATTTTTTCGTGGTTGAAACTTGTTCATCAAGACAAAGCACCTTCTTTTCTTCTCTTATGCACTTGTTTGCCCTAGATCCAACATGGGAAGCCATTTTGGAGCTAAAGAGGTGAATTTAGGGCTTGGATTAGAGATTTTTTGGAGGTGTTCTTGTTTTTCCTCATTTTAATCATCAACTAAGACAAGTAATGCAACATATAATGCCTTCTTTTGCCAACAATTAATCTACAAACCCTAATCTTTCTCTAAATGTGCTTAACTTGCTTAATCGATGACACTATTGATATGTTGATTATATGTACTGTTTGTAAAACTACTAAATGTATAACTTATTAATTAATTCCAGCCATATAGATAAAAATGTTATTGCATTGATTATAAAAATTTTAAAATTACAATCATATTTTAACTTTTTATAAAATAAAATAATGAATCATCCAAGCAATTTTGAAATTTTACTAAATTACCATTAATTACAAAAGATATTTTTTTTAATAAAGGTCCACATTCTAGAAAGTGTGATTTTTGAAACATGTCTCATAAAGTAGTATACATCCAAATATATAGTTAAATTATGTTGTAGATTATTAAAAATATGTTCCATATTAAATGGATCCATAACCTAAATGTACTCTGGTGATGACCTTTTAGCCTTATTAACACGACTGGTCCAACATATTTTAGATAAAAAAGTAATTTAAAAAGTAGTAGTTATTGTATCCTATGAAGATACATATGATAATGCATAATGTTATATAAGAATAAGTAATCTATATATCTGAGTTTTTGGGTTTGGTTTTGGGTTTACCTTATTGTTGGCCCATATGAAAAGCTGGTTAAAATTTTCTTATATTAGCTATATCTGAGAAGGTTATGCAAACATATTAGTTAACGACTGGGTCGGTCGGGGCCGATCATTTCCACATAAAATTATATAAAGAGAGTTGGATGTGATTTTCAGGAGTGTGGAAGATTGGATAAAATATTTGTATCTATTTCTTCAAAATTACAAATTGGTACTTCATAATTTATTACATATCTATATTATATGAAAAACGTAGAGGAAGCTAAATACATTTGGTTCTTTATTTTCTAAATTATAATTTAATATTTTTAATAAAGCACACATGCATAACACGAGTTTATGCTAATGGACAATGTAGGATTAAATGTTTGCTTTTTACCAAACTCCACACTACTACACTACTAATAAATGCCGCTATTAGACTTTATAAATGGTAGCTAGGTTATTAATAATATTTACCTAGAAGTTGTTCAACTCTCAGCATCACTATCTCATCACTAGGTGCAAACTTAGACTTGAGAGAACTCACTCCTAATTTGAAGAAGTGTGGAAAGATATCAATCTTGGTGATGTTGATGTATCGGTTGTTGACCACCAGCTTCGTTAGCTAAATAGCATTATTTAACTTAAGAGTCTAGTTAATTGTATTATTCATAAAAGTATATAGGAATTTACTGGCATATTTTTTATCTTTGGAATGTTTGTCAGTGATGCAACCCCTCTTCTAGTATGTTCAATACGTAACCAATACAAAGTTTCTGTGTCATGATCGTATACATAAAAAAAATTGTTTTATATTTATATAATTTGTTTTAAAAAAGGGTGACAGTCTTTGTATTGCTTACACTTCCATAAATGAATTTCTATAAAAATAATATGTGATTAATATTTTTATTGTTGTAGTGCAACACGATTTGTTTATTTTCGATAACTCTTGTTTGTAACGTCAGCCCACGTGCTTGGGCCTGTCTGAATGTAAGCTCTTTGGGCCGTAGGTCCTTAAATAGATAAGCCCACTCATTTAATCAGGTGTTAAGAATTCATGAGAAAGAGGATTATGTGTGTACATAATTGCCTTTATCGAAACATGAACATGGAAGATAGTGAAAGTTAGGGAGATCAGAGACGAACATGGATAATTAAGTCTGAGAGATTCTTTTCTCTCTTACGTTATACCTCATGAGAAAACGGTTGCATCATACCTCGTGAAGAAACTTAGATTCTTGACATGGATAGTTGAGATGAGGGAGGAGGATGTATTCGATTTTAACTGGCAATTCAACACACATGTTACCAGGCTTGCCAATCCCATTGAGAGTTACGAGCCATCAACGTCAGCCATGTTTCAATGAGCATTGACAGTCCATGAACACATAAAAACATATGCGTACTCTTAAAACCTATGTGAACATAATTGTCACACAAAGTGATTCGTTGGGTCTAAATACAATAGATTTACACAGTGTCAGGATATGAGTTGGATTTAATCTCACCCCACCCCCAAAGAAAAAAAAGAAATTAATAGTTTCAAAATAATTAGGTCTCTGGGACCATAAATATGTGTCAATAACGAGTGGTCGCAGTTTGACTTACTTGAAAAGCAACATCCATGGACGTAAAATAAAGATAACCCTGCACTCACAGAAAACTGGTGTTGTATGCACTTGATTCCATTTAGAGGAAGACTATTAGAATAATAGAAGAATCTCCACAGACAAAACTTTGGAGCTAAACGACCGATAGGAATAAGTTGGACACCAAATAGAGGGGGGGGGTGGGGGGGACGAACGTTAGCTTACCTAATTCACAGTTTGCTTCGGTAAGTCAACTAAAGGCAGCTAATAAATCAGTGGCTCTTTACCTCTAGACTTAGACATCCATACACGACTGAAGATTTAGGCGGCGTCTTGTAGTGTGATTACTTTGGATACGGTGGCACTGGAAGATCAAAAGTCTAATGTAGGTAGCTAAAAATATTAGTCCTAAAATACTAGATTGACAACCGATAAATTCTTACATATTTTTCACACTCATATGTAATTATCTAATTGAGATTATTCACCAGACTAATTTTACGCGGTGGCTCATCTTAGATGTATGAGCGTGGTTAAAATAATCACATTGTCAAACAGAGCCTTTATTTCAGAGAAAATTTTGAAAATATAATGTTTTTGTACAACAGTTGTAGTATGGGTTTTTACAGCGATTTTTAATGCCACCGGGTTCTCAAATGAATGAGGTAAATGATTTTATTTTGTTAAATCTATGGAGGAGTTCAATGATATTTGTCAATAAATTTGATTTACAAGAACTTGACTTTTTGCACGTGGGACAATATACAAAGGAGTGATTATGTCATTTCATCCAAGATTGATGGAATCTTTTTCAATGATGAATCATGTATACCTTTAAAGATTTTTCGAGAGAAATTCAAGGTAAGTTATTCAGTAAATATAGGAATTGGTAATCGATATGTACAATAATATCAAAAGGAAAAGGGGTTACTCTAAATTTATACATGCATGGGCAAATCATCCTAAATTTCTAAACATCGTTAATGAGGCTTGGGATGTCAAAGTTAAGGAGAATCCTATGTATAAAGTAACCAAAAAATTGAAGAATGCAAGAGACAAGCTACTCAAATGGAAAAAATAAAATGTTGGAAGCATCTATGACATTGCTAAGATTCTTAAGTTTGAGGATGTCGAAACTCTTCAAATAGCTGGCATGAACCCTGACGATGCCACTCAGTGATAATATGCATATGATAGAAGGAGGAAGTCTATTAAAACAACAAAGGATGACGACATGAACTACTAGACAACAATGCATGACAGTTGACCTAGCCAAAGTGTATGATCGCATGAACTCTAGCTATATACATGATATGCTTGCACAGACTGCTCTACCGTAATCACTAGTTCATCTTATCATGGAGACCATTACTTATTGTGATATACCAATTTCTTGGGAGGGTAGTACCTTTTCCCCTTTTAAGGCAGCCAGAGGGGTGAGGCAAGGTGACCCATTATCACCCTACATTGTCATCATGTGTCTAGACATGATGAGCCAATCTATTGCTATTGAAGAATGAAGGGGAAGGTGAAAGGCACATCAAATTATTAGAGGGTCTTCATTCACTCACTTCTATATTGCAGACAATATCATACTATTTGGAGAGGCTTATGTAGCACAGACAAAAAATGTGATGAAATGCATATATGATTTTGGGAAGGCATCAGGCCAGATCGTCTCACAACAAGAATCATTTATGTTCTTGTCCAAGAACACACCAAACCAGCTGAGGATAAGAATTAGCAGAAGGCTAGGCATCATTTAGATGATAACTTGGCTAAACACTTGGGTATTCCCATTTTACATGTGACATCTAACAAGGGAATGTACTTGTCAACCTGGAATACCATAGATAGCAAAATAAATTCTTGTGCCAACCTAATTCTATCATTTGCATAAGAGTCACCCTAGCAAAATCAGTTCTAAGTGCTATACCTACATACTTAATGCAGGCGACACAACTGCTTGCATCTATTTGTGATGACATAGATAGAAATACAAGAAATTTTATATGGAGTTCCTTGGAAGGATGTGAAAAGATGCATACCATTCATTGGAGGAAGTTGGTGGCAAAGAAGGAGGATGGTGGCATGGGAACAAAGCATGCACACACAAAATGAAGCACTACTTTAAAGAATAGTTTGGTATTTCACTACTTGAAGGAATATCCATTGGGATAAGGCTATGGAAGTTACATATTACCATCTAAAGGATAAGGGAGCCTTGACTAGATGCAGACTATGGATGCTCATTCTTGAAAGAGAACCACACATGAAACTAAAGGTGGGGAAGATGGTCGTGAATGGAGTTGATAAATTGGTCTAGGATGACAATTGGGTGGGAGGCATAATGGCTCTAGGGTTAAATCAAACCTGGTGATCCCTGTGGATATCAAAGACCTAAAAGTCAATGCTATGGTGAATGAGGGGTCATGGTATACAAAGTTTATAAACTATTGGTTTGAGGAAGATATTGCAAGGAGGATGTTGAGCATGGTACCCCCTAACACTAAAGTGGGGAATGTCGAATGTCTTTTGAAAGACTCAAATAATGGAAGCTATTCTACAAAGGTAATGTAGAATACTCTGATTCTGGCTATTTGAAGAAGAACACATGGATGTTCGTTGACAATATGGAAACTCAAGCTAGATACCCATCCTAAGTTTTCCTATGGAGAATCCTACATGAGGACCTATTGACAAATGCAAATAGAGGAGCCCATAGGTTGACATCTTTCTCGTGTACTTAACAACCAATCAAGCATTTATGTGTCCACAACAACATGATGAACATAGTTGCCTTAATACCATATGGATTCAACCACCAGTAGATGAGTTGAAGATAAATATTGATGGGGAAAATGTTAAGCGTCTATCCAGGGTAGCCACAAGTTTTATTTTTAGGAACAAAAAAGGATATTGGCAAAGCGATGGTATGTAAAATATTCACTACATAGATGTGTTGAATGTGGAGCTCTAGTATTGCTAGGGTTCTTACATAATCCATGCAACTTATACCTACATGACAATAGAAATTGACAACCAATTAGCATACAAACTACTACAACCCGATGCAGAGGTGCCAGTCAAGTTCAAACACATTGTTAGCTTTTGCAAGAGGTTGATGAAGAACAAGGTTAACATCATTGTGTACTATAGTAGCATAAGAACCGATATAGTTTCATATTGATTGTTGACATGGGCTTCTAAATAAGACACAACATTGCACCATTAGAGAAACTGACCTAGCTTCCTTTATAAGGATCACATATCAGAAGGAGGTACAAGAGATAGTTGAGGTAGCATATCTGAAGCATATGCACAAAGAGGGTAGGTAGAATAATCACCTTGTGGAGTAAAAAAGTAAAGGATGAAGAAATGTTTGCTAAACAATTGTTTAGAGTGAACTGACTTGAACTAGTCAATAAAAATACCATTTATTTTATAATTATACAAAATTGAGAGTAGAAATAAATCATATAAGGTGTTTGAATGATGATGGAGCTATGTATATAATGAAAATGATATATCAGAGCGTGATTCCTTTTTCTATAATAAATTGTTCAACCAATATTTTGAATCCAATGCAGTAAATTGGGATGAAGATTAGAATGTGTCTTCTATCTCTGGATTAAATTTCAACATGATATGTTCTTTAGCCACTAAAGAATAAATAGAGTAATTACTAGTTAAGGAATTTGATGGTGATAGCAAACCTAAACCTGATGGTTTCAATAGGCATTTCTATAAATCTGCATGGACATTATTGGGATAGATGTTGTCAATGCTAAAATAATCTTTAAGAGCAATATAATGTTGAATGAAGTCAAAAGAAGTTGTATGTTACAATCGTTCCTAAAATAAAAGGGGATTCTAGTGTAAGGGATTGGCACCCAATTTCTTTATGTAACTTCCAATACAAAATCATTTCTAGGTGCTATCCAACATAATACAAATGGTTCTTCCTTCTATCGTTAGCCATTGCTAAAGTGCTTTTATAAAAGGTAGGAATATTTTTTATGATCTCTTAATTACTGATGGCTTATTACTGACTTTAACAAGACCATTGGAGATGCAAAATGGAGAAGCATATATCTGTATAAAAGCAGTGTTAGTTAATGTCATCAAGAAACCTTCCTTATTATTGATTCTAGAGAAGATGAATTCTCCCAATTTCCAGATCGATTGTTGTATACTATAGTGAGTGACACAACTTAAGTGTGTATGGTACGTGCCAACATAAGAGGGACTCAAAGAGGCCCAAATATTGAAATCATAGAATTAGGATAGCTAAAGACTACTACTGACTAAACAAGATCAACTAAGCCAAATGAAAGAGTTGAATTGGTGATTAAAAAGTGAGAACAAGAATTAATATCATAGAAATAAAAGCAAGTGAGAGATCAGATGGATTGATTAATTCTTTAGAACTTCAGTTTCACCATGATGCTAATCTATACATGCATTCTAATAGATCAACATAACTTTGTTTTGCTTCTTTATATTTAGTATTTGTAGCTTGATCCACCCGCTTTCGCAACGTAGTACACTATTCAACCTAGTTACTAATTCTCTTTTGCAACATCTATGTAAGAGACCAAACTATAAGGAATATATCTGGATATGTACTTTGTAGTGCTAAGCCTCCTTTTTCAACACTTCATTGACTGTAGTGGTAACATCCTTTACAATTGTTAATCCCACCTTCGGAGTAGTTAGGAATCCCTTACAATATGGTGATCAATCATGAATAATATATGAATTGTATAAATGTTGACCCTGCTTTCACAACAGTTAACAAACTATTATAAACTTATGATGATCGATCATAAATAAAATAGATAAGCTCTTCCGTTATCAAAATCCAAAGCAATTATTATGTTAAATCAAGTGATAAACATGCAAAGAGTTAAAACTAAGCTACTCCTAGGTCCTAAAGAATGGGGGTTTAGCTTGTCATGCTCAACAAAGAATCAAAAGAAGGGAGAAAGGTGAACAAATCCATAAAAAACTCTTGAAAGGTGACTCTAGACTCTTCATATCCTCCTTATTGGACTTTGGTTCCTCCTAGGATGACCATTGGAATGGCCTCCAGATGAGATGCCTTCCCTCTGGAATGGGATGTGAGAGTAGCCAAATGAGATGCCTTACCCACAGACAATATGCCTTTAGGTGGCTGCCCTCCTTTGGTTTATAAAGGGAAAATTAGGACACCACTTGGTTGGATCGTTGGATGTGCCTTGTCTTGATAAATACCATCAAATAAATCATTGTGCCACCAAGTGGAACTAGTGCCACCGATTCCTCCACTCTGTTGTGCTTTAAGGTTTGAATTCTCAGTGTCGCTGACTTTGGTCTTTGGTATAGAGATTCTTTTTTACTATTCCCCTCATTTCTTCTCATTCCTTCCTATCTTGTTGTCGGTCCACATCCTTTTCATGTTGGTGCCATTGACATAATTTGGTGGTACCGAATTTGTTCCATGTTGACTCCGTCAAATCTGCAATATAAGCAACATTATATTAGGCAAATAAAACTTGGCATAAATACATGTAAAAAGGATAATATTGATGCACAAGGGATATTTTAGGTAATTTTTGAAATATGTTCATAAAATACATGAATATGAGGAAAATCATCTTTACATCATGTTGAAATAAGCCCCAATTTTGGTAGAGAGATCAGGTGCATCTCAATCCCCTAAGCTTGAATGTTTCTTGCCCTTGAACATTACTTTGTATTTGGTTGAAAAAGTCAAAAGCGAGACACATATGAGAAGTAAATCATTATAATCATCCTTGAATCAATAGTCCCAAACTGATCCTATGCAACCACAACACAAACAACTTCTATATAAGAAAATTACAAAAACTAAACGTTAAACTAGACTGCTTAACACATAAGTAGATTGAAGTAGGGAGATATCATGGAAATACTAAGTTGTACTGAGTGTGTCACAAGATCTCCCTATCTACATTGCTCTATTTAGAAATATCTACCATGATCTACCATGGTGCAGTTCTATGGATATGATTGAAAGAAAGGAATAAATCTTGTTGTCCTACCATGTAGAGCAATGAGTGGATGGAATGGGTTGCTTGAAAATAAAAATCACACTTAATCCAAGTCATTAATGCAACAAAAGATGGTCTACCTATATGAAGAATGGAATAAAAAATTAAATGTTTTGCTACTATTGTGCTTGGTGAAATGATAAATGATGTGAATGCCACATCCTAACAATGAGTGAAGGTGGTAGGTGTTATAACATAGAACATCACAATCCTATTCCTAATACAAGAGAGGTATGATTTCTTCCTTCTTTTTCCTCCACTCCACTCTCCTTTTCTTTCATTTCTTTTCTTTCTTTATTTTTTTAAAAGCAAAATTAGTCGTCCATACATAATTGATAGGTTAGAGCTTTTTACAATTTTAGAGGAGGAGTCGGGATATTATCATCTTTTTTTCTCTCTATAAAAAGATGTGAAAAAAATATTGCACCAATACGAATGGACTGATGAAATGAAGAATGCAACTACATGGCTATTGGTCTGCAATGCTAGCCTATGTTAATGAACTATTAATGCAACAAGTGTTTTTGTATTTTCTGATGTAAGGCTACATTACCTGCTACCTATAATGATGAGATAAAATCAAGGAGTATAATGACTTCAACTAAGTATGAAGTCTTTGGCGGTGATGAAATGAAGTGAGATGAGGGTGGATGAGATCAAGTGACTAATATTTGAACACTCTTACTAACTAAGATACGTCTCTCTTGTATCAATTTAATATGTTAGGGTGAGCTAAAATCTTATTTTTGAGTTAATAAAAATGGTCACACTAATACTTGGTTAGATTGGATCCAAACATCATCTTCAATTAAAAATGCCAAGGGTAGAGTTAGATGTTAATTTTGCTAGTTATGTATCTAAATTGACTAATCCCCTTATTTCCTCATGTAGAATACTCTTAAATAAGATAACTAAAATTTAGAAGATAATATTACACATAGATCAAAACTTCAACTGATTCATGTTGAACATTCTTTGAATCCATATTTTACTAGATAGATGTGGATACACGTAAGAAAGTGAAAATATGTAAAATAGAAAGCAAAAGCTAGCTAAGATGCAAAATCAAACTTAGAAGAAACTAAAAAAAAGAGAAATGAGATAGATAGATGCAAGATAAATGGGTGCAAGGTAAATCACATTCCATACCCCTAATCTTGAATTTAACAATGTACTTATTATTGAAGACAACTCAGAGATGGAATGGGTGTACCATATGATTCAGGCTCCATGGGGATAGAATGCTCCTGGAGGCATGTTGGGATCTTGCAAGTAGAATGCGTCAGTGAACTAGGGTGGTCATATGGCATGTTTGGTGGTGTACTCCACACATTGTAGATGTTAGTGAAAGTTATCCTGATTTCTCAGGATAAGACGCTCTTTGTCAAACATAGTCTGCTGATGTCTGAAGAACCATTCCTCATTTTGGATCCTATCTTACTGGGAGGTGATCTTAGTCATCACCTCACACTATTGTTGCTAACTTGTCTGAAAAGTTTTGAGCAAGTTAAACATATTCTCAAATGAATTATGGGTCAACCTATAAGAAATTCATAGTAGAAGATGAGGTACCATAGGCATGTTTCCTCCTCTGATAACCTGGAAGTAGTGTATGTACCTCCCCGATCTCATCATTGTCAACCCCTCTAGATTCCTCATCGGTGTCCTCCTCTTGGTATGTCTCTCTCACATTGTCGTCTGGCCATTGCAGATGATCAAGGTTGGTGATGTTGAAGATGGGATCTGGAATCTCCCTTATGCCCATTTTGGAGATTGCTTGGATGCTACCTCCAATCCAATCAAGAAGCTTGGCATTACAAAAAATGCCTAACGTTCATGTTCCCCTTCTACTACATAGGATACAGATTGGATAGATTGAGACTGTGGTGTTCAACAAGTCTCATAATGAGACCTCTAAAATGGATAGACAACTTCCTCATTCCACTTTTGACCGCTGAGTGTGCATGTTCAAGGAACAATATGCCCAAGTTGACCTTCTCTTTACCTAGTGAGAGGAATGCCAAAAGAATTAATAGGTTTGTGGCTTGGACCTTCCCTTGGCCGTGAGTGAACCTGGAGAATAGGGTGTTTGTCTGGAGTCAGTGAATAATGGAGGCAAAGGGGTTTTTGATATTGATGACAGAAGAGTGATGCCACATGTCCTTGTCACAAGCTGAGGTTTTCATGAGCTTACTCTATGCAAAGGAGTGACTAAAATCATTATGGAATTCTAACATCCCTTTTTTCACCCACCCAAATATGTCATTGAATGCCTACAAGGTAAGATTTTGGGTGGTGTTGTAGAGTTTGAACTTATCCAGCCACTTTCCCAATCATTTCCTCCGGTGTTCCATGCCAAGAAACACATCTCCAGAGATGTTAATAAATCCAAATCAATCTCCTTGTACATTGACCATCCCCTACGTAGGGGTCAGTAGATGTCATTCCCTACCTTACACACACATTGCACAAGTTGTCAGTGAAGTTGAGTTGCTCGATGAAGATTCCTAGGCAACAACACCATTTTGGCACATGTCATTTTGTATACCAAAGCCTAGGTGATTAATCCTAGATTTTATATTTTTTAATGGCAAAATAATCAATTAAGGTAATTTATTAGTATAGAAAGATTCAATCCGCAAACACTTTTTTAAAATTGGATTTCTTCCCAAACACTTTTGAACAAAAAGATGTAGAAAGTAAATATTCAGAGTTTGATGATTTGATTATACTAGAACAAGGAATTTAAAATTGTCAATAAATGAAAGTTATAGTAAGAACAATTTAAGAAAAGAGTTATGCTAAATAAGAGTAAAAAAGATTTATTCTAAAGGCATAATTAAAATTTCAAGAATGTAAAGGAGGCAATTGAAAACAGTGGTTAAACAAACAGATTGAATCAGAAGAAAGAGATATCAAGGCTATGGTTTTTACCATCACGGCCGGTGTGAAATAAGATTGATGAAATATATAATATAGAATGGGATAGAAGAGGGCATGTAGAAACATTCGTAAATGTGTCTACAAAAGACAAGCTCCTTGTGAACACATTGGTCTTGATGTTCACAATTTCTAGCCCGATCATCCCAATATGGATCTTTCTACAGTCACATCCATATCCTTATGTATTTAATTTGGTTGTTTTGAGTGTTGGGTTCCGCGATCACATCCCCCAAGACTAAAGTATGATAAAAATGAGAGATCAAATTGTTAAATCGACGATTATCCAAGCCAAAAACCGCTTACCAGATAGCATAATATAGGAAACTGACCTATGCTACAACATGACCGTGGGGCTACTCTCCACTCCTCGATATGAGGAACTACTTGCTAGTCATTACAAAAGGAGGAGGAGAAAAGGAGGGAAGAAAGAAAGCCATATACTAGATAAAGAAGAATATGCAAGGGAATCTTCCTAGTGACAATTAAATGGCTTGCTCTCTTACATCTCTGCTCCAAAAGAAGAACAAGAAAAGAAAATAAAGAACTAGAATCTGAAGATGAAACACTAATCTTTATTGAAGAAGAAAAGTGTACACATGTAATAATTGAAAGTATAATGCTCCAAATAAAAAAATTGTAAGTACAAAAAGTTGGATATTTTTCTTTATGGAGTCCCATCATTTTATAGAAAGAAAGGAGGGGCACAAGCTTAAGAGGAATGGCTTGCTTCATCTCCAAGTCACATGGGTCAAAGTTGACTGCTTTGATGGCTTTCTCATTTTGGAATTTGACTAGTCTTCTCTTGCATTTTTTTCATAAAAACATATGGAATTTGTCAACTTTTCTAGTAAAAGTAGAGAATTAATTGTTTGCCTACAATGGAGGGGTTTATTGAGTTGTCTCCTCTTTAATATTTGACCATGTGACTTTCTTTAATGTAGAATTCTAGAACACTGACTTCGAGTGGATTTTCTCCCATCAAAGACTCAAAAACAGTCCAACTAATAATATTTTCTTTTACGAAATTGAATTTCTTTTCAAACGAGTATTTTTACACCCAATTTGGAGTACAGACACAAAACTTGTGGTACTTTTGGTGTCGGTATACATGAATTTCAGGACTGCTGGAAATTGGGCAATTATATTCTTAGAGTATTTAATCATTGGAGTGATTAGGCCATTTTCCTACAAAAATCTAAGTAATATAATAAAAACTCCAATTAAATAGAAAAAATCTAAACTAGAATAATTAATTCTAAAACTAAGAAAATAATCAACAGAACAATTCTAAAGAGATATCTAAAAGATGTAAATAAATGGGTAAATACACATTTATCAAGTTGCTCTATGAAGATTGTTTTGCCATAGAATGTGTAAGGACCCTGGCCTGAGTTTTGGGGGTAACCTGTGACATCTGTCTCACGAAAACAAGATTAACTAATGCAGAAGCGTTCACTAAGCAGCGGATTACCAAAAATCACTAAAAATTAAAACCTTTTTTTATCAAAAGATCCATTAAAGGAAAACTTTCTCACATAGAACCAAAGTAACATAATTACATTCTTGTTCACAGGTACATATTCTGTATCATCTCCTTTTGAGAATTACAAGCATTAACCGTCATGTCAAGCTAAACACAGGCAGTATAAAATCTCGAGGCACTAAGCCAAAATCTCGAAAGCACTAACTACTACTCCGAGGACCTGAGAGTACAGAGACGACACATAGGACTCTATTTACATCTATACAATGCATAACAGCCACTGTCTCCACCTGAGACTTCACTACTGTCTCTGCTGCTGCTGTTGTTGTCCTTCACCTATTGAAGGATTCCTGCCTCCTCGTCCGCGTCCACCTAAAAATGTGATTCCCACGGGGGTGAGACAATTGTAAATTGCCCCAGCGAGAGATATAACTCTCCGCCAGAAACATTATTATTGCATCTTAAGAAGATAAATATACACAAAGGAATTACATTTGTTTGGTAGCAGATATTTTCATGTCTAACAGATTAGAACATTATTCTTATCAAAAGCATTATAGCTATAATTTGATAGAACAACATGTTACTTATCCTTTAAAGAATATGAAGAACACGTATAACATTTATTCACTAAAGAACCATTACCACAACATTAACTCTCTTCAGGCTTAGATCATATATCTAATGCCTGGCATTGTTATTGGGGAGTCATGGCCTGTAGCCATACTCTTTTCACACATCGTTGGGATCTTAGTCCCTCATCTCGTCAAGTACATTTCCACTTCTTAACAAGTTCATTATCATGATTATAGAATCTGGGTATTTAAACCCTTATCTCATCATAGAACACTTGTTACCACTTATTAGATAACTTCATACCTTCGGGTCATCTGACCAAGGACATTATAAATCTTGCTACACAAAGTATTGCACATAGTACACAAAGTTCAATGATTCTTACCACACAAAGCATATGAAGCTTATAAGGCCTATAAAACATTTTTAGTATACAGAACATCATAGCTCATACCTGGCTATGCTCATCATCTCAACATACCTGCATGATCAGTGATCATTATGCCATTACATATCAGTACTATGCAATACAAGGGTTATCTTATTACATTCATAACCCATTAGTCTGTATTTGAGCTTCACATAGGATTACTCTATGTTGGAACTTCACATAGCATCACTTTGTATTAGGGTTTCACATAGAAGTACCTTGTATTAGGTTTTCACATAGAATTACCCTGTATTAGGGTTTCATATAGCATTACCCTATATTAGGGTTCACATAGCAAGGAATCAATATGGATAACATAAGTATTCAATCATACTTATTTATTCTCATCATTCATCATTGAATGAATTATCAACACACATAATGAATTTCTCTCTCATCTTTATCAGAATATGATCACATCATATTTTATAGGTTTGAACTAACCCTTTCATAAGGCATGTTAGCCTACATTCAATAGAGTGCATTATATTACAATGTAACCATTGAAATGACACGTCTCATGTGTCGTTCATCCAATTATCCTGGACTTATAACTCATCAAGGTATACTAGCATTGGGGTGTTGGATGTGATATCTATCATATCATGATATATCACTTCCTTCAACACCTTATCTTACTTTGAGTTTATACACTTAGCTTGTATTAGGGTATTCCCCATACTAATACTTTATGCACCAGTTCATCACATTTATTATGTAAATTATTGATCATTAATCACTCACTTAGAATATACAACCATTGCCCATATTATGGACTCATCCTTAAATTAAGAACTATTAATATAAGGATATCCATAATCAATCTCTCTAGGTGTTACATTTGTCATAACCTTAACCACTATTCCATTTTTAGGATTAGTATTCTCCATATTTATAATTTGAGGATTCACCTAGAATATTCCATACATTTATGGATTTCACATAGTATTACTCTTCAATAGAGTTTCATATAATCATCCTTCTATATCAGGGTTTCACCTAGTATTATGTGAAATTAGGATTTCACAACACATCACCCAGTGATAGAAATTCACATAGAATTAGTAACACAACCCTATATTAGGGTTTCCTTTATTGTTACAACAAGTTAAGGTTACTTCGTCATCCTGGATTTATAATAACACTCAGCTTTGCCCTAGATTAGGGTTAGGGCTCATTGATTAGGGTTTCATGATCTCATTATTATGGATCAAACCCTTATCACATAGTTTACTCATAATTAGAGAATTAGAGCTTAATTATATAAGCATTCATCCATCTCATTCTCTCTCTCATCCTCTTTAGGATGTTAACTACTCCAAGATTAATCTAGGTCAACTCTTCACTTGAGTACACATAGCTAGGGTTAACCTTCACAATCATCATGGGTCTACATCTTTAATAATCACATAGCTGATTGACCTTTGATCATATTAGATGTCCAAATGGTCTAATCAATTAAACCATCACTTATATAAGAAAATTGACCAATTAAACTTTCAATTCCACAAAATGATCAATCAGGTTAACCATTGAAATCTTCAAATGAATTAAGTATTTAAATAGGTTCACCATATTGAACCTTCAATCACATGAGATGTTCAAATGGATTAACCATGTTAATCTTCAAAAAGTTAATTACTTAGACCCTCAATTATCTTGGTTCTTATACATCAATTGGTTGAAAACCGTTTGAACAAGTTGTACTTGAAATCGATTAGACAAAGTAGGTATTGAACCCGTTTGCACTTTGGGTTTCCAAACGGTTTGGGATCGTTTGGTCCCAAACGGTCAGACCGTTTGGGCCCCAAATGGTCTTGAGACCGTTTGGACTCAAACGGTCTTGAGACCGTTTGGTCCAACCCTCCTCAAAACCGCATGGACCAAATATGGTCTCAACTGATCAAATCAATTTGGGGTTCTCAATGTTGATTCCTTCAATCATTGAATTCATGTACCCAATCATCAATTGGACCTATCATCATACTTAAAATGAGTTAAATAGGTCAACCTACAACTGATTTAACCCTCAATTGACCCTCAATTAGTCATCAACTAGGGTTTGAATCAATTGAATTAGGGTTTGGAATCAATGATCCTTCAACACTAATCAATGCAAGATTAGTTACTTTGAAACCTTTGAACCATCATCCAAATTGAACATGACATGACCCCAAACGGTCTTGAGGTCGTTTGGATGACCTCAAAACGGTCTTGAGACCGTTTGCCCATCATTTAATCAAAATACAAGTCAACCAATTAAGGTTTGGATCATTGGATTGATCACCAAATCAGCAATTGAATACTCTTTAACTTAGTAACATTGGATCATCAATTGCTTAACCATACTCACCCCTAGACCTCCAAACGGTCTTGGGTGACCTCCAAACGGTATTGAGAACGTTTGGATGAGCCCCAAACGGTCTTGAGACCGTTTGGCTCATCCAAACCTTGGATTCTAGTGAAAAATCATCAAGGTTTGGTCTATTGAGTTGATCAACACATCAACACATAATTGCAATATGATTTGGTACCTTTGGACCTTCAATTGGTCAACTATACTTGACCCCAGACCTCCAAACGGTCTTGGGTGATTTCCAAACGTTCTTGAGACCGTTTGGGTGATCCCCAAACGGTTTTGAAACCGTTTGGGCTAATCAACCTAAAATCTCTAATTAACTCATTGGAATTTCAACACTGATTTCAATTAGGGTTTGCCCAATTGATTAGCCTTCAACTCATGACTCGTTTGGAATTAATTCATAAAATTTGGTGAGTCATTAAACAACATCAGTAGAAACATTAATCCCAAACGGTCAACGCTTGGTCAACTATCTCAAATGGTTTTGAAACCATTTTCCCAAAAAGGTCAAGTTAATCAGATTGAAAATCAGCACTTAATTCAATTAGGTTTCCTTAATTGATTAGCCTTCAACTCACGATTCCTTTGGAGTTAATCCATAATATTTGGTGAGTCATTAACCGACATCATTAGGAACAGTAATCCCAGACGGTCAACGCTTGGTCAACCATCTAAAATGGTTTTGAAACCATTTTCCCAAAAAGGTCAAGTTAATCAGATTGAAAATCAGCACTTAATTCAATTCGATTGCCTAATTGATTAGACTTCAACTCTCGATTCCTTGGGAGTTAATCCCTCAACTTTGGTGGGTTATGAGCCTACATAATTAGGAACAAAATTACCAAACGGTCAATGCTTGGTCAACCATCTCAAATGGTTTTGAAACCGTTTGCTCCCAAACGGTTTCAAACCGTTTGCCCTTAAACGGTTTGCTGAAACCGCATAACCAATCAAATTAAAACGATTTGGAGTAGCTATCAAAACCGTTTGGCTTGGTAATTTTCTTTGGATAAGCATCTAGGATGATGTCATCATCACCTTCCTTCGTTCAACCAAGAACAACAACCGTTCTTGATGGAAATTGCAGCAAAGAAACAAAAATATATCAAATTGAAGAAAACAATCAACAAAGCATAGAGAATTGATGCAATAGCAATGATTATGGGTTTAAGTTATAAAACCCACCTCCAATTGAGCTCCAAAGCTCCAAGCTCACGCCATCAATGGTGGATGAAGCTCTTGCAACTCCCCTTAGTCTCGTCCTTAAGATTTTGATTGTAAAAGTTGGCAACAGGTAGGGAGTCGTCCTCCTTCTCCTCCCTAGCTCCTTGGTCGGTTTTGCAAGAAATGGAAAGAAAGAAATCCGAAAATCCTTTGCTTTGGCTTGGAAAGGGCACTTTTATAAGGAAATTGATGAGAGAGAAAATACTTTATAAAAGTCTTTTAATTCCAAAATTGTTGCCACCACTCCCCCCTTGGTTTCTTGCATGCAAGGGAATCTCTATCCCCACCAAACTCCCTTCCATTATCCATGAATTAAGGGAAAAGAAATTAAGCACCTTAATGCTTATAATATTAATATCCCATATGTGAGTGGAAATTACTTTCCTTTATAATAAGGTGAGTGGAGTTTCACCTCCTTTAGATATTTTCGTTCCTTATCTTGGAAAAAGAACGTCCATCCTTATTCAAAATCAACCAATAACATTTTGTTTGAAGGCCCTTTAATTAATACATTCATTTTTGCCCTAAATTGAATTAGGGTTTCACTTAAGATTAAATCTTGATTATTCAAATGAGGCACCCCTCTCATTTTCTTTACTCTACTTGATGCCAAGAAACATTAGGGACCTTATTGAAGTGGTAATTTGCATATTGAACCCTAGGTTTTGGGTAAATTGCACATTATACCAAAACTAGGTTTTAATGCACAAGGATTGCTTTACAAGCTTAAACTTGATGCCCAAGCTTGTAAAAACTATACCACTACATCATATTCATTCTTATGATGTCTCAACATCAGAGGAATATCTCATCATGCAACATTTGCAATTTAACCCCTCAACTTGGGTAATTTGCACTTTGGTCCAAAATAAGCAAACATTGTTTCAACATTGTTCAAACAGGACCAAAATTGAAACATAAGTTTCTCATGAGCTCTAATTACTCTTCTCAAGATAAGATTAAGCATCTACTCAACCTTATTAGGTAAAACATCTAGGGTTAACACATAACCCAGGCCAGGGATGTTACATAACCCTATTTTCTTTGGGCTTAACCATGTGTTTAGAGCCTTTTTCTAATCTTTTGAGATGTGATTAGGGCTTGTGGCATGCTTAAGTTTCAAGTTGAGCTTGTTTGGATGATGTTTGTGCTTTCTATGCTAGTTTTGGTGCAAATTGTGATTTATCCAATATAGGGGGCTGATGTGCAATTTACCACCTCTAGAGTTTTCCTTCTCTCTTTTAATCTTCATGAGAGAGAGTGTGGTGCTTTGGGGAACTTTGTTTGATCCTTGGTTGAGTGGTGTCACCCTTAGTGGTGATTAGGGTTTCCTAAGGTTGGGGTGGTTTGATCTTGTGACTTTTGGTGGTTTGTCTCGACCTAGGCCGCGACCTAGGGCTTGTTGAGGGGGTGTCACAGTTGAGACACTTCCCCTTGGGTAGAGACAAAGTCTTGGAGAGGTGTGTTTCAACCTAGGTTGCTTGTGGTGGTCTTGGTGTCATGGCCTAGTGGTGTTGTTAGGGTGCGTCATGACCATGGAACCCTTGGTATGTCGCAGTCGTGACATAGAAGGTGGAGTTGCTTAGGTGGTCAAGACACTACCCAGAGTGCATCACCATGTCTTGCATGCCATGCTTAAGTGGTTGCTTGTGGTTTCATGTGGATGCATGTTGGTCCTTTTAGTGGACAAGTGCCTCTTTGGAGCCCCATCTTGTTGACACCTCATCCTTTGTCTTACCTCTGTCCTCCTTTTCTATATGAACCCTCTTCTCTCCATGCAAGTGGTTCTTTTTGGTCATATTCTTCCTCCCTTCTCTTGTGCTCGTCCTTGGAGCTTGGTGCCTCGACAAACTCAGAATTCAATACATGTATTCATAAGCGTAACCACGTACCTTATGTCATTACAAAAGCCATGCAGAATATCTCATTTAAAATAAGAGTGCATCCAAACATCCAAGCAACAAAGCATTCAATCTGAAATATACATACTACATATGTGTCACCATGTATTCTCATTACATTAAACAGATTTAGATCCACTCATAAACTAGGGTTTAGGGTTATCTCATCTTTGGACTAGGGATTAGGGTTACAAACCCTAATTCCATCATATCATGGTTTCTAAGATTACAAACCCAGTTATGCATATTAGGTGAAACCCTAATCATCATGTTCAGCATATTAGGTTATTTGTGATACCTATATCATATTACTAGTATTAAGATTATATCAAGATGTCCACATTGGTTTCAAAACCCTAAATCAACATGAATAAGATTATTAATCTAGAAACATCAATTATTCAGAATTATTAATGATTCCTTCATTATAAATGTCTAGATCAGGTATTATCACAACATAAATGAGTCTACTCAATTAAGCATCATATTAACCAAAATCTAGGTTTTCCTTTATACTAATCACTTCAACATATGTATTTCATATACTTTTGGAACATGAAGTGTAATTGGGTTCTGATTATATTTTCTTTAGATTCCTCTCATTTTTCTGAGAAATTTGATATACAGTTTCGCTATATCCTGAGTTACCATTAATTAACTAGATTAATTGTAAGATAGGTATAAACCGACCAATGGCAGGTGGCCACATAAGCAAAAATACCTTATAAGCAAAAGCCACGTGGGCCAACCTTGGCCAATGTCCTGTAGCCATCTCAGTCCCACTCCAACGAGGCTTGTGACATAAAAACAAAACAAAAAGACATATATGCCCTTACCTGGTCTTCTTTGACTCCGAGTAAGTGGGTATTTTCCCGAACTGTCGCCTCCCACCTCGCGTTGCCCCTTCTTCACGACTCAACGATGCATGAAGATTCTGCCTCCCTACGACTCTGTGTTTCTAGGTGGCTGGAGGTTGAGCCACCCTACGACCATCTCCGTGGGATCCCTATGGATATGAGGATGGTCTTGGCATAGCCAAAGGTGGCCTAGGATGGCTAGATGAGATTTGCTCCAACCTAGCACTGCACCCCCAAACGGAGGCACAACTAAGTCCACGATCGCTTCCTCGTCTCACAAAGAAAGGTCGGAGTCATCTGGACTCTCCATGGATCCAGGGAGTTGTCCTCCTGAAACTCCTTCTCATATGCACCCTCGTCTCTGTCTGGCTGAGCCACAATCCACCGGTGGGGCTCCCTCTTCCTCGCGCCTTAGCCGTCGTGCATGCAGCTCTGGCTCACTACGGATAGGCCCTGCCACTGACTCTGGCAACCCATGTTTTGGATCCTGCTACTGTGACGAGGGGTCAGAGTCTCTCTCACCTGGCCTGTTAGGCTCGTTCGGTGGGGTGCTCACGAAGCAGATGGTCGGAACCAGTCTTCCCGACTGAACTAGTCCGGTGGGGTGCTCACGAAGGAGGAGGGTGAGGCCGTGTTTTGTCGAGTTCATCCAATCTATACAAGCCATGGTTCTAGACTAGCTTCAAGTTTGTCTCTCCTTTGACGTGATTAGGTGTAGGTAGGAAGAAGGCAGGTAGGGGAGGGTGTCTATGAAGGAGCCTTTCCTTCCGTGCTTCTTATGGACAACCATGACCGCTGCTGAGTCTGGGGTCCCTATATACTTACTGGAGAAACCCTAAGGATCACGATGGAGAGAGGAGTAGGGAGAGCCTAGTTCCGTTATAGATGGGGAAATACAACATTAGTCCCAACCTTACTGATATGGAAAGGTGTTTCTAATCATATCACACACCAAAACCTCTCACCCTTCTATTCTCACAAGTCACGATCCTTTTTCTTTTATTTTCTTTAGATAGAATTCATATTATGAAGATAATTGCTAACCATCCATAGGATCTCCAATCTCCCTTAAACTCTGGGACAAAACACATGTTTCTATTATCTATTTCCTATTAAAAGATGGGAGATCAATTCTGTTACGACCCGCGTCGAGCTTATCTCGTAAGTAAGTTGTTCAGCACGTGTTTAGCTGATGTGTTAAGTTATAAGCCTGTTTTTGTTAATAATGCTTAAAATGGACATGATACGTGCTTAGTGTGTTTTCTAACCTCTAAAGTGTGTAAAATCTTACGCTTGAAACGTTGCCAGAGAAATCGTTCGAATCCGACCTTCGAGTCAAAAGTTGCATGTTTTTGGGCTTCTAGGGACCCGATTGCAATTTGCGAAAAATTCGAAATTTGCGATATGGCCCCTAAGTTTTTCTTCCTTATCTTCCTTTCTCCCTTTTCTCGGTTCATTTCTTAGAACCGCAGAACGCAAGCTGCGTTCAGCTCCAGCGAGAGAGAAAGAGAGAAAAGGAGAGGGAAAGAGAGAGAGAGCTGAGGAGGGAAGCTGCGGAGCTTTGTTTTGCTCCGATCGGTTGCGGTAGATCGTTCCTTTCTTCTGCAAATCTTCTTCTCCGTCGATTTGAACCAAGTTCGCAGCCGGAGCTGCGTTTGTGAAGAAAACGGCTGAGAAATTGGGGTGCACGGTGCAGCCCCAGTTCGTTTTCTTGCTCCTTTCAGGTACGGTTTAGTCGTGTGGATCGTTTGTGATCGTTTGGTGTTGTTTGCGCGAAGTTTGCCCGTCGATTCGTGAGAAATCGACTTCTGCAGGTCGTTTTTCTGTTCTGTCTGTGCGCGGTTCGGCCGAGTTTCCAAATCGGTCGGCCGAGTTCTTATTTAGGGCTTTTATACAACGTTTTCCGGATCGGCCGAGTTTCGTCTTGATCGGCCGAGTTTCCTGAATTAGATATGCGAACAGGGATTTGGTCGGCCGAGTTTGGTTCTGATCGGCCGAGTTTCCTTTGTAGGTTTTCAAGCGGTGAGTTTGTCGGCCGAGTTTGGTCGGCCGAGTTCCAGGATCTGGGAAGTGATCGGCCGAGTTTCACAGTGTTCGGCCGAGTTTCAAGTGTGAGTGGCAGCTCACTTAGAAATCATTATTTAACTCATTTTAATTGCTTATTTGCTTCAGTATCACTTGATATGACCTTTAAACGGTATAGCATGTACATTTTAGTGTGATAAGTTCCTTGGAACTTGAAATGTGTGATGTAAATGATGAAAAAGAGGAAATCCTATGTCTTACAGTTGCTATATGATATTTCTGTTTAATTGTTTATCTGTTGGTTAATTAATAGACCTAAGGGCCCTAACACCGTATAACCCCTAAAGGAAGGTCTGTTACTTAGGGGTGAAACTCGTGTCCAACATCAACCGGTTGAGTAATTCTGGTGGCACGAGGAGAGAAAGAAAGGCAGTGTCTAACAACAATCGTGCGTGTGTCACGATGGCACTGGGAAAAAGAAAAAGAAAACTTGGTTATCTAACATCATTCGTGCGTGTGTCACGAAGGTAACCCTGTGACTCTCCGCCGGTGTACTCCGGTTAAAGGAGGAGTCGGGTGCACTCAGAGTAGTGCTTTGAGGCCGTAGAGCCTATGTTCTGGCCGGAGAGCCAGGGGTCCTGTAGCAGAGCAGGGCTGGCGTCAGACTTAGCATTTCCCGGGTGTGTCGCTAAGTCTTGTACGGTGGGGCCGTAGCATGGACTTGTTGCGGACCTTTATATGCAGAGTACACTGCATATATTTAGGGCATAATAATAAAATGAATAAGAAATCATTTAGGATCACAGTAAATTTATATAACTGTTTAGTTACCTGAAATACCTGATGACGCATAGAAATGTGATTATTATCTGTACATCTGCTATGTCAATTGAACTGCTCTGCTTGAATTGTATATCTGTTTAATTTCAGTTAATAAACCTGACGAGTTGTTTATTGATAGCTAAGTGAAATGTTATTCACTGAGCGAGTAGGCTCATACCTCTACTCAAAACATTTTCAGGTCAGCATCAGCAACAGGAGTCGGAAGGATCCTTTCATCCCAACGCTTAGTTGATCGAAGGTTTGTAGTTAGACTAGTTAGAGGTCTCTTAGTCCATTCCCTTCGATCTACGGGACAAGGTGTGAGTGAGAGAGAGAATATGTATATTGATGTAAATTAACTGTTGTGTTTTAGTTATGTTGGACAATGTTTATGTTGTATACTTGTTTAATTTCCTATCAGTTAATAGAAATGCTTCCGCAGTTTGTTTAGTCTTCATTTGCAGTAATATCTTTAATTGTTTTAAAAAGTAATGAATGGTTGGTTATGCGTTGATCCCACCTACCGTGCCCTAATCCGGTGGTTTGTGCTTAATGTGGGGTTGGGGCGCGACAATTTTTGGTATCAGAGCCTAGGTTTGAGTACTTAGTTACTCAAGGTCAGGGAATGATAAGAGACCAATAGGACTAAGGTTTAAGTGTCTTTCTTCTATCTGTAATTTTCTAATAGGAAATATTCTATTATATCATTGCAGATGGCAGGAAGAGGTTTTGATCGTGATGATCAAGCTGAGAGCCATGTTGGCCCTGATCCTTTGTACCTGGGTCCAGGTGGTGGTGACCACGTGGATGAAGCATCCCGGATGTACAGGATGTTCTTGGAAACCAAGGAAAGGTACAAGGCTGATAGGCGAGAATCTTCTTCTACCAGCAGTAAAGATCTGATGCGATCTTATGAGCTTGTGAAGAAGCTAGGTGGCACAGAGTTCAGTGGCACCACAGATCCCGCAGAAGCTGATGAATGGTTTAGACAGATTGAGAAGGTCTTCCGTCTGATGGAGCTTCCAGAAGATAAGAAGATTAGTCGTGCCGTCTACCTTTTGACAGGCGATGCAGAGTTGTGGTGGCGTGGTGTGGAAGAAAAGAGAGGAGGAACAGAGCTTTCCTGGCAGGATTTCTCTGAGGAATTTCATCTCAAATTCTATCCACCCACTTTCCTTAATGAGAAAATCAGGCAGTTACAGAATATCAAGCAGGGGAACATGACAGTTACAGAATATGAAGCACTTTTCACACGGTTGGCGAACTTCTGTCCACAGCTTGTTCCTGATAACATAGAGAGATGTAGAAGGTTTCAGGAAGGTTTAAGGCCAGAGATTCGGCATACAGTTTCTGCTACTAGTAGGAGGAACAGAGAGAACTTTGGTGAGTTTGTCGAGGCTGCAAGACAGGTTGAAGAATCTGTGAATGCTGACAAAGTGCCCGAGTCTAAAAAGAGATCTGCAGACTTCATTAGAGGGCAATCCAGTAGTGGATACAGAGGTGGAGGTAGAGGTTTCTTTTCTAAGCTTGGGCGTGGCTGGGGATGTTTTGGCAGACAGAGATCTGAGAATGTCACTACTTCTAGAGGCAGAGGAGGATACAATCCAGGAAGATGGGGCAGTGCCCATAGTGGACAGTCTTCTGGGTCATCAATGTCAGTGACAGGTCCTCAGAGGCAAGAGATACCGCCATGTGACAAATGTGGAAGGCCACATACTGGTCAGTGTTGGGGTGCAAATCCTCAAGGTTGTTTTATCTGTGGACAAGTAGGACATTTCAAAAAGGAATGTCCTCAGCTTCGACAAGCAGCAACGCAAGCTTTCCAACCTCAATACCATGATGTTCCGAGTTCCTCTATAGCTTCTGGTTCTAGAGGTGGTGGAATGTCTAGTGGCAGGAATGGTCAGAGAGGACAGCGTGGCAGAGGGAGAGCTTCAGCACGTTTCTTTTCTTTGACACCCCAGGAAGGTATAATCTCTTCACAAGTTGTTACAGGAGAGATGCTTTTATTTAATAGTATACCAGTTTCAGTTTTGATAGATCCAGGAGCTACTCATTCTTTTATACGACGTTCTTTGGTTGTTGAGCTTAATCTGTTAACTCAAGAGTTGACAGATGAGTTAGTGTTGAGGGTTCCACTAGGTGGACCGACAGTTTTATCCGAGTCCTGCCCCGGATGTTTGTTATCTTTTGGAGGTTTCACCTTTGCTGCTAATCTTATACCCTTAGATGTAAATACCTTTCAAGTCATCTTGGGTATGGATTGTCTTGAAGCATATCGAGTGCAACTCGATTGCTGGAAGAAGGAAGCTACCTTTCAATTAGGAGAATTTTCTTGTGTCTTTACTGGAGACAGGAAAGTTCTGCCTACGTGCATAATATCAGCTGCTGTAGCTGATAAGATGCTACAAAAGGGATGTGAAGTGTTCCTTGCTCATGTAGTTGACACCAGAGCAGAAAAGAGCACCACCAGTGTTTATGACGTGCCCGTGGTTTGTGAGTTTACCGATGTCTTTCCAGAAGATTTACCAGGCTTACCTCCTGTCAGAGACTTGGATTTTGAAATTCAGATATATCCAGGTAGTCATCCAGTAGCATTGCCAGCCTATAGAATGGCACCTGCGGAGTTGAAAGAACTCAAGGTACAGTTGCAGGAGTTGCTAGATAAGGGTTTCATTAGACCCAGTTCTTCACCATGGGGTGCTCCAGTCCTGTTTGTTAAGAAAAAGGATGGTACCATGCGTCTCTGTATAGATTACCGGCAACTGAATAAGATTACAATAAAGAACAAGTATCCTTTGCCGAGGATAGATGATCTGTTTGACCAGTTGCGTGGAGCAACGATCTTTTCTAAAATTGATTTGAGATCCGGATATCATCAGCTTCGGATAAAGGCTTCTGACATTCCTAAGACAGCTTTTAGAACCAGGTATGGGCATTATGAGTTTTTGGTCATGTCGTTTGGGCTGACCAATGCCCCAGCAGCCTTTATGGATATGATGAATCGGATTTTCAAACCTTTTCTAGATCAGTTTATTGTAGTTTTTATAGATGATATTATGATCTATTCCAGAGACGAGGAACACCATGAGCAACACTTGAGAGTAGTGTTGCAGTTGTTGAGACAACACCAGTTGTTTGCTAAGTTTAGCAAATGCGAGTTCTGGTTGGCCGAGGTAGCATTTCTTGGACATGTTATCTCGAGAGATGGAGTCAGCGTGGATCCCAAGAAAGTTGAATCTGTGCTTCAATGGGAACAGCCTACGACTCCTACTGAAATCAGAAGTTTCTTGGGTTTGGCAGGTTATTATAGAAGGTTCATAAAGAATTTCAGTGAGATAGCATCACCCTTGACACGCTTAACAAGGAAGGATGTGTCGTTTGTTTGGTCTGATAACTGCGAGAGAAGTTTTCATATTTTGAAGAAAAGGTTGACCTCAGCACCAGTGTTGGTTCTGCCAGAAGCAGAAAAAGGCTATACGGTGTTTTGTGATGCTTCTAGAAGAGGTTTAGGCTGTGTACTGATGCAAGAAGGTAAAGTTGTTGCTTATGCATCTAGACAGCTTAAGAAGAATGAAGAGAATTACCCTGTTCATGATCTGGAATTGGCTGCTATAGTTCATGCCCTTAAGACATGGCGTCATTACTTGTATGGTGAGACATGTCAGGTGTTCACTGATCATAAGAGCCTGAAATATATCTTCACTCAGAAAGAGTTGAATTTAAGACAGCGCAGATGGCTGGAGTTGATTAAAGACTATGATGTGACAATTGACTACCATCCCGGTAAGGCAAATGTTGTAGCTGACGCTTTGAGTAGAAAGTCTAGTTCTTCAGCCAACGCATTTTCTATGGCATGTTTCAAGAGAGACTTGCTTGTAGACATGCGAAGGTTGAACTTGGACTTGGAGGTGACAAGACAGAGTGGACTGATTGCACAGATGCAAGTTAGACCTACTTTTTATAATCAGATAAAGGAATTGCAGCAAAGTGATGATGAGTTATGGCAAATTATGCAAGAGATGTCAGAGGGTAAGAGAACAGAGTTCAGGTTTTCTGATGAAGGCGTGTTGTATCTTCATGATAGGTTATGTGTACCTGGAAACAGTGAGTTGAAAGAGCAGATTCTTGAAGAAGCGCATACTTCTATGTATGCCATGCATCCAGGTAACACAAAGATGTACAGGAACCTCAAAGAGTTGTACTGGTGGTCTGGCATGAAAAAGGATGTGGCTGAATACGTAGTTAGGTGCGGGGTGTGTCAGCAGGTTAAGGCTGAACACCAGAAACCTGCTGGTACTTTACAGTCGCTTCCTATACCAGAATGGAAATGGGATCACATCACTATGGACTTTGTGGTAGGATTACCCAGGACGCCTAAGGGTTCGGACTCGATATGGGTGATTGTGGATAGACTAACTAAGTCTGCTCACTTTCTTCCTGTCAAGTCAACCTTTGAAGTTTCAAAGCTAGCTAAAGTTTATGTGGATGAGGTAATCAGGTTGCATGGGGTTCCAGTTTCTATTATATCTGACAGAGATCCAAAGTTTACATCTAGATTCTGGAATCAGTTACAACATGCCTTGGGCACAAAGCTGAAGTTCAGTACAGCGTTTCACCCACAGACAGATGGTCAATCTGAAAGGACCATTCAGATCCTTGAAGACATGCTG
The DNA here is from genome assembly GCA_963693085.1 of Alisma plantago-aquatica. Lineage (NCBI taxonomy): Eukaryota > Viridiplantae > Streptophyta > Magnoliopsida > Alismatales > Alismataceae > Alisma > Alisma plantago-aquatica. The sequence continues at coordinate 331,303,547 of OY856409.1, forward strand.
AGAGCATGCATGTTACAATTTAGAGGTAACTGGGAAGAACACTTAGGCCTAATAGAGTTTGCATATAATAACAGCTACCATTCTAGTTTGGGAATGGCTCCATATGAAGCTCTTTATGGTAGAAAGTGTAGATCGCCAGTTTGTTGGTATGAGGTGGGTGAAAAGAAAATTCTTGGACCTGAGTTAGTTGATGTGACTACTGAAAAGATATCAGTGATCAGGGGTCAGTTGAAAGCTGCACAGGATAGACAGAAGAGTTATGCTGATAGACGACGTCGACCTCTTGAGTTTGAGGTTGGCGACGAGGTTTACTTGAAAGTTTCACCGTGGAAGGGAGTTCTGCGGTTTGGCAAGAGGGGTAAGTTGACCCCTAGATATATGGGTCCATATCCTATTGTTGAGAGGATTGGACCTGTAGCTTACAGGTTGGATTTGCCGTCTGAGTTGGCAAATCTACATGATGTCTTCCACGTATCAATGCTGAAGAAGTGTCACCCTGGTACAGATAAGATTCTAGATTCAGAACCGGTGCAGCTTAGGACAGATGTGTCCTATGTTGAAGGACCTGTGCAGATAATCGATCACCGGATCAAAAAGCTTAAGAACCGCGAGATTCCTTTAGTGAAAGTTTTGTGGAGAAACCACAATCTTGAAGAAGCTACGTGGGAGCTAGAGTTTGAGATGCGTAGCAAGTTTCCTTTTCTCTTTTAGGAATTTCGGGACGAAATTCTTATAAGGGAGGGAGATTGTTACGACCCGCGTCGAGCTTATCTCGTAAGTAAGTTGTTCAGCACGTGTTTAGCTGATGTGTTAAGTTATAAGCCTGTTTTTGTTAATAATGCTTAAAATGGACATGATACGTGCTTAGTGTGTTTTCTAACCTCTAAAGTGTGTAAAATCTTACGCTTGAAACGTTGCCAGAGAAATCGTTCGAATCCGACCTTCGAGTCAAAAGTTGCATGTTTTTGGGCTTCTAGGGACCCGATTGCAATTTGCGAAAAATTCGAAATTTGCGATATGGCCCCTAAGTTTTTCTTCCTTATCTTCCTTTCTCCCTTTTCTCGGTTCATTTCTTAGAACCGCAGAACGCAAGCTGCGTTCAGCTCCAGCGAGAGAGAAAGAGAGAAAAGGAGAGGGAAAGAGAGAGAGAGCTGAGGAGGGAAGCTGCGGAGCTTTGTTTTGCTCCGATCGGTTGCGGTAGATCGTTCCTTTCTTCTGCAAATCTTCTTCTCCGTCGATTTGAACCAATTTCGCAGCCGGAGCTGCGTTTGTGAAGAAAACGGCTGAGAAATTGGGGTGCACGGTGCAGCCCCAGTTCGTTTTCTTGCTCCTTTCAGGTACGGTTTAGTCGTGTGGATCGTTTGTGATCGTTTGGTGTTGTTTGCGCGAAGTTTGCCCGTCGATTCGTGAGAAATCGACTTCTGCAGGTCGTTTTTCTGTTCTGTCTGTGCGCGGTTCGGCCGAGTTCTTATTTAGGGCTTTTATACAACGTTTTCCGGATCGGCCGAGTTTCGTCTTGATCGGCCGAGTTTCCTGAATTAGATATGCGAACAGGGATTTGGTCGGCCGAGTTTGGTTCTGATCGGCCGAGTTTCCTTTGTAGGTTTTCAAGCGGTGAGTTTGTCGGCCGAGTTTGGTCGGCCGAGTTCCAGGATCTGGGAAGTGATCGGCCGAGTTTCACAGTGTTCGGCCGAGTTTCAAGTGTGAGTGGCAGCTCACTTAGAAATCATTATTTAACTCATTTTAATTGCTTATTTGCTTCAGTATCACTTGATATGACCTTTAAACGGTATAGCATGTACATTTTAGTGTGATAAGTTCCTTGGAACTTGAAATGTGTGATGTAAATGATGAAAAAGAGGAAATCCTATGTCTTACAGTTGCTATATGATATTTCTGTTTAATTGTTTATCTGTTGGTTAATTAATAGACCTAAGGGCCCTAACACCGTATAACCCCTAAAGGAAGGTCTGTTACTTAGGGGTGAAACTCGTGTCCAACATCAACCGGTTGAGTAATTCTGGTGGCACGAGGAGAGAAAGAAAGGCAGTGTCTAACAACAATCGTGCGTGTGTCACGATGGCACTGGGAAAAAGAAAAAGAAAACTTGGTTATCTAACATCATTCGTGCGTGTGTCACGAAGGTAACCCTGTGACTCTCCGCCGGTGTACTCCGGTTAAAGGAGGAGTCGGGTGCACTCAGAGTAGTGCTTTGAGGCCGTAGAGCCTATGTTCTGGCCGGAGAGCCAGGGGTCCTGTAGCAGAGCAGGGCTGGCGTCAGACTTAGCATTTCCCGGGTGTGTCGCTAAGTCTTGTACGGTGGGGCCGTAGCATGGACTTGTTGCGGACCTTTATATGCAGAGTACACTGCATATATTTAGGGCATAATAATAAAATGAATAAGAAATCATTTAGGATCACAGTAAATTTATATAACTGTTTAGTTACCTGAAATACCTGATGACGCATAGAAATGTGATTATTATCTGTACATCTGCTATGTCAATTGAACTGCTCTGCTTGAATTGTATATCTGTTTAATTTCAGTTAATAAACCTGACGAGTTGTTTATTGATAGCTAAGTGAAATGTTATTCACTGAGCGAGTAGGCTCATACCTCTACTCAAAACATTTTCAGGTCAGCATCAGCAACAGGAGTCGGAAGGATCCTTTCATCCCAACGCTTAGTTGATCGAAGGTTTGTAGTTAGACTAGTTAGAGGTCTCTTAGTCCATTCCCTTCGATCTACGGGACAAGGTGTGAGTGAGAGAGAGAATATGTATATTGATGTAAATTAACTGTTGTGTTTTAGTTATGTTGGACAATGTTTATGTTGTAGACTTGTTTAATTTCCTATCAGTTAATAGAAATGCTTCCGCAGTTTGTTTAGTCTTCATTTGCAGTAATATCTTTAATTGTTTTAAAAAGTAATGAATGGTTGGTTATGCGTTGATCCCACCTGCCGTGCCCTAATCCGGTGGTTTGTGCTTAATGTGGGGTTGGGGCGCGACAAATTCCTTCTTTAATTATCCAAAATAGAGTTCCTAACCAAAAGGTGGATAATTCTTCAACTAGTTATCAAAGCCACCTAATAACTTGGAACATTCTAGAATTTCTCAAACTATCACATGTTTGATTATCTATCAACCAAAAATATCTTGGATATCTATTATGATCACGAATAACCTCAATATCCAAAACATATCTCAGGGACCCATATGTAAACTTTGATTAACCAATTGGACTGAAAAGTGTCCCTAAGACCCATGAACCACATCTTGGGCATTCTAAAGGTTCCATGAGCTTAAACACCTTCCTAATTACCAAATTAAGGTTTTGATAAACCACACACCTTATATTAGCCTCACATCAACACATTTGCTCAAAAGCACATTATTTACTTAAATTGACCCTTTTATGTGAGTTTAGGGTTTGGAACTTCCAACCAAGATCCCTCAATTCACTTCATTTTTATTTGTTCCCTAATTTCATTTAGGCTTAAAATCAACGAATTTCAAGGATGTAACATTCACCCCTCCTTAAAAGGAAATTTCCCCTCAAAATTCAGGCCTACTAAGACTAGGTGAATGATAACTCATATTATTTTCAACTCTTAGGGTTGTCACCCTACTTTGATGGCTTCATAAACTTTTCCTTAGTATATCAAAAATTTCTTTTTATCCGATGTTCCATGAGTTCGAACATCGGATTGGAAATCAAAATTTCTTGACGAGACCCCTAATAGAAAATTGTTAGAAGGTTGGATGAGGATCCTCAAACATCGAGACCACGAATTTGAGAGAAGCCCGACCCCTGTGAGATTTGTGCTTTGTAAGGACACAAATCCACATGGTCCTGATTTAAACATTACAATTAAGGAGTTGAAATGGTTAAGTTAAAACGTGGTCTATGGTTGTAGTCTCAAAGACCCCCAATATCTTTTAATATCGAATTAAAACCCAACTTAACTGGTTTTACTTTTGCACATTTTCTCTCTCATTTCAGTTTAATCACTATCTTCAAAATCTGGATTTTACATATTATTCATCGCAACCGGTTCGATTTAATCTCTTAAAAACATTGTTCATAGAGATCGGTACCTTTTTATACTAAGAATTCGCTTGCTTGTTTACAAGCAGCCGTTAAAAGTTAAAATCTAAAGATAATCCTCTCTAGTGAACTTATTATGCAAATGACGGCACATCAGCGCACATGCGTATCTCGTGGTCACCACACCTATGCACAAGGATGAACATGCCTTTCTCTAGACATGTGGGATAAACATGTTACATGCACTTCGTAAAATTTAATGCTCCCATTCTAAAAATCGGACCGTCGTGTGACCGAACTTCTCTCCAGTTTACACAAAATACAAAAACCACTTGATTCATACTAGTTCTACTCTTGACTTTATGAAAGCTTTAATTAACAAAAGGCAATATATAATTGTATTAATATCTTATTTACTGAATTCTGCGCAACTCAGAAATTAATGCTAGTACTATAGTGTACTCCTCCGTGTATCATTTTCCAATTAATTAGGCATCCTAACAATCACCTACCAACTCACGACCACAAATCAAGCCCATTTAATAGTGGATGGATTTTCATCGTCTAGTGACGGAGACCGGGGACAACTCAGGCATCAACTAATGATGAGTGGCCAGCCAGCGAGTTCCAGGTTACACAAACCATTCTTTTCTTTTCTTTCTCTTTTCGGTCGACATCGCCATGAAGGCGATACGCGCCCGGCCATCCATCTTCCCAGTCAACAACTATCCCGACACTCGACAGCGACTCATGGACCATGGTCAGTGTGTACCGCCGGGGTATCTCCGCTGTCTATCCCGACACTCGACCGCGACTCATGGTCAGTGTGTACTGCCGGGGTCCCTCCGCCGTCTCCCACCGCGGACGCGTAGGACCCGACCGATCCCGGCGGGTGCAGGGCGTTGACACAGACACTTGAGTCTCCTCCTGTTTCAGCGACTCCACTATTGCAGTGGGGGTGAAGGAGTGAAGTCACCGGTCGATGAACGGTTTTATTGAATGAAGTGTTGTATTGAAAAAGTGAAGTGGTCACCGGTCGTAGGTCTCCAGGACGGTTTTGTTGAATAAACTGTTTGTGAAAAATAAACAGAATATGCCGCCCAATCCGGACCATGTGGTCCAAATGATTGGAGACGTATGTAAGTGCTGTTGCTTGCCCTGCCGTGTTTGCGGCTCTTTTTTTTCCATTTGCTCTCGGGTCTCGTTGTTGGCCAAACCGAGGTCCCAAGCCCACAGACAACATACCCGCCCCGTTCCCGATATCAATTGTAATATAACCGAGGAGGAGATCCCGCACCCCGCCACCGCATTGGCGGAGCACCGGAAGCCCCCGTCCGCCGCGCTCAACCCATCTCCTTCCCTTCCGTCGGCGGCCGCGCTGCGCTCCATGCCGCCACTGCCGCACGAAGGATCCGGGTACCTCCCCGACACCAACTGCAACGGCGCGTGCTACCACAACGCCAAGGCAGAGGAGGAGCCACACCGGCCGCGTTGCGGCGATGCGGGCGGAGTAGTACCCAACGGCTGCGCTGGTTCGGGGGCCAGGTCGGCTGAGGAGGAGGTGGATGAGGGGGAGTGGGAAGTAGGGGCTGAGGAGTGGAGGTGGCTCAGGCGGTGCGTGAAGGCGGCGGGGAAAGGATTCGCCATCGGAGCTGGACTTAAAGGTGGGTTGGCGCTCTTCGGCATTCTCGCAGGGATGAGGAGGAGGAGGAGGAAACAGGGACCCAGGTGAGTGGCTGTGCTGACTGTATGTGCCTTTGTTGATTTCTATTTCGTGTTTGTTCTTCTTCTTGTTCTACCTCTCCCACTCCTACATGTACATCTGGTATGGTTGAATTGTTTTCCCGTTTCGGATACCGCCCATTATTCTCTGATCACCCGTGTTGCTGTTTCCGGGAGCATGAAGTAAATGGGCGTCCCACCCCCTCGTCTGCCAGATGCAACTAATCATGTTCCTGATTTTGGCCCATCGAAAATGATTTGTGAATTCCTCTTTTTGTTCCTGATTTTGGCCCAACGAACTTGCTTTAACAAGCAACCGCTACCCGCAATTCTCATCATTTCTGCCCGTCACTGGTGGGTGGGCGTTTTACCGCTTCAGGCAATGAAGCAAGGAGCACGCAACAACTGCCGAATCCGGTAGGAGAAACGTTTTCCACTTCCGGAAGTTAGCTGTCGTACAACTTTTCCCCTAAAACAAGCACGTACATAACTAATTGACAATTTCCAGACCTGCTTACTAGCGCAACCTCCATTCGTGCCTGTCTCGTTGCATGATTTACCTCCCGAAAAAACAACTCAAATTGGACAAGAGATACGAGTATGTCGAGCCAAGTTATTTTACAGTTACTATAGATTTAGATGGACGGCCATTTCACTGCCTCTGTCATCACATGAATATTCATTCTAGTAGATTTTTTTTTTTCTGGCTTTCCCATTATTATATCTGTTGCTTTCTCTTCCACAAAAGTCACGCATTCCATTTTGTTCGTGTATACAGTCTTTGACTATGCTCATCGCAGGTATGAGTGATACCAGTGAACCAAAACAAGGTGTTACCAGTCGCAGTCCGGGTCTCACTGGTTGCATTAGTGCATGCTGTGCGCATGTTCAAATGCTTACAACACAGATGCCGAGTTATTATAGTCTCCTGTGGGTTTTTGTTGTTGTTGTTGGAAACGAACTACTCGGCAACTATTTTCCTTTTAATTATTATCTTGGATTTCCTCCCCACAGATTTTGTAGTGATTTTGAAGATCAGAGGTAATGCTGGCATTGTCAATGTGAGTTTACTGGTGTCACTGACTGCATTCTCTCTCTCTCTCTCTTTTCTTCTCCAGGAAGGTGGGAGTGCTCTCGAATGAAGAGGCCTTAGCTATCGCTTTGAAAGAGACTCTAAGATATGGTCTATTCCTGGGGACTTTTGCCGGCACATTTGTTTCAGTGGATGAGTGTATCGCGGCTGTCGGAGGACGCAAAAAGTAAGCTGCTAACTTCTTCTCTTCCGCACTTAGCTATGATGTTTTATTTTGCACACTTGGCCGTGGCACTTCCCCTTTTAAATAATTTTGATCTACCATCTTACGGCCTCTAGCAAACCAAATCAATTCGCGTGATTGTATATTTTTCTGGTTTCCCGATTTAAGATCACTTCTATAAATTAACCACTGTCACATTGAAGTTGGTTGGCCCTTAGAAACTGCTCTGACTTATACTTCCATCGATCTAATGTTTGCAATATTTCCTTGGAATGTTGCTCTTGCACTATACCTGAAATCACCCCTCATCTATCCTTTTTGAATAATGATACCCATGGCACTGTCAAACTTTTATCCTACTTTGAAGAATACCGACGAAATTTCGAGAAGGGCACCTTTAATGAGTATACTACCTTTTGCTCAGTAATCAAAATCAAGCAGTTGTACCCCCTTTGCCCTTTATCTCCTTCAACTGTCGCTAGCAGCTACTTTATTAGGAACCTTTTCCCTCGAATAGATGAAATATCTTCCACAGCCACCAAATGTTTTTAATTCTACGGTACCCATTCTATCATAGAGGGGTACAACTGCTTGAATCCTTAGAACCACAAAGTCCTTGTCACCCGAATGTGGTGGTTTCTTTGAGGATGTTTTGTATTTCTTCTCCGAAGCGGGGTCTACTTTGGGCCTGAAGCTTCTTACTTGACCTCTTGCTGTCGATTCCTCTCGATCCGTATATTTACCTGCTCCTGTACTTCTGTACAACTCTTCTGAGAAGCCGTTAAAGGGGTCATCTGGACCTACTATTGATGCTCCTTCTATTCTTGCAACTTCCTGTATTCGATCTGTAAGCCTGTTGGCAAGGCCCCTATTGCTTTGGGGATCCACATGATTAATCTTGATGCACCTTTTCCATGAAGGAAAGGTACTCCCATCTTGTGTGTCTCAGTCCATGCCATAATTCTGTTTTCTAATGGGCTAAACTTCAACCTTTTTTGGCTTCTACTAGAGACAAAACATGTTATATATTAAGGCCATGCTTGTCAGGGCACACATCCTAGATGCTCCTAGGCGATTGGCTAGGTTTTAAAGGCCTCGTAGAGCGGTGCACCTTGGTATATCCAGATTTTTTTAATGGATTCTCAGGTTTGCGCATTGGTATCGATTTCCTTTTTAGGCCTGCATGGTTCAAGCTCTGTGTTGTTATCTATATTAGGTGCTTGATAGTTGATACCCTTGTATTAGGGCTTTGACATACTAAATATCTGTTAGCTTTGCCTTCATCTGTGCCTTGGGTTCGCTTTTGTATTATTACAAACTATACTGCTGGGATTAGGCATGGATTGCTATGTAAAAAAACAAAGTACTTACATAGAACCCTATTGGTATATTATTAGAATCGCGAGTGTCCATGGTAGTCGTAAAAGTGTCGGTGTCTGTGTATGAAAGGGGGAATAACCTGAAGTTAAAGAGAATCAAGGCTACGGGATACACTTTTAAATTTGGTTATCCCCACTTTCAAAATACACTTTAAAAATAAGATTTACATGATGCCTCTAGGGCCTCCATCTAATTTGACCTTGATGCATATGTTGACGCATAAACAAGCATGGTTATGCCCACTTTCAAATACAATAGGATTAAGATTTAGATGATGCCTTCTGACTCGATATGACCTGCTTTGTATATTGCCGCCTCTTCTATTTTGTTATCTTGGAAATCTATCTTGTGTTATTTTTTATGTAATGATTTGTCAAGTATGTCATAACCTGATACCCTTGTCTTTGCAGAACATCGAGGTGGAGGTCACTCTTTGCTGGCGCAGTTGCTGGACCATCTATGCTTTTGACAGGCCCAGGCACACAACACACTAGCTTGGCTGTATATATACTGATGCGTGCTGCTGTCCTGGCATCACGGTGTGGAATTAAGAGCAAGCGTTTCGGAAATGTCTGCAAACCGTTGACTTGGTCATATGGTGACATATTCCTCATGTGCTTGTCGTCTTCCCAAATTCTGTATGTACTATATTTGTTCTCAGATAGTTTGCGTGTTGAACTTCATAATTTTTTTTGGACAATCTTGATATTCCGCTTTACATTTTGATGGTACATGTTTTATTTTTTATTTTTTATTTTTAAAGTAAGCCAGGAGTTCATCTATTCATTCCACTCTCCTCTCGTGGACCAATAACAAAAGAGGTTTTACAAAAGATTGCGTCCTAGAGCATGCAATCGGCATGCTCAATCCATCTCTCACATCATGCTAGAAAACAGATGTAGCCAACACAAAAGGAAACTTCTCAAAGGGACTCCTATCTATACATGGATCCCAAGCATCTAACAAAAAAACAAAAGAGTATACTCTCATGTATACCTCCTGTGATCTATAACTCTGGATCATCCGTCAGCCTGGTTATGTACAGGTGATCCTAAAGACTTTAGTCTTCTATCTCCACCGTGATGGTACATGTCTTGATATCTAAAGCTGTGTTTGTTACTACAGAGTACAGACACATGGGCTTTGTTAATTGAGAACACAGCTCGTGGCCTCTGTATAAACAAGGTTACGAGCTTCTTGCCTTACATTTTGATGGTACTCTTGATATGAAAACTTTGTTTGTTACTACAGAGTACAGATACATGCACTTTTTTAATTGAGAAGACAGTTCGTGGCCTCTGTATAAACAAGGCTTTTGAGCTTCTTGCCTTACAAGAAACGAATTGAACACACACAACACACATGGAGGGAGGATGGGAGGGAGGAGGGGAAGGGGAGAGGACAGAGGGAGGGAGGGGGTGAACAAATACAGATGTTGGAAACAGAATTCTGTTGCTCCTTTTCAAGCTGGAGTCATTCCCAAAAAGTCAACGAATAGCGAAGTGCTTACTAGCAAGAGATTGAGGTGAATGACTTTGTACCTGATTTTAGTCAGTTAGGTTGCCATTACCCACCTTGTGATTCTAGGACATAAAATGCATAGTTTCCAATTAGTTCACGTTTTTAGTCTTAGTAATTCAGGTTGTCATTACCACCTTGAGAATCTAGGAGATAGCACATCTTAAGCATGCCAGCATGTCTAAGATCTTTATTAAAGTCTACACATGACATTTGTAATAAGATTCAATATAACAAATGTCATGTTTTTCATGCTTTGTAATAAGATTCCCATCCCTTATTATAGTAGGTTGGAACCCATAAGGTAGCACAATAGGAGGCAGAACTGAGGTCTTTGAGACACAATAAAGAACAACTTCCAGAAGTAGGATATGCGGTTTATGACTTATGAGTGAATATGCCAATAGTTATTATGGTAGTATGATATCCAAATAAGAAGGGCAGACTCACTTGACTGCTAAGAATGATTCTGATCTAACTCATTGTGGGCTATAACAACCATATTCGATATATGTAGATGCAGTAGAGCTGGACATAGTGGAAGTTCCAATTTCAGTATAATTTGATTTGATTTGCCTAGACAAGTTTCTTTACTAGTATGTTGTAGTATTGTGGGGGTTACCTGCTCAGCCATTAGCAAACAGGCTAATCACGTTGCCAGGGAATTGGCCACATACGGCGGTGGTTTGGACGGCATATATTTTTTTGAGAGTTTGGCAGACATGCCACCACCGATTAGAGGTCCTTACAACTTTGACAAACAAAATTTTGGTTTTATAGTGCGTGGTGATGTACAGATACAACATTCAGTAGATTAACTCTTCTCTTGCGGATGTAATGAGGCGTGACTTTATACAATCACCTCACTAGCTTTTTTGGTTAGCCTGCCCGGGAGAGGTGGGATGAATACAAAAACATCTCCCAATTAATTTTAAAAAAAAGAAGGTTTCTTTACTCAACAATTACCAAATTGCAAAGATGACTCGGAGAAACATGAGTCCATCTGGTCGTCTATTTGCTGTCACCTGTCAGCCTATTACTCACTTGGTGAGCGATCACGATGTGACCATGATTTAGAGCGGAGGAGGTAGCTTGCAATGTGGCCTTAGAGGAGAAAGAACACATAGCCGATGAAGTTGGAAGACACTCAAAACTCTGGTAAGCATCTTACAACTCGGACAAATAATTAGTGGATAAAACCTTAGCCTAAAATTCCAGAGGAAGCTTTCAACCAAATTGGTGAAATACTAGGAAAATTGATAATTGTACTCAATATCGTGTTCCTACCTTCATAGGCACATTTTTACTTCCTTACTAGGCAGGTGTATCAAAATTATTCAAGGATTGTAAAGTAATCCGTGGCGAATAATTCACCACCCAACATAGCTAAATTGGTTGTTTTGGATATTAACACGAAGACCAAAAAAGTAAGCATAACAGAAACCTAGATAGAAGGATCAAATGGTGGAATCTTAAAAGTGAAAAGAAATCAACATTCTATGATAACTTGGCAAGGAGGACACTTAAAGTTTGGAGCAAAATGTTAATACAATGTGGCAAAATATAAGCTCCTACATAAAAAAAATTGCCAATAAGGTTTTGGGGGAGTTCAAAGGGTGTGGGCCTCCATAGAAAGAAACTTGGTGGTGGAATGTTGAAGTACATAAGGCTATCAGACTCAGAAAGGAAAATTTATAGAAGCTTATCCAAATCCTGAGATGATGCAACTTTACAAAGATTACAAGCATGCAAAGAAAGAAGCTAAGAAGACAGTTCAAGAGGCAAGGTGTAGATACTTGGAAGAGATGTATAAGAAGTTGGACATCGAGAAGGGGAAAAAGATATATAAAATGGCTCGTATAAGAGAAAGGAAAGAAAGAGACCGAGTCAAGTAAAATGCATCAAGAATGGAGATGGTAGATTGTTGTTGAAGGATGATGATATTAAGCACCAGTGGAGATTTTTTTTTTATGTTTTTCAATGGAGATTGATGATGTAAGAAACTTGTGTGACATGAATACAAGAGATATCACTTACACATGACAAGTTTTACTGTCTGAGGTTAAGAATGCTTTGATAAAGATGAAAATGAGAAAGGCATGCGGACTAGACGGTGTCCCTTTTGATGTATGGAAGACTATGGGGGATGAATAAGTATGTAGTTAATGGATTTCTTTAATAATATTATGAAGACCAAGAAGATGCCAGATGATTGGAGAAATAATATTATGATCTGGTGGGTTTTCAAGAAGGTGGTGCAACGAAATAACAAAAAATTCTTCCCTTTTTACCCAAGCCGTTGGATCTGTCGTAGCTATAAAGCGTCTGTGTATAAAAGACATAAGAGGGGATAAAGGTGATACTTTGCGCAAACTACTTGTCGAACAATTAGACGCCTCTTCTGTCGGTGAAGAACTCGAACACTCAGATCTAAATCTGATTCAACTACCAAGAAATCCGTATAGATCACCAATAGATCCAGATTGTCCACCAAGTATCAACTTGTTATCATCTTGTAGAATGTGTTATTCAAGCCTCCACACATATGCCTCGGCCTCTACTTCGTCCACGTTGACGAGGGAGAGTGTGGTGCACCACCTTGGTCACCAAGTCAAAGAGGAACAAGAGTTGTCGACGTGCTAGGCATCCTGAAACTCCCTTTCTTCTTGTTAAAATATAAAATATGGATTGAATTGAATAGATTGTGATTAGATGAATACAAAGACTGACGGCCTCTCCTTTATATAGGAGAGGAGAGACGCCCTATTACTTAGGACCCAAGTAATCTAAACTAGACGGGCCGGAAGATAAAGGCCCACTAAACTAATTAGCCTATTTAACTAATAGACTAATTTAGACACTTTAACACTCCCCCTCAAGCTGGAGCATGGGTGAAACACATGTCCAAGCTTGGAGAGTTACAAGACTCGATAAAAAGAAATGATAAATGAAAGATGAAGATAAATATCACTCCCATACAAAATATGTTACTCCCCCTGAATCAATACTCCCCCTGAATCAAATAGTGATGATGACTTTGCAGGCTGAAGATACTCGAGCTTTGAAGAAGGTCTTCCTTGAAGTGCATCTGAAATGAAGACATCTGAAGATACTCTGTAGGCTGAAGAATGGTCCTAATACTACAACAAGTCGCCACTGGAATACGTGCTTAACGCGGCACGAACGCGGACGGACGATCTGCTGCTTGATACGATGCAGGAACCATGAAACTTGGGGGCTTGACGGGAAAGGAGATCATCCATCAAGGAAAGTCCCAAGAGGATCAGCTACAGGCGATGTCGATACTGCAGATACAGCTCGGAGAAGACGTGATGAAGCAGCTCGGTGAAGATAAAACTCTGAGCTTCTGAAGAAGCACCCATCTGTCTCATGTGAATGCGGCTGAAGGAATACACCATCAACACCTGATGTACATAACGCGGTACGAACGCGGATACGGTGTCGACGCTGAATTTTCAATGCTGGCTGAAGTAGAGAACCGGTGTGCTGAACAATGTGAAGCTTCATGAAGATAGCCTGGAATATATATATAATCTGAATACATATATCATCATCTCATCTCATACTCTCTCTCATACATTCTCTCATATGCTCGCTCTTCTCATCTCTCCCTTTCCTCTCTATCCCCCCCGCACACCAAATACGACAAGAGTGAGTGTTTGGTGTGGAGAACTGGATATATGACCCCCCCGTAATGTGGAAAAGGGATACACATAATATGGGTGGGTGGGAAAGGCTGAAAAGAGAAAAATATATGAAATGGAGATGGGCAATATGTGGAGAATGAAACCGATAGCCAAAGAGAGTATACTAAATGGGTCAACATGAGATCCGGGTAGAAAAATAAATGGATCTAGTCCCGACCCGAAAAGGGGGTTTGTTGGCTCTAAATAGGATCCGATTAGCAAAAGATAGAACCGATTAAGGATCCGAATAGCAATAGGGATAATGCATATGGGGGTAGTAAACATGGTTGTTTTGTAGCGGTGGAGAGTGATGATGATGAAGTGATGATGATGAAATGATGATGATGAAAACAGCAGGTGATGGCGTAGGGACATCAGTAGCATGATGATGCAGATAGCAGCAAATGGAAGATGAAGATCGCCGGGATGATGATGAAGTGGAGGAGCAGCAGCTTGCGGATGATGGCTGGATATGACGTTCGTTGGTGTAGCACTTTGTCGCACCATAGGAGATGACAAAGGGTCTCCTGCGTGACTCCGGAGATATTGCACGCCAAGAAGATGCATGCGGAGCCAAGGCGGAGCCTCTCCAAAGCGGCGATGAAGGTTGATCTGAAGACGTCATGAGATGGAGCGCCGGTTGAAAAAGTGCGATCAAGGCTGGGGATACGGTTGCTTGGATAAAGCAACATTGCAGCCTACGAGCACAGATACAACGACGATGATGGATTGCCGATCGCTGCTGATCAACTGTCGATACCATCGACAGGACTGTCGATGGTATCGACCGACTCTCTCCTTGTCGCTGTGATAAAGTCGATAGTATCGACCTTCTGTCGATAGTATCGACGCGGATACTCTTCCGTCGCTGTGATGAAGTCGATACCATCGACCTCCTGTCGATAGTATCGACGCCGGCGATGCAGATTGCGTCACGGGATGTCGGCGGATGTTTGCGTCTGGTCTGATGTCGATACTATCGACACTCATGTCGATAGTATCGACGCGGCGGCGGCGGCGGCTGCTCCGGAAGGTGGAAATGGCTGTTCCTTGCGAATGGGAACCAATTTCTGATGGTCCACGACTCTGTGGAGATGGCTGCTGACGGTTACTGCTGCTGATGGTGGCGAGGCGCTGCTGCTTTCAGATGGCGGAAGGAGATTACCGCGGCGGATGCCTACGGCGGCGATTGTTGCGGATGATGATGGAGGACGGCTGCTATAATAGGCAACGGAGGTGTTGTATGGAAAGAATGAAAGAATAGATGAATGGAGATGACCATGGAGGCCGGAATATGCCTAGCGGGCAGCCGGCCAAGCCATGGAGATGGCGGCTGCGGCCGCCTGCAGGCGGAGAGAGCCCGCGGTTGCTCTCTTCGGAGAGAGGAGCGGCGGCGGCTGCAAGGGAGAAGTCGGCGGTCTTGGAGAGAGAGAGAGAGAAGCGGCGGCTAGGGTTCTCTCAGGATGGAACCCGCTCTGATACCATGTTAAAATATAAAATATGGATTGAATTGAATAGATTGTGATTAGATGAATACAAAGACTGACGGCCTCTCCTTTATATAGGAGAGGAGAGACGCCCTATTACTTAGGACCCAAGTAATCTAAACTAGACGGGCCGGAAGATAAAGGCCCACTAAACTAATTAGCCTATTTAACTAATAGACTAATTTAGACACTTTAACACTTCTCTTATCCCGGACAGCAGTCCTTACAGTTACTTCCTCTCTCCAAATGGAAGTTTGACGACCAACTTGTCTCACAGGTTGTTTTAAGAGTTGTGTCAAACCTTTTGGGTCGTGCCCCTTTTATATAGGAGAGTCATGGGTTTGGAAAAACCTAATTCAATTCCTTTCCCAATCGCAATACCCAAAACAATCCAATGCTAAAAAACTCAGACATGATTGTGATCGCCCAATCACATTTGGTGATCGTCCAATCTTAGTCCCTGATTGCCTAATCTTCGAAGATGATTGGCCAATCACAATGGTTCATATCTAGATCTGAAATTTGAGAACTTTTTTTGTTGACCTGTGATCGAACGATCACAGAAGCTGATCGGCTGATCACAGATTCCACGTAGAAAATTCAGTTGATCAATTGGCAATTGATCCATTGCCAATCATCTGACTGGCCGATCGGACATTCTGGTTGCCCGATCAGTATGTTTATGATTCAAAACTATTCTAATCATATGTTTGATTGCGAACTAAAATTCCCTTATGCAACCTTATGCGTGTGACTCGGTAGGTTCCTAATTATGCTGGTAGTGATGTTCAAAATAACACAAACAATTGTAGTGTCTAGTCACACATCATTGCCATCTAAGTAAAAGGAATGAGTTGAAGAACAACTACAACCTGTAAATTGATCACTGTTGCCATAACTGTATAACCCCTTTATCACGAATATCCGGATTGAACCCGAGACATGGAATCTCATCCTCTTAACATTCAATCTATGTTCCTTGAACTAGAGCAGACTATTTGAGATAATGTGAGCTCAATATCATATATTGACCCACATGAGCATGGCCATCCATTTCATAGTCTCGTTTATCAAGTGGATATCATTCCAAAGGAGGGACAATTCCACCTACATCACTCACATCATGTCCCATGTGTCACAATGTACCAAATCACCACTTTTTTGACAACTCGTATTTCAGAGCACATTGGGCTAATGTTAAAGTACACCAGAACAACATGTGTTACTATGTAGTGACTTCAGGTCTAAGGATCACAATCACCACTCTTACATTGAGATATGATTCTGACACGTCGTTACATGAATTTCATATGTCAATCTCAAGGTCGGTCTGTCTAATACAACTTGTTCTTTAACAAGTAACCATGCATGTTTAGCTGGGCTTAGGCCCATTGTATTTTCTCTTGTTTCTATTTAGCCTATGTACTCTGGCTCCTTTATATAGGAGACCCAATACTCTTATTTAACTTACCGAAAGCAACTTATTCTACATGGTATCAGAAATAGGGTTCTAACCCTACCATTTCCTTTTCTTTTCCTTCCCCTCCCTCTCCCACCCGTCAGCTGTCGCCCCTCCCCACCACCACCACTCCCTCCTCTACCTGACGACGACCAGCAACAACAACACTCCAGCTCGGCGGCCTTAGGCGCGTCCAGCAAGGGCCGACCTTCGGGCAACGATGACGCCAACTTGGGCCACCGCATGCCACAATCATCTCTTGTCGGACGATCCAGAAGGCTTTATCCTCTCTCCCCTATCTCCTTGCTTATGTTTTGGTTTCTAAAAGTTGATATATACATATAAAAAAAGATCTAAAAGACCCTGTGATGATTTATAATGCAGAAAAAAGGGCAAAGCTTTAATTTTTTCCTCTCCATGTGGTTCCCCCAATCCACATGGCTGAGTGTTTTCTTAAAAATTGGGGATTTTATATTTTTATCCTACCGTGCTTTTAATCTGGTAGCACTTTCTATTTTTCCACTGAGATCTATTTCGGTAGTTCTACTCTTTCTACCGAGTTTTATTCTGATAGTACTGCTTTCTTCTATCGAGTTCCATTTCGGTAGTGCTACTCCTACCGAGTTTCCATTCCATGATTATTTTTGTTTTGTTCTTTTATACCATCCTACATTCCGATACTTTTATTTTCTGTTTGTACCGTGCTACATTCCGGTACTTTTCTTGCTATTTGTACTGTACTATTAGCAGGTATCTTACTCACCTCATTATTGGTGATGCTGCTAAGACGACTATCATTTAAAATGATATGTCACACATATTTGCCGTTAAACTTAACGATGACAGTTTTTCGCTTTGGATGAATGTTGTTAAGACGTTTCTAGAATCACGGGGACTCAAGTTTATCACTGAGGATGCCCCTACCGTACCAGATTGTGTTTGGACTACATGCAACAACCACGTTCTCTCTTGGCTCTAGGGGTGCATGGAGCTTGACATTGCAGTCAAGTACATGTGGCACAAGTGCGCCAAAACAATGTGGGATGAAATGAAGCAGTTCACTCAGGAGGACAACTGCTTGTGCATCTACAATGCAATGGACTAAATCTTCTCCGAGCAATAAGTGTATTGTCCTCTATCCAAGTACTATGATGCAATGAAGGCCCTGTTCAACCATCTCATTTTTTTCTCCTTGACGACCTTTGCCAAGGTCACCAAAGAGAGGGAACCTCTCCTCACTGGGTGCTTCCTCAACGCGCTGCATCCTTGTTTTGCTGTCGTTTGACAACTCCTAGTTGGTGCAACCCTTCCATCCATAAACCAAGTATGTGCCCACCTGATCCAGACTGAAATACTTGCTCCTCACATCTCTCTTACTGTTGAATCTAAACTTCCATCAACAATGGTGCAACAACCAGATGCCGTGGTCGTGAGGCCAACGCCCAAAGTGCACTTATTGTGATAAGCTGGGCCACACTGAAGATCTCTGCCACTCAAAGAATTGCTATCCCACATATGGGAGAGGATGTGGCTGAGGCTCTGCCCATGTTGCTCAAGCACTTGCCCACATTGGTCAAGCATCTGCCCCAACAATTGGTCAAGCATATGCCCCAACAATTGGTCAAGCACCTCTTTCACCACAAGCATCTTCTCAAACTTCTCATGTCTTATTATCCCATGAGGACTACGAACGCCTTCGCCAAACTGTCCAATATTATGAGGATTCTTTCCTTCACAACAGCATGACCGCATCTGCTTCTTCTAATTGGCAAGTCGGGGTTTTACCTACTGTTGATTCTTCTGCCCACCTAGCCACCGCTTCTCAAGGTAACTTTGGGGCTTTGGGGCATCCGTGCTTCCTGTCTGTTCTAACTGGATTATGGATTCAGGTGCGTCAGAATATATGATCGATAATGCCCCATCTTCTAACCACATCCGTTTTGTTTATCCTTCACTCCTCTGCCACCATGCAGATGGGTCGGTTAAATGAGCAACTCGGTGTGGCACTGTTCCTATCTCTTCTAAAATCAAGTTTACTGATGTCCAATTTGTTCCAAACTTTCCATACAATCTAGAATGTCTATTGCAAAAATTGTTGATTCTCCAATGTTTCATAACTTTTGGTCCATCTGGTTTTATTTTACAAGATTGGAGGAATCTGAGGATGATTGAGCAAGGAGTACGCTCTGGTGATCTCTACTACTTCTCCGCCACACCCTCCAGCCTACTACGAGCCCTTCTCGCCTCCACGTCACTTCTGTTGCATCTAGGTCATGACCATTTATCTTTAGACAAGCAAGCTTAAACTATTAGATAGTTCTTTATCTTCTTGTTCTTCCATTGCTTGTAATGCCCGTCAGCTAGGGAAACACCACCGCGTGTCCTTTTTGGCCCGTATCTGTAAACAATCATCTTGTATGTTTGATTTAGTACACTTGGATGTGTGTGGTCCATTCAAGACTACTAGTTACAGTGGCTATATTTTTTTCATATTTGTGGATGATTTTTCAAGAATGACTTGGCTTTTCTTACATCGAACTTGTGATGAAGTTTTTACATTTATTCACAAGTTTCACAAGTTGGTTTCGGTTCAGTTTCAACGTTTATTAAGATTCTTCGAACCAACAACAACCTCGAATATACCCAAACGACGGTCACCTCTTTTTGTCGTGACGCAGGGATGATTCATCAACGCTCTTGTACATGTTCTCCACAACAAAATGGCATCGCCGAGCGTAAAAATTGTCATTTACTTGACATTACTCGCTCTCTTCTCATTCATGACAACTTAAGCTTTTTTGGTCTGATGCGGTCCTGTCCTCGCCGCTTGCTTTCTTATCAATCACCAACCTTCCTCCGTTCTCAGGAAGCACACTTCTTTTTCAATTGTTTACCCTCAATCCACTCTGCACCATGGGTTTTCGGTTGTGTAGCCTTTGTTCATAATTTTGATCCAAAGGCCGACAAGCTTTCCCCCTGAGCTATTCAAGCAATGTTTTTCTGTTATCCTTTTTCTCAAAAAGGATGCAAATGTCCTGAACCTAGCTGCTAGCAAAATCTGTATCTCTACGGATGTCACTTTTCATGAGGATAAAATTTTCTTTTTATCATCCGTAGCCCACATAGATTATAGTGATACTATGGTCTCGTTGCCTGATCCATTCATCCCACCAGCACCACCATCACCTCCACCATCAACAATACCAAACCGTGCATGGAAGATGAGTCACCGTCTGCATCTACATCATCATCGTCCGTTCCAGACCAATCCAATCTATCTGTGGCACTACACAAAGGTATACGTTGTTGCGCTATCAAGCATCGCATTTTGAACACTTATTGTCTAACACGTCTTTCTTCTTCTGCCTCCTTTTGCTACTGCGTCAGACACAACATATGTCCCTAAGTGTTTAGCAAATGCTCTGCGTCATCTTGGATGGAAAGCTTCCATGATGAAAGAAATGTAGGCTCTTTACGACAACAAGACATGGGATCTTGTGACCCCACCAACATGCAAAAATATCGTAAACTGCAGATGGATTTTCTTTGTAAAGTATAAGTGAAATGGCTCTGTTGAACGACTCAAGACGTGCCTGATTGCTAAAGGATTCATCCAAATCTTTGGCGTGGATTGCTTTGAGACATTCTCTACAGTGACAATCCTTGCCTCTGTCTGCATCCCAAGGAATAAGGTTTCGGCGAAACCACTGAAATTTCGCCCCAAAATACCGATTTCGGCAGCACCTGATACGAAACGATGCAACCATACCGCTATGTCGAAATCGTCGAAATTTTTTGCCCAAAATTCAAAATTTTCCCAGGGAACAGAAAAATCTCCTTTCCTTCCACATGAAGGAACCCCCACCTATCCCCATATCAAATTTTATTGCATAAATCGATGCATTTAGGTGTAAAGATCACGCCTGTGAAATTTCATGGCTTAATTCGTTGATTTTGGTGTCGAAACGAGCACTGTTGCATTTATTGAAATTTCTATCGAAATTTCAGTAAATTTTGATTTCCATGCTGTCAAAACGGCATCGAAATCGGATACCTTATTCCTTGCTGCATCCTTATCTCCCTTGTAGCTCACCTTGACTGGTCTCTTTACCAATTCCACATTAATGATGTATTTCTTCACAGAGATCTCCTGCAGGAAGTCTACATGCAACAACTGCCCGAGTTTGTTGCTAAGGGGGTGTCTTCTCACAAAGTTTGTCATCTCCGACGATCTCTCTACAACCTCAAGCAATCTCCTCGGGCCTGAATCAACAAGTTAAGTGATGTCCTTACACAGCTTAACTTTCGGAGATCAGCCACATACCACTCCTTGTCTTCTCTAAGTCCTCCAAAGGCCATGTTCTTGTTGCTATCTATGTTGATGACATCGTCATCACCAACGATGATATGATGGGGATATCCCATCTCAAGCAGTCTCTGCATGCATATTTCGATACAAAAGACTTGGGCACCCTGCTATACTTCCTTAAGATCAAAGTCTTCCACTCAACCTCAAGGATTAGCCTGTCACAACGACGCTATGTCTATGACATGCTTCAAGTGGCCAATATGGCAGAAGCCAAATCAGTCCCTACTCCGATGGACTATCATACGAAGCCTATGCATAAAGGAGAACTCTTTGCTGATCCAAAGAAATATCGTCGTATAGTTGGAAAGCTGATTTACTTGACTATCACTTACTACATATTACCTATGCTGTTGGGATAGTCTAACACATGAGTGCACCACTCCTGGCCCATTGGTCCAACATTTAACACATTCTGCGCTATCTTAAGAGTGCTCCAGGACGACGATTGTTCTACAAACGTCCTAAGTCCAAGGTAATCTCTATGTATGGATATGCATATGTAGATTAGACTAGTGATTCCAAACACCGACGGTCCACTTCCGGCTATTATGTCATGATTGGCACCCACCCAGTTTCCCGGAAGAGTAAAAAATAGGCGGTGGTAGCTCACTCCAACACCGAGATAGAATATCAGGCTATGGCTCGTGCATGTTGTGATCTACAGTGGGTCCGGTCCATCTTGACCGAGTTTGGAATCCTTTTCGAACTCTAGCTACTTTATACAGTGACAACCAGACGGCTATACACATAGCTAATAATCCAGTCTTCCACGAGCGCACAAAACACATTGAAGTTGACTGCCATTTTGTGCGGGACCTGGTCAGCCAAGCAGATCATCACTCCTCACTTAGGATAGGTGATCAAATGCGGACATCCTTGCCAAACCTCGCCCTCCTGCTTTATTCAAGTATATATGCGTCAAGTTGGGACTTCACAATGCTTACTCTCCAACTTGAGGGGCATGTTCGAATATTTAATTAGTTGGGCTTAGGCCTATGGTATTTTCCCTTGTTTTTGTTTAGCCCATGTAATCCCTTGCTCCTATATATAAGAGACCCACTACTCTTATTTGACTTACTGAAAGTAACTTATTTTACATATTTAAGTTGTTATCTAATATCATGACTAAAGAGACATACATATCACTCAGCATACATGCTAGTCTCGTGTATTATTGTTATCTTATACTATCCACAATAATAATCGACTAGGGACATAACAAGAATGAGAACTCTTATTATACATATGATCTCGTGTTCAAGTCCTCAATCCAAACCGTATGTCATCGGGTTATATATATTATTTATTATCTCAATACTGAAACAAACATAAGAAGTGAAATTTCCTTTTAATAATAATCAAATCACAAGTACAAAATATCCCTTTTACAATCATCAGATGATGGCTCTCAGGGTACATAACCAACATGGTCTCCATCTATAAGAACAAAGGAGATGTTCACAGCTGCACAAACTATAAAGGTATCAAGTTGATGAGTCACACTATGAAGCTTTGGAAGATGATTATTGAGCAAAGGCTAAGATCTATAAGACAGATACAACTGATTTGATTTCATGCCTGGAAGATCAACAACATATGTTATTTTTTAGATAGGAGGTTTATGGAGAAGTGCAAAGACAACAAAAGTGATCTTCATATGATTTTTATTGATTTGGAAAAGGTATACAATCAAGTACCCAAGAAGTGTTGTGGAGGATCTTGGAGAAAAATGTTGTGCCAGTCTAATTCATTGACTTGGTTAAAGCATAGTTGTCGAGGTGGCTAGGCGGTCATTCCCACCCAAGGAAAGCCTAGGGAGTCTAGACACCTAGGCGGGGGCCTAGGCGTTTCAAGGTGTTCTTCATATTTGTTAATATTTTACATATATATAAATGATTTTGTATATGCATTCAGCTATATTAACCATATACATCACTATGTACGTTTGTATTGGTTATCCCTAAGCTTAATAAATCATAACTTCATCTACATCACACTTGTCATGACCTAAGCTAGACCTATGCAACCTTAATTTGACCTAACATGATCTAAATTGGACCTAATTTAACTTAGTCTGCCCTAATTCCCACTAAGTCAGACCTATTTTGGCATAACATGGCCTAGTCAGACATAACTTCCCCTAGTCTATCCTACATTGACCTAAGGGTCTGACTGGTTTGGTGTAACTGGAACATTCCTGGAATTTATTTTCCTGGAAGTGAAATTGAGTTCCTGGAAAATGAGTTCCAAGTGATTGGTTTGAAACTTTAGTTTTCCTGGAAGTTAACTTTATCTAATTGGTTTGTTGTAAATGTAGACCTGAACTCTAAGAATAAAAGGTGTTCTACACTACATAGCCACTATAGACAAAATACTAATGTGAAAAGAATCATTCTATCAAATCGATTAGATAAACGTCTATTTGCAGACTAACTCACATCAAGAGCGGAAGGAGCAACTAGATTAATTTTCCAGCATACAAATCCAGGTAAATAAATGCATAGCAACATTGCTACACTTCTAATCCTCAGTGATAATATGAATAAAAATATGCATCGGTTACCTTTTGGCCAGCGACGAGGACAGGTCAGATTTGTTAAAACGGCAGGAGGAAAGATCTTATACTCAAGATCAGCATGCAACGCCGGTGTTGCTTCCAGATGAGTCTTTTTGACCAAGTATAGCTAGGCATTGCTGATCGCAGTTGCAGACGGCGGCAAAGTCGTGAAGGACCTAAAGCAATAGAGCTACCTCCGTGCAACAACAGACAAATCAACACGACAACAATGAATCTAGACCAGTTGCGACAGATTCTGACTATTATTGTAGGTCGCGACATCAACAACACAGAAGACAGAACCAACGACGGTTGGTCTTCTCCGGGCATTCGTCAAGGTGAGTCGGCGTTCGAAAAGAGGAACAAGGAAGAGCGCGAGACGCGCTCACGGAACTTGTTTTCCGCCGGGATTCCTACGGAACCCCTTTTCCGGAAGTCTATATATATTACTAGAAGTCCAGGGAAAACTGGGGAACTGAAGTTCCAGACTTTTACCAAACCAATCATGTAAAATTGGAACCGAAACTTGACTTCCAATATTTTCCAGACAAATTACAACAAACCAGTCAGACCCTAAATGAGCCATAATTTTGCGAAAACAGACCTAATTCCCCCAAACAAGGCATGTTTTCCCGAAATGAGATCTATTTCCCCCAACTCAGACCTAATCTACCCAAATTAGATCTGATTTGGCCTAAATCATATCCATTTCTTCCCTAAAATAACTAAACTTGATTTAGTTTGACCAAATCCAGACCTATCCATGCTAATTTGGTCTTAAGTGTCTTAATGTGGGCCTAAAAGGCTTTAGGCATCTGCTTCAGTTATCTGAAAGCCTAGGCACTCAATTTAAGGCGACCCACCTAGAGCCTAGGGGGCCTAGGCGCGCCTAGGCGGAGCCCAGGCGGGAGCCTGGATAACTATGGGTTAAAGACATGCGCTCACTTCTAAGGACTAGGACCCCTGGAGTAGAGACACCAACTTTTCCTTTCGTAGTTGGGGGTACAAGGATCGACACTCAATCCATATCTATTCGTTCTTGATATGACTCAGTTGACAAAGCATATTCAGGATAATATTCCTAGGTGCATGTTATTTGCGGATGATATTGTGTTGATTGATGAATCTAAAGAAAGATTGAATGATAAAGTTGATCTCTTGAGAAATGTGAATCCAATGGATTTATGATCCATAAAAGCAAAATTGAGTATACGCATTGCAATTTTAGCCAATATGGAATTGTGAATTGTGGGGTCAAGTTTGGATGGAGTGGATGTACCAAAATGTAATAAGTTTAGTTACTTGCTTTCCTATTATTCAAATTGATGGTGATGTAAAGGATGATGTTTGTCACAGGATCACAACAGAATGGTTGAAGTGGAGTGAAACTCAAGTAGTATGTGACCGAAAGATCCCTCTCAGATTAAAAAGTAAGTTTTATAGAACAACTATATGACCAACTGTGCTATATGGGAGTGAATTTATGGCGGTGAAGAAACAAAGTATCAACAAGATGAATGTGACCGAAATGCGTATGCTGAGATGTATGTGGGAAAATAAGAAAAGATGGTTGGTATGGGGGCTTAAATGATGATAACGATATATGTTTTGAAAACGGTAATCGGTGTTCGGGCTTGACAAGGTACCAAATAGGGTATATACCTTATGCGGGAATATAATCGGTTTTGGATTTTTTTTATCAAATTGTTTATAAATTTATACAAAACTATATATTGGTCTATAGGTTATATATAAAACACACCACACAATCGGCAATCAACATTGAGTCATTGCATCAAATTATGAAGATCACAATATACTAAACTTGAACAACAGTGAAACAAGAATTTGGGAATCAACATATGTAACATACTTCAGCAGTCAACATTGAGTCATTGCATCAAATTATGAAGATCACAATTTACTAAACTTGAACAACAGTGAAACAAGAAATTGGGAATCAACATATATAACATACTTTAAAACCCTAGTCAATCAATATAAAAATATCACACTAATTTTAGAAGATCTGATATATAAAAGACATTTTAACTAAAAACGATCGATAGCTATATGGAAAGGAATAAAATAAAGTCCCTATCAATCACCATCCCAATAATACATTTGATAATAGAAAACAATAATAAAACTTGCAATTTGCAGAATAGGGGAGAAGATAATTTACTGTTTAGAAGATTAGTGGGGGAGAAGATAATTGGAAGGTTAGGATGAAAATTTAGATGGAAAAGAAGTCTAGAATAAAAGCAATTAGATGAAATTGATAATAATTAAAAGGGGGATGGAAAAGGAGTTCATTGATTCATGTTGCCCATGTAGTGTACATAAGAGGTAAAGATCTAGAGTAAATTAGGAAGCGTGGGATTTAGAAAGAAGGAATAATAGGTATAGAGGGAAAGAGTGAGAAGAATAATTGCTTCCCATTGACAAAAAAGTGTATCTGTTGCCCATTTACAAAAATGTAACTGTTGCCCATTGACAAATAATGAAAAGAAAAGAAGAGAAGAGTGACCAGAGAATATCAATCACGGTTGAAGTAGCTTAAGACCAACAAAGAAAAATAGTAGGAAGCGCACTGACCTGATGGTTCTTGCTTGATTAGAAGCTGTCAACGCCAAGAAAGGGAGACGAGAGGAGAAGAAAGCCAACGCCATTGATCGCCAAGGAAATCCAACTGCTTTAGTAGGAGAATGGTCATCAACCACCACTTGAGAATGGTCTTCGTCCATCTAATTGTAGGAAACGAGCTGCATTGTGATAATGAGATAGGAAGAAGAGGGAACTGGAAGGGGGATCAAAGAAACAGAGAAAAAGAAAATTAAAGAGATGATACCTACTGCAGAATGGTCATCTGCTACTGGGGTTGAAGACGCCAGGTGAGACTCCACTCATACACAGAGCCGTCTATGCACTATGGGGAGGAGAAGAGGCCGCCGAGATGGGGGGTGTAGAGGATTGCCTGTGTGAAGGAGCAATAGGAAGAGAAATGTCCACCACCAAGGCCAACCGCTAGCCCTAGCATTCTTCCGCACATGTTTCTTCGTGCACGGGGAGAGAGGGAAGCGTCGGCGGTTGGGAGTGGAGTTGGGGCTGACGAGATCAATTTAAGTGGAAGTTTTTTTCCTTAGGTCGGGCTTTTAGATATCGCTGATTAATCGGCCATTTAAGCGCCCAAGTGGTCGAGTAATCAGCCCATGACCGATTGCATGTCCAGTTTGCCTTAGATGGTTTACTCCACCTCATGAACCAATTATTCTGCCGATTAGACCGATTTCCTGAACAATGATGATGATGATAATGTTTAGGAGTCTTAGGGACGACATGCATATGCATAGAAAATAGAGGCCAAGTCCATTACATATGTATACTGAACTGTGCAAGCACAAAGATGGACCAAGATGATCCTGAGAAGGGTTGGTTGATAGTTTGATCTATTTTGGTTCCCGTTACAGTCTTTGGTAGTCGGATTTTGCAACACAATTTTGAGTGTTCATTGAGAGTAACTAGCTCACCTAGATATGAGTTACATCCTTGTTCTCTTAGTTAGCTTTGCAAGGTGGGCCTATCTTGGACTATGAGTGCAATATAGTTCATGGATAGAGAGAGCATGCAACCAAAGTGATGACTAGATGGAGAGAAGGATGTTATAGGTAGCATGCCAACACCCATGGCTATAGACCAAAGCAACTAGCATAGCAACCACATACATGAAAGAGACTTGGCGACATACATGGATGTGTAGTTCTGCTGCTCTCGCAAGAAGACAATGTGAGCATGTGGAGTCGGGGTTATTAAGCCATGCGATCCTAGTGCCAACACTTATGACACGTTCATGTAGCAAACCAACTTCATTTACTAACGTGGAACACGAGATAATGGCAAATATCCTTGTGCATGAGTTGCATTGATAGATGGGCAAACCCCTCTTGTATATGTAGGAGAGGAGGCAAGTACAAGGAAACCGTCAAAATCCTAATGGTCTTGGAGTCCAAACACTAATGCACCAAATAGAGGCCGACATACAAAACAGACTAAATAGACTAAATAACTAATACTCTCAACACTCCCCCTCAAGCTATAGACTAGAACAAGAAAATAAACTTGGCCCATACTCGAATGTCACTCCTAAATATTGCAATCAAGCACTCAACACTAAACAATCCCCCTCAAGTAGATATGATGTGTCAAATATCAGTAGCCAAGCTAGCAAGAGACACATTGTGTACATAAGTGACACGTCGTGTCGATGAATCGCCACGCCGTGTTGATGAAGCGCCACACGTGTTGATGAATCAGTATGCCGTGTTTGTAGATAGGACCAGATTGTCAGAATAGAGCAGGTGACATGTAGTGTCGATTACTCGACACGCCATGTCTCGACAAACATGTTGTGACTTACAACAAGAGTTTGCAATGTGAGCCGCGGACAAGTAGGACACTGGGGACACGACGTGTCATAGAGAGACATGCCATGTTTTGCAGTTGCACGACTACATGAAACCACAAAAGGGTAGCAAAATGATGGAGTCATCCTTTTGGATCTCCACCAAGGCATAGTAGGGTTGATTGTCCCCAGTAGTAGTAGAAAGATGATCATTTGCCATGATTTGGCATTAGATCTTCAAGGCGGTAGCAACATGGATGACAACAACATAGTTGACGTAAACGGCGGTCTAGATATCAACAATGTAGACACCATCAATTTAGACAGCGACGATGGAGATGGTTGCGGTGTAGACGACAACAATATAGATGGCGACATCGTACAATAGAACGAGAGGGCTGTGGTGGCTCTTCCCAAAGCAAGCAACGATGGCGATTATCCCCAACAACAGTAGAAAAGATGTTTTTGCCATGATTTGGCATTAAATCTTAAAGGCGGTAGCAACATGAATGACGAGAATGGCAGTATAGATGACAACAATGTAGACCCTGACAATTAAGACGGTGACGGTATAGATGGCAGCGGTGTAGACAACAACAATGTAGACAATGACAACAAAGGCAATAGAATAGGAGGCGGTGGTGCCAAGCAACGACGGCGATAGTCGAGGCTGTGATCTAATACATTTAGCAACAACATAGAAGCATCATAATGGTTGGATTTTTGAGATGAAGGCGCTCTTAGAAGTTACACAGGATGGACATCCCTACAGGCAGTCAAGCATCGCCAAGGGTGGTAGCTCCCCACAAGGGGGGCACTCCTTTCCACCTTCTCTCTCACATAGAGCAGTGTGGGACCGACTGCTCTGATACCATGCGGAAAATGAGATAATGGGAAATTCCCTTTGTGCATGAGCTATATCCATAAATGGGCAGACCTCTCCCCTACATCAAGGAGAGGAGGCAAGTTCAAGGAAGCGAGCAAAATCCCAATGGACTAGGAGTCCAAACACTAATGGGCCAAATAAACTAAATAACTGATACTTTCAACGATTGAGAAGATAAAAGAGGTACCCTTTATAGAAATATGGTAACACCTTGTAGGGTTGTGCATGGTCTAGTTTGGTTAAAAGTTCAAAGTGGATCAAAAGCCGCATACCTAAGTGGTCCCAGTGGTTTGGATTTTTTTTAAAACCAAACCAATCTAGTAGCAGGCTCGGGCCAAACAGAATAAACCATATTTTGTTTTGGTACTTCTCAAACCAATTATACATTAATGAAAGATCTTATAGTTAAATAATATTAATGTTTGGAAGTTACAAGTATAGTGTCAAGGGCACAACGGATGGATCCTATGAAAAACTATATTAGAGCAAGATCCTTGTAGGCTCTAGTTTCAAATTGGTCAGCGGCAAGTGCAGTTGTCATTAGCCAATCTCATGAGACTAGGGCAGAAAATTGGATTTGTATCGTAATTTGGTTGGTCTGTCTTATGAATCCACAATGTGAAAACTGAAAACGTACTGCATAACCAACATCCTATGTTTGTTTCATGTAGAAACACTGTATTATAAGGTTTCCAAGACGCATTTCATTGACTAGTTTTTGAATTGTTTGCATAGTAAATTTTACCGATTGACTAGTTTTTGAAATGTTTGTGTACAAAATTTTACTGAGCATAAATTTACCTCCCAACAATTCGAAACTATTAGCTTTAATGTGATTGATCCCAGGCAGTATAATGGTGATTAGACCATTGTGCTAACTGGGATATCTCATGCTCAATATTATCAGCTATAGTTGAATTGTTATGGAATTTTCTTATTTGTCTCGTGGTTTGCACCATTGATATTTCGCTCCTTATACTAGCCCTTCATTTAGCTACCCTCTCCACATAGGGCCTTTGTGGGGCAATGGTTTCATAGGGGGGGATTTTGCCTCCTGTTGGGAATAAGATTCAGCACGATCAAAAAAATAGTTTGACGAACTAGTTGTAGTATGCTTTTTGAGGTGCATGCCTACAATAGTTCGGTCAGTGTGACTGTAATCTTGTTGCAGATTGGGTTCCATGGCCTATCTTTGGGCATAAAAATTGTTCACCTTTAGAGTCCTAGTGCTCAATTTTGAGTTTCTTTTCATAATAGGGGCTTCATAGTTAATACCCTCAATTTTTAGGGCTCAATACTTTAAATGCCATTTTCAGGCTGGATTTGGCACATAATTGATTTTGTTTTCTCTTATAGGGATTATGGCATATTTATGAACACTTTATATCTATGCAAAAGAGGACATTATATGTTAGTGTGCTATTGTATATTATATCCAAAATTTGGCATAAAACCATAAAATTGTAAGCAAATAAGGGGAAAATCGGCTGCTAAAAAATTATTTTTCCTAGGTTTACTGACGCTTCAAGCATACTTGTCTAGGCAGCTAGGCGGTCCGTCCCACCCAGGGGAAGCCTAAGAGGCCTAGACGGGAGCCTAGGCGTTCTTCGTATTTGTTAATATATATATATATATATATATATATATATATATATATATATATAATGATTATTACGTCTACATTTAGCTATATCCAAATATATACATCACTATGTACATTTGTATTGGTTATCCCTAAGCTTAATCAATCATAACTTCACCTACATCACATCTTTCATGACCTAAGCTAAATTTATTTGACCTTAATTTGATCTAACATGATCTAAATTGGACCTAATTTAACTTAGTCTGCCCTAATTTAGCTCAAGTGAGACCAATTTTGGTATAACATGACTTAATCAGATGTAACTTCCCATAGTTTGTCCTACATTGACATAAATGAGCTCTAATTTGGCAAAATCAGACCTAATTCCCCAAAATAAGACATGTTTTCCCCAAATCAAACATATTCCCCCCAAATCAGGCCTAATTTTGATCTGATTTGGCTTAAATCTAACCTATTTCTTCCATAAAACAACTAAATTGGATCTGATTTGACCAAATTCAAACCTAATACATGCCAATTTGGTCTTTAAGTATCTTAATTTGCGCCTAAAAGGCCTTAGGCTTCCACTTCAGTTATCTGAAAGCCTAGGCGCCCATTTTAAGGCGACCCACTTACAGCCTAGGGGGCCTAGGCGCGCCTAGGCGGAGCCCATGTGGGAGCCTGGAGAACTATGGCTTCAAGAGAAACAAGGTGCTCTAGCTGAGTGCCATGTGGCCTTCCCACGCTATCATGTATAACAAAAAGAGTTTAGAGACCTTTTGATTTTTAATCATTGACATTTGTTCGTTTGAGCTGATTTTTTTTTGATCTGGAAAACATGACAAAGATTTGAAGAAAGCTCTGGAGCAAGTTTGAAACTGTGCAAATGTACTATCTACCTAGAAAAATTCACGAGTAAGTCGCACATTTTCCATTACATAACCGTACATTGTTTCTTAATGACCCAAGTTTACCCATCTTTTATCATGTAAATACCACCAAAATTAGAATAATGTAAGAAAATGTACATCCATGAATAAAAAGGGAACAATCATTGAAGGTTGTATCCACACAACGTTCAGGCAATAAAGAAGTTAAGCATTGTATGAGATTTTTTAAAACAATTGCAACAATTTTACTGAAGATGCTACCATGCTAGGTATCAATCGATTATCAGTTTTTGGCCTTTTAGCAATCAGCCAAAGCAAGGAAAAAACAAGTTATAAAGATGGGAATCTTTCAGTGCTGAAGCTGACGTTCGTGCAGCTGGGATGGCTGTTGGTATGGCATGGGGAGGGATGAGTGTTGGTTCTCTCCCACCCCAAGCCTTCTTAGAATTGTCAGTAATATTTATGAGGTTTCCTAAATTATTTTTGTAGTAGAGGCCAACATATTCACTATATTATTGATTCAGATGAGTAATTAATCATGTCATTTTACGTTATTGGACAAATGAGGTTCAAGGAAATTCAGGGAAACAGAGGCCATATTTTATAACATGCCTGGGAATTTTTCACAACTGCATAAGAGTGAGACATTGAGTTTATGCGTTTTTAGGTATTGCCAATAAAAACGTTTGTGAAGACTTCTTAGTTTAGTGGGTTTTATTTAGCCTTGAGGTTTTCTTAGGGACGTCCCAGCAATTTAAAAGAGATGTAACTGAGTTCTGAATGATTCACCAGATTAAAAGTTCAATCAGCAATGTGTATGCAAAACGGAAGAAAATTCATTGTATAAATTATTTTTCCTGTTTGTTTACCATTCACGCATTTTGAACCTTTTTGTGAATGGGATTTAGTGACTTGCTGATGGGTTACGAGCTAAATGCAACAAAGTACACAACAGAATATGTTATGTAGTTTCATCATTGATGATTCTTCTTTATAATACAATTAATCGTTTCTTTGCATCTTGTAGTTATGTTCCTGTAACTCTTTCGTGGGTGTGACAGTGAATATAGTTGACTATGGTTTTTTGTTAAACTTTGGTATTGGCACACTACTTACAAGTTTTGCTCTACAAGTTTTGCTCTTCTACTCACACTAATAAGTTTTGCTCTTCTACTTACAGTTACTGCATTGCTGAGCAGAACTTCCATAAATTTTTATAACTTTTTTTTGTGTGTTCCTTTCTCTATGTAGACATTTTTAATTAGGTAAATTGTACAATTTACTTACAAAAAAGAAACGAATGATGTTTCTGTTGCAGATCCGCTTATATATTGAAGCAGGATAGTTTGCCCTCAACATATAGGTCATTCCTTAATAAACATGGTGGAAAAGATGCAGTAATTTTGGAGGGTGTTAAAAACATTGCATCTGGATTGCCTTTCAACAATTTGGAAGGGATTGAAGGTTACTACAAGTCCACCGGTGTTGACATAAAATTAGACCCAAATATGAAAGTGCCTTGTTCGGTAAGTTAGATACATTCCATTCTTTATGGTACTAATACAGTGGTAACAAATATTTCCTGTTCCCATATATTTGTTTATCTTTAATATGGTTTCTTAAAATACTAACAATTCTGGTTGCCTGCCTGTAAGTGCTTGTGGAAATCATTTGATGAATTTCAATTTAAATATCAACTCGTATGGCACCTGACATGGGGACAAGAGTTTCACTCAGAGGAATCTGGACTTGTTTTGTCTATGTTGCATTTTGACTGTTACAAAAAATCTTGAGTTAGTACGATTGTTGTGGTCCAAACAAAGCATCGGAAATCTCAAAACTAGCCCGTCGATGTGTTTTCCCTGCATGCAATAGGATCAAACCCTGTGGCCTCTAGACAGGTGAACTCTTGTCACTACGGAAATTGCACATGAGGTAAAGCCCAAGATACCAAGTTAGCAGTGGAGCCTTTTCATGCCAAGAAAAGAAGATCCCAGGGGAAACCTCTCTGGTAGGTTTTTCTGTGTAATGTCTGAAGTCATAAGCCCAGCTCGGTCTGACCTAGAAAAAGCAAATTCTCTATTCATGTTGACAAATCATGTTGGTTCAAGGTTCAACCTTTGATGTATGTAAATTATGAGTCAGATAGCTACTGCAAACTCTTCTCATTTCCTTGTAAAGTCCTTTGCTCTTGGAATAAATAATTCACCATTTTATAGGACCTCTTCAAATTGTGTTGCTGTTCATTTTATAATATCAAAATGTGCTGTAAATATCTGTCCAAAGATGGCATGTGAATTATTATTGGCTCAGTCCTCTCATACGGATGGGGCTAACCCTTTTCCCTCTAATGCCACTGATTTAAGTGCGGAAAGTTCAGTGTCTTTATGTGACCTACCAGAACAAGCACTATGGGATGAACTGGAGCAGCCACTCATCCCTAGGAGAGAGTGCAAGATGAACTGCTCCAAAAATGACTCCTTTTCAATTCTTGTGTATTCGTTAACCACTCCAATCTGTAAAGGCAGAATTTGTTCTCTCTTTATCATCCAAGAGGAGGGAATGAAATGAGACTACCCACTTGTTCTCTTTCTAGGATGCGGTCACAAGTGCAACTTATGGAATGTTTGTCTTTCTTTCTTATCAAACATGCACATTTGACTGTCCTTCCTCACGGCAAACTTTCTCATTTCCTGTTAAAGGCTGCTGTTCTTGGAAAAAAACCTCGGCATTCATAGGCCTCCTTTCAGTATGCGTCGTTGTATACATTTTTTATAACAACAAAAGGTTTTACACATTTGTTTTCAAAAGTGGCCTGTTGTTTGTTACTGGCCACAATAAGGCTAAAAGAATGGTGTGCCTGAGTACTGGCATGTATTCCTTATTGCCATAAGGATAACATATTGGTGTACATGAGTACATCGCTTATATGTACCCTCTCGTGTTTGACATTTTTGAAATAATCTACTACATAATCTAACCATTAGATTGGATCCACGCAAGTAAAATTGGATATGTTCCAAACATCATATGAATTATACATTTGTGGACTCATTGAAAGATGTGTTTTTTCTTATCAATGGCAAGTTGCAGAAATTACACAAACCATTGCATTTTTTTACTTATATCTAATGGTGCACATGAAATATGACTGTCTGTTTATAAGCACATCTAATCTTAACAGTGTTCTTTGATTCTTTCAATATGTATGGTTGGATTCAGTCAATAGTTTTCAAACATGTTATTTAGGGCCGTTGCGTATAAATTACATGTAATAAATGGGACGCACACATCCACACACACACCCACACCCACACTCAGACGGCCACACCTACCCGCCCACCCACCCACTTGCAACAATCCATTACATAATCTAATTGTATAGTTGTAGAAGCCATCGCTTGAGTTCTACTTATATCTCATGCTACACATGAAGTCATGAAATATGACTGCGAGCTGTTAAGCACATCTAATCTTGACAATGATCTTTCAATTCGTATTTGTTGGATTCAATCAATAATTTTCCGATACAGTATTTTAATGTCTCATTATCTCATACAAAATACATTCAAGCTGGTACACAATTATACACGCAGCTGATCCAGTGAGAGATAGATATTGGTGAGAGCGTGGGTGGTGTTTGAATAACCCTTCGTGATGATCAGTTTTTTGTAATCCAACTTTATGGATTCAAAGTATACCATTGTATTTATAGCCTACTACATTTCATCATCACCGAACTTGTATACCAAGCACAACAATGGAATTCTACTCAACACTCTGTAATGAGTTTAGGCTGACCATTGGATGCAAAAAAAGTATTGTTAAGTGGACAAATAAGGAATGTCCGATCATAGTGTTTTTAATGTAAAATAAATGAAATAATTTTCTTCCATCTATATGGTCGAATTCTACCTTCGTAGTTATTCGGATGCTGTTGGTATGTATGCCCAGAAGCCAATCATATGATGATTGTAATGGGACATTAGATACATGATTTGATAACGGTAAAGGTAATTCCGTCTATTATGTTTGTCTCAATCATGAGATGATGATACAAACATAGTAGTTGTCTAAAGAATGATGTTGCTCGATGACATATGTCTTCAGGTTGAGGACTTGAACAATGAGATCATATGTTTGATTAAAGTACATACATTTTTGTTATGTCCCTAGTCGGATATTGCTGTAGAAGCAAAATAGACAACAATAATACATAAAACTAGAGTGTATGTTGATTGATGATAGAGTCTCATTAGTCATGATATGTGATTCAAGTCAAACACACAGTAATGGTAGTCAGAATCAACTCTCATTGTGATAGTGGTGATTGTGGTTCTTAGACTTGAAATAACTATACTCATCACATGTTGTTCGATGTATTTTGACATCAACCAACATGACCTTAAATAAGGGTTGCCATAAAGGTGATGCTCAGATGCATTGTGACACATGAGGATTGAGTGAGTGTTGTAGATGAGATTTGTTCTTCCTACAAGAGATTGATATCCAGGCCACTTGATAAGCGAGACTGAGAAATGTATGTCCATACTCAGTAACTCAATATATGATATGTGAGCTCACATGCATCTCAGACAATTTGCTCTAATTCAAGGAACATGGATTGAACGTTGAGAGGATGACGATTCCATACCTCGAGTTCAATCCGGATATCAGTGACAAAAGAACTATATGATCACAGTAACACTGATCACGAATTGTAGGTTGAAGTTGTTCTCCAACTTTCCAATTACTTAGGTAGCAATGATGTTTTGCTAGATACCACTCATTGCTTGTGATGTCATAAGTCAGTTATGGACATTCACTACCAACGTAATTTGGGACCTATAGGGTCACACACATAGGATGCACCTGGAATATGAGTTTATTCATGAATGATGTTTAACTTGACTACTAAAGTGTTCAGGTTTCAATTAAAACAACAATGGTTGTAAATTGGTGTCTGGACTATGAATCGACCGGTTCAAGTGTTGAACCGATCGAGTGAAGTGTCAGGTCAATTTCAACTGCATTGGTTGAACATTGCCTGAGTTGGGACATGAACTGACCGGTTCAACTTGTGGACCGCCCGGTTCAATGATCAATTTGATTGAATCAAGGATTGATGCGGACGTCATGTGCATTAATTGAATATTAAATGCCAATACAATTGGAACAAGAAACATGATGAAACGACCGGTTCAACGGTTAAACCGATTGATTCACATGTGAACCGACTGGTTCAGATGTGAACCGTCCGGTTCATCGTTTGTAGCTTTCGGAAAATTCATGAAATTACGTCTCTTCGAATCTTGCTCAAACTAGAACTCCTGACCCTGACCCTCCTATAAATAGAGGGTAATTGAGGCTTTCTTGAGACAACAGTAAGCTCTGACAATTGTTGTCCTCTCGGTTGTGGTAACTATAGAGCCCGAGCAAATTCTGTCTGTAAAAGGGAGGGACAACAAGAGAGAGACAACACGGAAGAACGAATCAACTCTAGCAAGTTGATGTTCGAAGGAACAACTCCTTCCCGTTGGCTCTGGTAGCAAATTCTAGTTCTCGGTGGTCCGCGTGGACTACTATAGAGGCGTGGAGGCCGTTGCCACCCGCTAGGAGGACACCGTCAACTGCTGTCCTTGGTGATCAACCAGGAGGCCGTTGCTGACGACTGCTCGAGTGATGCTTGGAGAAGAAGCACACTGCTGTAAGGATAAGTCGTTGGACTTGCTCCAGGACCAGGTATAAACCTTGCAACCCTCTTTCGAATTACATAGTTATTAACACGATCTGCTGTTCAAGGAAAATATAACAGTTAAATTTTTATTTCCCCTGCCTTATCTGGTGCCATATTTCCCTATAGATGCCTCTCATGCTCTCTCTCTCTCTCTCTCTATATATATATATATATATATATAGTCAGGCTAGAATACACTCCAGTGTATAGATTACACCGTACACTCGAGTGGTGTTTACATATCTAGACCATTTGTTTGGTAAATCCAAACCATTGATATTCATTGTTATAACACATATAGGCAACATGCAAACTTTGAGCTCATTTGGATTTTTCTAAGTTACTTTCCCATGGCCAACAAATTCAACGCACAAAACTAATTTGGATTGCATCATTTTTGTCGCCTTTAGATGCACGAACTGTAAGTGTCCAAATGAGCTCAATTTTTATATGTAGTATGTTGATAAGATATTTAAGAAGATAATGGTTTAGATTTTCAAAATGAATGTTGCTTAATGGGGAAGACGACTGAGTGTATTCGGTCCCGGATACATTGAAGTACATTCCATCCCAACTCTCTCCCTCTCTCTCTCTCTATATATATATATATATATATATATAGATATATAGATATATATATATATAAATATATATATTCATACATACATACATACATGTATATGTACATGTATAGATATACATATATGCATATAAATTTGTACATATATAGATGTGTATATACACATATACATATATGTATTCATCTAGGAAGCACGGACACGGACACGGACACGGATACAGACACGGTCACGGACACGGGACACGGAAATTGTTAAAAATGTAGGACACGGACACGGGGCCGGACACGGAAAATTGTTTTTTCCACATATATATGTATGCATTATTGATGTATAAACACATTCTATTATAGAAATTTAATTGTGGAGTTTGCATTTCATTTACTTAAAAGACATACAATCATCCATCAAACACATTCATCCAAATAGGAAAAACCCATCAGATACAACAAGCATGGCCTAGTGATATTTATAAATTTATGTAAACGCATTCATGTCCATGCTTCCAATCAATTAAATCAAATTGTCAATTTAAATCATAACGCAATGACTTTTGAACAGTAAATAAACAATAATTAGACCAATTCAACAATAAAGAAATCCAACTCAGAATGATGTATGATTAAATACAGTAAATACTACAGTTTTGTATAACATAACTGAACCAACAGCAGCAATTATTGTTAACATTATAACAAAACAGAAGAAAATGACTTATTAGAAAAATTGGGCATAGATTGATAGAGGGGCAGGAATTCAGTAAGAAAACAACGAAAATTTGGAGTGAAATTGAGGAGAAGGGGAGCAAATATCGGTGGGTTAGGGTACATGGACGGGTTTAGTCTTTTTTCCTAACATAACTGGACCTGGATGTGGCTGGACTGGGTCAACCGTGTCCAAGCCGTGTCCCAGCCGTGTCCTAGCCGTGTCCAAGTCAAAAACTCTTCAAAAAAAAGTTGGACACTCCGGGGCCGTGTCCACCGCGTGTCCAGCCGTGTCCACGGCGTGTCCGCGTCCGACACGCGACAGACACGGCCACGGCACCTCCCGGGAAGTGTCCGTGCTTCCTAGGTATTCATATACTTATATTGAGTAAATATATATACACACATTGAGTAAATACCAGTGTTGTCAAGGCGCCCGCCTAGGCGGCGCCTAGGCGTCCTAGGCGCTAGGCAAGGCTGCTCAAACTAGGCGCCCAGCCTAGTATGTGCATTATATGGGTGTCTAAGGCCTTTTAAGCCTAAATTAAGTCATTTAAAGGATAAATTAACATGAATCAAGTCTGGATTTGGTCGAATTAGATTAGCTTGAGTCAATTTATGGCTGAAATAGGTCTGATTTAGGCAAAATCAGGCCAAATTTTGGAAAATTAGGGAAAACATGTTTGATTTGGGCCAAATTGGTAAGTCATAAAATCACTTCCTCATATGTTTGTTGTTCTTGCTTCTTTTTCTTTTCTTTTTTTATCCTTTCTCCTGCATTTTAGTCCTTAATCCTACTGCTGCTGCGTTTTTTTTTGAGTTATTCCTCCTATATCCCCTCCTACTCCGAAATCCTACTACTGCTGTGTTTTTTTTATTCTGTTTTCTTCAAATCCTCTTTTACATCACCTATGCTTCGTAATGTTGATGATGCTGTACTTTCTACTTTCCTCTTTTACATCACCTATTCCTCGTGATGTTGCTGCTGTTGTTTATATTTCTTTTGTTTTGTTTCCCATCCTCCATTTCCTCTCTATTGAGTTACAACCTCATCCCGCCCTTTTTTCCCTGTTTTCTTTTATTCTTTTCTACATCTCCTGCTCCAATTGTTGTTGCAGGCTTGTTGATATTACTTCCCTTTTTCCTTCCTATTCCCATCTCCGGCTACTTCTGTCATAGCCTCATTCTGCCACCCTTTTTCCCTGCTTTCTTTTTTAAGTCTCCTGCTCCAATTGTTGTTGCAGGCTTGTTGATATTACTTCCCCTTTTTCTTCCTATTCCCATCTCCTGCTACTGCTGTCATAACCTCATTCTGCCCTCTTTTTATGTTTCCTATATGGTATTATATGTAGTATATATGTATAATAAGAATCAAATTAACATACTGAAAAAGATACAAAATATAAAAAACGCCCAGAACAGCCTAGGCGGGCTAGGCGCCCCTTGGGAAATGCTGACCGCCTAGCCGCCTTGACAACCTTGGTAAATACATACATATATATATATATATATATATATATATATATATATATATATATATATAGAGAGAGAGAGAGAGAGAGAGAGAGAGAGAGAGTAGAATACACTCGAGTGTACATATCGCACAAATACACTCAAGTGTGTTTGCATATCAAGACTATTTTTTGCAAAATGTAAACCATTGATCTTCACCGTCATACTATAACTAGGCTACATACAAATTTTGAGCCCATTTGGATGAGTGTAAGTCACTCATCCAAGGGCAACAAAATCGACGCAAGAAACTAATTTGAAATGCATAATTTTGCGGTCTTTATAACATGACCTATAAATGTCCAAATGTGCTCAAATTTTGCGTATGAGCTATTCACAAGATGTTTAAGAAGATCAACGAATTAGATTTTAAAAAAATATTGCATCATGAAAAACTACTTGAGTGTATTCTGTTCCGAATACACTCGAGTGTATTCTGTTCTGAATACACTTGAGTGTATTCTAGCCTGACTCTCTCTCTCTCTCTCTCTCTCTCTCTATATATATATATATATATATATATATATATATATATATATATATATATATATATATATATACGGTTAGGAAGTGTGTAGTCACTGATACATGTAACTTACATGTACCAGCCACTGGATAGCCACATGCAACATTTATTGAGTAAATGTGACTATGCGGATCGGAAGAACACATTCTAGATTTAACAATTTTTTGAAATTACAATCATATCTTGTGTATATCATGAGATATAGCAAACAACCATCTAATAGTTTGTATGACTTCTATAACTTACCATTCATTAGAAAATACAAGTATTCTTTTATTGGATGGTCTACACATGTCTGATTGAGATAATAATTTGAACATATTATCTTTGCAAT
The DNA here is from genome assembly GCA_963693085.1 of Alisma plantago-aquatica. Classification (NCBI taxonomy): domain Eukaryota; kingdom Viridiplantae; phylum Streptophyta; class Magnoliopsida; order Alismatales; family Alismataceae; genus Alisma; species Alisma plantago-aquatica. The sequence goes on from OY856409.1 coordinate 331,344,206, forward strand.
CTACATAAAATCTATATAGTTGAATTATGTACTAGAGTGTTGCAAACATGTAAGATATAAAATGGGTACATGTACTCAAGTTGAATGTCCTTTTTTGCCTATTCACATTTGTCTGTGTATTTATGCTAATGTTTGTGCTAATCATAAATCACCTACTGAAATATCATTAATTGCATATAACTACTGATGGATTACACCAATACAAACCTATTAAAAAGAGAACGTACAAAACATTTATATCATTCTCTTAAATAAATGGGTAAATTCAATAGAATACATGATGTTTTCTTATTTTCACAAATATATTTTGATGTTTCATAATTTATAAACTTGCGCATGTGCTTTATCAAATATATTAATGAATGTATAACAAAAGACATACATCATGAACCTGCCAAAGATTATATTAAACCCATATCTATATAGGAGTAAACAATCGATTCTAGCATCCATAGTTAACGATTTATGGGATGAAAATATCAAATAGTTGTGTATCATGTATAATATAGTTCATGTGTAATAAAATATTGCAAACACATAATTCTGTGTATATCATGCTTGTGCTAATGATGTGATTGAGTTTGCTTATTGTTGGTGTAGCATGCTAAGAGGGTTACAAAATTAACAATAATGATAGTTTGTTAAGAATGCTTGGTGTCACGATATATTTGTTAATACAGTTCGTAAAACATGTATAATTTTGAAATAATTGAACATCATGATATATTTGTTAAAATAAGGAATGTTATGTATTAGTGTGAAATTTACCCAAAATAAAAGACCAGAGGTGAACATATAACTTAAAATCTATCATGGGATCGTTTTAAGTTCAATGGCCATGAGATGTTCTATTAACATAGATGTAGAGCGAAAGACAAATGATGAAGTATAAAGACACTGACTAGACAGATTCAGAAAATAAATAAATAAATATGTGAATTAAACATTAAATTTGTGATGGGGCTCTCGGCTCTCTCTCTCTAGGGTTGCTCCCGCTTCTCTCTACCCGACGGCGCCGCTGGGGGAGGGGGCGTCTTCTCAGGCGCGTCCTCCCCCTGGCTTATCAACCACAACGATTGAAGCTTCGATCTACTACTAGAGGAAAGCATCGAGCTGCAATCCAGCTGCCCCGACGGTTGCCCTCTCGGTCCTGGAAGATGCTGGTCGGACTGCGATGCGAGAGCTATGGTGTGACGAGGTCGGCGCCTTTGAGTCATCGACTCCTTCTCGTTCAAGTGAGACGAGTGGAGATGAGCCTTCCCCTGTCGTCGCTCACGTCCTTTGCTCTTCCGACCCTGGCACCTGTGCTACCTTCCTCCCCGAGATATGACTTGGTTTACAGGTTCACGGCGTCGTCATCTCCGGCACTGGTGCGGTCTCGGTTCCTATGGGTCAAGACGCGTTAGGGTGGATTGTCAGGCTATGGGCGTTCCGGCTTACCGGCTTATTCCACTCCGTCTTCCTTCTAGGTTTCCCCCGACGGCTATCACTGGGGGGAGGATGTGTCATCGGCGCCGTCCTCCTCCTGGCCCCAACAACCACGACGTGACTCCCTTGTTTGAAGACTCCAGCGAGCCATAGGAGAAGGGATTTGGTTAGCAGCGCTCCCTGTTGCTAGCGTCGGGGTTGAATCTCGGCGGTTGGGTGGTTGAGGAGACAAGCTCGGCCGTGCGGCGTCCAGACCTGCTTGTGATTCGGCTTGTCGACCCCGTCGACTCCATCCCGTTCAAGCGTGACGGGTGGAGAGGTTCGTTCCAAACAGATCTGGCTCTCTGTGCTACCAAATCGTCGACGCAGGTGAAGGAAGGGTGCTCTCGCCCTTCTTTGACAGGCACTTGGTCTGCCTCCTCCCGAGATGGTCCTGGGTCATCCAGGGCATCGATAGCCCCTCGCCATCAACATGGACCTGCTGCGGTGTTAAGGTGAGCTTGGGTGCACTGCTGGGCAGTTCGAGTTTTCTTCCCTGGGTCCGCCGGCTATGTCACCCTCGCCATCAATAGCTATATGCGGCGGCGCCATTCCTGCTGGGTTCGTGCTCCTCGCCCTGGAGCTCATCCTCTGCAGGGGAACATCCGAACGCCCTCTTGGTGTTCGATGGAGTGCTCTGGTGCTAACAGGAGCATCAGGGCCCAATCCGGCATAATCGCTGCTTGCCGGTCCTGGCCTGCGGTACCCCTGTTTTGGCTGGCTCATGCTGCTGCGAGGTAGAGCACCTTCAAGGTGTGCGACCTGATGACCCTCCGAGCTTGCTCCTGGTAAAGGCTACAACAAGGAGTTGTTGGGGTCGGCTCCTTTAGTCTGACTTCTCCTCCTTTGCTGGGCGTAGGACCACCTCTTAGGTGTTTGACGAGTAGCCTCTTTGTAAGAATTGGCTGCTGTTCCTATTGCAGGACATCAACAATTTGGTTGTGTGTCTCGGAAGTTAGTTGAATCCTTTAATTACTGGCATAGGATCACATATTGTGGGTGTTTCTATTAGACAGTTGGTTCCGTGCCAGGAATGAAAGGATTGTTTCGAACCTCTTAGGCTCGCAATTTCTCTGTTGGTCGAATGTGATGGCTCTGGTGATCTGAGAAGATCTGAAGCTAGTGATGCTTTTCCAGGCAGGGTTTTCTGGTGGATGCCATGTTGTAGTCTATAGTTACTTTTTGTGGGTAGGCTTATTGCATGTTTCTGCAGGTTGTAATATATCGTTCTACCAGAAGGAATACCTGGGTTTTAGTCTTGTTAGTTTGTTGCTCTTCTTAGAGCTTGTTATCTTCAGGTCTAGTGTAATACCCCCTGCGTGGGGTATATGATCCTTGATCGAGCCTTTTAGCTCCTTGTGATGTAATGGGGTACTCTGTGCCCAAAGTTTTTGGTTTTATAGTAACACGTTTTTTTGACCGACAAAAAAAACATTAAATTTGTGAAGTATTCCTATTATACAAGTATGATTTGTATTATCTGAGAAATAGGAGTCATTCAGTTGAAACATATCACTGGAGAAAATAGTTTTTTATCTAAATTTTTATGGAAAGTTGTGAAATGTTGTAACTATGCCTCAGGATAGGGGTCACACAAGCTATGTAGAATCCTCATAAGCCTTCTAACACTCTATTTTACAATGGCAGTGAGGATGATTGTGGAAGTTTTGATGACGATTCCGCCATGAGCAGCAGGTTGTGGTGGAGACAAGTAGACTGCAGAGGGATGCTTAGGGCCTAACAAGAGAATGGTAGACGACTGAAGCTAGCGATATTGAGGCTACTTGATGCAGCATCAAAGCCAATGGTGTGGCAATGGAGCAACTACCATTGCACAAGACGGGGCAAGAGAAAAAACAGAGGTTAACACAACGTAGGGAGATGGCGGTTAGATAGGGCGACCGCCTATGAAGCACATATACGAATACATGGATGCAGTATTGATACGGGTACGGATACGAGATACGGCAATTTCTAAAGATTAGGATACGAATATGATAGTAGGGGTATAATAATATTCAGTGTTTTAAAAATCGTCCTAGGTGACCGCTTAAGCGGCCAGGGTGCTTGGACGGTTAATTTGGGCCCTAAGCATCTCTTAGGCGGATTTCGATCAAACGGCCGGCTGCCTTTGGCCTGCTCAACCCGCTAAATGGCCCGCCTGCCGCTTTTTTGAGCGCCCACTTAGAGCCGCTTTTTGGCTTGAGCGCCCAAACTCAGGCCCAGTTGCTGCTGGCCCACAAGGGTTATAAAACCCTGTATGATATATTTGATTCTTCTCTTAGGTAATCAGTTTGTGCTTGATTTTAGTTATTTGTTCCAATCTTTCTCTTTTTCTCCTGGCAGCAGTACTGTTTCCTTTTTTGTTCTTCTTAATTAGTTTGTTGGTAATGCTATGTATTTGACTTTCCTATTAAGTATGTATGTATATGAGTAGATGAGATTGTACTACATTTATACTACTTGCTTTCACTACTAGAAAGATATGAAAAAAAAACTGCTGTACGTCTGGTTATATTTGTTATGTAACACATTATATAATAGTGCATTACTGTATAGTACACTAATACATTTACTGTATATTGTAATTCTTTATCTTATAGTTATATAATACATTATATATTTTCTACAGTTCTTCAGTAGAACTTTGTTTACTGTATGTTGTATAGTAGACTTGATTACGTAGTACGTACTGTATTATTATGTACTTAAGGCACATTCGAAGTGGCTGAAGAGTTTGCTAACTAGTCTTTAACATAGAATTAAATGTCCGATTTCGATGTCGTGTCTGATGGCCCGTAAACAGATTTTTTTTGAAATTTTGATATTTACAGCCCTAACGATTTTGACGACCAAATAAGCGAATTAAATCATGAAAATTTATCAGGACAATCTAAATGCCAAGATCTACTCAAATATGCAATGATATTTCATATTGGATATGTGGGGGGGGGTCTCTAACATTTGTAAGTGAAGGAAGCTGAGCAATTTCGCCCAAATTTTGATGACAAAATGAAGGAATTAAGTTATGAAATTTTGAAACACAATGTTTAAACATAGATACACTAGATTATATAATAAATTTATATGTTTAGAAGTTAGGGTGGGATCCATGTCTTGATGAGTGAGTGCACAAATGAATAGAAATGTTAAGTCTGTTAGACAGTTACTCTTACAAATTTGCAAATTTCAAATTAAAACAACTAAAGTGCTAGACTTTATAACTTAAGTTAAAACTTACAAGTTACAATATTGTAGGTTAATATATTTGTTGTATAAGTATACTATTATAATATATTTAGGGTTACACAAGTGAATAATAAAAAAATGTATTTAGGGTTAAAAGTAACAACTTACATTTAATATTTTGTATAAGGCTATTATTACAATATATTTAGGGTTACATAAGTGAAAAATACAAAAATATAAGAACTTCCATTAGAAAAGCTTTTGTAGCCATTTTGTGTATAAAACGAAATATATTGATTAGATTTTCAAAATAAGTATAGATATACGTATTTCATACTATTATTTCTTAGATTTACAAGTTCACTTCAAGATCTTGACAATTTTAAGAGAAATGTCACTTAGAAATCTAGGATTTTCAGAGTATTTATCAAGATATGTCTAAAAGGGAGTAGAGATAGAAGGAGTAGTAGATGGGCTACGGAGAGGGGTTACAATACCTTAGAATCAAGTAGAGCAGCCTTTGAGAGCAAGATATCAAAATAATCGCTAAAAGATCGAAGTCCCAACAAATCAGGCAGAACACTGTTTCGCGAAACAGGTGCTGCATTTTGCACGGATTTCGCAATATCAAGGCCCAAACTGGACTTTCTTGCACTAAACTACCCCATGTTTTGCGAAATTTCGACTGTAGTTGTGAAATTTTTGTGAAATTGCGGACCATTTCCTGCGTATTGACGTTTCGATGTCTGATTGCAAAAAAATTGCAATTTTGAGCAAAATTTCACAATTTCGATTGGAATTTTGTTCCATGGTCTCTAAGGCACATCCAAAGTTTGAATTCCATTCATGCTTAAAGGGGGCAATGATGATTTCTTATTCCATGTTGGCACATGCCATCGTAAACATGATTCATTAAACTTTGTTGATGATTTTGCTGATGCAAACACTGCAATCTTCATTTATCTGCAGATTATACATGGACATCAATCATGTGCAGGACATCTTCTCTCTTTTTTCCTCCAAGCCTATGGAAGAGCATTGCCTGTTTATATCCCTGTATATTTGATCCCTGCGCTAATAGTTCACAGGGAGGACCTGCTAAAAAGGTACTTCTAGCTTAGCCAATTTTGCTGATCAACGGTTTTTGGTCTATGGTTATTCCAAAATTGAGTACTTATAATGTTGTTTTGCCTAATTTATGACTTCTGTATTGCTACTCTGTCCTAATCAGGTCTACTGTAGTTTCTGTCGAAAATGATTTCAGATTTTGTGCCAAGTTTTGTTTTTGGTGACGTAGGTCTCAGTGTCTGACTCCAAAAAGAAAAAGAAAGAATTATTTGACAAATGATGGTGGAAACATTAATGCCAAACATCAACCAGCCATTGCATTAATGCCCTACTTAAAATTATTATACATAGATGACTTTTATTCAGAATGACGTTATGGTTATCCTTTCAGCTAGTCCAGGTTGCAACTTTAAATAAAAAAGGGGGTTAACAAAATATGCCAAAAATGACCTTTAAAACCCATAGGTTTTTCTAGTTGCAGACACCAGTAAATCGTATTTAGGGAGTAAGACGGTAGCTACATAAAAAAATGGCTCAATTGTTAACATGTGAAAGACTGCGAGCGACATACAAAAATGACTTAATTGTTAACATGGGACACTAGTCCGAGCCTGTAATTCATGATTCAATTTCAATATAAATGCACACTTGGGCCCAAGATTGGTCACAATCCTTCAGCCATTTAACTTGGTGCCTGCTGCACGTGATGGGGGCAGGCTCCTTTTCTTTTGTCCTTTGATTGCTGAAGAGAGTGACACGAATTGGCTGGCACTAGTGTGCAATGTGAAGTAGATGGTGGAAACAGCTGATTCTAGGTGGTTTGCGAGAGTAATCCCGTGGTGAGGTGGGACCTGTCGGTATCAAGCAAGCTGCCTAGATCTGGAGCAGTACCTGGAGCTCAAGTATTTCCCTTATATGCATGCTCCTCTGAAGGTGGCAGCAGTGACTACAATGCTTATAGACGAAATCTGCTCTATATGATGCTGGTATTGACAACAATCATTGATGTCGGCAGCAACGGTGACGTAGAGAATTGCGACAAGCTGACTACCCAACATGCCATCAACAAGAGTACATGTAATGATAAGAATGGCGATAAACTAAATAAATCAATTGACTCATTTTAATCAAATTTCATTTCTTAAAGAAAGAATAAAAGCTCACTAGCACCGACAAAAACTGATCACAACTTTAAATTATGAAAATTCCCAACAATTTCTCCCAAAATCATCCAAAACAGTAAAATTCATGAATTCAGATTTATAATTCCTAAATGATGTTAATAAACTTCAATAATTTTAAATACCTAAAGAAGATTGAACCACTCACCACAGATCAGGCTGGTAAAAATTGGATCCAATCCTAACTCCCATCCAGGGAACGAGGTATCCGATTTCTATGCCGTTTCGACAACGTGGAACTGGAAATTTCAACAGAAGTTTCGGTAGATGGAACAATGCCCGTTTCGATGCCAAAATGAACAAATCAAGCCATGCAATTTCATAGGCGCGATCTCTACAACTATATGCATCGTTTTATGAAATAAAATTATATATGGGGGGAGTGGGGGTCCTTCATGCGGGAGGTAAGGGACTTTCCTGTTTCTTGGGAATTTCGATGAAAAAGCATAGGAACTAAGTTATGTAATTTTACTAGCACAATTCACAAAATTAAATACACTTATGCAATAATATCCAATTTACAACACATTAATAACATAAAAACTTGCCAACTCACATCCAATAATGTGTTGAGTGTTGCGCTGGTTCTCCATGTGGTATTGAGTTTATATGGGTGAAATATTGCTCCCCATGATATGTACATTCTGTAAGTTTTGTTGATATGGGTGAAATATTGCCAACTCACGGCCTTTCCCACCTTCTTTGCCCCAGTGAGCATGGCTTTTAGTTTTTTTGTCTAGACTCAGGCTTCCTAACCCCTCACTCGTCAATGTTTTTCAATCCAGCACTAGGAGAATTAGCATAAAGTCAATTATACCTTTTTTTTCTATTCTGTTGGGTTGTGATTAAACTCATCCTCTTCAGCCTCTAGATCAACACTATGAACACGCTGACTGCAAATGCCAGGCTCACTGCCTCCTGCACTTGATGGACTGAACCTTTGCTCTAATCATGCTGCCTCCTCCCTTTCTAACTCACTTCTTCTTGATTCTGTATGTGCCCACCTATACATACGATGAGTGTATGCAATTTCACATCCTAGACGATGCACCATATCTATGGAAATTAACATGTATGTCGTACATAGAAGAGTGCATCGGTGTAAGCTTTGTTGTCCTTCAATTTCTCTTTCTTTTACTTCTGCCATGAGGCGACCTATTTGAAATCATCCCTAAAAGATTGCAAATTCTTTTGGCATAATGCAACATTCTTATATCCCCTAGTTATATGACACTTAAATCTGGCGATGCACCCTCCAATTTTTTTTGTTGTAAAAGTTGCAAACTGTTTTTTACTTGGCCCCGAGAATATGAGTGCAATATTTCCAAGCAGAACATGCATCTTTGGGTGCAGTTGGCTGTCTAGCACCCTCATTGTTACACGAATTACTATTAGAAGACATGTTGACAACACTAAAATAGATAAAAAACAACATATAGTATGCATTGCATTAGTATTTCAAATAATGGATAACAAACATTAGGAATGCAATTCAATTATGATATAATATAACTATTATATTTTTATGTTTATGTATTATAGAATCAGTCACATTTTTTCCATTTGTTTTAATTGTAAAGTTTTTTGGTAAATTATTGTTTTTTATTTAAAAATAGCCACTGATGATAACTTATAAATATTTGTGTACGAATGTCTTAGAATATTAATTCATAACTAATATAACATTTACAAGCACATATAAGGAAAAAGAATAATTTAAGATTTTTATGTGATTTTCAGATTTTTAGTTAATAGATAGTATTATCTTTTTTTGGACATTATTTGTGTTGATGTTAGTGTTTGCTACAACTTCTTCTTCGAAACCTAAGTGAAATAACTAAATATAACAAATATATGTTATTTATTCTACCAGTAGTACTAATTAGAAAACATATTAAACATAATTATTAGTGTAGATTTAGTGAATATATATATATATATATATATATATATATATATATATATTATATATATGTGTGTGTGTGTGTGTGTGTGTGTGTTAGATGTGTAGATATATGTTTCGAACACACACATCGGATATATATCGGAGTAGATCTTACATTTTGTGTGAACTACGAATTTAGGAGAAATAGATGTGGAAATGAATGAGAATAGAAGAAATAGAGGTTGGAAATGAATGAAAATAGAAGAAAGTGTGTTTATTTACCTTGATCTAAGATTTTCGTGGTTTCAACTGTGAAATCCCTTCCAACCCCATTTTCTTCTTTTAGAACAGCATGAGCAGCAAGCAGCAGGGTCGTGGTCGCAACTATCACAACCGCAGGCTTGATTTTGCCCGGTTATGATCTGTAACTGGGGAAAACAGCACTGTACCTCCCCTTCCCCCTGAAATTGGTGAAACCCACTGGAATTGGGCGAATATTTTGCGAAATGTGACCGCAACACAGTCGTTTCGTAGCAGATGCCGTCAGAAATTGATTTTTTTTCGCCGATATTCGGCGATTTTGACAAAACTTCATTCTTTGCTCCCGTCAAACTTTGAAAAATCTTTCTTTCTCATCTCAACTACCTCTGCAGGACCAAGACCATAGTGACAAGTTCGGGATTTGGCAACTTTTCGGCTGGCTGATAAAAATTGGAATTCGGAAAAAATCGAGAAAAGTCGTGAAAAAATCGATAAATTTCGGTCAAAGTTCGGTCAACTATTCAGAAATAATCGAGAATAAGTCGGCTATATAAGTATATACACATATATATGTATGTATGTATGTGTATATATAGATAAATGTATGTATGTATGTATATACATACATATATGATACATGTAACTATTACGGTCACAAGACATACAGTCTTAGTGAGTGAAAAAGTAGGAAAAGAAGTAAAAAATAGTTGAGTAATAACATGAACTGTCCAGAGGAGTGGGGGGTTGGAGGTTTAGTGTGTATCAAAAAATTTGTGTACATGATTTGGTAAAAAAAGAGCAAGCAACTTAAAAGAGAAAAATCGTGTAAAGTCACGAAGAATGAAAAATCGTATAAATCGCGAAAAAGCGGGATAAATCGTGAAAAGTCGTGAAAATCAGTGAGTGGCGTATTAATCGTGATGAATATTGGGGAGCCTATAACATTGTGAAAAATCGTCGATTTTTTGTAAAATTTGGAGACTTTTGTTACTATGACCAAGACTAGCTAGAAACATAAAAAAGAATAACTAGAAGAGGAAATTTAGGGCAAGAAGATTAGATTCTAAGGGATCACCACTATAGAGAAACTGGGAATTGCTTATTGAGTGAATAAAATAGTGTACAATACAGTCTCTTATATAACAAAAGAGAATAGAGACTAAAGCAGAGGTGAGCAATATGGGACTAAACTACATAAGTGAAAAGCATAAGTGAGGCACATGCTATGCACATGACACTCAACAAAACATAAGTATAACAGAACACAACATATCGCTATACTCCCCCTCAAGCTGGAGCGTAGATGTCGAACATGCCCAACTTGTCTACTAGAGTCTGAAAATGAGCTTTGGGAAGTATCTTCGTGAAGATGTCCGCAACTTGCTTGTCAGTGCTGAGATATGGAGTGCAAATTCGGCCAGAAAGGACTGCTTCTTGAACAAAGTGACAATCAACCTCAATATGTTTCGTCCTCTCATGAAAAGTGGGGTTGTTCGCAATAAAAATGGAGGCCTTATTGTCACAAAACATCGGTATAGGGCTGGAATAGGATATATCAAACTCCTGGAGGAGACTTTGGACCCACAGAAGTTCGCAGACAGTATGAGCCATCGCTCGGTATTCCGCCTCTGCACTGGATCTGGCGACAACAGTCTGCTTTTTGCTTCGCCAGGTGACAAGGTTTCCGCCAACAAATGTACAGTATCCTGATGTTAACTTACGATCAGAACGACTCCCTGCATAGTCAGAGTCCGAGAAGGCAGATAGGTTGCAGTGGCCATGCTTCTTATACATCAAGCCTTTCCTTGGAGAATTTTTAAGATATCACAGAATATGACATATAGCATCCCAATGACATTGCTGGGGTTTATCAAGAGACCGACTGATGAATCCAACAACAACAGTAAGGTCAGCTCGTGTGACAGTCAGATAGACAAACTTGCCTACCAGCCTTCTGAACTGGTGATGATCAACATAGGGAGGAGAGTTTGCATCATCCCAATCCATGTTAGGGTCAAGTGGAGTGTTGGCTGGTTTGCAGCACAGCATGCCGGTTTCCTGTAAGAGATCAAGTACATATTTTCTCTGAGAGAGACACAGTCCTGCAGATGATCTGGAGACCTCAATGCCTAAGAAATACCTCAGCTTTCCGAGATCTTTAGTGACAAAGTGTTTTTCTAAGTAGGTTTTAGTTTCCTGTATACCCACAGTATCACTGCCAGATAAGATAATATCATCCACATAAACAATAAGAATGACAAGTCCAACCACTATTTTGCGGATAAAGACTGAATAATCAGAATGAGAGCGACGAAAGCCAAAGGTGACTAATATCTGAATGAGCTTGTCAAACCACGCTCGCAGGCTTTGTTTGAGACCATAGATAGCATTTTTTAGCTTACATACTTTGAAGGCAGACTCCCCCTGAGTAACAAACCTAGGTGGTTGCTCCATGTATACTTGTTCATGTAGATCTCCATAAAGGAATGTATTTTTAACATCTAGCTGAAAGAGAGACCAATCTTTATTAACATCAACAGAAATCAGAATTCTAACAGAGTTTAATTGTGCAACAAGAGAGGTCTCAAAATAATCGACACCATATGTCTGTGTGTAGCCCTTTGCAACAAGACGGGCTTTCAGGCGTTCAATAGTCCCATCAGGTTGATATTTAATAGTAAAGACCCAACGACATCCCACAGTAGGGCAAGAAGGACGATCCACAAGTTCCCATGTCTTGCGATCACATAGTGCCTGCATTTCTTAGTCCATTGCCTTTTTCCATGCATGAATAATAAGAGCCTCTGTAGCATTTTTTGGAATGGTGACAGCAGAAATTGCAGAAGTAAAGCAGGCAAAGTTGTTATGCAGGTTGGCAGAAGTGCAGTAATGACTGATAGGATGTTTAGTACATGAGCGAACACCTTTCCGCAAACTGATAGGAAGGTGCAAGTCAGAAGTTACCTCAGTGTTTGTTTGATCAGCCGCAGACGGAGGAATTAGTTGGGGAGGGGCCATGGAAGGAGTGTTTGTCTTCGGCCGACATTTGTACACCTGCAGCGGACGCTCTTCAAGCTTGTTAGAAGACAAGTCTTCAACAATATCTGGTAGAGGTGTCGGTGCCAACATATCATCAGACCGGCTTGCTCCATCATCAGAAAAGTAGTACATATGCTCAAAAAAGATCACATCCACACTGACAAACCACTGTCTGAGTATTGGATCAAAGCAGCGATAACCTTTTTGAGTTCTCGAATAACCCAAGAAAATGCATTTAGTGGATCAAGGGTCAAGTTTCGTCATTCCTGGGCGTAAATTTTTAACAAAGCAGGTACACCCAAAAATGTGAGGAGGAACAGAGAAAAGAGGTGCATGAAGAAACAAAATAGAATAAGGTATCCGATTTTGTAAAACAGAAGAGGGCATGCGATTTATAAGAAAACATGCCGTAGTGACTGCCTCAGGCAAAAAACGGTGAGGAACTTTATAATGGATAAGAAGGGTGCGAGCAACCTCTAATAAGTGGCGATTTTTCCGTTCAGCAACACCGTTTTGCTGTGGAGTATAAGGATAAGTAGTTTGATGGATGGTGCCATGATCATAACAAAAAGAAGTGACAAATTTCTGCATAAATTTCAGGGCATTATCGGTACGGAAAATTTTAATGGTTTTATTGAATTGGGTCTGTATTTCAGAAAAGAAAATGCGGATATTGTCCAAAACAGTACTCCGATCTTTAAGCAAAAATAGCCAGGTAGCACGGGAATAATCATCAATAAATGTCAAAAAATATTTAACACCCGTTTGACTCGGGACAGAGCATGGACCAAAGATGTCCACATGAACAATATCAAAAATCTCTTTAGAACCAAGTTCTTTCTTAGCAGGAAAGACAAACCTTGTTTGTTTTCCCAAAACACAAGATGCACAAGAGAAATTGTTTTCAATTAATGTAGGAAATAAAAGTTTCAATTTAGCAGCAGACGGATGGCCCAGTCGGACGTGCTAGTGAAGTTCTGTGACTGATGTAGACAAGAGAGCTGAAGCTGTAGGTGGTCCATCCAAGTAGTATAGTCCATCTGGTCTTTCATGGCCCGAACCAATCCTCTTCTTCGTGCGGAGATCCTTAAAACACAACCAGAGGGATCAAACTTAATAGAGCACTGAAGTTGTTTAACAATTTTACTAACAGATAATAAATTAACAGGAAATTGTGGTATGTATAAAATAGAGTGAAGATTCAACTTGTGAGATAGAGGAACTGTGCCAACGCCATGAACATGCGTCTTCGAGCCATTTGCAACCATGGCCGATGGAATATTAGAGGTTTTAGACAAAGCAAAAAATAAGTGGATGTCGCTTTCCATATGGACAGACGCACCAGAATCAATGCACCACTTATGGTTACCAGCAGAAGGAGATGCAAGCATTACAGAAGAACCACCAGCAGATGTCGAAGACAGTTGAGTCATGCGCTCTTGGAAGAACTTCTCGAATTCAGAGCGAAGCCATTCAGTGGTCGGAGGAGCAACTGGTGGATCGGATGCAACATCAGTAGTAGTTTCTGTAGAGGTCTGGTTTGCCCAGGCTGGCTTGCCGTGCTTGATCAAACACCTATCTTCAGTGTGATTATCACGACCACACCAGTTGCAGTAGCGAGATCCAGTGGCTTGACCTCGTCCAGGATCAGTAGAGGAGCCTCGTCCGCCAGAAGGAGGTGGACGTCCTCTACGACCACGTCCACGTCCGCGGCCACATCCAGAATCAGCAGCGCGAGCAACTAAAGCAGGATGCTCAATAACAGGAGTAGAGGATACAGATGGTAGCCGTTGAACTCTCTTGAATACGTCATGAAGAGTAGGCAGAGGGTCACTAGACAAAATTTAATCAACCACGCCTGAAAAAAAAGCAGGTAGGGCAGCCAGGATTTGAATTAGTTGTAGTTCATTGTGCTTCTTCTGAGCCTCTTTGATGTCAGTAGTCAGTGGATGGTAGATTTCATACTTATTCCAGAAAGCAGAAATTGGTTGTAAAAATCCTCAATAGAAGCATCTGAAGAGAACTCCTTCTTGGCCAGTTTTTGAAAATTTCAAAAACCCGTTTAGGATTTTGCTGATGCTAGTAAACATGAGACAGCTGGTCCCACATTGCTTTGGCATCGTGAAGGCATAATAGAGACTGACTAATGCGCGGTTCGGTGCTATTGAGAAGCCAAGACATAACACCAGAGTCGTCTTTGGACCATTGAGCATAAGCATGTTTGCTCTTTTCATCAGCAGTAGCAGTAGGAGGATCAGTGGTAAGATGTGAGTATCGGCCTTGAGCCTTAACATAGAGAACAAAGGACGCCAACCACATATGGTAGTTTGAACCATCGAGCTTGACGGTGTTAACACACAGAGAGCGAGGAGGCTTAACGGACGCCATGATGGGCAGAAGCAGACAGTAGTGAGGTGGCGGCGCAGCAGCAGCAGACAGCAGATAAAGAACCCACTATGGGGCAGTGGCAGCAACAACAGAGATTTGACACATCAGATCAGAAGGAACTCGTATCGGGCAGATAGATCGATAAAGAAACCTACGCCGTCATGAGGAAATCAATATCCCAACATGAGACGCAGACAGAAAAATAACCGGAGAGTTAGGAGACTCTCAATGTGGGATGGCTATGGCTGTCCGAAAGTTTGTACGTGCGAAAAAGGTGGGGTGGAACCGAGAAGAGGAGGGCAACAAGGAGGAGGAGCGGTGACAGTGGCTGTGGTGGAAGGTGGAGGAGAGGTGAGGGGCGGGCGACGGCGGTGGATGGGAGAGGTGGAGAGGGGAGGGCGGCGACAGGTGGAGATGGGGGTGGGTGGGCGGCGACAACAGTGGTGGAGGGGCTGGGGTGCAGCGGCTGGCGGCCGGGGGGGGGGTTGAAGCCTCAGGGCATAGGGGCAGGGTGGGAAAAAGAAAACTGAAGAACCGGACCTGCTCTTGATACCATATAGAGAAACTGGGAATTGCTTATTGAGTGAATAAAACAATGTACAATACAATCTCTTATATAACAGAAGAGAATAGAGACTAAAGCAGAGGTGGGCAATATGGGACTAAACTACAGATGTGAAAAGTATAAGTGAGGCACATGCTATGCACATGACACTCAACAAAACATAACAGAATACTACATATCACTATAGATAAGTCAGGCTGACGTTTCAACAAGTCAGTCCAGTTGTGAGTGCAGTAGTTGAGGAATAAAAAATTGTTAAGATACAATTATTCCAAGCAGATTAAATGACTGATATAAGCCATTATCACTATAAATCACCTCAGAGTTTCGTCTATACCTGGAGGAACGAATTTTGAGAAGGAAATAGGAGATTTAGGTATTTTTTTGCGTGTGGAGATTGAGCTTATAGAGCTAGAACACGGATTTGTAGTCTGTTGTGAATAGATTTCTCTGTAAGATTAGTTTTGATCTATTAGATTTTGGTAGATTCAATAGATTGGCCTAGGGTGTTTAGTCCCAACCATGCATCCTCAATTTTGCAGGCTTGCAGTTGTTCCAACCCCCAACAAATAAGTGTGTTTTATTGCATACAAAACACAGATTTTTGCTCAGCACTCAGTAATCCTATGTTCTAACACTGCATAGTGTCCATTCCTGTACCCCTTAAGTATACCAGAATTTGTACTCAGTAAAATTTATTGCAACAGGAAACCAATTAAATAATGTGATTTCAGCTGCTTGTGTAAAAATCTAAGTTAATATGAAAAGGTCTCTATGCCCTTGGGCCATATTTGGTATCAAGGGTAAAAATAACACCTGACAGTCCTAGTGCTACACGAAGAAGACATTTTCTGATTTTGTGGTGGGAATAAAAACCTGAAATTATAATCAATTTCCATGGATATTTCAATGGAATAGGAACCTGTATGGGTATACAAGTTAAATAAATTCCCACAAAAAGACCACTGCTATTGTTGAGGTGAGCTTTGAAATGATACTGTAAAAGGAGAGGCGGCTGTGATGTTGTTGCACGTATGCAACGTGAGCAACCCAATAGGGTTCTCTTCTCTATTTATAGTAAAGTGAAATTTACATGTAGGTACAGCAGTAATATAAAATATGAAATAAGTACAAAGTGAAGATATATTAACACTCCCCCTCAAGCTGGAGTGTACACATTGTGGATGCCCAGCTTGCCGCATAAATTCTGGAACACTGCTGGACCTAATGGCTTTGTCAAGATATCAGCAAGTTGATCTTCAGACTTAACATATGGCGTCACCACATTGCCATTCTTTATCTGATCTCTGATGAAATGACAGTCAACCTCTATATGCTTTGTGCGCTCATGAAAAACAGGATTCCTGGCAATATGTATAGCAGATTGATTGTCACACTTGAGAATCATGGGAGTTTGAATCAAAATCTTCAACTCAGATAAGACAGATTTGACCCATTGTAATTCACAACATGCATGTGCCATAGCACGATACTCAGCCTCAGTACTAGATCGTGCCACCACTTGTTGTTTCTTGCTCTTCCAAGTAATCAGATGATCACCAAGAAAGGTGCAGTAGCCAGATGTAGATCGTCTATCAACTTGATTACCAGCCCAATCTGCATCTGCATAACCTGTAAGAGTCAAGGAAGATAGAGGACTCTTGGGTTTATAATAAGTGATCCCCTTTCCAGGAGCACTTTTCAGATATCTCAGAATCCTGCATACAGCTGTCCAATGTGACTGTCGTGGTGTACACATGTGTTGACTTACTACTCCAACAGCAAAAGAAATATCAGGTCTTGTGACAGTTAGGTAAATCAGCTTCCCAACTATTCTCCTGTAGTGACCTGGATCTGAATATGCAATATCATCTTCCACCTCCTTGATGTGATAATCCATAGGAGTGGATACAGGCTTAGAATCAGTCATACCCGTTTCCTGTAGTAAGTCAAGCACATACTTTCTCTGGGAGAGATTGATACCTGCATGGGATCTAAGCACCTCAATCCCTAGAAAATATCTCAGTTTCCCAAGGTCCTTTGTGTGAAAATGATGTTGTAGTCCTTCTTTCACACGTGATATGCCTGTAGAATCACTGCCAGTAATCACAATATCATCAACATAGACAGCAATAATTATGGACCCACCAGAAGAATTTGAATAAAATAGAGAGTGATCAGTCATAGAACGAGAGAAGCCCATCTGTAAGACAACAGCACTGAACCTGTCAAACCAAGCCCGAGGAGATTGTTTTAAACCATAGATAGCCTTCTTCAATTTGCAAACCTGCTGACACTCCCCCTGAGCAACAAAACCTGGTGGTTGCTCCATATACACCTCTTCCTGAAGAACCCCGTGAAGAAAGGCGTTCTTGACATCCAGCTGGAAAAGAGGCCAATCAAAAGTAGTAGCCAGAGAGATAAGGATCCGTACAGAATTGAGACGAGCAACCGGAGAAAAAGTCTCAAAGAAGTCCACTCCATATGTCTGTGTGTAGCCCTTGGCTACCAATCTGGCCTTCAACCGCTCAATCGAACCATCAGGATTGTGTTTGACTGTGAAGACCCATCTGCAGCCCACAACTTTCTTGCCCGCAGGTAAGGAAACCAGATCCCATGTGTCATTATCAACCAGAGCAGAAATTTCAACCTGCATGGCCTGCATCCAGCCACTGTCCTTCATAGCCTCTAAGTGGTTCCTTGGTATTTGAACAGAATCCATCCCAACAGCAAATGCACGAGCCTGTGTAGATAAGTGCGACAAACAACATACATTGGATATGGGATGGCGAATAGTACATGATCGTATACCTTTCCGGACAGCAATAGGAAGATCAAGATCAGAAGCCGCTGCAGGAATCTCTTGAGTAGAAGATGGGGAAGGAGGCTCATGGACTTGTGCCGCTACCTCATCTGGATCCGATCTACCTCGCCTATGATAAACTTGGTTATAGGGTTGAATGGTAGGTGGATCAGGTGATATGTCTTCAACAATGATAGGTGGCACTCCCTCACTGGGAATTGCGGGTGGCACTCCCTCACTCAATTGCTCCCCCTTGCTCATAGCATGTGCAAAATACGGGCTGGTTTCATGAAAGGTGACATCCTTAGAGACAAACATACGACGCAAACTGGGGCAATAACACTTGTAACCTTTACTCGTACCAGAGTAACCAAGAAACAAGGTTTTCAAGGACCGAGGAGAGAGTTTGTCTTGTTTGGGATCAAAATTATGAACAAAGGATGTACAACCAAAAACCCGAAGCGGAACATGAAACGGTGTGTCCATAGGGCGTAAAACAGAAAAAGGAGTGCGCCCATTCAAAACAGAAGAGGGCTGCCGATTAATAAAAAAACAGGCAGTGAGAAGAGCCTCAGACCAGAAACGTTTAGGCACATTGGATGCAAACATGATGGACCTAGTGATATCCAAAAGATGGCGATTTTTACGTTCAGCAACACCATTCTGCATAGGAGTATGAGGACAAGAAGTGTGATGAATCATACCAACCAAACTGCAAAACTCATTCATTGCTTTCTGAACATACTCAAGAGCATTATCAGATTGAAAAATTTTGATATTGCAGTTAAATTGAACTTGAATTTGTTTATGAAAATGTTTGATAATGGAAAGCACAGACTCCCGACTTTTCAACAGATAAATCCATGTCATGCGAGAGTAATCATCAACAAAAGAAATGAAATAACTAAAACCATTATAACTTTGGTTTTTAACAGGACCCCATACATCACTGTGAACCAACTCAAACGGGCTAGAAGCCCGATTATTGACACGGACAGGATAGGACAACCGATGATGTTTGCCCAACTGACAGGACTGACACTCTAAAGAAGACACATGAGCAAGATCGGGTTCCAATTTCTTCAAGCTGTCTAAGGATGGATGGCCATATCTGCAATGCCATAGCAAGGGGGAACCACTCAGCATGGCGGAGGAAACTGGAGCAGGAGGTGGAGGACGAGGTAGATAATCACCAGGAAAGAGGTAGAGATCACCTTTCCTAGGCCCCCCACCAATCATCTTCAAACTCTTGAGATCCTGTAAGACAAAGCAAGAAGGCCCAAATGTTACTGTGCAGCTCATAGTGTCAATCAACTTGGCAACAGAAAGTAAATTGAAAGGAAATTCAGGCACAAAATGAACAGATTGCAAATCAATATCTGGAGTAAGGGACACAGAACCACTAGCCACCACCTTCCTCACAGAACCATCTGCCAAGGTAACAGATGGGTGAGGAATATATGAGTCAAAAGTGCGGAGCAGTCGCCTCATACCAGTCATGTGCTGGGAGGCACCAGAGTCAACCACCCAGGGAGTTGCGGATCCAGAAGCCATAAAGGATGTAGCCTGATTACCCGCGGTAGAGGCAAGATGCGCTGAAGAAGCAGATGAGGCGCCCACACTCCAATGTTGAGTAGCCTGAATAAACCGGTCATACTCCTCCTGAGTAAGTGTAATGCCAGAGGAAGTCGAGCTCGCAGGTGTAGAGTCAGAAGTAGCACAGTTGGCAGCTCCAACAGGTGGGGCGGCAGGTCGCCCATGTTTCTTCCAGCATTTGTCAACAGTGTGCCCCGGTCTTTCACAGAAAGTACATCGAGGACGAGACCCACGTCCTCTGCCAAAGCCAGGTCTGTCAGCTGTAGTAGATGCAGGTCGTCCTCCGCGAACTGCTGCAGCAATGGAGGCATGAGAATCTCCAGAAGGAACAACCGGAGAAGGATCAACAGATTCAAAGGTGGACTGTTGAATCCTAGAGAAGGCCTCCGCAAGGCTCGGTAATCTGTCAGAAGCAAGAATCACACTGCGTGCTGAACCAAAAGAGGAGCTAAGGCCGGAGAGGAATTTGGCAGTGACAAGATCATCTCTGTCTTTAATCTGCTCAGCAACCTTCACGGGATGATAGTAGCTCAACTCCTGGGAAATAGACTGAATCACACCAAAATACTCCTCAAGGGATCGATCACCCTGTTTCTCTGCAAACAGACGATCATAGATCATAAACTGGCGAAGAGCATTTTTCTCCTGAGCATAGTGCTGCTTAACAGCATCCCAAATCTCCTTAGCAGTGGAGTAGAACATGAACCTCGAAGCAATAGACGGTTCCATGCTACCCCATAGCCAAGTCTTCACAAGGCTGTCAAGACGTTTCCACTCGGCATAGTCTTTGTCAGTGCTCGTGAGAGGCGCAGAATCAACAAACTTGGCGCGGTCCCTCGATTCCAAGACCGTATGAACCGCATTCATCCAAAGCAGAAAGTTCTTCCCATTGAGCTTGATAGGGATAGGCGAGACCTCATAATAGGTCTTGTTCTCCATGATGTAACAGGGATAGGGGTGACGGAGTGATACACGTCACGCAGAAGGCTGAGTGGACGGATAGATACACGTCCCGTGACGGAGAGATACACGTCACGTCAGAAACTGGAAAGAGGATGCGTTACTGACGCATCGACAGCCTTCAATCGAGAGGTTCCTAATCACACATGAAGGAGATGTGATTAGGAAGCCACACTGGAAGAGACGAGACCCCCGGGTAGGACTTTAGAAGGCCGTTGTATCAACCGGAGATCCCCGAGCAGCAAGATCGGCGCCCGAAAAAGAAACCGAAAAAGGCTGAAAAAGAGCCCGGAGACGTAGACGGAGCCTGTAGAGCGGTGCGACGGGATCTACGGTAGCATGAGACGAGCCACCGAGGATCAGCAGCGCCGCACGGAAGGCCCGCGCCCCTGCCGCACGCCGGCGGCAAGAGCAGCAGCCGCTGCTGCTGGCTGCGGCGGCGGCCGGCGGCGGGAGAGGTGGCCGGCGCCCGGCGGCTGAAGGAGAGGGGCGGCGGGAGGGAGAGAGAGGAGGGGAGGGGGGAGGCGGCGCTGGGTGGGAGGGCCGGCGGCTGCGGAAGCCTAACCTGCTCTTGATACCATGTAAAAGGAGAGGCGGCTGTGATGTTGTTGCACGTATGCAACGTGAGCAACCCAATAGGGTTCTCTTCTCTATTTATAGTAAAGTGAAATTTACATGTAGGTACAGCAGTAATATAAAATATGAAATAAGTACAAAGTGAAGATATATTAACAGATACCATAGAGACATCTGATTCATAAAATTTGTTCAAATCTTTCTGAAGAAACAAATTGTTTTGTGAGGTTACTTACAGTAAAAGCGACCAAACTTTTGATGGTTTATGAATTATATTTTGGTGATTAGCTGTAAATTGACCGCAGTACATTGATTGATGTTGTTATATAGTTATATTTGCTTGGGCCTGGTTTAACTATTTTTGTATGTGACATCTTTGTGATATGATTTATTTTGACCAGGCCAAATATGATTTTATGGAAGAATTTAATTGGCACAGCACGATCAAGCCTATTTCTTTCTGCATACTGTTCATCAGCTTGGTTAGTTCTCATATCTTTAAAAGTTCTTGACTAGTTATGATATATGATTTCTTTAACTGTATTAATTGTTGTTGCTAATGAGAATTCCGGAGACTGACATTAAAGTTGTTTAACCAATATGGTTTCTATTCACCGTCATGCATTCTACTTGGAAATTGGTCACTTGTGGTTGAGCTTTTTCTTTTCTTGTTGCTCTTCTTTGGATGTGAATGGCACACTTTGGTGGTAGGGATGGCAAAATGCGTGAACCCGCTATCCATCAACCACTCTCAAACCAAACAGAATATCTAATTCATGCATTCACATTCACATCCCCAATTTGTCACGGTGAGTTTTTTTTTGTATGGGCAACCGTGGACCCCCGGTTTTCATCCATACTACAGCTGAGTGCAACGACATGCTGCATATGCAGACTGAGTCATAGGCTGATTTTCATTTCACGTGACTCCAAGCTTCTGGACACGCATGCCTGGCGTGAAGACAACCCCTATGGATTTACAAGAGCTGCAACCTTTGCTGGAAGTTGCCTATCTCCTGCGGACGAGACGTAAAAATAGCATCACATTTTTTGTAGCCAGCTATTGCGGTTTAGATTCTCAATATCACCAGTACCAATCAATGGTGTTTATTCGTCATCCAAACCAAATTCCCCCAATGATATGGATGTACAAGACAAAACGGGGTGGATGGGAATTGTTCCACTCTGGTGGTGGATGTTAGCATCATTTTTGCATGTCTATTTGGTGGCCATGATTGCAGATAATTGTCATTGGTGTCCCTTACTAGTTACAGTTACTTTTTTAGCAAAGAGCCCACTCGTACCTCAACACCATCAGGATCGGACGTCTTCATCTTCTTTTCCATTATGTACAACTTTGTTTTGTTCACATCACCATCAAACAAATGTTGCCATTCAACATGACGTTTGGTCTTAATCCTGCAACATCTTGGCAACAAACCTTCCCTTTTGACGTGAGTCATGTCTGTTGACCAGGGCCGCATGCTTCAAATTCTTTGCTGTCATCCCCTGTTAATCTGTGGCACCATGAAGTTGTTGACACTATACAGAGCTCTGAGTGTGCCTTCATACCACCCTCATTGCCGTGAAAAGTAAAAAGAAAACCAAATTTAAGGACTGGTGGGACCAGTACCAACAGTATCCTAACATGCCAACTTGGTTTGGTTGATCCGGACTAGTTGATTGTCTGTTTACATGATGGCTTAAAACTTAAAAGCATTTAATCATAGTTTTCTTTTGTTTTGTAAGTTTCCCGTTGTTAAGTCGGAAAGTAGCAATGCAACTTTTAGCAATAATAAAGAAATTGCCAAAGCTACAACTGCGGTGAGTTTGGCCTATATGGATTCCATGGGTTTGATATGCCACCAGCTGGTATTTCACGTATCAAAACAGCCCTGGCAGAGTCAACGGTGGATGAATTGGATTCACCTGTGGGTTCTCATATACCATTATCCACTCCACCCTTATAATGTGGCGTGGATATCCGATGGATGAAAAAATATAGAGTGGACCATGTGGTGGATGGTGGATCTACCAATTTTTCTATCCCTATCTCTAAATGATGTGCTTATAATCCAAATAAGACTCTTTCACAAGAAAGTGCGTGAGGTAGGAGGGCTTACACAATGTTAGATTTAGGACAAATCTTCATTAAAGTGTACATTCTATAGAGTACTTTGATTTTTGAGTTATTTTTCCGCATTTTTTTAATCAAAATTGGTATTTGTTGTTTTCGTAGGTATGTTCAGTGTCATCACATGTCCTCGTTGAATCCACATGGTTGGAGCCAAAATTTGGAAGTTCACATTGGTTCAATATTACCCATGGTCAATGTCAGCAATACTTACAAGTTTTGTCGTTCTAGCATTTTGGATGACACTGAGGGTTAGACTTTTCAGTAAGATATGTTTAGCTATTTTTGCTTTAGTTGTCGAGGAACCTCTTCCAGGTAGAGCCATATCAAACCCACCTAAACAAAGTAAACTATGAGATTAGATGTATGCTAGGAAGCACAAACATGAATAGAGATATGGACACAGACACATGACACGACAAATATATATATATATATATATATATATATATATATATATATATATATATGTAGAGCCATATCAAACCCACCTAAACAAAGTAAACTATGATATTAGATGTATGCTAGGAAGCACAAACACGAATAGAGATATGGACACAGACACATGACACGACAAATATATATATATATATATATATATATATATATATATTTATTTATTTATAGAGTCAGGCTAGAATACACTCGAGTGTACAGATCGCACGAATACGCTCAAGTGTGTTTGCATATCAAGACTATTTTTTGCAAAATGTAAACCATTGATCTTCACCGTCATACTATAACTAGGCTACATACAAATTTTGAGCCCATTTGGATGAGTGTAAGTCACTCATCCAAGGGCAACAAAATCGACGCGCGAAACTAATTTGAAATGCATAATTTTTGCGGTCTTTATAACATGTCCTATAAATGTCCAAATGTGCTCAAATTTTGCGTACGAGCTATTCACAAGATGTTTAAGAAGATCAACGGATTAGATTTTTGAAAAAAATATTGCATCATGAAAAACTACTTGAGTGTATTCTGCTCCTAATACACTCGAGTGTATTCTAGCCTGACTCTCTCTCTATATATGTATTTGTTGCACATATTATGACATATAATATGCTATATGTATACACACAAAATGATCTAAATAGATTATCCACGGGGGAAATCACCATGAAATCCAACAAGCAATCAACATATAACATCATATCCACAAGTCACAATGTGGATTAAATCACAATATATATTAAGATGCTTTATTATAATATTGTTGCAAATATATATGGAATTGTAAAACTTAAGAGTCGTAGAATCTTGGGATAGAAGTTTCTTTTGGTTGGTGGAAGTAATGGTGAACAACATGTATTATCAAGAGGAAGAAGGGGAGGGGGCGAGGAAACATGTTGTTGCTGGTAGTAGAGGAGATGAAAAATGAAGGTATCGTGGAGGTTCAGAGGGAAGAAAAGGAAGGGCAGTACATTGGAGAACTACTTAAGACAGAGGAGCAAGAGAAGAGGAGAGGAGATGGAGATGTAGAGAAGCAAAAAAAGAGTAGGCGTAGGGAGAACAATACTCTTGCTACTTTTGCCTGGAGGAGCAAAAAGAAGAGTAGGGGAGGAGTGCCAAGAAAAGGTAGGAGATGTGGAGGATTGACGTGAAATAAGTGGAGAGGGATGGGATCAATGTTGCGGCTGCTGTCACATTCAAATTGAAAAAAGGAGGGAAAGAATGAGAAGAGGAACAAGAGGGGGAGAAGGAAAAGTAGATGAGGGAGAAACAATCACAAAGTAGGAAAAAGAGGAGGTGAAGGAACATTTTTTGCATCTACTGCAACTTTAGTAGAGAAAGAGGAGGGGCAAGAATGAGAAGAGGAACAAGAGGGGGAGAAGGAAAATTAGGTGAGGGAGAAGCAGTCACAGAGGAGCAGGAAAAAGAGGAGGTGAAGGAACATTTTTTACAAGAAGCAGGAAGAGGAGGTGGGGGAAGGAGCAAAGTTACATGGAACTGGAAGAGAAGGCAATGAATCCTGTTGACTCAAGGTCTAAATTGACTAAACTCTTATTTTGATGATGACTAACCATTCTACTTGTTTGTGTCTAATGCTTTAAGGGATTTCATATTAGGTATAGACACACTCCAAATGCCCTAACTTGCACATCTCAACTTGGCTAAATACAAGTCAAAATCAATGTAAGTGCACTTTTGTGGAAAAGACTTCAAATCCATTAGAATCATTTTGTAAATCACTTGTAATGATTGTATGACTTGTAATTAAGATTAGAAAAAATCAAGAGCACTTAACATGAACGTTTAAGCACTTTAATGATGATTTCTGAAATTCATCGCAGAGTGCCTGTTCGGTCGAGTCTCATTCTTGATAAACTCGATCGACACCCTTATGGAGGTTCGGCCGAATTTATCTTAGGACAAAATTGACTGACACCCTGCACTGGCAAATCAGATTCAAGCGATCAACCGAGTTTTATCCAGGATAAACTCGACCGATGCTTCAAATTTACTGTAACACCTGGGCCCATTGCCCAAGGCTTTAGTAGAGTTTCAGGAATGACGAGTGGTCCCACAGACCACCACTAGCCTTAACTGCGCGCTTTGTCCTCACGCGCAAGCCAGGAAAAACTTCCCGACTGGTCATCCATCCTAGTACCACTCTAGGCTGAGCACACTTAACCACAAAGTTCTTTAGTGATGTTCTTAAAAAGGAGGTGCGCCTTGGTGATATGAGTAGTGCAATCATTTCTTTTAAGATCATTTTATCCAAGGTCTGAAATCTTAGGATGGTACAATCTCCCGACTTAGACTCTTGACGTCCTCATCAAGGCTCAACTATATGGCCTCATAATATTGTCCCATTTCAGTGCAGACACAGAATTGCCCATGGACACCCAACTCCCGATCACGCAATACCACCACAAGGTGGCTACATCACTATGGACAACCTTTTCCAACTTGTTTGGACCGCATGGCTCAAGATTGACATGCCACATGCCCATGTGGGCCCTCTAGAATATGAGGCTAATTGTCTTATTATTGATGTGATTAAAACAGAGTACAGTGGTTCTCTTTTATAAGACAAGAGAAAGACACATGGTTTAGATATAACCAATATGGGATAAAACAAGACAAGGAAAAGAGAGAAAAAGACTAAGTAAAAACACAGGAAAGTCTATATACTAATACTCCCCCTCAAGCTGGAGCATAGATGTCAATCATGCCCAGCTTGGATGTCATATCAGTGAAGCGCTTCTTCGGAAGAATCTTTGTGAAGATATCAGCAATCTGCTCATCAGTATGAATGTAAGGGGTAGAAATCTGACCAGATAGAACCGCCTCACGAACAAAATGACAGTCCACTTCAATATGCTTCGTGCGCTCATGGAAGGTAGGGTTGCTAGCAATGAAAGTGGCTGCTTTATTGTCACAATACATAGGAATAGCAGATGAATCAGAAAATCCAAAGTCCTTCAGCAGGCTCCGAATCCAGAATAGTTCACAAGTAGTATGTGCCATGGCACGATACTCAGCTTCAGCACTAGAGCGAGCAACTACAGACTGCTTCTTGCTTCGCCAAGTGACAAGGTTACCTCCCACGAAGGTACAGTAGCCAGAAGTAGACCGACGGTCAACCTTGCTGCCAGCATAATCAGAATCAGAATAGCCAAGGAGTTTGCAATGCCCATTTTTTTTGTAAAGTAGACCTTTTCCAGGAGAACTTTTCAAATATTTCAGAATATGACAGACAACATCCCAATGGCATTGTCGAGGCTTATCGAGGTAGCGACTAACCAATCCAACTGCAGCAGTGATATCGGCCCGAGTAACAGTAAGATATATGAGTTTCCCAACCATACGTCGATATTGCTGATTGTCAGGGTAAGCAGGAGACTCCTCATCATCCCAGTTGATGTTGGGATCCATAGGTGTGCTAGCAGGTTTCACACCCAAAAGACCAGATTCAGATAAGAGATCCAGGACATACTTCCGTTGAGATAAGCAGAGACCAGAAGAAGACCGGGACACTTCTATCCCAAGAAAATACCGAAGTGAGCCAAGATCCTTGGTAACAAAGTGTTTCTCCAGATAGCGCTTTGTAGACTGAATACCAACAGAATCGCTTCCAGAGAGAATAATATCATCAACATAAACAATAAGAATAACAATACCCGCAGAAGTATTTTTCACAAAAACAGAGTGATCAGATTGGGAACGTCTGAAGGAAAATTGCTGAAGAATATTGCTGAGCTTGTCAAACCACGCTCTAGGGCTCTGTTTCAAGCCATAGATAGCCTTTTTTAGCCTGCAGACTTTGGAATCCTCCCCCTGACACACAAAACCGGGAGGTTGAGACATGTATACCTCTTCATGAAGATCACCATACAGGAAAGCATTCTTGACATCAAGTTGATACAGAGGCCAGTCAGAATTGACAGCAACAGAAATCAGAATCCGGACAGAGTTCAGACGCGCTACTGGAGAGAAAGTTTCAAAGTAGTCAACTCCATAGGTCTGGGTATACCCCTTTGCCACAAGTCGCGCCTTAAGTCGTTCGACAGTACCGTCGGGATGGTATTTGACAGTGAACACCCATCGGCATCCAACTGGAGAGCAATCAGCAGGTAGCTCAACTAGGGTCCAGGTATGACGGTCAGTAAGGGCCTTCATCTCTTCTTCCATAGCCTGACGCCACGCAGGATGGCGAAGAGCCTGAGCAGCATTCTTAGGTACAGATATCGCAGACAGAGCCGCAGTGAAGTTAGCAAAATTAGTACTCAAATTAACAGTAGAGCAGAAATTTCCAATCGGATGCATAGTGCAGGTACGGGTCCCTTTCCTCAGACTAATAGGAATATCAAGATCAGAAAATACCTGCGAGGATGGTTGATCTGGCACCGAGGAAGAGGACGATGGAGGGGCCATGGAGGGAGCTGTCGGCTTCGGTCTTCTTTGATAAACTTTCAGAGGTGGCTTTTCAATCAGATCCTCAGAAATAGTAGGTACATCATCCACCACAGGCAAAGGTGTATCAGCAAGTAAATCGGAAGTGAGCGCAGAACCACCCGTGGAGTAGAAAGGCATATGCTCAAAAAACACCACATCCGCAGGGACAAACCACTTTTTAGAAACAGGATCATAGCACCTATATCCTTTCTGAGTGCGAGAATATCCCAAAAAAACACACTTAGTTGCTCGAGGATCCAATTTAGTGAGGCCAGGCCGAAGATTTTTAACAAAACAGGTGCTCCCAAAAATGCGAGGCGGGACAGAGAAAAGAGATGCATCGGGAAACAGAATCTGAAAAGGAATCTGATTGCCGAGCACAGATGAAGGCATGCGGTTAATTAGATAGCAGGCAGTGGCTATCGCCTCGGGCCAAAAAGCTTGGGGAACATGATAGTGAAAGAGAAGGGTACGAGCAACCTCGAGAAGATGACGATTTTTGCGCTCAGCAACCCCGTTTTGTTGTGGGGTGTAAGCACAAGAGGTTTGATGGATTGTGCCCTGGCGATGACAGAAAGAATTAACAGATGTTTGCATGAATTCCAAAGCATTATCAGTACGAAGAATTTTGATAGGCTTAGCAAATTGAGTGCGTATCTCAGTAAAAAAGTCCGTAATTTTTTCCAGAATAGTGGATCTATCTTTAAGTAAAAATAGCCAGGTAGTTCTAGAAAAATCATCAATGAAGCTCAGAAAATATCTAAAACCGGAAGTACTTGTGACAGAGCAAGGACCCCAAACATCAGCATGTATAATATCAAAAGGTGCTTTAGAGCTGATACAAATTTTTTTTGAAAAAGTAGCACGAGTTTGCTTTCCAAGCTGACAAGTTTCGCAATGAAAATCAGAACTAACTATATCTGGTAACACGACTTTTAATTTTCCAATAGAAGGGTGTCCCAATCTATAGTGCCACTGGATGTCGGTCACCGATGATGTCAGATATGCAGCTGTCTTTGGCTCGTCCAGGTAGTAGAGTCCATCCGGTCCCTCATGGCCCGAACCAATCGTCATCCTCGTGCGCAGATCCTGAAATAAAACACCATCCGGATCAAATGTAATAGAGCAACGAAGGCTCTTCACAGTTTTACTCACAGAAAGAAGATTAATAGGAAACTTCGGGACATAAAGTGTAGAGCGTAGAGGCAGACGACCAGTAGGACAAATATCACCAATGCCAGTAACAGGTGATTTAGAACCATCAGCTAAGGTAACAGGAGGTATAAAAGAAGTCTGCTGCAGTTTAGAAAATAAAGCAGGATTGCCAGATATATGAGAAGTCGCACCAGAGTCAATAACCCAGGAATTTTTACCAGCCGTAGTCAGAAGAGCAGCACTGCCAGTATGTGAAGCCTCAGTAGAAGACGCCAGACGAGCTTGTAGAAGTTTTTCAAACTCGGAGCGGATCCAGTCAGCCGTCGGTGGAGCAGGTTCATCAGTTGTCACTTTGTTGGCCCACTCAGGTTTGCCATATTTGATCCAACACTTATCTTCATTATGGTTGGTAAGTTTGCAGTGAGTGCAATAGCGGGACTCAGCTTGATCGGATCCAGTTCCACGACTAGGAGCAGAGAACCGTCCTCCGCGACCACGACCTCTACCACGGCCACGACCACGGAAGGAATCACCAGAGCGGACAGCAAGAGCAGCACCGTCAGAGGTGTCAGGCACAGGTTGAGACACAGAGGGTAGACGCTGAACCCGTTTGAGAACATCACGGAGAGTAGGCAAAGGGTCGCTAGAGAGAATCTGGTCCACAACACCGGCGAAGGACGCAGGTAGGCCGGCGAGGAATTGAACTAACATAAGTTCATTCCGTTGGCGGTGCACTTCTTCAATATCAGCAGTCAGAGGGTGATATACCCGGAACTCATCCCAGAGAGCACAGCAGGAGTTGTAGTAGTCCTCAACAGAGTCGGTGGCCGAATACTCCTGTTTAGCAAGCTGTTTGAATATCTCGAAGACCTTCTTCGGATTCTGCTGGTGAGAGTAAACATGGGAAAGCTGGTCCCACATTTCTTTGGCAGTCTGAAGTCGAAGCAAGGACTGGCTGATTTTTGCTTCAACACTATGCACCATCCAGGTCATGACCCCATAGTCCTCTTTGGACCATAGATCATAGGCTTGCTTGGTTTTCTCATCAGCGTCTGCAGCAGGAAGATCAGGGCCCTTGGTAGTCAGGTGAGAGTAGCGTCCTTGGGATTTGACATATAACTCGAAGGAGGCAGCCCATAGATGATAGTTGGAGTAATCCAACTTCACCGTAGTGACACAGAGAGTGCGCGGCGGGAGATCGGAAGTCGCCATCGCAGCAGTAGTAGAAGAAGAGAAGCAGCACGGGCACAGATCCAGACAGTAGTCAGCAGCAGTAGTAGACAGCAGTAGAAGTCCAACACATGGACTAGTAGCAGTAGATAGGAGATCCGAGCATGGACCTCAGAAACCCGTATAGGGCAGGAAGAAGGAAACAGAACCTACGCCAACATGGAGAAGAGATCACTCCACCATGAGGCGTAGGCAGTCAGAGCCGGAAACTGGTTTTTAAGCCTTCAACGTGCCAGACTGGAAAGTGACAAGGCTGTACGTAAGCTTTTCGGAAAGGAAACGGAGACCGAAGAGAGAACATGTGGTTGTCTAAGCCACAAGGAAAGATGTGCTTAGGGTACGGGGATTCTAGGAGAGGGAAAAAGGTGGTGGAGAAAGGGTGGCGGTGGCGGTGGGGATGAGGAGGAGGCGGCGGCAGCAAGGCCTGCCGGCGGCAGGTCAGGGAGAAAAAGGGAGAGGTGGCGGCGGGTAGGGGCAGGGAGAGAAAGGGAGAGAGGGTGGGTGGAGGAGGGAGAAGAAAAAAGGAGAGAAGAGAGGAGGGGATGGGTGGCGGCAGCAGCCTGCTGGGAGGGAGTGGGCGGCGGCTGAAGGAGGGTGGGCGGCGGCTGAAGGAGGGTGGCGGCTGGGGTAGGGTTAGGGAGAAGGTGGGTGGCGGCTGGGGTAGGGTTAGGAAAAAGGCTAGGGTGGATCGGCCCGCTCTGATACCATCTAGAATATGAGGCTAATTGTCTTCTTATTGATGTGATTAAAACAGAGTACAGTGGTTCTCTTTTATAAGACAAGAGAAAGACACATGGTTTAGATATAACCAATATGGGATAAAACAAGACAAGGAAAAGAGAGAAAAAGACTAAGTAAAAACACAGGAAAGTCTATATACTAATAGGCCCCACCTACTAGAGGGGTTATGGCTCTGATACCATTTGTAACACCCGGATTCACTGCCCAAGGCTCTAGTAGAATTTCAGGAATGACGATTGACCCACAGACCATCACTAGCCCTAACTACGCGCTTTGTCCTCACACAAGCCAGGAAAAACTTTCCGACTAGTCACCCATCCTAGTACTACTTTGGGCGGAGCATGCTTAACCTCAAAGTTCTTTAGTGATGGACTCCCTGAAAAGGAGGTGCACCTTGGTGATATGGGTAGTACAATCATATCATTTTATCTAAGGCCTAAAATCCTAGGATGTTACATTTGCCTTTTCACATAGTGTAATCGGTCGAGTTACCTTTATTGAAACTCGACCGACTGCACTGTACGAAAAGTGTAGAAAAAGTGTTTCTAGCCCTTGGAGTGTTGTAAACATCAAAAATAGATCCGTTGCAACACTCCAAATGATTAGAATTCGTTCTTAAGTGTTCCCACTGGCTAGTAGGCATCCCCAACTATAAAGCGAACCCCTTGGGTTTCATCCCATGGTTAGCCAAGCACTATAAATGTCCCTATATTATAGGTAAGTGTCTCCAAGAGTCTCCTTCCACTCTTAAGCTTAATCACTTGCTACATCTATTAGAGTGAGTAGGATATTTGTAAGAGAGTTAGTCCTACATGTATATCTCATGAGACTCTCACTTCCTCCACCTCCCAATCTCTCATTTCTATCATAAAGATGAAGATGAAGATTCTCTCTCTTGGCTAAGAGAGGTGAAGAAGAGGGGAAAGAGTCCCTTGGTGAAAGCTTCTCCTTGATAAAGGTGAAGTCAAAAGCGGAAGATCCATGAAGAGTGGGTAATTCCTTCAAGACGGAAGATTTATGCAAGAGTAGGTAGGTCCTTGGTGAAGGTAAAAGACTCGTTGCAAAGTGGGTAAGCCCTTGTAGAGGTTGAAGACTCTTGGTCATGGATAGGTAAGTCCTTTGGTAGGTTGTTGGCTCTCTTCTCCTTAAAGGGAAGACTGGGTATCATTGGCCCAGAAAAGGAAGGTCTATATTGTATGTCTTATAATGGAATATAAGTATGCAATGGTTGCACAATCCTAGAGGTTAACCTCTCTAGATAGTGGACTTTCTCCTAGTTTGGAGTTTAGAACCACTCTACATAGCTTATGTTCAAATGCTTGTTCAATCTCTCCCTTGCTATGTATATTTTAGTTGCACTCAAAGTTCATATTTGTCATATTATCTTAAAAATATCTTGAAAGTCTAATGAATTTTGTTCAAGTACATTTAGCTCTATTCACCCCTTCTCTAGAGTCCATCCTAGATCCAACAAATCCAACTACTTTCCTCCTCATGGTTGATGTGGTGGGGATGATACTTCTGCTATAGTTGCTAAAGAAAGGTGTCGACGGCTTGTTTGTAGCAGCTGAAGCTTAACCACCTGATGTTAGTAGGACAAGGAGTAGTGGATGACATGCAGTGGGATTTGGAGAAGGCTTGTTTTTTTTAATACACTTAGGCTTAAGTGGGTTGGAATGGCATGTCTTCGCTTTGTCCATGAAGTGTCCAATGACCAAGCTGTGTCCGTCACTGCAATAAAAAATATTTAAAGTGGACACGGCGGAGGCGTGTGCGCCATGTGTCTAGGCGTGTCCAAGGTATGTCCATGTTGGACACGTATTGGAGATAGACACGCCAGTCTCCGGGAAGTGTCTGTGCTTCCTAGGATGTGTGGTAGTGGGACGCCCCTGCGCCACATTTGAATGATTGTAATCTTAAATTTGTACTTAACCTAGAAATATAAAAATATAAAATAGCATAATAGGCTGGTAAGTGGTACTATGTCAAATAGTTTGTCCTAGCTAGACAAATTGGGTCGAAGTTGATGTAAGAAAGTTGGAACTTAGAAACCACCTGTACCTGCTCCTCAAATGTTCCGAAGTCAATTTCACCATACCAGACAAGGTCATGTTAGCTGCTCTAGGTGAAAATTGACGGCCTCTCAAAATGTGTGCTGTGCAATCCAGACTGGTAGATACTGAAGTATCGGGGTGGAGGGGTGTTAATGGTTTCCAACTTAAGATTTGCAGCTATTCCACTAAGTACAGAAGGCCAATACTCTTGACATTGGTCGCACTTGGAATATCAATATGAATCAGTTATGGGCTGTTGTCATATGAAACAAAGGAAAACCAAAGATGTCTCACCCAGCAGAAAAGCTTCGGACGTTTAGTGATCCTTTTACCTGGAAAGTGTAGACTATTGACATACCAAACAAAAATTTCAGAAAACTTAGAATGAAGGTCACTAGCAGTTTCATTGATTTTCAGACGAGCAAGTGGAGCTTATTAGCAGCTGGGAACCATGGGTACTCCCCACAGCTCTCATTTCCATGTTGGACATTAAGTGAACATGCTTAATAAGCTCTCATTCAAGGTGATCCTCTTACCTACACATCTAGGATTCACCTTGACACTTACTGAACATGCTTAGTACTGTTTCTGGTTGTCTAGCCTTGCCCTCCTTGTGTGAAGAGTGGAAGGGGTGAAAAAAGATAACCTTTCCACAGATCTTCAGGGTACCATTTTCTCCTGATCACTTACTATAATCATTCACAGTTGGTTATAAGTTGGAAACATGATCGGACAAAACAACATAATATGACCCAGACATTCACAATGAGTTGGAAACTGAACATTTCTATAAATATATCAATAAAATAAATAGAAAGATCATATCTATACTACAAATCCAACTATAATTTCCCATGACCAATATATGCATGTATTTTTATTTATCTATATGTTTTTCACCTTGCTTCTGTGTCCATGTCCTATTTCTACAAATTGCGGTGTCCTATATAACCTATTTCCACGTCCACGTGGTCAAGAACCAAGTCCATGGTTCCTACTAGTCTGAAATTTCATAATTTTTTAGGCTATAAAGTCAATCTGTCTAGTAC
This sequence comes from Alisma plantago-aquatica, assembly GCA_963693085.1. Taxonomy (NCBI): domain Eukaryota; kingdom Viridiplantae; phylum Streptophyta; class Magnoliopsida; order Alismatales; family Alismataceae; genus Alisma; species Alisma plantago-aquatica. Next base: position 331,378,452 of record OY856409.1, read on the forward strand.
ATGATAACAACGCTCAAGATATTGTCCCTTTGTTTTCACTTAACGGCATCTTTCCTGCTGCCAGGATGTGGACGTGCTTTTTCTTCAGGATTTTCAAGAGATGTAATATCCCAATGGTTGCCATGGGAACGGTAAGAGATTTATATGTTGAGTTGTTTTTAAGACCGTATCATATTCTTCCTTCTGAATATGATTCATGCGATGTTCAGTTTCCTACTGGTCTAGCCCTGGCCATCGAGAAGAAAAGCAGGAGGATAGAGATATCACTGTATTGTCTTGCCCGAGCTATAGAAAGCTTCTTCACGTGCCTATCTGATGCTGGCTACTGCCCGCAAGCTGCTCAACTAAAGCGAGCAGATGTTGTTGTGTTCAGTGTGTCCACGGCCATAATCATGCATTGTTATTCTCAGGAGAGAGACGTTTTCCGCTCGAAATACCTCAACGTACTGGATTGGGTTTTCGGCGTTCCTCCACAGGAAAACAGCAACTTCCAGAGCAATGGTTGCTTCAACTGTGTGGAAGACATGGATACGTCTACAAGAGAGTCACTTCAAGGGGAAAGCTGCAGTTTCTATGATACTCCGAACTATTTAGAAGATATGAATGGATACCATGTAAAATCTTCAACCACGAGAAATGGCACATGCCTCAGTAATGGTAATTTGAAGCACGTGCCAGACTCAGAAACGCCTCCGTGAAATTGATAGCAGATTTCAATATTTTTGCTGTAGGTCTACACTTAGATCCGATACTCTCTCGTTTCTATCAGCTGGTTTGGGATTTCTGCAGCTTAAGGTTATTTAGCTGTCTATGCATCCTCTTTATCTATATTTTATTTGTCATGGTTTAGGTTTTGGCGGGCTTCTGTTTGATTAGCTAGAAGCTACCAGTGTCTTCAGTCTATGTGGGGTTTCAGTAACTTCTATAGATGAGCCTTGGCATTGTAACGAGGGTTGCTAATTTGGGTTCTCCCTAACACGATAGAGGATTAGAGGGAGTTTCAGTTGCCACACCATTATTTTTGTATAGATGAAAGCGCAGTGTACAATCATGTGTACCGGTTAAATGCAGGGAACTAGGATTCGGAATTCTAGTTTATGCATAGGTGCTCATTTAAATTACTGTATACAAAATATCTAATTTCTTATTCACTCTGTAATTGTAAATCTTACTGACAGTAATAAATATTTGGCCTTTTGGTATCTGTCGGCTTTATGGACATGGAAACAGCGACCCAGGCTCGTTATATGGTTGCGATGCTTTTCAAACGGAGTCGTCCTCTTCACATGCACCTATCCTAAAGGGAATTGTCGGTCATATCTAAGTAAAAAAAAAAATGTTTCTGATTTTTAAAAATTTGCCAATACAGCTTGTAACGGACCACCTGAACAAAGCGGTGATATATATATAAAGTGTTTCCGTAAAAAAAGTGGTTTTCCTATGTACTAGTTTTGCTCATTGAGGGTGAGTGAAATGTTGATGGTCCCATGTGTGTGGCTGACAGAAGAGCATTGGCGTAGCCAGGAAATTGTGCATTGGGGGGGGGGGGGGGACACAGTTGAATAGAAGACCATATCAATGATCTTAGGGTAGGGCACTACAACATATTTTCTTTTATGTTGAGCCAATCTTTATGTAGATTAATACATGATATTAGAATTCAGATAGGGCACATGCCCTACCAATCTTGTATGTGGCCGCGCCACTGCAGAAGAGTGTATTTGGGCTGTCAACGATTGGGCATTGTTTTTTCTCTTATAACCATTACGAAGATATGTTGCAAAAATGAAACTGTGTTATAGCATATGATGGACATATACGTACGAAAAGCTGAATAGCAACAAAAGTTCTGGTCAAATCGCAATGTAAAAAAATAGATTGTGACCAGATCTCAACATTCGTCCCAAGGGAGGGCCAGAATTGGAGATCAAACAGAGCATCACAACATGGGTGAAGGTTCATGATAAAACAACCAGAAAAAGAAGGGAGTACTAAGTCACCCTACACCCGTAGTAGTAGTAAAGTTCAGTGGGGGTAGGTACTCTTCAAACACCCACAACGTAAAAAAGAAGAAACTGCCTAGCTTTTCCTGGAAGGTAGAAGTCTTCATAGAAGGGGTGGGGGGCACCATGGGTAGCAACATGAGCAGTGTGAATCAACAATGTGAGCAGGATCAAACAGAAACTGGCCGAGCTTCATCATCGGGTGGAACATCAAACTGAGCGGGTGGGATAGTGGGAGTGCTGGAGCGAGCCCAAGTTCTGTCAGGGCCTTTAGGAAAGCAAGGAAGCTCATCGTTAGCACCGAAATTAACAACTCCGGGAGGGACAAAGGCCTCTTCTTCCTCGACGAAGGAAAAGGCACGTGAAGTGCCTACGATCTTTCGGGCCAAGCCTGCATCGCCTGCATTGAGAATGCCTGTTGTTATGATTGATAAGTAATGTAGACGTTGGCTATGATAAGAGTATTTGTTGTATCGTTAGATTCGAAAGCTCTATTTCTTTCTCTCTAACCAACAATTTAAAAAAATTATATCATCAAATTCTCGACAAAATAAACTAACAGAATTATCACGACACACATCAATATTATTAAATAAATAGATGGCATGATCATACTTTAGGTGATTGTCTGTTTCGAAATGGAAAAAAACGAGTCCATATTTCCATATTAAAATGGCAATGAATAAAAATGTGGTTGATCACTCCCGATTTTTTAGCACATAGGAAGCACAAGTAGGTTTGTGCAATCCTCTCTTCATACATTATCTGCCAAGAAAAATTTCCTTATGTCCTATGAGTCAAAGCATAATATGAACTTTAAGTGGACATTTGATGTTCTAAAAATATTTTCCATAATAACTTTTATATCCATGGTCACTGAAGAATTTGTATGCATCATTAACAATGTACCTATCGTCTCACACCCAAGAAGGGTTCAATTCTTTATGCCGTTTGTGTAATTCATTGATAACCAATTGTTGTAACCATTGTTGAAGTTGTTGTTCAGAAATATCTTGAGAATGTTCTATCTTTTGAGGATAATAGAGAGTAGTTGAGTCCATGGAGAGTTCTTGTTGTAGTATTTATTATTTATGTATTAAGACCAAGTGTTATTTCATTTTTCAACCAGTCAGCTATAATCTTATTGGCATGCATTGTGAATGAAGCTAGATATTTAGGATACTGTAACCATCAAGAACCTTAGGTTTAATGCGAGCTTGCCACTTGACAAGGTGTATTTTTCTATCATCTGTGGTCTGCATCATACAAAATTTCTCTAAATTTTGTTAAATTTACCTCAATGTTTCTAGGTAGAGGGATGTAGCCAAGTAGTAAGATGGAATACATGAGAGAGAGGCATTGAGTAGAGTGACTCTACCTGCATTCTTGAGATGAAGTGATCTCCAACTAGCTAATCTTATTGTCATTTTATCAAGAATAGGTTGCCAAACCGAGGATGGGAGTTTAGATGGATAAAGAACAAAACCCAGATATTTGAGAGGAAAAGTTTATGTCTTACATTGGAATGCAAGGATGAACCTTTTTAGTTCCCTATTATTGAGATAAAAACCAAATGAAGCTGATTTCTTGAGTTAAGTTTGAGGCTGGAGAGGTGTTGAGAGATAGCAAGAAGAATTATGAGTGTTATAATCATTATCGTCATTGAGATGAATAAAGATGATGGTATCATCAATGAACTGTATCAAGTGTCTCTTCCTAATTTTTTTATATGGGTATGATATTGTTATTGACCCCTTGTTTAAACAAAGTTGCCAACAATGATGATATAATAACAAAAGGCATGGTGATAGCGGATCCCTTTCCGTGTCTATGTTTTCATCCAAATATTCAAAAGGAGTTTCATTAATCAACACAAATGACTGACCAAATTTTAGGCATGCATGAACCCATCGTGTCAATATTGTGGAAAATTGTATCATTTAAGACATTGAAGCATGAACTCCCAATTGACAGTTTCAAATGCTTTTTTGAAATCTGATTTGAGAATCAAGAGAGGCTCTTGGTACCTTTGACTAGTATTTGTAATCTATTAGCCAATATATATGCATTTTCAGTTTTTCTTTCTTCAAGAAAGATTATTTCTTCCTTGTTGATGATACAGTTCATGTATTTTTTGAATATAGTACTGAGTGTTTTTGTTATAAATTTGTAAGAATTATTAATCAAGCTTATAGGTATAAATTGACTGATATTTGTCCAGTTATCAGTCCTTTTATTGATGATGATGTATGCATTGTTGCTTTGGCTCAGATCTAAGTTCTCTTCCACAAAGAGATCTTAAAAAATATTTATACGTCCTTCTCAATGGAGTTGGGCATTTCTAGGATAAATATTTGCCTTCGCTTTACCCATTTCAGGAGTTAGGGTACCTGTCTCCTAAGATTTTTGTGAGAACATTACTCGTGCTTGTCTACTGATCTAGTAAATGAAAAGAATAATAGGCAAAATTGGTAGAGACACTCAAGGCTGAGGAGACAACCGTAATTCTACCAAATTAGTAGCTATGCTTGTTAGAACGATATTGAATACACTAAGTCACTTGAATGAGCAACAAAACTTGCATGTTTAAGTGTGATTTATCAAAGAAACCAAGATAGTCACAGGACCATTATGTTGCTGGCACATTATTTACAAAAAGGCAATTACCTTAGACAATTGACCATTAACTCCAAATGGTCAAATCCAATGAACAGAGAAATATAAAATGACATTTTCTTTTCTTGTATCTGTTAGAATGATGTTTTGTCCATTATGCTCTCCTCTAATGGTCAAATCACTATGGTTTTTCTTAGAGTCAATGCTCTCATAACACAACCAGGATCAAGATTGTGATTGAACAAGATCGGATTAAGATAGATGGGAGCGGATTGATACATCAATAGAAGTAGAAATGATGTTATCGATTGAAGCAAAATTGATGTACCATAATGTCATCAATCCAGGAGCCAAAATAATTAAAGTTATCTCTTAATATTGGTCAAACTGGGTCTGACCCAATATATTAGAGTGTGCATGCACATATGTATTCACATTTTTTGATGTATACACACCTATATGCACACAGGCATGCACATGCACACACGAATACAGAAAGACATGTAGGCACACACAGTGTGCACACGTGTTCATATATTTTGATATCTATTTTTTTATTGTGTGTATGTATACATGAAATTAAACAAGTATATGTGTGTTTTGACAAAATATCATATTATACAACTTCAAAAGATAAATTAGATTACTAATAGTTTATGTGATATATACATTTATGTTTATTAGTGTGTAAATGTATTGAAGCTGGTACACAAAAAATTACTTAAATGTGAATATTTTTAAGGGCAACTTAATAACATGTAGTAAGTAAAACCTACATATCGCTATACAAGTATGTTTAGTTATTATTTCCAATATAAAATATTTTAATGAATGTATTATGTATATTTGTGAATTTAGACATGAAAAAATTGGAAATAGGGTAGCGATTTGAGTTATCACAATAAGTATAATAGACTTAAGTTTTTCTCCTTTTTGATGTATTTATATACATTTTAGGGAGGAGTGGAATTGGCCAGTTGATTTGGTTCATTCTGATTTTATTTGACTAGTACTGTGACAAAGTGGTTTCTGGCTTAATTCCGAGGACGAAATTTGTTTTAAGGCGTGTAGGATGTGATGGAGTAGACTTTTGGATCCATTGATACATATGAGATAATTAGATTCATGTATACAAGCCGTTTGAAGAGTCCAAGTGCTTTGATAAAATATGGACCTTGATTGGTATTGACATCATGATTAAGATTACTAAGTTTATGCCTATTTGAGGAATTTAATTGATTGGTCATAAACTTGAGTTTTCGAACAAAGTATTTAATTTGTAGCCTAAGTTTATAATAAGGATAAATCCTTTTTCCAGCCCTTTGGACGACGTGCATCCTTGGATTTCTGTCCCGGTGGGCTTGTCTTTCAAATAAATGATTTGGGAGGCAGTACAGCTCTCGCAAGATCAAACGTGGGCATAGACGTGTAGCAGGTCGTGGTCTTCGGGGCAGATAGACCGAGTGGGACTCCCGGTCTTTTTGTTTCTCTACCCACAACTGGAAGTTAGAAAATAGGAGACGACGAGAAGGAGAGGGTGATCGGTTTCTTGCCGGAAAACTGTTCATAACCGGACTGGAGAACAACGAGAAAATGGAGTAGACGACGCCTGCAGTTGTCGGGCATCAAGCGTTGAGCAGAGACGTCGCTCTTCCCTTCCTCATTCACCATGGCGACAAGGACCTTGCCCTGCTTGGCTGGGATCAAACTCCACAGACCTCTGACAGGTCCCTCCAAGCAGTTAGCCTGCGCTGGGATCGTCGTGACCTGGAGACACAGATCGTAGAGGAGGACCTACAGGAAACCGGGAGGATCCAGCGGCGGGGCGGCGGCGATCTTGAGAGCACGGAGGCCTGCGGGCCGCGCCGGTGCAACCGTTACTCGCTGGAGGCGAGCTGTGCGGCGGCGGCGAGGATGACCTGTAAGCGGCTGTTTTCTTGCTGGAAGTTGTAGCCGCGACGGAGGCTCTGATCTCCCTTGCGAAGGTAGGTACGGGCGAGGAGGAGGCCGCGTTGCCTACTTGGTCGCCATCGTGATCAAGCACCGGCGGCGCCCACACAGATGGTCACGTAGACGGCGGCGTAGAGGGAGAAGGGCCAAAGGTCACGCGGTCGAATTCATTCGCGATGAGAACTGGAGGTTGGCCGATCGCGAGCTGGTGATCCTCTTGCGGGCTCGGCGGCGGCAGTCCAGGTCACGGAGACCAGATGGCGTCCGGCGGCCGTGGGACGGAGTCTCACTGGGACTCGCATCGCGCTCGCGAACGAAACCGGAAGAGGGGGAAACCGACCCGGGTATATGGATCAGGGGATCCGCGGATCCTGCGCAAGATCCGGACCGGATCCCAGCAAGGAAAGGGCAGCGCCTCCCCAGCCACGTGGCAGTGTCCCATGCGTCGAAAAGGTAATAATCTCAGATAATCGTCAGATCTTGCATAATTCGTAGAAAATCACACCGTTATCATAAAAATACAAATAACATACCAAAATTCTCATAAAAATGTGTAGAACACAATGGAGCATAATATCAGGCTTTTGATGCATAAATAACAATGTTATAATGTAAGTTGTGAAATGCTTGTTTTATGGATAATAAATATCAAATGATGGCCTTAAATTATGATAAAATGATAATAAATCTATATTCATGTTTTTAATGTTTTTTATATCATAGATGGTAGTATTGATGCACGAAATCATGTAATTTGCTCCCTATGACTAATTAGGACTAATAATCCTAAATAATATACAATAAATACATATGTGCTCAATAAATGATGAAGTTTGTAGAGTAAGCTCATAAAAGCAACTGGAAGTTAATATGTAAATCTTAGATCAGTTTTATACATGAAATCCATGTTGTATGAAGATGCCCCTTAACACGTGGGTTGTAACCCTAATATGCTTAATGAATATGATCTAGGGTTAATATATGCACAAAATGATATGAAACTTGATATTCAAATGTTGAACCCTATTATGAGGAAATAATCTGGAAAATGACATCGGTAAGACAAATATAAGATAAGAATGCAAGAAATGATGCACATATCCTAATGAGATAAGGTAAACCCTAAAATGGACATACCTAGGGTTATGAAGATAATCTGATGATAGTATATGAGCTTATCTTAATCAGGTTTAACAAGGATATAAATGACTCATGAATATGTGATGATTAGGATATCTTGATCTAAGGTACGCCATTACCTCTTACTTGGCTTATTATACAATACTACTATAAAAAGTGGGAGTTTTTTTTTAAAAATTACAATCCTGCCATTTTAAGGTTTGCGGAACACAACGATTTGAAATGCTACGTTCTCCTTGATCCTCTCTCTTCTCTCATTTTTTCACTTTTTTTCATTTTTTTAAGCCCTCAATATTATCACTAAAATTGACCACACCCGCATTCAAAATAAAATTCAAAATTTAACTCCCGTAATTTTTTTTAAACTGAACCCGCCTAGCCCAGCAATCATAAACGTGGCCACCCTTGGTCCCCGCTAACCACGTTTACAACCGCTAACCACATTCGCAACAACAATTAAATACAATGGTATTTATCCTAAATAAATAAATTTTATTCAGTTAGGAATCTGTTACACCATTATCGTCACATTCCATTATTATCAAATAATTACATCACCATTTTCATATACATTATTTCAACAAATAAATACAACAGTAACTCTCCCCATACATCCCTGTGGTCAAGTTGACCGAATCCCTTACCCAATCGTGGAAGGGAGTTCCGATAATTCAAAAATAAAATCACCGCGTTCCAAGCAAAATTCAGTTACTAAAGGGAGTTCTGATAGCCATGACTGCGGACCACCAACAAGATTACAACTAACCTATCCAACCCCTCCCCCACCCAACACTGCTTGCAAAAACCAATTGTCGTTGTCGTGGATATCTGAGAGGGTTCTTCCTCCTGCTTTCCTTCGCTACACATGGAAAAGGAGAGATCACGTAAGACAATAATAGTTCATTTTAAACTCATAATTAGTTGATTTCATGTCATTGTGTTCACCTCTCTAGCTGCACGTTGTAGTAAACTGACCAAGAAGCCACCAATCCTTTCATTCTCCCGAGTCTCTGAAAGTGCCAACGGCACATTCAATACATATTAAGGTGAGATATATCATTGTAAATTCATATATTCTGCATTTAATACTTATCTGATAGGTTCTTCCTCCTTCTGAAGCCGCCAACCGCCAATCCATTCATCATTCTGCTCAGTCTCTGAAAATGCCAACATCTAAAGTCAGCCGCACATTCAATACATCTAGGTAAGATATATCATTGTAAACTCATATATTCTGCATTTAATACTTATCTGATAGGGTTTTTTCCTCCTGCTTTCTTTCACAATGTGTTCACCTCTCTAGCTGCCCGATTCACTAACTGACCAACGAAGCTGCCAATCCGTTCATCTTTCTCCAGATTTGCCATCTAGGAAGCTTGCTGCTATCAAGGAGGCGTATTCGTCGTCATCTGCTTCAATTTGGTGGAAGACAAATTTTTCTGGTAAGTTATCATGTTTCATTCATTTGAAAATTCTGAAAGACAATTTTCTTACCTTGTTGAAAACACAAGTAAACATTCATTTTCTATTGCTGCTATCCAGGACGTTTATTCTTTGCGATGTGCTTCACTGTTTCTAGAAAACATTACAAGTAACAATATTCCTATTGTTAAATGAACATAATAGTGAAAAATAGCAACAAAACCTCAACGGAGCTACCACATTAGGACTCCTACCTGCCTTAATCTCTCGACTTGCATACACAGTAATCCACAAGTAGCAACTGTGATTAGTATCCATGTAGTAAGTTAAAAAAATCCACAGTATATCAAGTTGGGGGAGCAATAACTTGATTGATCACATGGTAGGTATCTTAGATGAAGGCATAAAAATATACTAAGAGGGTGTGGTGAAGTGGGTCACATGGTAGGTATCTTAGATGAAGGAAGAAATACCTGATTCAGTCAATCAAAGTGTCATACACTGAATGTTGTACATGAGTTGTCTTAGATGCATGTGGTAATAGCTGAAGGGACTCATACCCGCCTCAGTATCTCAAGAGTGTTATAAATTGCAACAACAAGTATCACATGTAATCAGCACCATAGTTTCTAGAAAACATTACAAGTAACATAAAATTCCTATTGTTAAATGAACACAAAAGTGAAAAATAGCAACAGAACCTCAACGAAGCTACCACATTAGGACCCCTACCTTCATTAATCTCTGGACTTGCATACACAGTAATCCACAAGTAGAAAATGTGATTAGTACTATTGCTTGACAAAACAGTCAACATGTCTGATCAATAAGGCTGTATTTAGTCAATGAAAAATACACTCATCATTAAGTAACTACTATAGATCCTTTAAGATAGTAGTTCACATTGGACATATGTGACAAAAGATATGCGATCAACCATACACAGACAACATATGGATCCTACCTGCCTTAATCTCTCGATTTGCATACACAGTAATCCACAAGTAGCAACTGTGATTAGTATCCATGTAGTAAGTTAAAAAAATCCATAGTTGATCAGGTTGGGGGAGCAATAACTTGATTGATCACATGGTAGGTATCTTAGATGAAGGCATAAAAATATACTGAGAGGGTTTGGTGAAGTGGGTTACATGGTTGGTATCTTAGATGAAGGAAGAAATGCATGCTTTAGTCAATTAAAGTGTCATACACCGAATGTTGTACAGGAGTTGTCTTAGATGCATGTGGTAATAGATGAAGGGACCCATACCCGCCTCAGTATCTCAAGAGTGTTATAAACTGCAACAACAAGTATCAAATATAATCAACACCACTGTTTCTAGAAAACATTACAAATAACATAAAATTCCTATTGTTAAATGAATATAAAAGTGAATAATAGCAACAGAACCTCAACGAAGCTACCAAATTAGGAACCCTACCTTCATTAATATCTGGACTTCCATGCACAGTAATCCACAAGTAGAAAATGTGATTAGTACTACTACTTGACAAAATAGTGAACATGTCTGATCAATAAGTTTGTATTCAGTCAATGAAAAATACACTCATCATTAAGTCACTACTATAGATCCTTTAGGATAGTAGTTCACACTGGACATATGTGACAAAAGATATGTGATCAACCATACACGGCAACTATGGATCCTACCTGCCTTAATCTCTCAACTTGCATACACAATAATCCACAAGTAGCAACTGTAATTAGTATCCCTGTAGTAAGTTAAAACAATCCACAGTAGATCAAGTTGGGGAAGCAATAACTTGATTGATCACACGGTAGGTATCTTAGATGAAGGCATAAAAATATACTGAGAGGGTGTAGTGAAGTGGGTCACATGGTAGGTATCTTAGATGAAGGAAGAAATACCTGATTCAATCAATCAAAGTGTCATACACTGAATGTTGTACAGGAGTTGTCTTAGATGCATGTGGTAATAGATGAAGGGACTCATACCCGCCTCAGTATCTCAAGAGTGTTATAAACTGCAACAACAAGTATCACATGTAATCAACACCACAGTGTCTAGAAAACATTACAAGTAACATAAAAGTCCCATTGTTAAATGAACACAAAAGTGAAAAATAACAACAGAACCTCAACGAAGCTACCACATTAGGACCCCCACCTTCATTAATCTCTGGACTTACATACACAGTAATCCACAAGTAGAAAATGTGATTAATACTACTACTTGAAAAAATAGTGAATGTGTCTAATCAATAAGATGTATTCAGTCAATGAAAAATACACTCATCATTAAGTAACTACTATAGATCCTTTAAGATAGTAGTTCACACTGGACATATGTGACAAAAGATATGCGATCAACCATACACAGACAACATATGGATGTATATAACAAGAGTTTATAAACTAAAATACTATACAGAAGTTGTCTTAGATGCATGTGGTAATAGATGAAGGGACCCATACCCACCTCAGTATCTCAAGAGTGTTATAAACTAAAACCACAAGTATCACATGTAATCAACACCACTGTTTCTAGAAAACATTACAAGTAACACCAAATTCCTATTGTTAAATGAACATAATAGTGAAAAATAGCAACATAACCTCAACGAAGCTACCACATTAGAACACCTACTTGTCTTAATCTCTCCACTTGCATACACAGTAATCCACATGTAGCAAATGTGATTAGTACTACTACTTGACAAAATAGTGAAGGTATTAGATCAATAAGCATGCATTCAGTCAATGAAAAATACACTCATCATTAAGTAGCTATAGATCCTTAAAGATAGTAGTTCACACTGGACATATGTGACAAAAGATATGCGATCAACCATACACAGACAACATATGGATCCTACCTGCCTTAATTTCTCGACTTGCATACATAGTAATCCACAAGTAGCAACTGTGATTAGTATCCCTGTAGTAAGTTAAAAAAATCCACAGTAGATCAATAAGCATGTATTCAATCAATAAAAAATATACTCATCATTAAGTAGCTATAGATCCTTAAAGATAGTAGTTCACACTGGACATATACGATAAAATCTATGCGATCAACCATACATGGACAACATATGGATGTTTAGAATAAGAGTATAAACAACTTCAAATAATTTGCACAAGGTTGTTATAACAAAACTTTAATTTGTCAAAATTAGACATGGATATCCAAAATCAGACATGTTTTCCCCAACTAGAGATCACATGCCTTATTATATTAACTATGATGGTTAAGTGAATCACATCTTAAGTAGAACATTTTGGCATATAAATATACTGAGAGGGTGTGGTGAAGTGGGTCACATGGTATCACCACCATAGCAGAACTTCTGGATGGTGATCTCAAGGTTGACGCTGTAGCGGAACTTGGCGGCCATGATTGAAGGCATGGAGTGCGATAGAGCATATGTGTAGCAGCGCAACGGACGGTAAGTGAGAGAAAGCTCCATCCTCTCTCTCTAGAATCATCCCCTAGGTCTCATCACCCCAGATCAGGTTTGCCTCCGTCCGGTGAGCTACAACCATCACCACTCCGGCCTCCAAAGATCAGCTCCTTGGTGGCGGTTAGTGCGAGCAAGCACCATCTTCTCTAAAGAAACATCCCCTTGGCCTCATCCCACATGGCTCGATTTTGACTCTGTCAGGTGTTCTCACACCATCGCTCCTCCGTCCACCATATCAGCACGACAAAGGGAAACAAAGTGAGCAAGCATCAACTACTCTCTAGAAACAACCCAAAACTTCATCATTAGCCTATCCACCCTGGTAAAGTCCCAACACGGCGTGCCCTAACTTCCGATCCCCAGTCCTTCTCAGATTGTGATTCAGAAGTCCTATGCTCGGACTCCATCTGCGCCGACCTATGCTTTAGAGCCGACTTTCACTCATCGGCGGAGTTAATAAAGGTACATCCACTTAACTCCTCCACCCCTTCCACTTCTCTGCAATTAAATCCTGGAGCTTTGGAACACTACCGAGACACCTCGCTTGCAAACCCAAGAGTATACAACGACATGCAGACATCTTAACTCCTGTGGCTGGGATTTTTTCACTTCAGCAACGTCCTGGGCTGTCTGATACTCCGAAACATCCTTTTTCAAAAGTCACACTAGATACACAACATTCTGTCGGCTACCGCTTTCCCACACTGCGCCTTAACTGTAGTCTCATCAGTCCTGATTCTATTCTACCCAGAGAATATCTTTTTAATTTACACACTTGCCAAGACTACATCATGAGAACAAGAGGCCTTCTCACCCTGGCCTTAAGCATAAACAAGTCTTGTTTATCCACAAGAGGTAAGACAAAAATATTCAGTTTTGCCCTAAAATAGAAAAAATCCTCGGCGCTTGGAGACGGCTTGAGGATCCCAGCCACACCTCCAGAAATGAACTCTCGTTTCACCTTCCAAGAGTTTCCACTCTCAAACCCTACTTTCTCTACTAGTATTCCCCTACCGAAAGCTTGGATCTACCACAAGTTTGACCTTTCACCGGGTTCCTGCATGATCAACATTGGTCACCGTTCCTTCCAGGTGACGGTCTCTTGGTCTTCCCCGGCTGAACATCACTGGAAAAACAAAGCCTCAACCCTTCTCATCTCTGAGGGTTGGGACCAGATGATCTCGGATCTCAAGCTTAAGCCAGAATGGTCGATCTTCATCAAACCGATAGGAAACCGTACCTTCCTAGCGTGGGTGCGGGATTTCAATGCCGACACACCACCTGAGCTAGCATATCTTTACAAAAGATATGACAAATAAAGCTCAACTTCATCAAACTCGGCCGACCAGCTCTTCGTCTGGGAAGTACATCAACCCCCGGTGGGAACAAAATCTTGGCCCATCTCAGTCTCCTCGTGTTCAGAGGGGGAAGACGCAGCAGACACAACAACACCACCACAACAAAAAAGCTCTATTGCAGCAAGGTACCATCTCTTCTCCTCCAACAAGGTGAAAACAACCAAAAATTACACACTCTCTTCACTCCATAAAACCCTAAAACCCCGATCCTCCTCTGTGGTCGATATCATCCCAAATGACATGATCCTCCTAAACCGTTCATTTCCCATTTTAGGACAAGAAAAATCTTCACACCTAATCAACAATCTCCTAGAGAAAAACCCCTCCGCCCAAATCTAGAAAACGCCCCCCCCAGAAAACCTTTTCGGGCTCTTCACTGTTCACTTTGCAATAGTAAGCAACATTCGACTTCCAGATGCCTTTCCCGCTTTACCTGCTTCAGATGCCACCAAGTAGGTCATACCAAAAGGTTATGTAAAGCCCACCCACCCCCTAAACTGATCAGTACTCATGCAGACCTAACGTCTTCCTTCCCTAGATTTTTCTCTGGTACAGGTTCGACTTTCTGTAAAAACATTCGAGTTCCAAAATAGAGAGATACATACTCCAGAGGCACAAAACAACCCCCTCCCTTCCCCCACTCACAAAAAATGCTTTTGCATGCCTCACAAACCTCCCACCCAAACATGCAGACACATCCAATGCTAGATACCCGAACACAAACACCAGATTCATGCCTATATCAAAACCCAACCACAAGCCACCAAAACACTTAACTTCTTCAATAAAACCCCGCCCCCCCACACTCCCTCTGTTACCTCCACACACAGCTCAAACAACCTTCCTACAACATCAAACATGAAAACGCCATAACACCTTGAATATGCGATAGCCCTTGACCTACCTGCAAACTCCATGAGGCTTCTCAAAGTCCTTACTTTGAGAAGCATCCTCATCTCCATTGAAAACAACATAGACAACAACCCTATAAATGTCCTTGATATCACCCGAGCCTTAGCCCTCCTCATCCCAGGACAACAATCCTAAAACCAAAAATCTTTTCGCCAACCCAGTTGATTTACACTGTTCCTGAAGGAACAAAAATTAACCATCTCTTCAACCAGGTTCTCACGATACCTTGTGGATCTAGTTTCATTACATCAAGATTATCAAAATGGACGGCTGACTTAGGTGCTTTCCCAGCTCCAGCTGGCGGCTCAGACTGGGTTGCTATCACAAACCTCCCGCCCCACCTCTGGGAAGTAGAGATTTTCAAAGGAATAGCTCATTCCATCGGGGCTACTCTATAATACATCAACCCGAAAACCTTGCACCTTACCCAATACATTAAAGCCTTTTGCCTCTTCGCAGTCAAAGCAGCCATTTCTTTACCACCATCCATCAACATTAGGATCGGAGAATCAAACTACAACATCAAACTATCGGCTGAACATCCTTCTGAAAATAGAACAACCTTCTCTGATCTTTCAAACCATCCACCTTCATGGTTTTTCCCAAATAAAGACAGAAAGTCTACTTCAAACACCCATTTTTCTGGTGATCGACACCATGTTTGGGAAAGAAAGAACTCAAACACCACCTTCTCCGATAACACAAACCTCCTTACAAGTAGGAAAAGAACCAGAACCTCCACTCCCTCCTTTCTTGGAAACACCTCCCCACCAGCTGGCACCATCTTCCCCTCCCCAACATCAACCAAGGAAATTGGCCATACACAAAACCCAAACCAAACCTCTTTAAAAAAACAAAATCTTTCCCTACTAAAGGATGACAGCTCTTCACAGAGTCCTCAGCAAGAGAGCCCAAAACAAAAGCAAGAAGGCGGCTACATCCAGAAGATTATGATGCAAGATCAAAAAGAGGTGAACAAAAAAATCATCGTCAACCGATCAGATCCAGGTACATACACAAACACTTCTCTTAGTTCATCCAGTGCAAAATATTCTATTCATAATATCTCCTCCCCACCTTGCACAAAGTCTATATACTGCGATATAGACAACATTGATCCCTTGCATCATGGTCAAACATCAATAGTTTCACAAAATTTGCAAAAAATATAGGAATTCATCTCGAAGATGAAGAAAAGGCTCATAAAACACTAGATGACATAGAACTCTTTATGGGATGGTCAAATAAAAGAGTTATAAATTCTACCAAAATAAACTTTGAACTTCTCAAAATCGATTAATCTTTTGGTGTTGATCTGTCTATCTCCCGTCTAAACCTATCAAAAAACTATGCGACTTTCCTCTTGGAATGTATGTGGAGCATCAAACCTCCATAGACGCAAGGAAATCCGCTCACACATTTACAAAAATAAAATAGACCTAGTCACTATCCAAGAAACAAAAACTAGTCTGTCCCCTTTTGCTCTCAAAACTATAGGTGGAAACAAAATCACTGACTGGGTCCAAATCCCCCCTACTGGCTTCAAAGAGGGTCTCCTAATAGGATACAACAATCTCACATTCTTCGCCCAAATCATCTCCTCTCTAGACTACTCCATAACCATCGACTTTAAAAACACTTCTGACGGTTATTGTTGGTCATTTACTGGGGTTTATGGTGAACCTGGACATAACAAATCTGCCTTCCTAACTGAACTTAAATCGCTCATATCAAACTACCACTCATCTCCCTGGGTTATAAGCGGGGACTTCAACTTGATAACCCAAAACTTTGACAGAACAAACTCCACAAATTCCACTCAAACTTTGTCTGTAGCTGACAAACTTTTTAGCCATCTTCTCACAAATCATGCTATGATTGACATCAAACCATCAAATGCATCCTTCACATGGTCAAGAAATCAATCTTTCGCTAGACTCGACCATTTCATCTGCTCCACCCTATGGGAAGATAAACACCCTCTCACCTCTGTTCACATCTAAAATAGAGCTATATTTGATCATTTCCCTCTCATTCTAGACACTAATCCCACTTCTTGGGGTCAACGCCCCTTCAAATTTGAAAATAGTTGGCTCACCATAAACAACTTTACCAACACCTGTGTTGAGCATTGGAAATTAGCCGATTCCCAAACCACAAACTCAGGACTACACATTCTCCAAAACACAAAAAACATCAAAACACACATCAAACATTGGAAACGCACAAACCCAAACAAGATGTAAGAAACACAAAAATACCTAGAAGAACAATTCCTCTTTGTGGACAAAGACCCCTCAGCTGACCCTGCTCTTGTTCTATCCATTGAAGAAGAACTTGAGTTCACAAAAAAGTGTATTGACACCAGGTGGAGACAAAGGGCAAAAATAACCTGGGCAAAGGAAGGAGATAAAAACACAAAGTTCTTCCATAAGATCTGCAACAAAAAATACCAAAAAAACTCCATCACTTACCTTCAGATAAATGGTAGGATCTCTACCCACAAACAATCTATCACAACCCACATCACAAACCATTTCAAAAAAATCTTCAACAACAACCACAACCCCTCCTGCCTAAACGATTTGGATTGGTCTAGGATCTGCCATACAAACATTAAAAACCCCCAAGACCTTATAAAACCTTTCTCCCTAGGGGAATTGGACTTGGCCATATCTACTTTAGGATTAAATAAATCACCAGGACCCGACGGTCTAAATATAGATTTCTACCAGGCAAAATGGGACCACTACAAACTTGACTTCCTAGCTTTGCTCAAGACTTTCTACGAAAGTGAAACCCCACACAACATAATCAAGCACCTAAACAAAACTTTCATCGCTCTAATAAAAAAACACATCAACCTGACCATATATCCCAGTACAGACCCATCAGCCTTATCAACACTTCATACAAAATCATAGTGAAAACTCTAGCAAATAGAATTAAACCACTCATGAACAATATCATTCCCCTCAACCAAAATGCCTTTCTCAAAGATAAAAGCATACAAGATGCTTACCTGATGGTTAACAAAACTATACATCTCTGCCACAAAAACAGAACACCTCTTCTGGCCATAAAATTAGACTTTGAGAAAGCATTTGATTTTGTCAACTGGAACTGTTTAACAAAAACACTCACGAGTTTTGGATTTCCGCTCAAATGGGTCAAATGGATACATGCTTGCATATCCACAAACCACTTTTCAACAATCATAAACGGTGTTCCTTTTGGTTATTTTCATAATTCAAATGGCCTCAGACAAGGCGACCTCCTCTCCCCTTGCCTTTTTATTATCATCACAACCATCCTCTCTCGTATGATACAACTTGGAAAAAGTAGTGGCCTCATAAACTCTCCTAAGGAATGCAAATAGAACATCATACAATTTTCTGATGACACAATAATCATTTCCTCCCCAGAAGACTCCTCCCTACTCAACATCTTCAGAATCCTTGGTATTTTGTCCTACATTTCCGGGCTAAAAATAAATCTCCACAAATCATCAATCTTTGGGGTCCACCTTGAACAACCTGTCTTGGAAAGATACAAAGATCTTTTAAGGTGTAAGATTGAAGACTTCCCCATCAAATACCTAGGTCTCCCAATCACCCCCCACAACATCACAAATTCTATCTGGTCCCCCATCATAGAAAAAATAAACAAAAAACTCTCAGATTGGACAAATAACTTCCTAAATCTCTCAGGAAGACTTACTCTCCTAAACAGTGTCATCACTCCCATCACCACACACTTCATGAGCTGTATTCCCCTCCCATCCAAAACTAAAACACTACTCAACAAAGTGCGAAGGAAGTTCCTATGGAATAACTTTCACCAATCCACAAAATTCAGAAAACACTACCATCTAGTTAATTGGAAAACTATTGCTGCACCTTTAGACCAAGGTGGTTGGGGAATTCTTAATATTGAAACCCACGCCTTCTGCCTTATAAAAAAAATCATCAACAGTCTGGTAAAAAATAAAAAAAATATAGTCGAGCCTCATCAACCACAAATACTACCAAAAATCCCCTCCCTGACATATTGTCCCAAAAAAATCAGCCTCACCCCTTTGGAAATACATAAACAAAAACATCAAACTTTAACCCAACTCATCAACACTCCTCCACACTCCCACCTAAAAATCTCCTTCTGGAACGACCCCTGGTTTGAAAAAAATTCAGTTCTAAACTTACACACAAATTGGACCATCCCAAAAAATTTCCTCAAGATCAATATTGACCAGGCCCTCCTCCTTCTAACCAGTAACAAAACAAACTCTCTCAAAAGATGCATTCTCATGCACCTCAAACATGATGACCTATGTTCCTTAAAGAAAACTTTGGAAAATAACACATCAAATAATATCACTTGGCGATGGGGAAACTCCTTCTCGGATAAGGAAGCTTACTCCTTCCTTTCTTTCAGAGGCATCTCCCCACCTACCACAAGAATATGGAAACAAAAATGGCAGCAAAAATATAAAAATTTCCTTTGGCTTCTCCTTCACAACAAGCTGCTCACTGGTGAAAATCTGACCAAGAAGGGCTTCATTGGTCCTTCCAGATGTCCTCTTTACAAGACGGACACTGATTCAGTAGATCACATCTTCTTCAAGTGTAACACCTCACTAAACATCATCTTACACTACACACGAAACTATAGTTTAGAACTCAAATCAACAAACTTCCCCCTTCAGATTTCACCAAATATACATTACAAATCCTTCAAGGGAAATGACATATTCATCATCATCAGCTGGAATCTTTGGCTTGAGAGAAACAATAGAATATTCAACAACAATAAAAAAACGAGGCAAAATATTATCTCACAAATAGATGTAAACCTTCACTTACTATCAATGTGCAGGTAAACATGCCTATGATAGGAAAAGTGACTCTGAAGAAGGTGAATCGAAAGCCCATTTTCTCTGCGACTTAAAAGCCATGGTGGACGATGAAACAGACGTCAGTTTGCTACAACAACATCAATGATTCCATCTGACAAGGAGCTGGAATCTTTTCCTAGGAAATTTGATTTTATGCTTCTTGAGGCTTGTTAAGGGGTGCCTCCCCTAAACAATTAAAACATCACCATTTTCCTTCACTGTGTTTTTTTGCTTCTTTTGTCCTGTATGAACTCACTAAAGCCGGTGTTTTCTTGCTTTGTTGTGCTTTAATATATACTATGACCTTTACCTAAAAAAAAGAAGTGGGTCACATGGTAGGTATCTTAAATGAAGGAAGAAATACATTCTTCAGTCAACCAAAATGTCATACACTGAATGTTGTACAGGAGTTGTCTTAGATGCATGTGGCAATAGATGAAGGGACCGATACTTGCATCAGTATCTCAAGAGTGTTATAAACTGCAACAACAAGCATATAGATGCATAGAACAAGAGTAAAAAAAATCCATAGTAGATCAGGTAGGGGAAGCAATAACTTGATTGATTTCACAATATAGTATTGCTACTACTTGAAAAAATAGGCTACTACTGAGATTCATGTTATAGGCTACTATTGAGATTAAAAAAACAATCATTACAAGACATAGTGATATATATACACCATATTAAGTGCATACTTGAATGAAAGTCTAAAAGATTATGACATTGATCACACACAGCCAGATCCATACCAAATTAAGGCATCCAACTTTAATTTAGATGGTGGTCTTGGATAGAAGTAGTATGATGTCAATATAGGATTTCTCATTAAAAAAATATAGCTACCTGCTTCAGTCAATCAAAGTTTCATGCACTAAAAAACATATAGAAGTTGTCTTTGATGCATGTGGTTATAGATGAAATGTGTGAGATTTAGAATAACCAAACTCGAATGATATTTAGAGTACAAGGATATAAAATATGATCATAGTAACAATCAAGAAAAATACAACTTTCTGTACTTCCTCTTGCTTCGTCTAGCTTTCACCTCCACCTGCATGAGGATTAGCCATTTCTCATCAAACCTTTGGGCGAGTTTCTGTAAGTGGTTGCTAGAGTACCAAATGTCAGGTAGCATGATGCCTCTGCATACAAATATATATATGACCTATACATTAGCAAATCAAGCATCATGTCAAAATATAACCAAGTTCAAATCGAATTGCTTTCTTTGTCCATAAGCAACATCAACATGAGCCGTTCAAACAACTTAGTAAACATACGGCTTTTCAATTACGTCCACCATAAGCTACATTAGGGAAATCCAAGCAAAATTGTGTCCAAGTTAGACCAAGTTAGGCTAGCATAGGGTTGATCAGGTGTAGTTCAAGTCAAGATAATTGTTATTAGCAAGTGTGATAATTACGTCCAACATAAGCTACAAGTGGGAAATCCAAGGAAAATTGTGACCAAGTTAGACCAAGTTAGGCTAACTTATGGTTGATCAGGTGTAGTTCAAGTCATGATAATTGTTATATTTCAACAACATAAACAATTTGACTTTTGTTATGTTCCAGAAAAAAAATCTGAAATAATCTATACTTAAACTAATTGCATTGATGTTGCAAAAAATCTACACCATTAGGGTTAGCGATAAAACGTGAACAACAAACGTGATATAGAGATCAGACTATGGATGATAGATCCGTTACATGGAAATTTTGAAGGGAGGGGACAATTGCATGAGGCAGAAGAAGAAAAAAATAAGTTTATAATGAATAACCAATACGAGGTCCTACATGTAAACGTGCATGGCTTACCTTCTACTTAAACATAGTAGATCTCCTTCAGCTGATGAAGGAGAAAACCCACCTGAGAGTGATGCCGACAAGCCCAAACTCCTCCTTCTCCAGTACATGTGGTGTCGTCCTGAAGAAGATATTCAAGCAAGAAAGACGAGAAGACAACGAGGAAATCTGATCGGATGGATGAGTTCACAGTGAAGAAATCTGACCAGATGGATGAGTTCACAATGAGGAAAAAGAGAATGATAAAGTGAGAGAGAGAGAGATAAGTTCACAACGAGGAAATCTGAGGTCCTACCTGTAAACATGCATGGCTTACCTCCTACCTAAACATAGTAGATCTCCTTCAGTTGATGAAGGAGAAAACCCACCTGAGAACTGAGATTCGTGAGAACCCTAAATCTGGTGGAGATCAGAGAGCGAGATGGTGACCATGGAAACCCTAGATCGCCAGAGCGAGACCCTGGACTCCAGTCTTGCAGCTACGTGAGAGTGATGCCGACAAGCCTGAGCTCCTCCTTCTCCAGTAGCTATGGTTTCGTCCTGAAGAAGATATTCAAGGAAGGAAGATGAGAACATAGCGAGGAAATCCGACCGGTTGGATGAGAACAAAATGAGGAGATCTAAATGGTTGCAAAGGCAACGAAGATTCTTAGAAGTAGACGGACGCATAAGCGTGCCAGATGTGAAGGTGGTGGAGAACTTATTGCAAGATATGCTACAATTTACAATAGTTTGCCACCCTATATGAAGTTAAGGATTGATATGCACCCATATTTTGACGGATTCAATGAAGTTATTCAAGTTCTCAATGAAGGTGTGGACTCCACACTTGGTCAAAGAGCATTGTTTCAGCCTGTTATCTTGAACGATAACAACATCCAACATCATGTGGATAATGTTGTTAGCGAAATTCATAGGCGAGCAAGGCAACGAAGATTCTTGATCCAATTCCTGAAATGATATATGTCAAGCATAGTTGAACGATGTTGCAATGAATTCATTGGAACAACCGATCACTTCCTATCTTCCTCAGACTGACAATGTTCCCAATGGATATCATGTTGATATGACTATTTACTCCGACCCTACAATTAATGATAGTGCCTTTGAGGAGTGTAACAATCCACATGAGGTTGCTGATTTGGCAGTTCCATGTAGTGAAGGTAATATTTACAAATCCTCATGCATTATTCTATGAGTTAACATTTGTACTCATCTTGTGTTATAACAAACTAGATGCAGGTATCGTGGAAGAGATGGAGGATTTCTATATTTCAAGCATGGATCAAAATGTTGAAGATTCTTCTGGTGTTTATATTTCCAATCCAAATTTTGACAATCTTCTCAATGAACCACATAAGTTATCCACACGTAGTTTGTGCAAATTTTGTGGTTCCAAATGTTTCCAATTTGAACCACCATCTTTTTGTTGTATGAAGGGAAAGGTACATTTAGTTACCAATCCCGTTCCAACAGAACTATACGATTTGTACACTTCGCAAACACCAGATTCTATGGAGTTTCTGAGGTCCATTCGAAGTTACAATAGTCACTTTGCATTCACATCACATGGTATCCATCTAGATGAAAATTTGTATAGTATGTGGAATGTCATATATACTTTTCAAGTACATGGTCAAATGTATCATTTCATAAATAGATTACTACCTGGGAGTGATGGACCGAAATACCTACAACTCTATTTCTATGACACTGAGTTTGAGGTACAAAATAGAATGAAGGCAACTCCTTCACTAAATACTGAATTAGTTACTAAATTGATGCACATATTGTCTGTAAATCGATATGCCCAGTTTTTTTGGAGCCCCAAGGATATTCCGATGTCAGATAATTTTAGTATTGCCATCAATAAAGATGCACATCTAGATCAGAGGACATATAATTCTCCAACTGCTTCGCAAGTTGCGGGTATCTGGATTGAGGGCAATGATGTCAGTGGTGCACAACAACGAAGCATAGTTATTTATGCCAATTCAGGTGAACCACATATAGTTCAATCATATTTAGGATGTTATGATCCTCTATCATATTCCTTGTTGTTTCCCAATGGTGAATTCGGTTGGCATCCACACCTCCCCAAAGTTGGTGTGCCATGGGATTCCATGCTACATATCTCATCACATTTTGTTGAGATGTGATGGGCTCGAACATAGCAGGTTAGTAGAATATATATTCATAGATTAACAAATTATGTACCAATATTAAAAAATTGTATCTCACATCATTCTCATATGTTTTTTAGATGGTGGTGGTCGAAACAAGATATCTGCGAGAGAATACTATTGTTACAAACTACAAATTCGTGTGCTTGACAAATCAATCTTATTGTATGCGGGTCGTCTCCTTCAACAGTATGTTGTCGACATGTACATCAAGATAGAATCAACATGGTTAAACTATATCACAAAGGAGCAAAAGTGAATACGTGCTGATTTGTATCAAGGAATCACTGATAGAATTAGATCTGGAGAAGTCCATAGCAACATGGTAGGTAAAAGAATTGTACTACCTTCGTCCTTTATTGGAGGACCACGTGATATGCGTCGTAGATGCATGGATGCCATGGAATTGGTACAAAGATATGGCAAACCCGATATCTTTTTAAAAATGACATGTAATCCAGATTGGGATGAGATAAAAACAGAGTTATTCCCTAGACAACTAGCTCAAAACAGACCCAATTTAACAACTAGGGTTTTTAGAGCAGAATTGGAGGATCTAAAAGACCAGCTATTTAAGAAAAATATATTTGGCATCGTAGCAACACGTGTTCATGTTATTGAATTTTAGAAAAGAGGACTTCCGCATGCACACATTCTTATCATCATGAAACATGACTATAAGATCATCAATCCAGATCAGTATGATAACATAGTTTGTGCTGAAATTCCAGATCCTGAACGATATCCTTTATTACACGCATTGGTTGTCAAACACATGTTGCATGGACCGTGTGGTGTCCTAAACCCTAAAAATGCTTGCATGGTAAACAAGGAGTGTCGCTTCTGATATCCAAGGAATTTTTGTTCCAATACCATGCGAGGTAGAGATTCATATCCAATTTATAGGAGAAGAGATAATGGAGTCACTGTTGATGTAAGAGGATCCACACTAGATAATAGATGGGTGGCGCCATATAATCCGTATTTGTTACAGAGATATAGGTGTCATATTAATGTGGAGGTATGCTCGAGCATCAAAGCAGTCAAATACTTCTTCAAGTATATATATAAGGGCATGATAAGGCTTCAGTCAATATAGCACCTGATATTGCAGACCAGACCGTCAATGAGGGAATCAATTTAGAGATGCTCAATGGATATCTCCACCGGAGGCAATGTGGAGGATATTTGAGTTCAAACTTAGTGAAATACAACCATTTGTAGTTTCCTTGCAATTGCATCTACCTAACATGCATAGTGTCACATTCTTAGAAGATGATAACTTGCAGAATGTTATGGAATGAGATGGTGTTTGCAGGACAATGCTCACTGAGTATTTTGTGACAAACTCGCACGATGAAGAATCTCATTAATATCTTTATAAACAATTCCCTGAGCATTATGTGTGGAATAGCTCTGGAAAATATTGAAAGAAAAGAAAGCAAAGAGAGGTTATTGGTCATATCGTTACTGTAAATCCTATTGAAGGTGAGAGGTATTATTTGAGGATATTACTAAATCATGTAAAGGGTTCAACTTCATTTGAGAGTTTGAGGACCGTCAATGGTGTTATCCAACCAACATTCAAACTTTCAACTGAACATCAGGGTCTTATTGAGAGTGATGATACAATTTTAGAATGTTTAATTGAGGCAACACATTTTGAATTCCCAGTTTCACTACGGAGATTATTTGCTACAATATTAGTTTATTGTGAACCAACAAATGTAAGAGCTTTGTGGGATGCAAGCCTCAATGATATGTCAGAAGATTTTTGTAGGATCGAAATCACCGATGAGCATCAGTTGGAGCAGACAATGCTACAAAATATTAAATCTATTCTTGAGAGCATGGGGAAGGTTATAGAGGATTATGACTTGCCAACTGTTGATGATGATTTTTCAATAAATACTGGACAAAACATGTCACGTGAAATTGTTGAAGAGATGAATATACAAGTAAGCGAAGAGGATCTATCATTCATTTCATCACTAAACAATGACCAACAACATGCATTCAATGAGATATTCAACTACATAGTGGGAAACCAGCCTGGTGTATTCTTTGTCGATGGTCCTGATGGAACTGGAAAGACATTTCTATACAAGGCATTGTTAGTAAAAGTAAGGTCTATGGGTTTCATAGCAATCACAAAAGCAACATCTGGGGTTGCAGCATCGATCTTACCCGGGGGGAGAACTGCTCATAGTAGATTCAAAATTCCAATTAAAGTTGAAAACAATTCAACTTGTAACGTAAGCAAGCAAAGTAGTCTAGCAGAACTTTGTAGATCGAAAAAATTAATTATATGGGACGAGGCATCCATGACAAGGAGACAAGACTTTGAAGCCTTAGATTGCACATTGCAAGATATCACGGGATCAAGCCTACCATTCGGGGGGAAAGTGGTAGTTTTTGGTGGTGATTTCAGACAAGTTTTGCATGTTGTTCGACGTGCAACTAGAGGTGAGGCGATTGATTTGAGTCTTATAAAGTCATTTCTTTGGGAGAAAATGCACAAACTGAAACTAAAGAAAAATATGAGAGCTCTATCAGATTCCACCTTCTCAAACTTTCTACTACATATAGGAGAAGGAACATAACCAGTATTTGATGACGATTACGTTCGCCTCCCACATGAAATGGTTCTTGAGTACATAGATGATGCGACCTCTAAGAAACGACTCATACAACATGTGTTTCAATTTCTCAGTGATAATGCAATGTTGACTGACCACATGATGAATCATGCAATGTGAGTATGTTGACGAAATGAATAATGATCTCATACAACAATTTCCTGGGGAGGAGATCACATATTATAGTTTTGACAGTGCTGTTGATGATGAAAATCATAACTACCCTAAAGAATTCCTCAATCCACTGGTTCCAAACGGTTTGCCCCCTTATGTATTGCGGCGAAAGAAAAATTGTCCTATAATGTTGTTGCGAAATATTGATCTGACAAATGGGTTATGCAATGGTACACGACTGGTTTGTAAAGGGTTTCAGAAAATGTAATTGACACAGAGGTTACAGTTGGTCAATCATGGGGAAAAAGAGTTTTCATACCTAGAATACCTCTTATAACGCCTGTCAATGATGGTCTTCCATTTGCTTTTAAATGGAAACAATTTCCTGTGCGTTTGAGTTTTGCAATGACAATAAATAAGTCACATGGTCAAACTATCCCTAATGTCGAAATTTATTTGCCACGTCCTGTATTCTCTCATGGACAGTTGTATGTAGCATTGTCAAGAGGGACATCCCAAAATACAACGAATGTCTTGGTTAAACCAGGAGATAAGAATTTCAATGGTGGAACATTTACAAAAAATATAGTATACAAAGAAGTATTATCCTTTACTGATGGTATACTTTTATCTTAGTATTTCATGTTGATTATTTGTATTTACAACTTTTCTAATCTAACATCTTTACATGTTATAAATAGGATGACGAAAGATAACTATACCCCCTTTCGACGTGTACATCGATACCTAAACTGGAATTTAAAGGTTCGTGTGGCCTTCAAATGGAAAGCACATGAAATATCAAGGGGAAGAATGAAGCAGAAATTGTTGTTTATCGATGAAGAGGTATACTAGATTACAAAGTTTTGAATTTATTCTTATTTAAAATACATTCATGTGTTTATATAATGCTCCAATGTATCTTTTGTTTCTTAGGGAGAGAGGATGTAAGCCAGTTTAATTGGTGATGTAGTTAAAAAATTCAGTGATACTTTTAATGAAGGAAAGTATTATGTATTGAATAATGTCCGTGTCGAAGACATTCACAATGACTATAGAAATGCAAAGCGAAATGAAGAGTGCATAATTAACAAAAATTGTGTGGTTGCTGAAATACTTGTTTACTCATTTCAATTTACTGAGTTTGATGACTTTCAAGGTCTTCAAGATAAGAAGACATTTCTTATAGGTATTTTTACTTTAATTTCATTTATAATATCATTTCATAAAATTCATAAATTCTTCTATGTCAATTACAGATGTCATTGGAATGATTACCAATGTTGATGATATTCAAAGCATTACGAAGAGATATAGTGAACAGGTTGCCAAGTGTGACATCATATTACAAAACAAAATGTAATAAATACAAATTATTTAAATTACTCAATCACTAAAACAAAGTATTCATTTACTAACACTTATATGTATATTTATGGTATTTAGGCACACTATGGCTAGGTGCTCATTGTGGGGTGAAATAGCTGTGATGTCACATGACAACTTGAAAGCACAGTATGAAATGAGAAGTATAGTTCTTATTACTGGATTGTAAGTTTGATGCTTCCAAGGTACGACACAATCAATAAATTTAATTCTATTTGTGAGACTTATTTTATATTAATTTAATAATAATTATATATTTATACCTATCAAGTACTTACACAACAAGACGTCTCTTTAACCCCCCGTTGCCACGAGTTGATGAAATGAAGTAAAGGTAGTCATTTTCATATTACACATTCAAATGGTAGTTCATATATATTTCTTTCTAAATTTAATTCTATAAATTCAATAGGTTCTCTGAAAGCGGTGTTGGTTCTTCGTCACTTGTGAATGTGTCCATACAAAAAGAGAATATAGAGGCAATAAGGATCAATCTTTACATATTGCATGAATCCCTACTGAGTGGGGTACTACACAAAGTAATATACCTCAATGTTTGTAACTTATACAAATACTTAAATGTATATAATATGAAAATAACATGTTGATTATTTTTAGGATCACATTTATGAAATTAAGGTTGCAGTTGTACATATTTACTGTGATTGAACCCTTTGGTACAATGCATGTGTGAGGTGTAGCAAGAAAGTATATGATGAAAATGGTCAAGGCAAGGTCTGCCCCAAATGTGGAGCAAAAGATAGTGTCCTCAGGCAATTTACCTTCTTTTATCATGTAATACATCTATATATTATAATTAGCTTGTAAATTAATATTTCGTTTTGTTTATTATAGGTACATTATGAAAGTTGAAGTCATGGACGCTTTTGATTCTATTAAATTAACATTATTTGACACAATTGCACATCATCTCCTTGGTTGTACCACTGTAAAACTAAACAATATCCACTAATAAGTACTCCATATTTTTATACATATACATATAATATTGATGAAATTTACATCTGTATTAATATTAAATTGGTCTAATAATATAGGAAAATGGTGAAGATATCGTGGATATCATATTATCAAAGGCAAAATGGAATCAATTGCTTTTTCATGTCAAAGCACAAGATGCCCAACCATTTTTTCAAGAATCACAAGGGATACCAACAACAATGAAGCAAACGGATAAAGTCTTAGATGTAGTTCCCTTAGATATTAAGCAAGAATGTATGAGTCTTTTATTTGACATCAAACACAACATTACTTTTTGATTTTGTTTTGTATCTATCTTAAAATTTGAATTGTTACTTTTATTTTCCATATAATTTATATTCCCAGTTGTGTTTTACGATACAATCTTTTTATGATTGTTATTTGTATATACTTGCAAAAAAAGTTATTCCAAAGCTTCGTGTGACAACAAATACAAAATCATCAATAATTACAGTTGAAACACAACATTTTGCCAAAATAATCACTAGAACTGTAAGTATTTTGACTGCATATACGATTATATTATTAAATTGTATGAATATTTACACTAATCATTTTTTCATATATGAAAAGTTCGAAATAAAATTATAAAATCTTTAGGATTAAATCACCAGAAAGTGATTACATGCATTGATAATAAGTGAGCTATTATACTATAATGTTTATTATTTATTTATTTCCTATTTCTTATTAAATAATTAAACTCATATTTTCTTCTCCAATCAGGTGTCCACCTCTCTTTGATTGTTCTAATGAGGATGAGCTCATTAAACTTCAATTTTGGATGGGAAAATAGACGCGTCACATCACCTACAGAATTTTTTCACATAATGAACTTTGAGTTACAAAATGAATATGTGTTTTTATTATTTATGAAAGCAATAGTTCAATTTTTCTTATTTAACAATATTAACATTATGGTATTTTTCTATTGCAATTCCAACAACTTTTATATGTCACGTGCATGTGCACGTGTGCGTTCACTAGTTATACAATATGCTTGTGTTATATGTGTAGTAGAATACTTGGCATATGATATTGGATGAAATGATTGTTCTTGTATGATATCTTGCTTGATTTTCCATATTTATGGCTATGAACACATGAAACATAAAATATCTGATCCATCATATGATAACACTAAACTCTTTGGTAGTACAATGCATTGAAGTGATCACAAACTCCTAGGGGGTAGATCACATGTACAATGATCACAAACTCCTAAGGGGTAGATCACATGTACAATGATCACAAACTCCTCGGGGGTAGATCATAAGGCCTAAAAACATCAAAGCCCTAGGGGCAGATGTATGAGATATATGATGGAAATAAGCTTAAAATATGTGTTCTCTTTTATTAATGAATATCTTTGTACAAGTATAAACTTTTCTTATATTCTTATGTTAATGTCAAGTATTAGTTTTATCTTATTGCCAAGATATAATGAGAGGTATATAAAAGACACGTAGGCATACTCAGTACAATATTCTTGAATATCGTGCTGACGTGTATCACTTGTAATCTTTTGTTTAGGTTGTGGACATATGATCTTGAAGAGCATGATAGTTGTGAGTTGTGTGGCGAGCTGATGTACATGTGGACCTGTTGTCTTAAGATCCTGTAGTTTAGTGGTAGTACATGTATATGTTAAAGTTTGTTGTTCAATATGTAATATCAAATGTTGTAATTATATGTTGAATGGTGAACATGTGTTGTATGACTTTATTATTGTTCATGTGCATGTGCTACTGATTATTTCCTTCTGACTCCCTTGATTTTCTTCTTCTTAGCCTAGTGTGGGGTGTTTAAATTAGGATTCTTACTGAGGTGAGATTTCAATTTGGACGTCACACATTAGATTAAGTTTTAGAAAATCCGGAGACGCCACAGGTGGTATCAGAGCATGAACAATAGCAAAACCTGACATTTGCTCATTATGCAACTAAAAAATAAAGAACTTTGAACTTAATAATCTTTAGGGTTAGATTAGTCATCTTTTAGAGACTAGATCTGACCTAGCCTCTAGGTTAGAATCTAGATGTCTGAGAACTAGGTCTAGACTGGTGCTTGTTGTATAATAGATCCTTAGATGTCGCCCTTTCCATATAGTGCAGCGGTATGGGACGTTGTATTATTTGGAAATAACGTACATCGAGGGAAGAGAAATCCTAGGCATATGATGCTCGTTGTCTAGGGTAACTACACTAGTCAACACCATGTTCTCACCCTTTTCACTAGTTTTCATGACACTATACTCTCTGCTATGTGTGGGGCACTCGTTTTCTAGATTTGGTTTTGGATTCCAATCAAATCGAACCTTGATAGTTTTCTCTTACGCTTGTTTTATCAGAGAAAAACTATATAATATTTTATTATATATGTAAGTATTACAAAAATATGTCCCCACACATGTACGAGTAGGAGGTGGTCATGTAACCTAAGTGAAAGTGAATGACATCAGTCTAGAAGAGAGAGTAGTTATAGATTAGATGTCTAGAGCCTTGTTCGAATATGTGATAGATGGAATACATGAAATAAGGTTTGATGATATGATGTGAGTCTTATATAGATGACATAAGATGGTTATGATGATCTATGTTTGTCTTTGGGGATTTAAGTTCAGTTTTGAGGATTTGAGATAAGTTTTGATGATGCAAGTATGTATTATTTTATGAGATAAGATATGTTAAGTTAAAAGAAGGTTGTGAATCAGCATGAGCCTCAAGCTCGTTTACAAGGGAGGACCTCTAGTGTTAGGACCAGCTTTGGGGTTAGCTCAAGAGAGAGTGAGACCCATAGGGAGAAGGTCAGAGAACCTAAACTCTAAGATACGAGAATGATGAAAAATATGAGATATGATATGTCCTAAACTAGAATACTCCTGAGTGATTGAGTTGAGTCGCTTTATGCATGATTCCTATAGATATGTTGAACCCTAGATGTCCTTGGGAGGACCAAACCCTGGAGTTAGAGAGAGGTTGGTTATATATGCTTATGTGAATATGAATATGAGAACCTACCATCTGGGTGAGGGAGAGAGAGTCCCAAGACCCTGGAGGAGGTAGCTATGTTTTAGTTTCTGTGAAGCCTCATATTTGGGTTGGTGGTTACCCACATAGGAACCTAGTGGTGTATAGAGAGAGTTTTTGAGTAAAGATATCTCATGGGTAGAAAACCTATGAAGGGTATGTTGTGTCATGTTGTGGTTTGGTTTGTGCCTATGTGGCTAGAGCTTAGAAGGCTATCACTAGTGCCAATGAGGTAATCCGAGAACCCTAAACCAAGAGGAAATATAAAGTATAATCATATGTGATACTCATAGAGATGAGTGAGCTCAGAGAGACTGAGCATGTCACTACCCTCATGAGATGGGCCAAGAGAACCTCAATTGGACTAGATGAAGTTTTGATATATGTTTGAGGAGCCACTTGTATAAGTTGGTTTAGTACAACCATGATATAACAAAGATAAGAATGTGATATGATCTCGATGACGTGATATATAAACATGATATGATTGAATCCTAGAGATGGTTTAATAGATATCAATGCATAAATGGTTAACCATATACATGTGATAATAATGTAATATGATTGGTTAATCTTAGTGATGAAATCACAAGTAAATTGTAACATCCCACGATTTCAGGCCTCAGATAAAAAGATCTTATAAGGAATGATTGAACTACCCATATCACCAAGGTGCACCTCCTTTTCCGGGAGCCCATCATTAAGAACTCCATAGTTAAGCGTGCTCAACTTGGAGTAGTACTGGGATGAGTGACCTGTCGGGAAGTTGATCTTGACATGCACATGAGTGAGGACAAAGTGCGCAGTTAAGGCTAGTGGTGGTCTGTGGGGCCAGTCGTCATTCTTAAAACTCTACTAGAGCCTTGGGCAGTGGGCCCGAGTTTACAAATGGTATCAGAGCTAATTTCCTCTAGTAGGTGGGGCCCACATGGGCATGACATGCCAGTATTGAGCCGAGCGGTCCAGGCATGTAGGAAAGGGCTGTCCATGGTTGACGTAGCCACCCTTGCGCTGGTATACCGTGATCGGAAGCTGGGTGTCCATGTGCCATTGTGAGTCTGCACTGAAATGGGGAGGAGATTATGAGGCCTTATAGTTGAGCCTTGACGAGGACATCAAGAGTCTAAGTGGGGGAGATTGTAACATCCCAGGATTTCAGGCCTCAGATAAAAAGATCTTATAAGGAATGATTGAACTACCCATATCACCAAGGTACACCTCCTTTTCTGGGAGCCCATCATTAAGAACTCCACAGTTAAGCGTGCTCAGCTTGGAGTAGTATTCGGATGGGTGACCTGTCAGGAAGTTGATCCTGGCATGCGTGTGAGTGAGGACAAAACACGTAGTTAAGACTAGTGGTGGTTTGTGGGGCCAATTGTCATTCCTAAAACTCTGCCAGAGCCTTGGGCAGTGGGCCTGAGTTTACATAAATGTTGCAATTTATTATGAGAAATGAAATAAGATCATTTGCATGAAACATGTTACATGAGGTGTTAATCTTAGTGGTTAATAAAGATGAAAAAAATAGTTTGACAGTTAGCACAACATCACATTTATGACACCTTAATGTGATCTAGATGGATAATGTGGGTTAACTTTAGTTAACTCCCTCCTAAAAGACATATGTTAAAGTTTAACATGTTCTAAAAACTAGCTCAATAAAATGTTGATGACACCTTGATATACTGGTCTAACTTTAGTAATTCCTTAAGAACATGGTAATACGATGTTGGAACCCTAATGCATAGGTAAGGGCAAGGAAGCAACCCTAATATATGAGATATGTAATGACTTAACCTAAGCTTCTAAACCCTTGTTTGAGCCTTCTATGAAGTGAGGTTTCACCTTAGATGTTTTAAAACCTCCTAAAAGTGGTTTGGATATGACTGTGGAGCTTTGTTTTTGGATATGTTGCATCTAGAATAGTGCCTTATATGTGGATGAAGGCAAGATAAGGTTTTCCCTGGAAGTATGAGTATGGTTTAATTTCGAGGACATAATTTATTTTAAGATGTATATGATGTGACAAAGTGATTTCTAGCTTAATTTCAAGGACGGAATTTGTTTTAAGGTGTGTAGGATGTGATAGAGTGGACTTTTGGATCCATGGATACGTAATGAGATAATTGGATTTATGTATACAAGCTATTTGAAGAGTCCAAGTGCTTTGATAAAATATGGACCTTGATTGGTGTTGACATCATGATTACGATTACTAAGTTTATGCCTATTTGAAATTTAATTGATTAGTCATAAACTTGAGTTTTCGACCAAAGTATTTGTAGCCTAAGTTTATAATAAGGATAAATCCCTTTTCCAGCCCTTTGGACGTGCATCCTTGGATTTCTATCCCCGTGGGCTTGGTCTTTCAAATAAATGATTTGGGAGGCAGTACAACTCTCGTAAGATCAGTCCACGACAATCATCAAATGTGGGCATAGACATGTAGCAGGTCGTGGCCTCATGGGGGGTGGTTTCTTCACGTTCAAAGGAACAGGAATCCCCTGGCTTCGGGGCAGATAGACCTAGAGTGGGACTCCCGATCTTTTTGTTTCTCTACCCACCACTAGAAGTTAGAAAATAGGAGACGACGAGAAAGAGAGGGTGATCGGTTTCTCACCGGAAAACTGTTCATAAACGGTCTGGAGAACGAGAAAATGGAGTAGACGACGCCTATAGTTGTCGGGCATCAAGCGTCGAGCAGAGACGTCACTCTTCCCTTCCTCGTTCACCATGGCGACAAGGACCTTGCCCTGCTTGGCTGGGATCAAACTCCACAGACCTCTGATAGGTCCCTCCAAGCAGGTAGCCTGTGCTGGGATCGTCGTGACCTGGAGACACAGATCGTAGAGGAGGACCTACAGTTGAGGAAATCAGGCGGATCCAAGGACAGGCCGACGGCGATCTTGAGAGCACAGAGGCCTGCGGGCAGCGCCAGCGCAACCGTTACTCGTTGGAGGTGAGTTGTGCGGCGGCGGCGAGGATGACCTGTAAGCGGCTGTTTTCTTGCTGGAAGTTGTAGCCGCGACGGAGGCTCTGATCTCCCTTGTGAAGGTAGGTATGGGCGAGAGGAGGCGCATTGCCTACTTGGTCGCCATCGTGATCAAACACCAGCGACGCCCACACAGATGGTCACGTAGACGGCAGTGTATAGGGAGAAGGGCCAAAGGTCACGCGGTCAAATTTATTCGCGATGAGAACTGGAGGTTGGCCGATCATGAGTTGGTGATCCTCTTGCGGGCTCGGCGTCGGCAGTCCAGGTCACGGAGACCAGATGGCGTGCGGAGGCCGTGGGACAACGTCTCGCTGGGACTCGCATCGTGCTCGCGAACGAAACCGGAAGAGGGGGAAACTGACCCGGGTATATGGATCAGGGGATCCGCGGATCCTGCACAAGATCTGGACCAGGTCCCAACAAGGAAAGGGCAGCGCCTCCCCAGCCACGTGGCAGTGTCCCATTCGCCAAAAGGTAATAATCTCAGATAATCGTCAGATGTTGCATAATTCATAGAAAATTGCACCATTATCATAAAAATACAAATAACATACCAAAATTCTCAAAAAAATGTGTAGAACACAATGGAAGCATAATATCAGGCTTTTGATGCATAAATAACAGTGTTATAATGTAAGTTGTGAAATGCTTGTTTCATAGATAATAAATATCATACCGACCAAAAATGGATAATAAATATCAAATGATGGCCTTAAATTATGATAAAATGATAATAAATCTATATTGATATTTATAATGCTTTTGATATCATAGATGGTAGTATTGATGCACGAAATCATGTAATTTGCTCCCTATGACTAATTAGGACTAATAATCCCAAATAATATGTAATAAATACATATGTGCTCAACAAATGATGAAATTTGCAGAGTAAGCTCATAAAAGTAACTAGAAGTTAATATGTAAATCTCAGACCAGTTTTATACACGAAATCCGTGTTGTATGAAGATGACCCTTAATACATGGGTTGTAACCCTAATATGCTTAATGAATATGATCTATGTTTAATATATGCACGAAATGATATGGAACCTGATATTCAAATGTTGAACCCTATTGTGAGGAAATAATCTGGAAAGCAACATTGATAAGACAAATATAAGATAAGAATACAAGAAATGATGCACATATCCTAATGAGATAAGGTAAACCCTAAAATGGACATACCTCGGGTTATGATGATTAGAATTTGATGATAGTATATGATCTTATCTTAATCAGGTTTAATAAGGATATAGATGACTCAGGAATATGTTATGATTAGGATATCTTGATCTAAGGTATGCCATTACCTCTTACTTGTCTTATTATACAATATGCTTGTGTTATATGTGTAGTAGAATACTTGGCATATGATATTGGATGAAATGATTATTCTTGTATGATATCTTGCTTGGTTTTCCATATTTATGGCTATGAACACATGAAACATAAAATATCTGATCCATCATATGATAGTACTAAACTCTTTGGTAGTACAGTGCATCGAAGTGATCACAAACTCCTAGGGGGTAGATCACATGTACAATGATCACAAAATCCTCGGGGATAGATCATAAGGCCTAAAAACATCAAAGCCCTAGGGGCAGATGTACGAGATATATGATGGAAATAAGCTTAAAATATGTGTTCTCTTTTGTTAATGAATATCTTTGTGCAAGTATACACTTTTCTTATATTCTTCTGTTAATGCCAAGTATTAGTTTTATCTTATTGCCAAGATATAATGAGAGGTATATAAAAGACATATAGGCGTACTCAGTACAATATTCTTGAATATCGTGCTGACGTGTACCACTTGTAATCTTTTGTTTAGGTTGTGGACATATGATCTTGAAGAGCATGATAGTTGTGAGTTGTGTGGCGAGATGATGTACATGTGGACCTATTGTCTTAAGATCCTGTAGTTTAGTGGTAGTACATGTATATGTTAAAGTTTGTGGTTCAATATGTAATATCAAATGTTGTAATTATATGTTGAATGGTGAACATGTGTTGTATGGTTTTATTATTATTTATGTGCATGTGCTACTGATTGTTTCCTTCTGACTCCATTGATTTTCTTCTTCTTAGCCTAGTGTGGGGTGTTTAAATTGGGATTCTCACTGAGGTGAGATTTCAATTTGGACATCACACATTAGATTAAGTTTTAGAAAATCTAGGGGTGCCACAAGTACAACTGGTATGACTACTTGTAATAGGTGGTTTGTTAATTAATTAACTTTGACTAGTTCTTAAACATTCTAACCAAATGTGTAATGATCCATCAGTCCAACCAGATGAGAAAAAATTCATCAGTCTGATCCTAGTCTGATCTAGTTCTAAGAACATAGGTTAGACTTTTCCACCTGATGACTGGAGAGTTTCTTGCAATATGTAGGTAACAGAAAGGATGGAATACTATGCATAGTTCCATCACAAGGGCTAGACTTAGTGAACACTTTTCCAGTTGGTATCTCATTGACTCCTTTTTAAGTAAATTATATTTTATTAAAATAGGACAATATGATGTCACAATTATGAGAATACGTTACATGGATGGAAAGATAGTATCAAATATATTTGTGTATAGGTACAAGAAGTACCATAAATGCAAAAATCTTGTGACAATAAGAAGGAAACATAAAGTAAAGATTTTTTTGTTGCAAAAGTTGCAAACTGTAGGTGGATTGAGACTGATTAGTCTTCATCTTGTTCTTCTAGGATCTATTCTGGAGAATATTGATTGCCTATGATTCACGTGTTCAAAATGGAGTCAAATCGGGGGTATCTAACTTTAAATTTATATGATACCTTAGACGCCCACAATGACAATATAAGGTCGTGTGTAGTAAGCAAGGTCAAATACAAGGCATGGGTAGATTTAAGGTCTTAGCTTATCTAAGTTGAATCAAAGTTATATTGGTATTCCTTACTGAACAAGGTAAATGACAAGATAAAAGAGAGCAAAGTAAATGAAAACTAAGTTAACAAAACAAAAATAAGTTGTAGCTCTTTTTAATAATTTTTGATATTATGGAAGGAACTTGGACTGGGTTTCACCAACTAAGAACACTCACCAAATACAAACACTCATACCCATTGTATAAACTCATCATTGTATATAGAGCAATCATCATTAGTATTTATTCCATCCTCTCTCAACATCAAGTTAGATGTGCATTATCTCTCTCTCTCTCGATGACAAATAAAAAACCAAAACATACATACATATGATCATTGTCTCTAATGATCCAAAAATTTCAATGCATTCACACCACTCCTTAACTCTAGA
This sequence comes from Alisma plantago-aquatica, assembly GCA_963693085.1. Classification (NCBI taxonomy): domain Eukaryota; kingdom Viridiplantae; phylum Streptophyta; class Magnoliopsida; order Alismatales; family Alismataceae; genus Alisma; species Alisma plantago-aquatica. Next base: position 331,416,645 of record OY856409.1, read on the forward strand.
TTCGATCTAATACTAATATTGTGAGGCATTAGAAATCAAACATCACAAGATGGTAGATAATCATACAGATAATCCATTCATGAAGAAGAGTAAGGGGATACACATTGCTAAGAGTATATACATCAAAATGGATATGTGTTGTACATGTTGGGAGAGCATTAGTGGCTACTCCAAACCTAAGTTAATGAGTCTATTCACTCATATTTACAAGTTAAAAAACTAATTTATAGCGTACTAGAATGAGGGACAAAAATAGATAGAGTGAGGATGAAAGAAGTAATAAGGAAGGATAGTGGTTGTAGGGGCATTACATCACGATGAATATCTCCTTTTTGATTGATGAAGATGGTGATGATGGCAAAGAAGTTTACCTCGATCTCCCTTCTCTCAAAGGTAGAAGGTAGTCACCTCTAAGGGATGCAGACTGATGGACTTTGGACTCTTCTGCCTGTTAACCGATGGAAAGCAAGAGAAAAAGAGGAACTCAATAATATTTTATGTAGAAGATGTGCAACCTTTTGGAGGTTTGGGGTCTATTTTTATAGGGATTGGTGGTGCCTTCAACACACCCAAAGGGTGGGATACTTACTTACACCTTAAGCTCTAAAGCATGTGCTTGACTAACTTCAATGATGACTGTTTTCCCAAGAAGTCAATCAATAGATAGTTGACTCAATGACACCACTGATAGATAGTTGCTCTATACCATCCTCAATAGATGGTTGCATAAAGTTATTTAGTTATTGGGGCTATCATTCCCATTGGTAGATGCTATGAAGACCCAAGTCTTCTAGGGACGTCTCTCTTTGTCACAGTTGGCGTGTCCATGTGAAATTTTGTCAGTTGAGGGTGTGGAATTTCAATTGATTTATAGCCACCAGTGGGAAGTATAGGTCTTCAATATCATTAGTTGTTGGGTTTAACCAGGTTGCATTTGTTGTTGGGTCTGTTCAACCATTAAAATGGTTGTGTACTATAAAATTTATGTTTTACTACAGAAAGATGCAAGTTTATTGTTAAAAAGAGGAGATGACAATAAATCAAAGTAAATAAGGGGATAACCATATTGAAACCTAGGATCACTAGAAAAATGGAGGGTAAAATAGGTATATAACATACAAAAATTTAGATGTTATCAACCGCTTCAACTTAATATCTAGATTGTCCTCATGCTAATTACTAGAATTAGTTATGTTAATATTTCTCCTAGATTTCTTGTTGTGTTCATGAAACCTCCCTTTAAAAGATGGGGTGTTTGGACCTTTTTACTATTACTCCCCTTCCCTGAGGTTGGGTTCTTCCTCTTATATCAACTCCGAGTATGTTCCCTAGATGTAGCATACATAAATATCATAAAAGGTATCTTTCACTCCTAACTTTCATTTTTTTTGATAGTCAAGAAAGGGTGTAGGGTTGGCCAATGCTGAAGTGTAGGTTGTCCATCTCTAGGTCACTCTACCAGAGGTCAGGTGTAATGGAAAGTGGTTTCTATGAAAACCATTGAAAAACATGGGCTATTTTATAGAGCTTATAGGTTCCACTACCCACCATGACATGTTTGTGTTTGTGAGAAAAGTTGTACACTGACCAAGCAGTACCCTTGGATCATGTCATGGCACAACTCTCAAATTTTTATTCACACTTAGGTTTTAGTTATCTCTCTTTTTAGATTTTTAGGATGTTAGGATATCTTTTGGGTTTTTGTGTGTTGTCAAGCCTCTTTTTCTCCTTTATAGTATTTTTGCGATCGAGAAGGGGTAGCTTTCTCCTTGATACAAGACTAATGCATTTCCAACCCTACTTGGGGTCTTGGATGATCACTTAGATTTGTATCAAACTAAGATCCACCTTATATTTAAGAAGTTTTCCCAAGTTAATAAGCATTCTATTTGTATCTTGTAGTATCTTAAGGTAGAATTGATGTAAAAGCATGATCACTTAGCAAGTTATGTGGGTTTATTGCCCGAATCTTTCACTTAATATGATATTGTGCTAAGGTTGGAGGCAATTTGATCTAGTATAAGAGTGAAGACAACTCTAGAAAATTGGATCATAATTTACGTATTACTAAAAGTTTATCCTTCAATTCATTAAAATTTTCCTAACTAAGAATTAAGCTAGTAACTTTAATCTAACATGTGCAAAATCTACAACACTTCTAAAATTGTTGGAAATATGGCAGATGCGACTGGTGTACAAGTAAAAGTGATATTAAAAGGATGGGTAATGAGAGTGTACCAATCTCACATGTTCACACCATACAAACTTATCCTTCAATCTATCCTCAAAGTGTCAAAGGAAGAGGTTAAATGTAAACATGTGAGTTTAATTCTATTTTTGTAATCCCACTCAATGGGAGTATAACAGTTGGACAACATAAGCACCTCATAGATTATGGTAATAGTTGTCCTGGAATTCTTCTTCCCTTTTGTCCATGAATTGATGTGAGTTATTTGCACACGTAGATTCCCTAATAAGGATTACTTAGGTTCCTATAACACAATCACAACTAACTTACCTACACGTGGACGGGTCAACTATAGTATAGTAAAGGGTCGAGTCCCAAAGGACATTGTTTTTTAAAAAGTCCCTTTCGAAACCATTCATTGAGAACAATATTTAAATTTGGTTGTTTGAGAATGATTATAAACTAATGATTGAGTTAAAGATTACAAAGGAAGATTGGATTAAACTAAGGGTTCACTTTAATATTAAAATACACTAGAACATCTATGTTTCATTACCCATCACCTATGTACTTATCTCAATTGTTGTAACTCAAAATAACCTTAACAATTAACTAGGACCAACATAATACACTCCTTTTGTAAGGTGGATTACACCAAGACTGAATTCCCTATGGGATCAAGGTCTTGTAACCCATGGTTCATGATTCAGTCATTCTATAGGATTCCTTATGTGATCGCATCTGGAACCTGTGCACCCATTCAGGAATCAAATCCTAATTTTTGTGGTCTCTATTCTTAGGATTATATCAAACTTGCAATTGAGAGATCAATTTTAAAAAAAGTAATAATCAAAAGACAAATAGTATAATATTTTGCGAACAAATGAGTTTGATAACAATCAAGATAGAGTAAGGGTGATGGGGCTCTCCCCATGCCCCCAAAAGGAGGTCTACTTGATCATGATCAAAACAAGAATACATATACAAGGAGAGAGAGAGAAGATATCATGTCACTAATGTGGAAGAGAGAGAGGCAACTAATGGTATCTGATTTTTGCAATCCGCTCAACCTCGACAAGTCCGATCCACTTTGGCCTCAACAAATTTGAAGAACTCTGCTAGGATATTCTTGCTCATTGTATCCTATGTCTCCTTTCTCTATAACATTTTCTGGACTATGAGAGAATATAATAGAATAATAATTAGTTCATATGATTTTTTATTTGGAAAACATCCCCTGATCAACTATTGTGCATATTACTCTATCTACCACAATGGTTGGGCGACTAGGTGCTCTGATCGGGTGACCATGTGGTCTGGTCAGCTGATCACTTACTTGGTGGAGCGGCTATTGGCCTTCTGGTATGTTGACCAGGGAAATTGATTGTCCGATCATCGTTATAATTGGGCTTATAGAGAATTTGTTGGTCGCTCAATCCTAGGAGAGGATCATCCAATATGTTGGAGAATTAAGGTTGTTGTGAGTCTCTGACTTGAAAGGCATCTCTGGCTAGTTGGTTAACCAACAAGCCTAATTGGCCAATCATATGTCCTTTCAAAAGTGCTGAAGTTGGTTGTGAAAGATCTAGAGGGGGGCTGAATATAGATTTTTGATAATTTAAAGTTAATTACAACAATTAAAGCACTCAACCAAATAAGGAGGAGGAAACAAGGAAGACACTTGGATGTAAAGTGGTTCATACCTTTGAAATCAAAGGTAGTCAGTCCACTACCCAATTGTTTCCAATTGGGATTTTAAAAGTGATTTATTTTATTACCTCGCAAGGATGTTACACAAAATACAATCACCTTCCACGCCCTTGAAGTAACCTCAACCTCCTTGAAGAAGCCTTCTTGAAGTAACTTCAAGTCCTTGGAGTAGCCTTCACCTCCTTGAAGTAGCTCCACCACCTTGAGATAGCCTTCCTTTAGAAGTAGCTCCAACCTTCCTGGAAGTAGCCTTCCTTGAAGTAATCTCAAGCACACCTCAAAGAAACCTTCTCCACCAAGAAGTAGCTCCAAGCAAACTCCTTTCAACAACCTCCAAACCTAGGATTAGTCAAGGAAAACAATATACAATATAGAAGAAAAAGATTGGAAGAAATAAATTACTTATCCAATTGAGTACAACACTTTGATCCTATATCAAGTGTATAGATCTCTTTTCCACTTAATATGGATGAGGATATATGTGGTGGCTAGGATATTGTAGCTATAGGACATGAGATTGATGTAAGTAAAATAAGATGGCAAGTGTAGCTCTTACTTAGTTGCTCACTAGAATGTATTCTCAAGTGTAGTTTAGGTGATTTAGGTATCCTAAGGCCTCTCCTATTTATAGAAATGGTTTGCAAGTACTTAGGGATGTTATATAGGGTTTCTAGAGTGTTCTTAGTACTTAACTAGCCGTTAGATATCTATTAATTGACTTGTAATGGCTAATTGTTTCGAGCTAAGAAAAACAATCCAAAAACTATCTCGGCCGAGGAACTTGTCGAATGAGATGTGTCTCGGTCGAACTTTTTTTCATCCAAGGAGGGGTTCGGAGCAAAAGTGTTGCAAATTTCTATTTCCAACTCCCAACTACCAACCACTCAGTCTAATGGTCGCAAGCTTTAGACCATTGCTTACTCGGTCGAGGTTATTTTTGACCAAAGACTATTTTAGAGCACAATTGTGTAAGTTGTTGAACAGTTTTCACAGTTTTGACCGAGGTGGTTCTTGATCGATAAGAACTTTGACCGAGAGTGTCTCGATTGAAAATTTCTTCGACCGAGGGTGTCCCTGTTATAGGCTTTTGAATCACCTACTAAGTGTGTTTTTCAATGTGTGTGGGTGACTCTAACTTCGAAGAAAACTATCTAAGGGTTATAGGTGGGTAGGGAAGATCTAACGCTTGATTTAAATAATGTCTAAGTACTTGTACATTATATTTTTATACAAGTGTTTACGTTTGAGTACAATAAAGCGTATTTGATCTTCAATTTGCATTGAGCTTCATCTTCCCACTAAGTAGGATTTCCTTATTCCTTTGAACCCTGAAATACTCAAGTAGCACGTTAGATCCACAAGAATGAAACATTTGTCATCATCAAAACAAAGGGTATATTAATGTCCAATTTAGCCAAAAATATTCCCCTTTTTGATAACAAATATTTCTAAAATATAATCAAAATAATTTAAATGAGATGAGTTTCATACATGAGATTTACCTGAGATGAGAATATCCTTATTTTCATAAAGTATGTGTTAATTATTCCTAAATAGGTGTGGAACATGATATACATCTCTTAAGGAATGTAGCATCAATTAATGTTAAGCCAAGAGAGCATGAAACTCATTTATTTTGATTTATATTATTTTCTCCCCCTTTGTCATTTCAAAAAGATAGTCATATAATCATATGTGTAATCCAATAAGACTCACCCTTAGTTGATTACCCCCCCTAATTGTTTTCCTAAAAAAGAATTGCAAATTTATCCATGATATAAAAACCCAATATTAATTTCTCAATCATTTGCAAGGGATGTTAAGCCTTAAAATAATATGAGATTCCTTTAGGCTCATGGTGGGATCAATGAATGTTATTAATTACTCAACCATTAGCAGGGGATAGTAATCCCTGATATGATATGAGATTCCTTTAGGTTCATAGTGGAATCAATAAATATATCTCTAGACAAATACAAGGGATGCTAAGCCCTGATTAGTGTAGAGAATTCAACTTATAACATGATATACATTATATTTAAGAATTTTTTGAGCTCCCCCTTAATCTCATAACAAAAGTGAGCTTAAAAATACTAAGGTATTTCAAATCATAACCTTTTAAAATCGATTAATTAAGTAATATTGTGAGTCAATATTTATAAGCAATCTTGTTTCTTGCACTTACATATTAATATATCAATGTTGGGTGCAAGTGGATGATTTGATTTACAAATAAGCATTTTTGTCAGGCTTATTTTCCGTCGACCATGACTTCAACCGGGGCACCCCTCGATCGAGCTCCTTTTCGATCGAGAGGCATTTCTACAGATTTCCCATTAGTGCATCTTTATTCTTAGAATGATAACATTTTCTTTTATATTAGCACCAATGACCAATCGACCTTATGCATATTTACATTCACTTGATGTTGTCAAGTCTTATCCAATGATTCATACATCATATCTAAATCTATTTCTTCTCATTAAATCCTAATGTTATTCCATCATGCCCATATAGTTCCAATGTTTTTCTTTTAGGTCTAGGAGCTGAGTTTTATTCATTATTTTTAGTAGGCTCATTTGTCCAATAATTAAATCTTTTAGGATATGACTAAGTCTTGTTGTGTATGATCATAATTTATGTATACTTATAAACCTTAGATTCTTCATTTGATTATTTCAAAATAAAGCCTTTTTGTGACAAGATCACATTTTTCTTCATCATCTTTTATTATAGAGCCATATTTATGCAAATGAGTTTTCAATTTTGACAAGAAATCTTACCTTTGATCACCTAGAATACACAAATTTGATATTTTCTCATCCATTCATAAAGCAATGTCAACATCTCCTCTTCTTCAAATGTGACCAATAAGTTTACCTTTTCTCCATGTGTGTGGAGATCTTCTTGTTTCTGATTTTATGCTTGTTGGGTCAATCTCTATAGGCTATCCAAACCTACTAAGTGTAAATTTTTGGTCCCCATATAGTGGTCCTTCTGGTTAGGATTTAGAACAATTTATATGAGGAGTACATTACAAATTTGGGTCTTCAAATTCAATTTCAAGCTGATCATTATGTTCTTAATAAACCATCCTGACAGAACTATTGTCAGTCGAATATATCTTCAAACAAAGAATTTCTCAGTCAAACTATTTATTGACCGAAAAGATTTTCTAGTAAAACCATTTTCGACAGAACTACCTTCGGTTGAACTTGTCTTCGACCGAAAGATGTCTCAGTCGAGAGTTTTGTTGACTGAGATTAAGTTCTGTGCATTTTCAACAATTTTAGCATTTCTAGTGTAAACATATCATGTCATGATTCTTAGATAACACTATTAAATAATCAAGGATATACAAGTTCAAGCTTAATTCAGTTGAGATAAGAAATTATAAATTTCAAAGTGAAGCTTAGGTCAAATCTCAACTATTATGATCACATTTTTAAGTTGGGGGTTTTGTAACCCAAGCCAAGTCAACATCCTTTTTCTTATATGGCAAGAGAATGAATAATGTCCAAGACGTAAACAGTAATGACAGCAAATAGAATCAATTTCATTTCTCTTTTTATCTAGATTGCCTTTAGGAACATATATGACTTTAGTTTTGGGTACTTGGCTCCGTTTAGTTCTAGGTTTTTGATATGATTTATCTTTGGGCACATAACCTAGTCATCTCCTCCCAATTTGACCAGATTAGTCTTTTAGAATTTTATTAAGAATATCTTTATTTTTTAAGCTACTAATATCCTTTTGTAACTTAGAAATTTCATCCATTCTCTTTTTAATGTCTAACTTTTCTTGATCTAGATTAGTTAACAAACTATCTCTTTCTTTGATAATAGCATCATAATTCAAATGAGTACATAGAATAAGTTGAGTTTGAAGATCATTTATCTTAGCAAGCAACTCAACGTTTTCTTGGAAAATAAAGTTATTGTTAGTTTCTATAGAAGGCAACTTAATATTGCAACCATTAATAGATGATTTCAAAGTAGCTTTTTTAGACATAAGATTTTCCTTTTCCAAAGTAAGATCATTCAATTTGGCAAACAAATCTTCATGGGTTTTTGTAATCCCTTTTAATTTATTTTTACAACCAACATATTTATCATGTAATTCTTCAATACTAGTGACTAACTTTTCTTTATATAAATCAAGAAGACTTACCTCATTTTCTTCTTCAATTGTTGTTGCAATGAAACATCTTATCGTGTCTTCTTTAGTCATGACACATTCCACTTCTTCTACACTTTTGCTATCATCGCTTGAGTCATCCCAAGCTACTTTGTAGGCTTTCTCTTTTTTCTTGAGAGAACATTTATTTCCCTTCTTGACTTTGGTAAACTCATTTTTTAAATGTCCCTTCCTACCACATTCAAAGAACCTAAGGGAAGAAGAAGAAACATAAGAATTTTGGTTAGTTTTAAACCTTCTATATTACTTACCATTTATAATGAGTGCCTCCTCTTCACTATCTTCTTCACTTGTTTCATTACTTTCTTTGGTTGCTTCCTTAAAAGCAATGTCCTTCCTTTTATCCTTCTTGTGTTCATCTGCCAATCTTTCTTCTTCTTCAGTGACCTCATGAATTTCTAAATTACCAATGAGCTGCTCCATCCTCAATGTGGTGAGATCATTAGCTTCTTCAATGGATGTCACCTTTGGCTTGTATTTTGGAGGCAAAGATCTAAGGATTTTAGACACCTGATCTTCTTCACTTATATATTTGCCCAATGCACTTAATCTATTAAAAATGGAAGAAAATCTTGCATACATCTCACCAATAGATTCATTAGATTGCATTCAAAATTGTTCAAATTTTTGTTTAAGCATATTAATCTTAGTATTTTTAACTTGGGTAGTTCCTTCATGTGTTATGGAGAGTTTATTCCATACGTCATAAGTTGTATCACATGAGGATATTCTATTGAATTCACTTACTAAAATAGAATAAATTATATGCTTACTGCTTTGGCATTTAATTGAACTTGTTTTACTGTGTCGGGATCCCATGTTGCATATTCGATTGTAGGGAGCACATAGGGATTGGACACCATCCTCCACAATTCCTAGCTAAGTCCTTGGAAGTAGAATTTCATTCTTCTTTTCCATTTTGTGTAGTTGCTTCCATAAAAAGGTGGTGGCCGAGTTACGTGAGTTCCTTCAAGGTTGAGGTTGCTCAACAAGTTGTCCCCCATTCTTAAGGACCTGTTATGACTCCTTGAAGACCTGTTATGATACCAATTGAAAGATCTAGAGGAGGGGGGTGAATAGAGCTTTTTGATAATTTAAAGTTAATTAAAACAATTAAAGTACTCATCCAAAGAAGGAGGAGGAAACAAGGAAGACAATTGGATGTAGAGTGGCTCCTACCTTTGAAATCAAAGGTAGTCAACCCACTACCCAATTATTTCCAATTGGGATTTTTAAAGTGATTTATTTTATTACCTCGCAAGGATGTTACACAAAATAAAATCACCTTCCACACCCTTGAAGTAGCCTCAAACTCCTTGAAGCAACCTTCTTGAAGTAACTTCAAGTCCTTGGAGCAGCCTTCACCTCCTTGAAGTAGCTCCACTACCTTGAGATAGCCTTCCTTTAGAAGTAGCTCCAACCTCCCTTGAAGCATCCTTCCTTGAAGTAATATAAAGCACAGCTCGAAAAAACCTTCTCCACCAAGAAGTATCTCCAAGCAACCTCCTTTCAATAGCCTCCAAACCTAGGAGTAGTCAAGGAGAACAATATACAATATAGAAGAAAAAAATTGGAAGAAAGAAAATACTTATCCAATTGAGTACATCGCTTTTATTCTATATCAAGCGTATATATCTCCTATCCACTTAAGATGTATGAGGCTATATGTAGTGTCTAGGAGATTGAATCTACATGACACTTAATTGAAGTAAGTAAAATAAGATAGTGTAGCTCTTGCTTAGTTGCTCGCTAGAATGTATTCTCAAGTTTAGTTTAGGTGCTTTAGGTGTCCTAAGGCCTTTCCTATTTATAGGAATGATTTTCAAGTACTTATGGACATTCTAGAGGATTTCTAGAGTGTTCTTAGTACTTAACTAGCCGTTAGGTATCCATTAATTGACTTGTAATGGCTAATTGTTTTGAGCTGAAACGAACAATCTAGAAACTATCTCGGCCGAGGAACTTATCGATTGAGATGTGTATCAGTCAAATTTTTCTTTGACCGACGAGGGGTTTGGAGAAAAAGTGTTGCAAACATGTATTTCCAACTCCCAACTACCAATCACTCAGTCTAACAGTCACAAGCTTTAGACCGTTGCTTACTCAATCGAGGTTATTTTCTACCAAAGTCTATTTTAGAGCACAATTGTGTGAGTTGTTGAACAATGCTCACAATTTCGACCGAGGTGGTTCTCAGTCAACAAGAACTTCGACCGAGAGTGTCTTGGTTGAAAATTTCTTCGACCGAGGGTGTCCCTATTCTAGACTTTTGAATCTCCTACTAAGTGTGTGTTTCAATGTGTGTGGGTGACTCTAACTTTGGGGAAAACTATCTAAGGGTTATAGGTGGGTAGGGAAGATCTAACGCTTGATTTACATGATATCTAAGTACTTGGACATTATATCTTTGTACAAGTATTTATATTTGAGTACAATCATGAACATTTATACAATTATGCTTGATCTTCAATTTGCATTGATCTTCATCTTCCCACTAAGTAGGATTTCCTTATTACTTTGAACCCTGAAATACTCAAGTAGCACATTAGATCCACAAGAATGAAATGTTTGTCATCATCAAAATAAAGGGTATATTAATGTCCAATTTAGCCAATAGGTTGATCAATGGAAGCAATTGGATATTAATTATGATTGAATGATCATCAAACTGGATCGCTCAATCAACATCATCTTTGGAGAGCTTTCCTACAGGTGGATCAATTGGCCATTAGGTGGATCAACCGATCACTTGATTTCATAAATACATTAGAGTGACTATAAGTTTAGACAACCTTGTGATCAATCTCCATGTAATGGTGATCGCCTGATCTGGAAGTTGTCTTGAATTTTTTTTAGATGGGCATGTTGGTCACCCGAATAGGAGATCTGGTCGCCCGATCACTGTAACATCTTGATCTCCTGTCTAAGTTAAAACTCCTTATTTAGAGATATTCATAAAAACAAGCTTCTTTGAGAAGTTTTTTATAAAATCAATTTTAATGTTAAAATAATCTATTATGATTTATTTCAAAGCTTTTATATATTGAAAATGTAATTGCGGTACTTTTTGTCAATTTTTGAAAAATAACATTTTGTTGGGTAAGCACACAAGCAGGTAGCTGGGTGGCGAGAAAGTTTCTTATGGAGGCAAGCATGTAGCTATGTAGCAAGTAGGTATCTTGAGCAAACACACTACTAGGTAAAGAAAGTATCTTAGTGTCAGGCTCATCTCTTAAACACCTAGCACATCCTAATGTTTGACACATATCCTACCATGTGTCAACTAATCCTTGATAGATATCTTAAGATGACACATATGCATCCATGTGTCATATAACCATGAATTTATCTCTCTTAAGATGATACATACACATCCATGTGTCACTTAACTACAAATCATCTTTTTTTTTATGACACACATATACCCATGTGTCATCCATATACTTTTTGCAATTAGAACCATGCTACCCTCCACCATTTCTATAAAAGGAGCCCTCATCCACCCCACCATCATCACAAATTCTCTCCTCTTTATCCCAAAGCAAAGGTGGACGTCCCTTCTTCTCCTTGCCCATCTCTTTCATCATAAACTACCAATCTCTCTCTAGATTAGCAAAGCACTCTCTCTTTCTCTATGTTGGTTAATGGAACCACCTCCCAACAAACCCTCTCTCTATAGAAACCTACTACCTCCCTCCTCCAACATAGTAAGAGAATCTTGATACTATGTATTCCAAAAATATCATGAAGCTTTAACCCATCCCTCTTCAACTCTAGTGAGAGAAACCTTAGAAGTTGTTTTATCTGGGAGCCAAGATCGAGGTAATGGAAAATGTGCCAGAATGCTGCCCAAACATATCAAGACTGGATATAGTTAATGATGCTATGGACTCATTGTGGAACTATGTATCAAGTACATATAGAGGTATGGTTTTGGATATTTTCACATGCTGACATAATCTTTTAGGTCACCATTAATGATGAGAAGGGTATAGTATCATGATTTAGTATGGTCCTCACTCCTTATAATAGTGGCTTATGCAAGCATCAATTGAAAGTATGATTTTATATGATCTTCACTTCTTTACTTAATCTCTTGTATCACCATTAGTGAAAATAAGGTTTATTAGGGTTAAGTATAATCTTCATTCCTTATCATAATCCCTTATATAAACATCAATGAAAATTATGGTCAATAATGATTTAATATTGTTTAGTATGGTATTCAATTCTTATCATGATCTTTGATATAAACATCAATGAAAAACATGATTTGCATGGTTTGACATATGCTCTGTAAAGAAATGAATAAATGATATACTATATTCACCTATATTTTATTAATAATCTAGATATGAATATCAATGGACTTCCTTTCCATACCGTAAGATCTTACATCAAGTTAGAATCCTAGATGATAACTAAGCATGCCTTTGTGTATTCTAGTTCTGTTCTCATTTGATTTCCCTTATTTCTCCCTATTATTTGAGTCATGCGATATTGTTGGAAAGTGGAATTCATCAGACATTTCTAAGGTGACTAGAAGCCTGTTTCACCGATGCTTGTAGCCAGTAAAGGGGAAAGGTTATTTAATTGGTTCTGTATTTGCACGGGGGGACTCCCTAACCTCTTGCACGCTCCTGGCCATAGATTTATCTTATTCAATTCCACAATCCCACAAGTTTACATTTTAGGTGTCATAGTGAAATATTCAACTAATGATTCATTTATTCATTGTTACCTTTTGACCTCATTAACTTTGACTAGCCATCATATTGAGCGGTATATCTTTGATGATGTCCTTTTGATTCTAAACCTTATATTGGGAGATGTGTTGGTAACATAGTCGACATGTCTTGGCTGGGGATTGATACATTTGGGATCCAGATATAAGTCCTTTAGAATCAAGGATGGATGAGCCTAACACTCAACCATACTCAGGCCTATACTTGGGTTGGTCATGTAGAGTCAGGCATGATCATGTTAGTAATGGGGAATAATCTCCTATAAAGATTAAGCATGCTAACTAATGATACTCCAAGTGGAATTTTGTGCAAGGAGTACCCTCTTCCGATCTTGGAAAGGAGACCGGTGGCTGCATGTGGTAATATGATTCATTGTATAGATCTTGTAGTGTGCACGAGTGGCTGAGGGTGTGCCAGGGTACTTACAAGTGTTTTGGTGACCCTAATGGACTAAAGTCTTAGCTAAGCAAGTTTTTGTGGATGTAGGCTAGTTTCCTAATGTGAATGGACACCTTCTATGAGAGTTGTAGTTAAACTCATTTATGGAATAAGGACTCCCATTTTGTTATCTTTATTTGAGGAATACCAATAATTCTAATTATGATCAACTGTATTGGTCTAACATTTTGATAAGGTTGTCATCTGATAAATTCTTAATGAATATACATACATACACATTCCTTATACATCATACAAGTAGATGGTATGTAACATTGGTTTGAACTTTTGATACTCGAATAATATATTAAGAATGTAGTGATGTTAATAGTGTCTTGTTTCTTATCTCTATTTCCCATACTTAGACATTTATCTAACCCATACTCCCCCACTTGGGCTGCGACATATTATTCCATGTTGTAGATTATTATTTGTAGGACCTTTCCTTGTGGAAGACTCATTTTGAACAGATCCTGAAGGGCATAAAGAACCAAAGATGGATCAAGCTTAATTATTAAACTCATGTATCATTTATGATTGATGTAGGAGATAGTGTAAAAACACCTTTTGTAAGGGTGTAATATTTTGAAATGAAATATTGCTTATCTCACTCTTATTCTTTGATTCTTGGTGCCATATTAACGACTTAATTTTAGCTACTTGATTCTCGAAGGAAGAAAATCAGGTGGTTGAATCGGGGACGTTACAATCACCATGCATGGTTTGTTGTTTACTCCAAAATTTCTAGGGATCTGTCAAAACTTGATTCTGAGTTCTAGGGAAGGAAGGACTGTCTTTCTCTTGATCTGATTGTACATTTTATTCTACATAAGAGCAAAAAAATCTAATCAAAATACTAACATTCAGTATAAGAACAAAAATGATGATGCGAATGATGATGCTAAGAAAAACTTGATACAATTTATAGCTAAAATAAGATAAAACTAATCTAGAACTCAAAAAAAAGATGATGAATATGCATTCATCCAAATAACTCAAACTTGAGTGTTTTGGTTCCCTACAACAAAACATGACCAAGCAACCCGATCTCTTAGAATCACACAATTTCAACTTCAAATTCCCTGCATCAATTCACATTCAAAAATAAGTTTTCATATAAAAATGTGTGCATCACAATCATGATATCAAAGGTGTTAGAAGGTTCTCCATATTCCTATGAAATTTACACAAGTAGAAGGTTCAACTATAAAGGGAAGTATTTTTTGAGTGATTAATACTCCAAGGGATAAAATTGTAGTGGACAGAGGTGTGGAAGGAAGAATTGTGAATCTCTCATATATTTAGGCTAAGATTGCTATATTTTTTCTACAATTACATTGATTGCATTTTTGTGTGTGCATATCGCCATCTTTTCATCGTGGTACATGTCTATTACATATGATGGGTATATAATATAAGGAGAGGTGAGAGGTGCCACCACGAATTTAGAGTTTGGTGCATTCTTTTTTTCTTTTACAATTTATTTTTAGCAGATGATGGGGTGAGAAGATCGTCAATGAAGTGTAGAAGAGGGTTATGCATCTAATATTTGGGAATTCAAAGCATAGGAACAAACACTGCCAACCAATTCAATAATATCATATAAATTGAAAAGTAATGATAATTCCACAAGAAGCTTATGTTGATCAATTTAGAGACACACTGAAATTCGGTTCCTCTAAAATCTATACGGCTTGCCATCATTTCTAGGGTGTGATATTATTCAGGTCCTTGGGGACATGATAGTTTCTAGCATTGGTATTTGACATTCATTATTGCAACATGACTTGTTCTGTTCAAATAGGACATACATTACTGATTTTTCAAACTAAACATGAAAAAAGAAAATGGATCTAGACCGACTAGATTATGACTGATGACATGCAACATGAATTTGAAAAGATAAATACGAAACAAATGCAATGCTAATCTAGAAAGAAAATGAAAGGAAATGGGAAGATAATGAGGGTGGAATGAAGACATACCACCCAACCTCCCCCCTAAAATTAGAAATGCGCTCATCCTAGAGCAAATGATAAATCCAAAATGGAGGGATAAATCCAAAATGGAGGGAAGAAATGTAGCTAGAATGGATATCAACCTCCATGTTGACTTGGTGGTGGTAACCCATGAGACTGGTGCGGATGTGGAGGCTGGCCCTAGAAAAATCTCCAAGATAGTATGCCAGACTACTCCCAGCCTATGATATGTCTTGGGGGCTCCTAGGGTGGCGGCCTGGTGTACTGGCTTCCCAAATACCTAGAGGTAGGGGAAGGGTACATTTATCTTGGGATAATTCTCATAGTAAGTCCATGTCTTATGGTAGTCATCTCAGTCCATGTGCTAACGCTCATGCACCTACTGCATCAGGTACATGTGGTTGAGATGGGTGTCCCTAGCACTACTGCTTTCACTCCATGTGGGTATGGGTGCCCTCGACGTGGTTCATCTACTAATGGAGAGCAGCGTATAGGGCCTAGATGGTCTTTTAGAGTCAGAGATGTGTCATTTCATGTGATGTGCGGAAAGGGGAGGAGAAGGGACAAACTCCTCATCATTTTCCTCTATGGAGGAACTGCATCTACCAAACATCGGCTCAGGAACTTCAGCCTTGACATTTCAGTGTTCCCTCATGTAACACTGGGTATGTGCCTTGTGATTGTTGAGGTTGTAGACATGATTTTCCAATGTAAAGTAGGTATGTGTGGGTAGTGCCAGAATGGTCTTGTTGTCTTAGAAAAGCCAATGGTAGATGCCATCCTCCTTGGCCACCGTCAAGTTGGCTGAAGCCACTTAGTACTTGATGTTGATCAAGTGTGATGACTTATGCATCATCATTACGACAAATGGTATGTGGATGTAGCCAAGGTAGGTGGAAATGACAGCGATGATCCCCCATGGTAGAACTTAGATGCCTTGTTATAGTGCTATTGATTGTGTATATGCTCGATGAGGGCAGTCCCCTAATTGTAGGGCTCTTTATTTAGTAGACGCTACAAACATTATAAATCAAAAGTGGTAAAGACATTAGGAGTACCCATCCGGCCAAAAATGGTGCAGGTGAGTATGTAGTGGAGAGAGAATACCACTAGAATAGAAATGAATGATGCCTTGGTGTCATGTAGGAAGGAAGGATCCCAGTGATCTTAGCGTAGAACTTGTTGGCCTTGTACTTCTCAAATGGGTGGTTGTGATTATCTTTGTAGAACTTCATCTGCTACTTCTTATCAATGTTGATAAGGAGAGTGGTGAGCTTGTGTTCATCCAAGGTGTGCTCCTCCCCCAACATACACAATGATAGACTATACGGTCATTTTTGAAGTGCTTCGTGAAGGAATCAATGAACTCTAATGTGATCTCCTTGTAGATTGCATGAACGCAGAGGGAGAAGGTGGAGATCCATGTACGATAGAGAATTTGCATCTTGGGATCGTAGATGCCCAATATCCTGAGTGTCTTGGGGCACACACAGTGAGTCAGATGTACTTTGATGGACTCCATGGCCTTGTGCCTTTTATGGTGGTTGGTGATGATGAGAGACTTGTACTTGTATGGAAAAGGAGTGATGCGGGTGGGGAAGGCATGTTCACATGCCCGTGACTCACAAACGATTGTGAGGGCAATGGAAATGGTGCTTTTGTCATATTGCTCAATGAATAAGACTTGCATGTCTCTACTGGTTCATTAACTAAAAGATTTTAGACAACCACCATTATGGATTCTAGAAATGCATTTCTTATTTATGTGCTCTAGATGACAATGCTATAGGTATTCATTGTTTGATTCATCAAGTCATTTAGTATATATGTTATACATAGTTGTCTTTAGAACTATCGAGTAAAGACTATGTGACATAGGGAATTGCCATACAAGATCTCATCTTTAAAAAATATCAATTTATTCATAACATTCTTATCCATACAATATACATGATGTTTTCATCAATGGCATGTACATAATAACAATTCACTAATTTTTTTACATGCCCATCAGACTGAATGACATATTCCAACTACAATGGCAACAATTCTTGCTCTACAATTCTAAATTACTTCTTCTCAAATCCTGAAGTGGATATTTCTATCTCCTTCCTCTTCCTTCTAAGTTCCTTTAAGTGCAAAGTATAGATTCCTTTTGTACTTACCTTCACCCCTATTGCACATATGTGACTTGTTTGGGACTTTGATGATGGACTTTGGTCTATATCTCTAATGTTGTAATTATCTTAAGAAGTGAATGGAACCTCAGAATGACATGAAACTTGAACCCCACCTTGTTAATGGCCCCTAGACCTGTAAGAGATCATAAAATGCACTAGCGAGAAACTTGGAACCTAACTTGGCCAAAACCATAATATGAAGTTTGTTAGGTTGAATGATGTGAATCTAATGCATGTATACAATTTCATGCTTAATCAGGTGTTGTTATGGCTAGATGGTCATGGATAAGGTTAAGTTATGAATCTCTGAATCAAGTATAGGGTTTAAATAATTATATGACTTTGACTTTAGCTTAGCCTCAGAACTCTTCTTAGCATTGGATTTGTCGTTGGACTTCTCTTTGCTGATCATCATCAAAGATTTGTCCTTCTTCATTCTTGATTCGACATTTATCAGCATGCCGAGTAATTTTGATAGTGGTTTAGCCAAGTTACTCAAGTAGTAACACTCGATAAACTGGCTATACGATTCAGACAACGATTGTAGAATCACATCTGTGGACAACTCTTGGATCAAAGGGAATCCCACTCTCTCTAGATGTTCCACATGCCCAATCATATTGAGAACATGGGGCTCTACTGGATCTCCTTCTGTCATCTTGCACTCAAAGAGCACCTTTAAGACATTGCACCTTTCTACTTTACATGATTCTCGTTCATATTCTTAAGATGTGTAACCACCTCAAGAATCCCCACGTATTCATGCTTCTCATGCAACTCATAGTTCATATAACATAGCATAAGGTGCTTAATGTCTAAGACATTGTTGGCATGCCTCCAATAAGCATCCACCTCATCCCTAGGCGCATTAGGAGCAAGTTCCTTTGGCACCTGTGTGTCCAGGACATAGAGCTTATGCTCATCATTGAGAACCCTTCTCAAGGTCCAGAACCAGCCGTGGAAGTTTGTCCCGTTTAGTTTGCTCTTCTTGAGAATTGACCATAATGATGATTTTTTTTTCCATTAGATTCTACAACAAAAAATTGTGACTTTTGTCAGAACACTTCTGATCAATTTTATTTGATAAGTTTGACGATATTAATTAGGACTTTAATTTATTATTGCTCCCACTATTTTGTTCAAATTGATAACCCTCACTTATCAATTTAGAAGATTGCAACATACATCCTTCTAGTGACCAAACACCCAAAACAAGTGAGTTATTACCCGATCAACGCTAACATCCATAATCAATTATTTAGGTAGACAACTTTTGCCAATTGTATCATATGCAATGCTTAGATAGATGGTATGCACAACTCTTTTCCATAGTCTATATGTATGCTTCTAGGCACCTAATCCCATTAAGGTCACCTAGTTAAGCCTAACCCAAAAGCGAACATGATAGTAATGCACCATGATTGGCAAGCCCACAAAACTACCATCACACTTCCATGAGATAGACGACGCACCATGTTTGGTGCACCCAAAGCTTAGTCGATCAAGCTTTTCATGTAATGGAAAGTATCTAAGACTTAATATTTTAATTGAGGGATTTTATATTTATATAAATATATATACATATCCAGTCACCACATACTTATAGTACATATCATATACATGCTATATCCACAAAAAAATGCAATCACAAATATGAGTGATGGTTATGGCCATTCTAATGCAATTCCTAGGATCCACAAAGAGTTGCTACCTCCTAAGGTCCACATCATATGTATAACTTGTATTTTAGAAATCTTTGTTGGAACCGGTCCAGGTCAATCAGTTCAACTCTTGAATCGATTGGTTGGCCTCTTGGTCGGTCATTTGGTTTCTTGAAATGGTTGTCTGGTCTATAGTTCAAGTGATATTTGGACTCCTCCAGTAGATTGGTTGGGCCGCCAATCCATCATTTCATTCTATTGTCTGGCCTCCTCAGCTATCCAGCTGATCGGTTCATCATATGAGTTGGTTGGTTTGTATGGTGCACAATGTCATCTTTTATCATAATAGGCAATAGAACTATCCTGTTCCTATCAAACTTATTACATTGTAATAGGGAAAACCTCAAGTTACATTAAGGGGGGCATGCGAAGGATACTATTAATACTTTTACATATGGAAAAAGAGATAGATGATGCATATGCAAACTGATTTATAAAACAGGAACAAAAACATTCAACCAAGCACACAAGTCCAGGGATATAGGCAGGTGACACATATAGCCCATAACTATGCTTCCAATCACCATCACTACAATTTTAAGGTCACACATATATATTGCATATATATCATATCCTATATATATCCATTCATATCGTATGTGGTATTTAATCATATACACACATTAATCATTTTAAATATTCACATTGTATGCAATAAAATAAATGATAAAATAAAATCCTATCATATTGATTAAATCTCAAAACATAGGAGATTGATGTTGTAAAGACTCGATATTTACGATCAAATATTTACAAAATAATATCACAATCATAAACAATCTTTATTACATCCATGCTTCTACATCAGAGTCGTGGAAGTTTACAAATATGATTACAAGTTTAAGAATTAAAATTCATTAGTATACAATCTTCAACGGAGGACTACCCAGTGCATGTCTCTTCAAGCTCTTCCATCTACCACCTACCCATGAGTTCCCAGAGGGAACAAAACCACACATGGGCCCCATTGAAGGGAAAAAGGGTCAGCAAAGCTGGTACTGAATCCAATCATTGAACTATGTACGAATTAGGATTTAGATGTATAATAGAAGCTAGGAAAGGACTATTTGGTGGACTAAAGACTAACAAAAAAATTCCAATATCAACTTCAAGATAGAAAATCTTTCACAAGAATATCATTAAGTAAGATTCAATAATTCAAATATGCAAAATTTATCCAAGCTATATCAATTTCAAGATATTCTATTTGGCAAGTTTTGGCACCTTCCTATCATATCTTTTCTAGGGCTAAGTGTCTTGTGTTCTCACACTCTAGGAGATTACGACACTAGTGCCTTATTAGCTATTCCAATTAACTGGGGGACAACTAATCCCTATCCACTATGCAGGGTTGTGGGGTACTTGGCCCACTCAAGTGAGCCAAAGCTCTATAGGGCCAAAGCCCAAGGGACCAAAGTCCACAGGGAGTCAAAAACTCCAATAGATCAAGTCCAGTGTCAAAATTATTATCAATAAGATTTCATCAATTACAAAATAAGAGTGGTGAGCTTTCAAGAATAATAGAGGTTTCAAAACTATACAGAATTCACCATAAATCAAAATATATGTATGTCCATCAAGAGGGAAAATAGTTCAATAATTGAAATAGAAGATCTAGTACCTTATTCTCAAAGCATGGTTCGAAGATGTTTCACATTCAAGAATCAATGAGCTCCAAGATTTTGGGATCTAATAACAAAAGGAATTATATATCATCATAGGGCTATTGCTTTGGAATAACTTGTTGTTTGATTTGAATTAGTTAGCATTACTTTTTCCATCTAGGGTTGTTACTATTTCATGCTTTTCCCATTTCTTGCTCTCTAGTGCTTCTAGTTGTATTGTGTATACAATCAATTTTACCACATTATGTTATTGACCGTCGTGAAATATTTTATTTCTTTCAAAATAAGTTTCATAATGATTTGAAAGTTTTCCATGAGATATAATGTTATAAAATATAAAGGTTCCACAAATTTTGATTGAAATACAAGAAGAACTCACTTACAATATATTAAATTAATACTCTACTATATACATATACCTAATTGTGTGTATTATGGAGTTGTATATGATTGTTCACAATATATGTAACATCCCAGGATTTGAGGCCTCAGATAACATGATCTTAAAAGGAATGATTGGACTACCCATATCACCAAGGTGCACCTCCTTTTCCGGGAGCCCATCTCTAAAGAACTCCATAGTTAAGCGTGCTCAACTTGGAGTAGTACTAGGATGGGTGACCAGTCAGGAAGTTAATCCTGGCTTGCACGTGAGTGAGGAAAAAGCGTGCAGTTAAGGCTAGTGGTGGTCTGTGGGGCCATTCGTCATTCCTAAAACTCTACTAGATCCTAGGGCAGTGGGCCCGGATGTTACAATATAGGTATTAAATAAATTATTACAATCCTTATCCGTATTCAAAGATCTCATGAAATAAAGATTACATGAAGATCCTTCAAGTGTAAATACTTATATTACTATTAGACTAGTATATGTATCAACATGGTAACATGGTAAATCAACATATGTGCATCCGAAATGGATCTAGTAAGCTGATGTCTTTATATAATTGTGTTAATTAAATAAGGTCCCAAACATTATATGTCTATTATACTTATATTAACATACTATCACGTACCTATATATAAATGCTTTTAAGTTGCACGACCAAGTCATTAAACTAGTTATTATAATAATTTGCAGCTTACAAGTTAGCCCATTATGTAGGTATCCATTAGTCTCTATGATTAGACAAAGCCATAGACCAAATACTCATATGACACAGATGTATATGTACGTATAAAGACTCTACTACAGACATACAGTAGATAAAGGGTAGATAGAATACCGCTATTAATAGATTCTGAAATGAGACATTACAGTAAACATTAATTCTGAGATCATGAAGTTCATTTAACTACTACTAATGTACTAATAGGTATGCGTGTATCAGGTTTCTTACAAGATTAGTTAGGTATATGTACTACCCAATAGTATTAGCCTAGCCATCATTCTTATCAGGTTAACGTAGTTCTAAAATTAAATCAAATCATCACGTTTATTTAAGGCCTTTAGTGTCGGGTATTTAAGGCCTTTAGTGTCGGTTTCTAAGCGACACCTATGTGAGTATGTGGGTGACGCTAAAAGACTAATCGTTACGCGTCGGTTCAAAAACCGACGCCAAAACCCTTCACGCGCCACTGAAAATGCGCCAGTAGGGGACTATAGGTGTCAGTTATTAGGTAAGAAACCGACGCCATATACCTTCGCGCCACAGAAAGGGCGCCATCTGAGGCACTAGCAGCGTCGGTTTATTAGTAATAACCGACGCCATATCACCCACTACCACGGCCGTTCTGGCCAGCATGGTCGTGGTGTCTGGCCCGCTGCCACGGCCGTAGTTTCTGGCCTAATATAGGCGTCAGTTATTAGATAAGAAACCGACACTATAAATATGTGGCGTCGGTTGTATACAAATAACCAATGTCTATTGTTTTTTTTTCTGCAGTCTGCAGACCTTCTGTGGCTGGTCGCAGGATGAGAAACCTGTTCAGTTATGAACTGTAGGTTTTACAACATCCATTGATATCAGCCAACAACAAGCCACAAACCTGCAAAATTAACAACAAAAATATTCACACATTTAGCAATGCAACCTGCAGTTCTATTTGATTTTCACACATTTAGAAACATTCATGTAGCTAGCAATCTGTAGTTCCATTCATTTTCACATTCACACATGTAGAAACATTCATATAGCTACCAAAAGTTTCATTCATTTTCACTCAGACACATGTAGAAACATCCAGACATGTAGAAACATTCACACATATATTATAATTCAAAAATTCATTTACAAAATATCATTTTTAGTCATTATTCGCTATCAACATCCCAATTATATGTTAAAACCCCCACTATTTATATGGTTGTTGCCCATTCTTCTCTTACTTCATTTAATTCTCCCGTCGTATAGGGAGCATGTACATCTGGTAAGGTGTTTCCTGTAGTGTGGTCAGTTTTAAACACCTGTAAAGAGAATGATGTATATATATAATTAATGAGCTATAAATAAGATTGATATATTTCATATTATCTAATGAGATTATATAATACCTCAGCAATACAATCGATGTCCATTGTGGCATATTTGATAATCATGTGCATAAATCACATCACATAGTATGCACATGCCCATCCGTTGTCTTGTGTAGCACACTATAAATTGAAACATACAAAATATTAAAAAATACAACTAATTAAGCATAAATAATATATACATTGCAGTCGAGAACTTACTTCCATGTTCTTCCAAATTATTTGCTGGTTCTTTTTCTTGGGGACATTTTCTCCTGCCTTTTTGAACTCATCAAAACCCCTGCATGTTAATGTAACACAGTACATTGCATAATTAAATAGTAATGTAATAACATATGTTAACGGATATGAAAATGAAATATTTCTCACCGGAATAATGCCATTTTCATTTTGTGTCCATATCTTGAATTCAATTTACTCCCCTTAGGATCTAGATAATAGACAGTGAACGTCTCGGGGACAATAACTAGTAACTCCCAATGCATACCACTAGAGGTAAAAAAGTTAAAGATTAATAACTCAAAATCCACAATAAAAATGTAATTTTTTTAAGTCCAAATTATAATAAGCAAAATAAACTTACTCTACATTGAATGGAGCTATTATCACCGTCTTCTTATTTTGAGAAAAATTTGTAAAAGCCTCACAACAGTATTGTTGAACTGACGTAGGGTCTTTAGCTACTAGACTAATCAAAGATGGAATCAAAAATCCTACATGTTCGAATGCAAAATCTGCACATATCTTGTCTAAGTAGCTGCAAAATATGTATTAATTATGCATGCATTAATAAATAAGAAACCATATCACCAGATCCTACACAAGGTATATGCATGTATAAAGAAGATCTCACCTTATCCATAGCTCTATCACAGATGTATTTAGCCAATCATATAGAAACAACTCCAAAATATCTTGTATAAATAGTTTGCTTTCGTATGATTAACCTGCATCATCTGAATCTAAAGAAACAAGTATAGGGCAATTTATATCATGTTCGCCTAACTATATTGCCATACCCCTACAGTTAGGACCTAACGGGACAGGTAGGTCATGTGGAACCCAACTGGGTAATATAGGAGGTGGAAGTGGAGGCCTAGATGTTGTGGGTGTCTTCTTTTTAACCTGCACATATATATAATTTCAGATCAACTGACATCATATACACACACTAACAATTGAACGTAATATAAATTTACCATACCGTTTCAGTAAAGACGACATCCGCTTTTAGCCACAATATCACTCCGCCTTCTGCCTCACCAAGCGTTTCACAATCTGGGTGGGCATATGGCAATGGAAGATCCATCCACTAGGAGAATATATATATCGGGCTCACACGAATCCAACCAGCTGGTAATGGAGACCCGTGAAACATTTCTCCTGGTAGGGATGGGTAAGCCGATGCCTCTGCAACGACATTTTCTTCACTTTTTAGACGGCATGACTTCAACCCCTACAAATTTTTGTGTAAAGAATGTTATATACATATATACATTTCATCTTTTTTTGAAACGACTACAATTTCATATATACATATCATCTTGAAAACATATCATCTTGAATTAAAGAACTAGTTACTATGTCATAAAAATACTTACATCAGATGTGCTAGGTGGTGGGTCTACAGGATTACTCCCAACCTCTACAGTAGGAGTAGAGCCTGCAGTAGGAGCTATAGATACTGTCTCGTAAGTGACAGTCTGAGATGTCTGCCACCTTTTCATTGCTTCTTTGAGTTTCCTATCAAATAGCTTATCTACCTATACATGGATAAAAGAAACGTTAGTTTCTAATTATTAAATTCTCTTTTACGGTAACATTATAAAGAAAGAATATGTTACCTCTTCTTGTGAAAGTCCCACTTTTGGGACATGTTTGCGCTGGGATGGCCCAAAAAAAGCTTTGATGCCCACACCAGCGCCTGCAGCCCTAACACATCCAGGATGCTCTGGGTTACCCAGAGCAACTGTCAATTCATCCCTTGTGCCCTCAGGGATGAACTTGCCTTATTTCCTCAGCTCGTGCAGCTCCCGCTAATCGCCAAAACAAAAATTTGTAATTAAGTAAACACCACAAATAATCAATATTCGAACGATTGCTGTAAGAGTTGTACTTTACCATTTTTGCAGCCGCCTCAGCAGTTGCGAGCTTCATTATTTCTCCCTTCTTATTTTGCCTCCCAGCTGTCCAAACATCATGACAAGGCAGAGGTGTGCTACCTATAGTCGAGGACTCCTGAGTAGTAGCAGACTGAGCAGTAGCCTCAGACTGTAGTCTTTGGCGAATGCCTGCATACCCCTTTGGACCCATTGTGTGGTCATGCACATTCAGTGCACGCCTTTATTTTTGTGCCTCACTGAGGGCCTAGTTAGTATGCACATTAATGATTTGGTTAGTAACACTAAATGTATTAATTAATGAGATTGGGACTGACAACTAATACATTGAATTCATCAGTTTGTCTTGAAGCAACAAACGCGTCCCATTCTTCTTTGTCCAGGAAGTTCCACTATTCAGTGGTTGTCTTCTTCCTCTTGTCAGCTTCTTTTATGTATTCTCAGGTGAGATTTGTCCTATAGTTCCTCAGGAGTCTCCCACAGCGTTACATCATGCATTTACGATGCATCTTTTCATCCAATTCAAATATACTCTGCAAAATAGAATTGCTATTAACTAGTATCCAAAAAATTAATAATCTAAAAAATAGAATTGTAAATTAATAATAACTCATGCATAAATCCTTCCATATTACGTCTTTCTTCTCTTTAGAAACTTTATGCCAAGAATCTATCTTACAACCACAATGACTACGAGTAACATACCCAAGATATGAAACAAACGAATTGCGATTCACATCAGATGCATTTCCTGCATTATCAAAATCCACAACAAGTTTGGGTCCATTGCCCTTTTGCGCTATTAACTTCTTCATCATAGTGATGCCCCTTCTCTTGTCAACTTTTTGGTGCTGCTGATCAAGTGCCTCAAGTGCTTCAGATGGTACATGTGCATCATCAACATAAAATTTGATAAAATAAACACATTTACAAGATATAACTATAAATGGACATATAGATATAAATATATGATATATTTTTAAAACTTACATTGTGAGGCAGTGCATTGATGTCCTCACCCTCACGGTAATCATCAGCACGATCATCAGGAGAATGTTCAACCATCTGAAAATTCACATTCACATTGTAAAGTTCACATTGTAAAGTAATTCAAATTGTAAAGTAATTCACATTGTAAAGTAATTCACATTGTAAAGTTCACATTGTAAAGTAATTCAAATTGTAAAGTAATTCAAATTGTAAAGTTCACATTCACATTGTAAAGTTCACATCAGAAGATACTCAGTTTTGAACAACATATTAAATTTTCAGAATTTTTGGAAGACGTTTTGTATCACAACAGAACCTTGATCGGTCGAGTTCTAAGAGAGACAAACTCGACCGACCAGATTTTTATGGAAAAATAAAAAAGACTGAAAAATGTTTATAATTAATTATTCCAAGCACCTTAATGAGTATATAGGACTCTATTATAAATTCTGTATAGATTATAAATCTTTACTAGGTTTATTTGCTTTACTAGATTATAAATTTTGTATAGATTAATCGCCTTTGTTGAGAAGTTCACATTCACATTGTAAAGTTCACATATTTAGAAAAATAAAACATATAAAAAAATATAAACATGCCTCTAATATTGTGATTTTTTATCAATTAACAATCCTTCATTGTGATCTCCGCGCACATACAAGTCATCATTAGCTTCAATATTTGCTGGTGTTGGCAACCCAACTGAGAATGGACAATCCTTCATTATAGGTAGATACCACATCACCTTGGCAGGAGAACCAGTTTTGGACTCCCCCGAAGTCGTCAATTTATACCGTGACGCACCACATTTTAGACAATCTTTCAAATCCGCATAGTCCTTTTGAAATAATACACAATCATTTGGGCATGCGTGTATCTTCTTGGCATCCATTCCCATTGGGCACAATAATTTCTTTACCTGGTATGTTGAGATTGGCAGCTCGTTTCTTTCAGGAAACATTTCTTTCAACAAAGACAACAATGACGTGAAGCTTTTGTCGCTCCATCTATTGTTAGCTTTCAGCTTATACAATCTCAACACAGCGTTAAGCTTCGTAAACTTAGTACAACCTGTGTATAACGGTATCTCAGCATCATGCACAATGTTTCTAAAAATGGGAGGTGGATCGGTGTGCTCTACTCCACAACTATCCAGCATCGCATCAACGATGTCTACTGGAACTGGTTCATTCACATCTACGTCATCGTAGGCAAGTTCTTCTTCCACACAAGCACTGCTATCGACATCCACTAGTTTCGGGTTTGAAATCTCTCCATGACAGTGCCATTATGTATAGCCTTGTATAATCCCATTGCACATTACATAACTTTTGATTTCGTCACCAGTGCTGACTTTCAAGTTGTTACCGCAATGCCTACATGGACAGTAGAACCTATCTCCAGGTTGTTTCCTATGTTCCTCGGAAAATCTAATAAACTGGTCAAGACTAGAAATAAACTCTGGGGTGCAGCGATTGCGAATGGACATACATGATCTATCCATTCTATGATCAAAGAGAAATCAAATATACATTACAACAAGATTAGGGTCTAGGGTTAACAAATACATGTGATGTCATTCTTATATATAATAAATGTGTACCATCTATCCCATTCTTGAACACCTAATCTCACTAGTAAGTGTATAATGTGTATTGGATTTAAAAAAAAATTCGGTAGCATTTCCCCGCTGTTCTCTAAGTACATATGTACTTAGAGAACAAACGGGGAAATGCTGCTGAAATTTTCTCAAAAACCCAATACACATTATACACTTACATCCTAAGCGAGATCAGGTGTTCAAGAACAGTCCCAAACCGGGGACTATCCAAGATTTACTCCTAATGAGTAAATCTTAGACGGGTTTCTAGACCAACAAATACATGTGTTGTCATTCTTATACCTAAAATCCTAGTTCTTCAAGTTAGGGTGATTATTGATGTCTTTAAAAGTATGATTGTCAATTTAAGGAAAAGTTCATCATTTACATTCCAAGCATGTCACATGTGTGCACAGTTCATCATTAAGCAAGAAGGGTGATTAGGATTCTCAATATACTCAACAATGAAACAAGTTACCAATTTCATAGTTAGGACGGTAGAGATACCCTAATTAAGATCCAGATCTAATGGTTCATAATGAGCTTGTGATAAAGTTACATCACTATAAAGTTACATCACTAGATGATTATATAATTTCAAAAGTAGTACAGAAATAAATTCAAATGATTAGATAACTAAATAAAAACAGTAGACAAAAAAATACAAATAAGTAGATGAATAAATACAAATCTATTGATAAACTAATATAAATCAGTAGATGATGATCAATTAATTGTTGAATCAGTACATAAATAAATACAAACATTAGATGAATACATACAGATCAATTGAAAAATATAGTTAAATCAGTTGATAAATAAATTTCATTAAATAGATGATTAAATCATAACAAAATCAGTACATAAATAAACACAAATAAGTAAATAACTTTAAAAAAAAATAAAAAAACGCCCAGCAGCAGCCTAGGCGTGCCTTGGCACCGCCCAAGCAGCCGCCGGAGCAGAGGAAGAAGGAAGAAGGCAGGGCGGGCATACCTTGAGGGCAGAGGAGAGCAGCGGCCGGAGTAAGACCTAGCAGCAGCTGGCAACCGGCGCCGACGACGAGGAGAGGAGCGGCGACGAGGGCGGCGAGGAGAGGACAACAGCCACCGGCGGGGGCGGTGGCGGGGGCGGTGGCGAGGAGAGGAGAGGCGCCGGTGAGGAGCAACGACGGAAGGGAGAGTAGCAGGAGCGGCGGCGAAGGCGTCAACCAGGAGTGCTGGCGGCGCGGGGGAGCAACGACGGCCGGGGCAACGACGACGATGACGGCGGGGAGCAGAATCGCCAGACCTAGCAGAGTCGCAATGAAACAGAGACAATGGGGAAAAGATCTGTTTCGCGGGGCTATTAACTGTACCATAGGCGTCAGTTATTCAAATAAATCGACACATAAAATTAACAGTGTCGGTTCTCCACAAACACTGACACCTATTCTCAACTATAGTCGTCAGTTGTAACTACAAAACAACCGACGTCTAAATACATATGCCGATTAAAAAAATTGTTCTCGATTAATGACCATAGTCGTCGGTGTCTTCTGACAACCGATGCTTAAAGGGTGTGAAAAATTCCCCGCGGACTGCGTGGGAAAACTCATAAGCGTCGGTCATTGTGGTTAAACCAACGACCAAAATGTGCCCAATTTCTGTCTCGCGAATAACTAACTCATAGTCGTCGGTTTATTATTTATCAACCGACGCCATATGTTAGATTTTGGAGGTAATTTTTTCCGCTGAAAATTTTAGATTTGGCGGTTAATTGTAGGCGTCGGTTTTTTATTAAGTAACCGACGCTGACTAGAAGCAGTACCCGTGTCTGGGCGCCCTTCATAGATTGGATGTCGGTTTATGTATCAACTGACACTGTATAGTTTCGATGTCGGTTTATTTATACAACCGACACATGTACAAGTGACTTTATAAGTCATTTCTGTAGTAGCGAGTACTGACCTAAGTTCATCAGGGGATCAGTTCTGGTTTGCTCGACATCACTGATGGTTTAATATTCTTCAGGGTCCAGTGTTAATCTCCCTGGACTTAATGTACATGGCTTGAGGATGGTGTAGCTGCCTTCTCAAGGTTGTTGTCTGTGCCTATACCATGTCAACATGGTAGCCCAGTTTCTGAAGTTAATTCATCTGTGATCATCACAGCAGGCCGTAGGGGTTCACACTGGAAATTGGGGATCGAGAAGTGGTTGATTTCTCTGAGATTGCATAGATCTATAGACTTGGCGAAATAAAAGCAGATGCTCTATCAGGTGGTCGGGGCGTCAGGCTTTGGCGATGGATGATGACGCTTGGGTGTTAAGGTAGCTACTCCGCGGCTGTGCTACGATCTGCCTCTCTTGACTTTGCTGAACTTAGTGTAAAAGACAATCAGTCATTTGTGATGTAATCATCGGATTCCGCTTGGCTCGGCTGGATTGAGCCCAGGCAGTGGTTGTTGCCATCGCTTGCGGCTGCAGCATTTCAACACCGGTCGGCGATGCAACAAGTCGGAGGAAAGGAAAGCAAGGGGGTAGGTGGTTCCTTGGGTCGAGGGCTTGGTTGTGGCTGGCGAGTTGCAGGCCGTCGGTGGTGCAGAGTTTCCGTAATAGGGGGCGGCTCTTTTAGATCTTGGCAAGGTGTAATGGTTGTCGAGGTCTGCAGCTGGTCGAAGGCTCCTAGATTCCGGCATGACTGCCTGACATCGCCCTGAAGTCAGCCGTCCTCGCGATGGGGTGTTGGCAGCGGTGCGCCGGCCAGATCCTGACTGTCGTTGTTGCAGTGCAGTGGGGGTGGAAGCACCAAGGAGTCATGGTGGCTGGCGAGGATCAACAGTGGCTGTGACTGTCATTGGCGTCGCTACGGGTCGGAGGGGGACGAGTTGGTAATGAGGTGGTGACGGTGGGGCTTCCAGGAAGTGCGGTGAGCATAGAGGGGCGTGCTATAGTCCTCGGCGGAGGGGACATGGGGGGCTCGAGGGAGGTCAGACGTCAGGAGGAGGAAGCAGTTCCATCCCAGGGTTGGGGAGGACGGGGTGCTCTGTCGATGGAGGTAAGGAGGAGGGTGTTGCCTAAGATGTTGAAGGCCTGTCTCTTGTCGACATCCTAGCAAGAGGGTTGTATAAGTATGTTGTTGCTAGGGTTTACGTCCCGAGGGTTGAGGAGAGGCACTATGTGTTTGGGTAGCAGCCGTTTCTTCTGCAAATCGTCAGCTTTGGCCATTTCTTTCGACTTGATTGCCATTAAAGGCTCTAGGCGTTTCTGCCTACCTTCCGTTGAGAGGTCGGGGTTGAGAGAGAAAGGGAAACTGAAGGTAAGGGGAGTAGGAGGGAGGCGAGAGACTGGAGTCAGGGGTTGTTCCCCTCCGGTTTTGTGTTACAGCGGTAACAACCGCATCCCAGACGCATGGACATGTGGTTAGGGCAGAAGACCCTATTCTAAATGGGCCCCAAACAAGCCCCTTAATTAGGTTGCTAATAAATACTAGTAAATTGCCTTATGCAATGGTGTTACTACCACTAATCATTTCTCCTAATTCGTTACTCCATTTCCCGTGCAATTTTGAATGGTGGTTTAATAGCGATTGGTCTAATTACTATAATATTTAATTTTCTAGTTTACTAGTCTAAAATAGTAAAAGAAATAATTTACTCTACAAATAAATGTTAAAATTCTTAATACCATTTTATGTGATTCCAAACCAAGAAATTCTAATAGAATTCAATTATTCACTTGTGGGTCCCAAGAGGGATGACTAGGCCAAATGAGGATAAATTGTTTTCTAGAGCTTGGTTTTCAAGATATTTCCAATGGAAGACAAATGGGAGTGCAATCTAGAAAAAAGAAATTCGATTTTGAAGGATATAAATCATAGTTCAAAAATTGAATTTTGGCTCGAATTTCAGTATGTTACAACTCTACCACCCTTCAAAGGGATTTCGTCCCCGAAATCAAATATTTCTTACTGATGATATTCCTACTATAGATCCACAAAATATTCCAGCACAATAATTTTGCTTGCTGAAGTGTCAACTTAAACAAAATGCAATCCAAATTTTTTCCTTTCACTGTCATAGGTCTTAATTATGATGATCCAACAACCCTCTTAATATTTTATAGGGTCGCTAAATCGGTTTAGGTTCAATTTTTACTTTGAAAATATACCCCTCAGTCTTCCAACATCTTATTCCAATATGAGAGTTGAAATATTCAATTTATTAGTCTTGGCCTTCATTATCAAAAGTTTGAGTTAAAACCCAAGCTTATTGGTCAATATATGGTTATCAATACTACATCAATTTTAATCTCACATATTTGTCACTAATGTTACAATGATGTTTATATTTAGTATATTTTTTTTACCTTCTGTTTCTTATGTGTATGTATATAATATTGTATTTGTGACCTTTTATCTCTAATTAACAAATTTCCAAGGTCATGATCATAGATTGATTAAAGAAAATATTGTTTTATTTCATTATTCATTTTTATATATATTTTTGTCACATATATTTGTGTGATGATCTATGGGTCATGAGTTTTGACATACTTCTATTTTTAAATTTCAAGATAGGGTTTTATATCTCTAAGATGTGTAGATTTTATTAATTATCTATTATACGTACATATACATGAGAAGTTCACAAAAATTAATGAGTTCATCGTTTTTATCTTAATTCCACATAATATTCATTATGTCTTATCAAATTGTTTTTTTCTCTCTCAATTTTCTACTTATATGGATATATTCTGGTTTTAAATTCCATTTCTATAGCTTTCCTAGTCATTTCATTTAAGTAAACATATTTTTATTTTTCTTTCTTCCTTTAAAGTTTTTTTTATATTTGTGAATGTTAGAAACTAAAGAGAAACCATTTGTAAACCTATATTATCTATTTTTACGTCTTAATAATCTAAATGTAAAATTACATACATGTATCTCAAACACTTCTTTCTCAACAATATCTTCATGTAAATCCATGCCTATAGAATTTTAAAATCTAGTAGTTTAACTTGGTATGTCTCATAAATTTCTAGTTTAGGGTACATGTCTCACATCCTAGGCTAGTATGTTTTCTACTTGTATCCCATGTATGTCCTAATAACTACATCAATGATACCAGGGTTCATTGTCTAACTATTTTTTTTCTATGTTCTACTACTCCATTTGTGTTCCTACTTAACCCTAATTTCTATGAGACATGCATGAGTGCCGACCGTTTATGGCTCTAATACCATGTTGTAAAGACTCGATCTTTACGATCAAATATTTACAAAATAATATCACAATCATAAACAATCTTTATTACATCCATGCTTCTACATTAGAGTCATGGAAGTTTACAAATATGATTACAAGTTTAAGAATTAAAATTCATTACTATACAGTCTTTAACGGAGGACTACCCAGTGCATGTCTCTTCAAGTTCTTCCATCTACCACCTGCCCATGAGTTCCCAGAGGGAAAAAACCACACATAGACCCCATTGAAGGGAAAAAGGATCAGCAAAGCTGATATTGAATCCAATCATTGAACTATGTACGAATTAAGATTTAGATGTATAATAGAAGTTAGGAAAGGACTATTTGGTAGACTAAAGACTAACAAAAGAAGTTCCAAGATCAACTTCAAGATAGCAAATATTTCACAAGAATATCATTAAGCAAGATTCAATAATTCAAGTATGCAAAATTTATCCAAGCTATTCACAAGCTATATCAATTTCAAGATATTCTATTTGACAAGTTTTGACACCTTCCTATCATATCTTTTCTAGGGCTAAATGCCTTGTGTTCTCACACTCTAGGAGAGAACGACACTAGTGCCTTATTAGCTATTCCAGTTAACTGGGGGACAACTAATCCCTATCCACTGCGTAGGGTTGTGGGGTACTTGGCCCACTCAAGTGAGCCAAAGCTCTATAGGGCCAAAGCACAAGGGACCAAAGTCTACAGGGAGTCAAAACTCCAATAGATCAAGTCCAGTGCCAAAATTATTATCAACAAGATTTTATCAATTATAAAATAAGAGTGGTGAGCTTTCAAGAATAAGTAGAGGTTTCAAAACTATACAGAATTCACCACAAATCAAAATATATGTGTGTCCATCAAGAGGGAAAATAGTTCAAAAATTGAAATATAAGATATAGTACCTTTTTCTCAAAGCATGGTTCGAAGATGTTTCACATTCAAGAATCAATGAGCTCCAAGATTTTGGGATCTAATAACAAAAGGAATTATATATCATCATAGGGCTATTGCTTTGGAATAAAATTTTGTTTGATTTGAATTAGTTAGCATTACTTTTTCCATCTAGGGTTGTTACTATTTCATGCTTTTCCCATTTCTTGCTCTCTAGTGCTTCTAGTTGTATTGCACATACAATCAATTTTTTCACATTATGTTATTGACCGTCTTGAAATATTTTATTTCTATCAAAATAAGTTTCATAATGATTTGAAAGTTTTCCATGTGATATAATGTTATAAAATATAAAGGTTCCACAAATTTTGATTAGAATACAAGAAGAACTCACTTACAATGTACTAAATTAATACCATAATATATACATATACCTAATTGTGTGTATTATGAAGTTGTATATGGTTGTTCACAATATAGGTATTAAATAAATTATTACAATCCTTATCCGTATTCACAGATCTCATGAAATAAAGATTACATGAAGATCCTTCAAGTGTAAATACTTGTATTACTATTAGACTAGTATATGTATCAGAATGGTAACATGGTAAATCAACATATGTGCATTCGAAATGGATCTAGTAAGCTGATGTCTTTATATAATTGTGTTAATTAAATAAGGTCCCAAAACATTATATGTCTATTATACTTATATTAAATACTATCACGTACCTATACATACATGCTTTTAAGTTGCACAACCAAGTCATTAAACCAGTTATTATAATAATTTGCAGCTTACGAGTTAGCCCATTATGCAGGTATCCATTAGTCTCTACGATTAGACAAAGCCATAGACCAAATACTCATATGACACAGATGTATATGTACGTATAAAGACTACTACAGACATACAGTAGATAAAGGGTAGATAGAATACTGCTATTAATAGATTCTGAAATGAGACATTACAGTAAACATTAATTCTGAGATCATGAAGTTCATTTAACTACTACTAATGTACTAATAGGTATGCGTGTATCAACTTTCTTACAAGATTAGTTAGGTATATGTACTACCCAATAGTATTAGCCCAGCCATCATTCTTATCAGGTTAACGTAGTTCTGAAATAAAATCAAATCATCAAGAGTACTGACCTAAGATCATCAATGGATCAGTTCTGGTTTGCTCGACATCAGTGATGGTTTAATATTCTTCAGGGTTCAGTGTTAGTCTCCCTCGATTTGATTGGAACTGGACTGAATGTACATGGCTTGAGGATGGTGTAGCTGCCTTCTCATGGTCGTTGTCTGTGCCTATACCATGTCAACATGGTAGCCCAGTTTCTGAAGTTAACTCATCTGTGATCATCACAGCAGGCCGTAGGGGTTCACACCGGAAATTGGGGATCGAGAAGTGGTTGATTTCTCTGAGATTGCATAGATCTATAGACTTGGCGAAAAAAAAAAGCAGATGCTCTATCAGGTGGTCGGGGCGTCAGGCTCTGGCGATGGCTGACGACGCTTGGGTGTTAAGGTAGCTGCTCCGCGGTTGTGCTACGATCTGCCTCTCTTGACTTTGCTGAACTTAGTGTCAAAGACAATCAGTCATTTGGGATGTAATCATCGGATTCCGCTTGACTCGGCCGGATTGAGCCCAAGCAGTGGTTGTTGCCGTCGGTTGCGGCTGCAGCAGTTCAACACCGGTCGGCGGTGCAGCAAGTCGGAGGAAACGAAAGCAACGGGGTAGGTGGTTCCTTAGGTCAAGGGCTTGGATGTGGCTGGCGAGTTGCAGGCCGTCGGTGGTGCAGAGTTTCCGTAATAGGGGGCGGCTCTTTCAGATCTTGGCAAGGTGTAATGGTGGTCGAGGTCTGCAGCTGGTGGAAGGCTCCTAGATTCCGGCGTGACTGCCTGACATCGCCCTGAAGTCATCCGTCCTCGCGATGGGGTGTTGGCAGCGGTGCGCCGGCCAGATCCTGACCATCGTTGTTGCAGTGCAGTGGGGGTGGAAGCACCGAGGAGTCGTGGTGGCTGGCGAGGATCGGCAGTGGCCGTGACTGTCATTGACGTCGCTACGGGTCCGAGGGGGACGAGTTGGCAATGAGATGGCGACGGTGGGGCTTCCAGGCAGTGCGGGAAGCACGGAGGGGCGTGCTATAGTCCTCAGCGGAGGGGACATGGGGGGCTCGAGGGAGGTCGGACGTCAGGAGGAGGAAGCAGTTCCATCCCAGGGTTGGGGAGGATGGGGTGCTCTGTCGATGGAGGTAAGGAGGAGGGTGTTGCCTAAGATGTTGAAGGCCTGTCTCTTGTCGACATCCTAGCAAGAGGGTTATATAAGCATGTTGTTGCTAGGGTTTACGTCCCGAGGGTTGAGGAGAGGCACTATGTGTTTGGGTAGCAGCCGTTTCTTCTGCAAATCGTCAGCTTTGGCCATTTCTTTCGACTTGATGGCCATCAAAGGCTCTAGGCGTTTCTGCCTACCTACCGTTGAGAGGTCGGGGTTGAGAGAGAAAGGGAAACCGAAGGTAAGGGGAGTAGGAGGGAGGCGAGGGACTGGAGTCAGGGGTTGTTCCCCTCCGGTTTGGTGTTGCAGCGGTAACAACCGCATCCCAGACGCGTGGACATGCGGTTAGGGCAGAAGACCCTGTTCTAAATGGGTCCCAAACAAGCCCCTTAATTAGGTTGCTAATAAAAACTAGTAAATTGCCTTATGCAATGGTGTTACTACCACTAATCATTTCTCCTAATTCATTACTCTATTTCCAGTGCAATTTTGAATGGTGGTTTAATAGTGATTGGTCTAATTACTAAAATATTTAATTTTCTAGTTTACTAGTCTAAAATAGTAAAAGAAATAATTTACTCTACAAATAAATGTTAAAATTCTTAATACCATTTTATGTGATTCCAAAACCAAGAAATTCTAATAGAATTCAATTATTCACTTGTGGGCCCCAAGAGGGATGACTAGGCCAAATGAGGATAAATTGTATTCTAGAGCTTGATTTTCAAGATATTTCCAATGGAAGACAAATGGGAGTGCAATCTAGAAAAAGGAAATTCGATTTGGAAGGATATAAATCATAGTTCAAAATTTGAATTTTGGCCCGAATTTCAGTATGTTACAGGTATGGCTCTGATACCACTGTAGGAAAATATGGTATCAACTACATCAGCGGAAACACAATTTTTACTGCCATATTCACCTCACATAGTAGACCGTGTCAACAACTATGTAATGGGAAAGAGAGTTGCAAGGTATATACTTGTTCCTACAACAAGTATAGTGACTTATCCTTGCAACAACATGCTTCTTCTTCAAGCAACACTCGAGTAGTCATCAACAACGACCTCCTGGTTGATCACCACAGATGATGTCCTCCTAGCGGGTGGAAACAACCTTAATGCCTCTATAGTAGTCCACACGGACCACTAGAACCCCACATTGTGCTACTAGATCCAACATGAAGGAGTTGTCCCTTTGAACTTCAACATGCTAGAGTTGATTCACTCTCTTATGATGTCTCTCCCTTGCTATCCCTCCCTTTTATAGGTAGGACTTGTTCGGGATCTCTGGTTACTACAACTAGAAAGAGAAATAATATCAGAGCTTGTTGTTGTCTCACTAAAATCCTAGATTGCCTATTTATATAAGATGGTCAGGATCATGATTTCCAGTTCATTTGGGAGTCGAAGAGATGAAATTTCATGAATTTTCTAGAAGCTGCTAATGGTGAACCATTCGGTTCACTATTGAACCATTCAATTCACAGTTGAGTCGGTCGATCCATTATTGAACTGGTCGGTTCACTATTGAACCAGTCAGTTCACATGCTAAACCGGTCGGTGCACCATGTTTCCTATTCATACACATGTTGGCTTTCAATACAATGATTCATGCACATCATGACATCAACATAAATCCTTGATCTAATCATATTAATCATTGATCTGGGTGGTTCACAACATGAACCGGTCATTTTAGACCATAAATCAGTTGGTTCACCAAGTGAACCGGTCAACTCATGCCCCAGTTCAAGCAAAATTTAGTCAATTAAGTTTAAATTGACCTAACACTTGAATTGATTGGTTCAACACTTGAACCGATTGGTTCACAATCCAGTCAGTCAATTTCCAACCATTGTTGTTTAAATTGAATACCTAAACACTTTAGTAATTAAGTTAAACTTCATTCTTGAATAAACTCCTTTCCTAGTTGCATCTTATGTGTGTGACCCTATATGTCCCACATTACATTGACAGTGAAAGTTCAGAACTAACTTTTATCATCATAAACAATGAGCAACATCTAGCAATACATCATTGCTACCCAAGTAATCAGAAAGTTGGAGAACAACTTCAACCTACAACCTGTGATTAGTGTTACTGTGATCGTATAGTTCGTTTGTCTCTGATATCCAGATTGAACTTGAGGCATGGAATTGTCATCCTCTTCAATATTCAATCCATGTTCCTTGAACTAGAGCAAACTGTCTGAGATGTTTGTGAGCTCACATATCATATATTGAGTCACATGATTATGGCCATACATTTATCAGCCTCACTTGTCAAGTGGCCTGGATATCAACTCTAGTAGGAGGGAAAAATCCCATCTACACCACTCAAACTCAATCCCCATGTGTCAAAAAGCACTTGAGCATCACCTTTATGTCAACCCTTATTCATGTCACATTGGATGATGTCAAAATCCATTGAACGACATATGATGAGTATAGTAACTTCATCTTTAAGAACCACAATCATCACTATCACTATGAGATTTGATTTTGACTATCATTCCATGGTATTCATGTATCACTCTCTAGGTGGGTCTGTGCGGTACACTGTTCTCTAACAAGTACCTATGTGATTGGTTTTATATCACATCATGACTGATGAGGTTCTGTCATCAACCAACACACACTCTAGTCTTATGTATTGTTGTTGTCTATTTTGCTTCCACAATAATATCCGATGAGGGACATAGCAAGAATATATGTTCTCTTATCAAACATATGATCTCATTGTTTCCTCAACCTGAATACATATGTCATTGAGAAACATCATTCTTTAGAAATCTACTATGTTTGTGTCATCATCTCATGATTGAGACAAACATAATAGACAAAATTACCTTTATAATTATCAAATAAGGTATATAATGCCCTATTACAATCACCATATGATTGGCTATCTAGGCATACATACCAACATTTTGGTACCCTAATCTAGATACCCTAGTTTCCCATGCATGCAGGTACATAAAGTAATGCATGCATGATGCACATAGAGAGTTTCGAATACAAACAAGACATATGATTCTAAAGGGATGTAAACGAGACATATGATTCTAAATAAGACTTAGAGAGTGGATATAAAACCTAACCTCCTCTTATGAGGCCAAGAAGACATCCTAGGCCAGGACCTCCCCTAGAAGGTGAGTTGACCAATCTCATGTTAAGAATTAAGGAAATTTTGTACGTCATCTAAGGACCTAATTCTAAATGGATGTAATGTGATGGCATGTTATGGGCACAAGGCATGGAAGCCTCTACGCCTACCTAATGAGAATAAGTCAAATGGGAAATATAATCCCAAAATATGTAAATATGAAAACCTTGGTTAGAGAAACCACATGGCAAACACATATTAGCAAGTAATCTACATTGAAGGAAATTATGCATCTAAGGTATATAACCCTACAACCACCAAGTCTAGAAAAGAAGGGTGTGCATTTGTATTAATATCGTGGATCCGTTAATAAGAACGAAAATTGTACTTTGACAAATATCAAGTAAAATGTGTAATATGAAAAATTAAGATATTGGATTAAAATCCTATGTAGGAAATATAAGTCATAGACTCTCATGGGGAAGGATGAGTTATGGGGTATAGAAACATAAAGAAGAAACAAAATACAATGATAACATCCCCATAAACCCTAGGCAGGATAGAGCCCTAAGTCAGCTCTAGGGTCAAGTAGGGATTAATTAAGGTACAAAATACCTAAGAGTTTAAGATTTGGTCATATCCTAAGTACACAAGGCCCATTGGGGTCAGGAGAGATTGCCATCCATGCACAGACAAGGCCCAAGGGGTCAGGAGCTGGCCACTTCACGTGCACTTAAATACTAAGGGATCAAGTGAAAATGGAACTCCATAAATTCATAAGTCATGAGGGGTCAAACATGTACATGAGGCCCTTGGGGTCAGAGGAAGATCACTCACAAGGTACCTATACCCCTAGAGACCTTATGGGAATGACTCAGGCTAATGAGATTTGAACATTAGGAATACAAGAACATATGTATCGATGGTTGAAATAGAATTTAAAGGGGATTGTGCACAAACTCAAGGGTGAGAAAGGCACTATCCTCGAGCCTAAGTTATTTAAGGAAAATTTATGGAATTTGAATGCATTCATGGTTTGTGGTGATTGTTGAAAGTGATTCAACCTAAAATTCAAAATTATAAGATGATGTGTGGGTGCACTAACTCTACACATGGAATGGGGTGAACTTCATATCTGGATTGCAGGCAAATGCTTATTTTAGCTTATTATGTGTTTTAGAGATTAGGTAGCTACATGTGGATCCTAAAAAACCTTTATGTCAACATTCCCTTGGCTGAAGTCATTGATGAGATGCCTTCCTATGCAAAGTTTCTTAAAGAAATTTTGACTAAGAGGAGAATCCTTGACCAAGTGGATACAATTTTTCTATCTCTGAGGATGAATATTGTAAATTGAAATTTATGACATGATTTAGGGTTTTGAGGTGTTACCTCACCCTTACACAAATATAGATGAATAATAATTGTAGGTTTGAAACTTCGGTGAAAATATAATTAGTAAATGGAGATGAATCCTCGAGTGATGATGTAATTTGATAAATGAGGATGTGGAAATACCCCTGGAATAAATTCGGGATCCAATCTCAGATTAATATGAGGAATGTTTGTATCAAATATAAACTAGATAAAGTTTATCAAGAGATGTTTTAACCCAGATAAAGTTTATTAAGAAATGTTGCCGGTCTGATGTTTAAGGATGATATGAGTTACCATTCACCTTGACCTAATTAGCTTTGAACTTTGTGGACAAAATTACTTTTAAGAAGGGGAGAATGTAAGATACCTAAATTTGATAAACTTGGATCTATATATTATGGTTAGCCGGAGTCTTAATTTCATAATAGTAAAGTGGTTGGATCATTTTAAAGGCCTAGTTATGAGCTATGGGCCTTATAATCCAATCTAATCCCAATTGGGCTATTTGTGTGACAAATGGCCCCATTGGTAGATAGGATAAAAGAATGAGAATTGGTTACTATTATTTATTATTTCTTAAATCTGATCCTAGAAATTTGGAGTAATGAAACTCGACTTTAAGGTCTCTCTTGAATGGGAGACACTCAAAAGTGTGGTCCATTACAAAACTACTTGCTCATAGTATATAAAATAACACAATCTAAGGAGAGAGAAGGAGGAGTCATAATTACTATAGTGAAGAGGGTGAGAGTCATGGTCTCTACTATTAGTATTCACTTCAACAATGAAGGTATTCAAACACAATAGACACAAAGTTCACACATTGTCTTCTTCCCTTCCTTAGTCTCCAAACCTACCCGTCAATAAGAATTCTTGGATAGAATACCTAACAAGACTAATTAGGTAAAAAAATGCTTAGTACTCTCACCATTAGGCCCACATAATTAGGACTTAAGTGGTCCGGACGACGTCAATTTTGGATCGCCAGAAAACTGAGCCAATCGATTGGAATTCCATCCAGTTGTTTCGACTATATTGATGCATATGTCTTGATTCCCAACTAGTCGGGTCAAGGAGTGAGCTGATCAGTTGGGTTGCTATCTTGCACATTGATGCTAGATGAGTTGATCCTATTGTGAACTGAGTCAATTGGCTAGTTTTCAAGTAGGTCATGTGAATATTAGTGAGTCATTGACATGAGAAATGAGTTGTCATGTTGTGGACTTAGAGGAAGTGTCCTAGTCAATCGAATGGGATGTCCATCCAACCATATGGGAACCACAAAAAAATATTAATGTCTCTTAATTTGGTGAGATAATCAACTCACATAGTGGACCAACTGTCTACCTATTGAATGGTTCATTGGTGAAGTCAAATGTTTAGCTAGTCAGCTGATAGATCTAGTTGATCGAGTGGTGTCTTGAGTCACTGCAAGTTGACTATAGGTGTGGGATGACCAAACCAAATTTCTTATACTTGGGGAGTGACGATCTCATGTGCCTTCAAGAACATGTGTTGGGGAAATTAGGACCCTATTTATGACCTTTGTGCATTTCTTATAGAAAGAGAAAATAATCTCCATCAGAAAACAACAAAAGAATAGAAAATAAAGAAAATATAATTATCACAAAATTCAAGAATGGTATGCTAATTTAAAATATATATATGACTAAAACTGGTATGAATAATCATTTTCCTGACAACCCTGAACTTGAATGTTGATTCTCCTCGAGTCACACAAAACTAGAAAGAGTCAACAAGTAACTAACAATAGATGCATTTACCTCACCTGCACATTGTGTTTAATTCTTTACCTCTAGATATGGCTAAGAATCCCCAACCTCCTATGATCAAAATACATGACTAGATATATCCTAGTATCCATCTTTTCTTACACCACCACTTCTTCACTACAATTCCCAAAAACCACAAATAGATAAGAGTCTCATGAAAAATTAAATAATGTTGCAAAATCAACAAGTATGTACATAATATAACACAATGACATCTAAAAGGGTAATAGCAGATCATTCCATGACCCTTGGTCAGAAATGAGAGTGAATGTAGGTATTGAGAGAGAAAATACACTTGCCTTATTTTGACTTAGATTTCTTTTCATTTCTTTTTTTTGAATTGAATGATTTCAGGTTTGCCTTTTGTGCATATTGGAATCTTTTCTTTGTTTTTGTGGCACATCTCTATTACATAGAGAGGGGTATGGAATAAGTAATGTAGGTATAGGGGGGTGCCATCCAAACTTGGGGTTTGGCACAATTCATGGACTTAATTTGTTTTTATGGATGGGAAGTAAGAGGATAGAAGTAGTGTACAAGAGGGGTCAGATCAAGTACAAACTCATTTATACGACTTAAGTGCATTGGGTTTCTCCACAAGTTTGGTCCATCCAAAATATTGACATGACATGGAAAAAACATGGTGACTCCACAAATATGTTTCACTAATTGGTATGAAGAACATCATGCTTGATCACTGTTGGTTCCATATGAGTTGCCAAACTTGTTTAGGGAGTGTGACGATTAAGATACTAGGAGACATAGGGTGGGTTCTTATTATTAGATATTCTCAAAATAAAAGATGCATCAAAGATTTACATCAGCCAAAGGGGTTGTAATACAAATCCAAAATACTATGAATGCATTACGAACAAGAATAGAAATCCAAGCTAAGTATGTAATGTCTTGGTTAATATAAAAATGATTTTTTTTTAAATAGATGGATGCTTTTACACTAAATGTAGTATTACACTAATGATGCAATGATATGATCCTAAACTAGAAATCCAATTCAGTTCAATCATAGAGAAAATAATATTTGTGGATGAATATGATATATATGTACTACCCATCCTACACCATGAGCTTAGAAATTTTCTTGCCTTGAGAAAACACTAAACTCAATATGGAGGGGAAGAAACTCACATTCAAAAGAACAAACTGTCCTCACCTTGTTGCAACTTGTCATTTTGATGTGCAATTTGGAGGTTGTGACGTGAAAGAACCTCTGGGGCAAAGCAAGTGTCCCATGATAGTAATGTGGAGGGGGGCTATCTAGGGTGGATCATTTACACAATTATGAGCCCAATAAGATGAGATAGGGGTTGGGTATTGCCCTCCCTCCTATTGGTTTGACAGGTAAGGGGCATGGTAGTCATCTTGATGCATGTGTTGTTGGTTACATGCACGATGCATGAAGTACACATGGTTAAGCTAATGGTCTTGCCTCTGATACTTGAAATCCATTTAGGTCTAGTTATACTTAATCAGTTCTAGATGACCCCCTTTATGTTGAAGTCAGATGGACCCAATGGAGTGGGTGAGACAACATGGTAGACATGTACCGCTTTGCGTTAATGGCAAGTGGAACTGTGCATGGGTGAAGTGTATTGGCATTTGCATTCACTGAGCACTACATCTATCTCTAAGAGGATGTGTTGGCTCTTTGACTCGGGGGAACTCTAGAAGATAACACTTCATGTGTGTTCTTGAAAATGGTAACATCATAAGATAAGTTACCTTTAGAAAAACAAGCATGAGTGGGAAGGGCTAGCCGAGTGGGGTTGTCTTTAAAGAGCAGGTTATAAATGTCTTTCTCCATAGACTTTCAAATAAAACTGGTGCCTTGTAGATATTGTATGTCAATCAAATTGCATCATGTCATGAATATAAAGGGGACGTGGGTGTAGCCCAAGTAGGCGGAAACATTGGTGACATGGATGCCTTGTGTGGAGTGAGAGTAGGAAGTTCATGATACAATTATGTGGAATTACTAAATCAGAAGACTGCCCCAATTGAATGCTATTTCTATAGAATGCACCAAAGGCACCAAAGATCATGGCCAGTTACCACACTTTGAGGATACTCTCCGTTAGGATTGTGTAGAAAATGATGTGGTGGATATGTTGCATAACTAGTCCATGAGTACAACTTTCCCTTGATCCGTTCATGAAAGAAGGCATCAATGTAGAATATCTTCCAATAATT
This sequence comes from Alisma plantago-aquatica, assembly GCA_963693085.1. Classification (NCBI taxonomy): domain Eukaryota; kingdom Viridiplantae; phylum Streptophyta; class Magnoliopsida; order Alismatales; family Alismataceae; genus Alisma; species Alisma plantago-aquatica. The sequence continues at coordinate 331,461,512 of OY856409.1, forward strand.
TTCCATGGGTGTACTTGGGGTGCTTGTAATAGTGATTATTATCATCATGCAATTGCTTCCATTTATTGTTTACGTCAAATAGTATAAACAAGAGATCCTTGACCATCAAATTATGTTCCTCCTTGAACATACATAAATCACATTAAGAAGAACCGTCTCATGCCCTCTCTTTCACAAAGGAGGCCATGATCTTGAGAGAGATCTCATTTTACATTGGGTGGACACAGAAAGAGAACATGAGTGGGCATGCCTTGCACAACATATCTTCCAATAATTGGAAAATATCGACCTTCTAAAGTGTATATATTCATGCCCATTAGCGCATTTGAATGTAGATATTCTTCATAATATTGTAGTTCTTCTTCTGATTCACAATGATCACTGCCTTGTCCTTGCTTGGAATTGGCATGATATAATACTTGTTGGCAGGATGACAAGAGTGCAACTCTATAGATGTCTTGAAAAAATGGGTAGAGGATTGGAACTATCATGTAGGGTGATCTAAAGAAGACTACTGTGTGTCCACGAGAATCACCTCTTGTTTCTTATAAATCGACATTGTAAATTTTTCACAATGCTCCCATCGAAATCTATCTTCCGTATAAATTAGCTTATATCATTGGTTTTGTGGATAAATTTTAGAATATAAATGCTTCCTATAATATAATTTCTCCCTCCAATAGCCTTCCACCTAGGTTTCCAAAGATAAACCACCATCATAGGTCTAGGTTAACTTATTTAAATAATTCCTTGGAATAATATTCAATGTAAATTTCTAAAGGTAGACCTTGCCATAGGTATGTGTTCTTCCAGAAGCTAAAGAATAATCTATGTCGTTGGTTTTGGGAACAAAAGAGACATCATAGACATCCACTCTTACATCAATTTCTAAAGAAAACTGACGTTAGATCACAAATTTAGGTGGCATTTTCTCTTAGTCGTTGATTTCATCCTTGAAACCGACACCAAATGTCTTTTTATCACACTCACAAATTTCTTTTTCTCTCATTTATCAATGTCTCTATATGTATCCCTTCTTCTTCCCCAAAAATTTCTTCTTCCTTGACCTTCTTTCCTATCTTTTCCCCATCACCTCCTTGATTGTGTCATTGTCATTGCCATCACTGCCGCTTCTAGTCAACAATCATTGCCCTACTACTCCTCTCTACCCTACAGTAGCTGCTCTACAACTACTATGAGCACACACTCTTCCCCTAGCATGGAAGGTCCTTTTTCTCCTTTTTCTCTTTATATACATCCATATCGTGTCTAGTTTGTTAATTTTTAGCAATATATCCCCTACCTATCTAATTATAATTGTTTTTTTGAGTGCATTACTTTATAATTATTTGTTGATTACATTATTGTATAATTGTTTGATTAACTTCATATGATTTGCATTTTGATATGAGTTTACCTAGTTTGATATGAATTTAGCTAATTTGATATGAATGACACCTAGTATTGAATTGACAATAATATGATTTTACCTAAAATAATTTTATTTATACTTAAATAATGGATATGTTAACCTAAATTATGTTGGCCTTGAACCCCATACAAAATTTATTCATTAGGAGTAAATCCTGGATAGTCCCTAGTTTGATACTATTCTTGAACACTTAATCTTACTTAAGATGTAAGTGTATAATGTGTGCATGGTTTTCAAGAATTTTTTGTTAGTTGTTTCCCCGTTTGTCCTTTGGATACATATGAGGTGGGTATTTTCCCATCTACATAGGAGTTCTTGGAGAATTGCGCGGAAATGTTATCAAAATCTTGAATTTCAAACACATATTATACACTTAGTAGAGAAATTAAGTGTTCAAGAATGGGATAGGTAGTACACATTCACCAATATGAATGCTAAAGACATATATCTTGTTGGTCTAGAAATCTATCCAAGATTTACTCATTAGGAGTAAAAATTGGATATTCCCTAGTTGGGACTGTTCTTGAACATTTAATCTCTATTAGTATGTAAGTGTATAATGTGTGTTTGGTTTACAAGTATATTTCATTATTTGTTACCTCGTTTGTTCTCTGGGTACATATGCATGTGGCTATTTCCCCATCTACATCATTGTACTTAGAGAACTTTGGTGAAATGTTGTTGATACATTCTTGAAATCCAAACACACATTATACACTTACGAGTGAGATTAAGTCTTAAAGAATGGGATTAGTAGAACACATTCATCAATATGAATGCTAAAGACATATATCCTGTTGGCCTAGGAACCCATCCAAGATTTATTCATTAGGAGTAAATCTTGGATAGTCCTTGGTTTGGGACTATTCTTGAATGTGTAATATCACTTAAGATGTAAGTGTATAGTGTGGGTTTAGTTTTCAAAAGTATTTTGTCAGTTGTTTTCCTATTTGTTCTTTGGGTACATAAGTAGGTGGGTATTTTCCCATCTACATAGGTGTGCTTGAAGAAGTGCGGCGAAATACTGTAGAAATATTCTTGAAATCTAAAGACACAACTTACTAGTGAGATTAAGTGTACAAGATTGGGATATATGGTACACATTCATCAACATGAATGCTAAATATTGTTGTAAAAACCAATTCAAACATATTTATTTAAAATACTCAATGTATCATTGATTTAAGGCCAAAATGGATCTATGTTGGATGTCCATTAAAATCACTACACTGAAGAGTATAGAAGTGATCTTGATGAGTTTATAAGATTTGTAGGGGAAAATATGAGACAACCTAGAGATCAGTTCGATTGCCCCTATAGGAATTCCAATAACAACTTAAAGTTTGGAAATGTTGATGTAATCAAAAGTCATGCCATGTGCAATGTGATTATATAGGGCTATACAAAATCACTACTAGCATAGAAAGATTCCTACTATGAGGCCAATAGATGTAGATAGTGGAACTAGTTTTGAACAACAAATTTCCAGCAATGTTTATGTGAATGAGACAATTCCGAACGACATGGTTGATGTGATGCTAGATAGTTGAGGGATAAATCTTACTAATCCACCTTCTTTATTTAGAAACATCATACATGATGCTAAAAAACATTATACTTAGCTTGTATTGAGTTTATGAGGCTGAGTGATGTGTTGAGATGTATATCCTAAAGGAGACAATAGGTGGAATGACAAAAGTTTCACATATGTATTGTCTTATTTTCTAATTCTCTAGATGTGTATAATTTATCTTGGCATGTAGAGGCAAAGATAAACAACAATGGGTTCATATGATAGAGTGGCAGTATGTCACATGGGAGATAGATGAGATGATAAAATAGAGAATACAAGAAGCAATGAGTTCCTTTCAGCCATATCAATCTTAGTTACCTTCTTAGACAGTACGCCACTCTTCTGGAGAGATACACAACGGTATTGTGAGTACTACCATGAACTTTCCACCTGGCCCATCCAATAATGTAAGTTTCTTTCTGATCTAATTCCAATTCAATACATATTAGATTGTGTTAGTGGTATATATAATATTATACAAAATTGTACGTGGCTAGAAAGTATCATCTTGTAGCTTATGAGCCTACATTCATGGTTGTGGCTAACAATGAGGTTTTTCCATGCGGTGATGGGATGCTATAATTTAGTCCAATCATAGCTAATATGGTTAGTGTAACTCCCCAACATGTCATATGAAAGGCACATTACTATCGGTGCCTTGTGATGAATATAGTACACTAGTTAAGCAGAAGGCGACTCTATTGGGTGAATCAGAACTTGGAATATTTACAGGAAGGTATATATCACATTCATAATTTTCAAGATATTAATTTGTTTATAGATGTTGTCAATTGATAAGATAATTGTGAAAACTTTTCATAAGAAATAATATTACTTGTAATTAAAATGTCGATCAACACTAGTTAACCAGATTATCAAAAGAAATAGAATTAAAATAAAATAAATTAACCAAAAATTCCATGGAAAATGTGCATAAAGGACCAACATCACAATGTTGATACTAGGTATCTTTACATGAGTATCCACAACCTCAGACATAACTTTTAAACAAAATGTATGTTACATATAATTACAACATTTTAATTGTTCATGGATTACCACAAGAATTATGAGTTGACATGTGTGATATAAAAATCCTCCTAATTGGACCTAAGAGTATAGGGACGACTATAGGACTATAACATGAACCATATCAACCTCTCAACTTTGTTGGTCTCCAAACTAAGCCTCCTCACCACCATGGGTCTGTCGCGTTGTTGATCACCTAAAGAGGTGTGGACCCACGAGGTGAGACCCTAAGTCCCAACTATATGATATAACCTATAATAACATTTATTTCTTACCATATGTTAAATAATTAAATCAATTAAAACATATAGTGTAATAGATTAGAGAATTGAGTAGTGTATATATAATGATCAAGCATAGATAAAGTTATGAGTACATGTAACTATGCATGAAAAAACATGAATGATATATAATACTAGCAAGAAGAGAAAAGTAATGGTTATCTTTCAATGTGATTCACTAAAGAACTCCAACTAGATACTATACAAATAAATTACATATTTTATTTATCCCTAGGTAGTTTGAGGCATGCCACTCAAACTACTAGTCGACTATTATAAATGAAAACATCCTTGTATAAAAACTAGGATGATCGAAATCCTAAAGATATCTTCACCTCAATCAGTACAAGTGACAAACCATATTGGCACAATGACCGAACCTACTAAAAATAAAACATGGTTCATGCTGGATACACATGTCAGGATACCAAAATAGGGTTATAAACCTTAAATCTAAACTACGACTGCATCTGTTCTCTATTAAATAAAATCTAAAACACAACCTCAACCACTCTCTAAAACTTTGGAATTAGGATGATAGACTTATACTCTCCCAACATCCGTATATACTCCATAGATTATGAATATGTGTTCCCTTTGGACTACTTGTTTCACTAACCAACAAGTGTTGGAACTGAGATAGTTCTTTGGTTCTGACACTGAGATAGTTGTACAATATCAGGGTACTATATGGTTTACACTTGATTTATTAAGCCAATTAAATATTTTTATTGCATCAATCAAGTTACATACAATCTCCTAAATGAATATTATAGAAATAAATCTTGAATTGCAAATCTAGAAGATATAAAATGTATGAAGTAGCTTTGTGTTACTCTGTCAAGTTATATTTATCCATCCATGGAATAAGAGAGCTAAACCTCAAAACTAGGACACATAGCAACCCAATTTGTCATAAATACCAAAATAATAATAACTCCTTATAGAAATCTAGTTTATATTTGACATTTGGCACACAGTTTAATGAGTCATACACAAGGTAGAAAACCCAATTTTAGCTTAAAACTCTAACACGTGGGAAAGTTATGCTATTTCTAAGGCATATATATATGCTTAAACCTAGCATGGATGAGTAATCTTGATGAATAGAATCTTGCCCCATATATTGTTACAACACCACAACAACAATTAAAAATCTTAAAATCTGCATTAGATGTCCATTATATAATAACTATTAACATATGGGTCAAATTTCCTTTCATTGGGTATCAAAACGTTATAAAAATCTAACATTTATAATGGACTTACACTTGTATTTCAAATTCCAATCCTTCCATATTAAAAGAAAATGAAGAAAGATCATGAGAGAGGCTTAATAATTCATATTACCATCTTGCTTATACAAAATAGTAAATAAAAGACCATCTTTTAGCATATTATGGATTTTTAGAACAAGTTTTACATCATGTGTGACATAAGTAGGCAAGAAATGCATAAAAAATTATATCACTCGCCTCAGAGGTGAAGAAAGACGTCCAAAGAATAAGAAATCATGAGTAAAAGAAGGAAGGACCTGAGATTTATCCTTCAAAAGCTCCAAGAAAGCTCATATATGTAAGAATTAGGTGCATCTTGAGAAAAGAGAGAAGAAAAGATGATTCTTTAACCATGTGCATGAGTTTCCTACTAGAAGCGCCATGGGTTCCGTCCATGGAAGAGGAGGGAAGATGAAAATAATAAGAAAAAGGTTAGGAGATAAGATCTTACATGTACAAAGTAAGAAAGTAGGCAAGAAACTTAGATACAAGGTTCACAACAACATGCATCCACAATGTTGCAAGGTTTCACCCTTAAGAAGCCTTCACGTCGTCAACCAATGGTTTCTCAATGGTCTCTAGAAGTAACAATGAGTTGGGTAAAAGGTTCATTTAAAGGGAGTAGGAGGGGTATTTATAGCTAGGAGGGAATAAAGAGGAAGTCAAAGGATACAAAGAATCTTTTCCATCAGTCAAAGGGTCATGTTTCTCGTCAGTTTGTATGTCCACAACCATCATCTGTTTACAACTATCCAGAAAAACCATTGATTTATGAATGTGCAGAACTTCCATTAGTTTATGAGCATGCAGGACAACCTTCACTTGTCACATCCAGAACAACCATGGTTATTGGATGTAGAACAACCTTCGGTTGCCACAGCCGGAACAACTATCAGTTGTTGAATGCAGATTAACCTTTAGTAGTTAAATCTAAGCAAGCATCGTAGTTGTACTTACCATCACTTTCACACAAAACTAATATAAGGAATTGGTACATTTATACAACAAGGTCTAAGAACATTCAAATAAGATAAAATTTGACAAATTATCATAATGACCAAGTGAGAAAACATACGTGTTAAAAATGCAATTGGACCCCCAAAAAAGGAAAATTGCAGATAAGCCTACAAAAGTACATAAAATTACATAACATGAGTAAAAAGAGTCAGAATTGGATCAAATTTGAAAAAAAACATTTTTGACTGATAATAAATCATTATTTAAAGTTTATTTTGAACCAAGTATCCAAATTAAGGCAAACAAACTATATTTGTGTGTTAAAGAAGGTTAGGGGCCTTACAACCATAAACCCATAACAAGGATTTTCTCCCCAAAATGCTAAACAAACAAAGATGGATACTTCCTACACATATCATACTCGAAACCCCATGTATCTTTTTCTACCCTAACGATGATGCTACAAGACCTTTACTAAAGATATGTCATTCTTCCTCAGCTTCTGCACACATCTATCTAAGATCAACACCAGACCTTAAATATAAGGAACATCGTCACCAAATCCAACTTCAAAGGCTATATCGTTTGATACATATCTAGGTATCACTCCTTAAGCATGAAAACATGAAAGAAATTGTGCAAAATATTGTCTGGCAGTAACTCTAACCTATATGCCACCTTCCCAACTTGAGTTGTGATTGGGTAAGGTTCCATAAAACTAGGGTATGGCTTACCCTTTTTCCAAATCATAGAACACCTCTACAAGGAGAGACTTTGAGATACACACAGTATCCAACTTGGAACTCCAATGGTCTATGGTGGCTGTCTGCAAATGACTTCTGCCTATCTTGTGCTGCCTTCAACTATTCCCTGATCACCTTGATCTTCTCTATAGTCTTCCAAACCAATTTAGAACCCAACAACCAATAATCACCTACCTCATACCAACAAAGAGGTGACCTATAATGGTTCACATATAAAGCCTCATATGGTGCCATATCTATACTCCTATGGTAACTATTGTTGTAGGCAAACTCAATTAGACTCACGTGAATATCCCAACTCATGAGAAACTAAAGTACACAAGCTCTCAACAAATCCTCTAACATATGTATAGTCCTTTCTGACTGGCCATCTCTCTGAGGGTGAAAAGTTGTACTAAATCTCAACTATGTCCCCAAGAATATATTTAGATGCTCAAAGAATATGCTTATGAATTGATGACCTCTATTTAAAAGTATTACAACTTGTATGTCGTGAAAACATACTATTTCATCAATATAGATCTGTGCCAACTTCTCTACAATGTAGGTAGTTTTGACCAGTAGAAAGTGATATTCCTTTGTGAACCAATCAATAACCACCCAAATGGAATAATGCCTTGGATGTTTTAGTATGACCGACTACAAAGTTTATGGTTACATGATCCTATTTTGTTATGTCTGATCTTAGTTGCTAAATTAGGGTTTTCTTAGATGATGACACATGTAATTAGATTGATCATCACTTAAATCTAATTAATGGTGTAGAAAAATTATAATGTTGTAAACCTAATAAGAAACTCTAAGAGTGCTTCTAATCTAAAGAACTAGGGTTTGAGAAGTGTAAACCCTAGTCTGAAAAAGTTATAATTTTGATAGTATATGAATATGAATTTGATCAGTATAGAAGTGCAGTAAAATGACTTTTCATATTTTCTATATAACTATGATTTATTTGAAATTTATCTATACTTTGCATAACTTAAATGTAAGTGATATTAAAAAGTAGTAGAATTTTTTATGTGTGATGGACATGTTGGTCGGCTGAGTTTTCTAAGGACAAATTCAGTCGACCAAGCCTTCTGATTGTAGTACAACAGTGTAGTGTTTGATTTTAGTTATTTATTGGTAGCTTAGAATGATATGAATTTTTTTATTGGAGCTATAAAACTATGTTTTAGACAACATAATAATTTTTCATAATTTTGGGTGAATCTATAACCTATTAAGTAAAAGATTTACAATAACATTTTTATGATAGAAATTTTTACTGAAATAAAAGAAAATGTAAGAAAAGGTCAATTTGCAATTGACCCAAGCAACTTAATTGGTCAATATGATCAACCTAACACACAAGGATCTCCCATATTTTGTGATTCATTATGGAGAAACAAATCATAGAGAGAAGGAAAATCAAGGTTTGGATGGAGAAATTGGTCAAGATGGTGATCTAGGGTTTTCTCTTCCTACAGTTGATAAAATCAAGTAAGTTCATCATCTCTAAATAACTTTTCTTAGTAATTCTTCTCACACATGTTAAGACTCCATCCCTCCTATGATTTGATTTGAAAATACATCAAATCTCCATCTTTTCTCACTCTTTCTCTAATTTTTCATTCCTAGGGTTTCTGAGTTGAAAGGAAGAAGAAAACGATGATTTACTAGAATTTTGATATGAATACGAGAATTTCAAATCTTGGGATAAATTTTTAAGGTTCTTCAACACCTTAGGTGACAGGGTACTTTCATTTAATAGTAGATTGCATGAAATTGACCTAAATCCACAATAATCTTCAATTCCTTTGTAAGCGACTACAAAAAATAAACTTGCCTTTCAATTTGAGCTTATGAAAGATGATTTAGGAATGGATTGTTTTCCTATTGTGATGAATTTCAAATGATAAAATAATATTATAAGTGGATACAAATAATATAAAATATATTACCTAAAGTTATTGTAGAAGTTATAAGAACATACTAAAATTTAGGGTTTTTGGCTATGTCTAAAATTATTGTACAACTGAATAAAGAACTTGCCTATTTGAATATCCTTATTATAAGTGATTGTTTTATTTGATTGTTTAATACATAAGTGTTGTATATTATCTTGGAATTCACTTGATATTATCAACATTTTCTTGATATCCCAGTTAAGAATGTGAAACCCTATACAAGTGGAAAGTTGTAAGTTTTTTAATATACATCATGAATCCAACAAAAGTGATTCATTTTAATGCTATAGATTTATTTATTTAATGTTATTCTTGATGCATGATATTTTTTTGAATGTCATGGACATCCTAGTTTAGTTAATACCAAGGTTTCATATATATATATATATATATATATATATATATATATATATATATATATATATATATATATATATATATATATATATATATATATATATATATATATATATATGGTTGTATGTGAATTGTAGAAAGTAGTCTTTTATCATTGAAAGTTTATGATGCATTAAATTCTTATCTGAGTCATGTGATATGTGAATGAGGCAAATAAAACACTAAGGATAGGGTATTCAGTGAATCAAATATTTTTTAGTATTCTTCAGTATAATCAGTAGTGTTACTCATTTTCTCAGTTTATAGTATAGATTGTTAATAATTTCTAAAAATAACTGCTTACAAGGTTAAACTAAGAAATGTTGATTTGATGAGTGAATTAGATTGTAGATTCCATGAACACTTTAGAATACCCACATGATGAGGCCTAGGCTATGGAAGGAAATGTGCTTCTCGACTGGATGTTTTTGTCCATATCTAGGTAAGCTAGAGCGTATTGTTAGGGTACGGGGGTCTAGGCTAGTGAGGGAAGACTCCTTAGAGTTTTTTTGGTGCCCAACACCAACCAGGGATGCTAGTGATGCATGTGTTATTAGTCAATGGACATCTTTGGTAGGTACACTGATGTAGAGTGGTGTTGATTAATGGACATCTTTAGTAGGTCCACTAATACACAACAAGCCAATTCTTTGAATGTCCACCTGAGTGCCCAAGTCTAGAGGAGGAATTTAGATATAAGGCAACTCCCATTAGCTTCCAAGAGCTAGATGTGGCAACTACTAGCTGCAGACAGGGCATATGAGAATATAGTCTAAGGACCCAAGCATGCTTCTAAACCTTGTATAGTGAGATTGTAGCTTGATGTGATACTTTCATATATCGTGATACACTTCATGTGGGTTCATGTCATAATAAGATGAAAGAGAAATTAGTTGTGTGTATGCATTTAGTCCTTTATTCTTTATACATTTTTGAATTAATAGTTCCCTTTATAATTAAACAAGTATGTTTAGATATTGATTTACTCTTTGTAGGTACCTATAGTATCCTACAATATATATGTTTGCAAATGATTAAATCCTATATAGCTCATTACTATTCTACTTTAAATCCAGTCTCTCAATAATATATGTTTTGACTATTAAAGTGCTTTAAACTATTTCTTTGAAGTACTTATTCACGAACCGAGTAGGCTCAACCCTCTACTCACAATTTGTTTAGGGTAAACATGTGAACTAAAGAATGTCAATCCCAAAGTAGATCTTCCAAAAGAGCTAAGTATCATATTGTTAAGTTAAACTGGTCCCTATAACTCTAGGTCTTTATATATAAGTGAGAGAGTAGTAATTAATTATTTTGTTTCTTAAACAATAGAGAATGTATCTGATTATCACGTTGTATGTACACAAAATTGTGAGAAACAAAATGAATGTTTAGATATGTAATATTTATTCTTGAAATCAGATTAGAGTAATCAAGTTTGAAATATCCTTTAGTTTATGTGATTGAATGTGAGGAAATAAAGAGTTTGAATCAAAGATAAAGTCATGAATGATCTTTGTATTATGTTTAAACCTCAAATTATGCCCTAATCTCATGATTAGAGGTTATTGTGGGATGTGGGTGTAATAGATTGGTATTATAGCTTAGGATAAGTCATCAGTGACCATTAGGATAGAAAGTTAGAGTCACAAGTGTGGTAGTTAGGAGGTGATGTGTCAATAGCTCTACAAAGTCTGTGTATTTGGATACCCTGGCCCATGATTTGAGTCCTTAAGTTGACCAGTATCACGCTACTCTGTCTATTCTTCTCTTATGTAGAGGGGGGATGGATTAGAGAGAAACCTAGAATTATTACCATTATATGACCAGGAAGTAATGAATGAATAAGAGCAAAAAGATAGAATGGTATACAACTTTTATTTTATATTGTTGTTTTGATTGAAGATCAACAACAATGCTCTTATGTATTCAGATTTAGATATTCAATTTTTAAATATATGTATATATATGTATATAAATATGGTTCATTAAGATTGTTGTACACTATGAAGTTTCTTCAGTTATTGTTTACATTCTTTTTACTAAGTATATTAGTAATGATATTTAGACGAGTTTTTCCTAAGTGGATATTCTTTCCACATGTCTGAGATTAGGGTTGTAAATGGGTATGAGTAGACCCGCAATATCTTCAAACAGGGATGAAAAGCTAAGCATATAGTGTTATTTGGGCATATCACGGAGCTATAAAAAGTACTTATCATTAACACCAAATTTTGGGTGTTATTAGACACCCAAGTTTAATCAATTGCTTGTCCTCAAGAAAGACTTTGCTCAAAGAACAAAATATAACATCCAAATTAAGCTTGGTGATAGATGTTATGGTTTGGAAAATAGTTTAAAACTACAAGTCTCCCGAGATATGCTATTTCATAACAGACCTCGACCACTTAATTAGAACATGCTAAAGTAAGATCACATGAAATTTGTGCATGTTTAAGAGAATTTACCTCAAATACAACATTATTCATGGGACCATTTAAGTGTATCCACTAAAGGAGTTAGGAAATCAATGAAGATGAGTAATTTATTGTCGTCATGTATTGATGTAAACCAACTACAAACAGTTGCCTCTCACTTATTCAAGTTCTGAAGTAAAAGCAAAAAGAAAAGAATATAATGAATTTTGAGGATCTCATTTTGCATCTGGCTAGTCCCTGTAATAGGCAGCGGTCCCTATAGTCTGATCTAGTTGACCCAAAGTAGTGAGACAAACTCTTGAATGTGCTTGAACCAATCTTGATATTGGGATGATATCATAGGTCTCCTAGCATTTCAAAAATACTCTCTAATAAACTTTTAGGGTGGCACTACTAGGCATAACATACCCATGTTTGTAAGTGCAGTCATACACCCATTTGGTACCATCATCAACTGTCGTAAAAGACAAAAAAAATGTTCATGCTTTTGTTCATGCTCAAGCTTTCATCTTCTACGTTCTAATTTATGGGCTTGGGTGTTGGATATTTTTATCTTGTTTGTGCACTTTGAGATATTTTGGATTATTTTTGGGATCTTGGGCGGCCAAACCAATTTTGCATTTTTTTTATTTTTGACTCAATCTAGCGTGAAAAGGCTCATAAACTCTCAAAATAAAACAATCCAACTCAATTAAAAACTCAAAACTCATCATTGTTTGCTTGATACCACATCAAATTCTTTATTATGGTTCAAGGATTCTTAGAATAAGGTTAAATCTATGAAAATAGTGCCTAGAGATTGATCATAATCTATCTCCATCCAATTGGTGTTGAACACATGGTTTGTTATTCATAATATAGAGCAAGAAAATAAGAATTTTGAATAGTGAAATGATGCATAGCCTAGATAAATGTCAAACTTAAAGAAAGAGTCAATGAATTAAAGGAAGCTAGATATCAAGCAAATAAGATGATGATTGGGAGATAGGAGTGTAGATAAGCATATACATATTGAATTTAAATTGTAGAATGTTAATTTCTAAGTCTATAATATAAGCAACAAATTTCTACTAAGAAGTAATTTTTAGGCTATAAAGCTGAAAATAGCAATGATGTGAATGCATGATGGGATAAATTTTAAGAATTTCATACTAAACATAGGAAAAAGGGAAATGAACATACATTCATGAAAAAGGAAAAAAAAGGAAGGCAAAGCTGAAAGGATAGAAGGGTGAACTCCCCTTACCACCTCAAGCTTAGAAATTTCTCTCATCCTCGAGAAAATCACAAACATAGGGTAGCAAGGATGGTATGTGGCGCAACATCTACAATAATCATTGCCTAGATGGTTTAGGTCAAAGTCGATGAATCCGCTGGGAGGGAGGTCATCATATAGGAAATCCACCTATCGTTGCCCTTATGAAAAGTTTACAAATTCCATGAAATTAAAGATTCCTTCTAAGGTGAAGCTTGAGAACACCTGTTGGCTTATGGTATGCCCTCGAGGGGTCCCAAGCTCGGGAACCAACTAGGCTAAAATACGTGATGGTGATGCTTGAAAGAATGTTGGTTGCCTTGGGGGTATTGTAAAATCCTATGTAGTAGGTGTGTAGTTTTCACTTGTAAGCTACTGCACTTTGGCCACTAGGTCATTGGTTCTGATGGTAGTGGGTAGGTTGTATCAAAATGGCTTCAGATGTACAACATGTCTTATTGCATCTATTTGAGATCCACCCAACACTTTCAAAGTCATGCTATATGAATTGGGCATCCTATTGCGCCCAACCACTTCCTATGTCTACTTGAAAATTGTGGATGTCCTTCTACATGCCAGTCTGCATGTGGTATGGACCAACCATGTCAAAGTTTGAGGGTTGTGGCCCCAAAAGTGAAGGTTGTGGCTCATAGCATTGTTGAGTAGGCTCAGTATGGGTCATATGTTTGTGAGGAACGTCGTAGAAATATTTCCCATACTACTATTCAACATCAATAAAATAGGGTACTGGTGAAACAAAGGTAGAATCTCTTCTTATTGTGAATATGTGGGGTGTGTTTCCTTTATTGTCTAAAGAAGTGATGTCTAGTAGAAGTTTATGCGAGTTGTCAGACAAAGAGAAACATATATATGCCACTACATACCTTGATAGGTATATGTGTGTATCCCTAGGGAGTTGAGGGTGGTGGGATCAATGTACTTGGGTGTGAAGACCCACCTATTGTTGAGGTTGTCATACTTCTTCTTCTGCTCTCATCTAGGGAGCTGGAGAGGAGGGGTGGCAGATGGTCATTTGTGAGCAGAGGTGATAGGTGAATCTTTGACAAAGGCATAGTGGTGTGAGGAGGGTGATCACCATATGGATGCCACCTTTTCTGAAGATACTCTTTGTTGCTCTACTGAAGGTCAAACTTCCACAAAAGATGTGTGATGTGGAATCCCTATAAAGCATGAGGTTGATGCTCATTTAGACTTTGAGGTTGAAGTCTTGTCACCGATGTGCAAAATCTTGTGACTAATCTCTACTAGCTCTTTATCAGATACGTGAGCATTAAAGGGCACACTAGTGGTGTCCATTGGGGAGGCGGATGTGCGTTGAAGATTTGGGTTGAAAGCATGCGACCTGGATCCTAGGGATGGTGAGTGTTGAGAAGCTTCGTCATACATTAGGTTTTGGGTGTGCTAGCCCATGGTGGATTGTGGTGCAGTTCAATACTCATTGATGTTGGTGTCTCTCACTTCAAATTAGTTGTGGATGGGCAACCTCCTAAAGAACCTTCCTCTCCACCCTTTGACACGACCCTCTTCAACCTTTTAAACGCACCTTTTTCCTTGTCCATGGAGTTGGTGGAAATGGGACATGTTGTAAAGAAGATCACTACTGGTGGGCTTGGGATGAACCATGCCAGGTTTAGAGAAACCAACATCGGGTTCATGATAGAAGTGGTGGCAGTGGAGGCACATGGTGGTGGAGTTGACATGGCTGACATTGGACCGAACTGATATTGTGTTTTTGTTTCTAGTGTGATGCCAAAAACTGTGGCTTGACATTGGAGCAATACAAATTACCTGAAGACTGATGGTGAGAGACAATAGTGGAACGAGACAAAGACACTGAGGAGGAAAGTTGACGATTGCTAAAGAGAAACCCAGATTTAGTGTTGACGTCCCTTTTCTTAGAATGTGATGACAAAAATAGCAGCCATCCATTCTTAATCCCCCTAGAGATCCGCATGTATAGTGTGTGTACAGTGAAATGCAATTATGTATCGTTGTACACACAGATCTCTAGAGGGGGTTGTGAAGAGATGGCTGAGATTGGTGTCAGCACATCCTGAGGAAAAGGGGTGTCAGGACTAAAGATTTTTTTTTCTAATAGAGAACCAACATTGGGTTTTTACAAACTAATGACAGTTTCATTGACCTCAACAACTATGAAAGTTGTTGACAAAATGATGGAAAGAGATAGAGAGTAGAGACAAGAGCGAGGGTTGTTGGTTATCTGAAAAGTTATTAGATGGCTAGATGACGGAAACCAGAACTAGTTTCACACTATTTATGGCAAGAGGCCAGTGAAGGACATATGAAAGTAGGCCATTTTTGGTGAAACTGACGTAGGTTCACGTGATGGTGCAAAATTTTTTGCTGGGCTATGTGACAATGCTATAAAAAAAATAAGGTGACCGTTGGCGGTGTGAAAAAGACAAAATTGAGGGTAGAAAAAAAGGGGACATGGCAAAACTAAAGCTAATCAAATGAAACTGGCATGGTTTCATAATGAAAAATGTGTTGGTCTGTATGGCCATAGAGAAAGTCATGTGATGATTGTAATGGGATACTTTGTAAATGATTTGAATAATAAGAAAGGCAATTTCCGATATATATGTTTTAACTATTTCTAAGATGATAGTGTAACATGATAGATGTCTAAAGAATTGTTTTACTCAATGACGTATGCTTTTAGGTTAAGGACCTAAACGATGAGATCATATGGATGTTAAGAGTATATATTCTTGTTTAGTCCCTAGTCAGTTGTTATTGTGGAAATAACAATAGACATCAATAACACTAAAGTCTAGATTGTGTTTTGGTTGATGACGGAATCTCATTAGTCATGATATAGTGATATCAAACCAAACACATTGGTACTTGTTAGAGAACAAGTGTACCGGACAGACCCACCGTGAGAGTGACACATGGAACCATGATTTGGTAGTCACAGTCAGTTCTCACAGTGATGGTGGTGAGTGTGATTCTTCGACCTGAAATCACTACACTCAACACATGTCATTGGGTACACTTTGACATCATCAAACGCAATCCTAAAACATGGGTTGTTATAAAGGTGATGATCGGGTGACTTTGACACATGGGACTTTTGAGGGGTGAGTGATAGATATGGGATTTGTCCCTCCTAAGGGAGTTTGATGTCCATGGCCACTTGATGAGTAGGAATGAGAAAGGCATGTGCATGCATGTGTGAATCAATATGTGATATTGATGTCACACACATCTCACCTAGTCTGCTCTGAGATCAAGGAAATGGATGAACACTGAAAGGATAACTGTACCATGCCTTGAATTCATTCAGGACATTAGTGATAAAGGAATTATACATTCACTATAACACCATTCACGGATCATAGGATTGAAAGTTGTTCTCCAACTTTCTATTTCACTTGGGTAGCAGTGGTGTGCGACTAGGCACCGCTCTTTGCTTGTGAAGTCATAAGTGTTATGGACTTTCACTGCCAATGTGAAATGGACATGCAGGGTCACACACAAAGGATTTAACTTGGAAGAGGAGTTTATCCACAAATGATGTTTAGATTGATTACTAAAGGAGTTTAGTAGTTCAATTAAACACTCAATCAATTGATAGCTCAATATCATAGTGTTCAAGGTGTCGGACCAATTGATTAGAGTATCAGATTGATTGAAACTGCAATTGACTGATTTTGCACAGTCTGCACTCCCAACTGATTGGCTCATGTGATGAACCAATCGGCTCAAGACAGGCTGAACTGACCGGTTCAAGGGTTGAACCAATCGGCTCAACTGGTCCAACTGAGCGAGTTGGGAAAGTCAGGTTCGCAAGAAATTTCTTTTCATTTCACTTGTCTAATTTGATTGGAACAAGGATTGGTATTTGGATCAATTCGAAAACAAAAGAGAAAAAGTCAACCGAGAACTGACCAGGGCAGTGAACCGATCATTTCAGAAGTGAACCGATTGGCTCAGGTGCCCCAACCAATCGGTTCAGGTGTGAATCGATCGGCTCAGGTCCCCAACCGATTGGTTCATGCTTGAAACGATCGGTTCAGCTGGCACAGTTGGTTGTTTTGTGGAAAATCTTGAACCCTTATACTCTTGCTTTAATCATGCATTTCCTGGGGTAGAGAACCCTATCCCATGACCCTCCTATATATAGGAGTATTGGGGGCTTCTCTCAGTACAACTCATAACACTAGTTGCTCTACAAAGTTGTTGTTCTCTCTGGTTGTGGTAACCGAGAGAGCCCGAGCAAGTGCTACCCAATAAGGGAGGCACAGTAAGGGAAAGACAACTACAAAAAAGCGATTGGTTGCAGGAGAGTGTGTTGGTGACTAGTACGCTGATAGGAGGGTATGACTCCTTCCAGTGCCTTATGCGACAAGGCGATCAGAGTTCCAAGCAGTCTGTGTGGACGACTACAGAGGCGGGAGACTTCTGTCGCTCAGAGGACAGTTGTCAATCTCGACAGTCCCGCTGAGACCAAGAGCTGCACAGACACCATCCAAGACCATAAGTGAAGATCGCACAAGCTATGAGGTAACATCACCAAGCAAGCCTCAGTACAAGGTATGTCTCTACAAACCATCATTCCTATTGTATAGACGTTGACGTGATTCCTTTATACTGGGTTCGGGAGAAGAAAATTTTTGTTTCCACTGCCTTCTCTGTCTCCTCTAAAACCCAACAAAATGATGATGTGAGAGGAAATGTGTGTGGAGTTGAAAACAAAATGGCTGACGGGCTTGACAACAAAAGAGAAAAGCAATCGGCCTAAAGAAAAATGGTGGGAAAAGAAGAGAATATGACAAGCAAAGTGAGTTTGTGTGGGATGAAACTGGCCCGATTATGTGTCACGTCAACTAAGAAGATGTGTTGGAATGTTTGAACCGTATGACGGATGAGAAAATGGTCAAAAGGCACAGTGGGTGGTCTTATTAAAAAGTGCAGACAAAAGTACATGCTGAAATATGCCCCTACTTGACAAAATTGGGTCGGTTTGGAGCAGTTATTAGGGCAAAAGTCAAAAAATAGAGGAAGACAAAAACTCCTTTTTAAATTTGAGCTATACTCAAGGATATAAAATGAGTTAACCTACTTAACTGTTAGTCAAAATAGGCTATATACAATAGAAAAAATGCACATATGAGAGATAAATAAATAGTAGAGGAAAATATGAATCATTTAATCATCATATAAGCATGGGGCAATCCTCTAGTTGTAAACCCTTCACACCCATATTATCATTGACTTATGGGATAGTTTGTCCTCATGTTATGCAACCATGTTGTCATAGGCTATCATCTCTTCTCCTTCCTCACTAACAGACCCTTATAAGGGGAGGGCAATAGGTGTTGTCATGTGCAAATTTGGCTCATCGTCCCCTTAATAGACTCAGTTCTCCACTTTGAACAATCATTGTCATCACCAATAGTTACAAATTATAGTTCGTACACTATTTGTAATGAAGTGAGAAGTCTCAAATTATGGTGTCACTCTGATCTAGGATGGATATTAGGTCCGACCAATCAAACATACCCTTGTGTTATGCTAAAAATGGTGTAGAGGATGTTTTATCGCCCTATAATGGATGAAAATTCTCATTGTCAACCCTAATGTTTGAAGGTCATGATTCCTCCATTAGTTTCTCAACTGAATCAACTTGGTGGAACGAAAGGCGTCCCTGAGTAGGTGAGTCTTCTATATAACATCCAGGTGAATCCAATTGGTAGTCCGAATAGCATGGTGAGATGAGTGCCTCATCGGGTCTAGTGGAGTGGTTGTGATGATTGAAATCTTCATGGGTGTACATGGGCACTTGTAAGGTTGGCAGAATTGACCCACTTAGCCTTTGAATAATTCCACTTTTCTCATGTACTAGTTGTTGGAGACTTCTAAAAATTCTCCTCTGGTGCTTGTTGAAGATAAGCAATGGATTCTTCAAGGCTTGACGGTGGCAGTGTATAATGGATGCGGCTCTACTATAAGGATCTAATGTGAGTTGGTGAAGCTTAGTTTAGAATCCTACAGTGCATGAATGTCATGTGCATTGATCTCATATAACTCAAGAAACATGCATTATTGGCTCTCCAACATAGTTTGAACAGGATCAATCAGTTCTTCTAGGAGACCATCAACATAGATAAGAGTGTGCCAACACTATGTCCCTCATGGGCCATTTCTCTCTCAAGCTCTTAGATGAATCAGTCAATGCATGATGTAGTGGCAATGACCTCTGGTGAATAGAATATAGGGTAGGCAATGATCGTGGGGGTGAATATAGTTTTACTAGTTGAAACACACAACTCTCAATTGTTTCCCAACAATGGGACTTTGGAAAATTTTGGGAGGGCAGTGGACAATATGAGCCACCTTATTGTGGCTAGATCCATGACTGCATATGAAAAAATTAAAGAAAGAAAAGAAAAAGTTATCATTTTGTATGGACAAATATGCCTAACAAGAAAGAAAAACTATGCATGTATATATATGATTAATATAAATAGAATATAATCATTGGGTGTTAAATGTGGAAAAACATGTCCCCTACAATGATGCTGAAAGTTGATCGCCCTTGCGTGGACCATAGAGGATCAAACTTCACATTTATAATCTAAAATCCTTGAGACACCCACAACATCATACGAGGTCAAAGCAATGAGATGGGACCGAACACATGTATGTGGGGATGTTTAATTGGTGAAGATTAGGATCTTACTTAGCTAAGAAAAATGGATAATAGATATATGCATAGAACTAAAACAAGTCAAGAAAAAAAAAGCAAAATAAAGGAAGCAGATCTGGTTAAATCCTATCAATTTAGAGAAGGAGTTCCAGGCTATGTAACCATGACTTAGGTAGTTTATGTGCCTCATTCTTGGGAATAAACAACCCTTGAATACCCTATCAAGAAACTAATATCATAACCTAAAATGTACCATGGTAGTTACTCCTATGGGGTTCATCCCATTCTCTCTCTTTAGGAGTGACTAGAACCCCATCAACAACCCAATACCTCTCATGGACAAACACCTCAAACTATTTCATATTACCTCTTGGGTCCAAGACAACCTTAAACATTAGGAGTGATGATAGATCTGTTGAAAATCTTGACACAGTAGACCCAGTCTAGGTTGGATGAAGCGGGGTTGATTTTGCTATGATGGGTCATACTTCTTTGACCTTAGATTCTGGCTAGATCCTCCCTTTGACCTTGTCCTCTTAGAGTTTAGTCCAAACAACCTTCTCTACCCGTTCTTACCACTAATCTTTCAAGGTTAGTAAAAGTGGAACATCATGCAATAAAGATCATCAAACCAACAATCATAACCAAAGAGAGAAGATAAAATAAAAGCACGCTAGATATGAATATTAACTACTTACTTAGAGTCTAAGTACATAAACATTCCCAAAATGGGATACATAGCCTAGAAGGAGATCAACTAGCCATAGACAAGCATAGTTGGCACCAAACAGATGTACATACATCATTTTTATAGAAAATAAAGGATAACAATAGAAAAAAAGGAATCTGAAGAGATTATCCTATAGAGGAAAGGTGACCCTCACTCCTTAGCCTCTGGATGGCTTGGACCTCATCCTTTTCATCGTCCTTTTTGTCCTTCTGGAATCCATGGAATCCTTTCTCCTTAATTCTATCTAGAACAACAACTTGTACAAAAAGGTGGTGATGAACCCCACATTGGTTTGATGAACCTGACCTAGTTCATCTGGTGGTTGGATGAGTAGAGGTGGAAATCGATGGAAATGAGTGGAAGATGTAGGGAATCTATGCAAAATGGCATGATCGATTGAAATGGACACAAACCAATGGGAATGAATGTAGGGTGAGATCCTTAGACCTCTCATGCCTTGGTACTGTAGGATAAAAGTTTGGGAATAAAAAAAAATTTGGAACCCCTGGCCTGACAGTAGAGGGAGGGATATTTATAATGGTAGGTAAAATATTAGTATTTGGGGATGAACCCAACCCAATTTGGATGAAGTAGGCCATTTTTTTGTGATGCCTAGAAATGTCAAGGAATGAACCCACCCTGCTTGGGTTGAATGGGGGCCAATTTCTTGGCATCAATATGTCATCCATAAATTTCCATTTTTTGCAAAGTTGTCTATAGATGTCATTGGTTGTCACCATGGGTAGGGGCCATTTGTTGACACCATCAGAATGTGTCATCAATGGTTTTCATCAGTGGATTGGTCGATGCTATGGTTTGGCAAATCCGACGTGAGTTCATGAAGCCACCCCAATTTCATACCATCAGTTGTGATATGGTAAGTGGACATAAAGGTTGATGAAGTGGTTCATCGGCTGAGTCATTGGTGAATGTCATCAGTTGAGATTTCATTACTTGATGTTCAACACTTGATGTTCATCAGTAATCTTCTGAAGAAGGAGGTCAATGAAGTACTAACACAAATTGAGGTCAATTTCACTTAATCGAGGCCAATTTTGTATCATCAACTTGGAAAGATTGGCTCGATGAAGAGGGTGGTTTCTTGCAATATCTAAAGCTGAACTTAGATCGATTTGGATGAACTGGGGTTGTTTTCATTAGGTTGGACCAATTGGTCATTCAAAATCTTTTTGGTCTTCATCTTGGGAATTGAGGGAGTCATTATCTCTTCATTTTGGTGCATGGAACTCCTAAATTGGCTTGTTGATGAACTATATATCAAAGATGGATAAATTACATAAATATTAGCATTTAGAGTTATTTGGAAATATCAATGCTAATATAGGCACAAAACTATAACTAATTACTTAGCATTAAAGCCTAAATTTGGATGTTATTAGTACCCTAGGGTCGTCACCAACTCTGTAGATTCTAATGGGGACCGATTTGTAGATTTGAGTACCTGACAACAATGAGTGTTTGGGGAAGGAGGAAGAACAAATCATTCTATTGATGTAAGGAGACAAATGATCTATTGCACTTTCCATGAATGGGCTACTATGATAGTAATAAACTCATCTTTTTTATGGACAACATCCTAAATATGAAGTCAAGGTCCACTCCTCTACCTCAACTGAATGAACGTAGAGTAGAAGAGACAACCCATGCCGAAAGAGGAAAACTATCTAAACCTGCCCAAAACTACATGAATATTATCATGACCCCAAAGAAATGCAGCCCCAATGAGGGAAAAGCCTTCCTCGTCCCAGACTCACCTGAAAAGTCCAACAAATTAGCCATTGATGACTCCACCTATCACCCAGTTAGAAGAGCCATTAACTATCCCACCAGAGACTCAACCAGAAGAGAAGCATATCACCACTGCATCTTCCATTAGAGTAGTCAAGTCTTCAAGTGCATCCATAGAAAGTATATCCAAAGATGCACCTAAAATGGGGCCACGACAAGAGACAACATTGAGAAGTCCATAGATGAGCAGACAACTATGTGATAGAGAGGGGGGCAATGAAGCAACTCCGCTCAATGAACTCACTCAACCAATCGACGGGCCCATAAGAGACTTACACCAACACACTAGAGGTGACAAGACACACTCTCCTCCTATAGAGATGCCCAGGAGAAAAGCCAATCTAGGGCCTCCTGCTCCCATGAGCAAACAAGCACAAACCATAACACAATTTATGGAAACTAGATGATAATTTGATATTATGCATGAGATTGTTTTCACATTCACATATAACATTACCAATTTATCTTTAGATGTTCAAGTACTAACCATGCAGATATTGACCATATCCATGATCCCTATGTGAATTTTAGTGGGTAGGTTTAGTATGAGAAGTTAGAGGAAAGAGTATATTATAGCATTTTCTCATTTTTAAATTTCTAATAATTCACATGTTCTACATGCTAGATCTTCTACTATTATATGTTTTTTTCAAAATCATTCTAATCCCTATGTTGTGCAGAATTGAGCCTGAGGCACTCCATAAAGTAAAATAACAGAGGTCCAAAGTCTTCTTCAAGGCCTCACCCAATCGAATACAATATAAGATAATCACAGCCGCTTGTGTCTTAGGTTGACATCTCAATTTGCTTACAAAAGTCAAGTGGCTTTCTAGAAAACCTCATAGTTCCAAGTGACATGGTTGTGTTGTGAGAACGCTAGTTCAACCACTAGTGCACCTACCTTAGCACATGGAGTTACTAGTTGAAATTCAAGGCATTATGGAGACCATGGAATACATGGCTAAGTAGGTCATCAAGATATGAAATGAGTGAATCAAAATATGCAAAGAAAATAGGCGGCTATAATAGAACTACATCTTTGAGGATCTCAAGAAGAGGAAGGAAGCCTTGTCGACCTATAGAACTTCTACACCACATGGGGGAAGAATTATAAGAAGAAAAATTACCATCATGAAGCAAAAAGACACTCTTTGTATCCATACAATAATGACAACATCTATATTGATGCAGACATGACCTTGGTGGTCCAAGGTCCAATTCACTATTGTCACCAGAGGATTGTTCCATTATGGTCCTCTTAGATCAGAATGAGGAAGAAGACTCAATGTACAACATTGGCAATAATGAAGCTGAAGTGAACTTTGTGGCATCCCCTGGACGATTAATGAATGAATCAAATACACCTAGGGAGCATGAGCCTAAAAAATCTACAAGGGATGACTTTGTCTAAAATGACAATTAAGAAGCTATAAGCACTTGTGCAGAAGAAGTAACATGTGATAATGAAGCTATTCCCAATCCCATCCCTATTTCTAAAGAAAAAGTAAGGGATACCAATGTCAATGTCATGGAGTGGTCTTGAAGATCTATTCAATTACAAAAATATACACACCCTCTCACAAATGAAGATGTTTGTGGAGAGTTCACATCCAGCCAATGTGTAGTACAATCTAAAAAGGTGGGGTATATGAAAGTGATGTGTTTAGGGGAAGTTACGAAGAGGGAACCCCCAATAATGATGAGGGTAAGATAAATAGCCTATTTAAAGATGACCTTGAGATGATAGAGAGCCACTATTCCTTGAGCCATAGACTACTCATGCACCTTCACCACTCCTAAAATGAGAGACATGGACACAACATCCACTTCAGGGATGCTTCTGAGGGACATCCATTTCTGACGGATATCCACGATGAAGATAAACTCGGGAGCAATGTGCTATATCAAAAAAGAGGGTGCATCCTAACTAGGGAAGAGTTACAAAGAGTGTTTAGAGCAAAGGCCTTTACCAAAAAAAAGTGTGATAAAGTAGATTTTTCATCATTTGACTTCAAAATATAGTTCTATGTTTCTTGTACTCAATAACCCCACTTTATCATCAAATAGGTGTCAAGCACTCATTTGGGAAAAATTTTGGATAATAGTGATATTTGAGGACTTTGGTGACACTTAATTGAGTAATTTGATAGCATTGTATACTTTGAACACATGAATTTCTACTAATTTTATCCTTACTAATATTTTATCTCTTTACAATATATATCTTTATTCTATGGATCCCAAAATTTTGTGAATATTCTTGACCATATTATAAGACTTGTGGCCAAATTTTAGTTCATTTATAGCTTCCTAACTCCCTAGAGAAATTTTTGAAATTCCAAGTTTAGATCACCTTTTTCCCTTTCTTCTCCTTCATTTTTCCCTTGTTGGGCCGATTTCCTCCCTAAATGGGCCGCAAGGAGGGTTTGATCGGGGTGGGGCTCTGACTTGTGCACCCTCAAATCCTGATCCAACAGTTGTGGGGTCATCCCCTACCTCAGATCGGCCTGCTATAGTGTTGTCAGTAGAGGAACCCGAGCCGACTGGTTCTCTGCCATTTCAAGTCTGTTTCGTGCAGTTCTTGCACCACTGTCTCCCAAATTCAAAACTACGCCTCTTCCCACTCCTTTTTCACCCAAATTCACAAAGTTTCATGAACTTTCTAGTCCCTATGGGCGACCTCCGCCATGGCCAAGCATGTCTTTGAGTTCGTTTTTGACCCACGAACACAACTCAACTCTTAGTTTCCACTCCCATGTGTTGTGGTGGGATCGCCCAATCTAGGGCCGACGGCTGTTACTCCATTTTCGTAAGCTTTCTCTCTCCTCAATTAGTATCTCTCTCTACAAGATTTGTATTTTCATCATATATTCTTCATCTGATGTTGAAAATATGCAAACCTATAGTCCATTTTGATCATGAGAATGAGCATAACACAATGGAAAAGCTTGAAACACCTGATGCCAAATCCTTTTCCAAATTATATTTATGTAGTGATCTTTTATGGTGATATGTAAATGTGATCTAATCTTCTTATGATCACGAAATATTAGTCTTGATTTAGAAGTTGGCCAATGACCTTGACCTTGGGTAAAGTCCTACTATGAACAAGTATGAATCTTGATATTAATCTTTATAATCTAGAGAAACATGAAATCATGATCATAACCAGGATTAACAACCTTGTATGGTCCTTGTGACACCTCCTTATTATTGACTAGAATACGAATGCACCAATACTCACTATTATTTTAGGGCTTGACTTCGACCTACTTTTACTCTCAAGATCTTACTCTAATCTTTGGTGAAAGGTACACTATTATATCTCCTCCTTGAACAGACTAGTAGTATTGATGATACATTTTAGGTACCTCTTGAAATGTATACTTGGCTATGTATTTGTTTGAGATATTGTTCCCTACTTATTAGTCTTCTGATTTTCTATATGTTATAGTTTGAAAATAAACTTGAAACATAAATGATATTGCCCATTATGACCACTAGTTATAGTTGTTGATATTGAGTACAAGCAACCTCCTCATTTGGAGGGTGGAACTTGTACATGTCATTGACCTCCTCTCTCATATGGAGAGATGGAGCCTGGTGACCTCCCCCATCTCATTGGGGTGATGGAGCCACATGAATATATAAGCATGCTTCTCAATATCAGCATAATGCGAAACTTGTAATAAAATCTTATCAAATAAATGCTGTTTTGAAAATAGCTTGTTGATTATTTTGAATATAAGTCCCATCAGGTATACTATTTTGATATAAAGCTATTTTACTTGTTTTTAATAGTGTACCGTGCAATTGCATTGATTGTGTCTTGATTTCTTGATTTAGGCAATCAAGATGGATCATTATGAAGAATTAACTAAATTACTTCCACTCTTGACAAACTCTGGTGACAAGGATAATTCTACAAAATCATAAATCGGGTCGGTTAGTTCTTTAAATCTTTTGTTTTATAAGCTATTATTTCTTATTGTATATGCCCGTGTGTGAGATCCATTTGGGCAACCTAGGGATGGGTGCTTCAATCCCTTTACCATTGTTTACGTAGTGGGATTGGGATTGGGATTGGGATTGGGATAAGAACGGTTCTATGACAAAAAAGATTCTTCAAGTTTCTCTATGGAACCATCATCAAAGAATTCAATCATATAGACAAAGAAGGGTCAACCTTCAACAACATGGTAAGTCTATTTTCTAGACTCCATGGTGGAAACTCCAAAGCACCTTTAGTCAATGAGATCATCTCAACACTGAGGAGCATCATATTAAGATTATTAGGGTGTCTTACATGGCCAAAGAGCATTGGCTTTGTCAAATGTAGACTTAGTTGAACAACAAGGAGTAATATACAAGTGCAATATAAGAGGTTTGCCCTGCAACAGACTACTTTTTAGGGATCTTTAAGATCAAAACATATAGAAGATCCCAATAAGATGTGAATACTTAATTAAGGGATCTAACAGTCGGTATAGGCAAAATTGGAAGAATTTCACAATCAAAGTCCTCTAGTGACTTCCTAATTCAACTAATGATGTGTCCATTATTTTGAGGTTAATAGAGGTTGTGGATTGAAGAAAACCCCTTAAAGACATTGCAAATGAAAACGTCCACATGTTGCAATGAAAGCACGTCACAAAAATCATCGATGACAAAAGATTCTTTTATGACTCATACATGGATTCGATCCCCAGGAAGATGTATACAACAATCCCCCTTATAGAGAAGGAAACATGGAGAGAAACACTCACAACACTTTGAAAGGAACCTACCCAGCAAGCTCAATAGACTTCTACTCCATAAGATCATACACATGCTTAGCCAGATCCAGCATCAACAACAATGTAACTTCCCTAGATTCTACCTTCTCAAAACCCCATAGGGTCGAGAGGACAAAACCTAAAAATGATAAGGAATCGATCAGAGAGCAGTTTGGAAATGACATACACATACATGAACATTCAACTATAAATGCATACACTGTACATTCTCAATGTTCAACATGCATATGTTACAAAATGATTTAATAAAATATGGATTACAATTACATATTGAAATGAGATTATACATAATTTTGAACAAGCATGCTAGGATCTTACGCAATAGGTACAACCTGGACATTGCTCACTTCTCGTGTTTTCTTCAATCTAGCTCTGAACCTAAAACATACATGAAACAACATATCAACACACAAGGTGATTTGGAAAGAAAGATACAAATATTTATGGTTTTCATAACTTTGAAATGATATTTGAAACTAATAAATATCATAGAAAATCATTCTTTCTTAAGAAAAATATGTTGATTTTGATCATTTTTTTAGATGAATTACATTACTAAGGTGGACTAGTACCAAAACATATATTATATGCCCTACCATGTATACCAAGTACTCTGGAGAAATCCTTGTACATCGTGTGTTCTGGGGAGGTGTACTAGTCCACATTAATCCTTCCCTTGTAAGGGGGATAATGAACACATTAATAACTACGAAACATCTCCTCATCATTTATGTTTTCAAGTGAAAAAACACTAATTAATAGTAGTAATACTACATCCAGTATTTGCAAATAAAAGAGCATATATCATGATTCAACCAAGGAAACCATAGGCATATAATTAAATAACCCACATACCTTGATTTAGATATTCCTAAATTATCCTTGATCATATGATAATTTGAGCATCACTTTATTAATAACAATTAATCATGATTAATAAAGGTATTACATTATTCTTTATTATTTAGGTCCAAGATTAGGGTCTAGCAAAACCTAGGTTCAATATGATATTATTCTGGTTTCTTATATTTTTGTATTGATCTATATGTCATTATAAGGCTCTGCTTCAATTTTCATAATTTTTTAGTGTTTTATCTATTTTATAGAATTAATACGGTTCTAAGAGAATCTAATTAGTCATTAATACAAAAAAAAACTAAATTTGCAAATATTATTCCATTCAGAATACATATATGGGTTCCAATCCTAATCATCACTCTACAAGAATTTTCTAAGAATTTATCTCAACTTGTTACTGATTATTCAATTTAATGAACCCTAAAAAGATGTATTATAGACTAAACTAGATATCACCAATAAATATGTCTCAAAATTCTGATTTAGTGATCTTACAACATTTGCATTCTTCTAAGTCAGGGGGTATTTTTGGAGAATTTATTGGCCAAAGGAGTTATTTTTAGTGCATTTTCTAAAATTTTGGGCATTTCAAATAATTTACCTTGGTGGGGAAAAGTATTGGACGTCTGATCAATGTGGTCAGATCACATATGGTCTCCACATCATTATCAAGGGCTCACAGTTCTTTGTTTGTTCAGTCTTGAACCAGGAAGCTGGTGGAGTGAACCGTCATTCTGAATCTGTCCCATATTGATATCTTTGTTCTCGCGTGCATCGCCACAACGCCATTTGCGATCTTCCTCATGTGTGAGATACAAGACATGCTTGTGGTGGAGAAGCTCTATTTGAATTGGGCATTTCTCCTTCATCATCTATCATATGCAAACTCAAACAAAGATCCTTGAAGGACCGTGTAGGAGGTGTGTAGTGGTCAGTACCACCATCCCTATAACTAGATCAAATTTGTGGCGGGATAATATGAAGAAGATGGAGGAGAAAGGGTGATTCTGGATATTGAGATCATCCCTCCATGATGAATCTTTTGGTGGATGTGACAGCTTGTTAGGGATTTGAGTATGCAAACTAGTTGTTGAGGCAGTGTCGGACGCCCCTCACGCAGCCATTGCTCCAATCCAGCGACATTTGGAGCTCGGTAGCTATTAAACCCAGTCATAGCGGCATCTAGATCTACTCCCAACTTTGGTAGATATGTAGCTAGAAACTCTACCTCTGATACTGACTTTTCTCCACCCTAATGTCCTCCCATAACACCGTCCTCCTCTACAAATTCTAGGTAGAGTGGGAAGTAATGGGATGAGATGAGACTCTCTCATCTCTCAAGGTTGGCCTTATTATGAGGAGTCATTAGGTGGTTCCGGATATTGTGGATCTCTTCCAACACTCAAGGTTTATCTTAGGTTGTCTATGTGCATGTTCTCAGGTCGCGGCTCGATCAGGATTTCGCTCCATTTTAGTCAGAGGTTAAAGATGAGGACCAACCATCTGATCTAGCCGGTGGAGGGCTTAGATCGTACCACCTAGCCAGGCTTTGGGTCACGTCCATGCAAAAGCATAATAAACTAGCATGAATTCAATGTCACGGGTCTGGATCAACATTCATTACCCATAATCTTCTACTTAGTCGCATATTCATTCATTTTACCAAAGCTCAACAACATTAAAATCATTAATCTCCTTAGTTTCAATCGACTATAATTCATTGTATGGATCTCCAACCATCGTGAAATTTTATACATAGGATCATGATATCTTATTTTTAGCTTCTCTTCAACTTTGGGACATAAAATCAACTATTTGACCAATCAATTTGTTCCTCCAAGTAAAAATCAAATTCAACTGTATAAACCTTGACTATAAGTCAACTAACCATCAACTCTTGATTGAATAAGTCTAACCTACATCATTTGACTACATCACACCTCGAGATCCATCATTAAAACATTTGAATCAATGTATACTTTAATTCGACACTTTACTTCATAATTAGTCAACATTTACTAATAACTCATCTTCACCATCTTCATGTATATAAATAGTCATGGGTAACTATCATTGATCCTCTAATGTCATTAAGGTATACTTGTGGGTCAAAAGAATCCATGTTTGAGAAAAAAGTCACCCAAACTTAGGATTAACCAACCAGGAATATCTATGGACCTTAAATACTATATGGGGTACAGAAACCCTAAAATAGGGGTCATCACTAACAACCTCCCAACCCACCACAAATGTTGAACAAGAACAAATAATGGACTCAAATCAAGATATCCCCCATGAACATGCCACTGCAACAACTCAGTTAGAACCTAAGGAGTAGTAACATCTGATAACTTTGACAAGAACACATGTTATGGGCTACCACAAGAAGACCTAAAACTTATCATGGAAAGGTTCAAAGATCAGTACAACGACCTTGCAGTTGTCTTTGAACATGGGGATGTACAAATTCTAAAGCCAAAACTCTAAGATATCCTCATAGTTGTAGGATATATGATAGTAAATGTAATGATAGTTTGTCAAATTTTGTTGGGAGATGAGTTGGAAGAGGTCTACATGTCATGATATGATCTCCTCATGGACATTATTCTCAAAAAGGGATATGGAGAAGAGGAAAGACTGACCAAGCTACTTAAGATACACATTCCTTGATTCACTTTTGTACTCATCCTTTATGATAAGCAATGGACATTGTTTTCTATTAACACAATCGCCAAGACAGCCATCATGTACAACAACTTCAATGCTCTATACAACATGGTAAGGACCACAAACAACACAAAACCTAATAGTGTAATTGAATAGAGGGCTGAGCAATGTGCAAAGCGGATAATCTAATGATTGTGGGTTCCACGTCCTATTGTGGACGCAAGTATTGGATATCTAAAAATGCATATTCATCATTACAAGATCTATATTAGTTTTTCTTAATTTAGTTGCAAATTGTTTCAAGTTTTTCTTAGTTTTATCATTCTTGTTCTTATTCTCAAATGTTAGGATTTGGATTAGATTTTTGCTCCTATGCATGATAGAAATGCACAATCAACTCAAGAGAAAGATGGTCCTTCCTCCACTAGTTTTTGTGCTCAATTTTAGATAGATCCTTAAGAAATTTTGGAGCTAAACAACATGAATCAGGCATCATGATCAGGATGCCATACCTCCTAGTTAGACGACAAACATGCCCGTCCAAAGCAAATTCAGGACAAGTTCCATATCAGGTAATCACTATCACAAGGCGGCCAATTAGAAGCTATCTAAACTTACAATGAATCTGATGTAATTTTTAGATCATGTGATCTTTCGATCTGACTCAATGGTTAGTCGATCCACATGTAGCAAAGTTCCCCAAATATGATGTTGATTGGGCAATCCATTAAGGTGTTTAGCCAA
Organism: Alisma plantago-aquatica; assembly: GCA_963693085.1. NCBI lineage: Eukaryota > Viridiplantae > Streptophyta > Magnoliopsida > Alismatales > Alismataceae > Alisma > Alisma plantago-aquatica. The sequence goes on from OY856409.1 coordinate 331,493,167, forward strand.
CCAAAACTAATTCCCAATTGATTCCACCAATCCAATAACTTCAATGCTTTTAAAGGACAATTGATTGATTGATCAAGATTGTCGGTTGGTCGACCAGTCTAAGATGCTTTCCGAGTTAGAGACTCACAATAGCCTCAGTTTTATCTAGCACAATGGGTGATACCCTCTTTGGATCAACCGACCAACATATTCTTCAGAATCCTAAACAAAATGATGAATAGTTGATCATATGCATTGGTCGTCTGACCAAAAGGCCAACAATTGTGCCTCCATATAAGTGATAATCCGACTAGACTACCTGGTCACTCAACCATCGCAGAAGATAGAGCAACTCTCACAGTTGTTTACCAGGGGGACTATTTTCCAAATAAAAGAACATTTGACCAAATTATTGTTCATATTACATTCTCTCATAGCCCAGAGCATGTTCTAGAGAAAGGATACAGAGGAGAAGATGAGGAATAAGAAAATCCTAGAATATTTCTTTGTAAACATCAATACTAGAGTGGATTGCACAAGTTAGAGACCATTGGATGCATCTCTGTTCTCCATCATGACATGATATCTCCTCTATCTCCTTGTATCTGTATTCTTACTTCGATCACGAGTGAGTATACCTCATTATTGGGGAATGAATAGTATCCCCATCACCCCTACTCTATCTTGATTGTTGTCAAACTCAAATTTTCTTAATATATTATATTGTTTACTAGTTGATTATTGCTTGCTTTTTAAATTCATCTCTCAGTTGTTGTCTTTGATATAATCCTAAGTGTAGTGACCACAAAATTTCATATTAGACTCCCGATAGGATATAGAGGATTTCAGATGCAATCATAGATGGGGTCCTGTAGGAGGACTAAAACATGAAGTGTGGGTATGAGACCTTGAGCCCATAGGGAATTTGGTCCTGGTGTAATCCACCTTCTGAAAGGACTACATTCAATTGGTCCTAGTTAATTGTTGAGGTACTTTTAAGTTGTAATGATTGAGATAGGTATGCAGGTGATGATAGAAAAACTTAGATGTTCCATTGTCTTTTAATATTGATTTAAACCATCATCTTAGTCCATTCTTTCTTTGTAATCTTTAATTCAGTCATTAGTTTATACTCATTCTCAAACAACCAAATTCAAATATTGTCCTTAATGATTGGTTTGAAAATTGATTTCTTAAAATATTATCCTTTGGGATTCAACCCTTTACTATACTACAATTGATCAATATGCTTGTGTGTGAGTTAGTTGTGATTGCATTAAAATCTTTAATACATAGGATTATCCTTCATAGGAATTTGTGTGTAAAAATAACTTGCATCAAATTTTAGCATTGTTGTTGGGGACAATAGAATAGCCTCGAACCCCATCATTTGAACAATTAGAAATTTTCTTTTCAACTGATATTATTCTCATCTACTTGAAAATCTCCTTCTTAAATTTCTAACATTGTCCTTTAAATTTCATGTACTAAAGGTGTATGCAATTCTTGCAAAATGTTGATTCTACACTTTTTGAATTGATCCATATATTGACAGGACATTTAACTACCTGAATTGAGTAGTTTGGAATAGGATGAATGAGGAAGAGATAAACCTCAGAGTGAACCAGGTTCTGGCCACACAAAGAGAGGCTCTTGTCCAGGAACAAAAGCAACCATGGCCATTGAAAATAGAGCCCAAGAGGCTGCAATACTTGAAGAAGGGTGATAGAAGCAGCTTAGGGACTTCTTAGTTCCCAAGTCTATTGACTCACAACATCAAAGGGTCCCTCTTGTCATCATTGTCCCACAATTCGAGATTTGCACACAGTGGATCACCTTAGTTTCAATCTATGCTTTCACTGTCAATAGAAGTGATGATTGCCAAGATCGCCTTCAAAGCTTATACAACCTTTGTGTCTTAAACAAGACACCAGGTGTTTTTGAAGAAGCCATAAAACTTTGGCTATGTAAGTACTTGTTGACTGATCAAGCTAGAAGTAGGTACAATGTCATGGAGGGAGACCACATCACCACCTAAGAGGGTCTCCAATCCAAGTTCTTTGAGAAGTATTACCCCTCGTCTCTTACCTATCACATTAGAGGTCAAAACACATAGTTCAACATGGTTCCTGATGAAACCTTAGTTGAAGCATGGGAGCATTTCAAGGAACTCCTTCATCATTTCCCACATCATGGAATATCCCAAGTGTAACTGATAGAGATATTCTACCTCGGTATTGATGACAACACCAAGTAGTTTCATGATTCCTCATTCGGGGGAAATTTCATATTCTAAAACTTTGAAAAACTTGTGAAGTAGTAAAAAGAAGTTCTAAAAATCAACCTTGTGCTAGCCAAATACAAGGAGGCATCATCAAGGTGGCCAAGGATGAATATAGTTTAGAACTCAATTCCAACGTCGAATCCCTCAAGAAGCTAACCTTGAAGCAAAAAGACCTTGCATCCTCTTTCAATGCATATGAAATAAGAGGCAACCACAACAGCTATAGCAACAAGTGAATTGTGCAGATATTTTTTATGAAGTGTGCCAAGGCCAAGACCATTCTACCCTTAGTTTCCAACTTGCCTACAATGTTAAAGTTCACAATTCCTGGGTACAAGTTTAAGACATGCAACAGATGGAAGACCTCATGTCCATATACAACATTTCTGGCCAGGACTACTACTATCCCAACCACACTAGAAACCATCATGGTTTCTAGTATGGAAATCTGATCAGTGTAGAAGTTGCATCACACAACCACCCAGGTGAACAACTAAGTCCATAGTCCACCTAGTTCCCAATACAATGAAACAAACTTCAGGAATCAAGGAAACAATAGAGGAAACTTCTAGAACTGTGGCTACAACCACCACAATTTCTAGATCCCAACAAAATGCCATAAATTTAGTAGTCAAGCATATAATGATGCCAATATTTCTACCATATAATAGATTTTCCTTACTCAACAAACTATGTTATCCAATCAATAAGCCTACCAAAATTCAATTGATTCTTAGTTGACCCAACTCTCAGCCGCTCTTTGGCCTCTTACTGGTACCTTTGGTAGGCACCTCAGAACAATCCTAAGCATTTTGTGGAGTTGAAGGTCATCTCCACACATTCATAGAATGCATATGCACAACTTCCTCCACTAAAACTAGACATGTGCCTATTGACTTTGATGATGATGATGATGATTATGATACAGTGCCAGTTGAGAAGGACCAGTCACTTGAATTTGTCATTGATGTTGACACAGGAAAGGTAAAAATGTTTAAAATCCACATGTTGATTTAGTTGAGCATGTGTACCTGTGTACAAGCCTAGGCCTCTATACTAAGTGTGTCTCAAAAAAAAGATTAGAGGCTAGATTCTTGAGATTCAAGGAAGCCATGAAGAATATTCATGTGTACATCCCCTTCTTAGATGTCCTTTCAAAAATCCCAACTTGGTCCTAATATCTGAAGACCTTGTTAACCAATAAGTACACCACTGAAGACTACATGACAATGAAATTAGCAAGAACTACTTCTGACATCATTCTAAATTAAATTCCTAAGGAAGCAAAAGGATCATTGTTCCTTCAGGATTGGTTTCTACCTTGATGACAACACTTGCAGGAAGGACTTGATTATTTAGGTGCTACCATCTCCACCATGTCGTACACCCTATGTCAGTGTTTGGGATTCATCTAGATGCTTCCCACTACCATGACCATTCAACTAGCAAATTCTTCCATGAAAAAGCCCATGGGTATCATTGAAGATGTTCCAATGAATGTGGACATGGATGCTTATGTCCCTTGTGACTTTGTGATTATAGACATTAAGAGGGATCTTAAATATACTCTCATTTTTTGTCAAATATTCCTAGAAACAACTCGAGCTTTAATCAATGTAGTGGAAGGAGCCATTTTCTTGAGGCTAGGAAGGGAGACACTCAAACTGTGGGTGTTTGAAAGCATGAAGGGCCAAAGCATTCACGAAGAAGTTTTCTTATTTATTGTATTGATAAGCTATCTTATCTTAGATATGATTGGGAAATGACAGAAGACCCTTTGAAAAGAGCCTTCATTGCTCGCAATGGTTCAGATTTTGATGATGAACAAGTTAGCCAATGTCGGTTTCATCTAGATACCTTTGAGGAAGCATTCAATACTGAACTTGAAGAATTGAATATGATATTTGTTGTGGAAGAGAAGGACAAGGAACCAAAGGCCCCATAGATGAATGTCCTACCTGAGGGGCTGAAGTATGTTTTCCTTGATGAGAAGCAACTTTTCCATGTGATCATAATTTCAAAACTTACACAATAGCAAGAGGACAAGTTGTTGACAGAGCTGAAGAAAAGATAGGCAACCTTGAGTTATAAAATGATGGGTCTGATAGGTGTTAGTCAATCAATTTGTGCGCAAAAGATTCATATGGTAAAAGAATACAAACTGTCTAAAAACCCTCACTACAAATTAAATTCTAATATGTAGGAGGTGGTTTATCTAGATGTCATCAAATTGGTTACTAGAATTATTATCCACCCCATCTCATATTCTCCTTAGATAAATAACATGAAAGTTGTTTGTAAGAAGGGTGGTGCCACTATGGTGAAGAACAACAAGAATGAACTCATCCCCAACCACATTGTCATGGGGTGTAGGATGTGTGTTGACTACAGAAAACTAATCAAAGCTACAAGAAGGATCACTTCCCTCTTCCCTTCCTTGATCAAGTCCTTGAATTATTGGAACAAAAAGACTTTTTATGCTATCATGAAGGTTACCACAGCTTCTACCAGATTCCTATTCATTTGAATGACCAAGAGAAGAGCACTTTTATATGCATTTATGGCATCTATTGCTTTAGGAGGATTCCATTTGGGTTATGCAGTGCCAAATAATTTTTTTCTTTCTTGGGACACATCAGGCTCTACCTCCATTTTGTCAAGGACTTCTTCAAAATTCCCAAGCCAATGACCAATATTCTTTTGAAGGAGATCACCTTCTTATTCAATGATTCATGCATGGAAAGATTCAACACCTTGAAGTCCTCTCTCACTACCATGCTCATCATATGAACACCATACTGGTCTCAACCTTTTGAGATTATGTGTGACTCTAGTGACTATGTTGTGGGGTAGTCATGGGGCAACGAATTCATAAGAAACACCACACCATTTACTATTCCTCCAAGATGCTTGATGAGGCATAGAAGAATATGCCATGACTGAGAAGAAGATTCTTGCCATCATCTATTCTTTCAAAACAATTAGATCATATCTTGTTAGCTCTAAGGTGATCGTCGACACCAACCATGCAGCCATTCTCTATATGATGAAAAAAAAGACACCAAGCTAGAATGATTTGATGGGTCCTCTTACTACAAGAATTCGATCTTTGATTTTTGATAATAAAGGAAGTGATAACATGGTGGTTGATCATCTATGATGCATTCATCCCCTTGATGATGAGAGAAGTCCAATTGATGATTCCCTCCCTAACGATCAGCTCATGAAAGCTTCTTTTGACATTTTGTGGTTTGCAAACTTAGTGAACCACGTTGTTGCAGGAGTCCTACATCTTGAGTACATAGGACACTCTAGGAATAAATTCTTCCATGATCTCAAGAACTTCTACTAAGATGAGATGTATCTTTTCTGCATGTGAGCTAGCCTATACCAAAGGTGTGTTACTGTAGAAGAAGGACAAGAAATTTTTTAGCAATGTCACTTGGGCCCAACGAGTGGTCACATGAGAGCTAAGAGACTATTTTGAAACTTCTCTAGTGTGGATTTTATTGTCCTACATATTCAAATATGCTTATGAGTACATTCTCTCTTGCGACCAATGCCAGAGTTCTGGAAATATTTATAAATGCGATGAGATGTTATTGACATCTTGGTAGGAAGTAGAGATGGATGATGTTTGGGGAGTGGAATACATGGGTCCATTCCCCCTTCTTGAGGCTACTCTTACATCCCTAATGGGGTAGATTATGTGTCCAAGTGGGTTGAGGAAATCCTCACTGTCAAAAGTAACTCCAAGCATGTTTTGATGCTATTTAAGGATATCATCTTCCCCAGTCTTGAGGTACCACAAACGGTCATTTTTTATGGAGGTTCACATTTCTTAGAGAAACGTTTGAGCTCTTACTAAAAATATATGACGTCCATCCCCTATTAAATACACCATACTATCCTTAAATCAATCTCTGAGTCAATGTGTCTAACCAAAAAATGAAGGCCATCCTTGAGAAGATAGTCAAAATAAGAAAAGATTGGTCACCGGAGCTTAAAGATGTGTTGTGTGCATACCAGACTACATTAGAGATACATTTGGGCACTACTTCATTTTTTTTTAATCTATGATAAGTTTTTCCCTCTTCCTTATGAGATGGATGGGTGGGAAATTAGATTTCTAAATTTTGACTTGTCTCTCTTTTGAGAGAAAATTTTCTTACAATTACAAGATTTGGAGGAGTTACACATGTGCCCATATGAGAACCCACATATTTTCAAAAAGAAGACCAAGATGTGGCACGATGGCCACCTCAAACAAAAATACATTCAAGTTGGAGATAAAATTATGCTCTATAACTCTCACTTGAGACTATTTCTTAAGAAATTGTGATCTTGATGGGACAAGTTATAGCTTGTAAAGAAGATCTACCCACATGGCGCATTTATGTTGAAGGACAAGAAAAAAGGGTGGTTTTTTTGTGAACGGAAATCGACTTAAGAGATACATCACTACTAAAGATCTCACAACAAAGAAGCATCTCCATTTCCTCTTGCTAATATGATTACAACCTCAAAAACCATGCGTCCAACCACAACGTTAAACAAGGAGGCAACCTGACAATTATCTAGTTTAGATTTGGATTTTTTTCAACTAGTTAGATTTTAGTTCTGTCACATTAGCTCATTTCTCTACTTACATTTGTGGTTGAGCATTCAATTGATCTAGTTTTTGGTTGAAATTTTGAATGCAAGTTAACAAAGTTCTTGTTGGCCTCGTGATCTACTGAGCAGACTACTTGATCGGACAACCACGGAGGTCAAAATCTTCTTAGGTTCTTAACTATAAGCTGATTTCCTAACAAGCCCCCTGGTCAGTCTGTCTACCTATAGTAGGTGTTTTACTCAAAAATATTAATAACTGGTAACTTCTGTAGTTTGGGCAACCAAAGTAAGCAGGAAATTTCAGTAGCCACTGGACTGGGAAGAATTAATTAGAACATCCAACCAAATAAGTTGATAACTTGATCAATGTGATGCCTGAAAGCTTTAGTAACCCATAATCCCCTCTAATTGACCAACCAATCCATTTGATCAAACAACACACTTGGGAAATTTACAATTCTCCAAGTGTTGGTCAAATGAATAAACATTGGTTGGTTTCCCTACCAAGATCCTACTAATCACGCAAGTAAGGGCATGAGTTCACCCAACCAACACATGAGATACCATGCCACAAAGTCTATAGTCGATCGACCAGTCCAAACTAGTCGTCTGATCACTAGTCTCACGTCTTTATAATCATGGTGTAGGCAAAGGAGTCAATATCGAGACCTAATGCCTCCCTTTTCCTAGAAATTGATGCCCTTCTTCCTTGTTGTTTCCCTCTCCAACACAAGCTTCTCAACTCAGCTTTTGTCTACACTTATATACCTCAGCAACCTCTATGGATGCCTATCAATCAACCGGCATGGCTCGCCCGAGAAGCACCACCTCATCATGCCTAAACAACCATTAAGATTTCTTGAGTTGCTCTCACTCGCTATCATCAATCAAACATCATACCTATGTGCCTGAGCATGCACTGAGATCGCCCCTTCTCTACGCTAACTATTGTGTCATAGTTCCATTGAAGATTGGCATAAAATTCATGGATTGCCTTAGTGCTAGTTATAGAATTGTGGAAGCACATGCATTCTACGCACAAAGCACCAAGATGATGGGAAGAAAACAACTCAGTGATCTCCTTGATAACTGTCATCATGGTGAGACGAGGCTCAAACAAAGCTCTAAATGGGAAAGGGTTCCTCGCAAGGATATGTTTATAGTGATTTAAAGCTTCAGAGGAGAAGAAGGAGGTGCCATCAAAGGATAAGAGGCTAGGAGTACAAGAGGACGAGGGTGCTCCACTAGAGACGACTCTCTTCCTGCGGTTGGAAGCCATGGAGGGGGATTGAGAAGCAAAAACAATCGAAAGAGAAAAGGAACCTCACCAACAGGTCATATAACCACCTAGGAAGGTTTGGGAAGAGGCAAGGGAGGCTAAACGAGGCTTGGGAGAGGATGTGCAAACCTAGGGTTTGAGGTCAAGGAGGCTAGAGGTCGAGATCAAATGACTTTTCTCTAGTTGAGAGGGAGAAAATTTGGTTGATACCCCTTTTAAGTTTGGTCTAGCTCGGCCATTGGTCGAGTTCTAGGATGTGGAAACTCGGTCGATCGGGTAGTTTTACATGACCTCATCCAAGGATTGGTAGAGTTGGGAATTTGACCGATCGATGGTCTGTCCAAAAGATAATAAATTTTAATTCCTAGCCTCTAGGGTGCTAATTAAATTTATTTATTTAGCCTATTATGCATTTCATACATATTGAGGCACATTTCACTCGTCATAGGGTACTATTTTGTGACAAAACATTTGTTTGCGAAAAAATACCTGAAACAAGCAAAACAAGGCATGAAAACAAGACAACTATAGCGTGTAGCAAGAAAAGAGATGATCAGTTTTAAGAAATAAATATATAGGTAAGATAACAACTATCTAGAAGGCATGTCGATATCATCAAGAGCAGTTATAAGCAGTTTTGATCTAATAAAAGCAAATTTCTCTCTAGCTAGAGGTTTAGTAAAAATGTCTGTAAGTTGATTTTCCGTATCCACATGTGTGATATAAATATCCTTATTGTCAATGTGGTCACAAATAAAGTGATGACGGGCCTCTATATGTTTATCTCTACTATGCAATATAGGATTGTAACACAAGTTAATTGCAATTATTATCACAATAGATAGGAGAAGTATCAAAATGAATGTTAAAGTCTTGGAGCATTTTCTTCATCCATAGGACTTGAGCATAACAACTTCTAGTTGTAATATATTCAACCTCGGTAGTTGAAAGAGCCACAATGATTTGTTTCTTAGAGAACCAAGAAACTAGGCATGGTCCTAGGAAGAAGCAAGTGCCACTTGTGCACTTTCTATCAATCAAACAACCTGCATAATCAACATCATTATAAGCAGTAAGAGTAAAGTCCCTTGACTTGGGGTACCATAGTCCAAAATTTTAGATTTTGGCTAGATACCTCAAAATCCTCTTAACCTCTATAATATGTGATTTCCTAGGACTTGATTGAAAGCGAATGCACAAGCCAACACTAAACATTATGTCAGGCCTAGAGGTAGTTAAATAAAGTAAACTTCCAATCATTAACTCTATAGAGCTTCTCATCTACCTTTTTTCCTTCCTCATCTCTATCAAGCTTGGTGGTTTCTGACATGGGGATGTCCGTTATCTTGGTGTTCTCCATTTCAAAGCACTTAAGTAGTTCATTGGTTTACTTGCCTTAGTTGATGAAGTTACCATTTTTCATTTGTTTGGTTTGAAAGCCAACGAAGAATGTAAGCTCTCCTATCATTTTCATCTCAAACTCACTCTGAATAAGAGCACTAAACTCCTTGCAAATATCAAGATCATTTCCGTCAAAAATAATATCATCAACATAAATTTGAATAATCAGGAAATCACTAGAAGTGTTTTTTTGAACAAGGTAGAATCGAATTTACCCATGATATAGCCATTGTCTAGCAAAAAGTTCTTTAGTTTATCATACCAATCTCAAGGTTCTTGTTTGAGACCATAGAGAGATCTTTGTAACAAATAAACATGGTTAGGCAAATTATCATGTTTGAAGTTGGGAGGTTGAGCAACATATACTCCCTCCTCAATTGTACCATTCAAAAATGTACTTTTAACATCCATTTGATAAAGAATAAATTTCTTATGACTATCAAAAGTAATCAACATTCTAATTGACTCAAGTATAGCTATATGTGCATATGTTTCATCAAAATCTATACCTTCTTACTTGTTGTAACCTTGAGAAACTAACCTTGCTTTGTTTCTTACCACTTTTCCGCTTTCATCAAGTTTGTTGCGGTAGACCCACTTGGTGACAATGATCTTTATATCACTTGGTCTTGGCACAAGAGTCCACACTCAATTCTTTTCAAACTGTTTCAACTCTTCTTGCATGGCTAGGATCTATTCATCATCCTTGGGAGCTTTTTTGACATATTTAGGCTCAAGCTGTGAGATGAAGGCAGTCACTTCTTGTTCTTTGTTGTAGGCATCCTACGTATTCACCCTTTCAAAAGGATTTCCTATGATGACCTCTTTTGGATCATTCTTTGCAAAGAGGGGATGGGATCCTTCTTTCCTTCTTCTTTATCTTCTTCATCGCCTAGCATCTCTCTTCCTTTATCAGCAATGTTGAGTTCTTTTAAGTGATGAATCACCTCATCTGCAATATCATCATTAGAAATATTCTTGGAAATAGAGGGGTTAGTCTCAACAAATCTAACATTCATATATTCTTCTACTTTACTCAATTCAATGTTAAATATGCTATAAGCCTTGCTAGTAGTGCTATAGCCAAGAAAGAAAGCCTTGCAAGACTTCAGATCAAACTTTTCAAGGGAATCCTTGGTGTTCAAAACAAAACAAGGACAACCAAAAATATGAAAGAAATCAATGGAAGGCTTTCTACCATGACATAGCTCATAGGGGGTTTCTTTAAAGATAGAGGAGTAAAAACCTATTTTTGCACAAAACATGAAGTACTAGCGGCTTCGGCCTGAAACATCTTTGGAGTGTCATACTCTAGAACCATAGTCCTAGACATTTCCTATAGTTACCTATTCTTTCTCTCTACAATCCCATTTTGTTGAGGTGTTTGAGGTAAATAAAACTTATGTGCATGCTTGGATTCCTCACAAAATTGTTCAAACAAATCATTTTTGAATTCTCCCCCATAATCACTGCGGATAGAGAGGATCCAGCAAGAAACTTCATTTTCAACTCGTTCGCAAAAATTCAAGAAAACGTCGAGAGTATCGCTTTTTGAAACAAGAAAGAAAGTCCAAGTATAGCAAGAAAAATCATCGACAATCACAAGACAAAATTTACTACCACAAAGTGATTGCATACGCATTGGTCCAAATAGATCAATGTGAAGAAGCTCAGGAACTCTTTTGGTGCTAAGGACTCCTTTGTATTTGAAGGAGGACTTGGTTTGCTTTCATTGGGTACAAGTTTGGCATTCCTCATCCTTTTCAAAATCCAATTTAGGAAGTCCATTCACCAAATCTTTTTTTCTCAACTTCTTCATTTGATGCATAATTATATGTCCAAGCCTACAGTGCCATAAAGAAATATCATTTTTCCAGGCAATGAGACATCTACCAAAAATAGGCTTAATAGAGTCAAATAGATAATATAGAGATTACCATTTCTAGTTCCCTTATATATAACATTGTAGGAGAGGGAATCTAGAAGCACACATTCAAGCAAGATAAAAAGAACAAGATAACCATTATCACAAAGTTGACTAACACTTATTAAATTGTGATATAGGACAACCATAAGAAGTACACTCTTGATGCATAGTGAATCACTTACATCACCCTCACCTATCACCTTACCCATGTTGTTTTCATCAAATGTAACTGACCCTCCTTTCTTATTTGTGAATTGGTTGAAGTGGTTAATTTCACCTGTCATATGATTTGAGCAACCACTATCAACAATCCATTTTCCTTTTATCTGCAAGAAAGAAATATGTCGGTCCCCAACTCAAACTTTAAGATCTGATGTTAGCTCGGGAACCCATTTCATCTTTGGGTTGGTCCCCTTCTCTCTATAAGGACAATAAGTAGAGTAATGGTCATCACTCTTGCAATGCACACAAACCATAGGGTTCTTAGTGCCAGAGGACTCTCCATGAAAGCTAGGAGGCCCCTTGCTCTTTTTCTTACCCTTTCCCTTGCTTTGGATCTTTGGATCTCCCTCTATGTATCTCAAACCACTAGTACCACTATATTTGGTAGAGTGATCTAGAACTTCATTGAAGAGTTTTTTTTTCCATTAAGGAAAATCTGCAAGAAAGCTCTTAGTTTGTGATTATCATCACTAAGAATAATAACAGTAGAAAATAAATTGGCAAGATCATCTTGTTCATGAAGTAAGTTGGCCTCCAAGCAGAGGGCTTTAGTAAGATAAGAATCTTTCTCTAAAGTAAGACTAGCAACTTCATGACTAGGCAATAAAGGTCTAGAAGAGATATCATTAACTTGAGAAAGAAATCTAGCATTTTTAGTTCTAAGTAAAACAAGCTCATCAAGATAGACTCTATTTTCATCTTTAGTAGCATCACAAGCAATCTTAAGATCATCATTTTTAGTTTTAAGTAAAGCAATCTTATCTACTAGGGCTTGATTTTCTTCCTTAAGGCAATTGATATTCTTAAGGTAGATACCATTCTCTACTTCAACTACATTGTATTGGAGCTCAAGGTCAAGAAACTTCTCTTGCAAGGAATCAATGCTATCAAGATGCAACTTTTCATTTTGATCAAGAATATCTATTTTAGCATACAAATAATCAATTATCTTTCCTAGCCTTTTCTTTTTAGACTAGCATTCGGCATAATATGAACGGGAAGCATTTAACATATCAATAAGAATTTCTTTGGATAAATCATGCAAGCTTACCTCACTAATGTCTTCACTTGTGGAGGCCACGAGTACAAGATGGCACTCTCCTTCATGGATCTTGATCCACTTGAAGAGGATTCTTCCCAAGATGCATGATCTACATCCTTGCTCCTCTTGTCCTTCTCATCCTTCCTCTTATACTTGCCTCCCTCTTGTAGTCATCCTTCTTCTTGTATCTTCTCTTGTGGTAAGACTTATTGGCTTTTGAGCATTCATTCTTGTAGTGCCCCTTTTGTCCACATTCATAGCATCTAGGAGTAGAGGATAAGGAAGGCTTTCCCTTGAAGTGTTTTCCCTTTGAGTAGTTTGCTTCATGATCACTAGGGTCATCATCTTCACTTGAGGAGGGTGAAGAGGACCAGCAAGCAAGTTATTGTTGGAGAATCATTGCCTCCACTTGAGCTTTCAACACATTGTCTTTGATCTTCTTTGATTCCTTCTCCTATTGCTTATCAACTTCTTCTTGCTTGTCTAGCCTTGGCCCATGAGTTTGAAGGTTTCCAATGAGCTCCTCGGTGGCTAAGTCACCAAGACTTCTAAATTCTTCAATTGAAGTCACCTTGGGTTCCCATATCTTGGGAAGAGACCTTAGGATCTTGGAGTTGATAGTCCCTCTATCCAAGGTGTGGCACAATGTTGCAAGCCCATTGATGATGGTATTTAGCCTTGTGTACATCTCGGACACTCTTTCCTTCTTTCTCATCTTGAAGTTTTCAAGCAGTCCATTGAGCATGTAGATATTTGATTCTTTGGCTTGTTGTGTGCCTTCATATGTAATGCACAACTTGTTCCAGATCTCATGGGTTGTGTCCCAAGATGAGATTCGGTTGAACTCAGAGGGAGTGAGGACAACATAGATAATGTTTATCGCCTTGGCATTGAGATGTGCCTTCTTGAGAGTAGCTTCATCCCAAGTAGCTACATCACCCACGGGCACCTAGTATGGAAGGATCGTCACTCTCCACATGTCATAGTTCATACCTTGAAGGTAGAACAACATCCTCTATTACCAATAGAGGAAATTGGTGTTGTCAAATATCAAAGGTCTCATTGAGAAGCTTCTCTATAGGTTGAGAGACCCAAGTAAGTCTCCCATCTTCTTGTCTCATAGGAGATGTTTCAGAGAAGATGGTGGCTCTGATACCACTTATTGGATCAAAGGGCTCTATGGGGTGAATAGAGATAAAAACACTTACACAAAACTTTTTAGACCTTCACGTTACTTCAAATAGGCACAATTGCAAATAGTTAATTTGATGGCCATTTAAACATACATAGCAATGATGAGAGAGATTGAAGTAACCAATTTAACAAGTTGTTTTAGAGTGGTTCCACTTTCCATAGTAGGAGAGAGTCAGTCCTCTACCTAGAGAAGTCAAGCTCTAGGATTTCTTAACCATGTTTACTTCTTAAATTCACTTATAAGAGTTAAAACATATGACCTTCTTTTTTCGGGACACGGATACCCAGCTTCTCTTTGAGGTTAAGGGATCCAACAACCTTACAAACAAGGTATTATCTATTCAAGATCTAGTCTTCTACCTCACCATCTTACCCACTCTTTCAAGCATATAGATGCCTTCACTAAGGAGATCCCCTTCTTGCACCGAGTCTTTTGTCTTGAAGGATTTACCCACTCTGCTCCTTAGATATTTTGCCATGTCCTCCTCCTTCACTTAGAGAAGCTTTATGCACCTTCTTCTACAACTTGAAGAAGCTTGCACGTTCTCCTTCACTTGGAGAAGCCTTCACCAACTTGATCTTAAATAAAGGGGTTAGGAAAAGAGATGCTATGAGAGTTTTACAAGCATACAATGAGGTAGATCTCTCACATAGATCCTATCCCACTCACAATGATGAATTGATGTGTAATCAAGAGAGAGAAAGGGGCTCAAGTGGACTTGATGCACTCAGCTATAGCAAGGAGCTTTAATAGCATGAAGGATCAACCTTGGAATGAACTCCAAGTGGTCCTATTTATAGTTGGGGGTATCCACTAGAGAGTGGGAACACTTATGAATGGTTCTAGTCATTTGGGGTGTTACAATGGATATAATTTTGAGTTTTGCAACACTCCAATGGTTAGAATCACTTTTTCTATGTTTTACATACAGTGCATTTGGTCGACTTCCAATAAAGATAACTCGATCGATCGTACTATTCGACAAAGACAATTTAAACTATCAGTCGAGTTTGTTTATCATGGTGGAAACTCAACCAATCTACTTAAATCAGTTTTGGACTGTGCAGGGATCGTTCGAATTCCATGAATGTGCAACTTGACCGATTGAAGTCATTCTCAAAATCCATTAAGGATCAGTTGAGTTTACATCTCGGACGATGAATAGCATGTAATGAATTTTAGAAAATGACTTTTAAGTGATCAAACATTCAAATTAAGTGTCTCTGGTTTTTTCCTCATCTTCATTACAAGTGATATCATAAATACAAATGATTACAAAAATAATCTAAGGTTATTTGGAGTATTTTCCACAACGTACATTTACATTACTTTTGACTTGAATTAAAACAAACTAGGGCTTTATTGGTTTGATCCTTTTCATGTACCTAATGCTTGAATCAATCTCCGACAAACATATTAGATACATATGAATGGAATGGTTAAATCATTATCAAAATATATACAATGTGTAACATTTAGGTCAATACTTTTTACTTTTTTATTGTGTTTGGCTCAATAATTTTGCTTTGAACAAGTGCATTTGGGTTTGCACTACACATGCCCATACCATTTTAGCGACCCTCGGGCAACTTGTCCTCAATGCTCACCACCCCCACATTGTTTCTGATATAGTCATTCCTCAAACATATTTTCTTCCATGCACACATCCATGTCAACATACACATCTCGATCAAATGTCACATTATATCACCATGTCTAATTAAATAAAAATAAAGATAAGATTGTAGTTTATAGATAATTATGTTATGATAAAGGTTGGCTGAAAAAGAAAAGATATATGTTGTTTTGACTAATGTCGCACCAGACACAATATTAAGAAATATCACTAAAATGAGAATTAAGGATAAATGGAATAATGAATGCTTCTTGGCATAGGTTTTACGCATATCCTTCCTGGTGTTGCGTCAAAGCGAAAACGTCCTACACCTCCTTTGACCTTGTTGACACTCTCAATTTCAACAACGTCAGAAAATAATGTAATGAAATGTGGAGACCGATATAAGTCAACTCCATCTAGATGATACATATAGCTTTATTAGAATACAAAAATTCTATAACTATTTATTCGAAAAGGTATGGTATTAGATTCTATGCAACCTTTCCCGCATCCTTTCATAAAGAGCCAATTTGTATATAGAAAATTAATGATAGAAACTATGTTTAATTTCTCACATGAATTTTCATTTAGACTTACCAAATTGCAAAACTAAACATTTGTAATTTAAATCGTTAAAGAAAAAATACGATAAAACCCTATTATTCTCTCACATGATGCTTTATTAGAATAAAATATAGTTTATAAGAAAAATTAGAAACAACATGCAAGTGATACTCCCACTCTCTTTTTTAGTATGATTTAGAATACAAGAACTACTTTGTAATAAAATTTAGAACAAAAAATATTTAGAAATTTTTAAAATATTTAAATGAAAAATTGATTCTTTATTAGAATAAAAAGTAATTTATGACGAATTATATAAAAATTGATTCATTACCTCCCAATTTTTTTCTTAATATAGATCAAAATATAAGGACTACTTTTAAATTAAAAAACTAGAAAAAAAAATATTTATAGAATATTCCATGAATTTTCTTATATAATATAAATTGTAATAGATCAAAGTTGCTCACTTATTTTCTATTGCAACAATTTGTTTGTTTAATGTGATTTTTATCATATGCTACCTTGTGTAATTTAAAGGTTATTAGTAAATGATCAATATGTGTGATGTTAGTTACTTCCATTCTTAGAGTTGCCATATCAATGTTACAACTCCAATTTTGATCTGTGAGTAGATAATCTACTACTTGGTTTCTAGTTTGGTTATTAAGCACCTCATTGACATCATTTATAGAATGTTTGAAACATCAATGAAAGTCATTCATGTTGTGATTCCATTGTAGATATACATCCACCTTTTGTGAATCTTTGACAAGGATTTAGATCATCTTTTGGTCTGGCGAGCTTGTTTAGACTTTGTAGATATCCTCTTATAGGACCTCAGTGATGGGGATCAAGATACATTTAATAGGAGCTTTAGAGGTAACACTATGATGGCCGTGCTCTCCAGAGGTGAAGGAAAACAAGTGGCTTTCTGACCTCGGGGTCTTGTTGTGGCAAATGTGGAAAGAGCGAATTGCCATAGATTCTCAGGATTTCTTTATTTTTTTTTTTGAACTATGTCCAAGTGGATGGTTTGTTGATGGGTTTGAGAAACTGAGATCTTGAGGGATGAAATGTTAGTAGAGCGCACGGTAGCCTTTTTTATGTAAGTTGCCCAATGTACATTTTCCATCCATTTTGAAATGGAGACAGTGGTTTCCTTCCACCTCACTAAATGGGTAGGTAAATAGGGCACCGTAACTTATTAAAAACATTGGTAATCATAAGTGTTTTCATATAATTCATGGAAAATGTTATGAGAAGGCCCTTCATAATTGTGAATGTGTATGCAAAATGGGTAATAATATTGGAGTTATTAAGTATGTTTTATAACACTATAATTCAATAGGTGATTTGTTCATTAGGAACTAAGTATTTTTAAAATAAGAAAACACCAATATGATTTCATGATTGTAGGGAATTCTTCTATAGAAATGATATTTTTTATTATATGTCTCTTTGATTAGATGGGGTGAAATAGGCTTAATGTGGTTCACCATTCTTACATTATTGATAACCTCATAAGTGATATCGAACAAGGATAAGGCTTTATTCATATTCTAAATATATTCTTAAACTAGCTTTGATCATAATCAAGGTCAGGGGTCAATGAAAAAGGAAACATATATAGGTCCTTATTCTCTCCTATCTCTTCCATTAGACTAGGTCTTTTACACATCTCTAGATCTTCTTCAAACCTCTAAGCCACTTGTGTAGTACCATTGAGAATTGATTTGTCCTTGTGCCATAGCATGTTTGGCCTTTTTCTTGTTGCTTTTCATGGTTAGAATAATGTGTGACATGTTTTACCTTAATGACATAAGAAAACAAGAATGATTTATAACTAATTAAATGTGTTTCTATAGACAAAAAATTTTGATATTATGTCTATATGTAAATCCCATAATAAAAATTGTTGTGCGGGTGTCGAGTTAAGTATTACCTAGGGATATGGGGGCAAGGAAAGGTTCCATACTCCTCATGCTTCTCATTGTTTTTCCACTTTTGACTAATGAAGCAGGTGACTTTGTAACCTGCATATTGGGAGGAAGCTCGCTACCTCCTTACACTGCATCATACTGGGTGATGCTCAGCTTTGTTGCTTTGGTTTCTCATCAAAGATTGCCCATTTGCCTGACAAAATAAGTGCCTTCTAGGAAGTCAGCTGCCTCATCTTGAACCAATTCACCCTCTTGTGATGATGGTCTCTCTCTCTCCTTTGTTTTCCTTATGCTTTCTTATTCTCTCCTTGTCAAATTCTCCTCTTTGAGAGAACCCATTCTTGCTTTGTGGTTTCTTGGTTATCTAGATTTTTGAAAATTCCTTCTATCTTAATGATACCAATATCCATGAAATATTTTTGCTAATGTTTTTTAGGATGCAGACCTTTTCTGGTACATGATTATATTTGCCTTTGTATCTCATGCAGCAGAGCTTTTCTAGTAAATGATTATATAGCTTTTTTTCTCAATAACCACCATCACTTCTAATATCAAGATAAAGTGTGAATGCAGAAGCATACACCTGAAAGGATGATTCCAGTATACAAAGGGATCAATAGAGGTGCCCTAAAACCAAAGTACCAAAAGGGTGGTATCCCTACAAAACAACACACTAGAGCAGGACTAGAAGCAGCCTATAAGGACACAAAAAGAGGGGGAGCAAGCACCTCATAGTGCTAGCAGGAATAAGTATTGTGACTAACCAAGTCGGGTGGCCTTATTACAAGCCCACTAACAGTATAACAAAAAAAAACATAGAAAAACTAGAACAAATATTTGGGAAATCAAAAGCAATATCAAGCACCAACAACTATGTCACATGCATCAAGGGCCTATGAGGTCATCACTTGGAGAGGTGAGCACTTCATAATCTACAATTTTTTTGACTCCATATGGCAGTGAAGGGTCCCCGTTCAATTGAAGGATGGAGAAGATTCAAAAAGTTGTCTTGATATGTTGAGCCAAGGAAGAATCACAATCACAAGAATTTTTAAGAAAAGTGAGAGGAGTGCATATCCTCTATAAGCTTGTATTTTGTCACAATTTTATCCTAAAAATAATAGTTTCTATCGATCCATATATGTTGAATAATGCAGGCGAATAATGAGCTTGCTAGCTAGACGTTATTGTTCATATATGCATCATAGTTGAATAAAGCATAGACAGTCCTATCAAAATGAAAGTGGTTTGCTAGTGGTGTTTGATAAAAAAACATCATCCCTTTTCTTTTTGAAAGGGGGAGAGCATTTCATTAATTAGTTAATTTCCCTATTGGCCTGAATCAAGATCATAGCAGGAAAAGTGCCACTACAAATGTTGGTTTGGGAAAAACAGCAAGCCCCATCAGCTAACAGATGTGTTAGTATATTCTCAACCCTCTCTATGTGTACAAAACAAATGCTCAAGAAACCATTTACAATCTCACATATATCATTGACAAATACCCCATGTACTTCCCTATCATCATTCGTCTTGCAAGTGTTGTGAATGGCTACGAGGGAATCATATTCAACCACCACTTTTTTGTATCCAAATGATGTGGCACTTAGGACCACCCCGTGAACTTCTTTAGCATCTGTCGAGAAAGCATCAATCATAAGATGAATACTTCTTTGCATGGTGTCTAGGAGCTTGCCCTAATTGTCACAAATCACAAAATCAAGGCTCGTTGGGAGACCTCTGTGTCAAGAAGCATCAGTATTGATTTTCACCGAGCCACAAGGTGGTTTTAACCACTTATCCCGGCCATCACAGTTGGCAGAGCTCTCCCTGTCGCCAACCTGGACCATTTTGTTGTGTTGTTTATATTCATAAACAAGGAAAAGAAAGCCAAGAAGAAGTTCCATCGAGCCGTTGGAGTTAGGATTAAAGATTGTGTCATTTCTTCTGGTCCAGTTGATCCACCACCTAAGGGAGAAGCTCTCGATCTCATGAATGGGAAACTTGTCCAGATACCAGTTTGAGTAAGTATAAAAATCATCTAGATGATCATCATTAATGGATGTGTTCACTGCCGCTAAATCCTAAATAGATTTTGCTTCCTTGCAAGACACTTATGTGTGCAAAACGGTCTTTGGTTCTTCCTTGCAGAGTGGGTATAAGTTGTCTTGATAATATGTCTTTCCATCAGCCTACTCCTAGTAGGTAGACATCCCATCACAACCCTCCAGATGATATATTTGATCTTTGGTGTCCAGTTCGTACCCTACATTATTCTCCATCTTCTACTACAATCCTCATTATGATTTGAATTTCATAAAAGGGTGTACCAAAGCAACCTAAACCAATACAAAAATTTCACTGTGAAAATATTGTTCTTGTTTAGTCTCCATGTCAGGAAACCCCTTTTCACTGTGCAAGTCAAGGGAGTCATCAAAATCATATGAACCTGGCGTGGGTAGACCAAATTCCATAGAAGATCTGTCTTCCATGTGCCCATTTTTGGGTTTATAAAATTCCCCACCCATAACAAGTCAGTATTTTTGAGTTTGTCTTCTTGTTGGATGCTAGAACCAGAATCTGGTATCCACATGTCATCCCTAAACTCTACCTCCCTCCCGTCACCAATTCTCCATTCAAGCCCATCAAGGAGTACCTTATCCCCCAAATGCTCCTCCATGTATAGCTCGGAGCATAGCCTCTGGGTGCCTCAACGAAAGAAGGCTAACTGTAATATTTTGCTTTTAGATCCCTTCCAGCCAAAAAAATTGGGTTGGTGGTAAGGTGGTCAATAGGGCCTGGTTAAAGATCTTAAGGTCCCAAAAACCCATCCCTCATGTCTATTTGGGGAGTCCAAACTTATCCTATGTTTTTAAGTGGGTTTTTTGTTTAGCTCCTTTGGACCCCCACCAGAACTATGCAATGCATATGTGAATCTCCTCTAGTAGACTAGTCATATCCATCTGGTATTTTGAAGATATGGTATAGGTAGGAATCACATGTTCCACTGCCTTTCTAAGAATCTGCTTTCCTAGTCTAGATAAGAATTTCTCCTTCCAACCTTGTAGTTTCTTCCAAATTTTTTCCTTCTCCTACTAAAAGCCACCTTCTTGGCTCCACTCATCCCAGTAGGAAGACCTAGGTATTTGGAATGCTTGTTCACCTCTCTCATTTCCAGAAGACTAGAAATGCCAAATCTTCTATGTTCTTGCACATTCCTATCAAAAGACATCTCTGACTTAGATGCATTGATTTTCTATCTTGATGCTCTATCGTACATGTTAATGATATGAGCATTCTTTAAAAGTTGCTCTAGAAAAGAGAATGTTGTCATCTGCAAAGAAAAAATGCAAAATCCTTGGCCTGTATTGACTCGTCCACACACCATGAATCTTTATGTGATTTAATTCTTTAGAGATGGACATCGAAAAAGCTTCAGCACATTAGAGAGAAAAAAATAAAGAGAGATAGGGTCACCTTGGCGTAGACCTCTGGTTGACTGAAGGTTTTCTTTATTTTCCCCATTTATATGGACCGCATGGGATATGTTAGACACACAATCTGCAATCTTCTCACACATCTTCACACCGAACCTGATCCTCCTCAAGACATTGTAAAGTACATTGCACAGGATGATAGGTCTAAATTCCATGATATTTTTCAGTTGTCTACATTTGGGAAATGAGCATGATTGTGGTCTTATTCACCTCCTTCACATCTTGTTTCCCTCTTCACCACCTTTTGATAAAACCCACTACATCCCCTTTGACAATGGACCAAATTTTGGTAAAAACTTGCTTCAATTCCATCTGACCCTGTTGCTTTTGTTGGATGCATCTAACTTAATGCAGCCCATATTTCATCTTTTGTAGGTTCAATCTCCATCTTAGTTGCTTCCCGCTGCTTAAGCACTCTATTTATGCTCCACTATTTACTTTTGTCCAAATCCTCACCTGATGCCTTGCAAAAAATGTCAAAATACCCCAACAATGTCGATCATATCTTTCTCACTTATTTTCCATTGCCCTTCCCCACCTAGGAGACCTTTGATATAGTTTGTCCTTTTCCGTTGTTCGGCCTTATGGTGGAAATTGTTTGTATTTTTATCACAATCCCTCTTCTCCTTTGTTCTAGAACGGACATACCACCAGTTTTCCTCTTTTTTTAAGATCAAGAAGCTTGACATGAATTTTCTCACATTCTTTCACCATGTCTCCAGATGGTGGTTTTTCCTGTGTTACTGTCAATTCCCGTTCATTAGTATTCAGTGCATTCCGAATGCTTCCAAAATTCTTTTTTTGCCCAATCTGCTAGTTTTTCCCCACATCATTTAACTTTTTAGTAGCCTCCTCTCCTTGCCTTTCATGCCAAGCATCATGTATGACTATTCTACGCTCAACATCTTCCACCCACCAAGTGTCGAACTATGTAGTCGTCTCTCCCTACATCCCATCACACCCCTCATCCGTAGTCAACCTAATCGCCGCATGATCAAAGTCAAGAATGAGAGATACTTAACATGAATCTGGAGCCAAACCTCATCAACGGAAAAACATGTCCGGTCTTTTAGTGATCCTTATGCTAGGAGTCATGTGGAATCACATCATTTTCCTCCCTTTGTAGCCTAAATCCGGAAGCTGACTTTCGTCCACTGCATTTATAAAGTCTATCATGGCACATTCAGATGTCGGAGCGCCACCTTCTTTTTCACTATTCGACAAGATTTCATTAAAATCACCAAACCAGACTGCAGGAAGGTCGCAACAGCGGTACATATCCCTCATCATGTTCCACATCTTTATTTTGTCTCATTAATGTGCCCACGCAATACACTCCAATAGCCCATGAGTTGTCCATACCCACTTACCCATTTACCCACTACCCATACCCTATAGGGTAGGGTGGGGGTACGTATATTTTTACCTGCCAACCGGCTATCTTTTGCCCGCATCAAAATCGGATAGTGTAATGAGAGAAGTTTTACCCTAGCCGCTTCACCCATTTATCCAATAATATAAAGTTGAAGCTATAATATTAGACTCTAATACATTTATTAATGCCTACTAAAAACCTCAACAAACTTCACCACTATTTTCTTAAATTGTGCTTCTATTTACTTTTAGAAAATAATTATTAAAAAAAGTCATATTATAAAGAAAAAGATTTCTTAATAAAAAGAATACACTAAAAAGATTAGCACTTATTTGTAATAATAATATCAAGCTAAATATTAGTATTATTAGTATAATTATTAAAAATGACTATTAGTACTATCTAAAATTAGCTTCATGGCTTTTTTTTGTTTGATGCAAGGAATACCATATAAATTACAATTGTAAATATCATGTATCTATTAGCAAGTCACTTTACCCATTTTACCCTTACCCTACTTATTTACCATGTGGATAAACATGTGATGGTAAAGGTAGGGTAATGATTTTTAGAAAAGATTGATCAGCTTACATGTTACCGCATCCTTGATGCGAGTAACAGTAAAGGTAAAGCCGTTACCCTACTCTACCCATTTACAATTTTATTTGTTACTTCTCTCTTCCCCCCTATCATTTTTTTCCTTACATTCGTCCTCTCCCACTTTACCTCCCTACTCCATTATTTTCTCTCCCCCAAAAAATTAGGCGTGAACTTACTCTTCCCTCTCCTCCCTTTCCCACTATTTCTCTCTCCAGTATGCCGTCTGCCAGCCATCTTGTGCCACATTGGTTACATCTGCAATGGCAAAACCACCCAACTCCCAAAAATTACTACTGTTCCCCCAAAACTTCTCAGAACACCCAAAAACCATCCTAGGCATGCATGCACGTATACGGTGCACATGACGCTCAACACACGTGACGACGTTCCAAGAGCGAAAATATGAAGCAGCTCTACCAGACACTATCAGAACAAAGGAGCCATCATCTTAACCAACAGACCCAGGTTCTATTATGTTGGAATGAAAAATGAAAAACAAAAAGTGAAAAGTGACCATTCATCTTGAACTATGCTTTCTAACTCCGTTGTTTGTTGGATGTATATGAAATTAATACATGTAATTGGCCTGTAATATTCACACAGATCTACTAAAAACGGTGTGAACTGCGTTGTATCTTTCTCCTTAAGTTGTTTTAGGATGCACCTCCAACCACAAATCAGACCCTTGTACAGTTAAATTTCTCAATTTAAGTCAAAACGATCACAATGCTTTACAGGATTTACTGCACCAAGAATTGCACTGGACGGTGTATACAGGCATGCAACTTTTTGCCAGGGAGGTTCCTTCAGGATATGTGATATTTAGTTAACTTCTTTGTCATAGGTTAGCAAGATAACCTCATCTTTAAGGCTCTTCAGGATAATCATGCCCCCAAAACTTGAAAAAAGAAAATCATTTCCAGCAATGCAAAGGGAAAAGATCAACCAAATTTATAATGGTTGGAGTTCATGCTCTGGAATGGGAGCACCGACGGGCCTGTATGTTCCTGACTCGTGTCTCTGCCTCCACAAATGCCATGCCATAAAGGCAGAGAATCCAATAAATGCAGTTATAACAACCGCTAAAATAAGTGCCACGCCATGCTGTTGCAACCAAGTCCTGAAAGACAAGAACGAAGGTAAGCGACATATGTCAAACCTTAAAAGGAGAAAATCAACATTCAGCAAAAGCAAAGAACAAGCCATTCGTTTTGCTGAAAGGAACCGCTTTCATTACAGAGCATCTGATCGTATCTTCTTTGTTTAAGATTTCTAAGTTTCGTGTTTGCTAGTACTTACAACTGGAGTGCGTTCGTCCGGTTTGCTAGTATTTCTTTGAGATGAACATAAAGTCAATATTTTACTGAATTGGGAAGAGAGAGAAAAACTCTCTCTCTCTCTCTCTCTCTCTCTCTCTCTCTCTCTCTCTCTCTCACACACACACACACACACACAGACATACATACAGACAGACACTCATACGCACACACATATATAGATGAAACATACTATACATGTCTACTAACATGTTTACAGATTAACATACATAATTGTAATTATTTACACTTTATTACATACATGTGTGTGTGTTGCTCATATAATTACTTATTAAAAACAATCAAAATGCACATATACCAACATATACACTCAATGTAATACATTGGCCGAATGTAAAGTGCATACTGCTTTTTAGAATATTACGTAACATTGATCTAAAAGAAATGTCATTTGGGACCAAAATAGTAATTGTTTTTGTAACACGAAGATAGTTTGATACAAAATTTGAACAGTAGTTCAACACAAAAAGAATACCGTATGCCGTGAATGACTCCCAGATTTGACACAACTGAAAGTATAACTATCAAGGACAATAAAAGGTTTAAAGGCTAATAGATACCAAATGAATTGACAATCTCGTAGAGAAACGGTGATGATAATGCTTGGGGAGCAGTGATGATAATGCTTAGGGAGAGGCACGGAGCCGCTGAACTACCTCGGTCGGCATTAAGCCTGGCTTAGGCCTCAATGGGTGTGCTCGTGTTACGAAAAGAAAGTGATGATACAACTACCAATGGCTATAATTACCATATTGGTTAATGTTTTTCTTCTATTATTTTATCTCCACACACCTAGGCTAATTCCACCATTAAAACTGATTGCACAAACAACTCATATATTATAACAAGCATCACAGAATTTTAGGTTAATAAGATGGAAGGTTTTCAAGCACTTACCTAAACGTTTCAAAGTAAATCATAGACGCATCCTAATCAATATTTTCTAAACTAGGCCGGTGGTCAGACTGGTTTAAGCCACGCTGGACCGAAGTGATCAAACCGTTGGATCGAAAATGACGTCAGCACATCAACAAAATAAAGAACCGGAAAAGACTAGATCGGCCAAGTGGTTATTCTGGTAAATTGGTTGGATGAGTCAAAACAGTTGGCTCGATGTCTGTGTGCACACAAATACATTACACAGAGAGATGCACACACATATATCATTTTGGACACAAACACATTACACAGAGAGATGCACACACATATCCATTTTGGAACAGTATACACACACACACACACACACACACACACACACACATATATATATATATATATATATATATATACACATTACATCTTGGTCAGAGTATGACCCGTAACAAAGCTGATTGGAAAAGGAAGATCCATGCAGCCGACCCCAACATGGTTGGGATTAAGACTTAGATGATATATATATATATATATATATATATATATATATATATATATATATAGAGAGAGAGAGAGAGAGAGAGAAAATTAGGCTAGAATACAATGGAGTGTATGGATCGTACGGTACACTCTAGTGTGGTTTACCTATCAAGACTAAGTTTTATCAATATTCAAACAATTGATCTTTATTGTTATAATAAATATAGGCTACACGCAAAATTTGAGTTCATTTGGATGCTTCTAACTTACTCATCCAAAAACAAAATCTACACACATAAGTAATTTCAATGCATCAATTTCGTTGCTTTATATGCATAACCTAGAAATGTCCAAACGAGCTGAAATTTGATATATAGTATATTCATAAGATATTTAAGAAGATCAACGATTTAGATTTTCAAAATAATTGTTATATGATGAAAAATCATTGAGGTGTATAGTGTCTCAGATACACTCGAATGTATTCCAATTGATATATATATATATAAAGAGAGAGGGAGAGAGTCAGGCTAGAATACACTCGAGTGTACAGATCGCACGAATTCACTCAAATGTGTTTGCATATCAAGACTATTTTATTGCAAAATATAAACCGTTGATCTTCACTGTCATACTATAATTAGGCTACATATAAATTTTGAGCCCAGTTGGATGAGTGTAAGTCGCTCATCCAAGGGCAACAAAATCGACGCACAAAACTAATTTGAAATGTATAATTTTTGCGGTCTTTATAGCATGACCTAGAAATGTCCAAATGTGCTCAAATTTTGTATATGAGTTATTCACAAGATTTTTAAGATCAATGGATTAGATTTTTGAAAAAAATATTGCATCATGAAAAACTACTTGAGTGTATTCTGCTCTGAATACACTCTGAGAGTATTCTAGCCTGACTCTCTCTCTCTCTCTCTCTCTCTATATATATATATATATATATATAGCTAAAAGAATAGTGTACCTAAGTACATGTATCTTAGATGTACCAATCTACATTTATGATGATTGCACAACTCTACAGAACAATCCAACCTTTAAGATGTATTTTATACCCTTTAAATAACATGTATGTCAAAATTTACCTCAATCAGACATTCCTAGATCATCCAATTAAAGAAAATATATATTTTCTAATCAACGGTAAGTTGCAAAAATTTCAGGTGTCATTGGATGATATATTGTTATGTATCATGATATACACAAGATATGGTTGTGATCTTTAAAACATGTCTAATCTAAACTAAAAAATTTTAATTCAATCTGTGTGGTTGGATTTATTTAGCAGATTCCACATATCTCGTTTTAATGGGTGGTACATATAGCTTACATGGATTGGCCGGTACACAAGTGTGTACCAGCCGGTACATGTAATTTATGTATACCGGCCATTAAAATTGCATATATAGAATTTGTTAATCAAATCGAACCATATGGATTCAGTCAAAATTGTTCAGATTAGATGTGTTAAAAATATCATAGCCATATCACATGTATATCATGAGCAATAACTATATATCATTCAACGGTTCCTGCAATTTCATCAACTGACTGTTGATAAGAAAAAAATTATAAAATTATTTTCTTTAATTTCTTTAATTGGATGATCCATGAATGCAGGATTGATGTAATATTGTATATACATGTTATCTAAGGGGTATGCAACACATCCATAAGGTTAGATTATTCTGAAGAGTTGTACAATCATCATAAATGAAGATGGGTACACATAAAATTCATGTACCCAGGTACACAATTCTTTTAGCCATATATATATATATATATATATATATATATATATATATATATATATATATATATATATATATATATATAAAGCATAATAACATATTTGGGATAATGCAACTTTTTGCTGGCTGGAAAAAATTGAGATTCGGAAAAAAAAACATTGATAAAATTTGGTCAAAGTTTTGTCAACCATTCGAGAATAATCAACTATATGTGTGCGTGTGTGTGTACACACACGTGCACACTAACATGTAGAATAGAATCCTTTTTCAATTCAAAGATAGAGGAAGTAACAAATCCCGGCATTAAGCAAATAGAATATAGAAACAACAAGAGACATAAATAAAACCCCAAATAAATAAGCTGTGAAAATCTAAAATATACTATCATCGCATTTAGGTTTAAGTCACAAATACATAAGCAAATGACAATTTACCATTTCTGTTCCATCATTGGATCATAGTTGTCGGCTAGGCAGTCAGCATGCCACAAGGGGCACCTAGCCCGCCTAGGCGGGCACCTAGGATGTTCTGGACGTTTTTTATTTTTGTATTTGTTCAGTATGTTTATTTGCTTCTTATACGTATATGCTACACATGTACCATAGAGGAAACATAAAAATAGAGGGCAGAATGAGGCTATGACAGCAGTAGGAGGAGATGGGAATCAGAAGAAGAACAAAGGGAAGTAATATCGGAAAGTCTGCAATAACGATTGGAGCAGGAGATGTAGAAAAGAAATAAAAGAAAACAGGAGAAAAAGGGTGGGAAGAGCTTGTAAACTAGAGGAAAAATGGAAGATGGGAAAGAAAAGAAAAGAAATATTAACTACAGCAGCAATATCACGAGGAACAGGTGATGTAAAACCAGAAAATATTAAGTAACAACATCAGCAACATTATGAAGTATAGGTGATGTAAAAGAGGATTAGTAGAAAACAAAATTCCTAAAAAGAAGCCAAATGGATGTTGTAACAGAAGCAGGAAAAAGATGGAGGACGAAAAAGTGAGAAGAAAAATCATAGCAGCAGCACCAGGAGCAGCAGATGTAGGACAGTAAATCAAGATTGCAGAAAAAAAGGGGAATGCAAAAGGAGGCTGTACCAGAAGTAGGGAGAAGAAAAATGTCAAAAAATGTAGACAGAGATGGATGAGGAAGTGAGTAAGAGGAGAAAGAAGATAAAAGGAGGAGGAGAACCAACACAGGAGTAAAACTGTAAAAGCAACTAGCAAGACTAAAGATGAACTGACTGGAAGGAAAAAGAAATGAAAACTCAATCCATCAACGCCTAGTCGTCCGCCTAGACCGCCTAGTACGCCCAGCCCGCCCAATTCCCTGAAGATTCTAGGCGCCTAGTATTAGAACCCCCATGGAGCGCCTAGGCGCCCGCCTTGATAACTAAGGTTGGATGAGGGTTGAGAAAGCATGAGAAATAAGGAAGGTCATATGCTGGAATAAGGAGGGGGGGGGGGGAAGAGGGGGGAAAGAAGGAAACACTGAGGAAGGTGTGTCGAAGATTCGAGGAAGAAGAAAGAAAATGAGCAAGCAGGGAAATAGACATAGGTAGAGGAAAGAGGAACAACCAGATTGAAAAATGAGCAATAGAGGTTGGAGGGCTATTCAAAAAGGAAAAAGAGGAACTATCCTGGAAGGGAGAATGACCGCCGAGCATAATTGTGTAACAAGTTCCACTGGTGCGCCAATCTCTGTTGGTGTGCCAGGCTCCTTGCAAGGAGGAGAACTTCCAGTTTGCAGTGGAGTGAAGGAGCCGCCGCTAGAGCTACAACTTGTGGCCTCGTTGACTGCTTATGGTGGAGGTTGTTGTTGGCTGCTTCCAGAGGAGCAGTTGTCGTCGGGATCTGGGGTAATAGAGGTTTTGGGGGGAGCTAGAATGCAGGTTTTTTTTTTTTTTTTTTTTTGGGGGGGGGGGAGCAAGGTTGAGGGTTGGGGTGACAAAGAAGGGTGATCATAGTTGGGGGAAGTGAAAAGGGAATACACAGTTCACAAAAGAAACTCGAGTTAAGCCCAGGCTGCTAAACCGTCCTGAACAAGAAAAAAAACCAAAAAACGTATAAAATGCGAGAAAAGGAAAAATTGCAAAAAATCACCAAAAACACAAAAAATAGTGAATGGCGTTTCAAATCTAAAAGTGTGCAAAAAATCGGCAATTTTTAAGAAGAAAAAAGTGTCGATGTTTGTTACTATCATGGAACTAAACTTTGGCAAAGTTGGGCGAAATTTCGTCGAAACTGAACTTCGACCATGGGCGATGTCAGATCCCTGATACTCAGCCTCGTCCAAACTTCGAGGCGAAGTTTCACTGTTGTCGACAAAGTTCACTTTTTGTGTGTATTTTCGTTACATCTCCGAAGTTCTCGATGCTTCCTCGAAGTTGGTGAAATTGAGGCAAAGTTGAGACGGCCCAGATGATTAATCCTAACTAGTGCCTTAGAGGCTACATAAGGCACAAGTCTCCTCTAACCCTCTTCACAACTTCTATTACCAACTCATGCGTGTGTTGGTTGCCACTCTTTCCTAGAGAGGGTGTTGTAGCTACTATTTCACTGTATATTGTATAGAATACATATGGTGAATTGCATTTATATGTGTTGCACATTTGACCCTTGCAAGCAAAACATTATATTATCAACCTACCTAGGGCTAGAGAGTCGTGAATCGTGTTTTTGTATTAAATTAACATATATAAGATAGATGTACAACATAATTAGAAGTTTTCGATCAAAGTTTCCTTCATATTCACAACATTTTTTTTTAAATGGCATCAAAGTTTATCGAGGTTTGTCTAAACTTCCTCGAAGTTTCCACAAACTTACACTTTCGCACCTAGCAGAGTTAACGTGAAGTCGAAGTCGTGCAACATGGTTACTATGATGCAAAGTGTATATGTAATATATGCATGTCTATATTGATATAACATTTATATAATATAATTTTAGGATATAGATTACATTACTGAAACAATATGTTGTATATATGCATATGTAATTTATCTTTATGTATGTTTATGTATATATGTATATATATACTCATATATGTGCATTTTTATTGGAGCTAGTTCACAAATATTAATTAAATGTTTATATATGTTGTTAATAAGATATTTTCATGATTCTATGCAATAAATAATGTCTAGTAACTACAAAGAACCATGCATACTATGCGACTTTAAAGTTACATATTTTCCTATTTTTATAAACTCAAATTTTTTATTATGTTTATTTTTGAAAAATATGTATATGGTATAAGTGGTGTCTCATATATACAACATTATTGATTCTTGATTCACTGGTTAATTGTTAACAACCGTTTGTAAACGACTTGGGTTCGAGTCTCCTTGTTGTCATATTTGAATGTATTTTAGAGAGACATGGAAGCATTATGACAACTTGACCCAGGTCTGGTTTGGTTCAGTTTGACCGATCCAACCACAGTTTCTACTGCTTCAGTAACAAAGAAAATTATGAATGATTTTAAACATTCCGGACCAGTTTGACAATGGCTGTTTAGTCCACCATGTCCGACAGACCTATCCGATTTGGTTCCAACGACATTGATCTCAACTAGTGGGTTGCTGCCCCGCTTGATAGAACAAACTCAGTATGGGTAAACACTTCAAAATGATCAGAAAATTTGTTCTTTTGTCCAACTTGATATCCAGATCCTTCCAACAAAATCGGCTACCTTAATATCTCATTGATTAAGTCAAGCCAAGTCTTGAACCAGATGGTGAGCTAGTTCATCCGATAGCCACATGTCCGTAATAATGTTGTAATGAATATGGAATGACCTATACTGAGGAAGTGAACTGTT
This sequence comes from Alisma plantago-aquatica, assembly GCA_963693085.1. Classification (NCBI taxonomy): domain Eukaryota; kingdom Viridiplantae; phylum Streptophyta; class Magnoliopsida; order Alismatales; family Alismataceae; genus Alisma; species Alisma plantago-aquatica. The sequence goes on from OY856409.1 coordinate 331,524,991, forward strand.
TAAGATAAATCGGACAAGAAAAGAGGCCATCCATCGTCAATTCTAAAGTTCTTACTTTTGTTGCAAGGTTGGTCATTTCAAGGGTATGTTTGTGCATTGAGCAAGTTCCATCGAACTTTTGGTTGTGATCTCTGCCATTAGTTTCCCAGCGAGTGATTTATATACAGTGTTAAACCTACCTGTTCTTTAGACATCTTTTTGCACTTCCAACTTTAGATAGGGATGTTGGTAAATATAGTCATTCATAGAAACAGTTAGGTTTAGTTGATCAAACCTCTCCCAAATTTCATAGAGTTATCTGAGCAGGGTACTTGCATTAGGGTGCATCTAATTTGTCTTTAACAAGACTATCATTCAATTCCATTAGTCCCAGAGTGATCAACAATGTGGTTCCATAGAACTCCACAACTAGCAAGTTGTTGTCTTGTTGCTCTTGTAATGATGCAATTGGTGGATCATTTATCAAAAAAGATTATACATGTTGTAACCTTTGAGGTAGACTTTTATAATCTTACTCCATTGACTAGGGTTCAGGGTGACATCTCCATGTCCAGTTACAACAAATTGAGTAGTTGTAACCAAATGATTTTTTTTGTCAACAATGTTAAATCCGCTAAAAAACAATCTCTTATTGGGTGTCAACCTGATGAGATAAGTAACTAGGTTCAACTTCCCCTAATGGAGGTGTCAGAGTCCTATGAGAAGAGCACCACAAAAAAAGCATGGCAGTTTGTTGTAGTCCTCTCGGATGAGGAGAAGAGGATGGCAAAAAAGGCCTGGATGACTAGCACTGCCCCTAATGTGCTAGAAGAGGTTGGGCCCTAGGGTTAGGACATGAAAGGAAGATGTGGAGATCAACCAACCTAAGAGATGCCACGATGTCTTGACGTCACATTTAACCGCTAGACGAGGCAATAGGCATGACATTAGGCTGACAAGGCAGGGTTTAACATATGAAAGCTGATAAATGCTTATTCTATGGAGGAGAGAACGCCTCTCTAAGGTCAGCATCTCGAGGCTCTTGTACCATGTAAGCAATATAATAAAGGATAACAACAGCAAATTCAAAACCATGTCTTGTTTGCATCATATATAATATCAATCACATGAGCAGGACGAGCGATTTATATCAAACCCTTGAAGTATATACTATATACATGTTTACATATTCAGTGAACTGGAACAGAAGATATCTAAGTTCCAGAAACAATTTAGCTTAAGCCTTCATATGTATCTACAAAAGGAATAGTTTAATATTGTTTTACGCATGTTGATGGTTGATTGACATTAAACAGTATCATGGACACCTTTTTTGCCAAAATTGTGAAAAGATGGACAAAAACCAACAAGTGTTGTAGGCACCTTTCTGACAGTGGCTTCACCTTCCATTCAATTAGCTTATAACTTCCAAAGTTATCAGGGAAGCGAACACGGTGTTCACTAAGGCGGAAAATAAAGGCCTGCAAGGGAACGTAGTTCAGACATAAAATTATAAGTTATGTTGTCATCAAAAGAGACAAGATAGTAGGTGGAATACCATTGCTGTAGCATTTGACATAAAACCAACAGATCCTGGCATGATACTCCATCTTGCAAGGGATCCATTCCCATCACTTCTCAAGTTGACCAACTCAACCTAGGAAACCACAACATCAGCACTGCATAAATATAATTACAAAACCACGCTATACTAAGTATCTTGGGTCTAGAAAATGAACCTACAAAACATTGTAATTTACTGTGATGGAGGTACCCACTTGTGATGCGTTTACATCCAAGTTGTTGGCAATAAGATCTCTGAGCTCCATTACACGAGGAGCCAGTTCAGAGTAATTAACACTTATAAACATATCAAATGTGACGAGACCAACACGGAATGGTCCTGCAAGTAAATAACTCCAAAATTATGCACTACACAGGGAAGATAAAATTTGATGGTGAAGATTATGCATGATGACATTGTGATAGATGATACCTAACCCAAACTATAAAGAAGAGTCCATCTGACATTCACAAAGGTAAGAAATAGCATATATTTCAAGTGCAGTAAAAAACAGCAAATTTACAAATTTGTCATATATGATAAATATATAGTCCCACTCTATATCGCATAACACAGCCACAATTTCATTCTTGTTTTCCGAGTGAACACCTAATATCCAGAATTTTGTCATCAAGTACCTGTTGCGTAATTGCTAGCCACAAGCACAATGTCAGCCATTTGTGAACAGGGGTATTGTCTAAAACCAGGGTTTGTTTGTATCCAGCATTCATTTAGCCCTTCGGGTAGTACCATAGCAAAACACTATACCATCAATCATAGTAACAAAAGTCTCCGAATTTTACAAAAAAAAGGCAATTTTTCACGATTTTATAGGCTCCCGAATGTTCACCACAATTAATACGTTGGTCGCTGATTTTTTGCGACTTTTCACGGTTTTTCCCGCCTTTTTCACGATTTATATGATGTTTCACGATTCTTCATGACTTATCACATTTTTACACGATTTTTCTCTTTTAAGTCGTTTGCTCTTTTTTTGGGAAACCATGTACACAACTCTTGAAATACACTAAACCTCCAAACCCCCACTCTCCCAACAGTCCATTGTTATTGTTTGACTATTCTTTAATTCTTTTCCTACTTTTTTCATTCAATAAGATTGTATGTCTAGTGACCTCGATAGTTACATTTTTATCTGATATGTATGTATGTATATACATATACAATTATACACATATATGTATGTATGTATATGTATGTGTGTGTGTGTGTGTATATATATATATGTATATATGTATATGTATACATATACACATATATGTATGTATATGTGTACATATATATAAGTACATATATGTATATGTATGTAGATATATATGTATACATAGCCGACTTATTCTCGATTATTTCCGAATAGTTGACCGAACTTTGACCAAAATATATCGATTTTTTCACAAATTTTTCGATTTTTCCGAATTCCAATTTTTTTCAGCCAGCCGAAAAGTTGCCAGATCCGGAATTTGTCACTATGCCATCAATGGCCGGGGCAACCTTAAGGATCTGAACAGTATTTTTGTAACCCACAAGCCAGAAAATAACATGCACACTCCTAGGTAAAAAGGGGGCCATACATGAACTGATACTCATCTCGCAGCAGGCAATTAAATTCCAATCATTTATAGCACCAAGGTATGGCAATTTCTAACATTTCAATATAATTTACACTTATTACCTACCTTTTCTTTGATCTTGTACAATCACATGACAAAACCAGATCTGAAGTAGAGGAGCTCCATGGTGAAGAGCTCTCTACCTCTACACCCCTTGACAGGATATGCCTTCATTGCTCCTCCTGTTAAGAAGGCCACTTTTCTTTGAGTAATTGACTATAGTGTCTCAGCACACACTACTGAGAATCCAACCTTATTACGTGGCTTATGAAAAGTATCTCATATGCCACCCAGGTGGTAACTCGGTGGAGAAGGGTCGGGGTCTTCAGAGTAGAGACCCGGGTTTGAATCCTCAATTGTGCGGCCTGAGCAATCCTTGGTCCTGTCACGCGTGCTGACCCGTGTGAGTTTACACGCCCCCCTGATGTGCGGGTAGTTTAGCAGGGTCTGGGGGTTTACACTGTCGGGATGGGGTCAGCGATCTTGCTCCTCTGGGGTGGTTCCAATGTCTCCACAAAAAAAAGCATCTCAAATGCCTTCATTTATTTTTGCAGACGGTTCTCAATTTTGTCTTTGGTTGGCATCGCCAAAATATAGTGACTCTTAACCTCTATTTAAGTCTTCTATTTATTATATTTATAAAATCCTTGAATGCATAATGACAATCTATCCAGCATATTGCATTTCTTTTTTTTGGATTTCCTGATGAAAACGAGGGTTGTTGGGGGGAGGGAGGCATTCAATGTCAAATAGGCTTTACTACTTGGATACTACAATGTCTCAGCTTGGCGTCCAGCATTTTTTCATTTCAGTGGCAGAATCAGCTAGGACTCTCATGTATCGCCAAACTATGTTCTATCCTTTGAAGCATTTTTGCTTCAAGTTTTGAATGCAAGTTGTCTCAGTTAGAAAATGCACTCATACTGTTTCTCCCTGTCACATCTAGCATTAATAGTTTGTATCTGTTTTGATCATTTTGATTGAGGCCGTGTACAGCCCAATGCCATTCATCTTTGGAGTACATTTCTTTTGTCGATGATTATTCAAAGTCCACTAAATTTTCTTATTTGGACCTAGATCAAAAGTTCTATACATCAGAAAAACATAAACTAAAACACAATTTTCTAGCTGCATATGGATTTTCAGATAAACAACAAGGCCGAATTTGTTCTAAAGGATCTAACAACTTTTCCTCTTTTCTGGGAACCCTCTACCAAACATCTTGCACCTTACACACCCCGACAAATGAGGTTGTTGAGCACAAGAATCACCATCTACTACAAGCTGCCAAAATGCCATTATTTCACTGTCATAAACCTACCCGCACATGGCTCGATGCACTTCTTATAACGTTCTAACTCATTATCATGTCTTTTCCCCTCTCTACAATAATATTACCACAAACTACTATATCGACGAATCCCCTTTTTCTTTTCCGCCATGGATATTTGGGCGTACTTGCTTTGACATGACCCTAATACCTCATACATCTTTCTTAAATACCCCCTACTACTTTCTTTGTCAAGACCCTTATGCCTAACATGGATAACTATCCCCATGCTCCACCACATGCATCTTTCTCAAATACCCCCTCATTCAAAAGAAATACAATCCATTTAGTGTCAGATTCTTATCAGTATGGATGTTGCGTTCCTTGAGATACTCTATTTTTCTCTAATGAGGATGTTGGGGTATTGGGAAGGGAAAACGTAGCAGAAACAAAATAGGTCCATGAAAGTCAACAAATGAGGATCCATGTGGAACATTTAATTCAAAAGAAGGTTATACAAGCTATCACTTAATGGAGAGTAGCCACCTGCTATGAGGGGGGTGGTCAAAGATTTGATCTTTACACCCACCATCCATCATATGTCCACAAAGTATCAATGTGTCGACCGGTATCCAATGGATGACCTTTAAACTCTTCAGGAGCATATTCCACATCGTTGAGGATGAAGGTTCAGAAGCCCAACAAAAGTGCTACATGGGTAGTTTCCAGCTCTTCTATCAAGGGTGGCGTACAACATTTCATGCTCAGCATAACTGTCGTGGTTGTAAGTTATTGAACCATCATCAACAAACATGCCCATCCGACTCAACATCTGACTATGTCATGATCTTCATCGTGAGAAATATCGTGATGACTATCCCAGTTGCAATCAGAGTCAATATCAAGAAAACTTGGGCTACACATTTAGCTCATTGAACAAATGACTACAATTGGGATGCATCGTGAAATGGTCACCTAATAATTGTTGATCAAATCAGTCGGTTACCCAAGCCACAATATAATTTCCAAGATTGATTTAGTTAACTCCTAAACTAAAACCAAATTGAACCAAGATTAGTTCTTTTTTAAGAAACATTCTTATTGTGTGACCCTATAGGCACTTGTTACATTGGTAATTGAAGCTATAATCTCATTATACTTTCATTAGCAAAGATTGGCATCTATCTATGCACTGCTACTACCCAAGTAACAAGGTTAATGCTATACAATTGAGCTCAAGTCATGAACAATAATCACACCCATCCAATCTATGTTCCTCGACTGGAAGTAAATTATCAAAGATACATGTATTTTACTATTTTATATAACCCCTCATGGGCATGGCCTTACATTCAAAGTCTCACTCTTTGAGTGGCCTTGAAAGTCAATCATGTCTTTGAAGGGACAAACTCATATATGTAGTCACAAGCATCCCCACAAGTCCAAGTTAGGTTGGGTGTGAGTGGAGGGGGAGACTTGAAAAAGACGTGTGGGAATAAGGATCGTAATTGGGATATAGGTCAAGGACAATGTTATGGTTGTCGTCGAGAGTCAGTGCTTGTACATGTATGCACATAGGAGTAGGGCCTGACGATGGGGGCATGCCATATCCTATGTAGGGAGCCGAAGATTGAGTTCTGTGAAAGCGTCAGCACTTGACGAGTATTGCGAAGTTCAATCATTATGGAGTCCACCACTAACCCAAAGTGGCAAGGGTATACAATGGTTGCGGTTGGGGTAGTTGGGATGATTGTGGGATGGCCTGTGAGAAGAAGAACATGGTAGTTTGTGTGGTGGGACACCCATGATGGGTTCTAAAATAGGGCTACCAAATCTATTGCTTGGCATGGTGATTTGCACAAGAAAATTTACTAAAAAACACTACGAGTCAGGTTAAAAAAAATATTGCATACAGATTTATCCACAAATTCCATCATCCAAAAAGTGAGATGAATATGCTAGTATGCATACTATGTGGGACTTAGGTGAATATTTGGTAGGGCTAGAATGTCACAACTCACAACCTAAAGACCTGTTGTGAACATACTAAAACCACAATAATTAGACATGTCTATTGTAACAATGAAAAATTCTTACGCAGTTGTAGAAAACAAGCCAGTCACCACCCACAATGTCGAAAAGGTTGTTTGTGTCTATACGTCAAAGAGAATGTGATGTCTATTACAGAAGCAATCCCCACAACAATCCACGTCTACGAGGGGGGGGGGGGGGGGGGGGCGATGCAATGGTGTGATGCCTTGGCTACTTTACTTTGCTCACTTATTTAAGAGGAAGTTGTCTGCTATCTTCTTACTGAAGGCAGCTTACATGAGGTTTGTTATCTCGAGTAGTAGCCCCAGAACGATGGTTGGGTAGCTGTTGTTGGTGAAGACAGGTCCCACGAACTCTGTTAGCTGAGAAATGGTTGAAGGAGAAGGAGCAATAGTTGGGCAGTTGGCGGTTTTTATAGGGGTGCAGCAACCATGGGAGTTCAAGCAGTGGCCTTTATTGGGGAGGGGTGGCAGAAAACAGTGCATGCACTGACCGCCGGGAAGGCCCCTCTAGACAGAGAGGTGTGATCACTGATGCAGGGCAGACTAGTCGACACACTGTGGACGGGAAAAATGGCAGGTCATATGTCTAAAATTATGTGAAGGTCTAACGCAAGAGAGTAGGGTTTTTCGCAAAAGCATAAAGTAGGTGGAAGGAAAACAAGAAAGAGGGGAAGCAGGGCTGGATTACAAGGAGAGAGATATGGGGAAGGTGGCGTTGCTTGGGTGTTGGAAGAGAGGAGTCAAGAACGATAGGGTCAAGGAGTTTTCAGTCATGAGAGGGTTATGAGGTGTCGTTGGGTATCGAGGTGGTAGCGGTGGGGTGAGATTTCTTTGAGATTGGTGGCAGCATGGAGGGTTGGGCAAGCAGAACAGGGTGGTTTACGAGAGGCGGGTGAACTGTCGTCGCGATTGATCGAGGCTTTGCAGTGGGAGTACAGAACTAGGTTGCCGCCACCGATTGGGGAACAAGGCCAAGGACTAACCCTTATAATTTAGGGTTAGGCTTTGGTACTGAATAATGTGGAACAAAAAGGTTAGCAAAATATTGCAGAATTAAAAGACTAGTATAACAATCTAAAATGAGCGTGCTCTTTGTTCATAATCAATGAGTTGCCTTAACATGAATTAATACAACCTTTATCTAGGCCTACAAACAAAAGCAAGTTAAGCGGTAGCCCATGTGGGACTAAACCCCATGGAATTACAAGAGCTCAAGACAAGGGAAATAACTTAATAAAACAACGTAAACTAAATTAAACTCCTAACAAGCGCTAACATGACTTATCGGTGGCGTCTACACTCGTAAGTACGCAGAGGTGGGTTGTCTTGCATCAATTGGTCTTTAGAACATCTAAGTATTAGCGACAGCGCGTTAAGTATGGCTCTTTCTATTGTTAAGAGTTGCAAAGAGCACTAAAGAGGCCTTTGCTCATCTTGGTTAGATGCAATGCAAGCACTTTTTAGGTAGGGCCCTGGACTTGGTCCCCTTACCCACTAATTCTTCAAAACATGTTGGCCATTAGTTAAGTATCATCCTAGTGGCATACTTGGGCTCAAGGCATGTCTCGTCGCCACAGGATGCTTATTAGGCAAGTTTATTTACTTCATGTACTAGACTTGAAAAGTGTTTGGAAGGCTGGTGGCTGTAGAAAATACTTCAAAGACACTTCAAATACTGTAAATATCAACATTTATATCTGAGTTTCTCATATCAAAAGCTTTTCGTCTTGCCATCTAGATTCCCAGTTGCCAGTTGATTGCAAAAAATTCATTCAATATTTTTATCAGTTGGTTCTGAGATCAATATAATTTCATTGAGCAAGTGTTCTCAACTAGCAATAGTGGAATACAATTTCAGGGCTGACCTTAGGTTGCCAATTGGCTGTATAAATTTTGTCAAATCTTAGTATCTTCAACTGATTTCAGAAAGGCATGCATTGATGACAATTTAGTACGATAAAGTACATGTTATGATTATCAAGTATCAATTATCATGGTTCCAAAATTAGAATATTAAAAAAAACTGCTCTCTGAATATCATTGTTCCTAAAATTAATCACCTTATTTATTCAAATTTCAGGAATAATTATATCAGGAATAAAGTGGAGGTGGCGAGCATTGAGGACAAGTTGCACGAGGGCCGACTCAGATGGTACGGACATGTGCAACGCAGACCTACTAGAGCGCCTATACGAAGCAATGCTATTGAGCCAAACACTATAAATAGAAGAAGAGGAAGGCCTAAATTAACATGGGATGAGCTTATAAAGAGAGATTTTGAATCTCTACATCTCAATCAGAATATGGCCCATGATAGAGCTGAATGGAAACGGAGGATCCATGTAGTTGACCCCAACATAGTTGGGATTGAGGCTTAGATGATGACGATGATGATGATGATGATTTATTCAAATTTCACAAAAAAAATCTGAACTTATAGACATGTTGCCTAAAGATTTGCTATCTGAGTCAAATACCTTGCATTACATTAGCAGGTAGCACAGAGGGAGATGGTGCCATCTCAGGTGGTGTTGCTGGAGCTAATGATGGCCCAGATTGTGATGCCCAAGCAAAAGAATCAGAAGGTGCTGGAGAAGGGACGCCAGAGAGATTTAGTCTATCCCACAACTCAGAACAGTTTGTTTTCCAGAATCCAATTCTTTTGTTGTTTCGGTCATAAGTTACAAGGGTATTACGAACAACAATACCTGCAAGTGAAGTGGCTTGCTGTTATAAAAAATTTAAATAAAAAAAATCAATATTCAAACAGTGCATAAAATCATAATGAACAAAACCCCGTTGTATAGTTCCTATGTCTAAATCATACAATTCAACGACTTAGTTTGATACAAAGTTTGTGTTAAGGCATATTTTTGTCCTCTAATAATGTAAGGATAGCTTATCAAAAAGGTAGCAGGAAGACCATGTATCACCTCTGTAATAAATAGAAAAACCAGGAATAAGAAAAAAATTATTTCAATCCTGACAATTTTGGTCCTGATATGAATCAGCTAAATTATCTCAAATAGAACTTTATTTGATTAACAGAATATGAAAATAACTTGAGTAAAGCTGGCTGATCTACCTTAGCTCACGCACCAGATTAAAATTTTAAGAACTAGAGCATCAAACTGACATAGGAAATTTAAGAAGACAAATATGTTAAAAAAAAAAATTAAGAATGTCAGAAAAGAATATATGATACCTTGGTAAATAGTATAGTATTCATGAAATTCTTGAACTAGCAAGGAGCTATCATATACAAAGGACTATATTGCAAATTCACTAATAAACTACGTCATGACGGCAATCACTTACCCCCAAGCAATGTTGTTGGATCCTTTCCATTCTGAAAGACACCCAAGCAGTAGGCACCAGGAACCTTGGAATGCTATATTGAGTGAAAATAGACATGTTAGAAATTGATCAGAATATGATACAGATGAGTCTTTACATATACAGCTGTGCTTCTATATGGGACCCCCACCCCACACACACACACAAACACAAGAGAATGCTTTACCATACAATATTATTAGGAAATCAAGTTGATTTTCACATCAAAACCTACACATTTATTTTATTTTTTACTTATTGTGCAGCCTGCTAGTTTCCTACTTTTTTGGAGACCATCAACACTGTCAAATCCGGAGAAGTTGCTACTTGCCATTGTAGAAACACATGGAAGTGTCATAATCCTAATACATAGTGGTAGGCAAAGTTGATAATCATAAAAGACATCGTATAGTAATACTAATAAAACACTACCTCGAGCTAGAGCATAAATATAGTTTATACAAACTTGCCACACAATTTCTGAATGTGCTCCCAAGTGAGACATTTAGTGAATTAGATTATTGCCTGGCCCTCTATCATCGGCATGCAAGTATGCATCTCCTTAGACTTTATTAGATCTCATGCATAGAATTTTATGTTAAGTCCCTATTATGGAAGAACGGATGACTAATAACAAACTTAGCAATATGGTTGTCATAATACCCCCCAAAATCTCACAACTAAAATGGTTTGTAGCCATGTACTGAACGAAATCTTATCTAACCACATTTTTTTGTATTTTCCCTTCATTTGACTAGATTTCCACCAACAGTTGAGAGTACCCTAAAGTGGATCCCTGCCAAGGTGACCGCTTACATAATCAGCATCAGGATACCCAACCAAATTAACATTTCCGTTCTTCCACAAAAGCTCACATGTGATATTGGACGTACCTACCCTATACTATACAATCGGTCTAGCCACAAACTTTTTTATTTTCTACTCCGTTGATATCACTAGATATCCACCAACAAATGCACAGCACTCTAAATTGGATCCCTGTCAAGGTGACTGCATAATCAGCATCAGAATACTCAACCAGGTTAGCATGTCCATCTTCCAACAAAGCTCACCCGTGATATTGGTCGTAGTCCTATACTTTGCACTACATCTACCCACAACATTTTGTTTTTCATTCCCTTCACGGTGATATCCACCAACAAATGCAGAGTAACCCAAAGAGATCTCCTGTCAGAGGGACTGCCTGCATGACCAACATTAGAAATTTAGAATACCTAGCCAGATTAACACGCCTATTCCTCCTACCTTTTATTGGAGATTTTTTAAGAAACTGATGAATGTGACAGAATCCTGATGGCTCTTCTCAGTGCTTATATAAACTGGCTAATAACACAGTTGCAAACAAAATTTCAAACCTGGGAATAACGAAATAAAGTAGTTTACCAACTAGACATGCATTCAATTTATCTTCCACCTCTGGAGAAGTGTCATCCAATGATATCTGACTGATTTATAGGAGAACTGACTAGCTGAATCCCAACATTATTTAAGATATGAGGCATATTTCCTTTGTAGGCTACCTCATTCCAATAAAGTATCTCAGCTTCCCTAGATCTTTATTCTGATAAGTTTCAAACTTTCATCAAATACCTCTTTCTTCCTGCGATATGAGGACCATCACTGCCAAATAGAGCAATAGCAACAACATAATCTATGAGAATCACAACAGTTGCAGCCATCATCTTCATATAGATGCCATGTATCACATTAGGACCTATAGGGATTCAAAAGCACACAAATCCAGAACCAGCCACACCAAGTCTGAGGACTTTCGTTAAGTTCATAATCACCTTCTTCAATATGTGAACTCTATAAAAACGCTCCCCTCAACAACAAACCCATGTGGTTGCTCCATGTGTACTGCCTCCAACAAGTTGCCATATGGAAATGCATATTTCGCATGTAAATCAGGTAACTAATATGATGAGCAACCATTTTCCCATTAAATAAATATAGACTCTAATGAGACGAGCAACATGAGAAAATGTCAATAGTAATTAATGCTAGATTCCTGGGAGTTCACTATTGCAACTAATCGAGCCTTTAGGCGCTTAACCAAATCATCCAAAAATATATAGTGAAACCCCAACAACAACCAGTTGCCTTAAATCAAAAACGGAGAGGAACAGCTCTGACGTGCCTCATGAGAATAAGCCACCCTCCATATAACATGTTTCCACCATGGACGTGAGGTAGAACATAGGTCGATGACGAGACAATAGCGCATTGTGTCATATATGCCTAAATGTACAATGGAAATAAGCCGGGAAGCAATGTTTAGTGGAGGTCTGAATCGTAAGCGAAGCAGGAACTAAAGTGAGCAAAGATACTAGAAGATCTAGGTTGATCCGCTGGCAGAGAGAGAATCATAATGAGAGATAGGTGCAGTGTATCACTTCCTGCCGTCCTAGACTTTAAAAACAGATGGAAATATAGACTTGGTTGGATTCGTAGTAGCACAGTTGTATAGGCGGCTAGGCGGCAAGGCATTGCCTAGGAACGTCCAGACAGCCTAGGCGGAGGCCTAGGCATTTCTTATTTTATTTTTTTATAACATATACACAGATATATATACTATATAATATTATATAATATAATTATATATACACATATAGTTAATATTAACCTATAAGCAATATATTAACCAGTAGGAATTATTAAGAGGAGTTGGGGAGGAGTATTAGTGTGAGAGGAGATGCATGAAACAGAAATAGAGAATAGAAGAAGCATCACGATGAAGAAGAACGTAGCAACCAATTTGCTGCTTAGTGGAGCAAAAAGAAAACACAGCCAAGATTGTGATAGAGGGAATCAAGAACACAAAGAAAGAAAAATCATTTGATAGCAGCAACATTGCTGCTTGATGGAGGAAAAAGAAGACAAATACAGAAAACTGGGAGGGAAAAGAATAAATAACAAAAATAAAACTGCAGCAAGGCTACAAAGTTGATAAAAAGTGGACATTTTATTTTTTAACTTAGTGGATCAGCAGTAAATTAGTAATAGAGGAGCTGCAGTAAATTAGTAATAGAGAGCAGCAGTAAATTGGTCAATTAGCAAAAGTTGCTGCTTGGTGGAGGAAAAAAATTGTGGAGCATGTAGTAGATGAGAAATAGAATAACAGCAGTAATTAGTGATAGTGGGGAGTAACAGTAAACCAGTCACATAGCAGCTTAATAGAGCCAAAAAAAAGCCCAGAAACCGTCGGCGCTGCCCAGGTCGCCCAGTCCACCCAGAGGCCTAACTAGACTGGGTGCCTGGTATCTGGACCCCAGGTGGTCGCCTGGGCGAGCGCCCGGACAACACAGGGTAGTAGGCTAGAACATGTAAACAGAATGAGGAACACTTGGAATAGGAAAATACTAGAATTATATAAGAAGGAATTTCTTCAAAAGGGTAACATCCACAGTGGCATACGTTCTAGTAACTGGGTCAAAAAAACTCTCTTGTGTGGGATTAGCAAGGAAGGAACAACAAATAGCATAAGATCAAAGCCTTTCCAGGCCAGAGTGAAATTCAAACAAAGCAAACACCCTAACTCTTGAAGTGGCAATGAGGAAATAGACTCACAGGAATACAACAGTGGTGTATACTAAATTTATGAGCAGCACAAAAAGAGGCAATGGATTAATCAAATGAATGGCATAACGTGCAAATGTTTTGGAGTTTTATATTTGAAAGTGTCAAGGTACAACAAACATTACGTGTTGAATTTTTGCACAAAACAACACCATTTTGTTGAGAGCTACAAGCACACGGAGTCTTGTGAATGATCCTACAAGAGGCACACATATCTCGAAAACCATGTTTCATAAACTCAATAGTGTTGTCAATTTGAATCTTTCTGAGAGAAATTAAACGTTTCAATTTCAATCAGAAACTCCATGTACACATCAAGCATCTCATATCAATCTCTTGATTAACTAGCAAAAGATACATGCTAAGCAAGTATGCTACAATTAAATTAACCAAATACGCATGACACAAATAATTCATCATAAAATTATTTTTCGTTTACAAAATATATATATTTTATAAATTTGTCAATCTGGTGTCGATTGACAAAATTCAAACCATGAATTAACCCGGTTTCAGTTCAGATATCAACTTTCAAACCTAAACTGACTTTAACTATCAAGTATCAACCCAGTGCAGACCCGGATTGACAAAATCCAAACATGAACCAACCCGGGTTTAGTATAAACATCAACTTTAAAACCTGAATAGACTCGGACTGATAAACTCTAAAGTCACGACTGGATTTCTACACCGACCAAATCGGTTTCACGGTCAGGTACTACACTGCCATTATAAGTCTACACCGAACTCCATTTTGAAGTGCGGTACAAATCGTCAATGACAGGCACAGTTATCTGTCTAACCCGCATGTTGTGAGAGCCACACCCACTTTTTATAGGCTATTAAGATAAGAAATAATATCAATTTGTACTGAATGTTAGAACATGGATTGTCTAAATTTGTCAACCTGATGTCAACCCGAAATGATAAATTCCAAACCATGAACCAACTTGGTTTTATTTCAGACATCAACTCAAACTGCAACCGCTATCAACCCAGTACCGACTTGGATTCACGAAATTCAAATTATGAGCCAACCCAATTTTAGTTCAAACATCAATTTTTGAACCCAAATCGACTTAGACTTGCAAAGATTAAAGTCACGACTGCTTTTTCTAGGTGGAATAAATCAATTTGACGGTCAAGTACTACACTGCCATACACAATAATTCTACACTTGACTCTGTTTTGAAGTGTGGCACAAATTGCCAATACCACTGTCAGACCCGCATGTTGAGACACCTACACCTACCAGTGGCATGTACAGTTTGTACTGTACAAATTTATTAGAAGCATAAATATACCTAGCTTTTGTGATATGAGTAAACTTGTTTTTCAAGCTGAGCCAACCCGGTTTTAGTTCAGACTTCAACTTTCAAACCCAAACCAACTCGGACTGACAGAGACGAAACCCGCCACTGATTTTTCTAAGATGGCTAAATCAATTTCACAATCAAGTTCTACACCGCCATACACAATAATTCTACACCTGACACTATTTTGAAGTGTGGAACAAATCGTCAATGCCATTGTCAGACCCTCATGTTGTGAGACCTAAACCCAGCAGTAGCATTTACTTTCAAACCCGAACTGATTCAGACCGACAAAGTCTAAACCCACAACTGATTTTCGAAATCAATTTCATGGTCAGGTACTACACTGCCATACACAACAATTCTACACCTGACTCCATTTTGAAGCGTGGCACAAGTTACCAATCCCACTGTCAGACCCACATGTTGTGATACCTACACCTACAAATAGCATTTATAGTTTATACTTTATACCATAAAAATTAAAATAAAATATATAAATGTACCTAGCTTCATCTGATATGAGTAAACTTGTTTTTCAAGCTTATCCATCAAGGAAGCAAGCATTTTATAAGCTTGTCCATCAAGCAAACACATAGAACAAAACAATGCCACTGCGTCTAAGCTGCCAAGCAGACAATTGGAAAAGTGCACACCGCATTCTCTCTTTAGTCTACGGTTTTCATAGGTGCACCCAGATAGCAGCAAACCAACCATCCATATAAGTAAAAGATTTCTAGATCCAATTTAGGTACAAACCTTACACAGACCAATTATATCAAATGAAAACAAACCAGAACTCCTTTTATCACCCGTTAAGGAATTAAACAACAATGTTTCCTGAGCTGACATGTCTACACTGAAACCACTGAGGAAAAATACTCAAAAGTAAAACACACACTACTTTATTGGAGATGGGAAATCTAGACAGTGATGCCACTAATACAACGAACAGATACAAGGGAGTGAAAGTGAAAATTAAACAGTAGCCAATGCTATGCTTGGTAAAGCATTAACCATTGCTTGTAACAGTTAACAAACATTTTCAATCATAGGCAGCCTTAAGGTTAGTTACTTAAAATTTTTAAACATCCGGCTAGCAATAATAGACTTTGCCTCTTTGTTCTGTGCAGCAGTCGGCAACATCTGCCAACCGCAGATTCCTCTTCACACATACATCTCGTGATGAGGAACCAGGCTGTTAGCCAGCAACAGTAGAAATAAAAGTGCTTTCTGGACAACGCACAATTTGATAGATAGTGTAAACTATCTCTACCTTCATATCCCCACACCGATTGTTTGCTTCATCCTGAGGTAAAGGAGTAAGGAAAATAACCATGTTGTGGTTCGATCATTTGATAAATGTACCAACAAAACGAGATTTTAAGGATTTTTTTATGCAAACACCAAAAGCAGTGGCATCTCTCTATACCAACCATGTCGAAGTCAAACCATCAGCCAACATCACAAGAGGATGTCCAAATGAGTGCGCTAAGGTAAAACAATCAGAAATTGCTGGAGCTATGGCTAAGGCCCCTGAATCCAATATCCAGGAAGAAGTACCAGATATTAGTATGAAGGCAGGTACTACCACCTAAGCACTGAGCAACATTCATCTGGAAACCAGAAGCAGAGTCAAGATATGTGTCTTGATCCATCAACATTCATCTGGAAACCAGAAGCAGAGTCAAGATATGTGTCTTGATCCGTCAATCTAAATCTATGGAGTTGATTACGACCATTCCAAAGGAAGTCGACTCCTGGTTTTACCATGGTTTGCTGATAATTCTGCGTTTAATAAATTTATGGATTAACTAGAAAGGCAATTACTTGGATGCTGCCATCCTTCATTCAAGATCTGAGAACAACCAAGTTCATCCTAACAGCCATTACTTAACTGATGCAGATATTAGACAGCCCCTCTTCCAATTTCCTCAATATGACAGACTTGATATACCGCTTGCTACCACCTAATCATCAACTATTCAAGGAGTCGAACTACAAGGGAGAAAGTAGCCTTCAATTCAAGTGAAGGCCACCAGTTATGCAATTATCTTCCATTAACTTGGGTTGGACAAGGTATCTGCCAGACTTAACAACCACTTTATAGCGAGAAGGAAGACGTTATGCAAGGCTTCATCACTGTACTTCCACCCTAATCATTTCGTTATCCTTGTTCAATATTGTGCTTATTTTATCTCATGCCTAGCTAAATGATATTGTGTTGATTGATGAAACTAAAGATGGATTGAATGATAAAGTTGAACTTTGGAGAAATGTGTTGGAATCAATTGGATTGATGACTAGCAGGAGCAAAACCGAGTATGTGCATTGCAATTTCAACCAATCTAGAATTATGAATGGTGGGGCCAACTTGGACAGAGTGGATGTACCAAAATGTGATAAAATTTTGTTACTTGGGTTCTATTATTTAAACGGGATGAGGATATTCAAAATGATGTTTGTCATAGGATCATTGCAGGATGGTTGAAATGGAGGAGTGCAACTGGAGTATTATGTGACTGGAAGATCCCTCCCAAATTAAAAAGTATACAGAATAGCTATACGGCCAGCAATGCTATTTGGAAGTGAATGTTGGGCGGCGACGAAACAAGGTCTCAACAAGATGAATGTTGCTGAAATGCGTATGCTGAGATGGATATGTGGGAAGACAAGAAAAGATCGCTTGAGAAATGACTATATCATGAACAAAGTGGGGGTGGCGAGTTTGAGGACAAGTTGTGCAAGGGTCGTCTGAGATAGTATGAACATGTGCGACACAAACCAACTAACGCGCCTATACGGAGCAAAGGTATTGAGTCAAGCATGATTAAAAAAGAAGAGGCATGCCTAAATTACAAACCAACTAACGCGCCTATACGGAGCAAAGGTATTGAGTCAAGCATGATTAAAAAAGAAGAGGCATGCCTAAATTAACCTGGGAAAAGCTTATAAAGGGAGATTTTGAATCCCTACACCTTGATCAGAATACGAACCATAACATAGCTGATCCGAAAAGAAGGATCCATGTAGTCAACCCCAACATGGTTGGGATCGAGGCTTAGAAGATGATGATGAAGAAGAAGAAGATGATGACGATGGTATTTAAATGAGGGTCCAGATGAATCAACATTGATGGAGTAATTCTTGTATGCAGAGCTGACTCCTCTAAGATTTAATACATTTTCAGCAACATATTTTGATCATGTGGTTGCATCGTATCATTCATAGTGATTGTTTCATTACCTTATAGTAATGTAACCCCACATGCTTTATGTTTCATTAATTGCGCTTTTATTGTAACTTTCGATCGTGATAGTAATGGGGTGCCTAATAATTCAAGTTTAACTGAAATGAAATTGTAATAACTATTGCAAATAATATATATCCAAATAGATTCAATCATCAAGTGTATCTTGCCTTCTAATGAGGCTGACAGAGCCTATATATAGGTGTTTAAGACTGACTATATAGGTTGGTCACCAATGTGGGACTAAAGCACATGACTTAACAAAAAGCCCCACGATGTAAATAGATAAAAGTGAAGCAAGCAAGCTCTAAGAAAACTATATTAAACTCGATCAAAGTGCATTGAAATTGTTGCGTAAGGTGGTGATTACCCTGCATCAACTCCCCCTAGCTGAAAAAGACTCGGCTTTGTCGAGTCGACATTGCGATATTGCTCCAATAGGTCGAAGTCGAGGTTGAAAAACTCATCCTCTATGATCCTCATAGCACCGTAAATTGGGCGATTGCACCAATGGACGAGGCAATGACGAAACGTTTTGTAGCTAGTGAAGATGGTTTAGTCCTTCAGAACAACGTAATCCAGTCCATAGGAGGTAGTGAATTTTGTGGAAGAGATGGTTGAACAAGTGTTGGGAGTCCCTTAGTAATCAACTACGGGAGTTCCCACCAGTGTTGAAGGTGATTTAAAAGAATCAAAACTACCCCAATTAGGATACCAATCTTCCACATTGAACATAGCACTAATGTCCATATCATGTTGCATGTCAAATACATATGCATTGGGTTCACTCCCATTAAGTATCTTAAATGGTCATGACTCAGGAGCCTCAAGAATGGAACTTTTTGAAAGAACTTATAGGGAAACGTTTTGGACACATGCGTCGTGACAAATAAACATAATCACCAATTTTTAAATCTTGAAACCTACGATGAGAACCAGTAGGCAATTAAAATATCTCATTAGACAATGCAATATTTTTCCTGATCTTAAGGTAAAAATCACAGATGTTTTGAGCAAAAGTTTCAGCAGTGAGGGATGGTCAGGCATCATGAGGTAAAGAAAACTGGTCAGTCGGTTTACGAGGCCGATACCCATGCACAATCTTGAAAATGGTTTCTTGTAATTGTATTTAGTATTCAAAAAGCTATTGTAGGCAAATTCATTTTAGTAAAGGTAAGCCCCAAAAAACTATCACCCACTAAATAGCGTAATAGCTTACGAAGACTATTGACAAACTATGTTTGCCCATCTGTCTCGGTCGGAAAACTTTAAGTTGGGTGCCAAAAAGTTCCTATTAGAGAGTCTGTTTATTTATGTTATTAAGTGTTTCTGCAATATGGGCCTAAGTGTGTCTTGGCCCATTAGGGTTAGGTTGTGTCTGTGTGCTTCCTTGTTCTCCTACATATTGGAGCAGGGTTTGTTCTATACAATACCATATGTAGCCGTCTTTTACTCTTTCACATGGTATCAAAGCAGCGACCCTAAGCCGCTCTACGTGAGAGAGAGAAAGAAAAGGAGGAACGCCCCCTTGCTGCGGGTATCCACCGTCCTTGGCAGAAATTGGCTGCCCGTAGGGATTTTTTCTTGATCGTCCATGCTCATCTCCCTCTGTCACCTACTGCTACATGCGCCTCGCCACCATCACACCATTCCTTCCTATTAGAGAATCTGTTTATTTATGTTATTAAGTGTTTTTGTAATATGGGCCCAAGTATGCCTTGGCCCATTAGGGTTAGGTTGTGTATGTAGCTTCCTTGTTCTCCTACATATAGGAGCAGGGTTTGTTCTATTCAATACCATATGTAGTCGTTTGTTACTCTTTTACATGGTATCAGAGCAGCGACCCTAAGCCACCCTACATGAGAGAAAGAAAAGGAGCGCCCCCTTGCCTGCGGCCACCGTCCTTGGCAGAGATTGGCTGCCCGCAGGGATTTTTTCCTGGTCATCCATGCTCATCTCCCTACATCACCTACTGCTACATGCGCCCCGCCACCATCATACCACTCCTTGTTGCCATCCCCTTGCCACTGCAACAACAGCCCTGTAGCCCAACGCCACTGCCCTCTGCCCACCACCACCGCAACAACAGTCTGCTCCTTCCACCCCTTGTCGCCACCACTAGCTGCCTGCCGCCACAGCTGCCACCTACCATCCCTGGTCGTCTACTGCTCTGACGTCCGCCACCTACTGCCACTTATGGTTGCGCCGCCGCAAGACTCCCTTCGACCCTGCCACTGGCTCATTGCTCCTGCCACCCTGACCTCCGTCTAACGTTGTTGTCATTGTCGTTACCCATCTGCCTATGGCTGCCTCTCTAACTGTCGCCGCCCACTGGTTGTCCTAGCCGTGCCACATGATGAACCACCAATTGCTACCTGCCTTCATCGTCAACCGCCTCCACCAAACTATTATTTCCGCTCCCTTCCTCCACTTTTGTCGCCATTTGCTGGATCTTCTAGCAGCCGCCCAGCAAACACAGCACGTTGCAACCCCCACTTCCACTGCCCCTCCTACTACCAGCCACCTGCTACTGTTGTTGTCTACCTCGGTCACCCAATGTTGCCCACCACTTCCTACCACAACTATGGCTCAAACCGTTGCCCACCGCTACACATTGTTGCTCATCTCTCCCTGGTTCATACTATTGCCCATCAACCCTACCTCCATGTATTTCTCCCCTCCCTCAATATTTCACTGCCCCCATATACATTATGCCTATTGCTATTCGGATCCTTATTCGGATCTATTTTTGACCTAATCCTTTTTTTTGGGGGGGGCTTTTCGGGTTAGAGAAAGATCATTTATTTTTTTATCTTGATCTATGTAATCGGGTCATTTTGTACATTTGACTCGGTTATCTCCTCCACATATTGTCCTATATATGCATAACCTCTACTATTTTTTCTGACTGCCCACCCCAACCACTCTCTTGACTCCTTCATGCTTGGTGTGAGGGGGAGAATAGGAGGAAGAGAAGATGTGTAGCGGGAAAAGATGAGAGAAGAGCAAGTTTATATTTGCTGCCATTACTACATGCTTCTTGAAGAGATTGGTTCCTAGAGATTTATTTCTACTGCCTACTTGTCTGTATTTATACATCCCTTTTACTATTGTGCACCAGCACTCACTGGTTTGTCCGTGTTTTGTTTTCACGTTGACATGGTCCATGCCTTGCACATGTTGACTTTTTCACTTATTTGTGCCTTGCTTGCACGTTGACTTTCTATTGTTGTGTGTCAGCACTCTCTGGCTCGTCCGTGCTCAGTTTCGCATGTTGGCCCGTCCATACTTTATTTGTACGTTGACTACTACTGCTATTGTGACCCAGAACTCTTTGGTCTATGACGTTAGCAACTGTGATGAAGACCATGAAGCATTGTTGTTTCTGCTTACTTATCCTCCAGATGATCACAAAGCTTTTGCAACCTGCTTGCCTACTATGGAGTATCTACTTGAGGGGGAGTGTTTGAGTGCTTAATTGTAATATTTAGGGGAGAAAATTCTTGTATGGGCTGGGTTAATCTTTTTATTTTGTTTCTTTGTATTTTGTTTGACTCTCTGTTTGCAAGCTAATTTGGGATTCTCCCATCTTCAGCTTTAAGGGGAGTATTAGAGAGTCCGCTTATTTATGTTAATTAGAGTTTCTGTATATGGGCCCAAGTATGTCTTAGCCCATTAGGGTTAGGTTGGGTCTGTACACTTCCCTGTTGTCCTATATATAGGAGTAGGATTTGTTCTATTCAATACAATATGTAGCCGTCTTTTACTCTTTCACAGTTCCAAAGTGTCTTCCAAAAGTAGCTAACAAATTTGACATCACAGTTAGACACAATGGAGGCGAAACATGTAGCATGCCAACCTCGATGAAGAAAAGACAAGAAGTGTGATAGGCGGCATACGTCTTGCTACATTGGATGATGGGATGAACAATGATGGAGGCGAAACATGTAGCATGCCAACTTCGTTGAAGAAAAGACAAGTGTGATAGGCAGCGTATGTCTTGCTACATGGGATGATGGATGAAGTGAGCCATCTTCGAGAAGTGGTTGACAACTACAAGGACCGTCTATGACCTCAAAGAGTGTGAGAGGCCAAGAACGAAGCTCATGCTTAGATCCTACAAGGTGTATGCGGAAAAGGTAACCGCATGTAAAGTTTTGTATTTTTCTATTTCGCTTTCGCTAGTTGGGAAGAATGACAATTGCAATAACATGTGCAACATCACAGTGCATGAAAGGCCAATAAACTATGTTACAAACAAGGGTCATGGTTTTATCCTTCCTTACCAAAGTGACATGTGATGCCACAAACATAGTCCCCAAATGAGAAAATCCTCGACCCTACCGTGGAAGAAGAATTTGTCACATAGCGCAAAAGTAAAAGATGGACCAGGTCTGCTATCAAGGAGTTCGAAATAGACTGGGTATCGGGCTTTCAAAAGGTTGAAGCCTACAACTTCGACGTTCATCATATAGACTATAGAGAGTAGTCAAATAATGGTAGAGAGTGTTGCAACCTTGTTTCCAATGCCAGAGCGATGTTTGAGAGCATAACAGTACTCGTGGACAAAGTCATATCACGGAGAAAGTCACACCACTTGATGTGGCAAACACTTAATTCTTTTGGGAGTTTGGATTGCAAAGGGCTTCACAAATAGACTAGAGGATGAACTCCTGATACAGAAGATGTTACCTCCAATGACATAGGGATTCAACATCAATGTGGCGCTTGGTATCATACATGGAGCATTTACACTTTGGGTGATTGAGTTTCTTATTGAAAAACACAAACAAGTGGCTTTCTTAGCTCAAAACACCACCGATGCCAACAGCAAAAGCCTGCAAGATTGAGTAGTGGGCCTATAAAGTGTAAATTACGAGTACGCCTCAACTTGTTGGATGCGATGAGAAGCATCATCCAGAAACTCATAATGATACAAGTCCACCAAAACTTGATGTCAAAACACAAACAATGGACAAAGCGTATTGCTAGTTGCCAATCCATATTGTTATGGTCAACCATTGTTTGTTTTTTCAAATTTCTCGGTGTATTCCTAGACTTACATAGATCCGTAACTAAGATTTATCATGGCATCTAGAAGTTGCCATTGGTACCAGGTAGTAATGTATCGTCCAAGAAACCTAGTGTTCATTTCTAACCAAAATTGAGTAGGTGGTTGACCAAGGTGCTCCAATCCCACTAGTATGGTTTGCTCACACTGTCTAACTTCATCGTGGCGAAGCAAATTCACTAAGCAAATCACGGTGTACCAAACCAAAGTACTCCAAATTCACAATCTAGTGCTCTCGGATTCAACTGCTTATCAAAAGTCAAGGCGTCCACCTTGACTTTGCGGGTAATATCGTCATGGTACGATATGATTGGGGTGCAAAGCACACCATCGGGGACCGCCTTAGAGGCCATAGTGTTGGGGATCAATGTGTGATCATTGTTGAGGGGGTTGCTTATCAACAAGAGCATTATGAGGCAATTGTTGAAAGTTAAGAACAGTGTCATGGGGAGTTGGAAAAAGTAAACAATGTCTTATTGGGGATGAACGGATGTATGGGGAGCGAAGAGGGGAGTGCACTGGTGTTCGAGGGGTGGGGGTGGGGTAAAGATTAGCATGTTGAGGTTGTTAGAAGAAGAAAGCAACTTTGAGTTGTTGAGGCCTAGAATATGTTGAGGTCTTTGCGGGCAATGTCTGCATAAGGATCCAAGATATCCAACATAATTCTAGAGAATGAAGCACATTATTGGGGTTTTTCGATCATCCCATATGGGGGAGGCATCCCATACACGACACACAGGGCAAACGTTTGAGGACATGCATGATACTAGATTGAGGAAGAGTGCATAACTCACTAAGAATGACACCAAATTGTTGTCATCGTCTCTACATGCTGTCGTGAAGTGTTCAAGATATAAGGAGGATTTGAAGAAGTTGCGACAACATCAAACTTGGGTTCAAGAACAGAGAGGTCCCCTATTAGACTTGGTGAATTCTTGAACTAAGATATGCAAATTTAAATGCAAGAGTTAACTGAAAAACAAAAGTTTCACATGTGAATCCCAAATTCAAGATATACAAATGAAAAAAAATAATGTAAAGATAAGTATGCAAGAAAACACAACACTCAAAAATTGGGAATTCGCAATATGAGTAGGGGTTCTCTCAACGAGAAGACCAGTTCTAAGTGTACTAAACTACATTCTACAAGTAGAAATGCAATTTTAAGAAGACATGAAGCATATCAAAACAACTAGCTATAAATCAAAACTCACATTGTGCGCAACGGCGGTGTTGCTCAAAAGTTTTTGAGACTAATGATTCCTATGAAGTTAAATTCAAGTTGTGGGTCCAATGGAGGTAGTTTATGATGGTGGTAGTTGTACAACTACTAGTGATGGTGGATGATGAGGCCCTAGGGGGACGTATGCCTGGAAGCAATGCCCTTGGGGGCGACTGCTACTAGCAAAGCCCTTGGGAGATGTTCCCAATGGCACCCTTAGGGGCTTCTCAGACTGTCGTCATCCTTGGGGGTTGCTAGTTGCTACTATGTGGTTGCAGGTGGTGGCGGCAACCAAAGAAGAAGAGAGACAACATGGAGGATGAGGTGGCAACTAAAGAGAAGAGGAGGCAACATTGTATACTAATGGGTATAAGAGTTTGTGGAGGGACGACTGAGATGGAAGCTAGGGTAGGTAGGGGCAGGACTCAAAATCTAGGGAAACTCAAGGTCTAGGTTGTGGACTGGCAGTTATGTGCGGGTGGCGGGTGAATTGATGAAAATGGCGGATACAGGAAAGGCACAAGCAAAACCCTATGAGTAGTCAAGGTTAGGTTGCTATACCCACACGTGGGGCGCCTAATAATTAAAAATCTAAGTAAATTAAAACTCTTTTTACTATTGCGAACAATATAACTAAAAATAGATTCAATCATCGAGAATGTCTTCTGATGAGGCATGTAGAGCATATATATGAGTTTTAAAACTGATTAAATAGGTTGGTAACCAACATGGGGCTAAACCACATGACTTAAGAAAAGCTCAATTAGATAAATATATAACAAAAAAGCAAGTTCTAAATAAACTATAATAAATATGAACTCAAAGTGCATCTAAAAGAGGTACATGTGCACGTAAGTATGCCAAGGTGGTGATTGTCCTGCACCAGATAGTCCATGAGAAGCTAAACAGGTTGCGCTTCAAGATAGCTTGTATTACACGTGATTGTGTCGTTCAATCTATTAGGGTAGAGTAGTGCATTGATCCTTGCTTTGAGTTCTTAAGGTTGTAGCCTTAACTTCCTTTTTTGTAGGGTTCATTTCAGTTCTCATTGCACGTCTGCTATAGTTAGCATGGTTTAGATTAACCACCCCAGAATCCATCATTATCTCCCTTCAAACATAGACTAACTTTGCTTGTCAAAGATAGGTTCAACCCAACTCCATCCAACGATTGTTAAGTCCACCCCTTGTAAATTTAGTCAAGACACATTGTTCCTCGCTAGATCAACATTTCAAACTCTTTTAAATTCCTGTTATGTAACTTGGCTATGTGTGTTTAAGTGTAAGCATAATCTTGACCTGAGAATGCAATAACTGAAGAAAAACCAGAACCATAAGATTGAACTCCAAAGTCTATGGTCACTAGAGACTTGATTATCCTATTACAGCTTACCATATTTCTCCCAGCCATTCTACTTGAAATGGTTTGTGCAAGTGCGGAAGTGATAAGATTGTGAACAAGGAGGTACTAACTGCAATTTCACAATGTAAGGAAGATATGAGTTTGCGTCCACTAGAAGAAACTGCTAATGCAGAAGAAACTAAACAGGTATGATATGCTTCACGAGTCATTAGCATGTTCTAGAATAGACAATACCTCACGAAGAGTAGCATAGAGAATCTAATGCCTAGATTTGACCTCGCAACCACTTACAAGAGGCGGGACAAGAGGGAAGGAACTAAACTATTTAAATCGCACACCAATGTCATTGCAATACAGTCATATCAGTAATTAGGATATGATAGATATCCAACTCATCAAACAATCTCCTGAAAGTGGAATGGTGATCAACATAGGGTGTATGATCCTCCAACTTCAATGTGATAGAAACTTGCAAAAATTTGAAGCTCGGGAGGGGTTCTTGTGTGACTGCAGTTGTGCCAAGGGATCTCAAAATTCCTTGGAAATGGACAACTAGACCATATTGTAGATGATATGTCCTTATGTTGTTGAGGAGCCAAGGGAGCACCTAGAAATCTTGTTCAGACCTTTGTTGCCAATGACACAACTTGCTATCATCATACTCATCTTTGATTACAAAATCGTGATCCAACCATTGTTGTCAACTACGTAATATGCTGTCATCACATTTGCCTTTGATTAGAGCGTCGTCATTAAGATAGGCAAGATGTCCCAAAGTGTTGACTTAAATACAGGACTCAAACCAAATAAGATATTTTTGGACATCCAACTTGAGAAATGTCACATAAATGAACAGGTAGGTATAGGTATCGGGTCTATAGGCCCATAATCACATTACACAGGACAGATTCCCCTTTAGCCCGTCAAACGAGTTGTTAGATCAGAATGCAAGGAAAGAGCCTACAGGGATGACAACACTTGTCTTTGAATGAGCTGCCATTTTCAAGTAAAAATAATGTCATTGACAAAGGAAGTAGCTAACAACACCCTAATAAATGCTTCAACAATCATGGTTGGTAGTGACTCTGGTTGTTGATTTTCCTGTCAGCGGTTGCAAAAGGCGTTGCTGCTACTGGCAATGTTGCTTACCATTTCCGGTAGCAGCAATTGCAATGGTAGTGGCCATTGTTGCAATGGTGTTGCGTGCCATTCTGAGTAGTATACTAATATTGGCACTGGCTTTGGCTGTTATTGTCCTATGTTGCGGGCCCGGGGACAACACAAGGAAGAGAAGGCCAGTGTCTGCTATGCTATTCCAGGTGGCATAAGAGAGGGAGAGGGGAGAGAGTGTGTTGTTGTCTTTTTTATCCTTAGAATAAGGTTTCATCCCTGTTTTGATGCCATGTGAAACTTAGAACAGTAGTTTATTCAATAAACCTCACAATACTTACACGGCATAGGGAAGAAAGATGAAACTAATAGCCCAACCAGACCGACCCTTAATCTAGGTCCAGTTCAACAATCCCAACC
The DNA here is from genome assembly GCA_963693085.1 of Alisma plantago-aquatica. Taxonomy (NCBI): domain Eukaryota; kingdom Viridiplantae; phylum Streptophyta; class Magnoliopsida; order Alismatales; family Alismataceae; genus Alisma; species Alisma plantago-aquatica. The sequence continues at coordinate 331,552,170 of OY856409.1, forward strand.
TGTTGAAAATGGTTGTGATTCAGTAAATTAATTTCTCATTATGTGTTGAAGACGAATCAGTCCCTGGACGGGAAGTTGACAAAGAGTCAAAGACCAAGTACAAAAATGTACAAACAATGGAACGACTTATAGGGGAGAGATGACGGGGAAAGGGTAAATGCAAATGTTGGGGAATCAAGTAAAGAGCTAACGAAAAATTAAAACGTCATTAGCTAGTTAGCTCTGCTACTAGAACAATCAATGTCCATTTTTAAAATGCAGCTATATGAGCATGTCAGTTTCCATCAAAAAAGATCGAGGAAATGAGTTGACTGGTATGAGAAGAATAAATCCTGATTCATAATCTAGTTGGGACAAGAAACCTATCAACTGCTCAGGGAAGAACTAATAAAAGGAAATCATAATACATTTGAGATACAGCAACGGAAAACGTCTTGTTCTAAATTCGTAATCTATTTCATATAACAGTGCATTGAGGGAAACCTCATATCTATTCTCTCCATTCTAGAAGAAAACAACAAATGGAAGTAAAGTCAATGTTGCATTACCTTGAACAAGTAATTTTCAGGAGTAAGAGATAGTTTTTGACCATTGCTAAAAACCATGCCAACTTCTGGAAATGTCTTTGAGAGTAGAGAGGTATCACTGTATAAATTAAAAAGAGAAATCAAATTATACTCGTGAAAAGTTAAATATGAAACTGCTGGAAAACCAATTGGCCCACTACCTTCCAGCACCAGCAAAACAAATATCTTTGTATGTGGGATCTGGACCACGTATTTGCTTGAGGGAACCAGTGGCACTCATGATCTATATAGAGAAAACAAGAAGACTCCTGAATTAGCCAACGTGGTACATATCTTACTACTTAGATTATTAAAAAACAAATATAGAAAAGCCATAGCAGGGATATTGCTTTGAAGCACAAATGACCATGACTCACTGGAAGATGTGTCAGCCAACCAAACCCTGGTCTAATTCATGAAATGTAATGACTGTCAAAATGGGTTGTTTTATCCAAGATATTAATTAAACCAAAATTCAGTCTCATTAAGGTCCATTTAACCCATAGATGTGAACAATTTCATTGCATACTAGCTTGGTTTTTTGTGCATTAATACAAATATTCAGCTTATTTTGTGCACAGAACAAATTCTATAACCTCAAATACTATTTAAATTCATTAAAATATCTTAATCCACATGAAATTTCACACACACGGGCGCATGTACTCACTCACTCTCGCACGCACCCACCCCCACCCACACAACACGTGCATACATACACGCGCACACACATCAATCTATCTTTTATATTTTAACACATATAACTTTTACTGAATTCCTTATCGAGCACATTGTTTGTTTGGAGTTTGTTCCTAGTAGCACAAAGTATTTTTTTGTGGAGGGCTCTCCACTTCTTCCTCCGCTTTTATCTTCCAACCATACCTTTAGTGGTTGCACTTTCATTACTCAATTAGGGTATGACCGAGAAAAAACAATTTGGTGATAAGTCCGCACGCTGACAAGATAAATCGCAGAGCTTCCATTAGCCCTTGAATGTCACTCTCTCTATATGAGATTATGGATAACATGATTTTGGAGAACATTCAAAGAAAGTGTGCATCAGATATTTTAAGAATAACACCCAGGCAAATTCCACCGCAAACTTGTACTCATGTTTCAAACCAACTCCAGTAGCTAATACGAAGGGACTAATACAATGATTTTTTATTGCATAATTTCCAGATTACACTCTTTTTTGGGGGGGATTTCAAGGAAGATTTTTGCAAGATTAATACACTTCTAAAAGGTCTTTACATCGAATATCGTCATTTGTTCATGTTCAGAAATTTAACTCCTGTCTGCTGCCTTAGTCAGAGATACCCGAAATTCAATTTCTATATTATGTTTCGAGAAAATATGAATAACATAATCACCAGAATACTAGAGAAAATTGAAAGACTTACAGCATCTTTAAATGCAACATATGCTGCTTCTGGAAGATACGCATATGTTGTGCCACTATCAAGAATAGTACCATGCTTGCTGTTAAATATTCTTGGATTTAACTGAAGTTTCTCTCCAGACACATGTATTTCCTTCAACTCTATATTGTAATATGGACTGTCATCCCAGGACTAGAGTGAATGTGCCAGATGTACTACAGAAAAACTATATAAAATAGTAATATCAAAAATTCAATGATAACTGATACCTGCGGTCAGGGTCGGAACGGGAAAAAACCATATCAGGGGGGTGAGAAATATCACCAAGAGCCATTGCACCGCCACCAATATCCATACCACCATAGCACAAAGAAAATGAATCACTTATCTCACCCTTTCTTACCAATTGATCCACAATGCTAAGTGAACCCCGACCCAATCCCATTATTCCATCAGCATGTTGACTAAACAGATCACCGGTCTCCATGTTCTCACAGCCAAACACGGCCCTTTGGGGTTTAAGTGTGCTCTCTGTACCAAATGATACAACATCCTCACCGAGTACCCCACTACTAGAGCTCATTTCCGCATATTGTCTCTCGTACGTACATTGATTGTTTTCCTGGTCACAGCTGCAATCTATATTGCACTTCACTGGTTCATAGCTGCTAGATAACTCGGGCTGAAACCTTGGATCCTAAAAAATAGACGCAGAATCAGCAAATAAAAGAATCCACTTAAAATTTATGAGTCGATACACTAGATAGTGCATTCGAAGTGCCACACTGCTATAGGGACTGCAAAAATCATCAGCATATCAGAAGTAAGGAAAGATACAAAACTAAATGTAAAAGCTGCTGCAGAAACCTATGAAAAGCATGATCATATGGTATAACATCTAGTTATTTTCTCTAGCTCTGAGGTTCAAGACTTAAGCCTTTTCCTATCATTAAGAATGATAGCATAATTTTATTGCTGATTTTCTTAATACCCAGTAGAAGGTTCTTCCTTGTGCAGGGCAGACAGAAGCTGATATTGAAAAAGAAACTTCCATTAAGCACATGAACATACAGTGGCAGGCTAACGGAAGAAAAAAATTACTATTATATAAGCACCCAAGGAAAGAAAACATACAGTGGCAGGCTAAAAATCAAGAAAATACTGTAACAGAAGCACAATTTTTGGTGCATTTAAATGACGTGTTGCAAAGAATCTGAGAAACATTCTTCATTGGCAGGATTAAAAACACAAGAAAATTTACGGCTATGTATAAGCGTAATGTTTGGCACTTTGGTGCATATGATTGATAAATTTCTAAGAATTGAGGAAAAAACTTTTTTAGGGAACCAAGGCTCTCTTCATAAGGTAGAGACATGGATCTAAAAATCGTTGAGGTTGAAAAAAAAATTCGCTGAAACTTCAAAAGTTGACCCTTGGTGAAGTTGAACCTCCAATACCTCAACTTAGTACAAGCTTTTTAGGTGAAGTTTTGGTGAAGCTGTCGAAGTTGGACAAAAACAATAGAGTTTCTTGACTTTTATCACAACTTCCATGAAATTGAAGGCAAAGTCATCGAAGTTGGCGATAACATTGCAAAATTTATACATGAGCCTGCTATATGTATAGACCCTATTGTCACTCATTTGCTTGGCATCACACTTGTGGTTTTGCTCGTGTTTGCCATTGAAATTGGAGAATAAAAGAGACAATTTAGGTATTTGTTCCTTCCATCATTTTGATGTTAAGAAGAACTGCCAGATACTTGACAATTGTTCCTCTAGATCTAAGCTAGATCTCAATTCTATCTATTGTATCCCCACGCATATACTCATATGGTTCATACTTCATACATCTATCTATGTACAATCTTACTTTATGACCATGTGATAGTACACAAGTATTGCATTATTAGGATTAAATTTCAAGTATCATTTTTAATTGCTTTATCTTATATATGTAGTATGTAACTCGTCAAAAACATGAACTAGGGCTAAAGAGTCTCCCTACCCGGAGAGTGAGACTCGTGTATTTGTGATTTTGTCTTAGAACACACTTGTGGTTTTACTCGTGTTTGCCATTGAAAGTGGAGAATAAAAGGGATACTTTAGGTAATTGTTCCTTCCATCATTTTTATGTCAAGAAGAACAACTACCAGATACTTGACAATTGTTCCTCCAGATCTAAGCTAGATCACAATTCTATCTATTGTATCTCCACGCATATACTCATATGGTTCATACTACATACATCTATGTAGAATCTTACTTTATAACCATGTGATAGTACACTATATTGCATTTTATAGGTGTTGAGAATAAGATTACATTGAATTGAATTGAATTGAATGCAATGGGGTGAATACAAGACTGGACGCCCTCTCATTTATATAGGAGAGGGGAGACGCCCTAAGACTTAGGACACAAGTAATCTAAACGGGCTGAGATACAAAAGCCCACTAACTAATTAACCTATTAACTAAATAGGCTAATATAGACTCTCTAACACTCCCCCTCAAGCTAGAGCATGGGTGAAACACATGTCCAAAGCTTGGAGGTTACAAGACTCGATAAAACGATAAAAGAAATGATAAATGAAAGATAAAAGATAAATATCACTCCCCATACAAAAATTGATACTCCCCCTGAACCATGTGGTGACAATGCCTCTCTTCTTTGAAATTGTATTCTGCAGGCTGGAGATCCTGGAGCTTTGAAGAAGGTCTTTGGAGTGCATCTGGAATGAAGAGCATTTGAAGAATGGAACCTGATACTACAGCAGTAATTCGCCACTTCGAGCAGACGATCCTCAACACCATCACTACGTCATCTTCATTGGATTACGTACTTAACGTGGCACGAACGCGGATGCCCAATGTCGATGTAGCAGTAGAGGAATTTTCAAATTGTCTGAGAAGACGTGCATAACGTGGCACGAACACGAACGGACGATGTGCTAATGATACGATGCAGGTACCATAAAACTCTGACGCATGAACCTTGGGGGCTTGATGGGAAAGGAGATCATCCATCGAGGAAAGTCCCAAGTAGATCAGCAACAAGTGATGTCGAAATAGCAGATGCGGCTCGGAGAATATGTGATGAAGCAGCTCGGTGAAGATAAACTGGATGAATCAGCCTTGCAGAAGTAGATTGGTAGGCTTGTTGTGCTTCTGAAAATCTGAAGAAGCACCCATCTGTCTCATGTGAATCAACTGAAGTACACCATCAACACCTGACGTACATAACGCAGTATGAACGCGGATAGCTCGGTGTTGACGTTGAATGAAGATCCTTCATTGATGTCTAGAAGTAGAGAACAGATGTGTTGAACAATCGAAGCTTCATAAAGATAATAGCCTGGAACATATATAGCCTGAATACATATATTATCTCTCTCTCATACATATTCTCTCACACACACTCTCTCTCTCTTCTCATCTATTCCTCTCCTCTCTATCCCCCCCGCACACCAAATACAATGAGAGTGAGTGTTTGGTGTGGAGAAACGGATATATGACTCCCTGCACTGTGAAAGGGATACACACATGATATGGGTGGGTGGGAAAGTAATTGGTGGATTTGAGAAGATTTTGTGATATGGAGATGTGTAATATGTGGAGAATGAAATCGATAACTGGAGAAAATATGCTAAATGGGTCAACGTAAGATCTGGGTAGAAAATTAAATGGATCTAATCCCGACCCGAAAAGGGATTTGTTTGGGTCGTTAGGGCAACAAATTCGGGGGTGCGGGGGGCGGAGCCCCCGCTAGAAGTCCGATTAGGCTTAAAATTGGATTCGATTAGCAAAAGATAGATCCGAGTAAGGATCCAAATATCAATAGAGATAGAGAAGTTGGGGGCAGTAAAAGTAAATATAGAGGGGGACGTCACTCATACTTGGGAGAAGACAAACTAATTAGGGGGTGATGGTATGGTTGAATATGGTGGAGTGCTTCGGCCAGGGATCGGTGATGGCGTTGGGGCAGCAACAGCGAGGACTCAACGACGATGGCAATGGATAATGGATGTCAGCGGCAGCAGGTTGGAGCAGAAGCTAAGGGGCCTGAATAATGGCAACGGCGACTGAAGAGTGTGATCGTCGGCTGGGGATACGGTTGTTGTTAAATGAGGCAACAACACTGCAGTGAACGGACACATGATGATGGCGATGATTGCAACGGCTGGTGGCGACGTGATCGGCAACAACAGGATGGCTGTCACTAGTTGCGGTTGTCGCTGCTGATTGGCTGCGGTGGTGCTGCTGTTGTACGCTGACGGTGTCGGGCATACGGTCGGTGGGCATGGGCAGCGCATTGGCAGGCAGCAGTTGCTGCTGTCCTGGCCGACGGCGGTTGCGGCTCCGCTGATGGTTGCAGCCAACGGCTGCAGCAATATTACTGTTGGAAACCAGCGACTCTGATGTTGGCCGCGACGCTTGCACCGGATGCAGGAGGATGCGGCGGCGGCGTGATGTAGTGGCGCGATGCGGCGGCGTGACTGATGGTGACGTTGACTGCTGCTGTCGACGGCGGCTTGATGGTGGCTAATAGCGTCGGGAGATGCAAGATAGATAGGAGATAGCCGGGATGCATAGCGTCGGCGTACGAAAAAGAAAATCGGATCTTAAGGAGGAGAAGCCATAAAGGCTGGGATATGCCCGGCGGGCAGCCGGCCTAAGCCATGGCAATGGCGGCGGTGGTTGCCCGCAAGCGGGTTCTCCCCCGGTTGCGCTCTCTCGGAGAGAGGCAGCGGCTACGTCTAAGGCTGTTGTTGCTCGACGGCTAGGAGAGGAGGGAAGCGGAGGCGGCTAGGGTTCCCTCAGGAGCGAACACGCTCTGATACCATGTTGAGAATAAGATTATATTGAATTGAATTGAATGCAATGGGGTGAATACAAGACTGGACGCCCTCTCCTTTATATAGGAGAGGGGAAATGCCCTCAGACTTAGGACGCAAGTAATCTAAACTGGCTGAGATACAAAAGCCCACTAACTAATTAACATATTAACTAAATAGGCTAATATAGACTCTCTAACAATAGGATTAAATCTCAAGTATCATTTTTAATTGCCTTGTCTTATATATGTAGTATGTAACTCGTTAAAAACATGAACTAGAGCTAAAGAGTCTCCCTACCCAGAGAGTGGGGGCTTGTGTATTTGTGATTTTGTCTTAGAACACACTTGTGGTTTTGCTCGTGTTTGCCATTGAAACTAGAGAATAAAAGAGATAATTTAGGTATATGTTCCTTCCATCATTTTGATGTCACGAAGAACAATTGCCAAATACTTGATAATTGTTCCTCTAGATCTAAGCTAGATCTCAATTCTATCTATTGTATCCCCGCGCATATCAAATGGTCCATACTTCATACATCTATCTATGTAGAATCTTACTCTATAACCATGTGATAGTACACAAGTATTGCATTTTGTAGGATTAAATTTCAGGTATCATATTTAATTGCTTTGTCTAATATATGTAGTATGTAACTCGTTAAAAACATGAACTAGGGCTAAAGAGTCTCCCTACCCAGAGTGTAGGGACTCGTGTATTTGTGATTTTGTCTTGGAACACATGTAAGGGCCAGTTTGGCTGTACGTAGCTTCAACCCATCTGCTGACTTCCAAAACAGGAAAATAAAAGTTGTGAACTGAAACTTCAACTCTTGTATTTGGTTCTGTGTGAATGGTACTCACACAGTTGATTTGTTAGCATTTGGTTCAGCCCAGATTGTGTGTGGGGTGGGTCAGTGTGCAGATTTATTATGCAACTTTGGTCACTGCCGGCAACGAGTACTGTACGGCAACAGCTATATAGCAGCGCTGCAAGCTCGTGGAAAATTAACTGCGCCCAAATCAGGTGCAGTTGGTTTTCCAATTTTTTCTACAGGACCAAAGAAACCACGTAGTTGGTTTTCCAAAGATGAAACCGATCTGCATGAAACCAAACGTAGAGTTGAAAAACATGGTGTTTTCCAGCTGCATGGGTTCCAACTCATCAAAACCAAACGGGCCCTAAGATAGAATAGCATATTCTAAAGTTTTCAATCGAGATTCACCATTTAAATACAAATACAACATCAAGTATGTATGTACATATAAGCTCAATCCACTTATTGGTTGTTTGCAAATGCAGGCTGTGTGTGGATTCAGATAGATGGTCGGCAACAGTAGATGGACTTTCACAACAGAGTTAAAGATCTGCCTTGTTGAGGTTTTATCTATATGTGCAGTTTGTGGCTAAAGAGTAAATGTTAGTGATGTACTCAATTTCTTTTCAATTGGATGTAATAGGTTTGTGGAAAGGACATGTATGAGAATGACTGTAATCATATCTTGTGTATACTATATTATTTTAATGAATGTTATGCTATTTGTGATACCTAATGCGATCTTGATGATTCATGCTTCCATGTTGGTAGAAATGGAGTGCACTTGGGGGCTGTGACAGGAGGTCTGTGGAGAAGTATAGAGAAAATATAAGAGATATTTATATGTTTTCATGATCCAAACGAGGCATATGAAGTTAAGAACATGTACTACGAAATGTGCTTTGGTGGATTTTGGAAGACGAGTGACACTGTCCAAGATATTGACTAGATCAAAGACGTGTGACAGCTCAACCACCAACATCGGGACTTCAGGAGAATATCAAGATTTCCTTTAAAGATGTGGTCATGGAAGATCGGCTATGTTAGTTATCTGTCAAATAATAAAAGAAGGCAACTCGTAGTATTAGATAGGAGAAACCCTGCTCCTATAAATAGGAGAACAGGGAAGCGTACATGACATAAGACAACCCTAATGGGCCAAGACACAGTGAGGCCCATATTACAAGGACAATATAAATAACTAATAAACAGACTCTCTAACACTCCCCCTCAAGCTGAAGTTGGGAGAATCCCAAATCAGCTTGCAGATAGAGTCAAACCAGAAAACAAATAGACAAAAATAAAAGGATAAACCAAGCCCATACAAAAATTTTCTCCCCCTCAATATTACATTAAAGCACTCAAACACTCAGAAACTCCCCCTCAAGTAGATACTCCAAGCAAGCAGACAAGCAGGTCACAGAATCTTCTCGATCATTTGGAGTAAAAATAAGCAGCAACACAATCATCTGGAGCAAAAAATATAATAGATGATAGGCATCAAGGTCTTCATCAACGTCGTCGTCGTAGTAGCCAGAGAGCGTTGGGTCACAGGCAGCAAAGTCCAGAGAGTGCTGGATCACAGGAAGTAGAGGTCAACGTACAAATAAAGTACGGACGGGTCAACGTGCGAAACAGAACACGGACGAGCCAGAGAGTGTTGGTACACAGTAGTAGAGAGTCGACGTGCAAACAAGGCACGGACATACCAGAGAGTGCTGGCGCACAGCAGTAAAAATTCGACGACATAGGCAGATAGAAGACCAGTAGGCAGAGTAGCAAGCAAAGAAATAACTCCAATAGACGAAGCTCCATGTAAAGTCAGCAACAAATGTCTTCATCATCTTCCCTCTTCATAAAGTATCCATCACAGTAGCAGACGTCATAAATATAGATAGAGTCCAAGTATTCAACTTCACAACAACAGTCGAGGTAGACGATGAATAAACAATAATAGCAGCAAAATGATCCATATATCAACAATAAAGGTAGCATGAAGATCCATATAGACAGCAGCATATATATCTTCCTCATCTCTCCATCTTATCTCTTCCTCTACTATTTATCCTCTATTCTCCCCCTCACGCCAAGCACGGAAAGAGTAAAGGAGCGGTTGGCGTGGACAATAAAAAATAATGGTACAGGCAAAAAAATTCTATAGGCAAATAGGTGGAGGAGGCAACCGACAACACGCATGGATCTTAGAAAAACCCACGTAGGGGCAGCAGATAGAGAAAAAAAATCTACGCCAACATGGAGGATTAATCACTCCACCATGAGGCACAGACAGATAGAGAAGATGAATCCCGTTACTCCGTCAACGTGCCAGAACTGGAAAGTTACCGAGGCTGTCCGGAGATTTCAGAAAGAGAAACGAAGCTAAACGGAGGGGCTTGTGGTGGATTAGGCCACAAGGATAGAGGTTATTAGGGGATTAGAGGTGGATGGAGGGCTGCGGAGGGGTAGACGGCGATCAGTAGCGGCGGCAGTACTGTAGCAGTACTGTAGCGGCGAAAAAAAAGACGCCCGGAGCGGCAGAAAATGAAAGAAATAGCCTCGGAGACCATGGAACAGTCTGCGGGCAGCCGACCCACAAGGAAGAACGGTGGCCGCCCGCCGGCTACATCTCCCTCTTGTTTCTCTCTCTCACGTACGACGGCGGCTCAAGATCGCTGCTCTGATACCATGTCAAATAATAAAAGAAGGCAACTCGTTGTATTAGATAGGAGAAACCCTGCTCCTATAAATAGGAGAACAGGGAAGCGTACATGACATAAGACAACCCTAATGGGCCAAGACACAGTGAGGCTCATATTACAAGGACAATATAAATAACTAATAAATAGACTCTCTAACATTATCGATGACCCAAGAAAGCATGTTCGCGATAAACAATTCTTGGTGTATTCTTTTTGTTGATGATAGTGTTGATTGATGAAACACAAGATGGGAGTTAATCACAATCTAGAGCTATGGATGAATGCCCTGGAATCTAGGCTTTTATATCAGTAGAAGCATGACACCATGTAAGAAGTAGAATTTCATTCAATCCAAAAATATGGACACATGTAGCCAAGGTGCCAGAGTGGATGGAGTAGATGTTCCAAAATGTGATAAGGTATGCTACTTGGGGTTCATTTTTCATGTGGAAGGTGAGGATATATTCAATGGATCAGAACAGGGCTGATAGAATGGAGTGCGCTCGTAAAATTTCACTAAGATTTACATGTACTTTTTATAAAAAATTGTATGACAACCATGTTATATAATACTAAATGTTAGATTATGAAGAAACAAGGTGTCTACCAGATGATTATGGCATAACAAGAATGCTAAGGTGGATGTATGGAAATATGGGGAAACATTATGTTAATAATACTTATATTAAATAAAGTGGGAGTGGGAGTGGGAGTGGGAGTGGCTAGTGTCAATGACAAATTACGAGGGATTAAAGTAGATAATTTGGAATGTGCTACAGATACAGATTATGAGGGGGTAAAGTAGATGGTTTGGAATGTGCTTCAAAGACCTGTATATGCAGTAATTCGGGGTAATATTATGTCAAAACATAATTAAATAAATCTGTGTAGACAACCAAAACCGGGTTGGGACTGAAACTTAGATGACGATGAGAACATCAGAATTGTCAGAGGTGTGAGATTTTCCTTTGAGATAAACCACTTCATTGTGGTCAAACCAGCTACCAGTCTAATTAAACCATTTCTACCAACCACTTCCGCACACCCATGCTTACATCTTTGTGAAGAGGTCACCTGATGCCCAATACAAGAACCATTATTGCATTGCCTTTCAAGGTTTCAGTTATATTGTATTGAATATTTCAACATGACTCAAGAAAAATAAACAAGATTTCCCCTTAAAGAGTTAGAAAGAGACGCCTATTTGCCGTTAAATATATCAGTGTTACGAGGCGCCTATTTGCCTTTCAGTTGTTCAGTACCAGTAAGAAAGAGGAACAGTCATCTGAGGGCAATCATAGACTTGAGATTTTGGACAGAATATTAAAACTATTCAGCCCGATCAAGTTTCACACGTTAATTAAGTATTATAAAGCTATATGTCCATTAATTCACTAGGCATCCCAGATTCTTCCTACCTGATGATTGCCACACTGCTCGCAATCCGAACAAGGGACGTACGTGACTGTACTCCCAGAATCTACAATTAGCGCAAATTCCTGCGGGGGCGTCCCTATGTAAAGCCGCGTGGTGTAGTACCTGGAAACGTGAACGAGGTAGACAGCGTCGAGAACGTTATATACCAGATCCCCAAAATAGTGACGAAAGAGCACGCGACACAGTGCACTCACGCATTACCCGTTAGAGAGTAGGTCGTCATAGAGCCTCATGCGGGCGCTTTCGGGAGGTTCGGCCCTCTGAAGCTGCCGCAGGTGCCGTTGGGAGCCTCTGGGCTCCGAGGTGGCGTGGCGGGAGGTGTTGGCATAGGAGAAGACGAGCGGCAGCACCATTGTAGTCGGTCCACTGAGGCCGTCCGGAGGTGACCGGGAGAGATCGGTTTGATGGCCAGCGGCCGTCCATGTCGCGAGGAGAATCAGGAGCAAGGTCGCGAAGGCGCCCTCAGGGGGAGGCGCCATAGACTTGGATCTGACGAGTGACTACAGCAGCCGAGCTCGCTGCCTTTATACGGTGGGCCTTTTATGATCGTCTGGATGAATGAAGCATGAAGGAAACTCAGCTATGCAAAAAGATTGCATCAAAAAAGCTAATTGCAAAAAGAAAAAGAAAGCATCGTCTTGAATGTTGATTTGTGGGTCTTGATGACTACCGGAATGTAAGTGCTGAGCACGTGAATCATAGTTGGAGTTTGCACAATAAATTCTATTCATGTCAACATAGCATAAATAATATATATAAGAAACATTTTTAGTGTCTCTGTAAAATATTACACTCTTAATAGTATATCAAAAATGTACATTAATTTCTATCATAAAGAAGTATGAATTCAAAAGTAGTACACTCTCTAAGTTTTTTCATATAACAATTGGTGCAATTTTTATGATTACCAGAATGTATGTGTTGAGCACGTGAATCATAGTTAGAGTTAGCAGAATAAATTGTATGCATGTCAACATAGCATAAATAATAATATATATATATAAGAAACATCTTTAGTGTCTCTATAAAGTATTTTACTCTTCGTAGTATATCAAAAATGTACACGAATTTCTATCATAGAGAAGTATGAATTCAAAAGTAGTACACTCGCTTAGTCTTTTCATATAACAATTAGTGCAATTTTAGTGAATCAGTTAAATTTACATTTATTAATGATTTGACAAAAAATCCTTTTAATAATTTAACTTATCATGTATCTTTTTTAGAAAAGTCAAACTCACTTCTTCATTGTTATATATGAAATTGTTGTTGGTAACTACCATTACATATGATGGATGTGATACTTCATGTTATTTCTTTTATCATTGGTTTTCTGCTTTACAATAAAAAATTGAAAAGATAAAACAAATTATAATCAACATTAATATATTATTAATATATTTGAAGTATTTATCAAATTAGAAATTTAAACATACTGTATTATATCTCACCTTCAGAAAATTACTACAAACAATGGTTAAAACCCACATGTCATTATATATATATATATATATATATATATATATATATATGTATATATATATATGTGTGTGTATATATATATATATATATAGAGAGAGAGAGAGAGATAGATAGAGAGAGAGAGAGAGTGTCAGGCTAGAATACACTCGAGTGTATTCGAAGCATAATACACTCAAGTAGTTTTTCATGATGCAATATTTTTTTCAAAATTCTAATCTATTGATCTTCTTAAACATCTTGTGAATAGCTCATACGCAAAATTTGAGCACCTTTGGACATTTATAGGCCATTTTATAAAGACTGTAAAAATTATGCATTTCAAATTAGTTTCGTGTGTCGATTTTGTTGCCCTTGGATGAGTGACTTACACTCATCCAAATGGGCTCAAAATTTGTATGTAGTCTAGTTATAGTATGACGGTGAAGATCAATAGTTTACATTTTGCAAAAAATAGTCTTGATATGCAAACACACTTGAGTGTATTCGTGTGATTCATACACTCTAGTGTATTCTAGCCTAACTCTCTCTCTCTCTCTCTCTCTATATATATATATATATATATGTGTGTGTGTGTGTGTGTGTGTGTGTGTGTGTGTGTGTCTGTGTGTATGTATGTGTGTGTATGTGTATACTTGACTAACCATTCATGAATAAGATCATGCTTATATATTAATAATGATATAGCTGAGTTGTCCTCTTGGTCACACTATAATATTATTCATGATATTTGAAAAGTAAAGACTTTTTGGTTTACAACCATAGCAAAATCATCCCAAAACATAATTTGTAGAGAAGAACTTATTTTACCCGGCCCCATCTTCTAATAGAAAATTTTGAGCTTTTTCCATCATAGATAAACTTTATTGGTTGATGTTTGTTTTAGTTGTTTGATAGTAGTTGTTATGTTTACCAAATATTACATTAAAATAATTTTTTTATAGTTTACATGGTATTTTAGTAACAGAAAATGTAAAAGGCGACAATGGTGCCTATGTGAGAATATATAAGGTATAAGTTTTAGACTAATCATAAGGACAAATTATCTATCAATGTAACATATTTTCATATGTTTTTGTTGTTCCCATATGAAAAATAAAATAGTAATGGTTCCAAAATGTCTAGGCAAGAGTTTGAGAGATTGGAAATACATAAATAATCGAATATCTAAGATGTACAATATGTTACAGATTTAAGAGATTGGAAATACATAAATAAATAAATAAATATAATATAATATGTTGCAAATTTGTATTGCATACATCAGGCCTCGACCTAATCATTATTCTAGATAAAAGATACAAACACTAAACTTTTTTATTACGATAACATATGAATGGTTGCTCTGTGTGGAAGAGGTGGTTACCAAGTTTGTAGTGAGTTTCCTTTTGACATATATGTGGATGGTTGGTTTGTGGAGATCTATGAAAATGCAAAGTTCTTAGCTGATTAGAAAGCAAGGAATAAAGTATTGCAATTTATGCATCATGGATTGTGAGCTCTGGTGTCAAATAGGGTGTGACACTCCCCAATGTATTACATTTTGGAGTATGAGTGGCACTTCCCAATGTATTACATTTTGGATTATGTTACATTTTGTAAGTACTTGACATGATGAGATGAATTGATAAGATGTGTCAAAGTGCATTGAGGTAGCATGACTACCATTTTGTTTTCCCTGCAATTATATGTTTCTTATTTATCAAAGTAGGAGGTATAATGCTTGTTTCATGCAGCATAAATTGTCAAAGTAGAAAAATAATTACAACAAAACTTGATTTTTTAGCCTATTACAGAGGCCCAAAGTCATAGTTCATTAAGGAGTGATTTTACATAGTAATTATCTTCTGGTATATGTGTCCTCATGGCTCAAGGGGTTAATTGAGCTATAAACCTCAAACTAGATTCATTAGGCCTTCAAATTCTATCCCAAAATAAATATTTCAAGTATGAAACAAAAGGGAGTGAGGGATTGAAAAGCCACAAGTAAAGGCAAAGATTTAGAGTAGTTTTGTCTCTCAAGAATGTAGTTCCACTACCTAGAGAGATCAACCTCTAGGACATGCAACCCTAAGAACCACATCATATTCCACAATAAGAGATTACACCAAGAGACCCCCCCTTTCCATATCAAGGGCTAACTAGCTCCCCTTTCCTGAGTAAGGGAGCCAACAACCATACAAGGAACACACTTCCCTTACCTTAGGGCCACCTACCCTCCACCTTCCTCAGCCAAGGAAGAACTTAAAATCATCACCTTTAAGAGAGAGAGATTGAAAGAGGGATTGAGAGATTTACATGCAACAAGTTGGACTAACTCTCTTATAAGAATCATAATTGACTTTAATCATTGTAGCATATAATCAAGGTCAATAAGTGATTAGGGGCTCTCGAGGCACATTCAATTAATTGTAGCATACAAGCGTAGGTGGTAATATTATAATGCAGGAAAATAGGTCCTAACTAGAGTTAAGGGTGCCTACTATCTAGTAGATACATTTAGATAGAATTGTAGTCATTTTTTGGGAGTCTCCAAAAGATCTATTTTTACTTGTTAACCCCCCTTTAATAGATACCTTACAAAAAAATTATAGCACCATGTAGTCAGTTGAGATTTCCTTTTGGAAACTCGACCGACAAGTCTCGTTATATTTTGCCAATTTACTGGCCTGCCAAGATTTGTGTCTGAAAATATCTTGATCGATGAGGAGATAGATCTATATATTCCAAGCAAAGGTTGTTAGTCGTATTTCCATGGGAGAAACTAGATTGGAGGAGCCTATTTTTTGGATTTTCTAAAACCTCTCAAGTGTATTTATAATTTATTATGATTACATATATTGTATGTTTGAGCTTAATGATAAGTCATTAAATCATTAGAAATGGTTTACAAAAAGGTTCTTAGAGAACTCTAGTTTTTCTTAAGTTCTTGAACTTTGGTTGTATGACTTAATATTTCCAATCTAGGGTTTGTGAATTTGATCAATTATAGTGTTGTTATCAACCTAAAATGGTCTTCGTAGAAATGTTAGATCCATATGAATGGTATGGTGTAGTCATCATCAAAATCTGGGAAATATATAATTGTGAAGTTAACATTCTCCCCCTTCTTGAAGATTACAAACCATTCCAATATATATGTAAAATACAAGATTTTATTATTTACTGTTAAATCTTGGAGGGGTTATGGATTTATTTACTAAGACCCTCCTTGATTCATGCTTACCTAACATGTTTTTATTCCTTGAATAGAGCAACATGATATCTAAGTATATATGTGTCTTAAACATAACTAGAGATTCCATAAATACACAAACATTTACAAATACAATTTATGAATGAGTTCAGTATAATTAACTCCTATCCACCTTTGTCATATTAAAAAGTGGAGGCGGTAGAAGAACATACAAAAGGTCTTATCTAAGAAACCAATTGAAACAAGATAGAAACATTCAAATCAATAAACATGTGATTCCAAAAGTCATTACCTAAATATGCAGACAATGGAATCAAAACCCAAATAATTTTCAGAAATACATTTGGTTTGGGTGTAAAAAATATCAGACATACTACAATATATAACATGAAAACATATAATGTACACCAAGAGGAAAAGAATACATAGCATCAGCATATAAATGC
Organism: Alisma plantago-aquatica; assembly: GCA_963693085.1. Lineage (NCBI taxonomy): Eukaryota > Viridiplantae > Streptophyta > Magnoliopsida > Alismatales > Alismataceae > Alisma > Alisma plantago-aquatica. The sequence continues at coordinate 331,569,028 of OY856409.1, forward strand.
CCTACACCGTGCATGATAAGCTCACAAAATAAAAAGTATAGTACACTTTACAAACTAGATTTAATCATCCCTACATAGATCATAGTCTTCATCATAAGCCTTATGGGAACTATTAGGAACTTCCTCCATTGGGAATCATGAATCATCAATTGTATTTATATAATGTTATCTCTCCTCACCATTATCATCATCATCACCACCACCATCTTCATCATAATATCCTTCTTCTTGTATCAAAAAATCATCCACAACCATCTTGAAATCCTCAAATGTATGAATAAATATCCACTTCTGATGGATTTGCCAAGTCTAGATATCGGTATCAACTATGGCCTGAGCCTTATCATAAGTGATCATGGAGTTTCACTCGTAACCAACAAGACATGTTGAAGCTAGCCTAGTAAGAAGATCTAGGAGCTAAGTCATGGGTAGAATGGGTGTGGAGATGAAGGTGGAGGAGCATGCATATGTGGTGAGGCAAGGGAACGATCTACAATAGCATGGGCAGTGAAAGGGGTGTATTGGGATTTGAGGTACAATTGGTTGAAGTAGGATTTTTATCACACAACAAATTCTCTAGAATGAAGAATCCTACATTTTATCTAATTCAAGTGAACAATAATCCCACCCACTAGTATACAAATCTTATTATACTATATCTTAGGATTGTATCCAAGGGACAATATTTTAAGAACACTGCTAATTAATCTAATCCAATATAGAACTAATATTTTGATACAAAGATTTTAGTTGGTTGTTTAAACTACTTAAAACAAGAGTAAATCGGAATTGAAGTGAAAATGGTCAAATATGGAAGCAGTAGGGTTGGTAAGGTTTCATCCTTATCACACAGTATTCACTCATTTCTACTAAACTACCACAAATATAATCGATGGGAATGAGGCCATGCAGCTTCCAAACATTACAGGACAAGGAAATTGCATGGATTGATATTTGTAGGGGTTCATTGTTGTGTTACCCGATGCTCCCTTATCGATGGACCTAGAGATTACCCTTCTAAAGTTATCATGCGGGAATCAACATGAATTGATTGACATTCTTAAACCTTAATTTCAATGCTCTCCGAGCTTAGGGTATAACAAACACACAATGGAGTTGTCCAAACAATATAGCATGAAATTAAACATTGGATTCATAACTATAGTAAGTCATAACATTGTAAAAACAATACAAGATCACAAAGTATGGGTAATAGGGCTAATTCCCATACCCCAATGAGGGAACCTGTAAGATCCCCAAATTTGATAAATTTGCATTAATATATTATGGTTAGCCCAAGTCTGTAATAGTAAAGTGGTTGGATCATTTGAAAGGCCTAGTTATGAGCCATGGCCCTTAGAATCCAATCTAAGACCAAGTAGGCCATTTGTGTAACAAATGGGCCCATTGGTAGTAGGATAAAGGAATAAAGACTTTTTACTATTATTTATTATTTGTTAAATCTGATCTTGGAAATTTGGAGTAATGATCCTCAACTTTAAGGTTTCTCATGACTTGGAGACACTCAAAAGTGGGGGTCTTTACATTTGGTATCACACCCCAGATTTTGCAAATAATATTTAGTAGTTAAAAATTTCAAGTAATCTTTAGAAATATAAAGGAAATTATTAGGGCGTAGCCTAAAGGCAATGGTATCTAGAAAGGATCACGGTTTTGGGGGCTGGTGATATTTTCCTCCACACCATTAATGGGGAATCCCTTAGCCAATATGATACCTTCCTGGCCAAAACCTAGGGTTTTCCTGAAATAATGTTTCCTCTAGGTTTCTCATCTCTATTTTGTCCTTTCTCATCTCTTTTCTTAATAAATCCTAAATAGGCTTTTCCCTCCTCATCACAAGTTAGGGTTTTGAGAAGAAGTAGGATTAAGGCATCCTCTTCCAAGCACACATAATGATAATGAGGAAATTAGATGTGAAAACGTGTCAAATAGTTTGTTTCCCTCTAGTAAGGGTAAAACCTGGATAGATACAGGTATGGGTATACCCATTTTGTCCATGAAGGACTTGGATTTGGATAAACTAGTAGGGTATGAAAACTTTAGTGGGTCAAGGGATATCATAAAACCCTAAAATGCATAGTGAAATCCCTAACCCTAATTGTGGGTAATGGGAGTATTGTGGGTGAAATGATAACCCCACCCAGCCAAACCCTAAGTAGAGGTGAAGGAAAGAGAAAAAAAACAAATGAGTTTGGGTAATTGAGTTTTTGTAGAGAAATATGGCATCATATACGTTAGCAGAAATAAAAAAAAATATTGTCATGTTCCCATTACACAGTAGATCATGTCAACAACTATGTCATGGTAAAGAGGGTTGCAAGGTATATACCTGGTCCTAGAGCAAGTCTAGTGATTTATCCTTGCAGCAACGAGCTTCTTCTTCAAGCAGCACTCGAGCAGTCCTCCGCAATGGCCTCCTGGTTGATCACCATAGAAGGTGGTTGATGACACCCTCCTAGCCGGTGGCAAGGGACTCCACGCCTCTGTAGTAGTCCACATGGATCACTGAGAACTCCATGTTGCACTATCAAATCTAATAAGAAGGAGTTGTCCCTTCAAATGTCAACCTGCTAGGGTTGTTTTGCTCTCATGTGTTGTCTCTACCTTGCTAGTCCTCCCTTTTATGGGTAGGACTTACTCAGGCTCTCTGGTTACCACAACCACATAGGACAATAATTGTCAGAGCTTGTTGTTGTCTCTGAAAGCCTAGACTGCCCCTTTATATAGGATGATCAGGGTTAGGGTTTCCAATTCATCTGGGAGTCGAAGAGACAAAATTTCAAGAATTTTCTGGAAGTATGAACCAGTGGGTTCACTATTGAACTGGTCGGTTCACTTGTTGAATCAGTCGGTTCAGTCGATTCACTATTGAACTGATTAATTCACATGTTGAACTGGTTGGTTCACATGTGAATTGGTCGGTTCACATGTTGAACTAATCGATTCACCATGTTTCCTGCTTGCAATCATGTTGGCTTTTAATGAGACGATTAATGCACAACATGACATCAACATCAATCCTTGATTTGATCATATTGATCATTGAATCGGGTGGTTCACAATATGAATCAATCATTTTAGACCATAAACCGGTCGGATCATGCCCCGGTTCAGGCAAAGGTCAGCCAATTCAGTTTAAATTGACCTGATAGTTGAAGTGATTGGTTCAACACTTGAACCAGTCAGTTTACAATTCAAATCAGTCAATTTCTGGTCATTGTTGTTTAAATTGAATACCTAAACACTTTAGTAATCAAGTTAAACATCATTCATGAATAAACTCCTTTTCCAGGTGCATCCTATGTGTATGACCCTCTAGTACCAAATTATGTTGGTAGTGAATTTCCATAACTAATTATGACATCACAAACAATGAGTGTATCTAGTAACACATCATCACTACCAAAGTAATTGGAAAACTGGAGACCAACTTCAACCTACAATCCATGATTAGTGTTACCATGATCATATAGTTCCTTTGTCTTTGATATCCAGATTGAACCCGAGGCATGTAATCATTATCCTCTTCAACATTCAATTCATGTTCCTTGAACTAGAGTGAAATCTTTGAGATGCATGTGAGCTCACATATCATATATTGTGTCACATGAGTATGGACATACATGTGACACCCCGCCATGCTAAATGATATTACTCAAATCCAAAACATGATCGATCACTAATTAACCACATAGCAGGAAAAGGGGATAATTAAAACTGATTTAAACATCATCAACTTGTCCAAAAGCATTTACATCAACATGTAAAATGACACATACCATATCAGGTATTTACATATCTATCCAGTGACCTCAGCCACAACATGTATAAAAAAGCATCAATCCACATATATACATGCCATATACAACATCAGCATACCGCCAAAAACTCGAGTCGGTGTATTTACCATCTACACAACATCCCCTGACCGGACCCAAGAGTATAGGTGCGACTCTAGGACACACTAAACACTAGAAAACCTTCTACTCCTACTGATCTTCAAGCTATTCCTTACCACCCCAAGCTTGACGACACCGCCGACAATCACCTAAAAAGATTTGATGACCCACGAGGTAAGACCCATGTCCTGACAAGAGATATAACTCTTGACAACATGTATTGATTGATTACATCAAGTTATATTATTAAATAGATTAAGCAAATAAGACTGATATTATAACATCATTGAAAGGTTAGAATCATATTCAAGGAACATATAAAACTATCACCTTTTAAACATTTGATTTCTCTTCCTGTGTTATTCATCAACTAAACATTATAAGAAGTAGGGCAATGATTATCAACCGATGTGAATCACGGTTTAACCCTATATGGTATACTACATGGATGGATTACATCTTTTATTAAGCCATGCAGAGTTTGAGGTATGCCACTCAAACTTCCAACTGACCACTTGAAGTCACAATCAGTTCCATACAAGATCTAAGAGAGCTAGAATCCTAAGATCTCTTCCCCTCGGTCAGTACGAGTCCGTTGTAGTGACATATTAGTCAAGCTGCAATCAACCTAACCTGCCCTTGGTATATAGGTCATGACACTAGAAAATCACTATATATAACCCTATCATCTAAGGTACAACCACGATTATCATCAATTACACCACATATGCATATTCATAATTACCATAGATAGGACCTTGACCGTTCTCCATAACCTTGGGATCGGGATGACAAAGATACACTCTCCATGCACCCTCATATACTCAACAATATACGATTATGGGATTCCCTTATGGAATGCCCATTTTCCTATCCAGCAAGTTATAACACTGGAATAGTTCTACGAAAAAGGGCACTACATGATTAGGGTTTCACTTGATTAGTTAATGTTAGTTGGATGAGTTAAGTCTGCATCAATCAAGTTACATACAAACCCTAAAAGAGTTCTACAAAATAAAGGTATATAACAACTCTATAAGATATAAAACATATGAGATATATTACTTATCACATTATCATGGGGTACCAATCCCTGTCACACATAAGGAAGATTACACCTCCACTAGGGCTCAAGACATGCCCAGAGGTCCTTTTAGACCATTCTCATTATCTCTTGCAAGAACATCATATCTTTTAACACCTTGTACAATGTTCTACAAATCATCATACTTGTGGTACACACGTTTAGTATAATATTGCATCAAACATAATAGCTATCATGTTCACAAAGTAACAAAGTAGGGTTACCATTAGCATTATGAGAGTATCCTTCCTTTATAACAACATAAAGGAAGACAAGTACAATCAAACCATCATCATTTGATTACTAGGTTAGGTTCAACAAGGTATATTGAATATTCATGTTACAAACTAGCACTCCAAGATAAACCATAGGTTTGTACACATACTCAAATCACAAACCCTTACACTCAACATCAACATTGGATCACGGATGTACTCAATCCAAAACACAAACCACCAGATCTTATGTATAAAATACAACCATGAATCATGTACATTAAGCACAAACCATCAAGTCACACACTATGAACAAATATGGACTCATATGTGACACAATACATGACCATCAAATCATGGAACTCAAACAAAACCATCAGATCTTTGGTAGACAAAACCATTGAATCATGGACATGGTAGATCCATTAGATCATAGGCCTAGTGAGACCATTGGATCATAGGCCTAGAGAAGTCATCAGATCATGGACGTAGAGGAGACATCAAGATTCATGTAGGCAAAACCATCAGATTGCATGTAGGCAAAAACATCGGATCATGCAACTAGTAGAGCCATCGAATCATACACCTAGTGAGACCATCAAATCATGGCTCATGTGAAGCCATCAGTTGTGAGTCTAGACAAATTATCATTTGTCAAACATAGAAAAGCAATTGGATGTTAAGCATAGAGAAACCATCGAATGTCAAGCTTGAGAAAGCATTGGATGTCAATACTAGGGGAAATCATACTTTTTACATCAAGGAAAACCATCGCTTGTTAGGGTTTAAGAAACCATTGATTGAACAACTTGATGAGAGCATCATAACCATCAGTTCTTGAGGGAAACATGACCATCATTTCTCAAGATCAAGAAAGTCTAGCAAAACATCACTAAGTACAAACCATCGCCCCCCTTAAGAATCCAAGCCATTGGTTCATAAATCAAGAGAGAAATCAGTCCAAAACACTTCTAGAAAAGCATCCATTCTCCTTACACGAACACCATCAGTTCATGAACATGCAAGGTTAAGAACTCCCACTTCCGAAGTAGAAATGTGCATTAGGGTAAGAGGTACATCAATCAAGATTATCAACTCAATAACCACCACATGAGCTCAAACCCCAGTCAAAGAATCAACCTTTCTGCTAATTGCTACGTACGAGAGCAAGATCTATGCTTAGAAAGTTAAGAGTAAGCAATAAATGTGAAGAAGGTTATATAACTCGCCTCGACGTAGAAGATGAAGGTCCAAACAACAAGGTAGCTCAAAGAGAGAAGAAATAAACCCTAGCTTGAGAAAGCCACCCCTTCCAAGCTAGCTCCTTTCTCTAAGAATAAGGAAACCCTAAGTTAAGAGGGAAGAAAGAAGGTGCTCTTCAATCACATGCACAAGCTCCACCAAGAACACCATGGATCTTACTAAGAAAGAGGAGAGAAGAATGAGGAAAGCAAGGAAAACTAGGATAAGAAGGTGGTCTTACTTGCTTAGGTCAAGAAACTAGGTAATGAAGCTCCACACAACCCAAGAGAGGGTAGATCCAAACCCTATAAGTACATGCAACCAAGCTCGGCCAAGCTTCCTCCTCCAAAGATCCTTCTTCTCCACCAAGCAAGAGGGACAAACCTCTAAGCAACAAGAAGAAGAAGGTGTGTAAAGCATTTATTTGTGTAACATCCCAGGATTTGAGGTCTCAGATAAAATGATTTTAAAAGGAATGATTGGACTACCCATATCACCAAGGTGCACCTCCTTGTCCGAGAGCCCATCACTAAAGAAATCCATAGTTAAGTGTGCTTAGCTTGGAGTGGTACTAGGATGGGTGACCAATCGGGAAGTTGATGCCGGCTTGCACGTGAGTGAGGACAAAACACGTAGTTAAGGCTAGTGGTGTTCTGTGGAGCCAGTTGTCATTCATGAAACTCTACTAGAGACTAGGGTAGTGGGGAGTGTTATAGTCTGGGTGGAAGGAGAGAGGTATATAAAGTTTGGGGTGAAAGAGAAAGGTGGGTAGAGGTGTCAAGACATGCATGTCATGCGTCCAAAGCCAAAACCTCACGTCCATGTAAAACTAGGTCAACAATCAAATCTTAATTGTAAGGGGACCATAGGATGTCAACCCCAGGAGAACCATCGACCTCCAACACTAGGTGGCCCATCAGATCATGCCCTTACTTGGCCACAAAAGCAAACCAAGCACTACCATTGGTTGTGCTCACTACATGCAACAACCATCGACCTTAGTGCCTCCAAAAGAAAACCATTGAATCTTGAACACCACAAGACGACCATCAGATCCCACACATCCAAAAGAAACCATCAAATCCCAAGCATACAAAGGGAATCTGTCAAGTTAGGGCAACTTAGGTGAGAAACTGTAAGTCTCAACCCTAAGGTTAGACAACACCTCTAATATGATGGTGCATCTAATTGCCCAAGGATGCAAATACATCAAACATGCTATCAAAACTTATGAGGCACAACAAACATGTGACAAATTACAAGAAAAACCCTTGATATGGGAATATTTCATAAAATCCCTTATAAACACATAAATTGCATAATTTGCTTTAAACAATGTCCAAACTGGACCAAACTTGAAAATTGTATTTGTCACATGATATCAAATCATTAGTTAGGGTTTAAGTGAGGTTTTAAGCATCCAATTAATATAAGAAAGCATGTTCAACCTCAAATCTAGGTCTGGGGTCTTACAATACATTCCTCAGTCTCATTTATCAAGTGGCCCATATATCAACTCCAGTAGGAGGGACAAATTCCATCTACATCACTCACACTCATTCCCCATGTGTCACAAAGCACCTGATCATAACCTTTATGCCAACCCTTATTCAAGGTCACATTGGATGATATCAAATGACATGTGATGAGTGTAGTGACTTCAGGTCTAAGAACCGCATTCACCACCATTACTATGAGAGCTAATTTTGACTACCATTCCTTGGTATCCATGTATCACTCTCAAGGTGGGTATGTCTGGTTCACTATTCTCTAAAAAGTACCTATGTGTTTGGTTTGATATCACATATCATGAATGATGAGATTGTGTCATCAACTAACACACACTCTAGTCTTATGTATTATTGTTGTCTATTTTGCTTCCACAATAATATCCGACTAGGGACATAATAAAAATTTATGTACTCTTATCATACATATGATCCCATTGTTCAGGTCCTCAACCTGAAGACATATGTCAGTGAGAACATCACTCTTTAGACATCTACTATGTTTGTGTCATCATCTCATGTTTGAGACACGCATAATAGATGGAATTACCTTTACCATTATCAAATAAAGTATCAAATGTCCTATTAAAATCATCATATGATTGGCTCTCTAGGCATACATACCAACAGACTCCCACTTGCACTTAGAGACAATCACACACAAATCTTATTCCAAGTGATCTTAACATATTCATCATGTTTCTGCTACGCAAGCACTTCTATAGCAAGTTAGAAACATTTGCTTCTAGTCAGTATTTTGCAAGTTTCACATCTCCTCATTGTATGACTTTTCATATGAAATGGAAGTGTTGTAGTATGTTGTCTGAGTTCCTTTGCCTTACCAGTAGCTCCATTGTTGCCACAATATTTCTACTATGTCATCAATGGTTGGAACCTCCCACAATTTCATCTAAATGAACTTCTTGATCCATACAATATCCTCTGTTGTGTTTATAACACCCAGATACTCACCATCTATTATAGAACTAAACAACTATTTCTTGCTTGGAACTTTTTTCAGCTTACAATTCTATTTTAAGGTCAAACACAATTTTAGATTATGATATACTTTTTGTCATTTTGGAAGCTTGCGTCGTTGTAACCCTTTACATCCAACTCTTCCTTATTACTGTAACTAAGGAACCGATCCTTTTAGTACTGCTCAAGTACTTAAGGATGTTCTTTATGGCAGTCCAATACTTTCACTAGGATTTGATAGATATCTTCTCATCATGTCTAATACATACAAGACAACAAGATGAGTACATAACATTGCATACATGATAGATCCAATTGTTAATGCATATGGCATCTTACTCATGTTTTCCCATTCTTTATAAGAACTGAGACACTAGGATCTTGAGAGACTAATCCCATGAAACATGGACAAGTTTTCTCTCATTGAGTACTTTATGTTGAACCCCTTCAACATCTTGCCAACGTATGTGCTCTCACTTAGGTCAAGAAGCTATCTAGATCTATCTCTATAGATCTCAATTCCTATCACGTAGGATGATTCACCTAAACCCTTCATAGAGAAGGTACTTTCCTTGCCATGTTTTAATATTTGCTGGATAAGGAAATCATTGTTGTATGTATGCACAAAGACCCAATCATATGATGACTATAATGGCATATTTTGTAAATGATTTGATTAATAATAAATGCAATATTCTAATTTATTCTATTTTATTTAGTTACAAGATAATGATGTAACATAATAAATGTCTAAAGAATGATGTTACTTAATGATGTATGTTTTTGGGTTGATGACCTAAATAATGAGATCGTACAGATGCCAAAGGTATATATATAATTGCTATGTCCCTACTCAGATGCTATTGTAGAAGGTTGATAGACAACAATAACACATAAGACTAGAGTGTGTGTTGGTTGATGACGGAATCTCATAAGTAATGATATGTGATATCAGACAAAACACATAGATACTTGTCAGAGAACAGTGTATAGAACAGACCCACCATAAGAGTGATACATGGAAACTTTGATTAGTAGTCATCATCATCTCTTATAGGGTTGGTGGTGATTGTGGTTCTTAGACATGAAGTTACTACACTCATCACATGTTGTTTGGTGAACTTTGACATCATCCACTATAACCTTGAATATGGGTTACCATAAGGGTGATGATTGGGTGTACTATGAGACATGGGGATGAGTGTGAGTGATGTAGATGGGAATTGTCCCTCCTATAGGAGTATGATATCCTAGCCACTTGATAAATGAGATTGAAAAAATCATGGCCATGCTCATGTGAGTCAATATGTGATATTGAGCTTACATATATATCAAATAGTCTGATCTAGTTCAAGGAAGAGAGATTGAACGTTGAAGAGGATGAAGATTTCATGCCTCGAGTTCAATCTGGATATCAATGACAAAGGAACTATACAAACATTGTAACACCATGCATACATTATAGGTTGAAGTTGTTGTTCAACTTTCCAGCTACTTATGTAGCAATGATGTGTTTCTATATACCACTCATTGCTTGTGATGTCATAAACTAGTTATAGACATTCACTGCCAACGTAACTTGGAACCTATAGGGTCACATACATATGAAATACTTGGAATAGGAGTTTATTCATAAATGATCTTTAACTTGATTACTACACGTGTTTAAGTATTCCATTTAAGCAACAATTGGCTGACTAAACTATGAATTGAGTGGTTCAAGTGTTGAACCGATCAGTTGGAGTGTCAGGTTGATTGGAAATTGCATTGATTGAATTATAGATGAACCATGGCATGAACTGATCAGCTCAAGGTCGATCAAATGACCGATTCATGTGATGAACCACCCAGTTCACATATCAATTTGATTGGATCAAGGATTAGTGCTAACATTATGCTATGCATTAATTAATTTCCAATACAATTGTAATTAGGAAACATGATGAAATGATATGTTTAAGGGTTGAACCGATTGACTCGCATGCCAACTAGTTAGTTCACCTGTGAACCGATCGTTTCACTACTTACATGACGTGAAAATTCATGAAACCATGTACCCTTTGACTTCCGCACAGACTGGAAACCATGACCCTGACCCTCCTATAAATAGAGGGGTATTGGGACTTCCTAGATACATCATCAGCTGCTTTGAAAATTGTTGTCTTCTCTTATTGTGGTAACCAAGAGAACCTGAGAAAGTCCTACCTGATAAAGGGAGGGATAGCAAGGGAGAACAATTGTGGGAGAGCAAGTTGGTGCTAGTACACCAACTAGAAGGGGACACCTCCTTCATGTATGTACATCTAGAATAGTTCATGTGGATTACTATAGAGGCGAGTAGGTTGTTGCCTGTTGCTAGGAGGATAAGGTCAAGCTATTGTATGTGATGATCAATCGAGAGTTGTACAGACAATGTACAGGTGTGGCTTGAAGAAAGGCACATACTACATCGAGGAAATTGTAGCTGGACTTTCTCCAGGACCATGTATTAGCTTGAAACCATCCTTCCCATTACATAGTTTTTGACGCGATCTACTATTTTAAGGGGAATATGGCAGTTAATTTTTTTTCTACTGCCTACTATGGCACCATATTTCCCTGCAGCGGTATTAGAGCCACGCCAATTTACTATGTTTTGGGATAATCGATATGATCATATTTTTGGTTTTTCATTTAATTATTTCATACACTATGAATACTTAAACTGATTAATATGCATATACAATTAAATTCCACATATGATCCCATATATATATATATATATATATAAATATAATTTACACGCGTCACCCTAAAAGTTGGTTTTGATGGTGGATGTGTAGCATGGTTATGGCCAATAACCCTAGATGTCTATGCATGGTGGTTGTTTATTTATTCTTACTTATATATCAGTTCGCATATCGAGCCTCTACCTTCTCTTCCAAATGTAAAAGTATTATTCTCCCCTACATATGTTCCCCTCAAATGTAACTCAAGGTTTCTATATTATCATGTAATATGTAGTAGCATTAGGATAGTTTTATTTTCTTGTTACAACAAAGAGAATGTTCAACATCATATGGGCCGACTGACTGGAGGACTAAAAATAGGAGGAACCGAACTAATCGGCTGATGGCCCCAACTGATCGACTAGAGGATCTAGAAGATGGTGGACCGGAGACCAAACAACCAGAGAGACAATCAACCAACTGACCAAGAGGCAAGCCGATCAGTCAAGGGTTGAACCGATCCACCCAGATTGGTTCAAGAACATATCTTCATCAACAATATGTTTCTGCATGTGATGTAGACCTTAGATGGTAGTAACTCCTTGTGGCTCTGAAGAGTTATAATAGTATGGCCATGACCATCACTTATATTTTGATTGCATATTTTCATTTGTGGGATATGGTATGTATACGATACATACTATAAGTACGTGGTGATTGGATATGTATATGCATTTATAAATACAACTCCCTCAATAACATATTAAGTCTAATATGCTTTCCATTAGTGACACACATGAAAAGCTTGATTGACTATGCTTGGGCATGCCAAGTATGATGCATTGTCCATCTCGAGGAAGTGTGATGGTAGTTATCTAGGCTTGCAAAGCAGTGTGCATTATTATCGTGTTAGCTTTTAGGTCAGTGTTAACTAGGTGATCTTAATGAGAATAAGCACCTAGAAGCATGCAAATTACTATGGAAAAGATTTGTGCATACCATCTATCTAATAATTGCATAAAGATGTAATTGGCAAATGTTGTTTACCTTAATGATTGATTATGAACGATGGCATTGGTCGAGTAATAATTCAATTGTTTTGGATCTTGACTCACTAGAAGGTTGTACATTACAATATTCTAAATTGATATGTGAGGGCTATCAATTTGAATAAAATAGTGGGGGATATAATTGTGACACGCCATCACACAAAAGCGAGATTACTTAAAAACAAACGCGGAAATAACACTAAACGTCCATATTACTAGAAAACACAGTAAATTAAAAATGATCATATTTAACCACAAAAGCTACAACACATATTACATCTAAGTCCACAAACTATGTCACCTAAATCACATATCATACCAAAAGGGTATATACATCACAAATGACTGGCCAACTTGCCGCAACCTGTTACAAAGGATAACCTATTTACACATACAAGCCATACATATACAAACATGGCATACTGCCCAAAGCCTCGTAACTATATATAACATCTACAAAACATCCCCAAGGACATGATAGTATAGATATGGCACATAAGACTCTACTACAAAACACTAGTAGCCTATCCAACCTTCGACAACTACTGCTCTGCTTGTTGCTCTTCCTCAACTGCACGATCTCTACCTCATCGTACACGACCACCTAAGAGATGTTGAAACCCACCGGGTGAGACTAAGGTCCCAGCGAGAGATATAACTCTCTGCCATCAACTATTATATGCACATATATATACTAAAGTAGGAAGATAGTATTGTTATCAGGTAGGGCATATCCAGCTAAAAGATAATATAATATAGATTAAGAAGTGTAAGCATCTACAATTGAGCAGTAGAACATCTTATTCCTTTAGAAGGGATATGAAGAACATGCATACAAGATAACGACTAAACAATATAAGAAATAAGGCATATGGTCATCCATCGTGAGTCATGTTCAACCCTAAGTAGATATACTACATGGATATATTACATCTTTTATTATTCCCTGGAGATATGAGTCGTACCACCCAAATCCAACTGACCACTGTGAAGTCAAAGTCAGTGCCAGACAAGATCTATGGAAGAGACAGACTCCATGATATCACCACATAACTCTGGGACAGTACGAGAGACAACGTAGAGACATATATTCAACTGCCAATAGTGACATATAGTCAAGCTAAAAACAACTACCCGCCTAGGTACATGTCATGACACTAGAGAATAGGTCATGCATGCCCATTCTAAAAGAGGCAAACTGTAGTAATAGTGTTGCCTTCACACATCACAATATCATAACTCTAAGGCATGGCCACAATCACCCTCCATAATGATTGTGGACGCAAGGAGATATCTCGACTTGCACTCTCACATATTAAACAATATGCGCTCCATGTTTTCCTTAGGAATTACTTGTTTCACCATCCAACAAGTTCTGACACTGGAATGGATCTATGGCACATGGAAACTGCATGATTAGGGTTTCACTTGATTAGTTATACCAATTGAGTGTCTTTTAAGCATCAATAAAGTTACAAAATATAAACCCTAAACAAATCTACAAAAGATAGGGATAGACTACAACTCCATGAGATATAAAATGTATGAGGTATAAACTTGTCACATCATCACATGATATCACTGCCATTACAAGGTCATAAACATCATCACATCACTCGGGGAATAATAATCAGTTATCTCATAACTGGAGGATATCTCCTCAACCCTGACATAAAGCCTCTATAAGGTCATAAGACTCAATCATATCATCATCACTCATCATTCCTCATAAAGGCTCATAGTCATTATCCTGCGTCATATAAGAGGTGTCATGGCAATCATGAACTATGATGTACGTCCAACCTACAACATTAGGGTTAAATAGGTAGGAGAGAGAATACTTCATTACATGTTAGTCACTTCAAGTAAGTAAGCATAACTGATCATGTACACAAAATTAGGGTTAGGGTTACTTGTATGTATCCAATTAGGGTTTATAGAACAAAAATGGTCAAGGCACCCTAATCACCACCATTTCCCATATTCTTGGAAGAATATAGTCAACCATCATTATCACTATTGGGTCAACCATGTAGAGAGAACATGTGACATAAAACCTCATTGATTGAAGAGAACTGAGATCACCTATATTCTGCGGTTGAAGAGGACACAAAGAACCATGGTCGAGACCATCAACCTAAGAAAGCGACCGGAGAGAAACAACTGCCTACCTTTGACCGAAGGGAACACACCATAATACCTTTGACCGAAGGGGGCCAATACTACCTTCGATCAAAGAGACACCCTAGGTCAAAAAAGGCCAAGTCGAAGGCAATATAAACAATTAAAGACCACTCCCTAATCTTGTTGATCAAAGGGGATGGTCAAACCATCAACAACATAAGAACCCACCATGGTGGTCAAAGGAAAAACCAAGGAGAAACCACTTCGAATGAACACATGGCCATCTATGAAACCATTCCAAGGAAACCATCTCAACGACCAACAAGCACCTCCAAGCCTTTGAATATTTGGAACAAAACATGGAGACCGTCAAGGGATAAAAACTACTAACAAAACATGGTCCAAATAGATGGATAACAACAAGAAACTGAAATCTCAAAAGTGAGATACATCAAGATAATAACCACATAAAAACCCTAGAAATATGATCACCAAGTCATAGAGAACACCAACCATGATATGAGGAAGGAAAGCAAAGTTCCAAAACATCACAAACATCTGAAACCTCCATCACTGAGAGAGGAAAATTGAACCATAAAATCGATAGAAGCCAACACTCATGCATGTGCATGTAAAATAAGTACTCCACCATCCATCAAATATCTGATAAAAGGATTAAGGTTACGTAAAGGAGAAAATTTATGCAAGGTCATTATCGGAACCCAAACCCTAAATAAAATATCAGCATTAACATCCTATGATCACATTTTAGGAATAAGTAGAGATTTGCATGTAGAATTGAAATGCAATAATAGTAGAGGATAGAGTTATATAACCCGCCTTAGATGATGGTGCAACATCCTCCAACCAAGAAACTCCAAAAACAAGAGAGAAACCTAGCTTTCATCACCTCCAAGACCAAGCTAGCCACCACATAAAAAAGAAGAAAACCCTAGGTTAAATGTCAAGAAAGAGAGATCCAAAACCGAAGGCCAAAAAAGAACAATAAGGAGAGAAAGGGAGAAGTGTTATTCCACTCAACTTGAACACTACCTTTGAAAACTAGGGATTCAGCTCAAGAGAGAGGAGTTCCTCTATCCCAACACAAGCACTACCATCAAAGCTCCATGGATTCATTAAGAGAAGAAGAAAGATGTAGGGTTTATAAGAAAATGAAATCAAGAGGATAGATCACTTACCAAGGACTAAAGATCACTCAAGGATCACCTAGGAGGGGGTTTCTCCAGACCCTAACTCCACCACCAAGATGATCGACCACCAAAGATCCAAAAACAAGATCCTATCACACCAAGCACACAAGGGTGATGAACTCAAGGAATAAGAGAGGACAGAGAGGGTGAAAAAGGATCATATACTTGCAAAATATAGGGTTTATATATCTAAGGGGAAGAGAGAAGCAATGAGGATAGGTGTCATGCACATCAGTGATGCTTGTCCATCAAAGAACAACCATGAATCCACTAAAACCATGCAAGCCACTAAGGTCGTGAAAAAAAAGGTGGGTCAGCGACCTCACTTGGTCCTATAGGACCATCAATCGACGACAACATGGCCCACAAGGGCTCAACGGCCGAAGAGAAACTTCAACGACCAAAACCACAAGAAACCCTAGGTCTCTCATTGACCCAAGAGAGCACTCCATGCTTCATTGATCGAAGGGAACCCAAGCCTCAACCAAAACTTCAACAGACTCAGAGGTTAAATCCAAGAAAACATTGAGGTTGTAACTGAAAAACCATTTCAAAGGGTCAACATACAAACAAGGTCAACCATCTACACAAGGCACCAAAGTAAACCCGAACATCAACACTCATGATGCCACCTTAACATCCAAGGTCCAACAAGGTGCCCCCATGCATCATTATCTCTCTATCATGATGCTAAAACATAGGAGGCACATCCAAAATGTGATAAATTGCAAGATAAACCCTCAACATGGCTACATTACAACTTGGTCCAAAATAAGCACACATATAGCATAACTAGCTCAAACATTATGCAAACTGAACCAAACTGAAAGCATAAGCATGTCACATGTTATTAAAGCATATCAAGAGATTAGATTAAGGTTCTAAGCATCTTATTAAGAAAAAGCAAGCAAGATCAAACATCAAGCTAGGTCAAGGGTCTTACAACTATAAACCCCCAATAAGGATTTTGCCCATTAAATCCTACGCGGAAAGAGACGAATACTTCCTACACATCTCTTCCTCAAGCTCCCATGGGTCTTCCTCAACACCATGATGATGCCACAAAACCTTAACTAAAATGATATCCTTCTTCACCCTCCGATCCAAGATCAAATAGGACCCTCAACATAAGAGATGTCTTCCTCCAACTCAACCTCTATGGGTTGTAGCACCATCCCTGTGTCAGGGTGACACTTCCTCAACATCAAAACAAGCAAAACCAAATGCAACATATGCAACTCAGGTGGCAACTCCAACTTATAAGACACCTTTCCAACACGTGCCACTATAGGGTAAGGTCCCATATATTTGGGAGCCAACTTACCCTTCTTCCCAAACCTCAACATTCCCTTTCAAGGAGAGACCTTGAGATACACCTTATCTCCCACTTGGAACTCCAACGACCTCCTACAATTATCAGTGTAAGATTTTTGTCTATCCTAGGTTGCTTTCAACTGTTTCCATCATCTTAATCTTTTCTGTCGTTTGTTGTATAAGCTCGGGACCTAAAAGTTTATAATCACCCATTTCATACCAACACAATGAAGATATACAACATGTCCCATACATGGATTCGTAAGGTGCCATGTTGATACTCATCTAATAGTTGTTGTTGCAAGCAAACTCTATCAAACAAAGATTTACATCCCAACTGCCCAAAAACTGCAAGATACATGCTCTCAACAGGCCTTCCAAAGTTTGTATAGTCCTCTCAGATTATCCATCTGTCTGTAGGTGAAATGTTGTACTAAACCTCAACTGCATACCCATGGCTGTGTGAAAATGTTCCCAAAAGGACTAGTAAGTTGTGGACCTCTATCTGACACGATGGTAGTTGGGATACCATGCAAATGGATGATCTCATCAACATACACTTGTGCCACTTACTCATTTGTATATGTTGTATATATAGGAAGGAAGTGTGCTGACTTGGTCAACCTGTACACTATTACCCATATGGAATCATGTCCCTTGGTTGTCCTAGGAAGTACAACCACAAAGTCCATCATGACATGATCCCATTTCCACTGCGATATAGGTAATAGTTACAAAGTCCCTGCAGGTTTCTGATTCTTGGCTTTAACCTGATAACACACTAGGCATCCTTCCACAAACTTGACCACGTCACACTTCAAGCCATGCCAACAATACAAATACTTCATACTATGTTACATCTTGGTATTGCCAGGATGCATATCATACATTGAAGAGTGAGCCTCTTCTAGAATCAACTTCCTCATATCATCATAATTAGGAACCACTGCTCTACCGTGGTACATACTATCCCATATTCTGACTCTTGGAAGCCATCATGCTTCTTGCTGCCAAAATCTGCTCAGATCTATTGTATTACAGTATCATCACATTGTGCATCTCTGATCTACTGCCTTAACGTAGGCTTCACTTGTAATTGGCCAACAATCCTACCAACAAGGAGACCTCCATCTTCACATTCATTTGGAAAAGAGACACTAACATGTCTCGCTTATGACACACCAAATAACACATTTGTGCCTTATCCATACATGTCGATGAAGAAGACTTCCTACTCTATGCATCTACCACTACATTTTCCATCCCTAGATGGCAGTCTATGGTGCAGTCATAATCCTTGATCAATTCCATCCAGCACCGCTGCCGCATATTCAACTCCTGCTTCAAAAAGATATATTCTAGATTCTTGTGGTCGGTAAAGATCTAACACTTCTTACCATAAAGGTAGTGTCTCCATATCTTTAAAGTATGGACCACAACTATAAGCTCTAAATCATGTGTTGAGTAGTTCTCCTCATGTTTCTTAAGTTGTCGTGAAGCAAGAGAAACCACATTCCTATCTTGCATCATCATGCAACCCAACCCATTCTTCGACACATCATAGAAAATGATGTAACCTTTCCAGTGTTCTGGCAGTACCAACATCGGTGCACTAGTCAGTTTCTCCTTTAGAAGATGAAAAGAACAATGACACTTGTCATCCAAAACAAACTGTACACCCTTCCTCGTCAACTTTGTTAGGGGTAACGCCACTATGCTGAAGTTCTTGAATAACCTTCTGTAATAGCTAGCTAACCCAAGGAAACTACAAACCTCTATTGGTGTCTTCGGCTCTTCCCGTTCTAACACAACATGAACCTTCTTGGAATCCACACACACCCTTAGTAGATATCACATGTCCAAGGAAAGACACCTCCTTTAGCCAAAACTCACACTTGTTGAACTTAGTGTACAACTTGTGTTGTCTCAACAAAGTCAATTCTTACCGCAGATGTTGCTCATGTTGTTGGTTGTCTTGGGAGTATATTAGGATGTCATCGATGAACACAACCAAAAACTGATCAAGATAAGGCCCGAACACCTTGTTCATTAGATCCATGAACATTTTCAGTGCATTAGTAGCCCAAACGACATAACCACAAACTCATAGTGACCATACCTAGTCCTATAAACTGACTTGGGTATGCCATCCGCCTTGATCCACAACTAATGATATCCTGACCTCATATCTATCTTTGAGAACATTGTGTCACCTCATAACTGATCAAACATATCATCTATCCGTGGCAAATGGTACTTGTTCTTGATTGTCACCTTATTCAATTGTTAGTAGTTGATGCACAACCTCATAGATCCATGTTTCTTCTTCACAAACAACACAAGAGTACCCCAAGAGGAAGTGCTTGGTCTGATAAAGCCCTTCTCAAGCAACTACTTTAACTACTTCTTCAGCTCTTGCATCCTAGTTGGTACCATCCCATATGATATTTGTTCTATTGGTTGTGTACCAGGAACCAAATTGATCTCAAAGCCAATCTCTCGAGGTGGGGGAACACCAGGGAATTCATTGGGAAACACATATTCAAACTCACAAACAATGGGTAACTCATAAATACTAGGACTCCTCACCTTAGTATCCACTACATGTGACAAAAATGCCTCACAACCTCGCCTCATCAACCTCTCCAGCATCATCACTGACACCAGACATGTTGGGAGAATCTTCCTATCTCCTTGGAAGATCCATGAGACACCACCGTCATAGAACATATCCACCTTGGAACTAAAGTCCAAGACCACCCAATACTTCTTCAAAGTATCCATCCTAAGGATCACATTGAATCCTTGTATATCAAGTGGTATAAGGTTTTGTTGAATATTGCGTCCCGATAAAGAAAGAACACAAGATGGACACACCTCCCGCAACTCTGTGGAACCAACCAAAGGGGTTTCTAAATGAAGACCGTCATGTCTACGACTAACAGGAAAAGAACAGATAGATATCACTTCTCTAGTGATAAAAGAGTGTGTCGCACCTAGTTCAACCAAAATAAATATAAAGTAAGAAGTAGACAAATCATAATGAAATAACTCTATCTGACTTGACACGGCCCGACAGTTGACTACTCCTTCTAGCTGACTCATAGCATAGAATCGAGACATTGCCTATTGTCACCCCCATCCTCTGCCAACCTTTCTAGACAAATCAACTTGTGATGCCTATCTGTATCCTCTTTCACTATTGAATTGTTGTTGTAGCTACGATCCTTGTTGACTTTGTATCGACTATTGTGTCACCTCCTCATCCTTCATTGGGCAATACGACCTTGTATGCCCAATCTGTTCACATCTGAAGTGAGTCATTCTCTCATACCATCGTCTAGACAACCCTATTACTGAAACTGACGCTGCATTATGATCTCTAGATGGTGGAAAATGATGGCCTCTGCCCTTGCTTGGTGACCACTGAGACTGTACTCCTGACCTCTCCTGTGACCGAGGTGTTGAAAAACCTAGGCCTCTTAAATCCCCCAAAAGACTGCCCTTGAAACTAAGTCTATCTCTTCTTGGCATTCATCTTGCTTTTCTCTATTGCCAAACACTCAATCCATCTTACATACTCAACGAATGTCGCAAAACACTCTTTATTCTCTGATGCCGATACCGTCATCTCAACTCTGAACTCAGACCCTTCTCAAAACTCATGATCATCTCCTTCTGTGTCTCAGCCATGTGCAGCCAAAACCTTAGAAGATCCATGAACTTTGGCTCACACTCATTGATCATCATGGATCACCGTCAGATCTTCTCAAATTGGGAGATTTTCTCATCTAGATAGGTTTCTGGGAAGTACCAACTTACGAACTCTCGTCGGAACTCTTCCCAACTGATCACCACTCCATGCCTCTTCTCCTCCTCGATGGCCCACCAATGGCCACCACTGCCTTTCAATAGGTACACTACATGTTTCACCTTATCCTCTTCTGGGATATTGAGGATCTTGAAGACCTTCTCCAATTCGATCAACCACATGTCTGCATCTGTAGGGTCCATCGTACTGACATACTCCAATGCCCCCACATGTCTTAACATCTCAAAGGTATTTCCAGAACCCTAGGGTTCCACATTGGGGACAGCCGCCCTAGCTTGGGGTATGGGAAATAAACTGTCCAAAAATGGACTAGAAAGCGGGATTGGCCACCACAACAGGGTCAAACTAGGGCACTTCCAACACTCCATCTTCTCTTGACTGCCTCCTCGCACCACCTCCTAATACAACAACACTTCTCTCACCATGTTCTTCATGTTCTCTAGACATATCTTTTCTTCTCTTCTTCTTCTCCATAAGAAGAAGTTATCATTAGATATGTTGGATGGTAGTAGAATAGATACAACTCTAGTCCTATGTCCTTGTAGACTCAATGAACCTGAAACTCTCATACCAACCAAACTATGAAACACTGTCACACGAAAGAAAAAGTACTCAAAAATAAATGAGGAATTAACACTAAGTGTCCAAATTATTAGAAAATATGGTATATTAAAAACGATCATACTTAAGCATAAGAGCTGTAACACATATTACATGTGGGTCCACAAACTGTGTCACCTGAATCACATATCATACCACAAGGGTATATACATCACAGATCACTAGCCAACTTGCCAGAGGATGTTACAAAGGATAACATGTTTACATATACAAGCCATACATGTACAAACATGGCATACTACCAACAGCCTCGTAACAATATACAACATCTACAAAACATCCCCAAGGACCTAAGAGTATAGGGACAACACATAGGACTATACTACAAAACACTAGTAGCCTATCCAACCTTCCACGACTATTGCTCTGCTTGCCACTCTTCCTCAACTGCACGATCTCTACCTCATCGTGCACAACCACCTAAGAGATGTGGAAACCCACTGGGTGAGACTAAGGTCCCAACGAGAGATATAACTCTCTGCCATCAACTATTATATGCACATATATATACTAAAGTAGGAATATAGTATTGTTATCAGGTAGGGCATATCCAGCTAAAAGATAATATAATACAGATTAAGAAGTGTAAGCATCTACAATTGAGCAGTAGAACATCTTATTCCTTTAGAAGGGATATGAAGAAAATGCATACAAGATAACAACTAAACAATATAAGAAACAAGGTATAGGGTCATACAATGTGAGTCGTGTTCAACCCTAAGTAGATATACTACACGGATGTATTGCGATCTTTTATTATGCCTTGAGGATTTGAGTCGTACCACCCAAATCCAATTGACCACTGTGAAGTCAAAATCAATGCCATACACACAACTCTCAGTCAGTATGAGAGATAACATGGAGACATACAATCAACTGCTAACAACGACATATAGTCTAAGTTGAAAATAACTAGCCCGCCTTGGTACAGGTCACAATGCTAGAGAGAAGATCATGCATTTTCATTCTAAAAGAGGCAAACTACAGCTATACTATTGCCTTCACACATCACAATATCATAACTCCGAGGCATGACTGTAGTCATCCTCCATAATGATTGTGGACACAAGGAGATGCCTCAACTTGCGCACTCGCATATTCAACAATATGCGCTATGAGTTTCCTTTAGAAATTACTCATTTCACCATCCAGCAAATTCTGACACTGGAATGGATCTATGGCACATGGAAACTACATGAATAGGGTTTAACTTGATTAGTTATACCAATCGAGTGTATTTTAAGCATCAATGAAATTACAACATATAAACCCTAAATAAATCTACAAAAGATAGGGGTACATTACAACTCCACGAGATATAAAATGTATGAGGTATAAACTTGTCACATCATCACATGATATCACTGCCAATACAAGGCCATCAACATCGTCACATAACTGGTGGAATAATAATCCCTTATCACATAACTAGAGGATATCTCCTCAACCCTGGCACATAGCCTCTATCAGGTCATAGGACTCAATCATATCATCATCACTCATCATGCATCATCAAGGCTCATAGTCATTACCATGCATCATATAAGAGGTGTCATGGAAATCATGAACAATGATGTACGTCCAACCTGCAACATTAGGGTTAAGAAGGTAGGAGAGAGAATACTTCATTACATGCTAGTCACTTCAAGTAAGTAAGCATAAATGATCATGTACACAAAATTAGGGTTAGGGTTACTTGTGTGTATACAATTAGGGTTTCTAGAACAAAAATTGTCAAGGCACCCTAATCACCATCATTTCCCATATTCTTGGAAGAATATAATCAACCATCATTATCACTATTGGGTCAAACATGTAGAGTAAACATGTCACATTAAACCTCATCGATCAAAGATAACTGAGATCACCTATCTTCTACGGTTGAAGAGGACACAAAGCACCATGGTCAAAGACCATCAACCCAAGCAAGTGACTGGAGAGAAACAACTCCCTACCTTTGACTGAAGGGAACACACCATCATACCTTTGACTAAAGGGATCCAACACTACCTTCGATTGAAGAGACACCCTAATTCAAAGACAATATCAGCGATCGAGGACCACTCCCCAGTCTTGTCGACTGAAGGGCATGATCCAACCATCAACAACATAAGAACCCACCATGGCAGTTGAAGGAAAAACCAAGGAGAAACCTCTTCGACCGAAGACACATGGCCATCTATGCGACCATTCCAAGGAAACCATCTTAACGACCAACAAGCATCTCCAAGCCTTCGACCAATTGGACCAAAACATGGAGACCATTAAGGGAGAGAAACTACTAATAAAACATGATCTACACAGACAGATAACTAGCAAGAAACCAAAATCTCAAAAGAGAGATACATCAAGGCAATCACCACAAAAAAACCCTAGAAATCTGATCACCAAGTCATAGAGAAAACCAACCATGATATGAGGAAGAAAACCAACGTTCCAAAACATCTCAAACATCTAAAACCTCCATCACCGAGAAAGGAAAACCGAACCATAAACTTGGTAGAAGCCAACACTCACGCATGTGCATGTGAAACAAGTACTCCACCATCCATCAAATCATGAGTAAAAGGATTGAGGTTAGGTAAAGGATCAAATCTATGCAAGGTCATTATAGGAACCCAAACCCTAAATAAAATATCATAATCAACCACCTATGATCATGTTTTAGGAATAGTAAAGCTTTGCATGTAGATTTGAAATGCAATAATAGTATAGGAGAGAGTTATATAACCCGCCTTAGATGATGGTGCAACCTCATCCAAGCAAGAAGCTCCAAAAACAAGAGAGAAACCTAGCTTTGATCACCTCCACGACCAAGCTAGACACAACCTAAAAAAAGAAAATCCTAGGTTGAAGGTCAAGAAAGAGAGATCCAAAACTGAAGGCCAAAAAAGAATAAGAAGGAGAGAAAGAGAGAAGAGTTCCTCCACTCAACTTGAACACTACCTTGGAAAACCAGGGATTCGATCCAAGAGAGAGGAGTTCCTCTATCCCAACATAAGCACTACCATGGAATCTCCATGGATTTAGCCAAGAGATGAAGAAAGAGTTAGGGTTTTTAAAATGAAATCTAGAGGATATATAACTTACCAAGGACTAAAGAACACTCAAGGATCACCTAGGAGGGGGTTTCTCCAGATACTAACTCCACCACCAAGATGATCGACCATCAAAGCTCCAAAAACAAACTCCTATCACCACTAAGAACACAAGGGTGAATATATCAAAGAAGGAGAGAGGGTGCAAAAGGATCATATGCTTACAAAAGATAAAGTTTATATATCCAAGGGGAAGAGAAAAGCAAAGAGGATAGGTGTCATGCACATGAGTGCTACTTGTCCATCAAAGAACAATCATGCAAGCCACTAAGGTCATGAAAAACAAGGTGGTCCATGAACCTCACTTGGTCCTATAGGACCATCGGTTAAAGACAACATGGCCACAAGGGCTCAACTATCAAAGAGAAACTTCAGTGACCAAAACCACAAGAAATTTTAGGTCTCTCATCGACCCAAGAGAGGACTCCATGTTTCATCAATCGAAGGGAACCCAATGCTCAACCAAAACATCAATGATCGCAACAAGCCAATAAAACATAGAGGTGGTCATTGAAAAACCATCTCAAAGGGTCAACACACAAACAAGATCAACCATCTACATAAGGCACCAAAGCAAACCCTAACATCAATACTCATAATGGCACCTCAACATCAAAGGTCTAACAAGGCATCCATATGCATCATTCTCTATCTCATGATGCTAAAACATAGGAGTCACATACAACATGTGCCATATAGCAAGATAAACCCTCAACATGGGTAATTTGCAACTTGTTCGAAAACACACCTATAGCATAACTAGCTCAAAAATTATGCAAATTGGACCAAACTGAAAGCATAAGCACGTCACATGTTATAAAACATATCAAGAGATTAGATTAAGGTTCTAAGCATCTTATTAAGAAAAAGCAAGAACGATCAAACATTAAGCTAGGTCAAGGGTCTTACAATAATTAATTAAAGGCCTAATTAAATATTGTCAAATATTATTCAATTCAAATCAAATCAAAATTGTTTTGACAAAATGCAATTTTTCTCTTGTAGAATCAAATGGAAATCAAATCATTGTTATGATCAATCCTTAGGAAGGACAAACTTAATAGGAAAAATTTCCATGACTTCTTTTGGAGTTTGAGAAGGGTTCTCAATGATGAGCATAAGCTCTATGTCCTAGATAAACCAATGCCAAAAATACTTTCTCTTGATGCCCCTAGGGATGAGGTGGATGCTTACTAGAAGCATGCCAACGATGCCTTAGACATTAACCACCTTATGCTAAGCTGCATGAACTATGAGTTGCATGAGCAGTTCAAAGACATGGGGATACTTGATATGGTAACACATCTTAAGAACGTGAACCATAATCATACAAAGCAAGAAAGGTACCATGTCTCAAAGGCTCTCTTTGAGTGTAAGATCAAATAGAGAGAGATTCAGTAGAGACCCATGTGCTCAATATGATTGGGCATGTGGAACATCTAAAAGAATTGGGATTTTCTTTGAGCTAAGAGTTGGCCACAGATACGATTCTACAATCATTACCTTAATCATATATCCATTTTATCGAGTGTTACCACTTGAACAACAATACCAAACTATTGTCAGATTTTCTTGGCATGCCGATTAATTTCAAAGCAAGAATGAAGAAGGACAAATTTGTGATAATGATCAACAGAGTGGCAAGGATGAAAGCTGGGTGATGAAGAGTTCTGAGGCTAAGTTAAATCCAGAGCTTCAGAATTCAACATAAATAGAAATAAAAGTACAAGAGGAATCAATACTTTGTACTTGAAGGCATTCAGGAAGAAGAAGATGGGGATAGAGATCTCCACTTATGGTATATACATTATTGAGATAAATTTATCTACTTCTTCATCTTAGGTACTAGATACCAGATGTGGATCTCACATACACTCGAATATGCAAGATCTAAAAATAAGTAGGCCTTTAATATAGGGCGAGGTTGAACTGTGAGTCAAAAATGCAGCAAGAGTTGTTGCCACTACAATTAGAACACATAATTTATCTCTGCCCATAGAGCTTGTAATAGAGTTAATGAACTGCTATTATGTACCTACCATAAATAGAAACATCATTTCTGTATCTTGTATGGAAAAGGACTGATATGAATTTCATATTAAGAATGATCGATGTTCTATTTCAAAAGGTGAGATCTTGTATGGGCAGTGCCCCAATGTCTTATGGTCATTATTTGCTGGATCTAAAGACATATATTTATAATGTAAATTCCAAAATATTAAATTCAAAAACTCAAACAAAACATATCTTTGACATTGTCGTCTAGGGTACATAAATGAGAATCACATATCTAGACCCCTGAAGATGGTTGTCTGGACTCTTTTGATTTCAAATCAATAGAGACATGTGAATCTTGTTTGTTGGGCAAGATGACCAATACTCTCTTCACTGCTAACAATGAGAGGGATAATGATCTATTAGGATTCATACATACTGATGTATGTGGCCCTTTTCAAACAAATGCTAGAGGTGGGTATCAGTACTTCATTACCTTCATTGATGAATTCAGTAGGTATGGTTATGTTTACCTGATGAAATATAAACCAGGAACCCTTGAAAAGTTTAAGGATTTCATGAATGAAGTCATAACCAACTTGGCAAAAGTATTAAGTCACTTTGTTCTGATTGGGGAGCAAAATACTTAAGCCAGGAGTTTGAGGATCTTCTGTGAGCTTGTGGTATCGTATCACAATGGATTCCACCTAGAACACCACAACATAATGGTGTATCAGAAAGAAGGAATCACACATTGCTAGATATGGTGCAATCAATGATGAGTTTAGTTGAACTTCCGACTACCTTTCGGGGAAATAATCTTGAAACTATTGCGTTTACACCAAACCATGTACCATCAAAATCGATTCAAAAGACACCAAATGAGATATGGTATGGGAAGCATCCCAATGTGTTTTTTGTGAAGATTATGTGAGAAAGTAGTATCCCAAAAATCTAAGACACAAATCAGATAAATGTTATTTTGTTGGATATCCTAAGGAAACCAAAGGATCTAAATTTTATTCCCTATTTGACAAAAAAAGTGTTTGTTTCCAGAGATGTTGCATTCCTATAAAAGGAATTTATTTCCAAAGGAATCAGTGGGAGGAAAGTAGAACTCGAAGAGGTTCGAGACCAACAAGAAAGCATTGAACCAATAGATGTACAAGAGGAACAAGGTGTATCACAAATCATTGTGGAATCTCAAATTCCTCAAGTAACAGAGGAACCTCGTATATCTAGTGGAACACACCTTGAGCCTGAAAGATTTGGTTATCTTGTGATGCAAGAAGGTGGTGAGTTGTTCATAGACAATGAGCCAATAACCTATCTAGAAGATAATAAGGGGCCAGAATCTGAGAAATGGCTTGAGGCCATGAGATCTAAGATGGAATCCATGTACACCAACAAGGTATGGACCTTGGTGGATCCACATGAAGGGGTAAAACCCATAGGATGCTAGTGGGTATTCAAGAAGAAGACCAACACGGATGGTAATATACAAACTTACAAAGGAAGATTGGTTGCATAGGGTTTTAGCTATGTTCAAGGTGTTGACTATGACAAAACCTTTTCTCTAGTTTCCATGGTTAAGTCCATCAGGATCATGCTTGCCATTGTATCTTATCTTGACTATGAGATTTGGTAGTCAGATGTTAAAATTGCATTCCTTAATGGGAATCTTCTTGAGGATGTGTACATGACACAACCCCAGGGTTTTATAAATCTAAAGGATGCAAATAAAGTATGCAAGCTACAAAGATCAATCTATGGATTGAATCAAGCATCTTGGAGCTAGAATCTTTGATTTGGCAAAAAAGTCAAAGATTTTGGCTTTACTCAAAATGAAGATGAACCTTGTGCGTACAAGAAGGTTAGTGGGAGCATGATTATATTCCTTGTATTGTATGTAGATGACATCCTATTGATGGGGAATGACATACCTACTTTATAAACATTAAAGACTTGGTTAGGGAAAATGTTTTCTATGAAGGACTTAGGCAAAACATCCTATATATTGGGAATCAAGATCTATAGAGATAGATCTAGAAGGCTTCTTGGACTAAGTCAGTGCACATACATTGAAAAAGTATTGAAGAGGTTCAGTATGGAGGACTCAAGGAGAGGAAACATGCCCATGACTCATGGAGTTACCATCTTTAGAGACCAATGTCCTAGTTCTTGTGAAGAAAGGGAATGTATGAGTAGGATTCCATATGCATCTGCAATTGGATCCATCATGTAAACAATGTTGTGTACTCATCCTGATGTCTCATATGCCTTGAGCATGACGAGCAGATATCAGTTCGATCCATGTGATGCTCACTGGATAATCATGAAGAACATCCTTAAGTACTTTAGGAGAACTAAGGATCAATTTCTAGTCTAAAACATAGAGGAAGAGTTGGTTGTAAAAGGCTACACCAATGCAAGCTTCCAAACTAACAATGATGATTACATATCACAGTCAGGATTCGTGTTTTCCCTCAATAACGAAGCTAGAAAAGTTCCAAATAAGAGATAGTTGTGGATTATACTACAGAGGTCGAGTATATTGCTGCATTAAATGCAACAAAGGAGGTTGTTTGGATCAAGAAGTTCATCTCAGAACTTGGGGTGGTTCCAAGCATCATCAATGAAATTGAGCTATATTGTGACAACAATGGAGCTATTGCATAAGCTAAGGAACCCAGATCGCATCAAGGTTCCAAGCATATACAAAGGTGGTTCCATATCACATGAGAGATCATATAACAAGGGGATGTGAAGATTTACAGAGTATCAATTGAGAGCAATGTGGCCGACCCCTTGACAAAAGCACTTTTGCAGCATAAGCATGAAGGTCGTGTTATATCACTTGAGATTAATTTCATGGGCGATTGGCTCTAAGTGCAAATGGGAGTCTATTGGTATGTATGCCCATAGAGCCAATAATATGACGATTGTAATATCATATTTTGTAAATGATTTAATTAATAAAGGAAAACTTCCAATTTATTCTATTTTATCCAATTATGAGATAATGATGTGACATAATAAATGTCTAAAGAATGATATTACTCAACGATGTATGACTTCTCATCGATGAACTGAACAATGAGATCATATGGATGCCAAGAGTATATATATTATTATTATTATGTCCCTAGTCGAATGTTATTGTGGAAGGCCAATAGAAAACAATAACACATAAGACTAGAGTGTGTGTTAGTTGATGACAAAATCTCATCAGT
Source organism: Alisma plantago-aquatica (assembly GCA_963693085.1). NCBI lineage: Eukaryota > Viridiplantae > Streptophyta > Magnoliopsida > Alismatales > Alismataceae > Alisma > Alisma plantago-aquatica. The sequence goes on from OY856409.1 coordinate 331,599,160, forward strand.
CATGATACGCGTTATCAAACCAAACACATATATACTTGTTGGAGAATAGTGTAGACAAACCCACCATAAGAATGATACATGGAAGCCTTGATTGGTAGTCAGTATGATCTCTTATAGTGTTGGTGGTGATTTTGCTTCTTATACCTAAGGTCACTACACTCATCACATGTCATTGGTGAAATTTGACAACATCCACCATGACCTTGAATAAGGGTTGCCATAAAGGTGATGATTGGGTGCACTATGACACGTGAGGATTAATGTGAGTGACGTAGATGGGATTTGTCCCTCATACATGAGTATGATATCTTGGCCACTTGATAAGAGAGACTGAGAAATGCATGGCCAAGCTCATGTGAGTCAATATGTGGTATTGAGCTTACATATACCTCAAATAGTCTTTTCTAGTTCAAGGAACAAAGATTCAACATTGAAGAGGATGATGATTCCATGCCTTAAGTTCAATCTAGATATCAGTGACAAAGGAATCATACAAACACTGTAACACCATTCACATATTGTAGGTTGAAGCTGTTCTCGAACTTTCCATTTACTTGGGTAGCAATGATGTGTTGCTAGATACCGCTCATTGCTTGTGATGTCATAAACTAGTTATGGACACTAACTTAGAACCTATAGGGTCACACACATAGGAAACACTTGGAATAGGAGTTTATTCATGAATGATGTTTAAATTAATTACTAAAAGTGTTTAGGTATTCAATTTAAACAACAATTGTATGCCTGAACTATGAACCGAGTAGTTCAAGTGTAGAACCGATCGGTTGGAGTGTCATATTGATTGGAAACTGCATTGGCTAAATTATGGCTGAACCAGGGCATGAACTGATCAGTTCACTGATTGAACCAAGAGGCTCAAGGTCGATCAAACAACTGGTTCATGTAATGAACCACACAGTTCACAAATCAATTTAATTGGATCAAGGATTAGTGTTGATGTCATGTTATGCATTAATTGGATATTAATTGCCAATACAATTATGATTGGGAAACATGATGAAATGACCAGTTCAAGGGTTGAACCAATCTACTCACATGAAAATCAATTGGTTCACATGTGAACTTATCATTTCACCGCTCGCAGGATGTGAAAGTTTATGAAATCATGTACCCTTTGACTCCCGAATAGACTTGGAACCCTAACCCTAACCCTCCTATAAATAGAGGGGTACTGGGGGTTTCCTAGATACAAAATTAGTTGCTCTGAAAATCGTTGTCTTCTCTGGTTGTGGTAATCGAGAGAACCTAAGCAAGTCCTACCCGATGAAGGGAGGCATATCAAGGGAGAATAATTGTGGGAGAGCAAGTTGGTGCTAGTACACCAACTAGAAGGAGATGATTCCTTCATGTATGTTCATCTAGAATAACAAGAGTTCCTAATGGTCTGTGTGGGCTGCTATAGAGGTGAGGAGGTCGATGCCTGCTCCTAGGAGGATAAGGTCAAGTTGCTATCCATGGTGATCAACCAAGAGCTACTACAAATGTTGTTCATGTGCGACTTAATGAAAGGCACATACTACATTAAGGGAATTGTCGCTGAACTTTATCCTGGACCAGGTATTACCTTGAAAACCATCCTTACCATTACATAGTTGTTAATGTGATCTACTATTTTAAGGGGAATATGGCAGTGAATTTTTGTTTCCTCTACCTGCTTTGCTGCCATATTTCCCTACAATCATTCCCCATCATTATATGGAATATAAATATGCTCCCACTCAACTTTTGTAATCACAAATTTCATCTTCCTTTTGAATAATGTAAAACTTTTTTATTATTCTGTCAAATCAAAGATTCCATCTCTGAGATGTTTGCTTCAATCACATTGATTGATCTTTGTAGCTTATATATTTTGTTTGCAATAACCATATTTATAAAAACCTTTAGGTAGTATCACACACATCCTCATAATTATTCCCTTTAAGGAATTCAATTTTTAACATCCATATACCAAAACACATAGTCTTAAGTAGCTACAATGGAAAACAATTTCCTGATGGGTTTATCCATGACAATTGGTGAAAAGATTTTGTTGTTTGAAACCTTTTGCAACCAACCTGCCCTTATAGGCTCGTACATTATCATCCATGTTGGTCTTCTTCTTGAAGTCCCAATTTCACTCTATGAGTTTTACCCCTTTGGTTGGATCCACCAAGGTCATACCTTTTTTATGTACATGGATTCATCTTTGATCCCATGGCCTCAAGCCAAATCTCAGATTTTGGTGTCTCAATAGCTTCTAGATAGGTTGTTGGCTCATTATCTATGACCAACTCACCGCCTTATTAAGCCATAAGATATCATAATCGTTCAAGCTCAAGGCATGTTCTACTAGATCTATGAGGTTTTTGTGTTACATAAGTAACTTGAGATTTCACAACAAATTATGATTCTATTGTTCCCACTGTACCTCTTTTAGGTTCAATGTTTTCTTGTTGGTTTTAAACTTTTTGAGGTCTACTTTTCTCCCATTGATTCCTTTGGAATTAAAATTCTATGTAGGAATACAACCATCCTAGCAACAAGACACTTTTGTTGTCGGATTAGAATATGAAAGTAGTATTTAACAAAATATATTTATGTGAATTGTGGAAAAATATTTTAAGAAACTATTTTCTTATACAAGATTTCAATCCTAATCCTTATAAAAGACATACCAGGACACCTCCCATTCCATATCTCATATGGTATCCAATTGAACCATATTAGATGGTACATTGTTTTAGTGTAAACCATGTGCCAAAAATTAATTTGTAAGATCAACTAGATTTATTGATAATTGCACCATGACTAATAGGGCATGATTCCTTAGTTCTAACACATCATTATGTTTTATGAGGAGTTCATTGTGATACATTATCATGATATCCTATAAGGTCCTCAAACTCTTGGTTAAAATATTTCCACATTGATCATAAGTATTTTAATACTTATACCAAGTGAGTCATATACTTCATTCATGATCTCGTTGAACCCTTCCAAGAGACTCATACTTGTATTTCATAAAATACAAACTACCATATCTACTAAGAACATCAAAAAATATAATGAGGTACTATAACCACCTTTAGCATTTATTCTAAAGGTCTCTATACATCAGTATGTATGAGCCCTAATAGAATACTCACTCTCCATGATTGTCGATACAAAATTTACCATCTCTGAAGATTTCCTTGAATATATTTTTCAATGAAACTGAGATTAATGACAAATGGAGAGCTGACTATCCTAATTATTATGACCTGCTTGACCCTGAGGCCTTCTACAAATTCTTTGAGCTTACTCTTCTTGGTATTCATAAGTTTTTGAAGAAGTCCAATATTCCATATAGGAAGAAGTCAACCCTGCAATCCTATTCTCTGGATCTCAAAAAATGTCTAATTGCATTGGTAGTTAACTGCAATATCTATCCAAAGAAAAACCAAATAGAAATTGCAAAAAACACCACTTTGATCATGTACTGTCTTTTGAAGAATGTTGGAGTCAAGTGGTCTCAATACATTCTACACTACATGACTTATTTTGATTTCGAGAAGAACACCCGTGGTACCCACCCCTACCCTACCTTGATCTGTGGTCTCTTTGCCTTTACAACTCAGAAGTCCCTTTTCCATGATCTCCACTACAAACCTAGTCAAAAAAGTGTATGTATCAGTGAGACCACGATCAAGTAGACCTTCCTTCCTACCTCTCCTACCACACATGGAGCCTCCACCTCTACCTCCACCTAGACACCTCCACCTCCACCACCACTGTGACCTAACCATGCCTCTTTCTTGGTGTCAAATGAAGCCCTTATGGGTTACATGATACACCAACATGCGTATAACCTTCAGGTTTAGGATCACCTACACCAGGACCTATGCTAGATCATGTCACACATGAACCTATCCTATAGCCATCCCTACACTTCCTACCAGCCATACCCAGGCAATGACTATGCCTCTTATGCATACAATCACTTATACCCCACCCCTCCACCTACTACTGATGGTGTACCTTCTCGTGGTGCTCTTCCTCTACTGGATCTTCCCGTTGGTCCTACTGCCACCTTGCTTGCTAGTCTTGGGCTGTTCCCTCCTTTGACTAAGCAAATACTTTACATGCTCTTGTAATGTAATGGGTTGAGTAGAATCCCAAGTGACTCAATCGTGGTTTTGGTCCTCCTAATGATGAGGAGATGCCTGACCAGGGTGCTGATGAGGATGAGGCTGGTGATGATAAGGGAACCATGATAATGGATCTGAGGATGGTTCTGATGATGTCTTTGCTAGTTCCTCCTGGAGATGAAGGTGATGATGTTGCTGTCTCTGTTGCACCTTCAGATGATGACAAGGAATATGAGCCCAAGGCCGATGATGATGTTGATGCTGATGACCCCATTAGCATAGATATCATAGATATACCTTAGATGTTTTAGTTCTATAGTCTTTAGGTTCTGATCATATCTATCTTTTTAGACTATTTTGTACCAAGGCATTTGGGCACTGTATATGAGGTGTACTATTTTATCATCTTTCTATTTTATCATTGATTTGTGACTCTTTCTATGAGGACATGCCTAGTGTCGTAATTTTAATCTTATATACCATAACTCTTTGGTTGACTATATCTTATGATTTCTTGGTATGGTATTCCATATTCAGATTATGACACTGGATTGTTTGTTTCTCTGTGCTTCATCTCTATTTTGGTGTGTGCTATATGTGGTTGTTTGTTTTAGCTTGTGCCTATGGAGAAGACCTGTGTTTTTAGGATCTTCTACCTCCCTGCCTTTTTGATATGAAAAGGGGGGAGAAGTGAGCTTAGCCATATTGTTTTATTACTTATATGAACCATTTCTTATCTATTATCTACATATCATGTGACTTGCTAGAGGACCATATAGTATGTATATGTGCTACGGTTACTTGTGACTAACCATGTAGGCTTAGGTAAGCATGAATTGAGAGGGAGAAATTAACATTGTTCATTCATGTATCCCCTTCATAAGGTAAAAGGTTCAACTCTCACATCCTTTCTCAAAGGTAAAGGTTTAAATTTTATATCCTTTTCAATATGTTGAGGAATTGTTTGTCATTGTCAAAAAGGGGAAGAATGTTGACCTAAGTGTTACACATTGTCTATATTTTGATAATGACTTAACAATTCCATACATATGTATCTAATATATTTGTTTGAGATTGATTTGTACATGAAAAGGATCAAATCAATCAAGCCCTAGCTTGTTTTAGTTTAAGTCAAAAGCAATGCAAATGCACATTTGTGGAAAACACTCCAAATCACCTTAGATTATTTTTGTAATCATTTGTATTGATGATATGACTTGTAACTAAGATGAGAAAAAAATCAGAGACACTTAATTTGAACGTTTGATCACTTAAAAGCCATTTTCCAAAATTCATTACATGCTATTCATCATTCGAGTTGCAAACTCAACCGTTCCTTAATAGATTTTATGAATGACTTCGATCGATCGAGTAGCACCTTCATAGAAATCAACCGATCCCTACACAACCCAAAACTCATTTTAGTGGATCGGTCGAGTTTCCACCAGGACAAACTTGACCGATGTTTAAATTGACTTTTTGCATAGTGCAAAAAATCGAGTTATCTTTATTAAAACTCGGTCGAATGCACAGTACAAAAAATGCAAAAAAGTGATTCTAATAGTTGGAGTGTTGTAAAACTCGAAATTATATCCATTACAACATCCCAAAAGGCTAGAAAACGTTCATAAGTGTTCCCACTCTCTAGTGGACACCCTCAACTAAAAATAGGACTTCTTGGAGTTCATTCCAAAGTTTCTCCTTAATGCTATTCAAGATCCTTACTATAGTTGAGTGCATCCAGTCCACTTGAGCCCCTTTCTCTCTCTTGATTACACTTCAATTCATCATTATGAGTGAGATATGATCTGTGTGAGAGAGCTACCTCATTGTATGCTTGTAAAGCTCTCAAACCTTCTATTTTCCCAACTCCTTTCTTCAAGATCAAGTTGGTGAAAGCTTCTCCAAGTGAAGGAGAAGGTGCAAGCTTCTTCAAGCTATATAAGAAGGTTCATAAAGCTTCTCCAAGTGAAGGAGGAGGACAAAGCGGAAGATTCAAAGAGCTGAGTGGGTAAATCTTTCAAGGCAAAAGACTTGGTGTAAGAAAGAGATCTCCTTTGCGAAGGCATCTAGCTGCTTGCAAGAGTGGGTAAGACCATCGTGAGGTAGAAGACTAGATCTTGGATAGGTAAGACCTTATTTGTAAGGTTGTTGGATCCCTTAACCTCAAAGGGAAACTGAGTATCCTTATCGTGAAAAAGGAATGGCATATGTTGTAACTCTTATAAGTGAATATAAGAACTAGACATGGTTAAGAAATCCTAGAACTTGACATCTCTAGGTAGTTGACTGAATCTCTCCTAGTTTGGAGAATGGAACCACTCTAAAACAACTTGTTAAATTAGTTACTTAAATCTCTCTCGTCCTTGCTATGTATGTTTAAATTTTCATCAAATTCACTATTTGCAATTGTGCCTACTTGAAGTAACTTGAAGGTCTAACAAGTTTTGTTGAAGTATTTTTAGCTCTATTCACTCCACCTCTAGAGTCCTTCGATCCAAAAAAAGGTCCTAAATTAACTTGGAGAAGAGCTTATAAAGAGAGATTTTAAATCGTTACATCTTGATAAGAGTATGACTCATAACAGTGCTGATTGGAGAAAATGATTCATGTAGCTTATCTCAACACGGTTGGATTAGGACTTAAGTGATGACGATAATGATGATACAATGCAACATTTATTACTTCAAATTAATCTAATATTCTCAAACCTATAGTATATATATAAATATACGGTTGAGGTTTGAGAATATTAAATTAATGCGAGACATACACATATATTTAAAAGTAAAAAGACAAAAATAGATGAATTTTACAAGGAGAATAAGGTTGCTTTTAATGATGGATTCACGGATATGGATGAGTGAAGAGGACTAAGACACTGCTCGACAGTGTCAAGTCCTATCATGGCTGGCTCAACACTAATTTATTAGTGTTGTTTTGGCACGGTAAATAAATCCAATTTTCTTGCCATTGACGAACACTAGAACCTGAAGATTGCATATAAGAACTCTACATCAATGAACTTGTTATTTTAGCATATGAAATTACTACTCCCTGAAATTATACATCCAACCACATGAGTCATGACTGCCCGACTGCATGTAAAAGTGTTGCTAAACGGAGCCTAACATAAAGTAGCATTTGCTACACACTATTTTCCGTCAAGCAGTTAGACCATGATGTAGCTTAGTAACGTACTATAAGAGGACTTTTTTTCTCACAGTCCCCAAACTACATTGGGACCAACACTTACATCTGGAAAACTAGTGGACAAGTGTTCACAAGAATGATAAATACATAGACTATGCCTGCATTACTTCAGGCCAAGTTGGGCTCAAGCCTCAGGGATGAACTTTGGTATGTTTTTACAAATAATAACATAATTTTATTGCTATGATGATGATGTATTTGACTGATATGCCATGTATTCGAACAAGGTCAATCTTATTTTATTGATAATTTAAAGTTGTGTGATAGGATAAAAAGGTATCTGGGGTCAAGTATGTGATCGGTTGGGTCCCTACCAGCCCTTGAGATTTGTTGTTTATGGATTTTCATGGAGCAGGTTGTTCCACACAACATCTACTACCATGTAGTTGCTAATTTTTTGCGTGACCTTGTGATTGTAACTGTCCTAATAGATTTAAGTGGATTAATGAGAAGCATCATTCTCCTGTTTAATTTAGGAGTAGAAAATATGCGCTCCTCTACCTAGGTATAAGTGAGACTTATATCTTTTAGGATACATGTCATATACACAAACAATGGACTATATCTAGTCAGATATGTATATATACATGCTCAAAAATAATTTTTAGTTATGCCCATTGACTTTGTTAAAGCTTCCGTTCCAGAATCATTCAAAACTTGTGAGAGAACTTTACATTTTTAAAGGATGTTAAATAGAGGCACTATAGTGATTATGGCGATGCACTGTAGTGACTGTTGTAACCTAGTGAGTTAATTCCTCTCTTATTGTTGTGTTCTATCTTGGTGACCGTTGTTAGTTCACAACTCTAGAAAACCGAGGCATTGTCAAAATTTGTTGAAAACAGAGGTTTGTAATGTTATTGTATAACCATGCTATTTTTTTAGGAAAGACATCTAGCTACTTGCCCATACATGGCACTATTTTTTGCAAGACAAATCAGACTCATTCAGATAAGTTACTATTCTCGTTTGCCTTGTTATTTGATTATGTATTTCATGTGCCTCATATACATCTTTGTGTTAACTCTCAACGTTTCACTAATCTCGTTAATACATGTCATATAGTAGTTAGTTTCAACAATCTGAAAAAGAATCATTGGCGATGTTAAGATGTTTGGTTCTTGATATATTTGGTGTGTCTAAGAGGTATTTTGATTCTCACTTAAATGTTGACAACAATAAATAAGGATTTGGCTTATCGTCATAGAACTAATATATTATATGAATTTGGATTGTCACAAACCAAAATATTCAGGTACCTAAGGTTCAAAGAAAATAAAATATTGTGAGAGAAAGATGAAAATTTGTTTGTGGTATTCCTTTAATGTTGTCTAACATAGTTCTTCTACCACCACAATTAAGGAACCTTGGGGTTACTTTGAATCAAAAGTATAATATTGTACACGTTGGTTTTGAGAAACACTTTATTGACAAACTTTTGAAGTTTCAAATGATTAAGGGTGTTGAAAAGTGTGAGGTAAAACTTACTTATGTTCTTTTATATTAAATGACACACCCCTCTTCTATCTATAGGAGAAGGGAGTATTATAGACTTGGGACTCAAGTAAGGCTATATGGGCCGAGACACTTAAGCCCATTAACTAATTAATATATTAAGTAAATAGGCTAATAATACTTTCTAACACTCATCTCAAATTGAAGAATGAGTGAATCACATGTCCAAGATTTGACTTATAAGACTTGATTATATGATAAAAAGGTCACTCCCCATATAAACAATACTTCCCAATTAAAAACATATGACAACATCTCTTTTAAGTTGTGTCATGTGGGATGGAAGTACTCAAGTTTTAGAGAAGGTCTTTTGAAGTACATCTAGAATGAAGAAAATATGATAAATATAATGCAAACGTCACAGTAAAATTTTACCACAATCAAACTAGAGTAGACAATAAAAAGTATCCAGACATGCCATATTTAGTGGAGAGTAACGTGTGAGTGGTAGAAGCACACGATCAGAACATGAGATGTACATAACACCGTGTGAACGCGGAGGCACAATATAGATGTAGCGATAGAGGTATCTTCAAATTGTATGAGAAGTATAGCCAAATAGAAGTAGCCAAAAGACCCCAAACGACAAAATGAGGAATGAACATGAGCTGAACGAAGTGTCGATGGCTGCCATACTGGTTCCATAAATCTAGCGCATGAATCTTTGGGGATTGATAGGAATGAATGACACAATCAAGGGGGAACCCAAGAAGATCTGTAGAAGAGACATGCCAATAGATGCAACTTGGAGAATACGTTATAGAAGTAGCTTGATGAAAATAAATCTGGATGAGATCCTTATAGACACTACAAAAATGCACATGCTAGAAATTGACAAGCTTCTCAGAAGTCTAATGTGAAGAATCAACCATCTATCTTATGAGAATGTAGTGAGAGTGATCAACCAGAACATCATTAACAACAAAGAGAACAAGCATTTGAAATTAGCACAACAAGCTCTTGTCCTGACATACATAATGTGATACGAATGCAAAAATCTTGGTGTCAATCCTGCAATTGAGATCCTTCAACGTCATCTAAAAGTGGTAGCCAACTAGAATTATCAAAGATAGCCAACTCACATGTAAAGTGATGCTTAGTGGGAATGATGTGCCACAAAGGCAACAAAAGAGCATAATGTGCTAAAAAAATATGAAGCTCCATGAAGATAGCTTGGAATACTGATAACATGCAATTTTTTGGATGTTAGATGTGTATTTCATCCTCATTTCCCTTTTAAATTCTAGATTCTATGTTTATAAATCTCACTTTAACTAGTATTTCATGAATACTTCCCTATTTACTTATATATCCTATCTCTTGTAGGGAAAAGACTTAAACTATATCTATTGGAACATAATAGAATATAGCATCTTGACCCAAGAAATCCTAATCCTTTGGATGTGATGTTTGTATACCTAGATCCTTAGTTGTAACCAAACAAGGATTCACATAAACCCTAATAAAGTTGTTTGTAATCCTAATGAATATAGTTAATGCATTCAACGTGAATAACTCAAAGGTAAACTTAATATGTATAGGCTTTATGTGGAATTAGGTTCTATAATCAATATCACATATCATACTACACTCATATCAACCTCATAACCTAAATATATGCTAACATCTAAATGAATTCATGAAATATGTCTATATTTCCTTTGCTAATTAATATAGACATAATGACTAAGATATGTTTATTGAGAGGTATAATGTGCTTAATACACAGAATAACAACTAGAGCTTTGATATCCATGGATACAAGTTATGTGCCATAATCTAAGTAGATACTGAAATAATAGACTTGATAGGTTAAATAAGTAATGTAAATTTGCACATAATATATCATGTAACTCTTTTGGTAACAATGTGAAGATAATATGAATCTATTTAATGAAAGTTGGTGATAATGATCTAATATTATAATAAATATAATGACGATGAGCCTAAATCCTAATTGTACTATGAAAGGAAACTTCAAAAACCAAAATTTATGGAAAAGTTAGGTTCTACATGCCTTATTTAGCCTAGATGTCAAATTTGATATATATTGAACCTTGTTTGGGTCCTATAATAAATTAGGATAGGAAAGGGGCTAAATATCTTTTAATTCAATAATTAGTTTAATTAATGCCTTTGAATAAATGGATTCAATTTCCTATGGTTTCTTAGTATCAATGTTATAATGCAACATTCAGATTTTTAGTACTCGTAGCACTATAGTTCATGGTTTCCAAGTTTGCTTGGATGAGCACCCATTTCTCAATCCTCATATCTTGCTCTAATAGTTTCCCTCTCATCTTCTACTTATCATTTCTGGGATATCACCCTAGGTGAATAGAACTCTAAATTTCTCTCCCTTCTTTCTCCCTCATTTCTCCACCTTTTCTTGATATTTTTCTTCCATTGGATTAGTTAGAGGACGCCGTACACATCAAGCCCTAACATGACCCCTCTTGTGCACTTTAAAAGAAGCGCCTAATTTTGGACCTCATAGTCTCATTACCATGACTAATTTAAGCCCTTAGCACCCTTCCACACCCCTAACATCTAAAAATATCGGTCAATCTTTCAAAAATTCCTTCTCTGTGACCAACTAAGACTAGTTCCTCCAAAGTTGCCTACGCGAGTATGATGCGTGCCTTCAGCAATCTCTTTCCCTCTTGAGGTTCTTTGGTCACCCAAACACAAATTAAGCCTAAGGTTAGTTTTCTCTTAACCCTCACTTCTTTTCATGTACAATGAAATGACATGGGATATATCAAACACTAAAAACCCAACTCCAAATCCCATTTCCTATTCTCTATGCTTATAGTGGATATTATAGGATTAGGATGCTTTGTATGTCTGTGCATTGTTCACTTTGTCTTTGTGTGGAGGTTCATAATTAATACATACCTCAACTCATCAAGGGTTTTCCTTTAAAGATCCATTCCCCTACTCCTCCTAGGATTCCATGCTAGAATGGACAAGTTAGGTTCCTTGATGTCACAATGTCTGACCTTGGGGTTGTTTGGTTCATCAAGTCTTAGAGGACTATATGGGGGTGTTTTCCTTATAACCTTTGGCCACTCTAGCACCGTTAATTTGGAGCTTCATAACTCTATAAGGGTCTAGATCATTTTTGGGGGAATAAGACGATCTCTTGTGATTTCATGACTTTACCCTTGCCAAGGAATTTATTATGTCACACACAACTTAGTCATCTTTGTCTTTTTACTTATTTGTTCCAACACTCTATCGTAGTTTATTTAATCTGAAAATTTTACAAGATTTCCATGTCATTCATAAAGATATTAATGTGTGGTGTGGGAGGGCTTGTTGGTTTTTCCATCTCAGTTTTTGATTAATAAACTAGTATATCTTCAATAATTTATAAATAATTATTAGATTATTGAACAATTACAAATAAATACTTTTTGGAATAAAAAAGGTTCTTTAACGAGATCTATAACATAATTTAAACCCAACATAATAAGGGTTTATAAACTAGGGTTTGAAATATACACATATTAATTAATGATTTTAATATTTAAATGTAAGCATAGGTCAAGAGTACCCTGATTGGATCTAGGGTTTGGACCTTGATAATTGACTTACGTTCTAAGGTAAGTTGTATACCCCTATGAGTCATTTTGAGAAATTTCTCTTTCATGTTTTTGATTGGACTGTTTGGATCTAGTTTGCTAAAATAAATATTGAAATCTTCTTAATATGCTGGATATGCTTGTTAGACCCTAATTTTATATCTTATTGATTTTACTCCATGTAGAAACCCTAACTTGAGGAATTAAACCAAATGAAAGTTTATTTTCATGTGATGGCCTTTTGTGGTCTGATGATACATCTTCATTGTGCATATGGTTGAATAATTGTTTGTGGGTCCTATGACCCTACTTGATAATGTTTGGATGTTCTCATCCCTTGAGCTTGACTATACTTTATCTTGCCTAACCTATTTGCATGTGTGATTGGCTAGTCATAACTAGAAGTAGTGACACTATATAGGCACTGAGTTTTATTCCCATACCATGTTTAATATTTAGACATTGGGTTTTATACCCTTGCCACATATGATATCATACACTTAATTTTATTCCCCTGCCATGCATTGAGGTTTTACTCTGCTTGCAAAATCTATATTTATTTGGAACTGAGATTTTAGTCCTCCTACCCCTTGGTATGGAAGATGTGTTCCTACTCTATTTTTTAGTATATACTAGTATTCTTATTACTCACCGTGCAATTGCTTATGTTCATGAGATTATTTATGTGACTTTTTTTGTGAAGTCAGGGAGTTTATTATTCATCGTGCCCCCCTCAAGCAAGCTAAATCAAAGAAGTTCATAGAATTTAAGCTAGAATGCTCAGTAGTAAACCTAGTAGTACTACTACCATTACACATTTATGATCTAATGATAGTCACTAGCTCCTTTGGGATGTTTCTATAGATTAAGAGACCATCCTGAGTTTTTGGGTGGCATTTTACCAGAGAATCTGCAGCTTTGTTACCTCCTCTACGAGTGTGAGACACCCTCCACTCTCTCTTCATCTTCCTTCTAATCTCTACAATCCATGGCGCCAGCCTCGGGTACTCATCAAGTTGCTTATCAACAACTTTACTCGCTTATGATGAATCTATTTCAACAATAGCATGTTCTACATTTAGCTCCTCGATTAGACTCACTACAAACTTGATGGCTCAGGCCTCTGCCAATAGAGCATTGTTAGCAAAAATCCTTTTGCTCCATCCCCCTCCCTACTGTCCCTTGATGTTCCTACAAAACACAGCAATGCAGGCTCTTCCATTTTTATAAGCCACATCCATGTTAAACTTTAGATTATTGGACATAGCTGGACACCAACGATCATGTATGTGCTTAGACACAGTAAGGATGTTATTAATCCCCCATGCCTCCTTATTGGAGCAAGCTTCAAATCGAATTTGATTCACCTGACATCCCAACGACAGTGTGATCTGCTCAAAAACTTCCTTATTCCTATATCTCCAAATGTTGTGACAACCAATTGTGATTATGTTAGTCAATCTGCCCACCTGTGTCAAGCTCCATTCCAGCCATTTCCATAGGTTTTGTTCCCCAAAGAAACAGTCCCATAACTGTCTATCTAATAGCTCCTTCTAGATGGGTGAAACTTTCTCGCAATCCCTAAGAGCATGGAGCATGTTCTCCTCGTGTCCTTCACAACGGGGGCAACTACTATCTATGTACATGTGCCGAACTAATCTTCTGTTGTTTGTCAGTAAGGCGTTATGGCCTACTAGCCATAGGAACATCCTCACCCTCGGGGGGGCTTTCACTTTCCATACTAGGTCCCATTTTCCTTCAACACTGATGTCTTTCATTCTTCTCAACCTTCTGTAAGAAGATTGGGAGTTGAATTGCCCATTGTCAGTATGCACCCAGACGATAATATCCTTATAGTTTTTATTGCTTGGCACCTTAACCCTACTAATTTCCTTCAGATCTTCCTCCCTCACGTACTCCTTGAGAAACTCCTTGTCCCAATCATTATCCAGGTTGACAAGGCTGGCTACTTTAAGGTCTTCCAGCTCTAGAGGGACATGTTTGCAGGTTCTATCTTTTAAGGTATAAGACATGTTCCACCATTTATCTCACCATACATAGATGGACTCACCACTAATTGGGTTCCAGAACGTGTTTTCTTTAACAAACTCTTTGCACTTGAAAGTTACTCGGCCCAGTCTTGATATGTTAGGGATTAGCGTACTCCTTCTGTTCACAATCCTATACTTCATGCCTTGACACCAGTTCGAGTTCCTCTCAGACAAGATTTCCCAATAGTGCTTATTGATGAGAGTGAGGTTCCATTCTCTCATGGCCTTGATTCCCATGCCCCCATCTTATTTATTGGAGGTCAGCTTGTTCCATGCCACTAAGGACACCAGATGTGCCTTGTGGTTGCCACCCCAAATGAAGGAACAAATGCTGCTATCGATTCTATCGCAAACTTTCATAGGTAAGACCGATGTCTGCATGATGTAGCCTGGTATTGCAGTTAAGGTCGCCCTGGCCATTGCTACTCTACCTGACAGAGATACACATCGAGTTGACCAAGAATTGATGTTGCTACTTACTCGATTTAGGATGTCTCCATATATGACTTTGATTAAGGCAATAAACTCTCTTATTTTTTATCCTCTTTAAATGAATTATCTTTTTGTTGATCACCCATTTGGATGTTTTGATATATTTCTCTTGATTTGGTAAGCCTTGAATAGTTTATTGATGTCCTTTTCCCCTGATATTACTCAATTTGTATTTATATGCACATATCGAGTTTTATGCTGACATCATCCATTTCGTCTTCTCTTGTGGGGTATGCCTCCAACCCCTTGGGCGAAGAACATGGTGGGCTTGACATGATGACTTGAACTTGGACTAGTGGAGCCAACTCTTGGGAGATAGATTTGAGATGGTTTTGACTTCCCTCTACCTAGTTGCTGAAGTTGTTACCTTCATGTAAACCCCAAGTGGGAGAGTATTATGTAATCTTTTAAATTGAATATATCCATGATACATCATTACCATTCATTTGAAAAATAACAAGTACACCTATTCCAAGATACCTTTTTAATGTGTTTGGAATAGATGGGTTTCTTCATCAAATTGAGTGAGGAGGCAAAAGAAAAAAGAAGGCACGAAGTGATTCATCATGCTCAAACATGAACCAATCGTTCTTCCTATGGTAACTGGATTCATGAATTATGGTCAACACCCATAAGGATCCTATAACCTTTGCCATAAATGGGTACCCCCAAAGCATCGACCACACGACCTAACAAGCATTTTCCCACATGAACCTGACAAAGACAACCAAGTCGGAACTATTGCAGACAAAAACACAACATCATTATGTCATTGTAGCAGATTTGGAAGCCTTATATTGGATCCCCTCTCGGGTCACACTCCTTACAAGATGATATCAGTTCCTTACTAATCAGATCCTGACTATTCAATTTCATCTGCCTAAGTAGGGCCCTTACCTTACATAGTCACCCTCTAAGTGATATGTTTACCCTAGGATATACCTATATTGTCTAGGTAAGGTGGTCATAAAAAATGGAATCATATGATGTATATACATGGATCATGATGAGTAAATCCTAATGTTATGAGACCCTAATTGCTCATACCCTACAATGTAGGTTAGTTTTGACATATATTTTTGGATGCTATGAGTTTTGAATTTAGGTTAGAGTTGTTGATGAGGATATTAAGTAGTAGGTTATACTTTGTGATTTAGTTTCCACAAATGATTTTAGATCCATCATTTGTTTTATGTCACATAGGTTTCATTTCCAAAACTTATTTTCCATTGTACTACTATATGTAGAAAAGAAAATTTTATGGATTTTATTGATGGTTTCTCAAACTGGGTCACAAGGAAGAGATGTGTGAAGCTTGGTAGAGAAACCCTAGAATTACCCTAAATCCTATATTTGAGTTGAAATGATGACTATGAAGATGAAGTTAGTTCTAAAGGTTTAGTGGACCTACCCTTTTATCTCCCTAAGATATACATAATTGTACCATATGCATTTTTGGATGCTAATGTGAAGCTTAGGACTGTTAGTTTAGTAACACAAGGACCTAAAGCTCTACCCTAGGTGGATACGTTCATCTAGTTGGATACATGAGCAATGTATATCATAAACACACCACTATATTTGATCTATAACCCTAAATACCTTTAGGATCTATTGAATTTGGTTTATTAGGTGAAACCTATTAAGGGTGGAGAGTAGTTAGTTTGTATTGTAAGGATAGTTTTATTTTGGGGATGAAACCCTCTTAAGGGGTGGAGTGTTGTTGTTGGGGAATAAGGATGACAGAGAAGGCAACTAAAATTTTCTTTTGTCCCTATTTCTTTACCAACATATCATGTCAACAAGGATGTATCTAGGAAAGAGGGTAGTAAAAGGTATACTTAGTCCTAGAGCAAGTCCAACAACTAGTCTTACTTGGTTATGTGCACTCTTTGCAAGGCATACATGGAGAACTGGCGATGACGACCTCCTGGTGAAGAACCACATATGCTAGTTGTTGTTGCCCTCCTAGCATGACGCCAATGGCCTACAAGCCTCTACATAGTCCACGCAAACCACCGAGAACTCCTCGTAGTACTTCTAGAGCCAATGGGAAGGAGTTGTCCCTTAGAATGTCAATGTACTAGCATTGACTTGTTCTCCCTTATTATCTCTCCCTTGTTGTCTCTCCATTTTATGGGTAAAACTTGCTTGAGATCTCATAGTACCGCAACTGTAAAAGGAAAATAATTGTTAGAGCTTATTATTTTCTCTCTTGAAAGCTGTGACTACCCCTATATTTATAGGAGGGTCAAGGTCATGGTTTCTAGATAATATGGGATTCAAAGAGATAGATTCTCATGAGTTTTCTAGAAGCTAAAAACCATGAACTCGTCGGTTCACATGTGAAATGGTCAGTTCAACACTTGAACCGACTGGTTCACTTGTGAAACGATCGATTCAACATTTGAATTGGTTAGTTCATTATACTTCCTATTTGTAAACATATTGGCTTTCAATGTGATGATTAATGCACAACATGATGTCAACATCAATCCTCGATCCAATCTTATTGATCATTGAACTGGGTGATTCACAATCTGAATCGGTCATTTCACATTTTGATTGAACTGAACAATTCACTTCTAAACCAAGCAATTCATGTTTTGAACCGGGCCGTTCACTTCTGAACCAGGCAGTTCAAATTCTAGTTCAGCCAATGTACAAACAACGTGTTTAAATTTAATACCTAAACACTTTAATAATCAAGTTAAACCATATTCACAAGTAAACTCCTAATCTAGGTGCATCCTATGTGTGTGACCCTATAGGTCCTAAATTACGTTAGTGGTGAATGTCCATAACCAATTTATGACATCATAAGAAATGAGTGATATCTAGGAACACATCATAGCTACCCAAGTAATTGGAAAGTTGGAGAACAACTTCAACCTATGATCTGCGATCAATGTTACAATGATTGTATAGTTCCTTTGTCTCTGATATCCAAATTGAACTCGACGCATGGAATCATCATACTCTCAATGTTCAATCCATGTTTCTTAAAGTAGAGTAGAGTGTTGAGATACATATGAGCTCAATATCACATATTGACTCACATGATCATAGCCATACATTTCTCAGTCTGGCATAACAATTGGCTAGGATATCAAACTCATGTAGGAGGGACAAATCCCATCTACATTAGTCACAATCAATCCCCATGTGTTACAATGTACTTGATCAACACCTTTATGACAACTCTTTTTTAAGGTCATGCTAGATGGTGTCAAAATACATTGAACGACATGTGATGATTGTAGCGACTTCACGTCTAAGAACCACAATCACCAGTATAACTATCTGAGTTGATTCTGACTACCATTCAATGTTTCCATGTATCACTCTCCAGGTGGGTCTGTCTGGTATACTATTCTTTAACAAGTACCTTTGTGCTTGGTTTGATATCACATATCATGACTAATGATATTTTGTCATCAACCAACGACATTCTAGTCTTATTTATTACTGTTGTCTATTTTACTTCCACAATATTATCAAACTAGGGACACAATAAGAATGTATGTGCTCTTATCATACATATGATCTCATTGTCCATGTCCTAAACCTGAAGACATGTCATCAAGTATCATCATTGCTTAGACATTTGTTATGTTACATCATTATATCATAACTGATTGAAATAGAATAAATGGATTTGCCTTTTATTATTATCAAATCAATTACATCATGGATTACATGATTGACTCTCTAGTCATACATACCAATAGACTCC
Source organism: Alisma plantago-aquatica (assembly GCA_963693085.1). Taxonomy (NCBI): domain Eukaryota; kingdom Viridiplantae; phylum Streptophyta; class Magnoliopsida; order Alismatales; family Alismataceae; genus Alisma; species Alisma plantago-aquatica. Next base: position 331,617,884 of record OY856409.1, read on the forward strand.
CACTTGTACTTAGAGACAATCACTCATGAATCTTATTCCAAGTGATCTAACATGTCCATCATGCTTCTACTATGAAAGTGATTTTGTCAATGGGTCAACAATGTTGCCTTCAGTCATTATTCAACAAATATTCATGTCTCCTCATTGTGCGATCTCTCATATCAGATGGAACCACCATAGTATGTGCTTGGAATTATGATGAGATCTGGGTTCCTTAGCCTGTGAAATAGCTCCATTATTGTCACAATACAACTATATTGCATCTCTAATGCTTGGAACCACCCCAAGTTCACTAAAGAAATTCTTGATCCAAACACCTCCCTTTACTACATTAAAATGCATCAATACACTTGACCTTTGTTGTAGAATAAAAAACTATCTCTTGCTTAGAACTCTTCCAGCTCACAACTTTGTTGTTGAGGAAAAACACAAATCTTGATTGCAATCGCTAATCATCTTTTTCAGTTTGGAAGCTTGCATCAGTGTAACCCCTTACACCAAACTCTTCCTCACCGCCATAAACAAGACCTTGATTCTTAGTTCTTCTCAAGTACTTAAGGATGTTCTTTATGGAAATCTAATGACTATCACTGGGATGCGACTAATATCTGCTCATCATGCTCAAGGCATACGAGACATCAGGATGAACGCACAACATTACATACATGATAGATCATTGCAGATGCATATGGAATCATACTCATCTGTTTTCATTCTTCACAAGAACTGAGACATCAAGGTTTAGAGAGGCTAATTCCATAAGACATGGAAAAATTCCCTCTCTTAGAGTTCTACATGCTAAACTTCTTCAACAATTTGTCAATGTATGTACTCTGGCTTAGGACAAGAAGACTTATAGATCTTGGTTCCTAAGCTATAGGATGCTTTGCCTAAATCCTTCATAGGGAAGGTATTTCACAACCAATTCTTTACCAACTACAAAGTAGGGATGTCATTCCCCATCAATACTATGCCATCCACATACAATATGAGGAATAAAATTATTCTCCCGCTAACCTTATTGTAGATGCAAGGCTCATCTTCATTTTGACTAAAGCCAAATTCTTTGATTGTCTCATCAATTCAAAGATTCTAGCTGCGACATGCTTGCTTCAATCCATAGATTGACCTTTATAGATTACATACTTTATTAGATTTCTTTGTATTTATAACCTTAAAGTTGTGTCATGTACACATTCTCAAGAATATTCTCATTAAGGAAAGCAATTTTAACATCCATCTAACAAATCTCATAGTCATAATAAGCTACAATCGCAAGCATGATCCTGATGGACTTGACCATGGTAACTAGTGAGAAAGTTTCATCATAGTCAACACCTTGAACTTGTTTGAAACCTTTTGCAACCAATATTCCCTTATAGGTCTATAGATTACCATCCATGTCAGTCTTCTTATCAAAGATCCACTGGCAGCCTATGGGTTTTACCCCTTCAGGTGGATCCACTAAGGTCCATACCTTGTGGGTGTACATGGATTCCATCTCATATCTCATGGACTCAAGGCATTTGTCAGACTCTGGTCCCTCAACAACCTCTAGGTAGGTTGTTGTCTCATCATCTATTTCCATCTCACCGTCTTCTTGAGTCACAAGATAAACAAATCTTCCAAGCTCAAGGTGTGTCCTACTAAATCTATGAGGTTCTTGTGTTACAAGGAGAACTTGAGATTCCACAACAGTTTGTGAGTCTCCTTGTTCCATTTATATATTTATAGGCTTAATGTTTTCTTATTGATCTTGAACCTCTTCAAGTTCTACTTTTCTCCCACTAATTTTGTTGGAGGTAAATTCCTTTTCTAAGAATACAACATCCCAGGCAACAAACACTTTATTATTAGATGGAGTATAGAAGTAGTATCCCTGGGTTTCCTTAGGATATACAACAAAATAATATTTATCTAATTTGGGTCCAAGCTTTTTAAGAAACATTTTATCGGCATAAGCCTCACAACCCTAAATCTTCATAAAAGACACATTGGGACTTTTCTCATACCATATCTCATATGGTGATTTTGAACAGATTTAGATGGTACACAGTTAAGTGTAAATGATATAGTTTGTGGAGCATGCCCCCAGAAATAAGTCAGAAGATCAACAAAACTTATCATTGACTACACCATATCTAGTAATGTGTGATTCCTTGTTTCTGATACACCATTGTGTTGTGGTGTTCTAGGTGGACCCATTGTGATACAACACCTCAGTCTCACACAAGGTCCTCAAACTCTTGGCTTAAGTATTCTCCACCTCGATCAGAATGAAGTGTCTTAATACTTTTACCAAGTTGATTTTGTACTTCACTCACGAAACCTTGAACTTTTTAAGGGTTCTAACTTATGTTTCATCAAGTAAACATAGCCATACCTACTAAAGTCATCAGTAAAGGTAATGGATTACTGATAACCACCTCTAGCATTTGTTCTAAAAGGGCCACATACATCAATATGTATGATTCCTAATAGATCACTCGCCCTCTCACTATTTCTAGTGAAGGGAGTCTTTGTCATCTTGCCCAAAAAACAAGATTCTCATGTCTCGATTGATTCAAAATCAAAAGAGTCAAGGTAACCATCTCTATGGAGTCTGGAGATGCGCTTCTCATTTATGTGCACTAGATGACAATGCCAATGGTATGTTTGGTTTGAGTTATCAAGTTTTTTATTGTGGTATTTACATTATACACACTTATCCCCAGATCTATCAAGTATAGTCCCAAGACATTAAGGCACTACCATAAAAGATTCCATCTTTACTAATAGAACACCGACCATTCTTTATAAGAAATTCAATTATGTTCTTGTCCAAACAAGATATAGGTATGGTGTTCTTATTAATGGTAGGTACATAATAGTAGTTCTCCAACTCTACCATAAGACCACTTGGCAGAGATAACTCATCGGTTCCAACTGTAGTGACAACAACTCTTAATCCATTAGCAAAGCATGAACAATCTCACCTTTCTTCAAAGGTCTACTTCTTGTCAGATCCTTCACATCTGAGCAAATGTGTGATCCACAAACCCAAGATGAAGAAGTAGTAAAGTTAATATCAATTACGTATATACTAAAAGTAGAAATTTCTATACCTTGCTTCATCTTCCTGGGCTTCCTTACCCCTCTCCTTATTTTAAGTGCATAAGATTTGGACTTCAGACTATCCCCAGAACACTTCTTAGCCTTGCCTTTGTCCTTGGACTCTATTCTGCTAATCACCGTTGCAGATTTGTCCTTGTTCATTTATGTCTTGACAATTATCAACATGCCAAGCAACTCAGACAGTGGTTTAGCCAAGTTATCAAGTGATAGCACTCAATAAACTGGTTATATGATTTAGGAAATAATTGTAGAGTCATATCTGTGGCCAACTCTTGACCTAAAGGAAATCCCACTCTCAGTAGATCTTGCTCATTCCTAATCATATTGAGCACATGGGACTCTACTGGATCTCCCTCTATTAGTTTGCACTAAAAAAACACCTTAGAGATATTATGTCTTTATTGCTTTTCATGATGTTTATGCAACTCATAGTTCATATAGCCCAACATAAGGTTTTTGATGTTTACATCATCATTGGCATGCTTCAAGTAAGCATCCATTTTAGCCTTAGGCACATATGGAGTGGGTTCCACTGGCAGTAGTGTTTCATAGACATAGAGAACACTTTTGAAAATCTTGAACCAATTATGAAAGTTTATCCTGTTTAGATTGTCCTTCTCAAGGACCAAACAAAGGATTGTGTGTTTTTCATTTATATATACAAGAGTAAAATTTTCACTTTGTCAAAACACATTTTATTTGATTTGATAATTTTCTCGATATTAATTAGGCTATTAATTAATTATTGCTCCCACTATTTTGTTCAAATTGATAGCCCTCACTACCAATTTGGAAGATTGCACCATACAACCTTCTATTCAATGAAGATCCAAAATAATTAAGTTACTACCTAGCCAACATCAACGTCCATAACCAATTATTAAAGTAGACAACATTATCCAATTGCATCCTATGTAATTCTTGGATAGATGGTGTGTACAACTCCTTATCATAATCCATAAGTATGCTTCTAGGCGCTTACTCTCATTAAGTACACATAGTTAAGCATGACCCATTAGCCAACACAATAGTAATGCACCCTTCTTGTTAGGCCCACATAACTACCATCACACTTCCATGAGATAGATGACGCACCATGATTAGCGTGCCCATGCCTAGTCGATCAAGATTTTCATGCGTGATGATTATGGGAACCATCTAAGACTTAATATTTATTGAGGGATTTTATATAAATACATATACATATCCAATCACCACATACTTATATTATGTATCATATATATGCTATATCCCAAACAAAAATATGCAGTTAGAAATATATAATCAATGATTATGGCCATACTAATGCAATTCCTTGAAGCCACAAAGAATTGCTACCACGTAAGATCCACATCACATGTAATAACCTGTACTAGAAACTTATGCTAGCCTAGGTCGTCTGAACCCTTAAGTTGATCGGTTGGCCTTAAGGTTGATCGGTTGGATCCTCCTATCTGTTAGCCTCCTAAATCCTCTATTCGATCAACTGGACTCTCATTAATCTACTCTTCAAGTACAAATTATCTTCTCATGAAAAACATAAATTAAAACTATCCTATACCATATTACATTGTAAAAGAAAAAACCTTGAGTTACGTTCAAAGGAAATATAGGAAGAGGAGCGTTAATGTACATCTGGAATGGAGGAGAGAGGATCAGTATGCAAACCAAATAACAACATGAGATAAACCAAGCAACCATTCACATAATCCATAAGGGTTTTGTCCATAACCACACATACATGAACACTTTTTGGGCGACACATATAGATCTCTCTCTCTCTCTCTCTCTCACACACACACACACATATATATTGTATCATATACATACATATTTGATTATATGTGGTATTTAATTGATCATACACATTAATCATTTTAATATTCACATCATATGCAATAAAAAATATCCCATCACATTGATTTTAGATCCATGATACATTGCAAATTTGATGTGGCTCTGATACCACTGTTGGGGAATTGGAATGGCAGAGAAGGCGGTGAAAACAATTTTTTTGTCCCTATTCCTTTACCAGTAGATCGCATCAATAATGATGTATCTAGGAAAGAGTGTATAAGAGGTATACCTGGTCCTGGAGCAAGTCCATTGACTACTCTTGATTGGTGATGTGCACTCTTTGCAAGACACACACAAAAAATTGGAAATGATGACCTCTTGGTGCAACACCATGGACGGTTGTGATTTTTGTCCTCGTAGAGTGGAAGAAATGGCCTCCACACCTCTACATAATCCACATAGACTACCGAGAAATCCTCTTCGCACTTCTAGAGCCAACATGGAGGAGTTGTCCCTTCGAATGTCAACCTGATACTGCTGACTTTATCTCCCTTGTCGTCTCTCCCTTGTCGTCTCTCCCTTTTATGAGTAAGACTTGCTCAGACACTCACATTACTACAACGGTGAGGGGACAAAAATTGTCAAAGCTTATTGTTGTCTCTATTCAAATCCTGGATTACCCTTCTATTTATAGGAGGGCTAGGGTTAGGGTTTCTAGATCAACTGGGAGTCAAAGAGATGGATTTTCATGAATTTTCTAGAAGCTATGAACCACGAACCGGTCAATTCATTTTTGAACCAGTTAGTTCACATGTGAAATGGTCGATTTAACACTTAAATCCATCGATTCACATGTGAAATGGCTGATTCAACATTTGAATTATTCAATTCACTATAATTCCTATCTGCAAATATATTGGCTTTCAATGTGACAATTAATGCACAACATGATGTCAATATCAATCCTTGATGCAATCTTATTGATCATGGAATTAGACGATTCACAATATGAACCGTTCATTTCACATTTTGATTGAATCAGTTGGTTCACTTCTGAATCGGGTGATTCATTTTCTAAACATGGCAGTTCCGAAATGAACCGGGTGATTCACATTCTAGTTCAGCCAATATACAACCAATGCTATTTACATTGAATACCTAAAAAATTTAGTAATCATGTTAAACCATATTCATCGGTAAAATCCTATTCTAGGTGCATCCTATGCGTGTGACACTATAGGTCTTAAATTACGTTGGCAATGAATGTCCATAACCAATTTATGACACCACAAGCAATGAGTGGGTATCTAGAAACACATCATTGCTACCAAAGTAATTGGAAAATTGGAGAACAACTTCAACCTACAATATGTGATCGATATTAGAGTGAGTGTATAGTTCCTTTGTCTCTAATATCCAAATTGAACTCAAGGCATGGAATCATCATCCTCTCAATGTTCAATTCATGTTTTTTTGAACTAGAGTAGTCTGTTGAGATACATATGAGCTCAATATCACATATTAACTCACATGAGCATGACCATGCATTTCTCAGTCTCACTTATCAAGTGTCCAGGATATCAAACTCATCTAGGAGGGATAAATACCATCTACATCACTTACAATCAATCCCCAGTGTCACAATGTACACAAGCACCACTTCTATGGAAACCCTTATTCAAAGTCACGTTGGATGGTGTCAAAATACATTGAAAGACATGTGGTGAGTGTAGTGACTTCAGGTCTAAGAACCACAATCACCACTGTCATTATGCAATATGATTATGACTACCATTCAATGGTTCTATGTATTATTCTCAAGGTGGGTTTGTCTGGTATATTTTTGTCTACAAAGTGCCTATGTGCTTGGTTTGATATCACATATCATGACTAATGAGATTTTGTCATCAACCAACACAATTCTAGTCTTATGTATTATTGGTGTCTATTATTCTTCCATAGTAATATTTGACTAGGGACATCATAAGAGTGTATGTACTCTTATCATACATATTATCTCATTGTGTAGGTCCTAAACCTAAAGACATATGTCATAGAGTATCATTATTATTTAGACATTTATTATGTTAAATCATTATCTCATAATTGATTAAAACATAATCAACATATTTACCTTTTATTATTATCAAATCAATTACATCATGCCTCACATGATTGGCTCTGTGGGCATACATACCAACAATTGCAACGTACCAAAATCTAGCATCTTGACCCTAGAAACCATAATCCTTTGGATGTGATGCTTATACCTAGACCCTTAGTTGTGACCAAACAAGGATTCACATAAACCCTAATATAATTGTTTGTAACCCTAATGAATACATCTGGTGCACTCAACACGATAACTCAAAGGTATCCCTAACATGTATAGACTTGAAAACATATATAAAACACTAAGTGTCATTAGGTTATATAATCAACATCACATATTATAATACACTCATATCAACCTAATAAACTAAATATATGCTATCATGTAAGTGAATTCATGAAATATGTCAAATATATATTTCCTTTGCTAGGAATATAGACATAATTACTATGATATGTTTATTGAGAGGTATAATGTGCTTAATACATGAATTGGAATAAGAACTGGAGATATCATGTTTATGGATACGAATTATGTGTCATCATCTAACTTAATATTTAATTAATGAACTTAATATGTTAATCAATAAAAATATGGAAATATGCGCATAATACAACTAAGTAACTCTTTTGATAACAATGTGAAGATAATATGACTCAATTTAATGAAAATTGATGATGATAATGTAATATTATACATAAATATAATGGTGATGAGCCTAAGTCCTAATTGTGTTAGAACTCATAAAAGGAAACTTCAAAAACCCAAAATTTAATTTTAAAATTGGGTTCTACATGCCTTAACTTGCCTATATGACATATATTGAACCTTTTTGGGATCATATATTAAATTAGGATAGAATAGGGTCTATGTATGACTTAATTTAATGGATATTTGAATAAATGAATTTTGTTTTCCTATAGTTCCACTATATTTAATGTCAGATGCAATATCTGTATTTTTGGTATACATCATACTATAGTTCCTGGTTTCCAAGTTTACATGGACTTGCAACAATTTCTCAACCTTCGAATATTGATCTAACAATTTCCCTCTTATCTTCTACCTTCCATTTTTGAGCTACCCCCTATGTGAACAGAACTCCAAATTTCTTACCCTATGTTGTCCACCATCTCTCCACCTTTCCTCGATATTTTTCCTCCATTGGATTAGTTAGAGGATTCCACATATATCAAGCCTTAACACAACCCTTCTCATGCACTTTAAAAGAAACACTTAATTCAACACCCATTAGTCTCACTACCATGTCTAAGTTCAACCCTTAGCACCCTTCCAAACCCTCATATAATCATCCACAAAGCTCCATCAATCCTTCAAAAACTCTTCTCCATCACAAATTGAGACTGTTTCCTCCAAAGTTGCCTATACAAGTCTGATGTGCACCGTTGGCCATCTATTTCCCTCTTGATCTTCTCTGATCACCCAAACACATATTAAACCATGGTTAGTTTCATATTAACCCCCTCTTATTTTCCCACATGATTAAATGACATGGGATTTAACGAGCACTAGATGTAAGACCCCTAACCTAGCTTAGTGCTTAATCTACTTTCTTTTGCCCAATAAGATGCTTAGACCTTAATCTAACCATGTGATGGGCTTTAATAACATGTACTTGCTTATTCTATTAGTTTGGTCTAGTTTGCATGATGTTTGAACTAGTTATGCTATATGTGTGCTTATTTTGGACCTAATTGCAATTTACCCATGTTGAGGCTTATATTGCAATTTTCACATGTTGGATGTTCCTCATATGTTTTGGCATCATGAGAGGGATAATGATGCTTAGGGGTGCCTTGTTATGCCTTGGTTTATGAGGAGAGAAGTGGTGACATCTTGTGTGTTGATATTTCTAGGGTTTGCTTGAATGCCCTAGTTTAGTGTTGACCATTTGAGTTCTTGGTTTTTCAGCAACCACCGTTGTGTTTTATTGGATCTAATCTCTACAGTCGATATTTTGGGTGTACCTTGAGTCCCCTTTGATTGAAGATACTTGGAGCTCTCTCTTGGGTTGATGAGAGACCTTGGGTGTGGATGTGTTTTGGTCTTCGACTGAAGAGCCTTATAGGCCATGAATCCCTTTGAGTGATGGTCCTATATGACCAAGTGAGGTCTCTGAACCACCTTGATTTTCATAACCTTTCTTGCATGCATGGTTTTAGTGGTTTCATGGTTGTTCTTTGATGGACATATGGCATGTTTAGTTGGACACTTAATCTCTTTCATCTCTCTCCTACCCTTCATTATATATGCCTCATTTTTTCCATGCATATGAACCTTTTACATCCTTCTTTCCTATCTTATTTCTTGGATATCATCACTTGAAGATTTGGTGGCTGATCATCTTGTATGTGGTGATCTAGGGTTGGACCACCTCTTATTTGTTGATCTTTTGGTGATCCTTGTGCTTGGTAAGTGACCTAACCTTCTTGATCTCATTTTTCTTGAACCCTACCTTTTCTTCTTCTCTTGGATGAACCCATGGTTCTCCATGGTGGTATTCTTGAGTAACTTCTTTCCAATAGAGGTCTAACCTATGGTTTCCCATAGTATTACTTATGTGAGATGGAGATTCCCTCCTTCTTCCTTTCTTTTTCAACTTAGGGATTTTACCCCATTCTCTTGAGATTTCCTTTGACCTTGGTTTCTCTTATTCTCTTGAGGTGATCTTGCTTGGAGTTGGAGTTGACCCAAGCTTTGGTTTCCATATCTCTCTCTTGGAGCTTTGTGGCTCAGGAGTTGATTTTCACCTCAAGGCATGTTATATAACTCTCTCCTCTACTATTGTTGCACTTTATCTTGCTTGCATGCTACTGTTTGATCTATAAAATGTGATCATAAGATGCTAGATGATGTTATCTTGATGTAGGGTTTAATATTATGAAGTATTATTTTATATATTACCCTATTTTCAAGCCCTAATTCTTGTACCTGAAGTCTAAGTGATGGTGGAGTTATTTTTTTACATGCATATTGGTTGTTGAATTTGCTACCTTGTTTTGGTTCATACTTTACATGATGATGGTGATTTTGGTTCTGCATTACATGTGTTTGATGTGTAGTTTTCTCTCTCTTATCATAGTTTTGGTTTTCCTATGTTTGGTAATCAGATTTCTAAGGTTTGAATGATGCTTTCTATCCTGAACCCATCTTCATGTTTGACTTTAGTTTCATGGTGTTGATCACTTTTTTGGTCTTGGTTTGAGGTGTTTCCTCTCTTTATGGTTATAAGTAGCATCTCCTTCAGTCAATGAAGGTTGAATGTACTTCAAACATTGTGTGGTTTCCTTTGAGTGGTCAAAGGCTTGATGGCGGTTCTTGGTCAATGAGATTGCTTCTAGTCACCGACCTTGTTGTTGTTTTGGTCGCTTAGATGGGTGTTTTGCTCTACGATCAATGACCCTTATCCATATTGGTTGGTATCTGATATTCCCTCATGAATGGTCTCTAAGATGACCATCTTCAACGATCAGTTGGGTGCATGATCGTCAGCGACCGATGGTTACATGATAGCATAGTTTTCAGCGACCATGCACTTCAATGTTCAACAGTCAACTATGTGCATAATCTTCAGTGACCAACTACCTAAGTTTTCCCTAGTCAATATGAAGTTGACTATGATGATAATAATGTTAACCCTATATGCTTTAACAATGTGGGAAGTAATGATAGTTAGGTTCGATGTTATATGCTATTTGGAAACCCTAATCGGCTAGCTATGTGAAACCCTAACCCTAGTCTTGAGTACATGGTGTTTAATGTTTACTTTCTTGGCTAATTAGTACGTATTGGAGTATTTCTCTCGCCTATTGGTGTAATCCTTATGTTGTAGGTTGAATAAACATTATATCTTGTGAATGATGTGATATCTTTATGTTGCACAGGGTGATGAATATGTGCCTTAATGAGGCATGATGAAATAATGATGTTGTGCAGGAACTATGTGATTAGGTCTTATGACCTGGCAGAGGCTTTGTGCCTGATTGGAGGTGATATCCTCCAGTGATGTGATGAGGGAAAAATATACCAAGATGATGGCCTTAGATGATAGTTGTCTCATGTGATGATGTGACAAGTTTATACCTCATACATTTTATATCTTCTGGAGTTGCAACCTACCCCCATCTTTGTAGAAATTGTTAAGGGTTTATATGTTGTAACTTGATTGATGCATCAAAGATACCCAAATGGAAATAATTAATCAAGTGAAACCCTAATCATGTAGTTGCCTTATGCCATAAATCCATTCTAGTGTCTGTACTTGGTGGATGGTGAAATGAGTAATTCCTAAGGGAAGCTCAGAGTGCATATTTTTGAATATACGAAGGCACAAGTTGATGATATATCCTTGCATCCACAATTTCATGTTGTGGAGGATGATTGCGGTCATACCTTAGATATTGTGATATGTGAAAAGGCAACAGTTTAACGTAGGGTTCCACATATGGAAGGGCATGTGTGACCTTTTCTCTAGTTCCATGACCTGTACCAAGGTAGGCTAGTTGTTTTTAGATTGACTGTATGTCACTGTTGGCAGTTGACTATTATGTCTCTATTTTGTCTCTTGTACTGGTCAGGAGTTGTGGGTGATATCATGGAGTCTGAATCTTCCATATATCTTTTATGGCACTGATTTTGACTTAGTAGTTGTCAGTTGGATTTGGGTGGTACGATTCAAATTCTCGGGGCATGATAAAAGATGTAATACAACCATGTAGTATATATGCTTAGGGTTGAACACAATTCACATTGTATGACCCTATGCCTTGTTTCTTATATTGCTTAGTTGTTATCTTTTTTACATGTTCTTCATATTCCTTCTAAAGGTAAATGATTTTCTACTAATTAGTTGTAGTTATTTAAACTTCTTAATCTGTGTTATCAGTTCTAAATTATATCATTTAGCTGAATCTACTCAAAATTCTTAATATGCTATGATATCCTTGTTGTGTTAATATTAGTTGTTGGCGGAGAGTTATATATCTCGTGGGGACGTTAGTCTCACCCTATGGGTTTCCACATCTTTTAGGTGTTTGTGCACAACATAGTAGAGATTGTGCAGTTGAGGAAGAGCAATAAGGAGAGAAGTAGTTGTCGAAGGTTATATATGTTGCCCGTGTTTTGTAGTAGAGTCCTATGTATCGTCCCTGTACTCTTAGGTCATTGGGGTGTTTTGTAGATGTTGTGCATCAATATGATGTTTTTTTAGCAGTACGCCATGTGTAACGACCCCGCCTCCCGGTAACCCCCAACTAAGGGAGACCCGAAGGTCAGAGTCGTTAATCAAATAACAGGATCAAAGGTTCAACATATAATCAACAATAATTATGAAATTCTACTAACTAATTGGATTTGGGTACAAAATTAAAACTTTAATTACCTTTGAAAGAAATGTTGGACATCTATCTATCCAGAGCTTGAATTTACTCTATCTAATCCGCCTTGCATTTTACTTCTCATTTTCACAACGTGACAATTTACTATTTGTTCTTTTAGGGTTTGTACCTAAAACATCGACAAACAAATACACGGTCAGCATAAAGCTGGTATGTGGGGGATTACAAAAGTTGTGCAACTATATTAACAATATAAAAACCAATCATCATTTAACATTCAAATTATGTTTTAAGCAATACTACTCAATCCTTTCCTATCCCCTTCCTCTGTAGTGTCCCTGCAGTGGACATTGATACTACCTCTCTCACATGGTAGATCCTTATTAAACCCCGCATGATCCTACCTAATAGGTAGACCATTATCTAGGGTCAAGTCGTATGGCCCTACCCTAGGTAGTCCAATTCCTGACTCAAAGTGACTTGATGGACCTACCTCATTGGTAGCCATATACTAAGTCATCCAATGACTTGATGGGCCTACCCCATTGGTAGCCATGTACTAGGTCAACCCATTAGGCTACAAAGGGGACTAGGATCTGATCTAGTAGACATATCTCTTATGTGATATTCATATTCACTTTAGAATTTGCATGAATTAAAACATCCAATAGTTTAGTTCAAGTCGCGATGAAAACATCGACAGAATCCCGGAAAACTAATTCGGGTAGTCATAAGCGTAACCACATACCTGAATCGCAGATTTAGAGACAGAGTTTATGTAGAGAGAGAAAGTCCAAATAAGCAAGCAAGGTGCACAGAAATCCTGAAATAAACATTCCAATTTCCTTGTATCAATATTTATCCAATTTCATTTTATTCCTTAGGATTGCTATTCCAATTTTAGGGTTTCTTGAGAATTAGGGTTTCATTACCTTTTTACAAATTTTATTTCACTTTTATAAAAAAGAGATAGATTTAGGCTTTCAAACCATTTTTAATAAATTCCTCATATTTTTGTGATCATTTTTCATGTATTGAATTTTTGCATTCGAGTTTTCTATCACCAGATATGATTTTTCCAAGATAATTCCTTTTTATCAATTTATTAGCTAATTAGGAAATTCGTGGATCGTTCGATCCATTGTTCGTGGTCCACTGAGGATCCGACGGCCATGGGAACGCGTGCCTAACTTAACGATCAGACAAGAGAAAAGACCGGACTGCCCTTACCCATTCTGAAGGCGCGGCGGGGTAGTTTAGTAAATCTCCGGTTCTTCTCTTCTTCTACCTCTCGCCTTTGTTGCTGTAGCAACGCTGGTCAACCGTGAGGTTGACTCTGGGCTATAGGGCTCCTTTTCTTGCGCCGACAGTCCAGGGAGCTCCGCCTCCCTCATTCGAACTTGACAACGCCCCCAATTTCTCGCCGGAGACGCACCAAGATCGTCCACTACTCGCCGAACTCCGGCGATGGCCTCCGAGAAGTCGAGGGTGCAGGTCGAGACGAATTGAGCAATTGAACGCACGGAAGCACTCCTTGCTTCCTTCTGCAGGGCTTGGGTGACCAGTTAGGGATGCGGGTTCCCTCCATAGCCCTCCCCTATTTATAGGGTCGGGGCAAGGTTCCTGCCCAGATGGGCGTTTCTTGCATTGGCGACAAAACCCCACAAAAATAGGGTCGTTTCTCTTCGTTCTGGTTTCCCGATTATGATGGGAATAAAATCGGGCTTCCATCTGTCCTGGATCTCGAGAAAATTGAAGAGGAAACTTCCTCTGCAACCTGGCAGAGTCCAAGTCCACCTGGGACTTAGGCGATGATCATCGGCCGTTGGATTAAGATCCAACTGACCTCGCTGCTCGCGATCATACAAAGGAAAAAGTCTATTTTCTTTATTTCAGAAAAGATTTCCAAATTGGAGATAATTTTGCAAAAATGATTTCTCCCAAATCATAACTCTTTTTTTTAGATCAAATGTTAAGGGAACGTTCCTTTTATTTTTTCCTAGCTTTGTGCAAAATTTGGGAAACAACTTGTAATGGATGAGAAGGTTTCCTTCTCTCCCAAGTTACTCATCAAATTATTCAAAATTAATTTATATTCCTCTTTCCTTTGTAATTATATTATTATTTTGGGTCCCTTGGACCTCAAGAAAACCCAAAGGCACAGATTCCCATATTGGGGAATATGGGTTTGCCTTTATCTTCTTTTAATTGTCAATTTCTCATATTTCTCTTTTATTAATCTATTTCTTTTACTTTTTAATTCTCTCTTCTTTTCAATTGGGCTTAATGTCCAGCAAAGCCCACAATCAATAAAACAAGGCCATTTCACACGAAATCCAAAACAAGGAAAAGGATTTCATTTATCCATTAAAAGAGAAATACACTTTATATTTTGAAGAAATTGAGGTTATAACACCATGGTTTTACATGTATGGCTTGTATATATATAGGTTATCCTTTGTAATAGGTTTGTGGCAAGTGGCCATGGTACAATGATATGTATACCTCTATGGCATGATATGTAATACAAGTGGCACAACTTGTGGATCTTGATGAAATGGTCTTCTTCTTGAGGATGTTATAAGCAATCAATTTTAATTCATTGCATTTTCTGGTAATATGGATGTTTGAGAGTTAATTTTGCTCTTTGTTTTAAGTAATCTCATTTTGTTGTGATCGGGGTGTTACACTAGAAACCCAAATCACATTCCCCTCCATGTTCTTTGTGTTTATACCATATATTTCAAGACTACAATGCTTTGTATGTCTTTGCATTGGTGTCTTCATCTTCATATGGAGGTTTAGAACCTCATCTTGTTGAATTTTTCCTTCAAAGATTCATTCCCCTACTCCTCCTAGGATTCCATAGTAGAATGGATATATTAGGTTCTTGGGTGTTGTAATGCCTGACCTTGGGGTCATTTGGTTCATCAGGTCTTGGAGGACTATATGCGAGGTGTTTTCCTCACGTCTCTTATTTGCTCTGGTGCCTCAAAACCAGAGCTTGATAGCTCTATAGGAGTCCATATCAGTTTTTCATGGGAAGAAGATGATCTCGAGTGATTTCACAACTTTACCTATTCTAGGGAATTAATTTTTCACACACATCTTAGTTATCTATGTCTTTTTATTGATTTATTCTAACGCTCTATCATGTGGGTTATTTAAGCTAACAATTTTACAAGCTTGCCCTTTCACACATCAAGATATTGACACGTGATGTGGGGGGATGTTGGTCTTTTCCTCTCGATTTTTGATTAATAAATTAGTAACCCCTTTTTATCTTGAACAATTCATAACTACTTATCAACTTATCGAAAAATAACAAATAGATAATCGTTGGAATAAAAAAAGATTCTTTAGCTAACTAATATATTACATAACCTAAGTTGAACTATGATAAGGGTTATAATCTAGTGTTTGAAATATACACATGGTACTTAATGACACACACACACACACTATATATATATATATATATATATATATATATATATATATATATATATATATATATATATATATATATATATATATAATCACAGGTGAAGAGTACCCTGATTGGATCTTGGGTTTAGACCTTGGCAATTGACTTATGCCTCTGAGGTATGTTGCATTTCACTATGAGCATATTGAGAAATTATCGTCTTTATTCTCTCTCTTAAACCTCTATGAGGTATTAGTATATTAGAATTTCTCTTTCATGTATTGATTGACTACTTAGATCTAGTTTGCTTAAATAAATATGGAAATCTCCTTAACTGGTTGGATATGCTTGTTGGACCATAGTTTGTATCTTGTTCATTTTATTCCATGTAGTAACCCTAATTTCAAGAATTGAACTAAATGAAACCCTATTTTCGTGTGATGGCCTCTTGTGGTCTTATGATACATCTTTATTGTAAATATGGTTGAATAATTGTTTAAGGGTCCTCTGACCCCACTTGGTAATATTTGTATGTTCTCATCCCTTACTCGATCTTGACTATACTTTATCTTGTTTTCCCTATTTGTATGTGTGTTTGACTAGTCATAACAAGAAGTAGTAGCACCATATAGGCACTAGGTTTTATTCCTTTGTCATGTTTTATATTTAGGCACTAGGTTTTATTCCCCTATCAGGTAGTGGATTTTATTCCCCAACATCATGTGATATTAGGCATCGGGTTTTATTCCCATGTCATGCATTGACGTTTTAGTCCTCCCGTAAAATCTATATTTATTTAGCATTGAGGTTTTAGTCCTTCTGCCTTTTGGTATGTAATATATGGGTTCCTACCCTACACTTTAGTATATTCTAGTCTTATTATTACTCACCATGCAATTGTTTATGCTCATGAGACTACTTGTGTGTCATTTATTAAGGCAAGAAACTCTTTTATTGTTCATTCTCTTGGAATGAATTATCTTTTTGGCAATCATTATTCTTTTGATGACCCATTTGGATGTTTCGTTGTCTTTTTATTGAATTGCAAAGCCAAAAAATAATTTATTGATGTCATTTTTTCCCTAATATTGTTTAGTTCATATTTATATACACATACCGGCTTTCATGTTGACTACATCCATTTTGTCTTCTTTTGTGGGGTATGTTTCCAACCTTTTAGGCAAAGAACATGACAGTCTTGACATGATGAATTGGAATTGGCCTAGTGGAGCCGAATCTTCAGAGATAGACTCGAGATGGTATGAAATTCCCTTTTCATAGTTGTTGAAGTTTATACCTTCATGTAAATCTCAAATGGGAGATTATTATGTAATTTTTTAAATTGATATAGTCATGATATATTATTCCAATGCTATTCTTATATATTGTTCTTTGAGAAATAAGAAATACACATATTTCAATGTACTTGTAAGTGTCTTATGAATAGATGGGTTTACTCCTCAAATTGAGTGAGGAGTGTATCCCTCTCGGGTCCCATTCCTTACATCTACCATCAGCCATAGCCAGATGGTACCTTGGATGACCCAAAGCAACATCAGGGAACATCACAAGAGACTCATTGGCCACTCATCAATGGACTCGACATAACAACTCAAACACCAGTCAAGAAAAGATTGCCCCAATGTGATTTTAGTCTAATGCCCCGATGGTGTCCTAACAGTCAATCAACAAAGGACCAACCTAATGGTCTAACAAGTCAGTAGATCGTCTCCCGAAGAATGCTTGCACCCTGATGAATTGCCTGTGCCTAATCCTGACATCAACCCAAGTATGATGCTCACTGTACATGGATTGATGACAAGACAAATCACTCATTCCCCGATGGGACTTCAATTTGATGCCTCAATGACTCCCAACCCAATGATCAATCAACCAACAACCAACGATGACACAAACTACACACCAACTTATCGACGGTTCTGCAGATCACACTGCCATAATTGTCATTTATGTGTGTCCCTCAAGGAACGTGCTTCTACGAGCGAGGTGTAAGAAACTACACTCTTCACCCATGAAATGCTACCAGGAGTCCAGAGGTTTCCATGGTCCCCAACACATGATGGATTATATTTGAGAGGAGAATGACAACTAGGGGCATCAACTTTGCCACCATCACCACCACAATGAAGAAGGATGTTTCGATTGACCACCTCTACCCTCATGTGGTTAATGTTTTTTTTGGTCGGTCAAAATAGCGTGGGGCTATTTTTGTATTTATGCTTTTAGTGTCTATACAATGCATGCTTTATCCCAGAAGAGGATATAAAGATAAAAGTATATCTATGAGCACATGTGCTCAAAGAATAAAAGAATGATGAGGAAAAATAGTATATCTCTGAGAAGGAAACTTCAGGATCTGATCAGCAGCAAGAAAAATAGAATACTCAACAGGCCTCTAGGAAATATAGGCTCTTCAAACTACAAGGCATGACCAGTTCACTACAGCAAAATAAAAAACAGTCCATCACAACATGCAAATCTTCAAGAATAAAGTACCAGACCTCCCATTCATGTTTCCAGAGAATCTCAAAACTATAAATAGATAGTAGAAGAAACTTGGCAAGGAAGGCAGATGAGTGCGTGCCAATAGGAGAATAGGACAGCATCACAAAAGTACTTAGACCCATCTCAACAGAAGCTCCACAGAACTCAAAAGGACAAGAATCACAACACAGCAAAAGCCAGATATCTTATAAAAAAACAGAAGTCAAAACTTCTTTTTTGTTGCTCAAGAAGCAGAGCTGATGGATAGAGAACCCAGACAATCCAAACAAACAAAAATATCTGAACAGACCGCTTCAAAACCTTTCAAAAAAAGCATCAGAGCAATTAATCAAGAATGAGGAGAATGTCAGATTCAGTAAGCTTCCAAAGAGTATTCACACTCTTGTAAGTGTTATTATGGAACCTCCTATTACATTCAAGCCAAGTATGATAGAGGATTGCAGGAATGGCGACACCAACTCTTTTACTCTTCATACTAACAATACTATCCCAATTCATAGGAATTACGTTGATTAACTCTTTCTCTAAAGCTTTGTTCCACATATCCTTCATGAAACTACAACCAAAGCATATGTGAAAGGTATCCTCGTAATCATTCATGCAGAGATAGCAAATGGAAGTAACAGGAATTCCCCTTCATCTAGAATAGTATGTGGTAGGGAGTTTATTGTGGATAGCTTTCCACATGTGAAATTTAGAGTTCATACTGGCTTTAGTCCTCTAAAGCCAGCTAAAAATGTTTTTCTTCTCTCCTTTAGTTCTTATAAGATCCCAAACGAAGTTCAATCTAACCTCTTTCTATCCATTGAAGTAGTAACTATCATCCTTCTCTTTATCAATGAGCACGTTTTCCAGAACATTCATCATCTCCTTTGAGCACCTAGACTCCTTAATATTCCAACAACCATTTTTGATAATAGTGTTTAGTTTAGCTCCATTAGGTAAGCCAACACGTACCGAGAAGTTACTCTCTACTAGGTCATGAAGATAATTCCCATTAAGCCATGGGTCTTTCCATATGTCAACATTGTCCCCTCTACCAATTTATATTTCAAAAAAGCTCAACATTTCATCCTTAACATGAATGAGATTATTAAACATCCACGAAAAGTTAGTAGAATCCTTCACACTCCAATATGTTTCCTTCCTTAAATATTTCTCATTCACCCATTTCACCCATAGAGAATCCTTTTTTCTTGCCACATCCCATGCATTCAGAATGAGGAAGGCTACAACAACTTATTTGCTCTTCCTTAAACCAAGCCCACCTTCAACTTTGGGTAAAGTAACGATGTCCCACTTCAGAAGATGAACATTAGATTTCATATCAGAATCACCCCAAATGAAATGATGACAAATCTTGTCAATCTCATCCAAAACAGAGCTAGGTAAAGGAAAGGATATGATCCAATATAGATGTAGAGTTGATAACGTAGATTTAACCAACTCTACCCTTCCAACTAGTGACAGAGTCTTCGACTTCCAACCTTCCATGTGTTTATTAATTCTATCAACGAGCCTTCCACAATAGTTCTTATTAAGCTTACCAAGAAAAATAGGAAGACCTAGATATTTAGCCTCCTCTAACTTACCAACCTTGATGCCCAAGATGTTAGAAATCTCATCCGCTTCTTTAGTAGGGTTCATAAGAATCATGCTCTTGTTTTTATTAATGCACAAACCAGACAGGGAGGCAAAATTGTCTAGCAAGGATCTCATAGCTTCAGCCTTATCTTTATCAGCTTTGGAAAACATCATTAAATCATCCACAAATATAAGGTGGGAGCAGCTCATATTCTTGGATACTTGGATCAGTGTATAGCTACAGTCATTCTTTATCATCTCTGACAGACCCTACATTGCTATAGTGAAGAGGTAGGGAGAAATGGGATCGCTTTGTCTCACTCCATTCAAAGGCATAATGTTTCTAGTTACCTCACAATTCACCAGGATTTGATAAGAGGCAGTACAAAAAATAACTTCAATTCACCTAATCCACTTACACGAGAAGCCCATTCTCCTCATCACAGAAAACAAAAAGTTCCAATTCACAGAATCATAAGCCTTCAAGATATCAAATTGGACACACATATTTTTGCCACTTTTCTTCATCATGTCACTCATAATCTCATTTAAAAGAAGAATATCCTCCTTGATGTTTCTCCCTTTGATGAATGCACATTGATTTTTATCAATGATGGAAGAAATACAACTCTGCAACCTGTTAGCAAGAATTTTAGAGATGAGTTTATAAAACACATTACATAGTGCGATAGGCCACCAATTAGTGATCAAATAATTGTCATCTTCTTTGGGAAGAAGAGTGATGTAAGTTCTAATATCTTCCTTCAACAACTTACTACTCACAAAAAACTCCTTAACGACTTCAAACACATCATCACCAATGACTTTCCATGCATTTTTATAAAAACAACCATTAAAACCATCTGGGCGAGGACTTTTATCCTCATTTAGATTAGTTACCACTTCATCCAGTTCCTTCCTAGTAATAGTTCTTGTAAGGAGTTCATTCTATTTTTGATTGATCTTTGTGCCTTTCCAATCCCCTTTCCACACACCTCCAAAATTCAACCTACAGAAGATATTTTCATAGTGATCAACAATAGCATCCTTGATCACTTGGCTTTCCCTAATCATATCACCATCAATATTGAGACATTTAATAGTGTTCCTGCTCCGTCTAGTTTTCATAGAAGAATATAAATATTTGGTATTTAAATTTCCTTCCATCAACCATATAGCCCTAGACTTTTGCCTATATAGCGCCTCTTCTTTGATGGATGCTTCACATGCTTCTTTCCTCAGAACATTGGCTCTAGATCTTAGACTTTCAACATCAGGATTCATGTTAGAGTTCTTTTGAGCTTCTAGAGCTTTGAACTTAGTTTCATCTACTTTATCGAACACATTCCCAAAGCTAGCCCCGTTCCATTCTTTGAGACTATTTTTCAAATGTTCCAACTTTCTATAGAGTCTAAACATAGCATAACCTTGTACTTCTATCTTCCAACTCTCTTCCAAAATATTCTTAAAATCTTTATGATTAACCAAAATATTGATAAACTGGAAAGGGGATTTTCTTTTAACAAGTTCACCCATCGTCAGAGAGATCCTAGTGATCGCTGATAGTAATGGATATAGTCTCACATGGAATTCATCAACCCCAGCTTGAAATTCTTGATTGTAAAAAGCTCTGTCGATTTTAGTAGCAATGAAATTGTCACCATCTTGATTGTTATTCCAAGTATAGTGAGGATCAGTAAGATTCATATCAATAAGACCACTAACCATCATAAAATTGTTGAAGTCTTCCATTGATTTCTTTGAGGGGGGAAGAATACCTATTTTTTCATCATTTCTCCGAACAATGTTGAAGTCTCCAATGATCACCCAAGGGCCAGAAACAGATTTATTACAAATCTCTAGGTCGGACCACAACCCTTCTCTATCATAATCACTGTTATGACCATAAACGGTAGTAACATTCAGAATAATATCATCTTTCTCAAGTAAGAAATGTAGAGTTTGATCAGACTCAGAATACTTGGCAGTTGTCATTTTTCCACAACACAATGATACGACCAAGAGCATGAGAAGCACTGTTAGATATCCATTATAATCAACAAAATATCTTTTCATCATCTTTTCCAATTTACTCCTTCTAAGTCTCATCTCCACCAGGACAAACACATCACAGTTTGCCCTTCTCACCTCCTCTTGAACGCTTAGGATCTTGTTACTAATTCCCCTAACGTTCTAAGAGGAGATAGTACAGTGGGAATTCATTTGACACCATTGGATGTTACACTATCAACCTCAATTTCTATAGAGATTAAATACAATTTCTTAGGAGTTGGGGCGGATTGACGACTAACCTGTCTCACATTAACATTCAGCTTTCCTTGACATCTAGGAGGCTCCTTTGCCTTACCTTTTCCTCTATCATAGTTGACAGAACTCGATGATGCCTGTGAGCTACCATCACTAACAAGTGAAATTCTAGGAAAGATAATAACAGAGGAGGGTGTGCCAGGATTATTTTCACCTCTCAAGACTATGGCATTGCTGTTACAGCTAGGAATATCCCTTCCATTCTCTTCAATTAGATTTTCTTCAGACTGACCTCCAATAAATCCCTCATTGACCTATTCAAATAAGAGTTCGTCTTCAATTATGACTTCAATGGGATACTTACTTGCATTACCTTTCCTTATCTCTTCAATATCTTCGATTTCCTCCAGTATAAAACTAACATCATCACTGGTGTACTTGTCTGGATTTTTAACAAACAGAATATCGTCATTCTTTTTCTTTACTTCCCAGATATGCTCATTCTGACATCCTCTATTTCTATGACCAATTGAGTTAGTTTGGGGAAAGCATTCATCATGCCCCAAATACCCACATTTACCGCATATATAGGGAACCCACTCATATTCAAGCTTAATGCAATGTTCATTCCCGCTTTCATCTTTCATGGTAACCCCTTCTGGATACTTCGTGTTTCTATTCACCAGAACTTGGATTCATGCAACATATAGCCTCTGAAGATTCAGAGTCAGCTCATCCATTCTGATAGGTGTACCCAGGACTGAGCCAATCCTGTTGAACATCTTTTGATCCCATAAATCGATAGGAACTTTCCTCAGGTTAATCCAGACCGGAACATCCAACAGAGGCGTCTTTACTTATTTTTCACCCAGATGCCATTTCTTAAGGATAACTGGCCTATCCATAACATACCAATCCCCTTAAAGCACACTTTCTAGATCCTCCGATAGTTTGAATCTGATCAATAAGAACCCCTCGCCTCTATCAAACACTTCGAAGTAACCATTGACATCCCAGATATTGTTGAAGTGGTTCGTCATAAATGGAATATGAGGACGGAAGTCTATAACATATCCTAGTAGACAATTACTCCATTTACTAGCATTCTCTACAACCTCACTTCTCAGGTAAACTCCCTTTCCATCCAACAGGATAACATCCACTTTCTCCAGATCTGTAGCATATCCGCTTCTTCTCGGCTTGACACTTTCCCATTTACGAGGTTTTTCCACCAGATCTATAGAATCTGCCTCGCCGTGGTACAAATTTACATTCAATTCTCTCTCCCTCCTTCTCATATTTGACCAAGGTAGCGGCCAGTGAGGAACCGTCACACCTCTAGTCGCATCTCCAATTGCCCGGACGGGAGCATGGAAAGCCATTCCAAACCATATATGTATTTTCTTCCTTCTTCCCTATCTTGTTCATATCCCTTCATCCATCCATCATTTTATGGATTTTTTCATTTATAAATCCATTTTCATAGACCTTTTTCTTGGGTTGGGAGCATCCATAAGACTATCCCAACATATAAATACATATATCTATTGTATATATACTCTTAGCAATGCCGATCTCTATAATCTTGGTGTCGATGCTTCACTTACATTATTAGCTACCATCTTGTGTTGTTTGATTACTAATGCTTCAAAATATTAGTATTTGTCTATATATAGGGTTATGGAGTAGTATGAATGAATGAGAATGAGAATGTTGAAACAGCAAAGCTAATGATCATATGGTTGTATATTCAATTGTATGTTTGCCATCTTGAGAGAGGACATTCTTATGATCTAGATCTAACCCGATATCAAGAGAGTAGGGAATAGACACTAATGATGATTTCTTATAGGCTAGGCTAAAGAGTATACAATGGATGTGAGTACAACATGTTGGTGAGAGACTTTAAATGGTGAAACCCAATCCAAATTTTATCCATACATTCAAAACATGCCCAAAGATCTAAGTTTATTATAGACTTGTTAATATAGATTTACTTTATTTTTGTCGCCTTGATTCTTGTTTGGATACCATCATGTTGTGAGGGACACTTATATTTCCTTTCAGTATGACGTAAATAATCCAAGGCCTTAAGTCTTTTACACTTGTCACCTCATGTCCCAGTGTTCGACTCCATTTATTACACAGAACTCTGTATTATCGTTGTGGGCGTCTAAGTATCATGTTATAAATTTAAAGTTTGATTACTCGAAAGCCACCTCTATTTTGGATGCAAGATCTAAGGTGATCAACTTTGGGCACTGTTTTCGGGGACAAGGCAATCAACAATTGTTAAAGACCCGAGGTCTACTTAGCTTACATTAGTGCCTTATGTCTGGCAATAAACTTGACCACAAACTCTTAGATCCAACAAATCTATACATCTCAAAGGCTCATTTAACATGTCCTATTTACTACCTTAACCACATGATTTCTTTCAGGAACACCTTGTGAACCATATCTTTCTTCTTTCATAAAACATGTCATGCCCCCTTGAAGAGATAGAGTTGTTGGGAACAATAAGGAAGAAGAGCTTCATGAGGAGAAACTTCACATAGAGGATGAGGAAGAAGTTGAGCCAAAACCTAATGCTCAAAACCCTCCTCCAGACAACAAGGAAGATGACAGTCCATCTATTTGGTCCTTATCCGCCACACATGCCAATGAATCAAGGAACTCCCATCATTATGCCCAGGTTTAATGTCATAAACTTTTAGTTGAAATCAACCTTTTTTAACGGTCTACAATATAGAACCTTTAGGGAAATCTTGTTGGAAGAGAATCCCTACCACCACCTAGATGCCTTCAAAAACATCTACGATACCCTAAATACTAATAGGGTCCCTCAAGAGGTCATCTACTACAAAGGTTTCAGGTTCTCTTTGAGAGACAAGGCCCTCACCTGGTATCTTTATCTAAAGGATAGGAGTCCCAATGGGTGGGAAGCCCTGGATGATGCCTTCATCACCAAGTTTTACCCTATAGAAAAAACCATACGATGCAGACACAAGATCACTGGTTTAATGTAGAATCTCAACGAGAACTTCACTAAAGCCTGGGAAAGATATCATGAGTACTAAAGAGATTGTCCTCACCACAACTTTGAATCTAGATATATGTTAACTACCTTCTACAATAGATTGACTATGAGTGGCATCTCATGGTATTAATACTTTTTGATTCCTCTCATTCTGACTTTTCTTGATTGCCATTGTCTACTTTATGGATAAGGAAGGAACCATCTTGGGAATAGAATAGGAATCCAATCTTTCCTATTGTTTGTCTTGAAGGAAGAAGCAATTGCACATGAACATGAGTATTCGTTGGGAAACATAGGCACAAAATAAGGCAATGAAAACTAAAATGTTATCTATATGTATTCCCATAATAGCAATATCACATAAACTACTATGAAATAGAAAAGATGGTTTAATGAGTTTATACCTGGTACTGGATCAAGTCCAACAAATACAACTCGTTGCAGTGCAACTATCTACTAGTTTCTCTTAGACGGTGTCTGTGCAGCTCCTGGTCTTCACCACGAATGGTAGATTGGACAACTTCTGTAGCGACTCTTGTCAGTCTTGCGACAGAATGCAAACTGATGTTTCCCTCCTAGAAACAACTAAAAGACTCCTGTCTCTAGAGTAGTCCACACAGACCAACTAGAAGGGACCGGGAAGTAATTGTCTCTCTCATTTGTGTACTAGTCAACAACTTTCTCTTCCACAACAATGATCCTTAGTTGTTCTCTCCCTCACTATTACTCCTTAGTTGGGTAGGACTTACTTGGGCTCTCTTGGTTACTACAACCAAAGAGGACAACAATTGTTAGAGTAAATAATTCTCAAATGTGTGTGTTAGGAAGCCCCCAATACCCTTCTATTTATAGGTGGGGTTAGGATTAGGGTTCTCGATTGAAGTGGGAGTCGAAGGGACCAAAATATCTTGAATTTTCACAACATGCTAAATTTGAAACGGTCATTTTGTAACTAAAATGGTCGTTTGACATGCGATTCGATCGGTTCATAGTATGAACTGGTCATTTCTCATGTTTCCTAATCACACATGAATTTGAAAAAATCATTTCCAATTACTGCAAACATTTATTCCTTGTACTAATCAAATTGAACAAGTGAAACGAGCAATCTTTCTCATGAATTCAAAAAAGCTACTAGAACCTTCGTTTGGCCCAACTAAGCCGATTGGTTCAGTAGGTGAACCGGTCATCTCGCTCACCTGAGCTAATCAGTTGGGGCCTTATTCATGCAGAACTCTAGCCAATTTTGTTCCAATAAGCCTGACACTCCAAACAGCCATCTCACTGGGTTTGTCGATGGGTTGGTGGTCCAATCAGTTGATTTGTTGCTTGAATTGAATACCTAAATACTTTAGTAATAAATCCAATCATCATTCAAGATAAAACACCTCTCCAAGATGAGTTCCCTTGTGTGTGACCCTATAGGTCCCATATCACATTGACAGTGAATGTCCACAACTAACTTATGACATCACAAGCAGAGAGTCGTGCCTAGTTGCACCTCAGTGCTACCTAAGTGAATGGAAAGTTTGAGAACAACTTCAACCTACAATATGTGTAAGGTGTTGCGGTTATCGTATAATTTCTTTGTCTCTGATAACCAGAATGAACTCAAGACATGAAATTGTCATCCTCTCAATGTTCAATCAATGTTCATTGAGCTAAGAGAAGACTGTCTGAGATAATGTGATCTCAATATCATATATTGATTTGCATGTGCATGCACATGCATTTCTCTGTCTCTCTTATCAAGTGGCCAGGATATCAAACTCCAGTAGGAGGGGAAAATCCCATCTACATCACTCATAATTAGTGCCCATGTGTTGATTTGTTGCTTGAATTGAATACCTAAATACTTTAGTAATAAATCCAATCATCATTCAAGATAAAACACCTCTCCAAGATGAGTTCCCTTGTGTGTGACCCTATAGGTCCCATGTCACATTGACAGTGAATGTCCACAACTAACTTATGACATCACAAGCAGAGAGTCGTGCCTAGTTGCACCTCAGTGCTGCCTAAGTGAATGGAAAGTTTGAGAACAACTTCAACCTACAATATGTGTAAGGTGTTGCAATTATCATATAATTTCTTTGTCTCTGATATCCAGAATGAACTCAAGACATGAAATTGTCATCCTCTCAATGTTCAATCAATGTTCATTGAGCTAAGAGAAGTCTGTCTGAGATAATGTGATCTCAATATCATATATTGATTTGCATGTACATGTACATGCATTTATCTGTCTCTCTTATCAAGTGGCCAGGATATCAAACTCCATTAGGAGGGGAAAATCCCATCTACATCACTCATAGTTAGTCCCCATGTGTCAAAGCTACCCGATCATCACCTTTATAGAGACCTATATTTCAGGATTACATTTGATGATGTCAGTGTATACTCAACAACATGTGATGAGTATAGTTGAAATATCTAGTGGGAGTGAATAGAGATTTTGATAATTTTAAAATTAATCTAAAACTTAAATTGCAAGAAGGAGAGGGACATAAGGAAGAGACTCACAATTTAGAGTGATTCCAACCTTTGAATCAAAGGTTGTTAGTCTACTATCCAATTGTTTCCAATTGAGATTTTGAAAGTGATTTATTTTATTTACCTCACAAGGATATTACAACAAAATAAAACCACCTTCCACCTCCTTAAAGTAGACCACCTTGAAGTAGCCTCATCCTCCTTTGAAGCAGCCTTCTTGAAGTAACTTCAAGTCCTTAGAGCAACCTTCACCACCTTGAAGTAGATCCACCACCTTGAGGCAACCTTCACCTAGAAGTAGCCTCAACCTCCTTTGAAGCAGCCTTCTTGAAGTAACCTCAAGAAACCTTGGAGCAGCCTTCTTTACCTTGAAGTAGCTCTGAGAAACCTCCCTCAAATAGCCTCCAACACCAGGAGTAGTTAAGGAGAACAAAATACAATACAAAAGAAACAAATTGGAATAGGGAAACACTTAGCCAATGGAGTACATCATCTTGATTCCTATAACAAGCGTTAGACCTTCCTAGTGGATGATGATGGACGTTGGAGCAGTTAACTAGAAGGTTGAAGCTAAGAGATGAAGATTTCAAGTGATTTCAAGCTTGCAGTTATCTCTCAATAGATATATCAAGTGTAGCTTATGTTTTTGTAGTATGCAAGTGTGTTTTGGGTATCCTAAGGCCTCTCCTATTTATAGAAATCATTTGCAAGTTATTAGAGATATCACACAGAGTCTCTAGAGTGTTCTTAGTGATTAACTAGCTGTTAGGTAGAAAGTACTTGGGTTGCAATAGATAAAATGGTCAAGTTTAGAAAGACAATCTAGAACCCAGTTCGGTCGAAAAGTTTTTCGACTGACCATGTATCGATCGATATTTTCTTCGACCGAGATTGATTTGAATGCACAACTAATTCCAATGACTTGCCTCAATTCCGAACCACTCAGTCTAACGATCATATGATTTGGAGCGAAGATGTGTTTGGTTGACAATAATTTTGATCAAAAATGATTTAGACCAAAAATGTGTAAGATTTTAACTCTTGCTCTGGATCCTCGACCGAAGTGGTTTTCGGTTGACAATTTTATCGATCGAGAGGTTTTTGGTTGACTAGTTTCTCAACCGAGAGTGTCACTGGTGCAAGTTTTTGAACCACCTAACAAATGATTTTTCTAATGAAGGCTAATGACTCTAGACTCTAAGGGGGATCCTAACTAAGGGTTCTAGATGGATAGGGAAAATCTAACGCTTGATTTTACATAACTTCTATGTACTTATACATTATAAACTTGTACAAGTTATTACAATTTGTACAAATATGTAAATAGAAGCATTGGATCATATTAGCTTCATCTATCCATTGATTGTAATTTCCTTAAATCCTAAAATACTCATGTAGAAAGTTAGATCCACAAGAATGAAATGTTTGTCACCATCAAAATAGAGGATAAGATAATGTCCAATTTAGACAACAACCTTCCCCTTTTTGAATATGGAAAACATTTCTAAAATATAAGCAAAATATTACAAAGACGAATTTGATACCTGAGAAGAACATATCCTTGAGTAGAATAAAAATGTGTGCTAATATGCTTAGAGAGATATGGAACATTATATCCAACTCATAAAGAAATATAGCATCAAATTTATTTTTGTCAAGATGATAAAATTGTGTGACCGTGGTTAAGATCAAGGTAAATATTTTTCTTTATATTTTATTTCTCCCCCTTTGTCATCTAAAAAAGATAGACAAATATTAAAATAACCCCCCTTAATTGGGTACCCCCCCTAATAAAATACCCATGTTTTAAAGTAGAAGAGAAATACAAAGTAAATGTCCAATGAAAGCCACAATGTCAAAATGCATGCTAGAGATCAAGAATCTTTGGCAAATATATCAAAGAAAACATCTTCAAGTGGAGTAATACGTAACTTCCTTATAATATATTGAAATTGATCCAAAGGAAGCAGTTTGGTAAGCTATCAGCCAATTGTTCCCTATATCAACATGATGAAGAGAGATGTTATTCTTGGCAATATGATCTCTCAAAAAGTGATGTCTAATCTCAATGTGCTTGGCATGACTATGTAAAATAGGATTTTGAGCCAAAATTATCGTAGAAAATTGTCACAGAGGAAAATACAAAACCATAATCATTCAAAGACATGTTGCATATAAAGTACTTTTTACATCCATTTGAAAAAGTTGATGTCTTTATGGGAAGCTAGAGCTAATAACATTCTAATGGCCTCAAGTCTAGCTATGGGTGCATAAGTCTCATCAAAGCCTATCCCTTACCAATCTAGCTTTGTTTCTAACCACTTCCATGACTTCATTAACTTTATTTTGAAAAACCCACTTAGTTCCAATAATAGTTTTGCCTTGAGGTCTAGGAACTAAATCCCATACATTATTCTTAGTGAATTGATTTATATTTTCATAGAAATTATCCAACAATCATCTTTTAGAGCCTCATTTATCTTTTTAGGTTCAACAATTGATATAAAGGCTGTATTTGCAACATCTCTAAATGATGATCGAGTTTTTACTTTATCAAAAGGATTTCCTATGATTAGGTGTTGATGATGATATTTGATTAGTCTTGGAATTAGCTATTGTGACTCATTATTTTGTTCAATTTCAGAATTTTTATCTTATTTTGTTGATATGGTTAAGTCCTCAATTTGATGTGTAATATCATTCAAGTTTTCATTTTCAACGTTTTGTGTTGTCATTTCATGAAATGTGATATATATTGATTCCTCAACTTTCTTGGAAATAGTGTTGAAAATCCTAAATACTTTACTAGATGTTGAATATCCCAAGGAAAATTCCTTTTTGTGACTTACAAACAAATTTATCTCTATCATCTTTTGTGTTCAAGATATATCAAGGTGTACCAAAGGTATGAAAGTAGTCAACTATGGGTTTCTTGTTGAATATGAGTTCATAAGGATTTTTCTTAAGATGTGAGTGAATCGAAACACGATTTAAGACATAGCATGTTGTATTTACTACTTTGGCCCAAAAGGTTTTAGGTATATTATGCTCTACTAACATTGTTCTAGACATTTCTTATAAGGACCAATTTTCCTCTTAACTATCCCATTTTGTTGTGGAGTGCATGGAGCTGAAAATTTATGTTTATACCCTTTAAATGTACAAAGTTATTCAAAGATATGGTTTCCAAACTCTCCCCTATGACCACTCCTAATGGTACATATTTTGTTTTTTAGTTGGTTTTCGATCTTAGAGCAAAACAATATGCTAATAGTATCATCTTTTGTTGAAAGAAAATGTACCCAACTATATCTACTATAATCATCAACAATGACAAAATAATACTTTTTATTGCCAATAGATTGAGTCCTAATGGGACCAAATAAGCCCATGTGAATAAGTTTTAATGATCTACTAGTACTAAGCAAAGCTTTAGACTTGAAGGAAGTTTTAATTTGCTTTCCTAGAGTACATGGTTCACAATTTTTAGGTTTATCAAAAGAAAGTTTAGGTAAATCACGAACAAAATCACATTTAAGAAACTTTTTAATAACATGTGAGCTTGCATGACCTAGCTTTCTATGCCATAATTGTAAAGATTCATCATTTGCAAGAAGACATTTTCCAATATAGCTTTCATACAATTAGGTCTAAGTACATAAAGATTTCCTACTCTTTTTCCTTCACAAACAACATTATTGGCGTTTTCTATGAGAAATTTGTAGAAAGATTTGTCTAGAAGAACATCAAAGCCACTATCACACAATTGACTAACACTACTCAAGTTGTGATGCGACCCATATACAACTAGCACATTTTTATTTGAAGTTTTGTACCAACATCACCTATTAAAACAATTTTACCTTTGGCATTATCTTCAAATGTAACTATTCCATTCTTCTTTTCTTCAAGTGTATGGAAGGCCTCCATGTTTTTGATCATATGTCTGGAACAACCACTATCAACCACCCAATCCTAAAACATATGAAGATTTTAGTACCCATTTGGTGGTCCTTTTGGTTAGGAGCATTATTTTGAATGTTTTATCACTTCAAGTATTTACAACAATTTAATATGAAGAGCATATTACATATATGAATCACCAAAGATAATTGTAGGTTAATGATTTTATTTTCAATAAACAGTTCTAACAGAACTACTTTTGGTTGAACTTTTCTTCAATCGGAAGATCCCTCAGTCGAACTCTTTGTCTCTCGAGATGAAGTTCAAAAGATTTATCTGTGAAAATAGTTCTGACAAAACTACTTTTGGTCCAACATTTCTTCGACCAGAAGACCTCTCGGTCCAACTCTTTGTCAACCAAGATGAGGTTCTATAGATTTTTCAGTGAATGAAACATTTTTAATGTAAACGAATCAGACCATTTTCAATTGTTTTATTTTGGATAACACAAGTAAGCAGTCAAAACATACAAAGATATACAAGTTAGTCTTAACTTAGTTGAGACATGACATATATGCATTTCACAATGAAGTTTAGGTCAAATCTCAACGAGTTGTCTTGAAATATCTAGATTGGGGTTCTTAGAACCCAAAACAAATTTGTGTCCTTGTTTTTCTTATAATTACATGAAAATGAATAATGTCCAAGATGTTGGCAGTAATGGCAAGAAATGAAATCAATTTGATTTCTTTTCTTGATATTTTTGTCATGTACTATATTGTTCTTAAGCACATAAACAGTCTTGGTTTAGGGGCTTGTGTTTTTCTAGTTTTAGCTTTTGATATGATTTCTCTTTAGGTACATAGCCTAAACCCCTTCTCACTACCTGTCTAGAAGTGCTTTTTATGACTTTATGAAGGATATCATCATGTTTCAAACTATTAACACATTTTTGTAGTTCATCAATTTTATCAAGTTTCTTTGTGATGCCTAAGTTTGCTTGAGCTAAACTTGAAAGAAAAGTATCTCTTTCTCTAACAATGACATCATAATCCAAATGATTGCATAGAATAGGTTGAGTTTGATAGTTATTTACCTTAGCAAGCAATTCAACCTTTTCTCGAGAAAGAAGATTATTATTGTTTTCTAAATCAAGCAATTTTGCATTACAATATTCAAGAGAGGATTTTAAGGTATTATTTTCAGAAATAAGATTTTCATTTTCAGAAATGATATCATCTAGTTTAGAATGCAACTCTTATCAATTTTGGAGAGATTTTTCAATTTTCTTTTGCAATCAACATATTTAGCATGTGTTTCTTCATGGATATTAACTAAATCCATTTTAGATAGTTCCTAAATGTCAACCTCATTAGGATATTCTTCTTCATCTTACTTGGCATGAGAAATTCCACTTCTTCTTCTCCACTATCACTGTCATCACTTGAATCATCCCAAGAAACTTTGTATGCTTTGTCTCCCTTGTACTTCTTTTTTGAAGAGGATTTCTTACCTTTCTTGATCTTGGGGAACTCATTATTGACATGCCCCTTCTTTCCACACTCAAAGCACCTAAGAGAAGAAGAGGAAGAAGCACTATAATTTTTGTTATATTTATACTTTTTATATTGCTTACCATAATGAGTGCATCTTCCTCATTGTCATCTCCACTTGTCTCATCACTTTCTTGAGTGATGACTTGTGCTTTGGTTAATTATTTTAATTCTATGTCCTTCCTTATTCCTTTTTGAAGTTCCAACTCCAATCTTTCTTCTTCTTCAAGAGTAACTTCATGAGTCTCTAGATTGTCGATGAGTTGTTCCATCTTCAACGTGGTAAGGTCATTGGCTTCTTCAAGGGTCATCACCTTTGGCTTGTACTTTGGAGGCAAGGATTATAGAATCTTGGACACTTTATCTTCCTCACTTGTATACTTACCCAAGGCACTCAATATATTAACAATAAAAGAATACCTTGCATACATTTCACTAATAGATTCATTAGGCTTCATGTGGAATTGTTCAAACTTTTGTCTAAGCATGTTAATCTTGGTATTATTAACTTGAGTTGTACCTTCATGTGTAACTGAAAGCTTGTGTCATTTTTCATAAACGATTTTACATGACGATATCCTATTAAATTCACCAACAGAAATACAACAATATAAAATACTTACTTCTTTTGCATTCAATTGAACTTGCTCTACCGTGTCAGGATTCCATGTCGCATACTCCATATTAGTAAGCTCATAAGGCAAGGACACCATTATCCAAATCCCCATACTTATCCCTTGAAAGTAGAATTGCATCCTTCTTTTTCAATAAGTGTAGTTTGTTCCATCAAAGGGTGGTGTCCAGCTCACATGAGTTCCTTCGAGGTTGAGGTTGTGTAGAACCATGTACCCCATTCAAGACCGGTGAAGGCTCCATGAATACCTACTCTAATACCAATTGAAAGATCTGGGGGGGGGTGAATAGAGATTTTGATAATTTTAAAATTAATTTAAAATTTAAATTGCAAGAAGGAGAGGGACACAAGGAAGAGACTAGCAATTTAGAGTGGTTCCAACCTTTGAAACAAAGGTTGTCACTCACTACCCAATTGTTTCCAATTGGGATTTTGAAAGTGATTTATTTTATTTACCTCACAAGGATATTAAAACAATATAAAATCACCTTCCACCTCCTTAAAGTAGCCTTCACCTTGAAGCATCCTCAACCGCCTTTCAAGTAGCCTTCTTGAAGTAACTTCAAGTCCTTAGAGCAACCTTCACCACCTTGAAGTAGATCCACCACCTTGAGGTAGCCTTCACCTAGAAGTAGCCTCAACCTCCTTTGAAGCATCCTTCTTGAAGTAACCTCAAGCAACCTTGCAACATCCTTCTTTGCCTTAAAGTATCTCCAAGAAACCTCCTTCAAACAGCCTCCAACCATAGGAGTAGTTAAGGAGAACAAAATACAATACAAAAGGAATAGATTGAAAGAGGGAAACACATAGCCAATGGAGTAAAATGTCTTGATTCCTTTATCAAGTGTTAGACCTACCTAGTGGATGATGATGGACATTGGAGTAGTTGACTAGAAGGTTGAAGCTAAGAGATGAATATTGCAAGTGATTTCAAGCTTGTAGTTCTCTCTCAATAGATAGCTCAAGTGTAGCTTATTTTTTGTAGTATGCAAGTGTGTTTTCGGTGTCCTAAGGCCTCTCCTATTTATAGGAATCATTTGCAAGTGATTAGATACGTTCTAGGGAGTGTCTATAGTGTTCTTAGTGCTTAACTAGCAATTAGGTAGAAAGTAGTTGGGTTTCAACGACTAAAATGGCCGAGTTTAGAAAGATAATCCAGAACCCAGTTCGACAAGTTTTTCGACCGACCATGTCTCGATCGAGATTTTCTTTTACCGAGCCTTAGTTGAATACACAACTATTTCCAACAGCTAGCCTCAAATCCCAACCACTCAGTCTGACAGTCATATGATTTGGACTGAAGATGTGTTCGGTCGATAATAATTTCAACTGAAAATGACTTAGAGCACAAATGTGTAAGATTTCGACTGGTGCTCTAGATCCTTGACTGAAGTGGTTCTCAGACAACATTTTTCTCGATTGAGAGGTTTTCAGTCGACTAGTTTCTCCATCGAGAGTGCCACTAGTGCAAGTTTCTGAACCACATATCAAATGATTTTTCTAATGAAGGATAATGACTCTAGACTCTAAGGGGGGATCCTAACTAAGGGTTCTAGGTGGATAGGTAAAATCTAACACTTGATTTTGCATGACTTATATGTACTTGTACAAGTTATTACAATTTATACAAACATGTAAATACAAACATTTGAGCATATTAACTTCATCTATCCATTGAGTGTGATTTCCTTGAACCCTGAAATACTCAAGTAGCAAGTTAGATCCACAAGAATGAAATGTTTGTCATCATAAAAATAGAAGATAAGCTAATATCCAATTTAGCCAACAGTAGTGACTTCAGGTCTAAGAACCACAATCATGACCTTCACTATGAGAGATGACTATGAACACCAATAATAGTTTCCATGTGTCACTCTCAAGGTGGGTTTGTTTGATACAATGTTCCATAACATGTATCTGCGTGCTTGGTTGGATATGCCATATCATGACTAATGAGATTCCATTAGCAACAAGCTCACACTCTAGTCTTATGTGTTATTGGTGTCTATCTATCTTCCATAGTAACAATCGACTGGGGACATAATAAGAATGTACATACTCTTAATATTTGTATGATCTCATTCTTGAAGTCACGTACTTGAAGACATATGTCATTGAGTATTGTCATTATTTAGACATTCATAATGTTTCCTCATTATCTCATAACTGAGTCAAATCATGACAAATTGGAAGCTTGCCTTTATAATTATTAATCAAATCCTTTGTTATATGCCATGTCAATAATCATATGATTGTATCTCGAGGCATACCTTACCAACAAACTCCCACTTGCGCTTAGAGCCAATCACCCACAAATCTCATTCTTAGTGATCTAAACATGTCCACCATGTTTCTACTGTGCAAGTGCCAATCTAGCGGGTTCGCAACATTTTACTATTAGTCAATATATTGTATGTTTCTTATCTCTTCACTATGAGATGAAACCACCATAATATGGTATATGATATTCCTTTCCTAACAAGCATCTCCATTGTTGTCATAGTATCAATATTGAGTCATCAATGGTTGGAACATCTATAAGTTCATCATATGAACTTTAGATCCATATAGTATCATTCTGTGTTCATAACATAAGCACACTTGGCTTCTATTGTAGAATAGAATTAATGGTTATTAGTTCGAAGCCCTTCCAACTAACAACATATTTTTAAATCAAACATATTTTATTGCAATCACTTTTGTCATTTCGAAAGCTTGCATCGATGTCATCCTTTACACCCAACTCTTCCTTTCTTGCTATCTCTATATACTAACAGTGTATCCTTAAGTACTTCTCAAGTACTAATGGATATCTTTAGTGACATTCTATTAACCCTTATTGGAGTTTAATATCATCTTGTCATGTCCAATACATACAAGATTATATGTGATAAGAACATCTATAGAATTCATGATAGATCCATTATTACTACATATGGCATCTTATTCATGATATTTCCATTCTTTACAAGAATTGGAATATATGGTTCATGACAGACTAATCCAGATTCTATCCCATTGAATCCATCCGTGTTGAACTCTTTCAACATCTTTCTATTATATGTTCTCAAACTTATGTTTAGAAACTTTCAAGAACTATCTCTATAGGTCTTGATCCCTATCTCATAGTATGTTTCACCTAATCCTTCATTGAAGGCATTTTTCATGCCAACTTTCAATATTCTCAATATTGAGATGCCATTCCTCATCACATGTGGAATATTCATATATGCTTCGGCTATATCTTTTGTAATAATAGATTTCATCTTTTATATTGATTCAAATCAAACTCTTTGACTATCTTGTCAAGTCAAAATATCTCATCTCTGAGATGCTTATTTCAATCCTAGATTGAACTTTATAGTTATTAGACTTTATTTGCATTCATGAAGTTATAAAAACCTTTAGGTTGTGTCACATACACATCCTCTCATATATTCCCTTTAAGGAATCTGGTTTCAATCTTCATATGTCAAATCTCATAGTCTATCTTAATTACAACAACAAGCATGACAATTGGTAAAGGAATCTCTATCACGTTCAACAATCTCAAACTGATTTGAAAAACTTCTCAACCAAATGTGTCCTTTTATGTTATCCATGTAGGTCTTTTCCACAAGACCGTGTTGCACCCTTTAGGAATTACCCCTTTAGGTGGCACTACCAAGGTCCTACCTTGATAGCTTACATGGACTTCAAAATGGCTCTGAGCCACTTACTCAGATTATGGTTCTTAATAGCTTCTAGTTGATTAGTTGGCTCATCTTGTTATGACCAACCTATTTGGGTCATTGGATTCATAATCCCTTGATTTCAAGTGTGTTCTACTAGAACTATTTTGTTCTTTATCATATGACAAACTTGAGATTCCACAACAACTTGTGATTCTCTTAGTTCTCATTATACCTCTATGCTGTCCTCGAACATTTCAAATTCTACCCTTACTCCCACTGATTCTTTAGGAACTCAGTTATCCTATCAAAAAAACAATTTTATTATTGGATTGGGATTAATAGTAACATTCAACAATTATGGTTTATGGATAAACCTTTTCAAGAAACTACTTTATTTATGTTTCAATCACTTAGACATATTGGGACATTCCCATATCATATAAACCATTCAGATGATACATGATTTAGTGATAGGTGTAAACTTGTGAGGGTATAAGAAGATTCATTGATAATTATATCATGACTCATCATGGTATAATTCCTTCACTCTGACACATCAGCATGTTTAGATGGATATGTCTCCTGATACATTACCAGAGTTATATCTTGAAGGTTCTTAAGTTTTGATATAAAGTATTTCAACATTTTATCTCATCAAAGTTTCTTAATACTTTTATCAAAGTTATACTTCTTATAATCCACTTGAAGATTTCAAGAGATTCATGTTTCAATTTTACTGAGTACATATCCTCATATTACCAGTAAATAAGATGAAGTATAAATAACTATATATAGTATTCATTCCATAAGATCTTCATGCATCATATATATAAGGTCTGGTGGAAAACGTATCCTCGCACTACATCTAGTGAGGAATGTTACGTCACGTTGAGCATAAATAAGACTTACAGTTCCTTAGGTTCAATAACCAAGAAAATCTAGATTAACATCCATATGTATTCTAGATATGCATTTCTTATATATACATCCAAGGTGACTATTACTAATGATAGTTTTGAGTTATCAATTATAATTGTTTGGTATAAACATTGTAAACATCCATCTTGAGATTCTTTTATATAAAGACCATCTAGTTGTTTGGGCATTGCCATACAAGATCATAACTTTCAAAATGAAGACATCAATAACTCACCTTATTTATTTATCATCCTTGTCATACAAGATGCATAGAGTAAATGTTTCTATTTATTGGAATAATGAACTAGAAGTTCAACTAACTCTATTACATGCCCATTGGGCTAATATAAATTTAAATATAGACTAAAGATTTAACAACTCTTGCTCTGCCTTGTCCATCTTTTTCCTTCCATGAAGGTTTTCACTTCTTGTCAGATTATGCACATCAAGTATGCCAAATCTCTATTTGGTATCACATACCAAGATGAAGAAGTAATCAAATTCATCTTATGACGTTTATACCTGAAGTGGAGGCCTCAATGCCTTCGCTCTTCTTCTTTAGTTCCTCTAACCAGAGAGGGCAATTTCTTTTCTAAAGTCCAGGTTGGTGACAATGGTGACAATCACCTCTTTTCTTCACTTCTCTCTTTGCTTTGAAATCTAAAGACTTGGGCTTCTAGATAGATTTAGAACTCTTCTTAGATTTGCATTTTCCTTTGCCTTTGCCTTTAGACTTCCCCTTTGTCTTATTCATCATCATCACAAACTTGGGCTTGCCTTTCTTCATTTGTGCCTCAGCTATTATCAACATACCCAACAACTCTGTCAACAGCTTGTCAAAGTCATTCATGTTGTAGTTCATGAAAAACTAACTATATGACTCTGGTATGGACTACAAAATCATGTCAGTGGCCACCTCTTGACCCAAGGGGAATCCCAAACTAGCTAGGTTCTCCACATACTCAAAGAGATTGAGTACATGAGGACCTACTAGGTCTCCTTCTACCATGTTGCACTTAAACAACGTCTTGGATACATTGTATCTCTCTTGTCTTGCCTGATCTTGGAACATGTTCTTGAGAAGTGTGACCTCTCAATCACATCCATGTTCTCATACTACCTCTGCAACTCATAATTCATGGAACATAGCTTCAAACATTTGACATCCACGACATCTTCAGTATTCTTCTTGTGAGCATCCTTTTCAGCATTTGGTGTAGTTGGAAGGGGTTCATCTGGTTCTGGAGTCTCCAGGACATAGATCTTGCGCTCCTATGTGAGAACAATTTTCAACATCCTGAACCAGTCATGGAAATTGTTCCCATTTATTTTTTCCTTCTCAAGGACCGATCGTAGAGAAAAGTGATTGTTGTTTGTTGCCATTTGTGGCCACAAAAGGATTTTTAATTTTGTAAAAACTCATTTTGATTTGATTTGATTAAAATTTGATGGTATTGATTAGGTCTTTAATTAACTATCCCTCTCACTATTTTGATCAAATTAACAACCCTCAAGTATCAATTCGAAAAAATGCAGTGAAATTTTTTATAACGAGTCAAGATCCAAGATAATTCAACTATC
Organism: Alisma plantago-aquatica; assembly: GCA_963693085.1. Classification (NCBI taxonomy): domain Eukaryota; kingdom Viridiplantae; phylum Streptophyta; class Magnoliopsida; order Alismatales; family Alismataceae; genus Alisma; species Alisma plantago-aquatica. The sequence goes on from OY856409.1 coordinate 331,657,866, forward strand.
ATCCAGCCAATATGCCAACATCTATAGTCAATTATCAAGGTAGAAAATACTTGTAAATTGCATCTTATGCAATTCTTGGATAGACAATATGCACAACTTTCACCATAATCATCTACATGCTTCTGGGATTAGACACCCTAAGAATCACCAGTTAAGCCTGACTCAAAATCTGAGACAATAATAATGCACCTCGCTTTGGCAAAACCTACATTACTACCCATCATACTTCCACAAGATAGATGACGCACCATGCTTTGGCATAAGTTACACTTGGTCGATCAAGCTTTTCACGTGTTTTGCTTGTTGGAAAGCATCCTAGACTTAATATGTTTGATTGAGGAGTTTTATATATATCATATATATACATAGACTGTATCCAATCACTACATATATAGTACGTATCATATACATGCTATATCCCACAATGTAAACATACAATATGAAACAAAAAGTGATGGTTATGGCAATGTATACTATAATTCCTTGGAGCCATAAGGAATTACTACCACCTAGGTCAATCATCACATCACATGTATGAACTTGTTGGTGGTGTAGATCTGTGCTTACCAATCTAGGTTGATCGGTTCAACCCTTAACCAATCGTCTTGCCTCTTGGCCGGTCAGTTTGTCACCTGAAATAGTCATCTGGCCTCCTGTCCAACTGATGTCTGGACTCCTCTAGATGGTCAGTTGGGCTGACGTTGATTGTCATCTTCTTCATTGTAAGAAAGGAAACTATCCTATTACAAATATTATTACATTGTAAAGAGAAACCTCGAGTTACATTTGAGGGGAGCAAAGGTAGGAAAGAATTAACTTTACATTGGGAATAAGGAGGTGGAGGCTCGGTACGCAGACTGAGATAAACAAGAATAAAACAAAACCATCCAACCACACACAGATATTGGGTTATTGTCCAAAACCATGCGACACACCCACCATCAAAACCGTTTTTAGGGAGACACATGTAAATTGCATATTTACATGATATTGTGTGTGTGTTTATATATATATATATAAGTTTTGAATTATGTGGTCTTTGATTGGATACACATATGAGATGGTTTAAATATTCACATCCTATGCAATAATTAAATGATAAAATAAAAAATCCAATAAAATTGATTATCCCAAAATATAGTAAATTGATGGGACCCTGACACCACTGTTGGGAAATATGGGCACAAAATAAGGCAGTGGGAACTAAAATTTTATCTATTTGTATTCCCATAATAGCAAGATCGTGTCAACTACTATGAAATAGGAAAGATGGTTTAAAAAGTTTATACCTGGTCCTAGAGCAAGTCCAATGACTACAACGCGTTGCAGTGCAACTATCAACTAGTTACTTTTGGACGGTGTCTGTGCAGCTCCTGGTCTTCACCATAGGCGGAAAACTAGACAACCTTTGCAGTGGCTCTTGTCAGTCTTGCCATAGACTGCAAACAGACATTACCCTCCTAGCAGCAACCAAAAGACTCAAGCCTCTAGTCCACACAGAACAACTAGAACTCTTGTCTTTCTAGTAGAATGGATAGGAAGGAGTTGTCTCTCCTATTGGCATACTAATCACCAACTTTCTCTCCTACAATAATAATCCTCAGTTGTTCTGTCACTCGCTATCCCTCCCTAGTCAGATAGGACTTGCTTGAGCTCTCTTGGTTACCATAGAGGACAACAATTATCAGAGCAATTGATTATCAATTGTGTATGTTGGGAAGCCCCCAATATCCCCCTATTTATAGGTGGGGTTAGGAAACTAGTTGAAGTGGGAGTGGAAAGGGACCACAAGATCTTGAATTTTTACAACTTACAAAATCCAAAATGGTCATTTTGCAATCCAAAATGGTCATCTCACTTGTGAGCAGATCGATTCATGGTCCTAACCGGTCATTTCACATGTATCCTAATCACATATGAATTTGGAGAAATCATTTCCTATTAATGCAAACATTAATTCCTTGTACCAATCAAATTGAACAAGTAAAATGAGAAATCTTTCTAATAAATTAGGGAAAGCTACTAGAACCTTCGTTTGGCCCAACCGAGTCGATCAGTTCACCAGGTGAATCAGACATCTCGCTTACCCCAGTCGACCGGTTCACCTAGTGAGCCGATTGGTTGGTGCCTTATTCAAGCAGAACTCAAACCAATTTAGTTCCAATCAGCCTGACACTCCAAACGGCCATCTCACTGGGTGAGTAGAATGTTTGGTGGTCTAGTCAGCTAATTGGTTGCTTGAATTGAATACCTAAACACTTTAGTAATCAACCCAATCATCATCCAAGATAAAACTCCTCTTCTAGATGAGTCTTTTGTGTGTGAGCCTATAGGTCCCATATCACGTTGGTAGTGAATGTACACAACTAACTTATGACATCATAAGAAAAGAATAGTGCCTAGTCACACATCAATGCTACCCAAGTGAATGGAAAGTTGGAGAACAACTTCAACCTATAAAATGTGTTAGGTGTTGTAGTGATTGCATAATTCCTTTGTCTCTGATATCCATAATGAACTCGAGACATGGAATCGTTATCCTCTCAACGTTTAATCCATGTTCCTTGAGCCAAGAATAGACCGTCTGAGATAATGTATTCTCAATATCATATATTGATTTACATGTACATGTGCATGCATTTCTCAGTCTCGCTTATCAAGTGACCAGGATATGAAACTCCAGTAGGAGGGGAAAATCCCATCTACATCACTCACAGTCAGTCCCCATGGGTCAAAGCTACCCAATCATCACCTTTATAGCAACTCGTATTTTAGGATTACATTTGATGATGTCAAAGTATACCCAACGACATGTGATGAGTGTAGTGACTTCAAGTCTAAGAACCACAATCACCACCTTTACTATGAGATATGACTATGACCACCAATAATGGTTTCCATGTGTCACTCTCAAGGTGGGTCTGTCTGATACATTGTTCCATAACATGTCTTTGTGTACTTGGTTTGATATGCCATCTCATGATAATGAGATTCTATCATCAACTAACCCACACTCCAGTCTTATGTGTTATTGGTGTCTATCTACATTCTACAGTAACAACCAACTAAGAACATAATAAGAATGTACATACTCTTAGTAATTGTATGATCTCATTCTTCAAGTCACGTACTTGAAGGCATACATCATTTAGTATTGTCATTCTTTAGACATTCATAATGTTTCCTCATTATCGAATAACTGAGTGAAATCATGATGAACTGGAAGCTTGACTTTATAACTATTAATCAAATCCTTCGTCATATGTCATGCCAATCATCATATGATTGGCTCTCTGGGAACACCTTACTAATAGTAGCCTTGCAATGAACTTTTAGAAGGGGATGCCAGAATGCCTTGTTATAGTTTCTTTGCAAATCACTTGGTTTCTTGACATAAGGCCCATATGCAAATTGCTTGAGAGAACTTCCTTCAATGTTGTTGTTAGAAGTGAATTTATGGGAATATAACATAAAAAGCCAAAGAGTATAATTGATAATATGGATGCTTTACAAGTTGGTCTAGGATATGAAAGAGGACCAGCTGGTCATGTCTCTATTGTGGGGATCACCATTGAATCTAAAGCCCTTGAAGCTCCTACAACCAATATTGACAAGATTGCAACTGATGTCTAGATGTCTAAACCATGAAAGAGACCACATATAAAGGAAAGAATCATGTTGAAACTACTATGAACTGTGTAACCTATGGCGAGAGTGGCCATGGAATTGACCATTGCAGCTACATCCGTGAAGAAGAGGATACCATCATTGCATGAGGGACACTTATATCTCCTTTCTGTTATATGTAACTAAGACAAGGACTTAAGTATTTTACACTTACATCTCCTATCTATTATACGTAACTAAGACAAGGCCTTAACTCTTTTAGACTTGTCACTCCTTGTCACTGTCTTTGACCCTGTTTACTACACAATACTCCATATTATTTTTATGGGAGTCTATGTATCACTGTATAAATATAAAGTCTGCTTACTCAAGATTTGCCTCCATTTTGGACGCAAGACCTAAGGTGATCAACTTTTGGCATCATTTTCAGGGACTAGGCAAACAAAAACTATTAAGGAACCAATGTGTACTTAGTATACATCAATGCCTTAAGTCTAGATGTACACCTATGAAGAACAAGATAACCAAGGTGGGTCAACCAAAAATATCTCTTATGCCAACTCTAAGAGACCAAAGCATCTTAGATGCTCTTATGGCAACAAGAATGTTGTGGAAGATTCGCATAATCTGAACATTCCTAGCAATCCATCCCTAATGCAACCTGTCTTTGGGAGAGGCAGTGGACTGTTTGGGATCATTCATACCACTACTTCTCAGCAGAACATGGACAACTTTCGAGGCCAAGGCCAAAACTAGGGTTAGAATCAAGGTCAGAATAGTAATCAGAATCAACCAACTCTCAATACAACCAGACTTAATTTTTGAGATGTTTGAGTTTGCAAAAGCAAGCATTAATGATAAACTCAATCAAAGCATAATCAACAAAAATAACATGCTGACTATGATGCAAGCGTGGATGGGTTGTGTAACTAGATAGATATTTGACCTACATACTCATAACAAAATAATTGACCAACAATTGGCAAATCTGTGCGACCTAATCAAGAACCCTCATGAAAGAATTCTGTCTAGGACCAAGAAAAATCTGGGAGGACATGAAATTGTCAAGATGTCTACTCTGGGGTCAGGTATAGTTCTAGGAAACCATTCATCCAAATCTCACCACGAGAGCACTCTATTCATGAGTGTCAGTGTGAGATGATAGAGATTGAACATGAATCTACACCTATAGTTGTTCATAAAAAGAAAAAGTCCAAGGAGAAAGGTAAGGTGAAGAAACCCGCCAAAGAAAAGAAACTTGATGCTACCACAAAATCAATTTCTACTAGTGTTTGTTATGCTTAAAGAATCCCTTTTCCCTACACACTGATTAGGGATCATCTAAAGAAGAGGTATGAGAAGTGAATCGAAGAAGATGCATATGTACATCCCTTTCTTGGATGATATTGAAGAAATGCCCAATTATTCCAAGTTCTTCAAGGACCTAATCACTAAAACAAGATGATATGGAGACAATCAATCTTGCCAATATGTCAACAAGACAAAATACCAACTAAGCATAGGGCCCCTAAGCCTTCAGAATCCCATTCAATGTGGGAGATAATGAAGAAAGGAAAGGATTAGCCAATTTGGGGGCTAGCATATGTTTGATGCCTCTCACTCTTTCCCAAAGGCTTGGTCTTAGTGACATGGTTAAGACCAAAATGTGGATCCTATTCGCTGACCACACCTTCATCAAACCATTCAGGATAATTGAGGATGTTCCTGTCAGAATTGGAAGATTTTTCATCCCATGTGATATTGTTGTGATTGATACCGTTGAGGATCCAACCTACCATATGATATTTGGAAGACCCTTCTTATCCACAAGAAGATACTTGATAGATATCAAGGTTGATATAATAACAATCATGGTAAAAAAGGACCATATCGACTTCATGGTGTAATATTTTATGAGAGGTTCCTCCCTTTTTGAATTTATTTACCTCATGGAAAATTACAACCAATTTTGTGAAGCGATATAGGAGAAAAACGTTGTTGTTGATCCTTTAATGAGAGGTATGATTAACCAGATCCCCAATGTTGAAGATTGTGAAGTGGTTAAACTTCTTGATTACCTATAGGCTGAAGACACTGAAAGCAAATCCAAGGAAGAACTGGTGTTAGAAATAGTCAAATAGGCTTCCCTTGAGAAGACTCCTAGTGATGAAGATGATCCAAACCTAAACCCAAGCTTAAAAAATTCCCTAAAGGACCCAAGTATTATTTATTAGACATTGAAGAGAACAACCCTATCATCATAAGCCATGTTCTATTGGAGGAACAAGATGAGAAGTTCTTAGCCGAGCTAAAGTTGAGAAGAAAAATTATGGGCTATTTCATGGATTATATTGAGGGGTTGAAACCCATTGATTGCATGCACCTCATTCATCTAGAAGTGGACACAAAACCTCTACTCCAAAGGAAAAGGAGGTTAAATCAAAACCTAAGAGAAGTAGTAAAGAAAGAAGTGATAAAGTTATGTGACACAGAGTGATAGAAAATGGGTAACCATGTACATGTGGTGGTCAAAAAGGGAATTATGAAAGTCTTAAAAGGGGATAACAGAGATGATATAGCCACTAGAATATTTATATAATTTAGGTTTTGTATTGATTATAGGAAGTTAAACTCAACAACAAAGAAGGATCACTTCTTTTTTCATTTTGTCGACTAGGTGCTTGAGCGCCTAGCTCATCACTTATTTTTGTTATCAGGATGGCTACTATGGATTTTATCAAGTCCCCATACACCTTATGACCAAGAGAGAACTAGCTTTAGGTGTATGCCTTTCGGCCTATGCTACACACCTAAAACTTTTTAGAGGTGCATGTTATTAATCTTCCTTGACTTTCTTGAAGATATCATGGAAGCCTGCATGGATAATGTTTTGCATATGTCACATAATTCGGTGATTATCTAAGGAATCTTCCTCCTGTTAAGAAACATACCAAGATCAGCATCTAGCCCTTATTCGGGAGAAACACCATTTATGGTGAAAGAGGGGATTGTTCTGGGACACAAAATTTTGGAGAAAGGAATTGAGGTCGACATCATCAAAGTTGAAGCTATATCAAAATTGTCACCTCCCAAGTCCATCATGGGAGTGAGGAGCTTCTTGAGACACATTAGGTACTATATACATTTTATTGAAGACTTCTACAAGATCTCGAAGCCTTTGTCAAGTCTCCTAGTGAAACATGTTTTTTTTTATTTCAATGAGAATTGCCTAGAAGTATTCAATACATTAAAGAATGATCTTACTAGTGCATCAATTATCTAAGAACTATACTGGGACCTCCTATTCGAGCTGATGTGCTTGCAAGTGACTTGTTGTGAGAGTTGTCTTAGGGAAAAAGAAAGATAAGAAGCACCATGTCATATATTATGCAAGATAGACCGTAGATGAGGCCCAACTTAACTACACCACTATGGATAAAGAGATGTTGGCGATAGTCTACACCTTCAACACATTTTAATCATATCTGGCAGGTTCTAAAGTTATTGTGTACATGGACCATGGAGCAATCAAGTATTTGATGATGAAGAAGGAACAAAGCCAATGTTGTGAAGATAGGAACTCATTTTTAAGAGTTTAATTATGAAACTGCAGATAAGAAAGGGTCAAAAAATGTGGTGGCAAACAATTTATAAATGATCAACCTGGGGGAGGATAGCTCCCTACCCATTATGATAACTATCTGGATGAATCTCTTATGATGGCCAAAGCTCTAGATCATGTTGAGTCGTGGTATGTCAATATATGTAACTATCTATCTTGTTAGCAGTTACCACCATACATCACTTACAATGAAAAGAAGAAACTATTTTCTGACCCAAAGAATTACTACTAACATGATCCTTTGCTATTTCATAATGATCTAACAATCTCTACTGGAGGTGTATTCCTGAGAAGGAAGTACTAAAAGTTCTTTATGAAAGTCATTCTTCACCTTGTGGTGGGCACTTAGGAGCAGATAGAACTGTAGCCAATATATTGCAGTACGGGTTCTTCTGGCCAACCTTGTTTAAGGATGCTCAAGCATACATAAAGTTTTGTAATGAATTCTATAGGACAAAGAGTATATTGAGGAGAGAAAAAATGCCACTTTCTGATTGGATATAAGTAGAGATCTTTGATGTATGGGGGATTGATTACATGGATCATTTCCCTCATCATGTGACAATAAGTACATACGGGGTGTAGTTGACTATGTGTCCAAATGGGTGGAGGCAGTTGATATATGGGAAATCATGTCATCTTCCAGTGGAGCTAGAACACAAAACCTTTTACTCAATCAAGTTCCTTAACATGGATATGGAAATGGCAGACAAACAGATATTTTTACAACTTCAATAACTTGAGGAGTTAATGATGCATGCATAAGGAAATTTCTACATATACAAGCAGAGGACTAAGGTGTGACATGATACACACCTAAAGAGAAAACATGCCAATGAGGCAGACATGATTTTTCAATTCCATAATCAAGTTTTTACCAGCTAAGTTAAGACCAAGATGGTCATTTATGTTTATAGTGAAAAATATTTACCCATCAAGAATGATGGAGTTTTTAGTGAGAAGTTTGGGACCTTCGGAGTTAGTGGTCATAGGGTGAAAAGATACTATGAAGATGAATCATTCACTCGAAGTGTCAAAGTGCAGCCCGAGGAACCACCACCAACCCAATATTAGAGATGATAGAGACACTCAAGCTAAAGACTACAAATTATCGCTCCTTGGGAGACAACCCAAGACTCTCTACACAATTCTATGATTTACCTTTTTAGTCATGATAACTTGATCTTTGTTTCTAATCTTGTTATGTTCAAGTTTTTTCTTATTCTGCTTCTTTGTTTGTTTGTTTGTTTGAAGAAATTCCATTTTGGTAATTTTTTGTACAAAGCATAAAAGTAGTTGCTAATTATCTTTCTTAAACAACAAGGGCAGGACAAACAAGTGACTAGAAGGGAGGTCTTCAAGGTTTTCATCGACCCTAGAAGACACATCCATTTGGGGTCATACAAACAAGCTGAGGACACTAATATCCGAGAGATTTAGAAACCTTGTATGACAATGAAGACTTGGTAACCATCAAGGCATTAGTTAGGAACATGATAGGGATCACCCAAATTCATTATCGAGATCACCCAAAGTCAAGTTTATAACCCTTGACGGTACTCATAAATTCGTGATGGCTCATCTTGCAATGCCTGTCAGAGGACCAGTGTGTCGCACTATGATCTTCATTAGACTGACAAAAGCATAATCACCATTGAAGTCCCATGAAGGATATCTCATTAGGAGTTTATTTTTATTGCTATAGAGTCTTCACATAGTCTACATCAGCTGATGAGACCCTAACATAGGGGAGATGGTTTATTAACTACAAGAACGATTGAAAAAATCGCTGACCAACCATCATAGGACAAAGTGTCTAAAGCTTTTGTTGACCTATTGCTCTGACGACAGATCTCACTGAAGGACACCTAGTGGTGGGGTTATAAAAGAGAACATTAATCATCCCTTCTAAACCACCTAACCCCCAACTCAAGCAAAGTAAACCCTAATTGTCGCTACGATCCTATTATCACATGAGGTGTTGTGACACTCCTTACTACCAATTGCAAGATTGAGGCCACCTCAGAAGGTCATTTTCGACTCTCCACCATCATTAACCATCACGCTCTTTGACTATCACTGCAAACCTAATGATCAAAACAGGACCATTGTCGTCACCGCCAGTGGCCAACCTTGACAAGATCAAGAGGATAGAGTGAGGAAGGTCAAAGTCTAACTCCATCACCGTCACTATAGTCAGTTCAGAAGTGATGAGACCTAGTAGCTAAGCAGGACGACATGAACAATCAACAACAACTCAATGATGAAGATTGATGGAACCTTCTCGTTGGTCTAAGATCACAATAGTAAGATCTTTACATTCCTTCCATCGCTCATTACCTTTTGCCTTTCTCAATGAACCTCGATTCTCATTGACGAGCTCTCATTTTCCCTTTTCAATTTTGCCTAATTTGATTTCATAAACCATCCTTTGATGACACTTCATGCATGAGGTAAAGAATGCTTCAATAGGAAATTTTCTTGACCCTGACATCTAACACTCTCGTCAGACCCTCATGACTATCACTCTCCGTCAGACCAACGAAGCCTACATTCTATCAATTTTAGCTTTGATTGAGACTTTCATCCAATTTTTAGGAACCCTTAGAGAATTTGTCAATGGTTGTTTTCCCATCTGTTCGCATCATCTTCGTCAGAATCTCGTTGACTTCTATACTTTTCCATCAATCTACCATCAACGACATGTCTGTTGACTCAAGGTCAATTAGGTCAATTTTGAATCACATCTAAATTGACTAAACCAATGTTTTGATGATGACTAACCATTCCACATATTGGTGTCTAATGTCTCTATATGAGTGATTTCAGATTAGGTATAGACACACTCCAAATGCCCTAACTTGCGCATCTCAACTTGGAGAAAAGACAAGTCAAAGTCAATACAAGTGCACATTTTTGTAATATGATGTAAATCCATTAGAATCATGTTGTAAATCACTTGTAATGATTGTATGACTTGTAATTAAGCTTAGAAAAAATCAAGAGCACTTAGATCGAATGTTTAAGCACTCAAAAGCCATTTTCTAAAATTCACATCAGGTTGTTCATCGGTTGAGTTCTGTGAGTTGCAAACTCGACCGATCCTGATTGGATCTTGAAAATGAATTTTGATCGATCGAGTTTACACTTCACAGAACTCGACCGATGGAGTACCTGACCAATTTGATTTTCATTGGTCGGTCGAGTTTCCCCAGGATAAACTCGACCGATGGTATGAATATCGACTTTGTATTTTACTCTATCGATTGAGTTACCCTTATAGAAACTCGACCGATTGCATTGTACGAGAAAGTGCAAAAAAGTGCTTCTAGTCATTGTGGAGTTGCAACAAGTGAAAATATATCCGTTGCAAGCCACAAAATGGCTAGTTTTCGTTCCCAAGTGTTCCCAAAGGCTAAGAGGCATCCCCAACTATAAATAGGACCCGTTGGGCTTCATTCCAAGGTTAAGCATTCAATGCAAAACTCTATGTGATGTTCCTATTCTATAGTTGAGTGCTTCCTACAACCTCCTCTCTCTCTAAGCTTAATCACTTGCTACATTCATTAGAGTGAGTAGGAAATCGGTAAGAGAGCTAGTCTTACATGTATATCTTGTGAGGCTCTCACTTCCACCACCTCCTCATCTCTCTTTTCAACCATGAAGATGAAGGTTCTCTCTCTTGGCTAAGCGAGGTGAAGAAGAATAAGGGAAGGCATCCCTTGGTGATCAAGGCTGAAGACTTGGAGCAAGAGTGGGTAAGCCCTTGGTGAAGGCAGAAGACTCCTTGCTCAAGTGGGTAAGTCCTTGGTGGAAGCTTCTCCGAGTGAAGGTGAAGCCAAAGGTAGAAGATCTAAGAAGAGTGGGTAATTCCTACAAGGTTGAAGACTTGTGAAAGAGTAGGTAAGTCCTTGGAAGAAGGCGGAAGACTCCTTGCAAAGTGGGTAAGTCCTCGGTAAGGTTGAAGACTCTTTGTATTGGATAGGTAAGTCCTTTGGTGGTCATGTATTGTATCTCTTATAATGAATATAATGAAGGTGCAAGGTTAAGAAATCCTAGAGGTTGACCTCTCTAGGTAGTGGACTGACTTACTTCTAGTTTGAAGTGTGGAACCACTCTAAAACAACTTGTCAATTGGTGTATGTTCAATCTCTCTCTCCCTTGCTATGCATGTTTTAGTTGCACACAAATTTCCTATTTAGAAACCTTATCTTGTGATATATGTTGAAGGTCTAATGAATTTTGTTTAAGTGCATTCAGATCTATTCACCCCCCTCTAGAGCATCTAATCACCCATCTAGGATCCAACAATGTCATTGACCTCTTCTATTGAACCCTTTGAGCATAGACCAACAAACTCCATGACGGCCATCTACCTTTGAACATTATTTAGACCCAATGATTATCATCACCCTCCATCCATTGAGTCCATTGAAATAGCATATAGCATGTTTGTTTTAGATTCTCAATAAATGAAAGTTGCAACAAGAGAAGAAATGAAACAACTACTCTAAAAAACAACAAATTCCTAGATAAGAACAAGGGCATCCCCTCTAGAATGTACCTGCAAATGCAATTGGAGAGGGTTTGTTTGATGACTCTATCAGAGCATGTACCATCTAAACCCTAAGACGAAAGGCTATCAGCCATGACTTCTCTGAATATGTGTTGTTAGAAGAAGAGGGGAAGAAAATGAAGAGGAAAATAGTTCAAATGCCCTCTAAAAGCCTAGTAAATAAGACTAATAGGGAAGGGGGAAAATTAGAGTCAGAAGCCAAGGCCAAATGTTGTTGGACATATTAGGATTTACTTTATTTGTTTTTGCTTTATTTTTATATTTAGGGGCCTAAGTGCAAATTATCTAGTTAATGTTCTTAGTCATAAATGTTTTATGCTTTTCTTTGCTTTATGTTTTATTTGATTCCAAATTTGTTTAAACATGATTCTATTTCCATTACTTTAGGGTCAATTCATGTAGTGTTATAAAAACCAGCCTCAGGGCTTCTGTCCAAGCAGTTGAATATGAATTGAATTTTGTGAATTGTTGTTTATCTTCTTCTTTCTTCTTCTTCAAGATGTGTTCCACATGAAGTGGTATCAGAGCCAAACCCTAAATAATTAGGGCATGAACTCATTCTCTTCCCCCTCTTTTCTTTTCTCTTCTAATTATTGTTCACCCACCCAACACTTTTGTCATCTATCCCCGTAGCAATTTCCACCCACTGCCCATGGTCAGTTGACCCCACATCAACAAATTCATCCTGATACCCCATCCCATGGGTACCCATCTCATTCCCTTCCCCCATCAACACCCTGACTGCTACTTCTTGCTAGTCTCCCTCTCCTCACTTGTTCTCTCTCGTCCATCTACTCCTTCCTCATGCATTAAGTAGCAATAGCCCACCGCTCTCCCGAAAGCCTCAAGCTACAACAACCAGCCATAGCCCACCACCACTCTGACAACTTCTATACGCCCCTCCAATAGCCGAATGACTTCCCCACCATTAAGGCCCACACACACGACAATCATAGCAGCAGCCGACAACCTTTGTTTGTCCGCAACCCGCCTATCTCCAACAACAACCAGTCTGTCTGCAAACTCCTACCTAACTCTACACTTCACTTAAATTCTGCAATCCACCATCTTTCCATCTCTAGGTCCTCCATCATACCATGCACCCCTCATCCCTTAGCCACCTTCATTTGTGATGGGTGAAACTAGACAACACTACTACCACCTTGGAGGCTATTCGACAACAATTGGACAACATGATGTGATGACATGATGATATAGTTCCACGTCAGCTAGATGACTTTACATAGAAGTAAGATAAAATTCTAAAACACCTAGCCTACAATAATAGGATGCAAATCTTGAGAAAGTACATAAATAAGATTACTCCATACTCCAGCCATGTCAAGACACAACACACAAAGATACCAGAGTTCTATGGTGAGTGTGACTCCAAGATTGTGCTTGATTGGTTACACCATGCTGACTAGTATTTCTAGATATCTGAAACCATGGGTGATGCAACCAAACTCCTAATCACCACTGATAAGTTTTGTTAGCATGGTGGAACAACTAACAACTAGTTGATCCCGTCTAACATGGACTGAACTACATCCTTTGTTCGTGCAATGATTCCTGCCTTCGAGTGACGAGAGCTAAAACAATGTAGACAAGATTGATGAGAAAGATGATGAAGATGCACTCCCCACTCATGATTCAACAATTGACAAGGATGAGTCAGATACAGTGCCTCCTCGACCACCCCCAACAAAGGATGTTGTCAAAAATTCAATATGTATTGATATTGTGCCCATGCATTCCTCAATACATCCTTTAGAGGATGATATCAACCTTGCATCATGCCAAGTACCGAAGCCCTTAAACGACATGTATGCTCTTCCAATTGATGATGGCTACACTACCACCTTGGTATTGCCAATGCATGCAGATACTCTGAATATAAAGTCTCTACTACTACATGAACGTTATGGCATGCTTGAGGTTGGCAATACCCCAACTCTGAGTGCTTGGTGTCGTCCAATCTATATATCCTACCGTCAGACACTTTTGGGAGAGCCTACGTAGGATAGGTACCTGACTCACATGTGGCTAATGTTTCAAACCTCAGAGGAGTTGATGTAGGACATATTAGGCTTTACTTTATTTTTCTTGCTTTATTTATATATTTAGGGACCTAAATGGAAATTATCTAGTTAATGTATTTAGTCATAAATGTTTTATTATTTTCTTTATTTTAGGTTTTATTTAATTTCTAATTTTTTAGATAGGATTTTATTTCCATTAATTAAGGGTCAAGTCATGCAGTGTTATAAAAGCTAGCCTGGGGGCTTTGTCTAGGAAGTTGAATATGAATTGAATTTTGTGAATTATTGTTTATCTTCTTCTTTCTTCTTCTTCAAGACATGTTTCACATCACCAAAGAAGTTGAATTTCCACAAATAACACTAGAGATCACAAATGAACAAACAACCCATGTTGTGCCTGTAAGAGAACCTACAACTGTTATGACCAAAAATGAACAATCCTCAACCACAATGTCTACTTGGCAATCTGAGAACAAGTTTGAGATAAATAACTTCAGATAAAATACGACTCAATCACTAAACTTGTAGAGCAACAAAACACACAGATAGTAAAACTCTGAAGACATTGAGGATAATGTACATGGTGGAGAAATGCTACAAGGACTCCACCTCTTCTTCCCTTGCACCTATCACTGATGATCTCACATAGAGTTAACAATGGAGTTTATGATGTCATTGAAGAAACTCCCAATAGAGGAAGATGGGAGAGACGGGGCCATAGGAACCTTCAAACTCTCTGTCTGCATGATCAGAAAAGAACACATCTTAACAAAATATATCTTGTACAAGATATCATGTGAGACAGACAAACAAGTAGGCACCTCTAGCAAGGTGGACTATGAAAATGAAGTGAGGCAGTTCAAAAGCAACAAAGTCTGGGAGAAGCTGACAGGAGAACCCAAGCATAAACCTAGAATTTTGGGCTTCCTAGTTACACTCTAGAATCATAGTCTAAAAGATATTCATCTGTGCAATCTTAGCATGATCTGACATAGGGAATATGACCATGGCGGACTTGTTAATAATTGGAGCATATTAAAGAAGAAAGTTGTTAATACTAGGTGACTATTGGTTGAGAAGTTAGCCGCTGTAAGAGCCCCAGATGTTTCAAGAGAATTATGCATGGGGGTCTACTAACAGTGATAGGATTCCATCTCAAGTACCCTCAGTTTTCAAAGAACTTCATGGAGAGCACATGTGACAGATTTGTTGACCTAAAATACCTAATATCCATGTCTTTGATTTCCAAAAAGGGGGAGAAATATTGTTACAACCCCAATTTTGGGTTCATTTACTGAGAAATGTAATTTCTCATATTAAAGATAAATGAACAAATAATGGTTGAATGCATGAATTTCATTACAATAGCCTTGATGATTTCTTTGTGGGCTTTATTGGCTATTGGGCCCAATAACAAGGAAATTCAATTAGTAAATGAATAATTAAGTTTTTGAGAAAAGAAAGGTGTGAAAACTTCCAGAAGGTAAAAGAAGCTAATCCAAAGTTGTATTTCATGCCTCTTGGGTCTCTTGGGTCCCAATGAGTCCAAAGTTGCATAGAGAATGCAATAAGAAAAGAAAAGACTAATTAAGTATTTCCTTGTTAAGAAAGAAATTGAGAATAATGATAAAATGTGGAAAATATGTGAAAAGAGGTATAATTGAGTTATCCTTGGTGGATTTTCGTATCCCAAGGATTCCTCATGTTAAAAGTAATTCCAATAGGAAAATAGAGGAGAGATAAAAAGAAATCCTTAAAAAGAGAATTAAAAAGGAAAATAAATTGATTAATAAGAGGGAAATATGAGAAATTGACTTTCAAAAGATGATAAAGGCAAACCAATATTCCCCAATATGGGAATTTCGTGCCTTTAGGATTTCTTGAGGTCCAAGGGACCCAAAACAACAAGATAATCACAAAGGAAAAAGGAATACAAATTAATTTGGATTAATTAATGAGATAACTTGGGAGAGAAGGAAGACTTCTCATCCATTGCAATTTGATTTCCAAAATTTGTATATAGTTAGATAATGCCAAGACAAACCTTCCCTTAAATTTTGAGTTAAAAAGGAACAAGGGTTTGGGAGATACGAATTTCTCAATATTTTGCTAAAAAGTGGAATTATTCTGAAATAGGGAAAATAAGTTTCCTTTTGTTAGAATGTGTGCTTTGAGGACCGTTGGATCTCAATCCAACGTTGGTCGCTCATCTCCTAAGTCCACACGGACTGGGAAGTTGCTGGTTACAGGGAGGATTTCCCTCTCCAATTTCCTTGTGATCCAGGGTAATTGCGAGCCAACAATGTTTTCCATTGAATTCAGGAGACTTTCCCACGTTGAACGAGCCTGACTTTGTGGGGCTCATGCGCTAGAAGGGAGCTTCCCCAAATCTGGATCGCACGCCAACCCTGCCTATATAAGGAGGGGGCTACTCATGACACCCGCACAAACACAGACCATCCGTGCAAGTGCGAGGGAGGACAATGCGTGGTCTAGCACGTTCTGTTGGAATAAACGCCTCAACCTTCACCGCCATCCTAGAGTTGCTTCCTCCGGAGAAGGGGGCTTCTTCGTCCCATCAGCTGAAGCCAGAACTAATGAATCCAAGGGCACCCACGAGTTCGGTGGGGCCTGGCGGTGGTGCGGCGGTCTCCACTGGCGGCTGGGGGAGCAAGTTGCCCAGAGTCAACCCTGAGGTTGACCACGACAAACCTGGATTGCAAACCAGGGGAACGCGAGCTTGAAGATGACAAGCGACACTTTTACTAAAATACCCCTCTGGTGTCTTCAGTAAGGTAAGGGCAGGCTTGACCTTTGGCTCCCTTTTAATCGCAAGATGAGGTGCGTACGTCCCTGACCACTGGATCCTGAGTGGACCAATGGGCCACGGATCTAACGATCCTGATTTTTCCTGTAAATTGCTAATAAACAATAAAAAGGGGTTTTCTTGTTAAAAATCGTATCTTGAGCTAGAAAACTCAGATGAGAGAAGTTAATACATGAAAAATGATCATAAAAATATGAGGGATGCGTTAAAAATGGTTTGGACATCTAAATATGTATATTTTTGCAAAAGTACATATTTTATTTAGAAAAGGTTTTAATTTGTGGTTAGAAACCTTAATTGTTGGTAAAAGATATATTAAATCTTGCAAGTAGGATAATTCGAGCAGGGTTAACTTGTTTAATGATTAAGATGGTTTTAACCTATTTTGATGATATAATTACAAAGTTTAGGGTTTTTAACTCAATATGCTGATTAATATGTTTAGAAACCCTAAATTGGAGGAAAAGAAAAGAAAAGTGTTCATAATCTGAAATTAGGGTTTCATGTTACTAAAAGATGAAACTAAAATCTTTTGTAAGAGAAAGATGAAAAAGTTAGGGCTTGTAAGTGATTTTGTGAAATTAGGGTTTAGAGTAATAAAGATGAAGTGGAACCCTAATTATGCTCAAAACCCTAAAAAAAGGACAAATAACCTAGGAAACAACTAGGGTTAATGGATCCAGATGACATGATTAATGATAGAGAAATTGAATGCCTTTTCAGGATCAACCTGTATGCACTTGTTTGATTTCTTGATTGGTTGTTTCTGCATCCAAGTATGCTTAACAGGTATGTGGTTAATTATGGATAACCGCCTTAGTTTCCCGAAGATTTTCCAGATGGTTAATCGCATTGCATGCAAATTATCTGTTGGATGTTCATACTTGCAAATCATAAAGTCACTATGATTATCACATTGAAAATAGAAGTATGTATTCTCGCACCTACATGACACCCTGATGGATGATGCCAAAAGTCAGGCCCAGATGGGTAGACCAATGGACACCTTGAGTGGTGACCCCATGCACCAAGATCGGGAATGAGAAGGTGGCCTATGATATTGCATGACTATAGGGCACCATGAGTGGTGACCCCAGGCACCAAGCTCGAGATTGAGAAGGTGGCCTTAAGTCATTAGCAAAGGGAACCCTAAGGTGGGTATGCCAGGGTTAGGGCAAAAGCGGTGGAGAATGTCATATTGGAAAATGTAAATTGGCTGGTTAATTAATTTGATTGTGATAATTAGATTGTTATCCTTATGTGCAAACTTTTGGTTGTCCCCACATACCATTATATTTCGATATACTGACCGACGTTTTATTTGTCGGTGTTTTAGGTACAACTCTGAAATGAACAAACGGTAAAGTGACACCTTGTGAAAATAAAACATAAAGTGCCAGGAGGATTAGATAGAGTAGATTCAAGCTCTGGATAGATAGAATTCCAAAGTTTTTCAAAGGTAAGTAAAGTTTTAATTTTATACCAAATTCCAGTTAGTTAGTAGAATTTCATAATTATTATTGATTATTTGTTGAACATTTGCTCCTGTTAATTGGATAATGGCACCAACCTTTCGGCCTCCCTTAATTGGGGGTTACCGGGAGGCAGGGTCGTTACAAATATTGTTACAGATTTACAAAGACAAACTATTTACTACCTCTCTCTAAGATGAGAAACTACAAGTATGAGAAGCTCACCTTATCCACTAGAAATATACTAAATATGATATCTAGTGTTCCGACATAGGAGGACAGAGCCAAAATGAGTACAAAAACCCCGTCACAAAATGCAATGATGGTAGAGGTGCAGTTGCAGAACTGGCAGAAAAGGTAAAGATAAAATTCAAACTCCACAAGGCCATCTCCAAGGTGTTGAATGCTAAAATGATTGCAAGAACGGAGAAGCATCAATTGCAGTGCCAATAGAAGTAGAAAAGGAGCCAGAAGCACTCGACAAAGAATAGGAGACCATGTCATTCAGGATGTCAGACAAGACCATGGTGTGGGAAAGGATAAATCTATAGACACTAACAAAGAACAAGGGGCGAAAAGAGATTGCAGGTGCTCAATGCAAAATAAACATCAATGGAAAATCATCCAGGGAATTTGTAAATATAGAATAACAAAAAGAGGACATCCTTATATAGCCAACAGAAGAAAATCATCTTCAACCACTAGAAAGTCATCTGCCCCCACTAGAAACCATTGTATTAAACAAGCATGTGATAATATGTGTTGAAGATGTCATACACAAGATAGTGCAAGACGATGTCACACAAACTAAGAAATAAAAATGCTCATTATTGTGCAAAACCTCATGGATCTCAATGCATTCACATCAGATATTTGTTGCATATACTTGCAGTTCAATCAAACTGAAAACATAGTTAATGGGACTGCAACAGGTGAAGAAACTATAGAAGTATCCCTGACAATTGAAAAACTTTTTCACAAAGATGAATAACCATCCTTCAATGATGTACGTACCAAAGACCCTACACCTATCACTCCATAATCAGAATCTCATGATGTCAGGCAAGGCTCCATGCCCCCACCCCTTCCTTGCAAAATGGAGGGGATGGACATGGTGGTAGGTTCAAGAATCTCCTATAGCGGCATACACGTCTTCATATTTATCCTAGATGGAAAAACTTTCTGGACCAGACATTCTATACACAAACAAAGGCACTTCTTGACAAGAGAACACTTCATAGGGATATTTAGGAAGAAGGTGTATGTCAATGCATGACTTTTCAAAGTCTTATGTGCAACTATCCTTGAGGATTTTTTAGAACCAATGAAGATACATCCAAAGTTTAACAAGATGCCTACTCTTGAAAATTGTCTATTCCACAAAAAGTAGATATCAAATCCAAACCTCGAGCTACCAGATGTTGTGAATAGACAACAGACAAAGTATATTATCTTGTCATTCAATATCAAATGATCATTGGCTCCTGACAGTGGTAGACCTCTATAAAATGAACATGGGAATCTACAATTGTTATGGCTAGGATATTAAATACAACACGATGGTCTTTTGCCATGTGGCGACACGCAAATAATAGAAATTCCAATACATCTATAACTTGCCATTATGGGGCAGGAAAAAGGCATAGAAGCATTTAGAAACTTTTGTGATAAACACAAAAGTCCCCCAAGAAAAGCCGGAGTCTAGGAACTATGCCTTTATGGTGATAAGGATGGTGGAGGCTACAAAGGGATTTCCTTCAAGGACCTATTCTAGGAGGATCTATACACATTATGTAGTTTATACGCAGTGGAGATCATCTATGACATACATATCTTCCATGATCCAGCGATGCCTCTAGATGTGGTGCCACATAGACTTTATACATGTGTGCCTCTTCTTTAAAATGGTCATAGTGAGAGGTCATGAAGGAATTAGGCTTGATCCGTTAGAGAAAGAGAGGGTCATGGAGTGGTAATAAGGCTAGAATATTGTAGAGTACCAGGGAAGAAATAACAACCTCAAGAGATAGTAAATCAAAAGACACATGATCAGAAGCAGAAACAGAGTCAAGAACATAAAAGAAACTTCCCCTCCAACAACTCCTAATGAGGAACCAGTCATCATAAATATAGAGAAAAAAATATATGGAAAATGACCAACCAATGGAGGGGGAGATGAGAGATGAAGTAAATGTAGATGAAGTCCTCCCAGAGCAACCTAACGACACTGACTTCCTAGATTTTGAAGAAGTGGTGCATGAGGGGCCAGCTAGGCCTTGAGAGTCTATCGTAAGATGACTTGAGCTTACTCATGGACAAGCTTAAAGAAGACAATGATTGTGGAGATATTGTCTTCCAAAGGGACATGATATGTGTCTTGAAAGATGACCTTGGTGATATGCTAAAGGTCAGTAGGTATATGTTTGTGAGTGTAATGTATCTTACCAATCCCTGCTAGCGCCAACTGTGCACATGACATATTACCTACCACACGAGGACATCCTTCATAATAAGAGCTCAGGAGAGAAGGAGAGATTGATAGAATGCCTATAAGCCTCTCTTTCTCTCTCTACCTGACTTCATCTTCCTTCCTCTCATGCATGACAACCAATGCACATTCTGGGCAATCAATATCAAGGCAAAAATAGTAGTCATGTACAATAGTTCTAATGTTGAATACGGACCAACAAGATACACAAGCATGACAAGCACCTAGCATCAATAAAGATAAAGCAAAATCATATGCAAAAGAGATCATCAAGATCATTCAGACTCATGGAAATGGATATAAACACATCCCTTGTAAAGGCTTCAAGAAGGCACAATTTTTTCATAGAAGCCGTCAACAACTACAACAATCAAATGATTGGGGTTTCCACTTCCTTAGCTAAATGCAAGCCCTTGCCTTGAGGGGTATAAGGGTATACAATATGCAACATGAAAATTATCATCACCTTTGCAGGATATGTTGCTCAACTACTATAGTCACACTGGTCAAATAAGGGACTTCAAAACAACAAGTAAACATCTTCAGTTTACATTCAAACTCATTCTTTGACACTTTGTGACATAGTGTATGATAAGTCTCTGGGGGTGTAAACAGGTGAGGGAGGTACGATCTTCTTCCCTCTACCCTAAATCTATTCTGCTACTCTATCAATTGCATAATTACTTTATCACTGCACATACACATTCTTCCTCTCAAATTTAAAGATTTTGAATTTTTCAGCCTATACATGTCAAGACTGCTTGCTTATAGCTAGAAAATTTTGCTGAAATGATGGATAAAGTTTTGCTATAGGTGAATTTTGAATCCAATTTT
Organism: Alisma plantago-aquatica; assembly: GCA_963693085.1. Lineage (NCBI taxonomy): Eukaryota > Viridiplantae > Streptophyta > Magnoliopsida > Alismatales > Alismataceae > Alisma > Alisma plantago-aquatica. Next base: position 331,679,354 of record OY856409.1, read on the forward strand.
CTTGAATGGTGTCTTCACTCCTGAATTAGATCTATTTGTCTCCAAGAATGTTTTTAGCGTAATAATGGATAGAAGTGACAAATTTGGGCAATAAATTCATCTAATAACATGTTGCTTGATTATGCTTTTATCTCATTTTTATTTCAAGACATTGCAAACTGCCAGTGAATGCTTCTACCCCTAGATAAATTCTCAGATTTAAGGAGGACTTAGTCTAACACACTCCCGATCTATCACATAAGACCCTTAGTACAAGTTGGGAAGTGTGTAAATCTAACAAAAAGAAAAAAGCTATCCCTTATAGTGCTTGAAATCCCTTAATGGATGATAGAGGCTTGGCAGCCCACACATCCCGAAAATCCTATCTACCCAAAGCCACGTGAGCAAAAATAAAAACTTGAGAAATAAAAAACATGAGACTTGCACCTAGTAAGAGCTAAATGGTTTTGTCTGGTCGATGTATAGTTGCACTCACGAATGAAGATATGTCGGGCACGGTAGTAGAACCTAGAAGCCAAAAACATCACCCCATGTCTTTCAAGGGCAATCACATAAACCACACGACATTACAAATAGACTTATGGTTGAGTAATATTGTTATTATCACATACAACCTTAGCCACCCCTACACACTCTCTTGCCTATCCAAAAAATATAAAAGTTGGGAGTGAAAGCTAACTTCAGCAAGATCAATGCACAAGTATGATAGGAATTGAGGCTCCAAGTAGGGATGGCAATGGGTGGGTTTTTACAAACCCAACCCGAAACCGACCCAAATCCAAACTTGTAAACCCGAACTCAAACCGAACCCAAACAACCCGTAAACCAAATTGCACCCAAATTCGCCAAATCCGAACAAACCGAACCAACCCGAACTACCCAAATTTGCCAATTTTGACAAATGCACCCACATTTTTGTTAAATTGGGGGATAACACTCGCATCTTTTGTTTTTCCCGTAATAAATGCTCCCATATTTTTGTTGTATTGGGGGACAACACTCGCATCTTTTGTTTTTCTCGTACTATTCAGCAGAATCTAGTCATATATTAGCCCCTGTTGACTTGATTGAAGTTCCGTTTTTTTTTTTTGCCCCAAAGACTTAATTGAAATTCTCTGGTTGCATTCTTTTTAACCCCAAAGACTTGATTGAAATTCCACATTCCTTTGTTTTTTGTCATTCACCGTAACAGCTCCAAATTATGTGTCGTGATTTTTTTTTATATAAAGGAAGCAATAAACCGTCACTTATCACTCACCCACTTAGTGATTCAGACAATCTTACAAACAACTAGTAGAAGGCCAAAACTCAGTAACTAGAAGACGACCAAACAAATAGCATACAGACATCAATTAGGTTCATGTTCTTCAGCTAATCAGTGCATGACAAACATCATACAATATTTTTAATGACATATTGTGGCGAATAGAATACAAACACCATTCAATTTCAACATCTCCAGCTAATCTGCCTGAGACAAATACATGTCAAACATCATATTCAAACATCTCACAATCCTAACGCCATTTCAATTTAAAAAAAAAATCCTAATCCAAACAACATGTCGATTCAAAATATCATATCCAAACATCTTAATTCAGTCCAATATTAATTCTTGAATCTTCAATCCTCCATTCCAGTAATCCGCAGTGTTGGATGAGATTGACAAGCACATAAATTGCCTCCTTTCCACTTCTCTAGCCAAAATATCTACAATGAGAACGAGACAAGAGTTAGCACATTATAAGCTGAATGTAAGTAGAGCCATTGAAGTGCAGCGTAACTATCAAAATATGTAAAATTACTGCTTCTGAACTATCAAAATATATAGCATCACGAATAGCAGGGCATATAGGCAAACACCTATCAATGGGATGTTTTCATCATCATCACGATTTATTAGACTAGCTTCTTTTCCTGGAAATCCATCATATGATCCCAGAACTAAACCCACGCAGCCTGTTCGGAAAGGAGAAATGCGAGAATAATACTTGGTATAAATAAAAAGGAAGGTGATTAAGAAAATGGTCTTTAACAAAGATTATGGGAGGAAGGACGGGAATCACTGCACGAGCAAGGATGATAACAATGGTAAAAATGATAAACAAATGTGCATTTTTATCATGCATCTAATCCTTTCTGCAGTAGTTTTTTGGTTGGTTAATAATGGGGTGAATGATGGTTGACGATGGATCATGTGAGGGTAGGGTGTTCACCCCTTAACCGAATTTAAGTTTTCAATCTTTTACAAAAATGCCTTAACAGAAGAGCGGGCAACAAATTGAGCTGCCAATCCTTTCTGAATGGCAAACCCTTTAGACCTAAAAACAAAATTACTGAAAGTAGAAGGAGAAATCATAAGATTCCTATTTATTACATTTTGTAGGCGATGAAGAAGGGAAATAGCATCATCGGCAAGTACCCCAAAGATATCAAAAGTAAAAGGTAGGAAATGGTGATGATTTGCCACACATGCTGCACCATGCTTATGGACCTTCTGTGCCGCAGCGTTAGAGGCTGCCTGACCAGCTTTAAAACTGCTTGAAATGGTGCCTGACATAGGGGAAACTCCAGTAAGGTCTACACAAGTGTGTTTCCCATCATTCCAATCAAATAAAAGGATATCAACTGGCCGTTGAGCATGAAGACCATCAGAACGCGTACCGAGAAATGCCACGGGAGCTTCCTTCAGTACCTTTAATCCAGCACAAGAAGCAAGGTCAAATAAGACATCACGTACAACATCATGACGGTACTTAAAACCAGGCCGTGAGCGACAATGGATAGCATGATCACCAAAGGCGTCTAGTTCTGTAGAATTACAGAGCGGGCAACGTTCATCACCGGGGTACAAGGGGATCATGAGACGATATCGAAGGATAGATCGATATTCAATGGGAGACATAGACAAGCTGAAACCTTCAATAGGAACAGTAAGTAGGAAATCTTGTGCATGATCAGCTTGTAGAGAAGAAAGAACCACATGTTGCCGTGGAGATAAGCCATTATCCATAAATTGTTGAAAGATTGTCCTATAGTACACGTCAGCCAAAATAGACTGGGTCTTTGGAGTGGCAGAAGGCGTACCTGACAACTTTGACCAACTGAAAGATGGCAGTGTAGTACACAAGGCAGCATGCGCAGCGTCAAAAGAAAACCCCATAGGCACAGAACCACACCCTCGCAAAATATGATTTTGAAGCTCTTGGGTGTGGATCCGCGAAGCAACATAAGGAAATTTGCACCGTGGGACGGGCACCACCTCTAAGTGGGAATCATGAAGGAGAATCCCTTCCTTGCAAGAAGGTAGTAACAAATAAAAAGTCAAGCAACTCTCTATCTTCGAGAAGGAAATCGGGGATACAATAAGTAAATCAAGCAATAAGTTAGAAATCTTAACCTAAGTGACATAAGTATATGATCAACACCATAAACAACTAAACTAAATAAAGCCATCTAATGCTGCTTGATGCTTTGACTCTATTTATTATCTTAAGGACAAGCTAAATTCAAAGTTTGGGGGTTGATAACATTCAATTTTGTGTATGTTACATGCCTATTTATCCTCATTTTCCTTTTACATTCTAGGTTTTATGTTTATAAATATCACTTTTACTAGTATTTCACAAATACTTCCCTATTTACTTATGCTTCTTATCTTTTGCAGGGAAAAGACTTAAACTCGATCTACCATCGGTCAAAGTGTGATGGTACCTTGGATGGCCCAAAGTGGCATTGAGGGAACATCACAAGAGACTCGTCGATCACCCATGATTGGACCCAATGCCCGGGTAGAACATGCATTTATCTCAACGCCATCACATCCCGACAACTAGGAAGGAATCACCTGCCCTATGGGAACCCAGTTTGATGCCTCAACGGTGTCCCAACCGTCAAGCAACGAAGGAGAAGCCCGACTACCGAACAAGTCAGTAGTTCATCTCTAGATGAATGCTTGCACATGGATGGCTTACATGTGCCTAAGCCCAACAAGTACCTAAGATCGATGCTTGGCCTATACAGACTGAGTACCAGATAGATCGGTCATGATTTGATGTGACTTCAGTCCAATGCCTCGATAGTGTCCCAACCCGATGACCAATCAGACATCGACTGATGATGGCGTAGACTATACACCAGCCCAACGATGCTTCTAGAAATTGCACCGTCACAACAATCAGTTAAGTGTGTGCCATGGGGTACATGCTTCAAGGCTTGAGGCGCAAGAAAAGTACCGTACAACTAGGTGCCTCATGTACATGAGGATCTCCTATATATGGAGGTCAAGATCCTCAATGAAGGGGACCGTTCCTGTCAAGAAGTTCTTCCATTTTTTTCACACTCACCATCGACCCTAGGAGACTAAGGCTATGTTTCACTGGTACAACACCGGTATGATAACTACGTTTCACATGACTTATTAATTATTGTTTGTGATGCCAATTAGAAGAGAGATAAGCTGCCACAAAGATTAGTTAACCTGATTTTCACCACATAGTGAGCCGTGTGAAATGCTTACGGCAGAATGTAGGTTAATCTTTCGTCCATATCAATTTACTACCAAACCCCTCTAATACATTTTTCAATACATACTTTGGTAGGGAATGATAGACTTTCTCTGTCTATTCTCTAGACAGAGAAAGACTACTTGCTTGTGTACCAAACAATAGACATCTTACCTTCAAGTTTATTTGTCGTTGTCCCAAACAATATTTATCTTACACAAGATGAACATACCACTGGTTAATTTACCCATGGCATCTAAACTGACCAGATCTGTATGCCAAACACAGCCTAAGGACAAGAGTCCAAAGGTTTAATCGACCATCTGCCTTCTCCAATGTTTAGAGGATAGTCTTGAAGAGGAGAAGGACTACTATGTGCCACTAATTTCACTATCATCACCACCACTACGGAGAAGGAGGTCTTCATCGACTACCAATACCCTCCTATGGTTACTGTTTATTGTGTTTTCGTCCTTTTTCCCCATCTTGTTCATATCCCTTCATCCGTCCATCTTGTTATGGATCCAGTCATTTGTAAATCCATTTTGTCACTCATTATCATGAATAGCTAGACCTTTTTCTTGGGTTGGTAGTATCCATAAGTCTCTCCCAACATGTAATCCATTGAATATATACTCTTAGAAATGTTTATCTCCATACTCTTAGTTTTAATACTTTACTTGCACGATTAGCTACCATCTTGCATTATTTGATTTCTAATGCCTCAAAAGAGTAGTGTTAGTCTATATCTAGAGTTGTGAAGTAGTATAATTCCACGAGAATGTTGGAACACTAAAGCTAATGATCATATGCTTGTATTTTGGACTGTATGTTTGCCATCTCAAGAGAGAAACACTCTTATGATCTAGATCTAGACCAATCTTGAGAAAGCAGGGCATAGAAACTAATGACGATTGCTTGTAAAATATGCTAAGGTTACTACAATAGGTGTTAGTATTGCATGTTGGTGAGAGACCTTAAGCAACAAAATTCAATCCAAGTTTCATATATTCAAAACATGCCTAAAGATCTAAGTTCATTCTAGACTTGTTAATAAAGATTTACTTTATTGTTGTTACCTTGCTTCTTGTTTTGATACCATCTTCACATGAGGGGCACTTATATCTCATTTCGGTTTGACATAACTAAGACAATGCCTTAAATCTTTCACATTTGTCACCCCTTCTGTCTGTGTTCGACCCCGTTTACTACACGAGACCCCATATTATCGTTGTTGGTGTCTAAGTATAAGATTATAAATTTAAAGTATGATTACTCAAGATCTGCCTCCATTTTGGATGTAAGATATAAAGGAATCAAATATATCATCTCTCATCTCTCTCCTCATACTCTCTCTCCTCTATATCCCACACACCAAATTTGAAGAGAATGAGTAGGTGGTGTGGAAAAGAGACATATGACCCCCCCACCACATAGAAAGAGATGCATACATGATCGGTGCCAAGAGGGGAAAGGAAAATGTAAAACGAGAGGCGTAGCATGTAGAGAAGAAAAAACAACAACTGGATCAATATGCAAAACAACCCGATTATTAGATCCACATAGAAGTAAATGGATCTTTTTGCAACTTGAGCCCCTGCAAAAAAATTTGGAGTAGGTCAAAAAATTAGGATCCAATTATCATTAGGCATTAGAGGAGAGAAAGATCTTTGAAGGATGTCATAACTTGAACCAGAAGTAGACATACTTCTTTGGACACGTTGTGTGAAGTCCCAACACAACGTGTAACTTTATTGGTCAAAGGTGACAAGCTCCCAATAACACGCCATGTGGAGATTCTAACAAGCCATGTAGGATTTTAGAGGCATGAAACAAATTTTCACCAACATGTTGTGTTGGAAATCTGACACGATGTGTAGGCATGAAATAGACTTTCGTTAACGTGTCATGTTAGAATATGACACACCATATAAGTTGTGGTCTGAGTGAAACCCTACATTGTCAGGATGGTTTCTAGACTGTGACACACCTATGACACTCCGTGTCGATTGGAAAACACACCATGTCGGTTGCCGCTGATGCACAATTTGGATGGAAATTAGTGTTGTCAAAGAGAGAACAAACCCAGGATGACGCACCAAGGGTGATGTGAATTAGTGTTGAAACTTTTGATAATGGATCACGCAGATCTGAAATAACAACACCTCACTAGACCAACGACCAACTTGGACAATAATTAGCATCGTGTAGGGAAAGACGTCTAGGGAATAGTGGAGGCTTCTACGATGACAATAGGAACATGAATGGTTTATAGACCACAACCTAGTCTGGATGGGAATTAGTGCCTCACATAGAATGAGGATAGGGGGATGATGACCACTCCCTTGTTGCTCTGTCTTTCTTTGTTGTTGTGACGACATCAGATCTTTAGGGCAAACAACGGTAGAAGATGTCTGATAAGACGATGGATGATAATATTAGTGGCTTCCTTTGACTATGAGTCAGGGAAGTGTATAGACTAAAAGGGGGAGTATAGATGGCAGTGAAGGATGGCGTCAGAGTATATATTAAGATTATACGAAAGAAGAAGAAAAATGACCATGGAGGATAGGAGGATTCCTGGTGGGCGGCTAGCCTAAGCAATGGATAGACATCAGTCACCCATAGACGGATCCTCTCTATCTCTCTCACTTCCTTACTAGGGTTAGGGTAAGTGCTTTGATACCATGTTGAAAAGTATGGGGAAAACTCACTTGTGATGTTTTATATTAGATGGTACACCCATGTCATGTATATAAGAGAAAGGGGAAACCATTACAACCTTGGGATACAAGTAAGGTTATATGGATCAAGACACTTAGCCCATTAACTAATTAATCAATTAACTAAATGGGCTAATAATACTTTCTAACAAAGGGGAAGGTATTTAACGAAGATGGACATGACTTTTACTTCTTATTCATGATTTTACAAGAAACTAGTACGAACATACCCGGACGTTTTAATGTTATGTCTATCATTGAGAAATCCTCAAGTCTTAGGATGACTTCAGTCTAGATCCTAAATATAAAAAGGAAACTATTTTAAGAAACAATTAAATGATATCTACACCAATACAATAAGAACATAGAAAGTATAAGCAAATCATGCAGGTAGAATATAATCCAAAGTTAGTTTTACACTAGAATAAGGAAAACCAAAAGGTTAAGCAGATAAAATGACAAGATCCATAAGAAAGCATAAATTAAAGAGTGCTGGATTTTCAACAAGGTTGGTCATTGGTGAAGGGACTATTTTTTCTAAAAATACAAAAAAACCGAGAACATTGAAAGAGTTGTGGTAAATGTAATGACCAAAATATTTTTCAAAGTTGCAAGGCACAATGATACCATCCAAGGCAAAAACCTAGGCGACGAGCATGGAAATAGGGTTGGTGACGGACGTTGTCAAGATCCTTTGTCTTCATCTATCTACCCTTCAACTCTTTATGTCAATGTCGATCCTAGGAAGATTTGTAAAAACAAAACTAGTAGACACCACCCTCAAAAGAGTGGATATTGAGTTTCATGGCCATACCCTCATCTACCCACTGGAGGAAGCATAGAAGAATGTCAAACACTGGAGTTGATGCCTTGCTGGATATGTTGTCAAATTAACCATGCACATTCCCACACTTGAAAACTATCTATCTCATATATGGATCCTAAAAGGCTCTATCGAAGTCATGAGTTATGGGTGAGGCTTCTTTCTCATAAAGTTCTTGGATGAAAATGATATGGAAAATGTATATGATTGAGGAGTATGCTTTGTTATAGGAAAATTAATGATATTAATGAGATCGAGGTCAGGTAATGTTCTAAGAATATTTAAGCTCACTGGCGTGCATGTTTGGGTTTGAGTTCATGAACTTCCTCTCGAATTGTGGGACATGAAGATGTTCTACATGTTAGGATCCTATCTTAGTATCCCTATCCACATAGATAGGTTCACCTTTTATCTCAATAAACTAGAGTTTTTAGGCTCTAGGTTTTAATGCCAACAAATTAAGTCTTCTCTTAGCAGCTAGAAGTGGCAAGGGAGAATGGCATAGCACATGTAGTTCACTTTGAATATGATTAGATTCCAAATGTGTGCCTTGTTTGAAAACTTTTTGGTCATAATGATTGTAGGGAGAAGCCTAAGAGAAACACAAAGCAAGTATGGGTTGAGAAATGGAATGCAGAGAATCCTACTGAGGTTATGTTTGAAGGAAAAGATTTAAACTCCCATTCTGACACCCAGATTTATGATTCTGAAAAGGAGGAATTCCATGGAGCAAATGAGAAATTTGATGGGGATGGTAATATAGAAGTTGGCAAGTCTAATAGTTTTGAGGTGGTTGTTTTTATCATCCCACCTAAGTCCTCTGAAGTCAATAGAATGATGAAAAGTAAGCAAGTTGGAGAGAAAAAATATTCATAACTCGAAGAGGACCAATAATGATAAGAGCAAAAATATTTCAAGTAGAAATTCTATTGAAAGATCCCAATTACAACTACTCTAGATAATGTATTTCAAAACCTAGTGATCGATGACGAAGAAGGAAGTCATCTTGAAACCAGCAAAGCACTGGTTACTCCTAACTCTAATGGATAGCTTTTCATTCAATGTAGTTTCCTAGAATGTTAGAGGTCTTAATCTAAAGGCCTCTTAAGTCTAGGAGGAAATAAGGAGGTTCAAGCATTAGCTCGTCATTCTAAATGAAACTAAAGTTAGAGAAAAAAGACACAAAAGATGATTAATAACTACCTTGATGGTTACCATCATATTTCTAATCATGGATCTCACAAGTTGGGAAAAGTTATCATTATGTGGAAGATGAATGACTGCCAGGTTTCTATGATTAGTGAATTCATTCAACATGTTCATGCGAGAGTGCAAGTCAATGATATTTCTTTCTTACTGACTATTTTCTATAGGCAAAACATTGATACTGATAGAGTACTGTTGTGGCATGATATTGAGAATTTTTGTGTTGTCTCTAGTGAACCTTGGGTCATCATGGGTAACTTTAATGCACTTAGGAAGCAAAATGAAAAAATGGGCAAGCATCTGTTGACCTAATTGTTATACATTGTCCATATTTTGATAATGACTCAACCATTCAATTTATATGTATCTAATATGTTTGATTAAGATTGATTTCATGCATTAGGTACATGAAAAGGATCAAATCGCTCAAGCCCTAGCTTGGCTTAGTTCAATTAAAAACAATGCAAATGCGTGTTTTGGGAAAACACTCCAAATCACCTTAGAACTTTTTTGTAATCATTTGTATTAATGATATGTCTTGTAACTAAGGTGGAAAAAAACCAGACACTTAATTCCAACGTTTGGTCACTTAAAATTCATTTTGTAAAATTCATCACAGGTACTTCATCGGTCGAGTTGCCAACTCGACCGATCTATGATGGATTTTGGGAATGAATGTTGATAGGCCGAGTTTCACTTTCATAGAACTCGACTGATTCCTCTGTAGAGCAAACTCAATTTAAGTGGATCAGTCGAGTTGCCCTTAGGACAAACTTGACCGATGGTTTAAATTGGCTTTGTCACATAGTGTGATCGGTCGAGTTATCTTTATTGGTACTCAAATGAATGTATTGTGTGGAGAATGTGGAAAAAGTGATTCTAACAGTTGGAGGGGTGCAAAACTCAAAATTATATTCGTTGCATCCCTCCAAATGGCTAGAAAACATTCATAAGTGTTCGCACACTCTAGTGGACACCCCAACTATATATAGGACTTCTTGGAGTTCATTCCAAGGTTTCTCATTCATGTTATTCAAGGTCCTTGCCATAGTTGAGTGATGTTAGGCCACTTAAGCCCCTTTCTCTCTCTTGATTACACTTCATTTTGTTCATATGAGTGAGATAGGACTTGTGTGAGAGAGCTTCCTTAGTGTACTCTTGTAAATCTCTCAAAGTTCCTCCTTCACAACCCCTCTTTTGAAGATCTAGTTGATGAAGGCTTCTCTGAATAAAGGAGAAGGAGCTTGAAGCTTCTCTGAGTGAAGGAGAAGGACAAGGCAGAAGATCCAAGGAGCTGAGTAGGTAAATCCTCCAAGCAGAAGACTCGTTGCAAGAAGGGGATCACCTTAGTGAAGGCATCCAACTGCTTGCAAGAGTGGGTAAGACCTTATAGAGGTAGAAGACTCGTTGCTCTTGGATATGTAAGACCTTGATTGTAAGGTTGTTGCCTCCCTTGGCCTAAAAGGGAAGCTTGGTATCCTTGTCCCAGGAAAGGAAGGTCATATGTTGTAACTCTTATAATTGAATATAAGGAGTAGACATCTTAGAAAACATATACCTTGACCTCTCTAGGTAGTGGACTGACTCTCTCCTAGTTTGGAGAGTAGAACCACTCTAAAACGGCTTGTTTACTTGGTTGCTTCAATTTCTTTCATCCTTGCTATGTATGGTTCAATTGCCCTCACATTCACTATTTGCGATTAAACTTATTTGAAGTAACTTGAAGGTCTAACAAGTTTTATGTAAGTGTTTTTAGCTCTATTCACCCCCTCTCTAGAGCCCTTAGATCCAACAAGTAGTATTAGAGCTATGACCTTTTCTGACACATCTACCACGAGATGAGAAAATGGGCGACTTACTTGGGTCACTCAATCTAGAGGGAAGCTTCTCCATGCGACCGCTAATGTTTGACGATGCCAAATTCCTCTATTGGAAATGGTAGACGCAATTCTTCCTACAAGGAACCAACTACGACATGTGACAGGTGGTGATTCTCCCATACAAGGAGCCAACCGATGATGTAGCTACTTGTGATGAATCTACAGTCAAGAAGGCGCAACTCAATGCCAAGGCGGTTAGCATCATTTATGATGTCCTCAATCCTTCTGAGTTCAACCGAATCTCAACTTGGGACACAGCCCAGGAGATTTAGAACAAGTTGTGTATCACATATAAAGGCATGCAATAAGTCAAGGAGTCTAAGATCTACATGCTCGACGGGCTGCTTGAGAACTTCAAAATGGGCAAGAAGGAGAGAGTGGCGGACATGTACTCTCGGATCAACACCATTGTCAGCGGACTTGCTGCTTTGGGACAACCCTTGGATAGAGGGGCAATCAACTCTAAGATACTTAGGTCCATTCCAAAGAGATGGGGGCCCAAGGTGACTTCAATTGAATAAGTGAGAAGCCTTGGAGATCTAGCCACAGAGGAGCTCATTGGAAACTTCAAGCCCATGAGCTAAGGCTAGACAAGCAAGAAGAAGATGAGAACTAAGAAGAGAAGGAGCAAAGAAACTCAAAGATAATGCCTTCAAAGCCCAAGTGGAGGCTATGATCCTTCAACAACAACTTGCTTGTCAGTCCTCTCCTACCTCCTCAAGTGAAGATGATGGCCCTAATGATCATGAAGATAATACTCCAAGGACAAGCACTTCAAAAGAAAGCCTTCCTCATACTCAACTTCAAGATGCTACGAATGTGGACAAAAGAGGCATTACAAGAATGAATGTCCAAAGGCCAAGAAGAGCCACCACAAGAGCATCCACAAGAAGGATGATTATAAGAAGGAAGGCAAGTACAAGATGATGGATAAGAAGGAGAAAGAAGAAAGGATGCATCTCATGCATCTTGGGAGTAGTCTTCCTCTAGTAGCTCAAGCTCCGATGAAGGAGAATTCCTCCTTGCACTCATGGCCTCCCTAACTGAAGACATAGGTGAGGTAAGTGAGGTAAGCTTGCATGAATTGTCAAAAGAAACTATTATTGATATGTGTAATGCTACCCGCTCTTCTTATTCTAAATGTAAATCTAATAAGACGAGGTTAGGTAAGATTATTGATGATAAATCTAAGCTAAAATTGACATCCTTGATCAAAATGAGAAAGTGCATCTTGAGAGCATTGATTTTTTGCAAGGCCAATTTCTTGTTCTTGGGCTGCAATACAATGGGGTTGAAGTTGAGAACGGGATCTACCTTAAGAATATCACTAGTCTTAAGGAAGAGAACAAAAAATACCTTGATGAGATTGAGTTGTTTAAAACTGAAAACATTGAACATAAGTTTGTTTGTGATGCTCATAGGGATGAGAAAAATACTTATCTTGATTAACTTAAACTGCTTAGAAATGAAAATGCTAGGTTGCTTGTTCAAGTAAATGATTTATCTTCTAGACCTATTTTTCCTAACAAGGATGTTTCTTCTATTACTCTTGAAAAATATTCTTATTGACTAAAGCCCTCTGTCTTGAGGCCGACCTACTGCATGCTAATGATGATATTGCTAGTTTCTCTTCTACCGTTATCACTCTTACCGATGATAATCATTAGTTGAGAGTTACCTTGCAAACATTCCTCAAAGGGAAGTCCCTTAATGAAGTCTTGGATCTCTCCACCAAACATAGTGGTAAGAGTGATTTAGGGTATGAGGGTACTTCAAAAAGCAAATGTAAGGGTAAGAAGAAGAAGAGCAAGGAACCCCCGATCCTCCATGGAGAGTAATCCGACTCAAAGAACCCTATGGTTTGTTCTCATTGTAAGAGTGATGATCACTATTCTACTTATTGTCCTTACGGGGAGAAGGGGACCAACCCCAAGATGAAGTGGGTCCCTAAGCTAACCCTGGATCCCAAAGTTCAAATTGGGAACCAATTATATTCCTTTATTATAGGTAAATGGCAAACAGATTGTTGATAGTGGTTGTTCCAAATAAATGACGGGTGAAATCAACCATTTCAATAAATTCACAAATAAGAAAGGAGGTTCGGTAACATTTGGGGACAACAACAAGGGTAAGGTAATGGGTGAGGGTGATGTAGGTGATTCACTTTGCATCAAGAATGTACTTCTTGTGGATGGCCTACATCACAATTTAATATGTGCTAGTCAACTTTGTGATAATGGTTATCTTGTTCTATTTACTTTTGTAGAATGTTTGCTTCTAGATTCCCTCTCCTACAATGTCATATATAAGGAAACTAGAAATGGTAATCTTTATATTATTGTGCTTGAATCTATAAAGCCTATTGTTGGTAGATGTCTTGTTGCCACTTTGAATGATATTTCTTTATGACATTGTAAGCTTGGTCATGTAAATATTCATCAAATGAAGAAGTTGAGCAAAAAGGACTTGGTGAAGAGACTTCCCAAATTGGATTTTGAAAAGGATGAGGAATGACACCCTTATACCCAAGGAAAGCAAATCAAATCCTCCTTCAAATCCAAAGGAGTCATTATCACTAAGAGATCTCTTGATCTTCTTCACATTAATCTATTTGGACCAATGTGTACGCAATCGCTTTGTGGTAGCAAGTATTTCCTTGTGATTGTCGATGATTTTCTCGCTATACTTGGACTTTCTTCCTTGTTTTAAAAAGTGATACTCTCGATGTTTTCTCGGCTTTTTACAAATGAGTGGAAAACGAAGCTTCTTGCCGAATTGTTTCCATCCATAGTAATCATGGGGGAGAATTTGAAAATGATTTTTGTTTGACGGTTTTGTGAGGAATTCAGCTATGTACATAACTTTTCTTCACCTCGAACGTCTGAATAAAATAGGGTTGTAGAGAGGAAGAATAGGTCACTACATGAGATGTCTAGAGTACAACACTCAAAAGAAATTTTGGGCAGAATCTATTAGTACTTCATGCTTTGTGCAAAACTGAGTTTTTACTCATCCTTCGCTTAAGAAAAAACCCCTATGAGCTATGGCGTGGTAGAAAGCCTTCCATTGATTTCTTTCATGTTTTTGGTGTCCTTGTTTTGTTTTGAACGCCAAGGATTCTCTTGACAAGTTTGATTCAAAGTCCTACAAGGATTTCTTTCTTGGCTATAGAACTACCATCAAGGCATATAGATGATATAATGTTGAATTTTGTAAAGTAGGAGAATCTATAAATGTCAAATTTGTTGAGACTAACCCCTCTATTTCCAAGGATATTGTTAATGATGATGTTTCATATGAGGTGATTCCTCTCTTGAAAGATCTAAACATTTCTAAAAAAGAAAATGAGGTGTTAGTTGATGAAGAAGAGAAGAATGAAGAAAAGAAGGATCTAACTCCCCGCTTTGTAAAGAATCATCCAAGGGAGATTATCATAGGCAACCCTTTTGAAAAGGTGAAGACGCGGGTTGAACTTAACAAAGAACAAGCGGGAAGCGCCTTCACCTCTCAAATGGAGCCAAAAGATGTCAAAGAAGCTCTAAAGGATGATGAATGGATCCAAGTCGTGCAAGAAGAGTTGGAGCAGTTTGAAAGAAACAAAGTGTGGACCATCGTGCAAAGACCAAGTGATAGAAAGATCATTGGCACCAAATGGGTATACAACAACAATTTGGATGGAAGTGGCAAAGTGGTAAGGAACAAAGCAAGGTTAGTTGATCAAGGCTACAATGAACAGGAAGATATAGATTTTGATGAAACATATGCACCTGTAGCTAGACTTGAGTCAATTAGAATGTTGCTTTCTTTTGCCAGTCACAAGAATTTTCTTCTTTAACAAATGGATGTTAAAAGTGTGTTTTTGAATGGTAAAATTGAGGAGGAAGTGTATGTTGAACAACCTATAGGCTTTGAACATTATAGCTTGCCTAACCATGTTTATTTGTTGCAAAAAGCTCTCTATGGTCTCAAACAAGCACCTCGAGCTTGGTATTAGAAACTAAAGAACTTTTTGTTAGATAATGGCCATATCATGGGCAAAGTAGATTCTACCTTGTTTCTAAAGCATACTTATAACAATTTCTTATCATTCAAATTTATGTTGATGATATCATTTTTGGTGGAACTAATCTTGATCTTTGAAAGGAGTTTAATTATTTTATGCAGAATGAATTTGAGATGAGCATGATGGGGGAATGCACTTTCTTCCTCGACTTCCAAATCAAGCAAACCAAGGAAGGTAACTTCATCAACCAAGACAAGTACACAAGTGATCTACTTAAGCGCTTTGGGATGGAGAACACCAAGCCGATGAACTATCCCATATCAAACACTGCCAAGTTTGATAGAGATGAACAAGGTGAAAAGGTTGATGAGAAGCTCTATAGAGGTATGATTGGAAATTTATTTTATTTAACTACCTCTAGACCTGACATAATGTTTAGTGTTGGCTTGTGTGCTCACTTTCAATCAAGTCCTAGGAAGTCATATCTCATAGCGGTCAAGAGGATTTTGAGGTTTCTAGTCAAAACCCCAAATTTTGGACTATGGTATCCTAAGTCAAAGGACTTTACTCTTACTGCCTATAGTGATGCGGATTACGTAGGATGTTTAATTGATAGAAAGTGCACAAGTGGCACTTGCTTCTTCCTAGGACCTTTCCTAGTTTCTTGGTTCTCCAAGAAGCAAAGCACTATGGCTCTATCAACTACCAAGGCTGAATACATTACAGCTAGGTTGTTGTATCCAAGTCCTATGGATGAAGCAGATGCTCCAAGACTTTAACATTTATTTTGATTCTTCTCCTATCTTTTGTGATAATACTAGTGCAATTAACTTGTCATACAATCCTATATTGCATAGTAGAGCTAAACTTATAAAGGTCTGTCATCACTTTCTTTGTGACCACATTACCAACAAGGATATTTATATCATGCATGTGGATATGGAGAATCAGTTAAAAAATATTTTCACTAAACATCTAGCTAGAGAGAAATTTACTTGCATTAGATTAAAACTTCTTATAACTTCTCTAGATGATATTGACATGCCTTCTAGCTAGTTGTTATCTTGCATATATGTTTCTTTCTCAATTTGATCATCTCTTGCTTGAATGTGCTATAGTTATCTTACTTCTATGACTTGTTTTGCTTGCTTTTGAGTATTTTTTACAAACATTGTTTTTATCACAAATTAGTACCCTATGATGAGTGAAATGTTCCTTAATATGTCTAATATGCATAATAGGCTAAAGAAATAAAATTATTTAGAACCCTAGAATCTAGAATATAAGATTTCATGTTTTTGGATAGGCTACATGTTGGTCAAGTTGCCAACTTGACTAATCTGAGGCTAGGGTCAAGTGTTTTTTCTTGATCGATCGGGTTTCCACCAAGACAAACTCGACCGATGGTCAGGCTGGACCAAACCTAAAATAGATTTCAGTCGACATTTCTCCCTCTCAACTAGAGAAAAGTCGATTGATTCCTAGATCCAGTCCCTCTTGACCTTGAACCCTAGGTGCGACCATTCCTTCCCTTGCCTAATCTAGCCTCTCTTGCCTCATCCCACACCCATCTAGGTGCCTAGATGACATGTTTGTGCGGTTCTCTTTCATTTTGGTTGATGTTTGCTTCTCCAATCCGTTTACATGGCATCCAACTGAAGAAAGAGAGTTGCCAAAGGTGGTGTACCTTTATCCTCTTCCAACCCTCACCTTCTATCCTTTGATGACACCTCATTTGTCTCATATGAAGCTCTCAATCTCTACAAGGAGCTCCTTACCTAGGAACCCCTTTCCTTTTAGAGCCTTTTTTAGCCCCGTCTCAAAACAAAGGAAGTCATCACTGAGATAGCTGACCTTTTCATACGCATCACCTAGGAGCCTTGCACGTAGAATGATGGTGCTTTTAAAATTCCATCACAAGCACCAAGGCGGTCCATGAATTCTATGTGAATCTCATATAGAACTATAACACATTGGTGCCCACCACCCAATAGCCAGGTCATCCTCACTTCCATGATTTCCAGAATTAAATTGATAATCTCTTAAGATTCCTTGAACATCTTTTTCAATGGAATAGAGGTCATTGACACATGGAGAAAGGATTATCCTGACTATTTGACATGTTGGACCCTGAGGCTTTCTATAAGAACTTCGATATTACTCTACCAGACATCCACAAGTTCTTGAAGAAGCCTCAAGTTCCCTACAAAAGAAAATCCACCTTTCCATCCTCTTCTCTCAATCTCAAAAATAGGTTGCTTGCATTAGTTGTTAACTGTAATGTCCACCCGGAGAAAAATCAAATGGACATTGTAGAGAACATTTTTGTGATCACATAATTTTGTTGAAAAACGTTGGAGTCAAATGGTCCCAATATATCTAACATCACATGACCTATTTTGACTCAAGGAAGAATACATACCCACCCACCCTACCCTGCCTTGATATGTGGATTGTTGGCTTTTGCTACCAAGAAATCTCTTTTCCATGATCTCAATTACAAACCTTCTAGAAAAGGAGTTTTCATTAGTGACACCATGGTCCAGAGGACCTTCTTGTCTACCTCTTCTACCACACCTGGAGCCTCCACATCTACCTCCACCTCCACCACCATCCCTGTTGACCTAGAGGTTATACATTACCTATATTTTGATAATGACTTAACCATTCCATTCATATGTATCTAACATGTGCATTAAAGATTGTTTGCAGACATTAGGTACATGAAAAGGATCACATATACAAGCCCTAGAATGGGCCAAGTGAAAGCCAAATTGACTACAAGTGTGCAATTTAGGATTTCTATGTAAATTACCTTAGAACATAAATGTAATCACTTGTAATGATGAATATGCTTGTAACTTAGAAGAGAAAATTGTTTGGGACAAAATTCACCAAGTGCTAATCACTTTTATTGCAAATTAGAAAATCAATTTCAGGCACTTGGTCGGTCGAGTTTCCCACCCTGAAACTCGACCGATCATCCTGAGTCGATTTTCTAAAGATTGCAATCGGTCGAGTTGTGCACTCACAGAACTCGACCGATTGGGTAGTAGGCCATTTCCAGTTGAAATGGTCGGTCGAGTTTCCTCAGGACAAACTCGACCGATCATTTGACAATCGGATTGCCTGCTACTTGATCGGTCGAGTTACACCCATTGATACTCGACTGATTGCACTGTACGGAGTTTGCAGAAAAAGTAATATGACCGTTGGTGAATTGTTTTGGGCAAAAATATAGCCATTTTCTTGAAAGAAAAACGATCACTTTTGCACCCAAGTGTCCCACAACATAAATGGCCACCCTCAACTATAAATAGAACCCCTTGGACTTCATTCCAAGCTGTTCTTCCATTGCAAACTTGGTTCTAGCTTAGTTGAGAGTATTCCAAGCCCTTGAGCCCCTTTCTCTCTCTACCTTCAAGACAAATTCGTGAGTGAGATAGGTCCCTGTGTATGAAAGCTATCCTTTGTGCTATGTAAAGCTCTCCTTTCTTTCTTCCCACCTCCAAATCAAATTGAAGATTGATTGAAGCTACTTCTCTGAGTGAAAGAGGAGTTGATGTTGTTCTTCTCCGAGTGAAGGGGAAGATGTGTTGCTGATCTTCAAGAGTGAAGATTGATCGTTGCTCCAGCTCCCTTGGTGAAGGGAAAACGTGGGCAAGCTCTCCAAGTGAAGGAGAGGTGCAAGGCAAGCTCAAGTAAGATAGGTAAATCCTGCAAGGCTGAAGATAAAGGTGAGATTGGGTAAGTCCTTTGAAGAAGGCCGAAGAATCTTGCTTTGTGGGTAAGCCCTTGGATAGGTAGAAGATCTTAGCTTGAATAATTAAGCCCTTGGTTGTGTGGTTTATGTTTCTTGTAATCTTATCGTGATAAATAAGAGGACCAAGTTGCAAATCCTAGAGTCTAACCAACTCTAGGTAGTGGACTGACATAGCTCCTAAGTTTAGGACGTGGAACCACTCTAAACCACCTGTCCAAGTGCATGATATTCATTATCTCTTATCCTTGCTTTGTATGCTAGAATAGGATATCAAATTGCTGCTTGCATTAGTTTTTGCACTACAATTAAATTGGTGGTCTAATCGATTTTGTGAAGTGTGTGTAGCTCTATTCACCCCCCCTCTAGAGCCCATCGATCCAACAATCCCGACCTGACCGCGCCTCCTTCAGTGTATCAAATGAAACCCTTATGGGATATATGATGCATCAGTAGGCATACAACCTTTAGGTTCATGATCACCTACACCAAGACCTCTTCCAGATCATGTCTACCATGAACATATAATGTAGACACCCTTACCGCTCCTGCCAGCCCTACCCAAGTGGTGACTATGCTTCCTATGCATACAGTCACTTCTACCTGGCCCCTTTACATGATGCTTCTGTGCCACATCTTCTGTTGCAGTTGGACCTATACCTACCCCTGGACTGCTTCCATCTCTAGCATTGTCTGTTGGGCCTCTTGCTACCCTATTTTCCAGCATTGGCACTTCTGCTCCCTCTTTCCCTCAGGCATAGGAGTTATACGCTCTTGGCATGACTTGGGATGAACAGAATGTCATGTGGCCCGATCGCAGTTTCGATCCTCTTGTCGATGAGGAGATTCCTGAGTAGGATGATGAGGAAGTTATTGATGATGAGGAGACCACTTAGGATGATGGCACTGATGTTGGTTCTGATGATTGTTTTGTTGGTGCCTCTGGTGATGAAGCTGAAGCTACTGTCTCAACTGGACCTTCATATGGAGATGAGGACTATGAGCCTGAGGCTGACGAGGATGATGCGAATGATGATTTTATGGACATAGATAGCTACATATAGCTTGATGTCTTAGTTTCTTAGTCTTTTAGGTGTGGATTAAATATTTCTTTTTGGACTCTTATGTATAGAGACATTTGGGAACATGTATCTGATATGTACTATTTTATCTTTATGTTGTTTCATCATTGGTTTATGGTTCTTGTAGTGAGGACATGTTCTAGTGTTGTAATCTTAATCATATGTACCCTTATTCTCTGGTTGACAGTATCTCATGAGTTTGTGGTATGTTACCCATATTTTGATTATGACATTGGATTGCTTATTTCTGTTCACCTTGTCTATGTTTGATGTGTGATATGTGGTTGATTGCTTTCTCCTTTACCTATGGAGAAAACTAATGTTTTTAGCTCTTTCTACCTCTCTGTCTTTTTGATATGACAAAGGGGGAGAAATGACCTTAGCCATATTGTTTTATTGCTTGTATGATCCTTTTCTTTTCAATTATCTCATATCATGTGACTTGCTAGAGGACCATATAGTATATATATGTGTTTTGGTTATGTGTGGAAAGACTAACCATGCAGGTATAGGTAAGCATATATTGAGGGGGAGCAATTCCCATTGTTCAATCATGTATCCCCTTGCAATTCACGAGGTAAAGGATTAACTTTCATATCCTTTTGAAATATATATAGGAATAGTTTGTCATTGTAAAAAAAGGGGGATAATGTTGACCCAAGTGTTATACATTGTCCATATTTTGATAATGACTCAACCATTCCATTCATATGTATCTAATATGTTTGTTTAAGATTGATTTCAGGCACTAGATACATGAAAAGGATCAAATCGCTCAAGCACTATGTAAGAGCTAAACTTCTCTGTTCTTGATGATGTTCAAAAGTTAGCTCTAGATAAATTCATTTCTATCTTGGATATAGAAGAAGTTATCAAAAGCATCAATTGTGACAAGTTCTCCAGACCTAACAAATTCAACACGAAGTTTTTTAAAAGTTGTTGGGGAATTTTCAAAGATGATATTGTTGATGTGGTTTTCAACTTTTTTGAAAGGAGTTCTTTCTTCTCTGGTCAACAAGAACCAGTGTGCTTTTATCAAAGGGAAAAATATTTAGGATGCCATCTTTTTATCTATAATGAGATCATCCATAATTTTAATAATAAAGGTACTAAACCTAAGGTATGTCTTCAGATAGATTTGTATAAGGCATACGAATTTGTATGTTAGGATGCTCTCTTTCCAGTTGTTGATCTAATGGGTTTTTCTAAATGTTGGTTAGTCTGGTTTGAGGAATTTTTCTCCTCTATATCTTATAAAATTTTGGTAAATGGAGAGCCAACATGTGCTTTCAAACCGGACAATAGAATTAGGCGGGGTGATCTGCTAGCTCCATATCTCTTTGTTTTAGTAATGGAGACTTTTTCTTAATTGATAGTAAAGTAGTAAAGGAGGTGAGTTTTAGACCTATTAAAACTTCTTCTAATTTTGAAGTCTCGCATCTTATTTTTTATGATGACTTAATAATCTTCATGGAAGCTGATGTCGAAGGTTTTGCATGTATCAAAGACACTCTTCATGACCTTCAATCTATCACTGGCCTAAAAATCAATATTAATAAAAGCTCAGCTGTATACAGTATGGTAGAAAATAAACCCAATATTTCCAAAATTCTTGGCATTGGTGAAGGCTCCTGTTACAACCCCAAATTTTTGGGTTCATTGGTGAGAAATGTAATTTCTCATATTAAAGATAATTGAACACATAAAGATATGATTTGTTTTGAATAAGTGGATTTCATTTACAATAGCCTTGATGATTGTGTTGTGGGCTTTATTGGCTATTGGGCACAATAACAAGGAAATTAAGAAAGGAAAATTCAATTATTAAAATAGTAAATGAATAACTGAATATTTGAGAAAAGAATAATGTGGAAACCTCTAGAAGGCAAACCCAAAGAGGGATTTCGTGCTACTTGGGTTCCAAGGAGTCCAAAGTTGCAAAAAGAAAGCAGTAAGAAAAGAAAAGATTAATTAAGTGTTTCTTTAGTAAGAAAGAAATTGAAAATAATGTTAAAATGTTGGAAATAAGTGGAAAAAGGTATAATGGAGTGATCCTTTGTGGATTTTCGTATCCCAAGGATTCCTAATGATAAAATGAATACCAATGAGGAAAATAAAAGAGAAATAAAGAGAAATCCTCAAAAAGAACTATTTAAATAATAAATAAACAAGATAATGGGAAATAATGAAGAATAATACATTTAGATGCATCTATAAGGATAATGAGTATCTAATAAAAATGATTTCGAAATAATAGAGTTTCTTGGGACCCAAGGAGTCCCAATCAAGAGGAAAGAAAGAGAAAATATCAAAATTGCAAAATAAGAGGATAATGTCATTCATTATTAATGAATTTTGTGGTATTACTAAAAAGGAAGAATTTTCTATTAGAAGAATTTTGTGCCATTAGAATAAAGGGCAAGTACAAGAAGGTAAAAGAAGAGATTTTTGAAATTCTAAAATCTCAAGCATAAAGAATATCAAGGAGATAAAATTATGTTTTCCTAGTAAATAAGGAATATGAATTATTAAGGAAATAATTAAAAGAGGGGATTACTTTGTAATCAAGGAGAGGATGTTTCCTATAGATAAAGAGACTTTCTCTTCTCGTGGGTAGGCATGCTAGGACACTGCTACCTATCCCTATATAGGGGACAGATCCATAGACTCGAGTTCTTCATTGTCTCCCGCTCTTCTCCAACCATGCAACCATCCAAACCCTAACCAAAGGGTATAGCTCTAACCTTGGGGTAGCGAGCAACCTTGGAGTCATCGTCATGGATGGGAGATACCGCGCTTGGCCAGAGGGAAGCACGGCCATCGCCCTTGGACTCCAACACATGCACGACAGTCGTTGTACGTCTGTAATGCCGGCCGCGGATTGCAGACCCAACCGACCTGAACCAGTAGTGTTGGCCATGACTGGAGGGCACCCTTGGATGCGTGGGGTTGCATCGGAGGTAGGGCAGTGATTTCTGAGGAGATTCACGCCTTGGAGAAGACCCGCAATCAGCTGCAGCACGGCTGCATCGCAACTGTGAGTTGTGGATCTTCTGGACTTACTCACTGTCATTTTGGACGCGTCTTGGAAGGGTATTGCGTATGCCAGGGCACGACGGGGGCAATAGCACCCTCCCTGGTGGCCAACTGGGCCGAGGGAGGCAAGGAGGAGCCGCACCCTTGGCGGCTAGGGCAACAGCAGGCTGTCGTCGTGAGGAGGAAGAAGGTGGAGTTGTCGTTGGACAAAACTGCCCTCCGTGGGCTGAAGGCGCGCGCAACTTAACCAAGGGCATAACGGTCATTTCTTTATGTTTTCCAAAACAAAGGGCAACATTGCATGGAGCACACACGTGGCACAACTTGATTGGCCAAGTAAGTAAAATCTTGCTAAAATCGTAATTAATTCTAGGAAACTTGGATTAAAACAAGTCCTATATGAAAATTGATCCTCAGAATGGGAGGAACACAAAGAAATTATGTGTGAAGCCTAATTCTTCTTGAAACTCAAAAAGTACAGGGTTTTACATCTTTTGATGCATTAATTGATAGAAAACTCCTAGAATGATGTAAAAACGAACATGATGAATCTTTTATATGTTTTTGATCAATCTTAACCTGTTAAGAATAAAAGGAATGGTAAAATCATAAAAAGATGATTAGTATGTTGGTTTTAGGGTTTTATGATCATGAACATGGTTTAATAGACGAAAAACCCTGTTTTGAGTAAATATGAGTTTTTTTATTCTTGAACATAGTTTGGATTAGATAATTCTTAATGAAGATAATTGAGATGGTTAGGGTTTTGTAGGAAACCTTAGAAACCCTAAATTGAATATAAAGGATACATCTTTGAAGACTAATAGGTTAATTTGAAAGATATTAACCTGTTGATTAATAATATAGAGTTTTCATCCGTTCGGTATACAAAATTGGTAGTTTTAGGGTTGTAATCCATAAATGAAGAATAACTCATATGGGAACCCTAATTGGGGTAAAAGAAGAGGAAAATCATGATATTTTAGATTAAGGAAGTAAATTACTAAATGATGATCCTAAGACTATTAAGAATATTAAAAGGAGAGAATTTAAAGGTTTTAAGTAGATTTGATGAATTAGGGTTCTTAATAACTAAGAATGGAGACAAAACCCTAATTCCCAAGGAAACCCTAAAATTGGAATAGAAATCCTAAGGATGGTGATGATATTGGATAAATATTAATAAAAGGAAATTGGTATATTTATTTCAGGATTTTGTGCATGATTGGTTGCTTGATTGGGATTTCTATGTTCTGATTAATTCTGTATCTGAATCTGCAATACAAGTATGTGGTTACACTTATGAATATATCAGGTTATGTTTTCCGAGGTTTACCAAAGTTTTCATCGATGACATGAATTAATTGTTGGATGGTTTTAATTCATGCAAACTATAATGTGGATATGACTATCACCTAAGATATGTGCCTACTAGCTCAGATCCTGGTCCCCTCGGTGGCTTATTAGTTGACCTAGTACATGGCTACCTATGGGGTAGGTCCATCAGGTCATCAGATGACTTAGTACATGGCTACCGATGGGGTAGGTCCATCAAGTCACTTTGAGTTAGATATTGG
Source organism: Alisma plantago-aquatica (assembly GCA_963693085.1). Classification (NCBI taxonomy): domain Eukaryota; kingdom Viridiplantae; phylum Streptophyta; class Magnoliopsida; order Alismatales; family Alismataceae; genus Alisma; species Alisma plantago-aquatica. The sequence goes on from OY856409.1 coordinate 331,703,949, forward strand.
GCTACTTCTGGGTAGTGCCATGCGACTCTATTACCCTATGTATTGGCTACCTGTAAGGTAGGACCATGGGGGTAAGGATCTACCTAAAGAGAGGTAGCATGCAAGGACAACACAGAGTTAGGGGATAGGTAAGGATTGAGTAGTATGGCTTAAAACGTAATCTTGGTAGCTAAATGAATAATTGAATGATTACATTGTTAACATAGTTGCACATTATTTGTTTCCCCCACATCCCAGCTTCGGCTGATCGACGTTTTGTTTGTCGGCGTTTTAGGTACAAAACAAAAAGGACAAACAGTAAATTGTCATATTGTGAAATATATGAATTAAAGTCCAAGGAGGATTAGTTAGTCCCAGTTATGGATATAAGTTTAGAAATCCAAAAATTTTCAAAGGTATGCAAAATTTTTATTTATTACAGCTTTTCAGTATAGTCTAGTAGAATTTATTAATTGTGATCAATTAATTGCTGAACCTTGATCCGGAAATTGGATAACGGCACCGACCTCTCAGTCTCCCTTAATTGGGGGTTACCGGAAGACGGGGTCGTTACATTTGGTATCAGAGCCAAGGTTCTCCACTTAATTGTTAATAATTATTAAATTTTACAAACTCCATAGAACCCAAGGGAGTTATTAGAGGATTATCCGAAAGAAGGAGGTGTCTAGAAAAGGATCATGACCTAGGGCTGGCAATATTTTCCTCCGCACCGCTAGTCGGAATATGAGGACTCCCGGATCTGTGTGACTGTCTGGCCAAGGTCTTAGGGTATGAATCGAAATAAGATACCTTTAGGACTTTCACATCTTATTCATCCCTTCCCATCACAAATTCTATTAAGGACCTTCAGGATTAGGGTTTTCTCTCTTCTCCTCACCCTCTTAAGGTATGTGTAAGATTAATAAGGTCTAAGTAATCCTCCATCAAATTAATGAAAAGCATGTAAATAGAATGTCATGGACATAAGCTTAATAGATTAAGCGCAAATTAAAGAATAGATACATGCTTAGGTCGTATGACATAAGTTGTCATGTCCTCAGAAGAGACCTGAGGCTAGACCTTCTTGTCAGGAGGATAAGTTAGTCTTGGAGATAGAGATCTCCATTGCAAGTAGAGACCCGGCACATCCTCTGAGGATGATGCTAACCCTAACCCTAAGTGAAGGTTAGAGAGAGATGAGTTGGACCAGGTGTTTTAAAGGACATGCCTTTGGGATGCCATATGATCCATGGGTGACCTAGCACCTTTGGCAACCCAACCCTGGGAAGGGTCGTGCATGTTAGGGTAAAGGATAGCTCCTTCGATGATGATGTTAGTGAAGGACCTGTAGAGACCCTATGGGCTTATGCGAATAGGGCATAGTATGCACCCATGGTACGTTAGTAGTGTGAGCAATAGGTTGAAACCCTGACTGGGAGAGTAGGAAGGATGGCCTATGAAATAAGCATAAAGAGCTATGGATAACCTTGAGCGAACATAAGTTGAACATATGCTTCATCTAGGTAGGGGCATGCTTTTGAGGTTGATCCTTCACGAAGAGAGGACCTCTAATGGTGAGGTTGGTTGTAGGGTTAGAGAGAGAGCAGGACACCAAGTAAGAAGGTCGTAAACCTAGACCCGAGATATGAGGAACAGTGGGGAGTCGAGGATAATGTGACCTAAGTGGATGATAATGGTCGCCACATGCTTGATCCCTAGGGGTTGCTGATGTCTTGGTTTCCATGAGAAGAACCAAACCCTAGAGAGAGGATGAGTCTGCCGGTACCTCTATACCTATGGTATAGATGAGAAGAAGAGTTCCTTAGACCCGAAGAGGAATAGTATCAGGTTATGAGGCCTTGTACCTTGTTGATTGTCCTTGAGGAGGACTCAACTTTAAAGTGTTGATCAAAGAAAAAGATGACATGAAGTGTATGTCATACCCGTTACATGTTTGGTTTGTGGTTAAGAGATAGAGCATGCAGTTGGACACCTACAAGTGAACCTAGGGTCGTTAGGCCTAAGAGGGGAAGTGGTGTACCTAATGCTCATGATGAGAGTTGAGTTCCTATAGAAGCTAGCATGGTACTCCTCATGTATAGAGGAAAAGGGAAGCCCCTTAAGTTTAAGATATGTTTGATGAACCCCTCATAACTAGGTTGATGATAAAGGAAAGTATGATCTTGATCCAGCATCGAGGAAAGAGGACAAGTATGACCTAGCATGGTTCAGTAGGTGATTTGCTTGTGCCTTAATAGCTTGCTAGGGTTAAGTAGGCTCATGTGGATGTAAACCCTAGACCTAAGAGCTTTTGTGACCTTGTTGTCAAGAGATAGTTTTCCTCTCTGGGAGAGGGACCCATTTGGTAGGGTGTATATCAGTTTTGTTGGTTTAAGGTAACCTAAAGAGGTCTCATAGGATCTTGAGAAGCTAAGTGAAAAGTACATGGTATGAGAATGAACCTGTAGACCCATAGATATCCATCTCTAAGTGCATGCAGATGTGTTACCATGGAGGTAACCGGTAAGGGGCCTGACTAAGGTAGACAGGTCACCCTGACCCCTATGAAAGGATGGATGTCAGCCCATGTATACAAAGAGAGATGATGAAGGCTTGGGCGAGGTTCTAAGTTGGACATGTACTATAAATGGAGAATCCTAAGTCTATCCTAGGGTCAGGTAGGGATAAGACCGATGAAAGTAGTAGTTTCCTAATTCCCCAGTTGCACATGACCATAAGGTCGGGAGGTAACAACTATCATTGTCTGAGGGCCATGGTTTAGGAGATTGATAACCTTCATGAACTCATGGGACCCAAAAGGTAGATGAGTAGGGCACACTCTTGATGCATGAGGGAAGAGGGATGACCCCAAAAGTGTCGGCACCCTATAGACCTAGAGGAGATGACCAAGGATTGTGAGGTGACCCACGTAGGTTCGAAACCAGTTTTCCATGGAGGTAACTTGGATATTAAGATGATTGTAATATAGAAGCATAAACATCACGTTTCAACTTAGATTTAAAGGTGTACTGGCAAGGTGGGATGTACCATCTCTACTCTTGGAACGGGAAGAACTCTGTATTTGGACTGAAGCCAAATGCTTATTTCCTCTTATTATGGGAGTGAGAGATAGGACAGTACGCATGCCATACATCAAGGATAAAAGATGATGTGAGTTGGAACGTTGCTATGAGGTATGAGGACAGAGAAGATAACATACCCTGGTAAAGTGAATGATACATGGATGGTTTGCAAACGCTAAAGAGAAATAAGGTAGTCATCTTATAAGGATGTTTTTAGCATGAGCGATGAGTTATACCAGTTTGAATTCAAAAACCAAGAGGTGAGTCTTACAAGGTTGAGTTTGATCACCATGTTGATGAGATCAGAGAGTGTACTTGATGAATACCGACTTAGAATTTGAGTTTGAGATGATAAGTGAAAAACATGGGAGTGTATGTCTTCAATGTTGCATAATACCTAAGGATGTGAAGTGGTAATGGATGTTCTGGTTGAGATGTATCTGACTAGTTTGGCTAGAAGTTAGAAGAGGTTGTTAGGCTAACCCTAAGTTTGGAAGGAGATATGTTTGGCTAATACTCCTATGTAATGAGATTTGTTGAACAAGTTAATGGTCGTTTGGTTAGCCAGTCTAATCCTTGATGCAATGAAAGGATGGTGGTAGAACCTCAGATGCACTTCTTTGGAAAAGAAGGAGATGAAACCCCAACTAGAGTGGCTTAGGGTTTTAGAGGAATCGATCTTGAGAAATCATGCCATACAGGAAATCATGATTGAAGATCACCATACACCGTGGTTCTACCAAGATAGTAAATGACAATATCACTCTGGATGCTTAAGATGAAGTTGCATGTGGTATATGGCCATGCAAGCCAGGAGGTAAAGGACGAACCCCAGTAACCCAGTGTATCGATATAGAGGACAAAAGAGTCCCTGAGAGGGAATGGGAGTTCATCACTGTGGATGTTGTGATAGGTCTCCCCTGGACCAAGGAAGGTCGAGATGCAATATGGGTTATGGTAGATCACCTTACCTAGATGACATGAGAAAGAAAGAGTTCTATCAAGGGACAGATCTGGTTGAACTACCCATGAGAGAGATGGTTCAACTAAACCATGAAGCGAGTTCAAAGGTTCTTGAGTTTGACCTAAAGGTTCCCTTCCAAAAGATGGAAGTAGGCACATGAAGGACTCGATGTTAGTACAGTTTATCACCCCTAACTAATGGTTAGTATGATCCAGACTAAAGGGTCTGATGAGGGCATATGTGCTCATTCAGGATGATGACTAGGGACAGTTCTTGTCCTATGAAAGATGTGAAGATAACCACCATAGCCAGTATCAGGATTTAAAGAAGCTCTGTAAGAGAGGTTGTGTCGGTCACCACTTCAGTAAGGTGATGTTGGTGAAAAGACCACGTAATGGTTAGAAAAAGATCACAGTGTGTGTAGATGAAGTCGCTTTGATCGTGCAATGGCTGAAAGGAGCCTAGAGATGACAAGAGTCATGAGCAGATGCAAAGTAGACTGACATGCAATTCACTGTGGGAGAATATGTGACATGGAAAATTTGACCCCTCTAAGTTACAATTAAGAGAGCTAAGTCCCCGATGCATGGGTTCTTTGAGATGGATTGGTGGAGAAGGTTAAGTTTGATCTTACCCCTCAGGATAAAGTAATGTGTGATGAGTTCCATGTGTCCAATTTAGAGCACTATGTGAGGTACCCAGACCATGTGCTGAGCAAAGAACCTAGTGAGCCCCAAGGGAGGCTGAAATGGCCTGAGTCCACCTGTGTAGTTTATAGAACACCAGGATGAAAGAACTAAGAGAAAAGAATATGTGATGATAAAGATTCTTTGGAGACGCCATGAGCATGGTACAGCCACATAGGGGCCAATGATGGATATGGAAAAGTCTTATCCTGAATTATTTGTTTGCTTGATGAGAATTTTAAGGACAAAATTCCTATAAGAGGGGAAGGATGTTACAACCCCAAATTTTTGGGTTCATTGGTGAGAAATGTAATTTCTCATATTAAAGATAATTGAACAAATAAAGATATGATTTGTTTTGAATAAGTGGATTTCATTTACAATAGCCTTGATGATTGTGTTGTAGGCTTAATTAGCTATTGGGCCCAATAATAAGGAAATGAAGAAAGGAAAATTCAATTATTAAAATAGTAAATGAATAACTGAATATTTGAGAAAAGAATAATGTGGAAACCTCTAGAAGGCAAACCCAAAGAGGGATTTCATGCCACCTGGGTTCCAAGGAGTCCAAAGTTGCAAAAAGAAAGCAGTAAGAAAAGAAAAGATTAATTAAGTGTTTCTTTAGTAAGAAAGAAATTGAAAATAATGTTAAAATGTTGGAAATAAGTGGAAAAAGGTATAATGGAGTGATCCTTTGTGGATTTTCGTATCCCAAGGATTCCTAATGATAAAATGAATACCAATGAGGAAAATAAAAGAGAAATAAAGAGAAATCCTAAAAAAGAACTATTTTAATAAGAAATAAACAAGATAATGGGAAATAATGAAGAATAATGTATTTTGATGCATCTAGAAGGATAATGAGTATCCAATAAAGAGGATTTCGAAATAATAGAGTTTCTTGGGACCCAAGGAGTCCCGATAAAGAGGAAAGAAAGAGAAAATATCAAAATTGCAAAATAAGAGGATAATGTGATTCATTATTAATGAATTTTGTGGTATTAGTAAAAAGGAAGAATTTTCTATTAAAAGAAGTTTGTGCCATTAGAATAAAGGGCAAGTACACGAAGGTAAAAGAAGAGATTTTTGAAATTCTAAAATCTCAAGCATAAAGAATATCAAGGAGATAAAATTTGGTTTTCCTAGTAAATAAGGAATATGAATTATTAAGGAAATAATTAAAAGAGGGGATTACTTTGTAATCAAGGAGAGGATGTTTCCTATAGATAAAGAGACTTGCTCTTCTCGTGGGTAGGCATGCTAGGACGCTGCTATCTATCCCTATATAGGGGATCGATCCATAGACTCAAGTTCTTCATTGTCTCCCGCTCTTCTCCAACCATGCAACTGTCCAAACCCTAACCAAAGGGTATAGCTCTAACCTTGGGGTAGCGAGCAACCTTGGAGTCATAATCATGGATGGGAGATGTCACGCTTGGCCAGAGGGAAGCACGGCCATCACCCTTGGACTCCAATGCATGCACGACGGCCGTTGTACGTCTGCAATGCCGACTGCGGATTGCAGACCCAACCGACCTGAACCAGCAGTACTGGCCACGACTGGAGGGCACCCTTGGATGCGTGGGGTTGCATCGGAGATTCACACCTTGGAGAAGACCCGCAATCAGCTGCAGCACAGCTGCATCGTAGCTGTGAGCTGCGTATCTTCTGGACTTACTCACAGTCGTTTTAGATGCGTTTTGGAAGGGTGTTGCGTACGCCAGGGCACGACGGGGGCAATAGCACCCTCCCTGGTGGCCAACTGGGCCGAGGGAGGCAAGGAGGAGCCGCGTCCTTGGCGGCTAGGGCAACAGCAGGCTGCCGTCGCGAGGAGGAAGAAGGTGGAGTTGTCGTTGGACAAAACTACCCTTCGCGGGTTGAAGGCGCGCGCAACTTAACTAAGGGCATAACGGTCATTTCGTTATGTTTTCCAAAACAAAGGGCAACGTTGCATGGAGCACACACGTGGCACAACCTGATTGGACAAGTAAAATCTTGCTAAAATCATAATTAATTCTAGGAAACTCGGATTAAAACAATTCTTATATGAAAATTGATCCTCATAATGAGAGGAACACAAGGAAATTATGTATGAAGCCTAATTCTGCTTGAAACTCAAAAAGTATAGGGTTTTACATCTTTTGATGCATTAATTGATAGAAAACCCCTAGAATGATGTAAACACGAACATGATGAATCTTTTATATGTTTTTGATCAATCTTAACCTGTTAAGAATAAAAGGAATGGTAAAATCGTAAAAAGATGATTAGTATGTTGGTTTTAGGGTTTTATGATCATGAACATGGTTTAATATACTAAAAACCCTGTTTTGAGTAAATATGAGTTTTTGATTCTTGAACATAGTTTGGATTAGATAATTCTTAATGAAGATAATTGAGATGGTTAGGGTTTTGTAGGAAATCTTAGAAACCCTAAATTGAATATAAAGGATACATCTTTGAAGACCAATAGGTTAATTTGAAAGATATTAACCTGTTGATTAATAATATAGAGTTTTCATCCGTTTGGTATACAAAATTGGTAGTTTTAGGGTTGTAATCCATAAATGAAGAATAATTCATATGGGAATCCTAATTGGGGTAAAAGAAGAGGAAAACCATGATATTTCGGATTAAGGAAGTAAATTACTAAATGATGATCCTTAGACTGTTAAGAATATTAAAAGGAGAGAATTAAAAGGTTTTAAGTAGATTTGATGAATTAGGGTTCTTAATAACTAAGAATGGAGACAAAACCCTAATTCCCAAGGAAACCCTAAAATTGGAATAGAAATCCTAAGGATGATGATGATATTGGATAAATATTAATAAAAGGAAATTGGTATATTTATTTCAGGATTCTGTGCATGATTGGTTGCTGGATTGGGATTTCTATGTTCTGATTAATTCTGTATCTGAATCTGCAATACAGGTATGTGGTTACGCTTATGAATATATCGGGTTATGTTTTCTAAGGTTTACCGAAGTTTTCATCGATGACATGAATTAATTGTTGGATGATTTTAATTCATGCAAACTATAATGTGGATATGACTATCACCTAAGATATGTGCCTACTAGCTCAGATCATGGTCCCCTCGGTGGCTTATTAGTTGACCTAGTACATGGCTACCTATGGGGTAGGTCCATCAGGTCATCGGATGACTTAGTACATGGCTACCAATGGGGTAGGTCCATCAAGTCACTTTGAGTTAGATATTGGGCTACTTCTGGGTAGTGTCATGTGACTCTATTACCCTATGTATTGTCTACCTATAAGGTAGGACCATGGGGGTAAGGATCTACCTAAAGAGAGGTAGCATGCAAGGATAGCACAGAGTTAGGGGATAGGTAAGGATTGAGTAGTATGGCTTAAAACATAATCTTGGTTGCTAAATGAATAATTGAATGATTACATTGTTAACATAGTTGCACATTGTGTGTTTCCCCCACATACCAGCTTCGGCTGACCGACGTTTTGTTTGTCGGCATTTTAGGTACAAAACAAAAAGGACAAACAGTAAATCGTCATATTGTGAAATATATGAATTAAAGTCCAAGGAGGATTAGTTAGTCCCAGTTCTGGATAGAAGTTTAGAAATCCAAAACTTTTCAAAGGTATGCAAAAAAATTATTTATTACAGCTTTTCAGTATAGTCTAGTAGAATTTATTAATTGTTATCAATTAATTGTTGAACCTTGATCCGGAAATTGGATAACGGCACTGACCTCTCGGTATCCCTTAATTGGGGGTTACAGGAAGGCGGGGTCGTTACAGCTCCTTACCTCAGAGGTATCTTGGTATTCCTCTATTCATAGGGAAATTCTCTAGAAGCTATTGTGATCCTTTGATCAATAAGATGAAGAGCAAGCTAGATGGTTGGAAAGGAAAAAGTTTGTCAATGGAAGGTAGAGTGTGAATTGGTGCATTTTATCATGTCTGCCATTCATACGTATTAGACCTCAACCTTCCCCTTATGTGATGATATTGACGAACTTTATAGAGATTTCATTTGGGATCAAACTGACAGTAAATCTAATATACATCTTGTTAAATGGGATAATGTAACTAAACCTAATTGTGAAGGTGGCTTGGGTATTAGAGTTGTCAGAGAGATTTATGTTGCTTCTCTCATCTATCAAGGTTGGAACATCGCTGCAAAGAAAGATAATTTATGGATTAGGTAGATCCATGAAAAGTATCTCGACAAAATTCCTTTTGGACCACTGGTGACGATAATAACTTTTCTTGGTTCTTCAACTGGATTATCAACATCAAAAATTAGCTCAGTAATCATATCAGGATTACTATGGGAAATGGTAAGGATACTTCTATTTGGACTGACCTTTGGGCTTCTAATGCTATGCTTCTTGCTGATTATTTAGGAAGACATAGCACTATCAAACTTGGGATTGATATTAATGCAAAACTCAGTGTTTAATCTTAGGTAATGATTGTAGTTTTGGAAAAACAATATTACATGGAGGTCTGAACAAGCTCCTAAATAGGCTTCCTAGATAGAGCAATTTATGTGATGAAATCACTTTTCATAATAACATTCACATCAAGATCAGGGATATATTGAGTGTAACTAGGAATGTTGGAATCTCCGGTCCTTATTTTATTTGGTTATGGAAGTTCAAGACTCCCAGGAAATTTCAGATACACTACTGGAAGATGGGGAATGGCAGATTACCTACTTCTTAGTTATATAAAGAAGTTGGGTATTCGGTTACCTTCTATGTGCTTTATCTACAAAGAAGATGAAGAAAATAGATAGCATGTTTGTTTTGAATGTGAGTTCTCTACTAGGATATGGTGAAACGCAAAGCATTACATCTTACACAGTGCCCCTCGTTCTAAAGACGATCTTATCAAAATGACTTCTAAAGAAAAACACTTACTTTGTGTTTGTATTATCTACTGGTTATGGAGAGAAAGAAATAGTTGAGTTCACAATGATAGAGAACTTTGTTGTGACCCAGCGGAAAATCATCAAGTCTGATATGAAGATTTTCAAGAGCAGCTTTGACTAGTACCATGCTTGTTCTTCTTGTCTGCCTCAACTTTGATGTCCTTTTAGGATGAGTGTTTTCTCTCTACAAATTTTCCTTTTCTCTTTCCCAAGGATTCATGCTTGTCTTCCCTAAGGGCTTGTATTCTTTTGAACATTTGCTTGTTTTTCTTTTTGGATAGATAGCTTTTCTAGATGTCTCTCATCCCTTCTTGTATTTTTTTCACAAAAAATTAAAAAGGGAAAGTGAGCTTTTTGAAACCCAAAAAAATGATGATCACTTTTGTCAATAGAGATGAGTGCTTGTCTATTAAGCTCTAATTTTGAGTATATTCAAAACACTTTGTTGGGTTGTTAATACTAGAGAAAATATGTATGTTTGTGCTGAAACGTCACTATTTATATTTTATCAAGACATCAACAATAGGTTAGTGACCTTGCGTGAGCACTCCACCACTATGTCAAAATGAAGGTTACACAAATTGAAAATTTCTTTTGGGAAAAAAAATCTAACTATGAGACATGTCAGCACAAATAGGTACAACAACCTTATTGCTCTTATATTTATTAGGAATGATTTAGCAATTGATTTTAAATATAACAAAGTTATAATGAATCGTGTTGAGATAACTTATATTACCAAAAAGAATAATGTTTGTAACATAAAAGGATCTCTTTAATATTCATGTTGACGTTGTTCCTATTTCTTTAGTTATAAGAACGGAAGTTTTGTTGTCTTGACTCTTGAATCATTTAATATTTAGTATGAAAGGTTCGATCATGTTGTTTATGGGTTACTAAAAAGAATGATGGCATCTAATCATATCATTAACGTTATCGGTAATATAAAGTTCATTTATATGTAATCTATGGAACCTAGAAAATGTTTTTGTTTGACTAACAAAAAATGACATATTAAATATATTGCTTAATGATATTTGTGAGTACAATGGTGTAACCACTAGGGATAACAGTGATGTTTGTGAGTTCAATGGTGTGACCTCTAGGCACTTACATATCTAAGTTACCACTAGGGATAAAAAAAATACTCCATAGCCTTCATTGAGGATTTTAGTAGATACTAAATGTTGACATAAGAGCAAGGATTAATCATAAAAAATTTAAAATCAAATTTATAAAAATGAATTTGAAACACAAATAGAAAGGTAATTAAGAGACTTAAGTCTAATACGAGAGGAGAGTATACCTCAAATATTTTTCAATGATACGGTTAAAAAGTGGTATTGTACATGAAGTAACACTATAATAGAACAATGAATGGAAGAATATAATGTGATAAGTATACTCAACACTCTATTACAAAAACCTCTACTAACAAAGTTTGTTTTACCTATCTTTATGTGCGGAAGTTTTGAATAAGTTTGATATATTTTCAATAGAGTTACCCATAAGCATGAGGAGAGTAGTCATTTGAACTTTCCCAAGGTAAAAAGAGAGCTCTCAAAAATCTCAAAGTAAGGTGATATCCTACAAACATACTAGTCCCAGAGAATTGAAGAAAGAAATTTGTACCTAAACGTGTTGACATCACATTTTTTAGTATGTGGAGAAAAGTTAAGTGTGAATTTTTATGGCTAAATCTGTTGTTTGCGGCACATAGTTTAACACAACAATTGAATTTCATGATGTAACATTTTTTGAGTGTATTCCTTATGATCATCGGTGTACCCCAAATTATTTCTTGAGGAGATTCTAATCCTAATGGTTTCCATCTAGACATGTGGAAAGGATGTCTTATGTCGGGGTTGGAATTGAGTGTGTTGCTTCCAGGTTAGTTCATTCTTAGGAAAAAACTGAGTCAATGAGAAGGAAATGCTTGAGGACACTCAAGGAGTTTACAAGAGGCTTTGTCACTTACATTGTTGAGGATGATCACATTTCCTATAATCAAGATATGGATTCCTCTAAGTCTAAATTTTAAAGGAATCTATAACTAGTGATATCCAATCAATTCTTTTAAATAGAGATTCTGATCTGGAGGATTGCCTTCCAGTTGCATTGTGGGTGGGATGCAAATGTATCTTCAAAAAGAAATTGAATTTGTATGGATATATTACTGAGTAGAGGGCATGGTTAGTTGTTGGAGGTCACACAAAAGGAGGAAATAGATTATTTTGATATCTATTTCCTTATTTCTTGTATGACTACAATTTAAGTACTTATAGCATTAGCTTTTGTATATGACCTCACTATTGTATTTTTGTGTAGTGATCTCCAAAAAGGAATCTATATGAAGTATACAAATGATTTTGTGTCATACGCAAATCAACCTACAGTGTGCTAACTTGTTAAATCATTATATCATTTGACACAAACCCCAACATAATGACATTTTTATGATTCTATATCATCATTTTCTTCATTCCAATTGATTATGTAAATATATTGAAGAATAATTTAATATTGTCTTTGCCATTGTACTTGTACACATGTATCAAAATGATACTTTGGTTCTTTATTCCAATATGATGGTTACTAGTGTGATGAAATCATTCTTGTGTAATAAGTTTTAGATGAAGGGTATGTAGGTTGCGGATGTGAGTTTTGGGATCAAAAATATTGGATCTACAAATGGTATAGCACTCTCTTATAATATGTTGATAAAGTTCTTGAATTACTTGACATATATTATCTAAAACTTTGTACAAGAATGAAAGTAGTATTAATGTGTCCCAACAGAGAGACTCCCAAATTATTGGAAAATTGATGTTTCTCATGTACAACTGATAAACATTTGTCCAGGTAGATTCCAATCAAAAGCTCTAGAAAGATTACTTAAACACTCAAATGGAACTACTTCACTTGGAAACATTATAAAAACTTGATGCAATGATGCAAATTTGATAGCTAAGAACTTCGGGAGTAATAAGATATTTGTGATATATGTTTCTACTCTGCAGTGGTACTGTACCCTAAAAGTCTAACAAACAAACTATCATATCTTAAGTCCAACTTCAAGACACAGTTGTGTACTTTATATGTAACTAGGACAAAAGCAAGAGTCACTAAAGGAACTTGTATCTAGTTAACATGTTTTAAAATAGTCACTTCCTACATTCTCGACTCATTGTGATAGAAAGGCAGAAATTGTATAATAAAGAGTTTTAAATACAATTAGAAACAAAGGAGACATATCCAAAAATAGAGTAAGGTCGATAAGGAATCTTGTGTCTAACCGGTTGTGGTTGTTGATTATGTTGGTATTATACCACATGCATCTATTCTAAGACTTTGAAGTTTTCGGTGTTAGACGTTACTCACCTATATTTGAGTCATAAGTGTCCATGTTTGTGCCTAATGATGTAGATCATAATCCAATGAACCCCTAAAATGAAATGCTAACAAAAATCAAGGCATAACACAATCTTCAAGGTGCCAATAACTCCAACAAGGTCTTACGATAAGATAAGTGGATGTATTAGTTGTATATTGGTAGGTACAGTCTAAGGTAATCATGATAAAATAAAAGATAATTAAATAGCTAAAGTAGATCTGTGGTGAATAGCACAACTCTTCTACTAATAAAAACAATACAACATATACTTTTAGCCATATACTTTTAGTCAGGACTACACGTGACCCTAGTTGATAAATTCAATTGGGAACGAAATTTTATCCTATGACTTATTCACATATTACATGAACTTAAACTAATTGAGTGAAGATTCTACAAATTAATTGCATTGTGATAACAACAAGCTATCAAGTGAAGTGATGACATTTGAATAACTCTTGATTCTTAAGACTATGTATTTATCCCTTAAATGTCAAAAATTGCAAGTTAGCTAGGGGGGGTTCTTTGAATGTAATCAAACCTTAGATAAGTATGTTAATTAATATTGTTGTAGATGCCCAACTAAGTGGTTGATGTCATGTGCAATAATAAGGAAATCGTATTGTTTTATAAATCAAACATGATATAGGATAAGGGTGCATGGCCATCATTGCATCAACCCTAAACATTGTTGTCATGCCTTTTCTGTTTTGTTATAATAGATACCATATAACCCAAAGGTCTTCACCTAATATTAAATAACTTAGATAGTGGTTTTGACAACAATGTACCACCTTCTAAAAGATATAATATCAAGACTTTTTCATTAACACTTTTACTATTAGACTTTGTGAGAGCTTATTAAATTTGGATAATATTTTAGGTCTAATAGTAACAATCATGTTGTAGCATAGAGGTGTCTAATGTGCTATGAGGAGAATTCTAGTCCCACATGGCCTGCCTCCGAAGTTAGAGCAAATGCTTATATATGGAAAGTTTAGTAGACGTCTTTGCATATAGGAGGGCAGAGACGACATACGCATGCCACGTTGGGCTAGGTTGGGTTCGGGCCTTAGGACTCGGACAACAATCTTAGCACATTTTGTATCTTTTACGCTACAAAGTAATAAAACAAAACTTTTTTACTAACGTGAAAATATACTCAACTAGATATATTTTATATCTGACCATATGTGATTAAGTATTGGACTAGTTATATTATATGCAACCAAACGTGACTAATGCATGATTCAATAAGCGTAAGCTTATTTGGCCGAATACGTTAAAGTAATCCAATACACATATAGTATTTGCGCAGGAGGCCATATGTGGTCTGATTAGATATATCTGATGGATTGTATCCGTCGCATATATGCAAGGGCGGATCTAGGGGGGGTTGGGGGCTCTAGTCCCCCCTCCTCCCCCCAAAAAATGATGAAATACGATTATAAAAATATAAAAAATACTAACAATATTTAGATATATACATGTTTCACCTCAACAGAAAGAGTATCTCGGTAAAGTGATACTTTGTACCTTCAGTTGTGCAAATGATGCATGTTCAATTCTTGGTGTGTGCATATTTTATTTTTTAGTCTCTTTTTGCAAACTTAGTCTCCTATTGTGCATTTCTGATTCCGCCCCTGCATATATTTAACCAGTCGAAAGTGATATCATGTGCATCGGTTTTGTTGGTAAATATGTTTTGAAAACATGGAAACATTTAAGAGAGATTCGTGTGTTTCCAAAGAATGCTTAGATAAGAAGTTGTATAATTAAGCCATACACATTCGTTAAACTAATCTTATGTGGTGGCAGCTCGTTCTTCTATTCTCACTGCTACGTTCTCAGTTGGTAGAAGTTCTATCAGATTGAGGTACGTGTTTTGATCGTGCGAAACGTTCTATCCCATAGAAAAAGGCGCAAGCACACTTAGCTGAGTTTAATATCTACAGTGGCAGATCCGCGAGGGACAAACAACAGGCAGTAACCCGCCCCCCCCCCCCCCCACCCACCAAAAAAAAATATTAAAAATACATATTATACATATGAATTTACTTTAATAAATACTATATAATAAACAGAAGTCTTATACAACCGATGTGTTGCATGGTAGCCCTGTGGTTCAACTGCACCGGTCATATTTTGGTGATCTCCACGTTCCAAATCTGTTTAGCACATTTATCATTTTTGTTACATACACATTCAGATAAATACCGTTAAAAAAAACACTTCCTTATTATTTGGAGGTAGTGCCCTAGTTTAGTTGTTTGGTATGTGTTTTTCCTATGGTGGTCTTGGGTCGGAGACCTGTTAAAAATATTTTATTACACGAAATAATTCCTTAACAAATTTAGTTGTACATACTGGTCCCACAAATCAATTATCTAAACTATGCCATTTTAAACCTAGAAAAAAGCTTCTCTATTACTTATAAAAAATTACATATAAATCATGTTTCCTTTTATAAAGAGATTTAACCAACGAATAATTAGAAAAAGAAAAAAAAATCATTTGACTTTTATTGATATCTCCTTACAAGTTACAAATCACTAGTAATATTTTCATTTATCAAAATCAAGTAATATTTAATAAATTTCAAAGTATACCCTATTTGTTAACAAAAGTGAAGACACTCTACTATATGTTAAAAAATAAAACAAACCCTTCAATTTTCTATTTTCTTTTAGAAAAATTATAATTATATTTTAGAATAATCTCTATTTACTTGTCTATCATTAAAAAAAATTATTGCATAGTTTATTGTTTCATCCATTAAAGTTTATTGTATTCCTCTCATGTTCTTCTATATGGTGAAAATAAGAAATATGTTTGAGATTTTTTTATAGTGTAAAAATCATATTTTAGTCTTTTGATTAGTGGATGTTGAGAGTGTAATATGTAATGATGATCATCAGCCATAACAAATGTAATATAGACACTTCATCCAGCTTTTGGGTCATATATATATATATATATATATATATATATATATATATATATATATATAGTCAGGCTAGAATACACTCGAGTGTACGGATCGCACGAATACACTCAAGTGTGTTTGCATATCAAGACTATATATATATATATATATATATATATATATATATATATATATAGAGAGAGAGAGAGAGAGAGAGAGAGTCAGGCTAGAATACACTCGAGAAAAATCTAATCCGTTGATCTTCTTAAACATGTTGTGAATAACTCATACGCAAAATTTGAGCACATTTGGACATTTATAGGACCGCAAAAATTATGCATTTCAAATTAGTTTTGTATGTCGATTTTGTTGCCCTTGGATGAGTGACACTCATCCAAATGGGCTCAAAATTTGTATGTAGCCTAGTTATAGTATGACGGTGAAGATCAATGATTTACATTTTACAAAAAATAGTCTTCATATGCAAACACACTTGAGTTTCTAGCCTAACTCTCTCTCTCTCTCTCTCTCTCTCTCTCTCTATATATATATATATATATATATATATATATATATATATAGACAAAAACTCAAGTTTAAAAACTAACTAATGAAAAATATGTTTAAATACTTTTCTGCTAATTTTTTTAGTATGATTTTATTGACCGGTCTTTTTTCGTGTTACAAAAACAGGAATTAGGTACACACTTCCAAAATATCTCTCAAAATTTATTCAAGTTATCATCTTTTTGAACATTGTGTAAACATCTGAAACTTAAGTTATTTGAAATCCTTTGCTTTATGTAATTCTCAACCATGAAGGCAAACAAGCTCAAAATTATTTACTGATGGTATTATTAAAAAATCTCATAGCTCAATAATAAGTCTGAACTTTCCTTCACAAATCTCAGTTACACTTGTATAATCATATCTGTATAACAATTAGTTATGGCTTTTACAAGTTCAAACAACTTTCATACTTTATTCATTCACAAATACATATATGAAACCCACTGTGCCTATAATATAGTATGTTGCAATCATATTTATTAGAATGTTTAGCATTCATTTTTCACATCATTATCAATAGTCAAAGGTATTTTCAATTAGAGTGAACACATAAAGAGTTATGATGCAACGGTATATACTAGATATAGTTCCAATTGTAATTTTAAAACATGTCCTTGAAGATGAGTTGGCCTCCCCAAAGTAAGAATTTTGCTTCGGCCCTGTATATCTGTAAGACAAAGTCTTAAGGGATGGCTCGTCGAGATAAGTTAGTGTCTCGTTTGCCTTCATTTTTATTCCATATATATTTAGTTATGTATGTTCCGCTGGTTATGTGCTTCATATACACCAGCATGTCAACTGTCATTGCGTTTATCTTATTGTGCCACACTGCAGTTGTTATTTTAAACACTATAAAGAGAGAATTGAATTGAATAGGATTGCTACGGGGAGGGAAGAGCTTCAGCCTTCAAATAATTAGCTGTTGACACTTGTTAGCCGCAATCAGTCCACCCATCAGCATAAATGGCTTCTGCACCATCTTATGACCAGCAGAAGTGCTAGATCTAGCTGTTGGTGTATGACTAGAATCGTAAAGGTATGTTTTAAGTATAATTACGTGACCGAGTCACATACAATACAACCATTTTGCCAGTTCAGTGGTCCAAAACAGTGGGCACCAACATAAGACAAACATGAGTCTAAGGGCTGACGTCACACTTATTGATTGCAACCCACTCGTCTGGCTGGTATGTCCAGTTTAACCTTCAGAACTCCGGTTGTCATATAAGTCGTGGTTTTACAAAAGTATAATAAAGTAACAACCATTGCTTCTAGCCCAACAAGGATAACAACCATTGCTTCTAGCCCAACAAGGATACAAAGGGGTTCAAAGTCACAATTTTATGTAGCAGAAGACCACAAACTTAAATCAAACATAACATCCTACATATTTCTGTGATGTGAACTTGTATATGTTAATCTTGGAAGACTAACAAAATACTAAGACGGATCCTGTTTCTTACAGTTTGAAACATGCCACAATCAGAGCTGAAAAAAGAGTCATGAAGCAGTCTAGACATGGTTATAATTGAGACTTTAGATGTTATAGTTGAAATCTTAGATGACTAATGATTGATGCTTCTTATTGATCATCATTACATCTACGAGCATCACATCAGCCGTCAAATGTAGGTTAGGCATAGAACAGGAAAACTATAAATATACTATAAAATGTCTTTTAATCTACAAAGCCAATTTGAAGTAGGATTATTAGCTAAAAAATTGGTGAAATTATTCTGCATTTTTCAACAGTAGCATCTCTTAAAGCTAGTAAATGATCAAAAAAGAAACATTCAAAAGACTTGCAAGAGATTGATATCCTTTTCACCTTTTTTCATTCTCGTCAAAAGTAGGAAACACCATGGCATACATGAAACAGGTAGAACCGTAGAAGTATCCAACATGTTTTAAGGCGTGCTGATATATCCAACATACATGGGAGCTGAAGGATGTGTCGGTGCTTACTGGACAGAATGAATAGCTCTAGTAAGGTTGATGTGACCAGGCTTGCAGATCCAAGTATGCACTCAGGGCCATGTTATCAGAAGACTCATCTTGCCCCAGGCCCAAAAAAGACTAGGCTAGATAATGCATACACGAAAAGTCAAAGCCACCTAAAATGTATGTAATTTGTACTGATATATATCATATTTGGGGGAACAAAAATGAGTTTTGGTGCGTATTTCTTACTGAATCTAATGAATAATACAGCAGGTCTCAAAAGTGGAGGTAGGGCACAGTCCCCCTCAGCTCTATGAGGATCCAGCACTATCTCTGGGTAAGGGCGACATATCTTCCCACTCAGTGTGAAAGCTCAAAAACCTTTAAGAGTATTAGGAACATCCTGGGGAGCTAGTCTCATGGAAGTCTCAGACTCCATCCTCGAAAGAAAATTGCTTGAGAGAAAACAAAACTGAAGGAAGGTACCAATGCACATTAAGAGAAACACCATCCATATCAAGGTAGATACTTTCATGAGATCCACAACAAACAAAGAAATTTTTATATTCTGACCTAGGACAAGAAGCCTAGGACAAGAAGCAACAGCCCCAGACTTCGGCAAACAAGAAAGTATCCTGGCTCAAGAGCCCAGAACACGTAACTGTGGAAAGATAAAGATGGACAAAGATCTCAAGACAAATCAAACTTGAGTCATTGTACACTTCGGCATCTGGACAGTAACGCACCGTTAGGATTGAGCTCCTTCACATTGGAACGCATTATCATCAGTCATGACAACTTGGGGTTCTCTTGCTCGTCTCTCTACAGGACAAATAGAGAGAACCGCTCGATGAAGAGAAGAGAAGAGAAGCCAAAGTGAAAGACGATTAAACCCAATTAAGTCTTTAGTATACTTGTAGTTTTTTAAATGTTACAATTTTTTTTGGCATCAACTCATTTTTTACAGAGGTCAAAATAGTTGTGAAAATAGAGCAACTAAAATTTCTTCTCAACAAGAAGTGTAAGGTAAATTTGCCTTCAGTAGTATCAAAACTATTGCTTTCCTCACCGAAGAGATGAAAATCTATATCTTCTCAAGAGTTCTTAGCCTCCCCCATCCCTTCAAAAGGGGACACTCCTTGGAAGAATTCCTTACATGGAAACGATGGGGTTATGAGCGAATGGTGGCGCATGCTTCGTATATGAGAAAGTTGCAGCACTATGAGTCATCCATACTAGAAAATTTGTGGGGTGAGCAGACCTAAAACACAGATGACATTATCAGTGAAACCATACAAAAATATCAGTGACAATTTAATTTCATATACTCTCATGAAACATTAGGGACTTGAGTAATTGAACCAGAAAAACTGTGGATGATCATATGAAAATCAACAAAGCCAATGTCACTGTCATTCGGAAATCTAAAGTTTTTGTTGATGATTCCAAACTAACATAAATAGGGGAGTACAAAACTCATCAGTCTTGAGACTTAGTTTCATACTAGTAGAGTAGTAGTGGCATTTTGTTTGGTTAGAACGATACACACCAAGAGGGGAATTTGTAGTTGACTTATAATTCAATCAAGTCTTTCATATAATGGACAGTTTCAAACTATTACATCAGTTCTTTTGAGCATCTGCTCATCCATCAAATAGGGGAAAACACTTTTGTAGATTGAAGCAATCAAAGTTTGTTTATTGAGAAGTATAGGTAAAATTTGTGTTAGCATATAAACTTTGATTGTAACAAGAGTTTACCTGTTATCTTGGTCCCTATAAATAATCATGATCATACTTGCTAAGGCGTGCACTTTGCCCTGTGCCTTGCCTATATGTCGCCTTGGGTCATATTTTGCAAGTTTTGGGGTATATATGTGGGTTCCGATGTTATTTTGTACTATCCCAAAATTTAAAATAAACATTGTTGTCTATCTATATTATGTGCCAAGTATCATATATATTTGGGTTGAATACTCACAATGCACATTTTCTTATTGTCTTATTATGTGTTTCAGTTAAGATTCTATTTTAGGGGCTATGTTATGAAGAATAATCATTACTTCGTTTAAGAGAGTCATGACATTGACTCTCAAATTATTGATTGGATTTTTTTTCTTGTATATTATTTATGCTTAGTCTCTTCTTGTTTTGGCATTATTTTTAATTAGGAGGAATCAGAACTGTGAGTTCACATGTTTTAACGCCATACAATATATGTATATGAGGGTTTTAATTGTAAATATATGTATATACCTATATATAACCATGTAATATATACACAAGAGGATATTGTTTATGATTTATGATTATAGAATCCAATATTCTTTATCTGATGTGTCCAAAACAAATACAAGGCACTATCTTTTATAGGACGAGAGTAAGTGAGAAACATAATTAGTAGATATGGATAAAATAAAAGCTAAAGACTAGGACAAGTCTGAAGCACAAACTAAATATAAAGCATAAAGCATATTGTTAACGGAAGCGAAGAGTTACGTAACGTAACAGGCAGCGGTCTGCGTTGTTGCACAAAGGCAACTTGAGAGTCCCAATAGGGCTCTCCTCTTTATTTATATAAAGGGGTAAATTGCACATAGGTACAACAGTAATATAAAATAGAAAATAAAGACATAAAGAAAGATATATTAACACTCCCCCTCAAGCTGGAGTGTACACATTGTGAATGCCCAGCTTGCCACATAAATTCTGGAACACTGCTGGACCCAATGGCTTTGTCAAGATGTCAGCTAATTGATCTTCAGACTTGACATATGGTGTCACAACATTGCCATTCTTTATCTGATCTCTGATGAAGTGACAGTCAACTTCTATATGCTTTGTACGCTCATGAAAGACAGGATTCCTGGCAATATGTATAGCAGATTGATTGTCACACTTAAGTGTCATGGGAGACTGAATTGAAATCTTTAACTCAGATAAGACAGATTTGATCCATTGCAATTCACAGCATGCATGTGCCATAGCACGGTATTCAGCTTCAGTACTAGACCGCGCTACCACTTGTTGTTTCTTGCTTTTCCAAGTGATCAAATGATCACCAAGAAAAGTGCAGTAGCCAGAAGTAGATCTTCTATCAATTTGATTACCAGCCCAATCTGCATCTGCATAACCTGTGAGAGCCAAAGAAGATGGGGGACTCTTTGGTTTATAGTAAGTGATCCCCTTTCCAGGAGCACTTTTCAGATATCTCAGAATCCTGCATACAACTGTCCAGTGTGACTGTCGTGGTGTGCACATATGTTGACTCACCACTCCTACAGCAAAAGAAATATCAGGATTTGTTACAGTTAGATAGATTAACTTCCCAACTATTTTCCTGTAATGTCCTGGATCTGAATACGCAGTTTCATCATCCATCTCCTTGGTGTGATAATCCATAGGAGTGGATACTGGCTTAGAATCAGTCATGCCTGTTTCCTGTAGCAAGTCAAGCACATACTTCCTCTGGGATAGGTTTATACCTGCATGGGATCTAAGAACCTCAATCCCTAGAAAATATCTCAGTTTCCCCAGGTCCTTTGTGTGAAAGTGTTTTTGTAATCCTTCTTTCACACGTGATATACCTGTAGAATCACTGCCAGTAATCACAATATCATCAACATAGACAGCAATAATGATTGACCCACAAGAAGAGTTTGAATAAAATAGAGAGTGATCAGTCATGGAGCGAGAGAACCCCATCTATAAAACAACAGCACTGAACTTGTCAAACCAAGCTCTAGGAGATTGCTTTAGCCCATATACAGCTTTCTTCAGTTTGCACACTTTCTGACACTCCCCCTGAGCAACAAAACCAGGTGGTTGCTCCATATACACCTCTTCTTGAAGATCACCATGAAGAAAGGCATTCTTGACATCCAGCTGAAAAATAGGCCAGTCAAAGGTAGTAGCAAGAGATATAAGGATCCGCACATAGTTTAAACGAGCAACTGGAGAAAAAGTCTCAAAGAAGTCAACTCCATATATCCGTGTGTAGCCTTTTGCTACCGATCTGGCCTTCAGCCTTTCAATAGATCCATCAGGGTTGTGTTTGACAGTGAAAACCCATCTGCAGCCCACAATTTTCTTTCCTGCAGGTAAGTCGACAAGATCCCATGTGCCATTGTCAAATAGAGCAGATATTTCCACTTGCGTTGCCTGTTTCCAACCACTGTCCTTCAAAGCATCTAAATGATTTCTTGGTGTCATAATTGAGTCTATCCCAACAGCAAATGCACGAGCCTGTGTAGATAAGTGCGACAAACAACATACATTGGATATAGGATGTCGAATAGTACATGAACGAATACCTTTCCGGACAGCAATAGGAATATCAAGGTCAGAAGCTGCTGCAGGGATCTCTTGAGTAGAAGACGATAGAGGAAGCTCAGAGACTGGTGTTGCTGCCTCATCTGGATTCTGTCTACCTCGCCTGTGATAAACCTGTGTATAGGGCTGAATGACAGGTGCATCATCATGAGATATGTCCTGAATAATAATGGGTGGCACTCCCTCACTCGGCACATGTGGTGGCACTCACTCACACTGAATTGGGGGTGGCACTCTCTCACTCAAATGCTCCCCCTTGCTCATAGCATTTGCAAAATATGGAGTAGTTTCATGAAAGGTGACATCCTTAGAAACAAACATACGACGCAAACTAGGGCAATAACACTTGTACCCTTTACTCGTACCAGAGTACCCAAGGAACAAGGTTTTCATAGACCTAGGTGAGAGTTTGTCTTGCTTAGGATCAAAATTATGAACAAAGGATGTACAACCAAAAACCCGAAGAGGAACATGAAAGGGTTGATCCATAGGGCGTAAAACAGAGAAGGGAGTGCGTCCATGCAAAACAGAGGAGGGTTGTCTATTAATCAAAAACAGGCGGTGAGAAGGGCTTCAGACCAGAACCGTTTAGGCACATTTGATTCAAACATGAGGGATCGAGTAACATCCAAAAGATGGCGATTCTTTCTCTCAGCAACTCCATTCTGCATAAGAGTGTGAGGACAGGATGTATGATGAATCATCCCAACCGAACTGCAAAAATCATTCATCGCGTTTTGAACATATTCGAGAGCATTGTCAGATTGAAAAGTCTTGATGTTGCAATTAAATTGAACTTGAATTTCTTTATGAAAATGCTTAATGATGGAAAGCACAGACTCACGACTTTTCAACAAATAAATCCATGTCATGCGAGAGTAATCATCCACAAAGGAGATAAAATAGCTAAAACCATTATAACTCTGGTTTTTAACAGGACCCCACACATCACTATGGACTAACTCAAACGGGTTAGTAGCCCGATTATTGACACGAACAGGATATGACAGTCTATGATGTTTGCCCAACTGACACGATTGACACTCTAAAGAAGACAAATGAGCCAGATCTGGTTCTAATTTCTTCAGACTCTCTAAGGATGGATGTCCATATCTGCAATGCCACAGCAAGGGGGAACCACTCATCAGGACGGCTGAAACTGGAGCAGGAGGTGGATGGCGAGGTAGACAATCACCAGGGAAGAGGTAGAGATCACCTTTCCTAGGCCCCCCACCAATCATCTTCATACTCTTGAGATCCTGTAAAACAAAACAAGAGGGTCCGAATGTTACTGTGCATTTTACAGTGTCAATCAGCTTGGCAACAGAAAGTAAATTAAATGGAAATTCAGGCACAAAATGGACAGATTTCAGATCAATATCTGGTGTAAGAGACACAGATCCACTAGCTACCACCTTCCTCACTGAACCATCTGCCAAGGTAAGAGACGGATGAGGAATATATGAGTCAAGTGAACGGAGCAATCTCCTCATACCAGTCATGTGCTGGGATGCGCCAGAGTCAACCACCAAAGGATTTGCAGATCCAGAAGCCATAAAGGATGTAGCCTGATTACCCGCAGTAGACGCAAGGTTGGCTGCCGAAGAAGATGATGCGCCCATGTTCCAGTGCTGAGTTGCCTGAATAAATCTGTCATATTCCTCCTGAGTAAGAGTGATGCCAGAGGTACTAGAGCCCACAGTGGAAGAGTCTGAAGTGGCACAGTTTGCAGCTCCAACCGGTGGGGCTGCAGGTTTCCCATGTTTCTTCCAGCATTTCTCGACAGTGTGCCCAGGTTTTTCGCAGAATGTGCATCTAGGACGAGTCCCACGTCCTCTGCCCAAGCCAGGTCTGTCAGACGGTGCAGGCCTTCCTCCTCTAACTGCTGCTGCAATAGAGGCATGAGAATCTCCAGAAGGAACAACAGAAATAGCATCAACAAACTCAAAGGTGGACTGCTGAATCCTCGAGTAAGCTTCTGCAAGGCTGGGTAATTTGTCTGACGCAAGAATCACACTTCTGGCCGAACCAAAGGAGGGGCTAAGTCCAGATAAAAATTTAGCAGTGACCAAGTCATCTCTATCTTTAATCTGCTCAGCGACGGTCACTGGATGACAGTAGCTCAGTTCTTGAGAAATAGCTTGAATCACACCAAAATACTCTTCAAGTGGCTTATCACCCTGTCTTTCTGCAAAAAGACGGTCATAAATCATAAACTGGCGAAGAGCATTCTTTTCTTGGGCATAATGTTGTTTCACAGCATCCCAAATCTCCTTGGCTGTAGAGTAGAACATGAACCTAGATGCAATTGTAGGTTCCATGCTGCCCCAAAGCCAAGTCTTCACTAGGCTGTCCAGACGTTTCCACTCGGCATAGTCTTTGTCAGTGCTAGCTAGGGGTGCAGAATCAACGAACTTCGCCCTATCTCGGGACTCCAAGACGGTATGAACAACATTCATCCATAGCAGAAAGTTCTTCCCGTTGAGTTTGATGGGAATAGGCGAGACCTCTCCATAATAGGTCGACATCTTATTCTCCATAATGCAACGAGGATAGGTGACAGAGTGATACACGTCACAAAGAAGGCTGGATTGACGGGAAGATACGCGTCACGTGACGGAGAGATACACGTCACAACAGAAACGGATAGAGGATGTGTTACTGACGCATCGACAGCCTTCAAGAGAGAGGTTCCTAATCACACATGAAGGAGATGTGATTAGGAAGGCACTTTAGAAGAGACGAGACCTCCGGTTAGGGCTTTAGAGGGTCGTTTAATCAACCGGAGATCCCAAGCGACGAGTTCGACGTCCAAAAAGTGCCCGAAAAGTTGCTGAAAAAATTGCCGAAAACGTAGACGGAGCTTCTGGGTCTTGACGGCTGGGCCTACGGTAGCATGGGAGAGACTACCGAAGGTCCAGCGGTGTTGGACGGCGGCGGAGACCCTTAGGCGGAGGGCTGCAGCGCCGGCGGTGGAGCTCCCCGCTCCTGCCGCGCGCCGGCGGCAAGGAGAACAACCGCTGCTTGTGGCGGCGGCGGCCTGCTAGGAGAGAAGCCGCTACTTGCGGCAGCGCCTTGGTCGGAGGGAGAAGGGAGAGGGAGGGGCGGCGCTGGAGAAGAACGGAGAGGGAGAGGCGGCGCTCAACCTGCTCTTGATACCATGTTAACGGAAGCGAAGAGTTACGTAACGTAACAGGCAGCGGTCTGCGTTGTTGCACAAAGGCAACTTGAGAGTCCCAATAGGGCTCTCCTCTTTATTTATATAAAGGGGTAAATTGCACATAGGTACAGCAGTAATATAAAATAGAAAATAAAGACATAAAGAAAGATATATTAACACATATATATATCAATACTCCCCCTCCAGCTGGAGCATAGATGTTAAACATGTCCAGCTTGTCCACAAGTGTAGTAAAGTCAGTCTTAGGAAGTAGCTTGGTGAAGATGTCAGGAACCTGATCTTTTGCCCGGAGATAACGAGTGCAGACGCGACCAGATAGGACAGATACAAAACAAAGTGGCAATCCACCTCTATGTACTTGGTGCACTCATGAAAAGCAGGATTGTTGGCAATAAAAATGGAGGTTTTGTTGTTGCGGTATATAGGAATAAGATATGGATCATAGATATCAAATTCCTTGAGGAGTCCTTGGACCCACATCAATTTACAAGACTTGTAAGCCATGGCTCTAAACTCTGCTTCAACACTTAGACCAAGCAACCACAATCTGCTTCTTATTGCGCCATGTAACCAGACTGCTTCCAACAGAAGTACAGTAGCTAGAGGTAGATTTTGTCACTTCCACTACCAGCATAATCAGAGCCAGTAATCAGTGAGTTTGCAGTGTCCATGTCGCACAATCTTTTCCATGGGGAATTCTTCAAATATTTAAGGATGTGACATGCAGCATCTGAGTGACATTGTCGAGGTTTATCCAAATACCTCCTAACAAGTCCAACAACAAAAGTAATGTCAGTTCTAGTAATAGTGAGATAGATCAACTTACCAACCAACCTTCTATATTGGCGGTTGTCAGGATAAGGTAGTGAAGACTCATCATCCTAATTTGTATTGGGATCCAGAAGGGTGCTAGCGGGGTTAGTACCAAGTATGCATGTTTCTGTGAGAATATCTAGAACATATTTGCATTGTGAAAGACATATGCCAGAAGAAGATCGAGAAACTTCAGTCCCCAAGTAGTACTTGAGTTTGCCTAGATCTTTTGTAACAAAATGTTGTTCTATTTAGCTCTTAGTAGCTTGAATACCTTATGTATCGCTACCATACAGAATTATGTCATTCACATACACAATAAGAATAACATGCCTAGAAGTGGCTTTTCTTATGAAAATAAGGTGATCAGAATGTGAGCGTCGAAAGTTAAATTTAAGGAGAATTTGGCTCAATTTTTCAAATCACGCTCGTGGGCTTTGTTTTAGGCTATAAATTGCTTTCCTAAGTGTGCAGACTTTAGAACACCCCCCAGCAACAAATCCAGGTGGTTTCTCCATATAGGGCACATTTGGTTAGCTGGATTTTCATAAATCATGTATTCTGTCCATCCCGCATTACTAAAATGTTGCATTCTCAAAATCCGACAAAGTAAAATTTATGTTTGGTTTGCTGGATTTTGTAAGTGTGAGATTTTTTTTTTGTGTCTACTGTCTTGCCCATGTTGGATTTTGGCGTCCGGGAGAATTTTTTTGGAGACCAAAATCCGAGATTCCTATTATGACTAAAAATCCCAGGATGAACCCCATTTCTCCAATCCTGCAAACCAAACATAAAATTTGCAAAATTGGAGTCCAAAATACAATCCAATACATTTAAATCCAGGTAACCAAACATGCACATAGACTTCCTAATGTAAGTTGTCGCATAGAAAAACATTTTTAACATCAAGTTGAAAAAGAGGTCAATCGTTATTTGTTGTAAAAGATATAAACACTCGCACAGAGTTAAGCCTAGCAATAGGAGAAAAGGTTTTATATATTAGCCTATTTAGTTAATAGGTTAATTAGTTAGTGGGCCTTTAGTGTCTACATTACTTGTGTCCCAAGTCTGAAGGTTTCTCCCTTGCTCCTATATATAGGACAGGGTTGTACGTCTTTTATTCATTGAATCAATTCGATACATTCATTATTATTTCTCACATGGTATCAGAGCGGGCAGATCTAAGGGAAGCGTAGCCGACCCTAACCTAGCCACCGCCCCTCTCCATGCAAATAGCAACCCTAGCTGTTGTCGCCTCTCTCTCTCCTAGAGAGCAACAGAGGGGGCGCCTCCGTCTGCGGGCAGTTGCCGCCATCTCCATGGCTTAGGCCGGATGCCCGCCAGGCATATCCTAGCCTCCATGGCTCATTCTCCTCTTTCTTAAAAGATCTAATCTTCTTTACGTACGTCGGCGTCATCCTTCCCGACTACCTTTAATCTTCATCCATCCATCCATCACTGTTGCAGCAAACTTATCCAGCTGTAGAGAAGCCATAGCCGTCGCCCAACAAATATCTCCTTCCGCCATCAACATCCAGCAGCAACAGCGGCCGCCAGTCAGCAAACAATAGCCACTGCCATCTTCGTCGATCCCTCGCATCTCGCCATCGCCATATCCAGCCAACAAGCCCTACAGTACCGCTGGTCTACCGACAGTAGGTTGGAAGTACCGAAAATAACATTTTGAGTTTTGTATTTTTTTTACTGTTGATGAGTCGGTAATACCGAGATATGCATTTTTCAGTATTATCAACAACAGCCATTGTCTCTACCGTTGCATCACCATGACGTCCTCAACACCAGCCTTTGTCGTCGCTCATGGAGAGGCTTTGCACTTGACTCTGCATGCAGCCTCATGGCTGTTGGATAAATTGGACATTATGATAAATCCCTTTGTTTCGATGATGACAAACATTTCATTCTTATTATTCTAACGAGCTACTTGAGTGTGCAGGATTATGGTGGATGACAAAGCAACTAGGGAAATCACGAGCTTACATATTTACTTTCATGCAATGTAATCACTATTGTAAAAACTTGTACAGTTATATAATGTACAAGTACTTAGATTGCATGTAAATCAAGCGTTAGATCTTCCCTAGCTACACACCATAGTTAGACAAGTCATCCCTTCCAAAAGGATCACATTATGCACACTCATAAACACACTTAGTGGTTTAATTAAAAGATTGAAACAGAGTCAATCTCGGTCGACCACACTCCTCGACCGAGACACTCTCGGTCGACAAAATTCTCGACCGAGATTGACCAAAAGTAGCCGTTAGACACAGCAGTTGACAGTTGCAAATAAACGTTAATCCAGAGAGCCTGTCGGTCGACGAATCCTCGACCGACTGGGCATCTCGGTCGACGAGTCCTCGACCGAGATGGTCTCTGACAGCAACTGCAGAATTAATTAACTAGCCGTTGCTAATGCGCCTAACTTATTCCTAACGGCTAGTTAAGCACTAGGAACCCCCTAGAAGTTGTCTAGAACGTCCTTAAGCATACATAGGTCATTCCTATAAATAGGACATGCCTTAGGTCACCAAAGTACATCCAAGATATACTTGTGCTATACTTGAGCTTGAATACACACTTGCAATCTGTTTTAGAGCAATAGAGCAATTCCTACACTTGCCATTCATTCCTATTGCTCCCATTTTGTGCCCTATAAGCTAGTATCTCCTATCCACTACAATCACATTGTCATACACATTGGTTAGGAGATTTATACGCTTGATATAGGCAAATCAAGCCTTGTGCTTAAAAGGATAAGTTGTAATTTCTGTTTTCCTTTCTTGTTCCTGTTTATCTTTTGTACTCTCCTTGCTACTCCTAGGGTTGGAGGCTGCGGATTGGAGAGGGTTGACTTCTCAGGTGGAGAAGGGGACTTCAAGCTACTTCAAGAAGGCTATCGCACGGGAAGCTACTTCAGAAGGCTGGTGCAACGGGAGTTGGTGCATCTACTTCAAGGGAAGGCTGCTTCGAGTTGGGCGATTACTTCTAGGTGAAGGCTGCTTGAAGGGTTTAGGGAAAAGAAATGTATTTTATGTAAAGTCCTTGCGAGGTAATAAAATAATTTCTTT
Organism: Alisma plantago-aquatica; assembly: GCA_963693085.1. Lineage (NCBI taxonomy): Eukaryota > Viridiplantae > Streptophyta > Magnoliopsida > Alismatales > Alismataceae > Alisma > Alisma plantago-aquatica. The sequence goes on from OY856409.1 coordinate 331,733,822, forward strand.
TCAAATCCTGGTTGGGTAAGCAACCGGGTAGTGGACTGACTACCTTAGTATTTGCTAAGGCTAGGAACCACTCTAAACCCTTGTGTCTCCTTGTCCAATCTTTCTCTGTGGTTGCTTGAGTTTAAATTGATTTAAAATTATCATAAAACTCTATTCACCCCCCCTCTAGAGGTTTTCAATTGGTATCAGAGCGGGCTTCAAGGAACCCTAACCAGGTCTTGAAGAATGAAGGGAGGAGGTGACTACAACCACAAGCAAAGGAGCATGGACCAATGTTCAACAAGTTGCAATTGGTGCTTAGGAACAAAGCACTCTACATCTAAATGTCCATGGAGGTCAAAGAAAGAAGATGCACATAAAGAGTGTCTCGTTGCTACAATAAGTGAGGAAGAAGAAGAAGAGGTAAGCTTACTTGATTTACCTAAAGAAGAATTAGTTGCTATTATTGAAGAAACACATAGTAAATATATTGAGTGCAAAAAGAAGCTAAAGAAATCAAATAAAGAAAATGAGGATTTAAATACTAAACTTCTTGCTCTTGAATCTGAAAATGAAGATCTAAAAAGGGCAAATGAAGGTTATGATCTTAAGTTAAAATCGATAGAAGGAGATTGTAGTCTACTTTCCTTAGAAAAGTTAAATTTGCAAACACAAGTGAATGATCTTCAGAAACAACCTATTTTATGCTCACATTTAGATTATGATAAGGTTGTCAATGAAAGAAACTCTTTAGTATCCGATTTAGATAAAGCAAAGTCGGATATCAAAAGGAGAATGGATGCAATTGTTAAGTTGCAACAAAAAGTTAGAAGTTTAAATAACAATGGCATCCTTGATCAAATCTTAGATAATCCCTATCATCAAATTGGGAGAAGAGGACTAGGTTATAAGCCTAAGGAGAAATCCTATCAACAACCTAGTTGGAGAAGGACACAAGCGAGTCAATCCATGAATGCACATAGGGGCACATATACATTTGTACCAAAGAACAACCTAGACCAAAACCATAGAAAGAGACATGAGGTTGATTCTATATGTTGCCACTATTGTTTACGTCTTGGACATTACTCCTTCTCCTGCCCATACAAGAAAAAGGATGTTGAGTTAGTATGGGTTCCAAAACCCCCAAATTGATTCGATTAAACTAAGTTGAGATACGACCAAAGCCTTTAATTTGCATATACTTATGACTATCTCAACTTAACATGTAGGGATAATAACTCGAAAATTAAAAGATTTAAAGATCAAAATTAAATTAAAATTTTACTTGAAAACTATTACTGAGACACATTTCAGAAACAATACAGAAACTGTCTCGGTCGAGAAACTGTTCGACCGAGCACACTTTCGGTCGAACAATAGTCGACCGAGCAGATTACTGTTTTCAAAGTTCTGCTGTATCTATTATTCTAATGTTTCTATCAATTTGTTATAAATGTTTGTTCAAGATTAAATTGCAGGAAATATCTTGAATCAAATCATATTTGATCTCTCTGCATAAAATCTTTAAATATATTGTAAAAATGATATGAAGACTGATTTTTGAACAAACTTTACTCCTTGGTTAAAGTTTATTAAGCATAGTTTGTCTTAAAACTGAAAACTCATGAAACATGAATGAGATTCTTTTGGACTATCATCAAATTGATTTGAAAATGAATCATGTTAGTTTAAAATTAAGGAAATTACTGTTTCACATGAATTGTCCTAAGTATGCAAACCATGAATAGTCATTGTTCTTTATCATTGTGATTCGGTTCATATGAAGATATCATTATGCACAAATGATAAAACTTAATGGCACAAATGCATTTCACATGTAAGTGCTCTACAGTAAAATTGCTGAATAATCTTTTAAGGATCTATGTGCCATCTATTTGTTGCTAATGACTATTTTACATGCAAAACTAGTTGAGATTTGACCTAAACTGATTATTGATATCATAATATCTTATCTCAACACAATTGAGCTTTAAATTGCATTATCTCTTTTTGTTTGAAATCAATTAAAATTCCGAACACTTTTCAGAAATTTGGTCGGTCGAACATTTGTCGACCGAGAGCATCTCGGTCGAGAAGCTGTCGACCGAGCATGTCACTGATTGTTCAGAATGTTATAAAACTGCTGAATTCTTATGAAATTAATCAAAATAAAGCATAATTGTGTTTAATGACTGTACAATAAAGCATAAGCTTTGGAAATCATCTTTGAAAGATTATGTTTAGTTTAAAGAAAATTTCTACATGCTCTTATTGTTACATCATGGATATGCTTTAATCATTGAGCATGATGTTGTGTTAACACAAATAGATAATGATAATTGCATGATTCTTGATGATAAGCAAGCAAAAGGACTTATTGATGATTTATACTTAGAAATGCTTGCAAAGAGTACAAATGTTTTCAATTGGTATCTTTAAAAGATTTGAAATACTCATTATGCTTTCATGCTTAGTATCACTTAAAAATGCATCAAATTGATATGAATGTAAAACATGCTTTCTAGAAAAATCAAGTTCAAAATGATGCTCATTTTTAAATTTTCATAATAGGTATATCTTAATATGCTTCAAATTGATATTTATAGCTATCTGCAGAATTTATACTTCATATATGAATGTTTATCTTGAAAATCTGCAGAATCTGCCTCTTGGTTAAAATAAAATTTAGCTAAGGGGCGCTACGGTCGTAGTCAAGGGCGACCTAAAATAAGCTTTGACAAATACGCTTATTCGGATATCATTTACTGTACTTAATCTTAGTATACTTATGATAAAGGTCAAAATCAACATTTAAAATTATTTGTGACCTTAGAAGCATTAAATTGCCTAAATTATAAGATTAAGGGGGAGCGCATAAAAACGAATTTGATTGCCTGATACGACCTTAGTATTTTTACTCTTGGTTATGAAGAAATTTATAAAATTGATATATCTTGAACTTAAAGGAACTCTCTAAACAAATCAGGGCTTAAACATCCCTTGCATTTGGTTGGAGACATTTTTATGTACTCTAAGCTTAAAGGAATCTCATTTAATTTAGGGATAGATGAGAGATAAATATACATTTGTCATGAGCTTAAGGGAATCTCATATCATTTTCAGGGCTTAACATCCCTTGTAAAATGGGTGAGAAATCTATATACATATGCCATGAACCTAACATGATCTCATATCATTTCAAGGCTTAATATCCTTTGCAAATGATTGAGAAACAAATAGTGGATAAATTAGACACAAATCCATGTTTCTAAAAGGATATCTATTTAAGGGGGAGCAAAATATAAAATTAAAAGGGAAAAGAAAATAAAATATTCAAATTGGATATCTTTTTGAAATGACAAAGGGGGAGAAAGAATATAAAATCAAAAATATAAATATACATGAGTTTCATCTTGATGGCCAGCACTCACTTGTAAAACAAGAATGGCTACAAAAGGTAATCCTCAGGTATGAAACTCACATGCTTTATATTTCCTTATTTCATATTTTAGGAAATGTTTGTCATCTTCAAAAAGGGGGAGATTGTTGGATAAATTGGACATTATGATAAATCCCTTTGTTTCGATGATGACAAACATTTCATTCTTATTATTCTAACGAGCTACTTGAGTGTGCAGGATTATGGTGGATGACAAAGCAACTAGGGAAATCACGAGCTTACATATTTACTTTCATGCAATGTAATCACTATTGTAAAAACTTGTACAGTTATATAATGTACAAGTACTTAGATTGCATGTAAATCAAGCGTTAGATCTTCCCTAGCTACACACCATAGTTAGACAAGTCATCCCTTCCAAAAGGATCACATTATGCACACTCATAAACACACTTAGTGGTTTAATTAAAAGATTGAAACAGAGTCAATCTCGGTCGACCACACTCCTCGACCGAGACACTCTCGGTCGACAAAATTCTCGACCGAGATTGACCAAAAGTAGCCGTTAGACACAGCAGTTGACAGTTGCAAATAAACGTTAATCCAGAGAGCCTGTCGGTCGACGAATCCTCGACCGACTGGGCATCTCGGTCGACGAGTCCTCGACCGAGATGGTCTCTGACAGCAACTGCAGAATTAATTAACTAGCCGTTGCTAATGCGCCTAACTTATTCCTAACGGCTAGTTAAGCACTAGGAACCCCCTAGAAGTTGTCTAGAACGTCCTTAAGCATACATAGGTCATTCCTATAAATAGGACATGCCTTAGGTCACCAAAGTACATCCAAGATATACTTGTGCTATACTTGAGCTTGAATACACACTTGCAATCTGTTTTAGAGCAATAGAGCAATTCCTACACTTGCCATTCATTCCTATTGCTCCCATTTTGTGCCCTATAAGCTAGTATCTCCTATCCACTACAATCACATTGTCATACACATTGGTTAGGAGATTTATACGCTTGATATAGGCAAATCAAGCCTTGTGCTTAAAAGGATAAGTTGTAATTTCTGTTTTCCTTTCTTGTTCCTGTTTATCTTTTGTACTCTCCTTGCTACTCCTAGGGTTGGAGGCTGCGGATTGGAGAGGGTTGACTTCTCAGGTGGAGAAGGGGACTTCAAGCTACTTCAAGAAGGCTATCGCACGGGAAGCTACTTCAGAAGGCTGGTGCAACGGGAGTTGGTGCATCTACTTCAAGGGAAGGCTGCTTCGAGTTGGGCGATTACTTCTAGGTGAAGGCTGCTTGAAGGGTTTAGGGAAAAGAAATGTATTTTATGTAAAGTCCTTGCGAGGTAATAAAATAATTTCTTTTCAAATCCTGGTTGGGTAAGCAACCGGGTAGTGGACTGACTACCTTAGTATTTGCTAAGGCTAGGAACCACTCTAAACCCTTGTGTCTCCTTGTCCAATCTTTCTCTGTGGTTGCTTGAGTTTAAATTGATTTAAAATTATCATAAAACTCTATTCACCCCCCCTCTAGAGGTTTTCAATGGCATGTAATATCTCCAAAGCCGAGCAGGAGACCGTTATCATCTCCTTTGCTACTGCCAAGTGCTACATTAGTAGAGCGATATAATCCACCATCTTCTGCTACATCCCGCACTGCTGCCCTAGCGCCATCGTTTGTCTTCCTTGGTTGTCACCCTTATTGTTGCCAAGTTCTACTACTGCTACCTTGATCCCGCAAGCTACTATTCTTCATCACTCCACCATATTCAACCATGACATCACCCCCAATTGTTCTATCTTCTCCCAAGTTACTGACTTCCTCCAAAATTTCATGGTCAAAAAAAAAATTCGCTTTGGATCGAGATTAGATCCATTTAAATTTCTACTCGGATCTTACATTGACCCATTTAGCATCTCCTCTCTGATTATCAGTTTTCATTCTCTACATATTATACATCTCAGTTTCAGAATTCCTCTCTTCTTCACCGATTCTTTTCCTACCCTTCCAGTCATCATGTGTGTATCCCCTTTTCCACGTGCGGGAGGGTCCTATATCCTTTTCTCCACACCATATACTCACTCGTCATATTTGGTGTGCAGGGGTATAGAGAGGAGAGGAAGAGTATTAGAAGAGAGAGAGCATGAGAAGAGTACGAGGGAGAGCATGAGTGAGAGTATAAGAGAGAGATGAGAGTATATAGGACAACAATCCAGTGAGAAACATATCTTGGTGAGAGCATGAGAGGCATTTGAATAACTTTACATAGCGATGAATAGTCCAACCGTATGGATTAAAAATATACCTTATTAGTTACCTTCCTACAAAATTTCATCATCATAGGACTTATATTGCATTCATAACAAGCAAATACTTTTCAACGCTCAATATTGAATTTCAGGCTGACCGTTGGATGTAAAATACATATATTCTATATATGGACGTGTAAAACATATTGGATTGCAGTGATTTTTTGTGTGAAGGTAAATAAAATGATGTCCTTCCCATCCATAAGGTTGGATATTGAAAAAAAGCTATAACTTTATGGTTATGCAAATGCCTCTCATGCTCTCACCGTAGAATGTTTCTCACTAGATCGCTACTATATATATATATATATATATATATATATATATATATATATATATATATATATATATATATATTCCAGGCTACTATCATTATGGAGCTTCGTATTATTTAGCACATTTGTTCTCCACTTCCAGATAGCAGTGAAGGATCTCCATTGCAACATTGACACCGAGCTTCTCGTGTTTGTACCGCATTATGTATGTCAGGACAAGAGGTCTGCTACGCATATTTCAGCCCTCTTGTTTCCTCTTCCTTTGGTGTTAATGGTGGTTCAGTTGATCACTCTTGCTGCTTTCTTGAGAGACTGATGGGTGCTTCTTCAGATTTCCAGAAGCTAAGCAATTTCAAGCTTGTCAAGTTTACATCTGCAAGGTTGATAGTTCATCCGGTTATATCTTCATCGAGTTGCTTTCATCACGTCTTCTTTGAGCCGCATTTGTTGTTTTAGCATCACCTTCAGCTGATCTACTTGGGATTTTCCTTGATGGATGATCTCCTTTCCCATCAAGCCTCAAGGTTCATGCACCAAAGTTATGGTACATGCATCGTATCATCAACCCATTGTCCGTTCGTATTCGTGCCACGTTATACACCTTCTCAGACAATTTGAAGATTCCGCTACTGCTACATCGACATTGTGTATCCGCGTTAAGTACGTATTTCAATGAAGATGGCGTAGTCGTGGTATTGGTGATTGTCTGCTTCAAAGTGGTGAATCGCTGATGTAGTATTCAGGTTCCATCTATCATATGTTCTTCTATCCAGATGCACTCCAAAAGACCTTCAAAGCTCGAGGATTTCCAGCCTGTAGAATACAAGTCAAGGATAGAGGCGTCGTCATCATATGATTTAGGGGGAGTATTGTATAAGGGGGAGTATCAATCTTTTATATGGGGAGTGATATTTATCTTTCTTTCATTTATCCTTTCTTCTATCGTTTTATCGAGTCTGTAACTCCAAGCTTGGACATGTGTTTCACCCATGATCCAGCTTGAGGGGGGTGTCAGAGAATATATATTAGCCTATTTAGTTAATAGGTTAATTAGTTAGTGGGCCTTTAGTGTCTCGACCTGTTTAGATTACTTGTGTCCCAAGTCACAAGGTTTCTCCCTTGCTCCTATATATAGGACAGGGTTGTACGTCTTTTATTCATTGAATCAATTCAATACATTCATTCTTATTTCTCACAATAACCTTTCGCAACTAAGCGTGCTTTCAACCGTTCAATGAAAACATCATGCTGATATTTAATAGTTAATATCCATCGACATCCAACTGCAGAGCAACCTTGAAGACGATCAACAAGATCCCAAGTATGTTTATCGCAAAGAGTACTTATTTCCATTTTCATAACTTGATGTCAAGCGGAATGATTGAGTGTTTAAGTAGCATTCTTTAGTATAAAAACAGTAGAGACAGTAGCAGTAAAGCATGCAAACCTAGCACCAAGATTAGTAGTGGAGTAAGAATTACTAATTGATGTTAAGCACAGGAACGGATACCTTTTATTTGACTTATGGGAAGGTGTAGGTCAAAAGTTACCTGGGAGGTGTAGTGATCTACCGACAAAGGAGGATTTGGTTGTTGCGGAGCCATGGAGGGGATTGTAACCTTGGGTCATCTCTTGTAAACTTTAAGGGGAGGAGCAAGAACTTCAGTTACTTCATTGGGTACATCTTCCACAACTTGAGGGAGCAGAGTAGGATCCAGTAGATCGCTAGATGAAGCAGACCCCTTTTCAGAGTAGTACAACATCTGTTAAAAAAAGACCAGATCAACACTAACAAATCACTGTCGATTGGCAGGATCATAACACAGATATCCTTTTTGAGTTCTAGAATATCCAAAAAAAACACTTAGTGGAGCAGGAGTCAAGTTTAGTTAGCCCTGGGCAAAAATTCTTTCAAAATAGGTGTTGCCAAAGATGCGAGGTACAGAAAAAATAGGTGCATGTGGATATAGTAGAGTATAGGCATAGTTACAATATACTCTCAACATTTTGAAAAGTCGTGTTTTAAACGTGAATGTTTTCCTAGATGTATGAAATGGTTGAATAAATCCCAATTCTTGAGTATGATGTTTTATTCCCATATTGTTCGCAAATTATTCACGTTTCATCTTGTCCATTTTATATGTTCTTTTCCTGTATTATATTAATTAAGACCCTAACTTAGTTTGAATATATGTGTGTATATGTAAATGCATATATGTGTGTATGTATGTAATATAAGTATATGTATATGTATAATTATAGATATATGTATGCAGTATATATGTACATAGATACGAGCAAAACATATATATACATATATCTGTATGCAATATGCGTATATATTCTCTGATTTTTTTTCCCAAATTTTTCTTGAATTGTTGATCGTATGTTTACCGTACGTTGACCGTTTTTACCTTATTTCCCGCATAATTTCCAAATTCCGAAATTTTCAACTCAACCGAACACATGAGGAATACCAAATTAGTGACTACGAGTATGGGGACTTGTTTTTTCAAGACAGATGGGGGCATACAATTAATCAAGTAGCACGCCGTAGAGACTGTTTTAGGCCAAAAACTCTTGAAGACATGATAGTGAAGAAGAATAGTACGCGCTACTTCAAGAAGATGGCGATTTTTCTTCTCTGCCACACCATTTTATTGTCGTGTCTAGGAGTAGGAAGTTTGATGGATAGTACCGCGAGCAGCACAAAACAAGATACCAATTTTTTGCATGAACTCTTAAGGCATTATCAGTTTGAATTTTTTTTTATGTTTTATTGAACTGAGTCTAAATTTCAGTATACAAGGTGGTAATAGTTTCCTAAATGTTATTGCGGTCTTTTTAAAGAAATCGTCAAGTCACCAGAAAATAATCATCAATGAAAGTCATAAAATAGCGAAATCCATAGAGTCTAGTAGCCAAGCATGGCTCTCATATATCAGCATCAACAATATCAAACAGATTTTTAGAATTAATGTTTTTTTTCTTATAAAAGACACATCGAGTTTGTTTTCCAAATTGACAAGATTTACAAAGAAAAGTTTTATCAGGTATCTCAGGAAATAAGCTTCTCCTTTTAGCAACAGATGGATGTCTCAAAGAACAGTGCCATTGTAGTCCAATCACTGAGGATGAGAACAGAGCAGCAACAGACTATGGCACGTCTAGGTAGTATACTCCATCTGGTCGTTCACAGCCGAATCAATCCTTGTCTTTGTGCGGAGATCCTGAAACACACAACCCTCGAGATCAAAAGTGATAGCACGTTGAAGGTTCTTAACAATTTTACTGACAAACAAAAGAGAGAGGAAATCCTGGAGCATATAACACAAATTTAAAGGCAAATTGAGAGAGAGAGAGAGAGAGAGAGAGAGAGAAAGTTCCAATTATGTGCACCTAGGACTGAGTTCCATCAACCACTGTCACTAGTGGAGCTCTACTTGTTTTAGATAGAGTTGAAACTTGAAAATAGTTGAACATCCATATATATGAGCAGATGCACTTGAGTCAATGACCCATTTATTTTTACCATGAGTTGTAGGGGAAGCAAGTAAAGCAGAATAGCCTCCATCCTTAGTAGGTTGTGATCCTGAAGAAGTTTCTCAAATTCCGAGCAAAATCACTCAACAACGGGCAGGGTGGAACTGGAGGCAGCAATAGAGGGATCTTTAGAAGCTTCAGATGTGACCTCATTCGCCCACACAGGTCTTTAGTGTAGTTTGTGCACCCACAAAAGTTGCAAAATTGACTTCTGGTAGGAGGTTGTCCCCGTCCAGATCCAGGTGGAGGACATTGTCTAGGGCCACCAAAAGAATGACCACAACCGTGATCGCGTCTACGATCTCTAGCAGAGTCATTAGAGTTGACCGCAAGAGCATAGCTATCAATAGAAGGTAGGGATGACATGGATGGGAGACGTGAATGTGTTTGAGCAGGCAAGAGATCACTGGATAAGATCTGGTCTACAATGCCAGAAAAGAGTAAGGGGGCCTAGTGAAGAACTGAACTAACTAAAGTTCATTGCATTGTTATTGAACTTCTTTGATGTCAGAAGAGAGGGGATTATATACTTTGCATTCATCCTAGAGAGCCGAGCATTTCTTGTAATAATCTTCGACAGATCCATTAGTGAGTACTCCTTTTTTGCCAGATTCTTGAAGATCTCAAACACCTTCTTCGGGTTCTATTGGTGAGAGTACACATGGGAGACTTGATCTCATATGACTTTAGCAAAGGTAGAACAGAGACTGATGATCTTCGATTCAGTGCTATTAACCATCCACAATATCAAGCCCAAACCATCTTTAGTCCACTAAGTGTAGTCTTGTTTGGCTTTGTCATTGGCCGATGCATCATGAGGGACCCGAGCAGCAGAAAAGATATGGGAAAATCGTCATTGAGCTTTAACATAGAGTCCAAACGAAGCCAACCTAAGACGATAATTTGATCCATCAAATTTCACGGTGATAACACAAAAAGACCAAGAAGGATCTGTAGTCGCCATTAGAGACGTGGTGATGACGCGCACAGAGATAGAAGAAGATGTATTGTGATATACACACTAAGCAGTAGCAACAATAGTAGTTCCGCATCAACAGATCAGATGAACCCACTAGGGGCGGCAGAGAGAAGCAAAGAGGCCCTATGCCACACTGTGAGATTTACTCTACCATGTGGCGTAGGCAGAGAAAAGGTGGCTCCTTTACATCTTCAATGGGATATTTGGGAAGGTACCGGTAGATGAAAGGGTGGGAGAGAGGAAGAAGGAAGGAGAGAAAGGGCTGCAAAAGAAACAAGGAAGAGATGGGGCTTAGGTGAGCCGAAAGAAATAGGAGGCGAGGGGCAGAAGTAAGATCAGGGAGAATGGGGGTGGCGGTGGCTTTGGTGGGTGGAGGAGGGTGAGGCAGATGGTTTGGTGTGTGGAGGGGGTGGCAGCGGTTGTGGAGGGTGGAGGGGGTGGTGGGTGGAGAAAAGAGGGGATGGGTGGCTACAGCGGCAGGAAGTGTAGGGAGGAAGGGGAATGTCGGCCCAAGGTGGAGGGTGGGTGGGTGAAGGGTGGCGGGCAGGACTAGGACGGGTTAAGGTCAAGGAGTAGGGAGTGGGTATCAACTACGGGAAGGGCAGGGGCAGAGCCGGGGACTAGGGTGAGATGGGGGTGGGAAACATTAGGGTTGGGAGGGAAGAGGTTAAGGTGGATCATAACCGTTTGATACCATATACAACCCAATATTCTTTATTTGATGTTTCCAAAACAAATACAAAGCACTCTCTTTTATAGGACACGAGAGTAAGTGATAAACATAATTAGTAGATATGGGACAAAAGAAAAGCTAAAGACAAGGACAAGTCTATAGCACAAACTTGATATAAAGCATAAATCATATATATAAATAATGATAACCATAAAACACATGTATATCTATAGGTAAATGAATCGAATTTAAGCCTCCTAAGCATAGTCACAAATTCGGTATTCGGCAAGGCTGAAAAATTCGGCATTCGGGAATTATGCGGAAAATTCGGATAAAAATCGGTAGGAATTCGGTAAAAGTTCGGTCAACTATTCGGGAAATATTCGGAAAAAATTCGGATATATATATATATATATATAACACATGATATGCATTTTGATCTAATGACAACGTCCCAAAGCATGATATAACACATGATACACATACGATCATATTCAAGCAAATCATAGACAGTCGCGGAAAGGATACCTGGTTTTGGGTGCTTTGCCGCTTTCGCCAGTCGTCGCTGGCTCGCTGCTATTGCTCACGAGTCACGGCCGGTGGTGGTGTGGCGTCCTACTGTGGCTGGCGTCGCTGCTTTCTCCTGCAGCAGCCGGCGTCGTTGTGTAGATGCAAGCCAGGCGTTCACTTGGCAGACGCCGCAGCAGGTGCGCTAGAGCCTAGAGGTGTGTCGGAGCAGCCGGGAGCCGGAAACGCGAGACGGGCGTGACGCTGAGAATAGGGGTCTCGCGATGGTAAACAAAGCCCTAAGTGGGCCGACCAACATCCACCAATAGGGCCGGATTTTTCAGAAAAAATCGGCTATTATTCGGTAATTTGCGTTTAATACGCGATTAATACACGAACGGCGTTTAATTCGCGAATTATTCGTAGTATTCGGGAATATTTCGGGTTCAGTGCGTAATTCGGCCGTTACATTCGTCGGCTGAAAAATTCGCGTATAATACGCGAATTATTGAAAAAGTCGTCGCATATTGTGACTATGCTCCTAAGAGACACCAAGGCACGTATTTCCTCCTTAACAAGTATGATTAAGATCAGCACTAATAAAGATATAACTTTTCCTGCTAGTATCCTTAGGAGGGTCTCTAAATAGAGTTACCTCAATAGGAGGGGAGAGTTTAGCTAGCACAAGATTCCTTCAATGCTCTTAGACTCAAAGCAAGTGGAAGTATCAGTGGTAGAGATTCAACAAGGATAATACATGAAGAGGTAAAGGTAAATGAGTAAGTGGTAGTGAAACTTTTTGACTAAGAGGAGTGTCACCCATCAAAGGTTAATATGTACTGACATAGCCACGTTGTGCAACATGATCCATGCATTTGTATCCTATTTGTGTTCAAGGAAAACTAAGGAAACAAGATCGGATAGCATGAAGTGAGAGTTTATCTAGGTTTGGTTGATGATTGTAGATAGAGCATAGACAACCAAAAACATTGAGTGGAAAGATAAGGGTAGGTTCACGTGGGCAAAGTAGGTTATAGGGACAACATGTTGGAGGACGAAGGCATATCAAGAAAGGTTACACTTTGCAGCATGGATCTAAAATTGCCGAAGATGGGCGATTAATCGGTGATGTTGTCAACATTGACGGTTAGCTAAGTCGAAGCCTGGATAGATCGTCCTCGTCACAATGTCAGGCCGACATTTGGCAAACATGGGCGAAGTTGAGTATGGCTCGTTCAAATGTGTCACATCGTTGTTGAGGTTGATGATAATGGCTGACATTGTGACTGCCCAATCAGCCCACTGAAATGGAGTTTAGTTAAATATGGGAGAGTGATTCACTTGCCTCCTAATCATTCATGACTTGAAGAGGGTGTGGCTTTTGGAAACTAGTTGTGTTCATTGCTTTGACTCCTGGAGCTTGAGCTTGGCACCCCTTGTGCTTGGATTTGAAGGAGAAAGCAAGCATTTAAAGGAGAAAGCTTTTGACCTACTGGTATCTTATTCTCTACCCCTTGAATCTCTTTTCTTTACATCTCCATTCTTATATCTTCTCAAAAAAGATAAATTAGCCCTATTTTGTTGTTTTTCTTTTGCTTTCATAACTGTTGACAATTGTGTGGGACACTGTAATCGTTGTTGTTATGGTGGTATTGATATGTACACCTTGTCTTATATATTGGAGAGGAGGCAATTGCAAGGAAGCAGGCCCATGTACATAATAGACTGACTAACCTATTAACTAAATATGCTAATAATTTCTAACACTCTCCCTCAAGCTGGAGCATGAGTGAACACATGTCCAATCTTGGAGTTACATGACTTGATTAAACGATAAGAAATAAATGAAAGCAACGTCACTCCCCATACAAAAAATTGTTACTCTCCCTTAAACAATAGTCCCTAACTAAATATATGATGATGCCTCTTTGAGATGTGTTCTGCAGGCTAAAAAAGCTCGAACTTTGGGGAAGGTCTTTCTTTTGAAGTGCATCTGGAATGAAGAACGTCTGAAGCAGACAATCATAAATACCACGACTATGTTATCTTCACTAGAGGCACGTGTGAATGGAATAAGTGCACATCAATACATCCCACATACATAAAGCGGAACGAAAGCGGAGCAATGTCAATGTAGCAATAGTGGTGTCTTCAAATCATCTGAGAGCCAACTAAAATTAGCGTAATAGACTGCAAATGTGCATAATGTGGCACGAACACATTGCATGAGGTGTTGAAGTATCGTCTCAACACGTAGAAGTAGCAGATGCAACTCAGATAAGACGCAACAAAGTAGCTTAATGAAGATAACTCTGGATAAATCCTTGATACCAAACGTACAGGCTAGAAGATAGCGAGCTTTGAATAAATCTGATGAAGAAGCAACTATATGTATCACCATTAACACCCGAGGGAACAAGAGGCTGGAATCAGTCGTAACAGCTCTTGTCTTGTCTAATGAGAACGCAACATGGATGATCAACCGGAATATCATCAACACCAAAGGGAACAAGAGGCCGGAATTAGCCGCAACAGATCTTATCCTGGTGTACATAATGCGGTAAGAACACGAAAGGCTTGGTATCAATGCTACAGTAAGATTCTTCAATGTTGTCTCACATGTAAAGTGATGTTAAGTGGGAATGACGCACCACAAAGACATCGGTAAAACAAATGTGTTGAAGAATACGAAGCTCCATGAAGATAGCCTGGAATATATCATCTCACTCATCTCTTGTCTCTCTCCTCATATGTTCTCTCTCATGTTATCATCATACCCTCCTCACTATCATACTCTCCCTCTCCTCTATATCCCCCTCCGCATAGTAAATATAACAAGAGTGAGTAGATAGTATGGAAAAGGGACATGTGAACCCCCTGCATGTGGAAAGACGCGCACATGATGGGAGGGAGGGTGAGAAAGAAAAATATAAAACATAAATACTACCGGAACGGAAACTCAGTAGAAAGAGGAGCATTACCATAATGGAATTTGATAAGAAAAGGAGTGGCACGTCCAAAATGAATCTTAGTAGGAAAACCTACATATAAAGGTGTGGAGATGTTGAATATCAAAAGATACTTCAGTTTTTTTATAAAGGATGTATACAGGTTCACATGACTGAGAATTAAACAGAAGCACCTCAAAACTAATTTTGAAAACATAATAAATTAATAATGTAACGCAAATCAAGTTTACCTCCGTTAAGACTAGGATAGTGGTATCCTCCAACAGCAAAGCTGTGGCTGATAGCAGTTTGAAGTATCCAAATCCTACATATGAAGGTCAATCTCTCCGTTAAATAGATCTTTATTGCAGTAAAAGCTTTACAAATACATGACAAATGTATTTAAACAAGAATATGATATGCACAACTGAGGATGTATAATACATTTTTCACACTTCAGGATTATTTGTACTTTTTCACCAAACTTGTGGAAGGATTGTATGGCGAGTTCTACGTTGCCATTAATCTTTCAGATAGTGTAACTATAATATTCTTTGACACGCGAGGATCAAGCTGTTCAAGATTTTGTATAAATGACCTGGCCTCCTCTTGTCGGCCACGCTTGTTGTAGCCATCCACAACAGTGTTATATGTATTCTCGTTGGGCCTGCAGCCATGTTTGATCATATACTTTATGACATCAACAGCTTCTACAAACATCGACTGAGCAGCATAACTTGCTACAAATGTATTATATGTCACGACATCTGGACTAAGCCCTGAAGTTTTCATTTCTGAGAATATCCTTGAGGCATCTTTCATCAGTCCTTTTCTCCCGTATGCGTGAATGAGAGTATTATAAGTAAAGAGATCGGGCCTTCCCCCTTTGCTCAAAATTTCTCTTAGAATTCCTTCCGATCTTTCCAAGTCCCCTACACGGCTGTACATGTTGATAAGACTGTTGTAAGTGGTTAGCGTTGGAGTAAACCCACTATCTTTCATATATATCAAAATGTCGTGCGCTTTTGCCACCATCTGCCTCCTTCCATATATTGATATCATGGCATTCAGAGTCACAATATCAGGAGATGCACCACGTTTCTTGAGCTCCGAAAATGCCTGCTCTGTCTCCTCCAGGAAATTACTCTTGCTGTTTACCAATACAAGTGTTTTCAAAATCACTGGCCTTAGTTCAACAGATCCTGAGTATATCTCACTAGCAAGGGACTGCATCCGATCAGTCTCCTTCCCATTGGCGTAAGCATGGAGCAGCGAGCAATAAGAAAGCTCATTGGGCTTGCAACGCCCATCCTTCATCTCTACGAGGATCTTTTCCGCCTGCTCCCACAATCCACCACGAGCTAATGCAGCAAGCACGGCATTGTAAGTGGAAAGGTCTGGCCCTATTCCAGCAGTTAGCATCCTCTTGTACAACACCATAGCCTGATCGAAGAAGCCACAACGGCTGTAGGCACTGATGAGAGTGTTATAAGTCTCTCTCTCCGGCACAAACCCGGACCGCTTCATTTCTTTGAACACACTGGAGACCTCGGCCTCCATCCCATTCTGCCCAAACACGGCCAGGAGGCTGTTCCAAGTGACGATATCAGGGGCAAAACCACCTTCTCGCAGCTCCTCAAAGACCCGCATCATCTCCGAGAATTTCCCTCGGTTACCGTGCATCTTGATCAGGGCATTGTACGTGCAAAGGTTCGGAGCGCACCCCTTGCTCTTCATATCGTCGAATACCTTCACTGCAAGCTCGTCCTTTCCTGTTTTCTCAAATCCAGACAACAGAGTGGTGTAGGTGACAACGTCAGGGAGTATCCCGTTAGCTTCCATCTGGCCCTTGAGCTCCATGGCCTCGTCCATGCACCCGTCCTTGGCGTAGGCGGAGATGAGGGAGTTGTAGGTGACGATGCTTGGTGGGAAGCCATTAGCTTCCATTTCCCGCAACACGCCCATGGCCTCTGTGTGCCGCCGTGACTTGCCGTATACGTCGAGTAGCGCATTGTAGGTGACGTTGTCAGGGTTAAACCCGGCGGACTTCATCTCGTTGAGGATTTCAGTGGCCTCCTCGTGCAGCGATCCCTTACGGCAACAGCTGATGAGGGTGTTGTAGGTGTAGCTGTCGAAGGAGACCCTCTCCTGCCTCATGGATTCCACAAGGGCCATCACCTTGGGCCAGGGCATAGAGAGCTTGTTGTAGACATGGAGAACGACATTGTACGTAAATGTGCTGGGGCGGCAACCATCCTCCTGCATCTGCCGGAATACGGCCAGCGCTTCGCGGTAGCGCTCGTTTCTAGAGTACGCTGTGATGAGTGCTGTATATGCGTAAACATCGGCAGCACTGGCCGCAGCGTCAGCCATGTACTCCTCCTCCCGGAGGGACGCAAGGAGATCCGCGGCCTCAGCCACGCGGCCTTCTCTGCCGAGGATGCTAATGACGATGGGAGCAACGGGACCGCCTCCGGATGGAAACAGCGTGGCATCACCATGCCTTTGGCGCATCCAACCGAACACGCGGAGGGCGAGCGCCCGCCTCTTGTGGAATTCTAACCCCTCGATCACTCCGACCAGGTCAACCAAGAGAGAACCGCCGCGGTTCGCTGCGTTCTCTCCTTCCGAGCCAAGGTACTGCGGGAGGGCCTCGTCCAGGTCAGCCTCGTCGGACGAGTCAAGGAGGGACTGCAGCGCTTGGCGACCGCGAGAGGACACTCGAGGGGAGACGGACCAGGGCTTTCCCCTGTTGGGGTCGTGGAATTTACCCAGGCGAGGGCGCCTAGATGTGGAGGTATGGTTGCGGCTGCGGGTGCGGGATGGGGCCACGGTAGCATCAGGTGGGTCGGAAGGAACGGCAGCGGAGTGAGGGGAAGGGGGCTTAGTCAGCTTTAGGAGAAGAGGGGATAGAGAAGAAGAGGATAAGGTGGTTGTCGGAGGTACGACGGAGCTGGGGTTAGAATCCTGAAAGATGGGACGAGAAGGCGGAGGACCTGGAACGCGCAACGGGAGTGAGAGCTTATCCGCCATTAGTAGAGAGGCAGGGGAGGTGGAAACGTGGAGGTTTTGGGTGGTCATATCTGAAGATTTATGATTTCAACAAAGGCAGTTCCTATATTGGCTCTCTTCGACTGGACGTCTTATGGGTCTGTGGGCTTAATGGGCTGTCGTCATTACAGTTTTAAGCTTACTGGGTTTACTTATGATTCGCTAGAACTCGGTAAACGCTATATCAACAGGTGACATTTTTCTGCTTTACAAGAATAGGAAGGAAATGTAATCTTGAATTTCGTATAAGTGTTACTATAACCAACACAAAAAGAGAATGTTTAGCTTGCTTTTTTTCAGTTTCCACCGGCTGTGCATTTCCTTTTTCATAATTTTATTATAATTTCTCATCGAACTTGTAAACTTTTTATGTCGCATTCTAATTCCGATGATATAAATCTATTTCACTTGTGTTATTAATGTGTAGATTTAGTGTTTGAGGTGATCAATGAATTTAGACAAGATCCAATGAAGAATATACAATGGTGTATGTGTTTGAATGTTTGTACATCAAGTTGTACTTGGATGGTATTTTATACAAGTGAAAATTGTATAACTTGATAGGAATGATGTAAGAACAAGTGACGGGAGTCTCAAAATCATCTTAAACTTAGTTTTATACTTGTAGATACCCATTATGATAGGTAGATAATTTCTCATATTCATTTGAGCTATTTTTCAAAATTTTAGACCTATTGGACAGAATGTTTATCCGTCGAACTTTAATTTGATCAAAATGCATTTTGATCGAACTCTAGATCGATCGAGACATTAACAATCAACCAAAGGTGGTTTCACCGATACTTGGAGCAAAATTTTATTCGACTGAGATGTATATTGGCCCCAAAAAAATTTTAATCGGGGATAGTTATGTAGATCTTTTCAATTAGTATACAGTTAGCTGTTTTCATTCCATTAGTTATCCTATAACACTTAGTTTTCTACTAAACTCTTAGTTATTCCTAAGTGTTATATATAGGAGCGTCTTTATAGACACTTACAGTACACTAGAGCAAGCCATCTACATGTTATTTTTCTCAAGTTTAGAATTTTAGTTTATTACATTCAACTGCTCCTAAGAAAGTCTAAACTTAGTCTATTCTAGTGTCCTATTACACCATATATAGCTTTGAATAAACCCATGTAGAGTTAATTATCACTTGTTCATTAGTGTTTCAATTATATATCTTGTGAGAGAGAATTGTAAAAAAAATTTCTTATTCCATGTTTTGGTTCATTGCTTCGTACTACTTCAAGGTTGCAATTAAGTTCTTCAAAAATACTTCCTATGAAAAGGTTGTGTCCAAAATTAGAGGTAAATTGTGATCTTCTCCAAAGAAGGTGATCTTTCTGCGGCCCGTAAAGAAGATAACATTTGTCCTTTTACTGAAAAAGAGGTTAGTCTTGAACTACAAAAGACATCGGTAATTATATTTTATATTAATATAACAAATTTATGAAATATAGATTGGAAAATTCTAGTTATAAATAATTTGATAGTGGATTAATTTTTCCTTGTACTACTTCATATCTTATGTATTGTGTTGTTGCCGATCTAGTCTATTATTTGTTTTACTGTTTCCGCTATAATATCTTTTTAACCAAGTTATAATGTACTAACATGTATTTCAAATTGCATAAATTGAATTTTCTATATTCACCTCCACCCCTCTAGAGCTTTCAGAACTACCCTTTTTTCAATTCTTTATTGGGCCACACTGCTTCTATCATCTAATGTGTATTTTTTTATTTTTGATAAATAATTAAATAATTCATATTGTTAAAAGTATAAGTAGAAATTTAATTGTTATGACTGTCACACAAACGTGAGCATCAACTATTTGGCATGTTCACTTGTTGCCTACGACAATTGATTTTCTCTAATTTGATCCAAGTAAGCTAGAAAATTACATTGGTTTATGCATTCATATACGAGAACTTAGACTGTCGGGGGGCAAATTGCCCCTTAGTATCATGACTTCATTAGATTATTGTACGAAAGTAAGTAGGTAGTACGAAGTAGGTGCACACTAAGAGCTAGTGTGGTAGGGTGTATTGTGGTATACAAATGTGTTCTAGATAAGATTAAGTTTCAAAGAAGTGACTTTAATATATATATATATATATATATATATATATATATATATATATAGAGAGAGAGAGAGAGAGAGAGAGAAAGAGATAGTTAGGTTAGAATACACTCAAGTGTATGGATTACACGCTACACTCAAGTGGTATTTGCATATCAAAGTTGTCTTTTTGCAAAATGTAAACCGTTGATCTTCATTGTCACACTATAATTAGCCAACTTACAAATTTTGAGCTCATTTGGATGAGTGTAAGTTGCTCATCAGAGGGCAATAAAATCAACGTACAAAATTAATTTGAAATGCATAATTTTTGTGGTCTTCATAACATAACCTATAAATATCTAAATGGGCTCAAAATTAATATATTAGTTGTTCACAAGATTTTTAAGAAGATCAACGGATTAGAGTTTCAAAAAAAAATTATATCGTGAAAAATTACTTGAGTGTACCCTACTTCGGATACACTCGAGTGTATTCTAGCCTGACTATATATAAATATATATATATATACATATATGTATGTATATATAAGTATATATATATAGATATATATATCATTTGGTTAGATGGATGTTGGCATAACAAATGATTTTTATTCTACTTGATAGGGTTTACATGGTTTCTAGTTAGGATGTGTGTCAGGATGTATAAGGTGTAGTAGTTGTCTTTTTCAACACTTGTATTGCTCAATTTTGGGTCAATGCAAACTCCTTGTTTTCATGGCAAAAAATAAAAAAACAATTGGGGTTTGAGATCTACGATTGTCATTTCACTTGTACTAGCCAAACAAAAATGCTATGCCAACTCATCACTTTTAAACTCATATTATTTTAAACTACCTCCTATCAAATTATTCCTAACTATATGATTGCAATTTACAAGCATTTATAGCAGTAAATGTTTGTCAAGTTGTTCTCAATTGTGAGATTATTTGAGTCAAAAACAGGGCGTTGAAATCTCTCATTTCCATCATAGAACTTATTAGAAAAGGTTCGGTAATCTAAAAATGGTGCAAGATCTTTCTTTTAAAAGTTTTCCTTCCATTGGGAACTCCCCTTTATATACCTTTTATGTTGCATTTATAGCCCCTCTTTTCCTATGTATGCAATTTACTTTTGAGCATGTAGCGCAGGAAAATAGAAGTTTTACTGGAAAATACATTGTAGCATATCCAAGCCTAACTTCATAACTTAACCCTCCCTTCTTCTAATTTCATATTCAATTATGATAATATCTAATACTTTTTCTCCTAATACAAAATTTATTAGGAATAGTTGAAGTTAAATTATACCATGAATTCATGCATGAAAACTTCGAATAAAATAACATAATAAACTAAATAATATGAGTTTTTATACAAATGCACTAATTAAATTTTTTTACCCTTGTTTAGCACACTAGAATAATCATAGGAGCAAGAGATCGTGGAAAAGAAATTATGATATATAGTACCATGATTGATTATTGAGAGAAGTTAATACATGATGTGTATGTTTAAAATACAATTAATGCAATACAATGCCATATTTTTTCAAAATATAATAAATGTGAAATTTAGTTTCCTCACACCTTAATGGGTCTACCGGACAATTTCCATATTAATTGAAGGTTATTTACTCCCTTATAATTTAAGCTATGATAGAAAAACGAATTGAGTAACATAGTTTCAATTGACTCTATTATTTAATTAGGTCAAATCATCATAGTCTAGTTTATTAGTTTCCTTGTAACACCTTCTCCCCCGTGTTGCTTTTAGCTAACCCTATTAACTGGAATTTGTTTCTCCTCTCCCCCGCTTCTTGTGTTTTTATCTGCTCCCACTCTTCCTCTTCTCTCCCTCCTTCTCTTTTCCTCCTCACATTCTCCTCACATATCCTCATCACCATTGAATATTCCTAAAACCTAACTGCTATCCATTCACGCCTATCATGTTTCTAGTGGCTAATAGAGAGAAAACAATGTCAATAACTTGCAGTTAGCATGTCATCTTATGACAATTAAATGATACAAGACTTCATCCTTCCTTTGCATCTGGCATCTATGACTGCCCTAGGATACTACCTCCCTCCTATACCACTTTTTTCTACCTTGTGATGGACATATGTTTTCTTCTCCTTCTCCTTTCCTCTTCACCTTCTCTTATATAGTTCTCCTCCTTTCTTTCCCTATCCATCCCTCTTATCTCTGTGTGTGGATAGAACCCTAGTCACATTTGTTGATCTCCTCTTGGACTACCAGTGTGCATCTACAACTACAAGTGTAGCGCTTGCAGAGGCACCTATGACCTCCATCACCTAGAATGCCATGATCAACCCTCCTTTTTTCCGACTTCTCTCTACAAACCTAGGATCATCAGTAACATGTTTACAAACACAAATCCACAAATCATTATCATCTTGTTTCAAACTTCTCATGGTCTAATCACCATTGGCTTCATAGTACAGTGCACTCAATCTTGACAAGCACCCTGATCTCTTATTGCCGACCCAGACCTTGACCGTCTGTTTACCTAAAATGTAGGAGATTGTCACGGGTCATGAGTTTCCCCATGATCAAAACTTAAGATGTGAACCTACCAGCATTTTTCGAGGCCTACACGGCCACCACCTGTAAGTACTCAAATTATGAAATATAAATTAAATTATCCTTTTCTTAATCCATCTTTAGTTATGTTAGTATCAAAATCTATTTCATAAAATATTAGGGATATTTTGAGACAAGAAACTATAAAGTTCTAAATAATAACTTTGTATATAAGGTTAATGATAAATTTATTTTTCAATTTAGGGTTAATTAACTAAATCCACTAATTATTTAGCTTTGTCTATAATTTGGAACTTTAGAACCATTCTAAGTTTATTTAATAAATGGAAATAGAAAACATAAAATAATGTATCAATATTGGTCAAGAAAGGCATTAAATGTATAAGTGAGTACTTAACACACATGATGAAGTAAAAATATCAATCAGGTTCAAATGGTCAAATAAATGTTAAAATGTAATTGTCCACGCTATGTTTAGCCAACCTATCAAATTTCATTTCATTCAGACCTATTGACCATCCATTTAATTGGTTAAACATATGGATTTAATGTACATAAATACATGGCATTATTACATTGATGTACCATTAGTTGTTCCCTTCTTTCCTTTATTTCAGTCTGTAATGTTTTCTACCCTACAGATCCACCCACGTCTCCTTCGTGTTTATGTGGTTTTCACATGGCTGACTCTAGTCGTTCCACCCCTCTCCCCGACGATTTCCCTCTTCCTCTCCCCTTCCTATTTTGTCATCTCTCTATTATAAACCCTAGCCTTCTCTATCTCAGTGCCACCAACCCCATGTGCCTTGTTCGACTCTAGGACCTCCTTTGCAACATGATGCCCCACCTTAATAGTGGAAGAAAGTTGCTATTACCTATCATGTAGGTCGCCACTAGCCAAGGCGCAACCAGGAGTTCCTACACCCAGAATTGTTGATGGGCTAAGACCGAGCTCCAGAAGCCTTTGGTTAGATAGACCAACAAACTTACAAATCTCACCAGCAACTCCACATCCTCCTTCAAATCCCTTCTACCACTCTGACTTCCTCTCCAATGCCATGGCCTACTGAAGAGCTAACACTGGTATGTATTCTATTCAGAACGCAGTAGATGTTGTGGCCTACTCCTGTCCTCACACTGCCACCTCAAACTGTGGCCACCACCAATTATTCAACATCCTGCAACTCTGGATCTCCTTTTTTTAGCCCCCTAACAAACCAGATGATCTACAACTCATAGTTGTGTTGGTATGTATGCCCAGAGAGCCAATCACATGATGGTTGTATTAGCATGACTTGTAAATGATTTGATTATTAATAAAGGCAAGATTCCAAATTATTTTGTTTATTCAATTTTGAGATAATGAAGTAACATAATAAATGTCCAAAGAATGATATTATTCAATGATGTATGTCTTCAAGTTGAGGACCTAAACAGTGAGATCATACAGATGTTAAGAGTATATGAATTCTTGTTATGTCCATGATTGGTTGTTATTGTGGAAGGTAAATAGATAGCAATAACAAATAAGATCAGAGTGTGAGTTGGTTGATGATATAATCTCATTAGTCACGATATGGCTATATCAAACCAAGCACCCAGATACATGTTAGAGAACAGTGTATCGGACAGACTCACCATAAGAGTGATGCATGGAAACCTTAACTAGGTAAGTCAGAATCACGTCTTATAGTGATGGTGGTATTTTTTATTCTTAGACATGAAATCATTACACTCATTACATGTCATTTGGTATGCTTTGACATCATCAAATGCAATCCTGAAACATGGGTTGTCATAAAGATGATGGTTGGGTGACTGTGCCACATGGGGACTGACTGTGAGTGATAGAGATGGGATTTATCCCTCATAAGGGAGTATGATATCCAAGGTCTCTTTATTAGCAAGACTGAGGAAATGTGTGGCTACGCACATGTGAGTCAATATGTGATATTTAACTTACACATATCTCAAAGAGTCTGCTCTGGTTCAAGGAATAAAATTGAATAATGATGAGGATGACTGCTTCATGCCTCTAGTTCAATATGGATATCAGTGATGAAGGAACTATACAAACATTATAACACCATACACAAATTGTAGGTTGCAGTTGTTCTCCAACTCTCCATTTACTTAGGTAATAATGATGTGTGACAAGACACCAGTCATTGCTTGTAATGTCATAACTTGTTATGGACATTCATTGCCAACGTAATATGGGACCTATAGGGTCACACACATAGGAACTCATCTAGAAGAGAGTTTGATCTTGAATGATGATTGAATTGATTACTAAAGTGTTTAGGTAATTTAATTCACACAATTGGTTAGCTGACTGGACTGTTAAACGATTAGTTCAAGTGTTTAGACAGTCATTTGGAGTGTCAGACTGATTGTATTGTGCATTGGTTAGAATTCAACCTGACTAGGGCTGCGAGACGACCATTTTAGGTGGTGTGAGATGACTGTATCACATGCACTGGACGACTGGTTTGGGGGTGCAATTCGATTGCATATAGGATTGGTGTCGACGTCATTATGTGCACCGATTGGAATTGAATTGCCGACATATGCACATATCTGGGAAAGTACCATACGACTGTCTGGACTGAGCCAAATGCTCGTATGGTGTGTCACACAACCGTCTGGGCTATCAGATGGTTGTTTTGGCTGTCACATGTTGTGAAGTTTCTAGAATTGTTGTGAAAATTTGAGATCTTACAGTCCCTTCCACTCCCGCATAGACTGGAAACTCTAACCCTAGGATCTATTATAGATAGAGGGGCACTGAGGACTTATCAGAGCATAAAATAGACAATTGAGAATCAATTGCTATGATAATTATTGTCCTCTCTGGTTGTGGTAACCAAGAGAGCCCAAGCAAGTCCTACCCGACTAGAGAGGGATAGAAAAGGAGAGAAACAACTGAGGATCATTGTTGTGGGAGAGCAGGTTGGTGACTAGTACACCACCGGGAGGGACAATTCCTTCTTGTCTGTTCTGGTAGAATGATAGAAGTTCTAGTTGGTCTGTGTGGACTTCTCTAGAGGTGAGGTAGCCTTTTTCCATCACTAAGGAGGAGGACATCAGCCAACAGTTCGTGACGAGAGGAGTTGTTGCAGACAACGACATTGAAGGCTGCTATCCATAGAGGAGCACTCAGATGAGTCTCGGTGCAACCAGAAGCTGTACAAATACCGTCTAAGATAGAGTGTGCATCTACATCGATGAGGATTGTCGTTGGACTTACTCCAAGTCCAGGTATATCTTTGTGAAACCATCCTTTCCATTACATAATTATTGACGTGATCCACTAGTTAATGGGAAATATATTAGTAAAATTTGTGTTTTCACTGCCCATCTGATGCCATATTTCCCTATAGTAGGTATCAGAGCCTCTTCAGTTAATTATATTTTGGAATAATGACATGATTAGATTTTTAGTTTTACCGTGTTTATTTATTGCATGCGATGTAAATATCTAAACTAGTTGATGTGCATGTCCGACTAATGACCACATAAGAACCCAAATGAATATATATATATATATATATATATATATATATACCAAACTAGTTGATGGTGGATGTGTAGCATGGTTATGGACAATAACCTTTATTATCTATGTATCATTGTGTGGTTGGTTAATCATGTTTATCTCAGTCTGCGAACTTAGTCTCTCGCTCATCTTCCCAAAAGTAAAAGTATTATTTTCTCCTATCTTTGCTCCACCCAAATGTAAATCATGGTTTCTCAACAATTATATAAAAGTAGAATAGTTTACTTTTTTATTTTGATGAAGAAGAAAGATGCCAACTGACCATTTAGAGGAGCCAAGCCGACCGACTCGAGGGTCTGAGCCGACCGGCCGGTAGGGTCGAGATAACTGAATGGTGAGCTTACTAGGAGCCCAAAGGACCAGACGTGATGACTGTTTAGAGGATCCAAACGATTGGGTACAGGATGACCAACCGGTCATTTGGAGGAGCCAGATGACGGGCTAGAGGTGACCAACCAACCGGCCAAGAGGCGAGCTGACCAATTTAAAGGTTGAACCAATCAACCTAGATTGGCAAACATAGATATTCATGAACAACATATTTCTACATATGATGTAGACCTAGATTGTGATAATTCCTTGTGGCTCCAAGGAATTATATTAGACTGGCCATAACCATCGATTTTTGTTTATTGAATGTTTTTGTCGTGGGTTATAGCATGTATAAGATATGTACTATATATATGTGGTGATTGGTTAATGTATGTGTATTGTACAAACTCCCTCTTTAAAATATTAAGTCTTAGATGCTTTCCATAAGTAGCACAGATGAAAATCTTGATCGACTAAGTGTGGGCATGCCCTAGTGTGGTGTACCTTCTATCTCATGGAAGTATGATGGTAGATATGTGGGTATGCCCTAGCAGGTGCATAGTCTATCGTGTTTGCTTATGGATCAGGCTTAACTAGGTAATCTTAATTAGATTAAGCACCTAGAAGCATACAAATGATCAATGCTAAGGAGTTGTTCATATCATCTATCCAAGAGTTGCATATGATAGTTTTGACAAAAGTTGCCTACCTGGTAGAATCAAGTTGTGGGTGACAGCCCTAGCTAGCTCGTGATTTGATGAAATTAGGATCTTAGCCCACTAGAACAATGTACGTTGTAATATTCCAAATTGATATTGAGAGCTATAAATTTGAATAAAATAGTGGGAGTGATAGTTAATTAAAGACCTAATTAATATCAACTTTTCAAATCAAATCAAAATTGGTTTTTGACAAATGCAAATTTTTTCTTATAGAATCAAATGGAAACATTCAATCATTGCATTCAGATGAATTAAATGAGCTTTATTTGCATAACTGGTGTAGGACCTCGAGAAGTGTTCTGCATGTTCCTAAAACACCAATGCCAGTACCCACTCCAAATTCACCTAAGAGTGACATGGATGCTTCTTTGAAGCATGCCAACATTGTTGTGAACTTCAAGAACCTTATGCCGGGTTGTATGAACTATGAGTTCCATCAACATGAAAAGTATAATGTCTCTAAGGTGCTATTTAAGTGCAAACTGATAGAGGGAGATCCAGTAGAGCCTCGTGTGCTCAATATGAAGCATCTTGAAAGAATGGGATTTCCTTTAGGTCAATAGTTGGTCACAGATATGATTTTGCAATCATTGCCTAAATCATATAGCCAATTTATCGAGTGTTATCACTCGAGTAATACTACTAGACCGTTGTCAGAGTTTTTTGACATCTTGGTAAGTATCAAAGCACAAATGAATATGGATAAATTCATGATGATGATCAGTGAAGTTGAGTCCAAGGACAAAAGCATATCCAAGAAGCGTTTTGTGGCTAAACTAAATTCCAAGTCTTTTGGACTCAAAATAAGGAGAAGGATAAGGGAACCTAGGAAGATGAAGCAAGGGATTGAGATCTCTACTTTTGGTATATAAATTATTGAGGTTAACTTTACTACTTCATCATCATGGGTACTAGATACCAGATGTGGATCACACATTTGCTCAAATGTGAAGGATCTGAAAAGAAGTAGACCTTTACAAAAAGGTGAGGTAGAACTTTGAGTTGCAAATGGCGCAAGAGTTGCGGCCAGTGTAGTTGGAACCTATGAGTTATCTCTACCAAGTAGGATAGCAATAGAGTTAGAGAACTTCTATTACGTACCTACCATTAATAGGAACATCATATTTGTATCTTGTTTGGAAAAGAACGGATTAACATTTCTTATAAAGAATGGAAGATGTTCTATTAGCAAAGATGGGATCTTTTGTGGTAGTGTCCCAATGTCTTGTGCTCTATACTTGATAGATCTAGAGACAAGTGTAACATACCTTTGGCATTGTCATCTAGGGCACATAAATGAGAAATGCATATCTAAACTCCATAAGGATGGTTATCTGGACTCTTTTGATTTTGAATCAATAGAGACATGTGAATCTTGTTTGTTGGGCAAGATGACCAAGAATCCATTCACTGGTAGTAGTGAGAGAGCTAGTGATATATTAGGACTCATACATACTGATGTATGTGGGCCTTTGAGAACAAATGCCAGAGGTGGTCATCAGTACTTCATTACCTTCACTGATGATTTCAGTAGGTATGGTTATGTTTACTTGATGAAACATAAGTCAAAAACTCTTGAAAAGTTCAGAGAGTTTATGAATGAAGTACAGAACCAACTTGGAAAAAGTATTAAGGCACTTCGATCCAATTGAGGTGGAGAATACTTAAGCCAAGAGTATGAGGAACTTCTGAGAGCCTATGGTATTGTATCACAATAGACTCCACCTGGAACACCACAACATAATGGTGTATCAGAAAGAAGGAATTGGATGTTACTGGATATGGTGTGATCAATGATGAGTTTTGTTGATCTTTCAACTTCCTTCTGGGGGTATGCTCTTGAAACCTCCACCTTTACACTTAATCAAGTACCATATAATTCGGTTCAAAAGACACCAAATGAGATATGGCATGGGAAACATCCCAATGTGTCTTCTGTGAAGATTTGGGGATGTGAAACTTATATTAGGAAAATGTTTCCTGAAAATCTTGGCTCTAAGTCTGATAAATGTTATTTTGTTGGATATCCCAAAGAAACAAGGGGATACTACTTATACCACCCAACTGACAACAAAATAGTTGTTTCCAGAAATGATGTATTCCTAGAAAAGGAATTTATTTCTAGAGGAATCAGTGGGAGGAAAGTGGAACTCGAAGAGGTTCAAGACCAACAAGAGATCATTGAACCAACAGATGTACAATAGGAAAAAAGAGACTCACAAGTTGTTGTGGAATATCAAATTTCTCAAGTAACACAGGAGCCTCGTAGATCTAATAGGACATGCCTTGAACCTGAGAGATATGGATATATTGTGACTCAGGGAAGGCAGTGAATTGGTCATAGATGATGATCTAATTACCTATAAAGATGCTATCGAGGGACCAAAGTGAGAAATGGCTTGAAGCCATGAGATTGAGATGGAATCCATGTATACCAACAAGGTATGGACCTTGGTGGATCCACCTGAAGGGGTAAAACCCATAGGGTGTAAGTGGGTCTTTAAGCAGAAGACCAACATGGATGGTAAACTACAAACCTATAAGGGCTGATTGGTTGCAAAGGGTTTCAGACAAGTTCAAGGTGCTGTCTATGATGAAACCTTTTCTCCAGTGGCCATGGTTAAGTCCATCAGGATCATGCTTGCTATTGTAGCTTATCATGACTATGATATTTGGCAAATGGATGTTAAAATTGCATTCCTTAACGAGAATCTTCTTGAGGATGTGTATATGACACAACCTAAGGGTTTTATAAATCCAAAGTTTGCAAATAAAGTTTGTAAGCTACAAATGTCAATCTATGGATTGAAGCAAGCATCTCAGAGCTAGAATCTTCATTTTGATGAGACAGTCAAAGAGTTTGGTTTTGTTCAAAATGAAGATAAACCTTGTGTGTACAAGAAGGTTAGTTGGAGCATGGTAGTATTCCTCATATTGCATGTGGATGACATACTATTGATAGGAATGATATTCCTACTTTACAAAAGGTAAAGAGATGGATTAGAAATACATTCTCTATGAAATACTTGGGAGAAGTATCCTACATCTTGGGGATAAAGATCTATAGAGATAGATCAAGAAGGCTTCTTGGACTAAGTAAGAGCACATACATGGACAAAGTGTTGAAGCAGTTCAGCATGGAGAACTCAAAAAGAGGAAGCCTACCCATACTACATGGAGTTACCATCTCCAAAGTTCAATGTACCTATTCTTATGAAGAAAGGGATCACATGAATATGATTCCATATGTGTCGGCAATTGGATCCATCATGTATGTGATTTTATGCACCCGTCTAGATGTTTTGTATGATTTGAGCATGATGAGTATATATCAGTCAGATTCAGGTGATGCTCACTGGACAGTCATGGAGAACATCCTCAAGTACTTGAGAAGAACTAAGGATCAGTTCTTGGTCTACGCCAGAGAGGAAGAGTTGGTGGTAAGAGGTTACACCGATGCAAACTTCCAGACTGATAAAGATGATTACAAATTGCAATCAAGATTTAGGTTTTGCCTAAACAATAGAGTTGTATGATGGAAGAGTTCCAAGCAAGAGATAGTTGTTCATTCTACAATAGAGGATGAGTATATTGTTGCATCAAATGCAGCAAAGGATGATGTATGGATCAAGAAGTTCATTTCAGAACTTGGGGTCGTTCCAAGCATCAACGACGCAATCGAGCTATATTGTGACAACAATGGAGCTATTGCACAAGCTAAGGAACCCATATCACATCAACACTCAAAGCATATATAACACTGGTATCATCTCATACGAGAGATTATACTATGAGGAGATGTAAAGATTTGCAGAGTACCAACTGACAACAATATTGTTGATCCCTTGACTAAAGCACTTTCACAACAAACGTGTGATGGTCATGTTAGGTCACTCAGAATAAGATTCGTGGGTGATTAGCTCTAATTACAAGTGAGAGTCTATTGGTATTTATGCCCAGAGAGACAATCATATGATGATTGTAATGGCATAACTTGTAAATGATTTGATTATTAATAAAGGCAAGCTTTCAAATTTATTATGTTTATTTAGTTTGGAGATAATGAAATAACATAATAAATGCCTAAAGAATGATATTACTCGATGACATATGTCTTTAGGTTGAGGACCTGAACAATGAGATCATATGAATGTTAAGAGTATATGCATTCTTTTTATGTCCATGATCAGTTGTTATTATTGAAGGTAAATAGACATCAATAATACATAAGATCAGAGTGGGAGTTAGTTGATGATAGAATCTCATTAGTCATGATATGAAGATATAAAAAAAATCACACATATACATGTTAGAGAACAGTGTATCAGACAGACCCACCATAAGAGTGATACATGGAAACCTTAACTAGGTAAGCTAGAATCATGTCTTACAGTGATGGTGGTTTTTGTGGTTCTTAGACCTAAAATCATTGCACTCATCACACGTCATTTGGTATGCTTTGACATCTTCAAACACAATCCTAAAATACGGGTTGTCATAAAGATGATGGTCGGGTGACAATGACACATGGGGACTAACTATGAGTGATAGAGATGGGATTTGTCTCTCCTAAGGGAGTATGATATCCCAGTCCTCTTAATTAGCGAGACTAAGAAATGCATGGCCACACACATGTGAGTTAATATATGATATTGAGCTTACATATATCTCAGACAGTCTGTTCTTGTTCAAGGAATAAGATTGAATAATGATGAGGATGACCGCTCCATGCCTCTAGTTCAATCTGGATATCAGTGACAAAGGAACTATAAAAAAACTGTAACACCATAACCAGATTTTAGGTTGAAGTTGTTCTCCAACTTTTCATTTACTTGGGTAGAAATGATGTGTGACTAGACACCGCTCACTACTTGTGATGTCATAAGTTGTTATGGACATTCACTGCTAACATAATATGGGACCTATAGAGTCACACACATAGGAACTCATCTAGAAGAGGAGTTTGATCTTGAATGATGATTGAATTGATTACTAAAGTGTTTAGGTAATTCAATTCACGCAACTGGTTAGCTGACTGGACTACCAAATGATCAGTTCAAGTGTTGAGACAATCATTTGGAGTGTCAGAATGATTGTATTGTGCATTGGTTGGAACTCAACTTGACCAGGGCTGCAAGATGCCCATCTCACCTATGTGAGATGGCCGTCTCAGGTGGTGTGAGATGACCATCTTAAGTGGTGTGAGACACCCATCTCACATGCACCATACGGTTGGTTTGGGGGTGCAATTCGATTACATCTAGGATTGGTGCTGACGTCATTATGTGCACTAATTAGAATTGAGTTTTCAACATATGCACATATATGGGAAAGTACCAGATGGTCGTCTGGGCTTCCAGATGCCATTTCGGCTATCGCAGGTTGCAAAATTTCTAGAATTGCTATGAAAATTTGAGATCTTCTGGTCTCTTCCACATCACACAGGCTGGGAACCCTAACCCTAGCCTCTACTATAAATAGATCACAACATAGACAATTGAGAATTAGTTGCTTTGACAATTGTTGTCCTCTTTGGTTGTGGTAACCAAGACAACTCAAGCGTCCTACCCAACTAGGGAGGGATAGCAAGGGAGAGAAACAATTGAGGATCATTGTTGTGGAAGAGTAGGCTGGTGACTAGTACACCAGTGGGAGGGACAACTCCTTCCTATCCATTTTGGTAGGATGATGGGAGTTCTAGTTAGTCCATGTGGACTTCTTTTGAGGCAAGGTATCCTTTTCCTGTTGCTAAGGAGGACGACGTCATCCAATAGTCCATGAAGAGAGGAGCTATTGCAGACAATGACGTTCGAGTCTGTTGTCTGTGGAGGAGCAGTCAGACAAGTCCCAGTGCAACCAAGTGCTGCACAAACACTGTCCAAGATAGAGTGTGCATCTACATCGATTAAGATTGTCTCTAGACTTGCTCCAAGACCAGGTATATCTTTGTAAAACCACACTTTCAATAACAAAGTTATTGACGCGATCTGCTGGTTAATGGGAAATAGGTCAGTAATTTTTTTGTTTCCACTACCTATCTGATATCGTATTTCCCTATAGGTTGTGTCTCTTCTTCCCTCTGTCTGTAACTTGCTAAAAGGGAAGCCTCTCCAGTGGTTGTAGAGGTCGACAAAGGCCACAGTGATGAACCTGTGTGGAAGCACACTCATCTCTCACACCAACATGACTGCCTAGATGTTGTATACCACTACTCCCTTCTATTAGCACACTCCCTATGGCCTAGAAGCAAGTAGACTCCGCCTACAATTGCATTGAACCATGGAGGCTCCACTGAAGACATAAGGCATCACCTCTTCACATCATTGTCACCTTCATCCAGATGATCGAGATGTCAACAATAGTGATCATCAAGACCAGTGTAGTCCCGAAGACACAGTTATGATGTCGACATAAGAGAGTCTATTAGATCTTACTCAAGGGTCGACCACCTAGAAGAAACTTGGGACAGTTCCAAGGAGCCTCAGACCAAGGAAAGAGCTAGCTAGCACAAAGGCAAACTCCATTAGAGACAGACCATGCTAATGATGAACCAAAGTCAATATGATTTACGTATAAGATATCTTATCTTCCATTTCTTGATTTCTAGTAGTCAGTTAGTGAGAAAACATAGAAGATTATGAACTTAATAGAATGACTTGAGTACTAAGCCTAGTTATAACAAATTCAAGATGTACCAATGCATTAACTAGTAAGTATACCCATATATTAATCCATTCTATAAATATACAATAAGTAGATATTCTCCATTTTGCTATGAAAGCCTACTAATATCATAATTCCGTATATTCAATGCATTGATGGTAGTAAACATATATAATAGTTATAGAAGATTGATTTTATAAATATGGGTATAGGCGACTTTATATTTTTTCACCGGCTTAATATTTTTGACAATATCGATTTGAACTATACTTTCTTGACTATCTAAAATAGTTTTAAATTCATATTTGTATTCACATAAGTAATGACATAATACAACTTATTCATATATGAATGTTGACTGAATATAAACTATATATTTATCTAATAAGAGTATTGTGATCAATAATATCTCTAGTAACACATATCTTTGACCCAATTTGAACAATTTGAGTTATATGACATCAAGAGAGAGAATGACCTTACAATACCTAAATTGGAGGAACATATATTATTACTCACATATATATGTAACCTACCCATGCTTAGACTTGTGTGAACAAAGACATATACTATAACTAAAATGTATGTCCAATAGATTCTATGTCCTCTTAGTAAGATTTTAAAAACCCTAAATTCATGTCAAGTACCCAATACTAGGTTTAGATATACTTTCATTAATGAATGGGTAATCATGGACTAAATTTACATGGAACACTTTTAGGTGGAAAAGGAAGAATGACAAATTTCATCTCTCGAGTTAGGGTTAGTCGTGAAGACCAGGTATGTACTCCTTTCTATTTTAAAATGGGTATTTATATGACTAAATTTTCCCATAATGAGGCAGGTCTTGGAATACTTATTTTCATTTTTATCACCTATTTAAATACCATATTCCCCCATTTAAATTTATTGTTATTCTCATGAAATTATTATTATCTTGTGGAATTGGGTCAATGACCCTACTTGCTTGGTTGTTGCACTTGGAAAGGTGAATGGTGAAAGTAAATTGTCTTGCCGTTCTATTTATGCATGTTAGGTGATTCGACTAGTTTAACTATTGTAGATGGTTATGCATAAGCATTAGGGTATGCATTTCTACTCAGGGTATGCGTTTCTACCCTATATAGACATAGGCGTGCTTTTCCGCCTATGGTGTGCATTTCCACCCATTTACTTAGGCTAATGACTCAGTGGTGTCATGTCCCTACTATAGTTACTTTAGTCCAATATATCTACGCGCAAATGGTTGTTGTGATATAATGATTGATTATGGCAAGAGTTGTGGTTTATTTGTTACTTATATTGCCTCATTCTTTTGAAAATTCCCTTTTTTGTTAAATTTCATTGAAACTTACCTAGCTTTAATGTCCCCATTTTGATGGGAACATCTTACTTTACTTTTGAATCAATTAATACCCTTAATCATCTAATGTCCACACTCATATTTTGTTGTTACAGATCTTATTTTCCTATTTTTTGGGTGTTCCCTCTACCCAGGTATAGGTGCTTTATAGGACAAGGATACATGATGATCGTGATCTCATTGGTGAACATAAGACAGCCTTGTTGCCCTCTGCGTATGGGATTATGTGTATATAAAAGTAACTTTTTCATTTTATGTATCATCCCTAGGGTGAGAAAGTTATGTACTTGAAATCATTTTGTAACTTTGTAAATAGTTATGTTTTCTACTATTTAAATATTTCATGGCTCATGTTTGTACCATTAAGTGAGCCCACTACCGGGTCCCACTCTTTACAGTACCTCAGTTCCTTTCACCAAGAAATATACAAGTTAAAGGTAGGAGAGAGATCTCCATCCATGGATCATCGTCTTCTTAGCTAGATCCACAACACTAGCATTACAATGAATTCTACACAACCTAGGAAATCTGTTGAGTTTTCCCTTAAGGAAAAGCATTGATTGGATTCACCTCAAATTAAATTGAGGCATGCCAACAGTGAAAAATCAGTCAATCATACGCTAGACTCCAATCGGGTGAATTGTTCTAGAAATAAATCATTAAAGATCATCAAGTGATGACCATAAAAATTGTCCTGAGTAATATACTCATGAATCTGAGAAATAAACTTTACAGGAAATAAAGAGTTTATTAATTATAAATATAGCTAATTACTTACCTAGATCATCTAAGCTCATTGTATGTTCATACATGAGTCAGTACAGAAGATATATATACATATATATACACATACATGTTTATTATTAATATTTTAATATAATATAATAGGTGGGTTGTGACGTCCCCGGATTTTCACCATCTCAAAACCCTATTGGGAATGAGATGTCAGAATCTGAAAACATCATCCAATCATATCAGAAAGCGATGCGGAAGCATAATACGCATACATGAACATACAACCATAACATCTCTCAGCATTCAACATGTACATTATTACAACACGATTTACAATTGCATATTGAAAGAGAATTTTACACAAGTCTCAACATGTATGCTAACAGGTTCTACACAATAGGTACAACCTATACAACTTGCTCACATCCTAATCCTTTTTCCCATCCTAGCCCTGGACCTAGAAAATATGAGAAACAAAAACATCAACAAAAGTTGGTACGTGGAATTAAAGAGCTATACTATACTGGTATATTGAAAATACTTGAAAAAGAAGAAAGAGAGGAAGAAACATTATTTAATGGCAGAAAATCAGGTAAACCCAAGTTATGAATCATATTTCAATGGACATGTATTACTATGGTGGACTTAGCACAAACATATATTATTGGGCCCTATCCCCGCGTACCTTATACCATTAGGGATCTCCCTGCGTACCTTGTACCATTAGGGAGGTGTTAGTCAACATTAATACTTTCCCTCTCTAATAGGGAGATTAATGAACCATCAGTAACTACATTCCATTTTCTTTCTTTAGTGTTCTTATTGTTCAAGGCGGAATGACAATACATATAGATCTACATCTAACAATGTATTTCAAATACAAGCAAGCAAGTACATATATTTAACATCCAACAAATCTAGTCATATAATTATATCCACGTACCTGAGTTCAGAGATTCTTATCACATCCATGATCATCTAGATAATCTGGTCATCACCAGATTAATAACAATTAATCATCATTAATATATGTACATCATATTCTTGGTAATTTTAGGTCCAAGTTAGGGTTTGGCCAAATCTAGGTGTTACTGGTCTAAAATGTGTCTCTGGTATTTTATAGTGATCCATATGTCATTCTAAGGGTCTGGTTCATATTTCATAATTTTCCGATGATAGGTCTATTTTCTAAAACTAAAAAGAGTTTCTAGAACTATCATGTGATTGCCCCGCTTGCATTGGATCTAAGTGACACCTCAACCAAGGTCAGTTCCTCCATTTTCGGAGGTAGGTGGAGACTTCAAAGTCATCAGATCCCTAGGAAAAGGATGGCTGGGATAGTGGCACATCTAAGATCCTCGGTGCCCACTCAAGGTTGGGTAGTGTTGCATACAAAACCACGAACCTAAATTGATAATGATTAATGACAAGGTTTCTCTACGTTATTTGGATGAATCATTCATATTTTTCCAACACTTACATCTCCTATAAGAAACCTCAATATATGGTCATCTAGATATATTCGTCAAGTACCCTCATAATTAAGTATATAAACCTTGAATACAAGTCAGTTAATCCTCAAACCATAATGTCAAATTCAATCCACTTTGTTTGATTATGAAGCATACAAAGGTTCATCATTCCACCCTTTGGGTCCATGTGTATCCCTAATGATAAATGAAGTCATAACTATCCAACTTGATATTTAAGGGCATCCATCTCAAAGTATACATATCAATATAACTTCTAGCATCATCAACACAAGATCAACTTACTCAAATTAACCATATAAGACCTCAACTTCCACAATTATATCATTTTATTCCAATTATGTACTCAAGTACTAGTCTAAATATCAACAACCTAAAATCAGGGTTATCACATGGGTTAATAGCCTAAGGAGTTGGATAAGGTTGGTAATATTTGTTACATAAAATGTCGTGTCAACTAACTCCATGATATTGATACATACATATATATGGGTATACATATGTGAGTGTAATACTAATAATATTATTGTTACATGTTCAAAACCTTATAAGTATATATATTACATTCACAAAGAAGATGTCTGTTTAGGAAATTGATCTAAACTAACCCATTTTGATTAAGGTCAAAGTTAAGCGAGAAAATATATAAGAGAAACAAAATTACTTATGGGTAGCCTTATACTTAAAAATAAAATATTATATTATACCTAATATATAAGATTGAACTTTATGTTATAAGATATGCAAAGATTATTTCATTCCCACATTTCATATATGAGTACAAGCATAATTAGATTAACATAACTATTTGAGACCTAGGCACTAATAGAGGGTGTTTTAGTGTTAGAGAAAACAATAACCCTAGTTATCATAATTGTAAGGGATAATATTTAGTTGTATGATGACACTAGTAGACTTAAGTTAGAAATGTATACACACACAAACATATATATCTATGTATAGTTGGATACAATATAACTTGGATATATTTGGACTTCTGTGACTAAATGATATTAGAAGTAAAATAATATATCTAATGGGTCGAATGTTCACTTAATAAGATTAAAACCCCTAATATGGCATTACATGATCAGAATTAGGGTATAACTATATTATGAATATATATACATGTTTTCTTTGGTTTCAAAACATACGTAATGTGTTCTTATGATGAATAACTCAACTTTTTGGACCAAGTATATATATGAGTTAACCACTAGTCTTGAAGACTAGGTATGTGTAACTTTTATTTTAATTTGGATATTTATTTGATAATTAACCCACTTTTCTTGAAAGGAGGCAATGATCTTTTATTGACTATCCTTATTATTCCATTTGGAAATTCTTACATTTCCAAATTATTTATCTTGTTTTATTGATCATATGGTATTTGACCCAATTTGTCTTACAACTTGAAAATTGAAGTATGGACATTATATATGTTTTGCTTCTCAATTTGTGCATGACAGATGTTAGACTATTTGTCTAGAGTAGTGGTGCATGGGCATGATCATTCACATATTAGGATTCATGCATTCCATTATGGTTGTGTGTTTCTGCCTATATTCTTTCAGACATAATCCAATGATGTTATGGTCTTGTTTTAGATGTATGGTCTATCTCATATATACATGCAACATTTTTTGTGATATTATGAAAGGATTAATGGTGATACATTTTATGATGCTATATTATTATTTAAATGGCCCATACTCTCATTTCAACCTTATTGAATCTGTTACATATTGATATCCCTATCTTGAATGGGAACCACCCCCCTTGTATAGCTATCTAATCTGAAATGTCCAAATATTTTCATTATACACATACTCACCTGTATTTTGATGCATATTTGTTGTCTTTTGTTGGGTTTTCTTCCCAAAACTATGTAGATGTAGGAGCTTTAGTGAGTATAGACTCAGGAATATCACACACATGACATGGATTTAAGGATAGTTTAGAATGGACGGATAGCCATATCAGCTTTTATGGAAAATAACAATTACATATGAATCGTCATGTAATTTTGTAACAATTATGTTTCTATTTCTCATTAAATTTTATGCTTTGTAATATATATATATATATATATATATATATATATATGTGTGTGTGTGTGTGTGTGTGTGTGTGTGTATTAAATTCATCCTTTCCTTCATATTTAGAATGAGATGGTTTTATTTCTCAATTAAATAAGAGTTGATCCTCCCTCATATCTCACTCCTTACTGATATGTAGAATTAATTACTTCTAATATATATATATATATATATATATATATATATATATATATATATATATATATATATACTATAATATTTCACATGTAATATGCAAGGGTAATTTTTATAGTAACATATGAGGTTTTCTCTTCTTACAATTATAGTAACCACGTTTCCAAAAATATATACATATAATATGTTGATATTTGTTGTTCATTTCTATCAAACAATTGCAGTTCCCTTTGTTAATCACATTAATGACTACATAGCTTGCTGAAAAAAGCAAAACTAGTTAGTTGTATAGGTACCAATACACAATGTTGTAATTCCTTTAGAACGTTCTCACTTTATCCTACTTGGTATTAGTTCAATCTTAGAAGGGAAAGCGGCTGCAATTGAGTTCTAGCTTTCTAACTAGGCATTTCTCTACATGGGGTTCCATATCAATGCACGTGCAGTTAAAATGGAATCATCCTAGTCCAAAAGAAACATGGCCTCAGTGGCTGAACCAATAGCTGGTGAGTAGATCTCGTTGGCTGGATGTCATATTATCAAAAGATTGGCAAGTTTTGCATGATGATAATGATTTCCTCAGGAACTCAATTGTCCAAAGATAGCTCAATTACCTAATATAAATCAGGCCTAGCCTATCATGTGCTCCTACAATGACAATGATAAGTGAATTTTAAATGTGACAATTTCTAAGTCTCTTTTCCATCATCATAGTTAATGAAACTTTTTATTCTTCCCGTTATGCATATTTTGCACTCTACTATCAAGAAGTGTAGATCACATCAAACAACATACCTTCCCTATGTTTATAGGTATGCTTTCATGCCCTCCTCTATGACCTCAATCCTGATCTAGGTGGTGAAAACTATGTAGCTTCATAGGCATTGTCTTGAGGCAAGATATTGGTTGGCAACACGTGTTTGGGCATCTGGTTTTGATGATGTCGTTTGTGTGTTGTTCATGTTTGTATGGAGACATTTTACATTGAGGGTGGCATGGCTTTGTTTTGTAGGATAGGGTTGTTGGTGTCAATCTTGTGGGTCACCTTCGGGTATGATGTGCTAATAGACGACAAGGTACATGGAAGATGAGGGCTATCTAGTGACTGACACCAATAAAGGTCCATTTAGTACTAGAAAATTATGTTGTTGATGTTGAGTATCTAGAATACCATAGTGAATAGGTGCGAGATTGTGATAGGTATGGTAGTAAGTTCTATTGGAGAGTGTTGGGAGTAAGATATGAAGGTGCCACTAGCAGGTTTCATATTCATATAACAATTGTTCTCACACAAGCAACAATGTCTGTGGCATAGGAGGTCTGGAGGCAACAATAACATGTCACTTAAACAATATTGATGCAATTGATTTGTGATGTCATTGGTATTAGGTAGTATTTTGATTCTTAATTTATATAGCTTCCTTTGACATAAAATGAGTTAAAACTTAATAAATGGAATTAGAGTTTGCTAGAAATAGAAAACAAAATATGAATATATG
Organism: Alisma plantago-aquatica; assembly: GCA_963693085.1. Lineage (NCBI taxonomy): Eukaryota > Viridiplantae > Streptophyta > Magnoliopsida > Alismatales > Alismataceae > Alisma > Alisma plantago-aquatica. Next base: position 331,774,709 of record OY856409.1, read on the forward strand.
TTAGATTTGTGAAGAAGGACAAACCTTATTTCTATATATGAAATTAACCCAATATACAAATAAACTAGCCTTTACAAGTTCTAATACTTTTATCCACCTGAAAGGCACTCCCTTCTTCGTATTATTTTTATTCACAGAAATATGATATGTTAAAGTAGAAATAATTAACATGAAGTAGGAGGTCTTATTCTTTCCACATCATTGATCAACACATGCTTTCTAGAATATGCTCAAAATATGGGTTCGGTAAACCTAAAAATAAGATGGTCGGGCTCTTTTTTATAATTTCCTATTATAAAAGAGACATATTGTCCTATCACATGATCATAAAAGAGAGTATTTTTTCTTTCTATAGAATATTTTAATGTGTTTTCCAACAAGTATCCAATCCACAACTTGCAGCTAACAAATTAACTAGACTTCCTAGTTAATGCAACTTTCAAGTGTCACATAACACAATATAAATGATATCAAGAAAAGTTCACAATCAAAATCCATTGGTATGTCTTTTTTTAATTTCACCCATAATATGTGAACCTTATCGTTCATATTTAGGTTTTTAGGCTACTTATGATTTTACACGAAGCGATTTTGTTAACTTAGCATATTATTTCTCTTTTAAGACTCAAAACCATGTGTCATGTCAAAGTGCTAGTACCCTAACAACATTGCATATTATGTAATAAAGGTGAAATATATTTAGTATTCTCTAATGGTGGACAGAAAATAAATGACATTGTCATGTATAGTCATAAATGATTGACGGAGACAAATCTCAATAACGTGTCGTCACCCCCCATATTTTTACATTTTTCAATTACTACGATGCCATGTCGACTTTTATAAAAGAATACTATGTTGTACTATGTTACCCTCTTCAAACATTTCAAATATCATAAAAAAATTATAGGTATAAATATGGTTAGAATTTTATAAATAATTACAACTATCGAACAAAGGTATTTAATGGATGGGAACAAAAAAAACTATCATTTTATTTGTTATTTTTATTCTAATGACAACGACACTATTACGAAATAAATGGATGGGAACAAAAAAATTATCATTTTATTTGTTATTTTTATTCTAATGATAATGACACCATTACGAAATAAAATTATGTGTCAACCATTTAACTCTAAATTATAAATATAAATTAATAAGTATTTAGTATACAAATATGAAGAGATAGAATGCATTAGATTAATTAAATATGAATAAATTGGTTTGTACAAAATTGGTCAAAAACAATTTGATGTATACATTTTTCTTCTTGTAGTAGTGTTGGTTATTTGGATCTCTCGATAATATTTCCATATATTTAGTATCTGTTAGTCCATTTCCTTTTATTTGTTTAGCCAAATTTTCTTTTTAGTTTCCTATCCAACTTTAAATCTATCAAATATTATTCCTCAAATTTTTTATTTAAATCCATTTTTAAGACTTTATTTTTAGTCCCAATTTTCTATTATGTTTTCCATTATATTTCCCTCTCCAAATTATGATATGTTCTCCGCCATAGATTCCTCCTAGTATTTGTATTCACTCTAATTTGGTAGGATATACGTGGTAGGAAAAATATTTTTCCTATTCATATACGTTGCTTCTCTTTCATTTTCTATCACTTTATCTAACTAAATAGGAAAATATTTCTATCTTATCCTCCCTCCTGCTATATCCAATTTTGTCATTTTCATATAGTTGTATCCATTAGTGAGGCTGATCGATTGAATCTTCTTACAAATATTGTTCAATTATTTAAAATTTAACAATCTACTTTTCCAAAGAGTTCAACAAATAACTTTTTTTAAGGTAAGTTCAACAAATAACTAATTATACGGTATCCAGACTTTTCATGCCTTTGACATGTGAGTTTAAAAAGTTGCGTCTTTCAAGAAACATATGTATCTCGGTCTTCATGCATATCATAGCATCCTAATTTCACTTATAACTCATTTAATCTCTTTTTAAATCATGTGCATCTATAATCACTCCTACGGGTGAATATTGAACAAAAAATATCTACGAAAAACTTTATAATCAATTTCTTATTAATACCATATTGTTCACGTTGAAAGAGATATTGACCAAACACTTATAGATGGCTTGACGATTGATTACTTCAAAGATCTAATAAAGTAAATGTAATTGCCTATAAGAAGATTTTAGTATGTTTATTTTTCAACATTATCTTAATTTTCTTTTATTATTTTCACTACTTATTGTTAGCTTTTAGTTTTGTATGCCGAAAATAATAATAAAACCAAAGAAATTTCTATTGAGATGGAAAGTGGATGGAAAATAGGCTATGTTGCCATCACATTCTAGATGATAAAACTAATACTTAAGAGTGAAGCTGCATAATTTTTAATTAATATGTCTTTAACAAATTTCAATTGTATGGGATAGCCCCCAATATTTTGTGTCAAGGTCCACAACTCATTATTGAATGCCGCATATGGAGCCAGCAAAATGTGTGACCTGGATGTGAATGGCCTAGATAAATAGAAGGAAAAAATGAAGAACTTCTGCAACCACATTTGGTTTATAATTGTATGACCTTTAATACTAAAACATACGCACAAGACACATTTTTTGGGGGTCACCATATTCAAGGGTCATTTTGTAGTGAACGCCCTTCTTCCATTGGGATTCAAATAAGATTGTGATAGAGGAGAGGAAGTAACAAGGGGAAACAAAATGGAAACAATTAAAAAAGGAGCATGATGGGTGCAAGGGGATTGGAGGATAATACACCAAGAAATAATAAAAAAATGTGATGGCCAGCCAGATAAAATTAACTAAGAATTTAATTACTGAGGTTGAGATACATATACATTTTTTGTTTGTAACTGGGAACCCATCCCATAATTGGTCCCTTTATACCTGAAGAAGAGGGAGTTTCAAGTTGCTTTTCTACTTGATGGAATCTCCTTTTTATATTAGTATTGTTTAAGAAAAAAATATAATCTAGTAGTGTAGTTTTTTCTTGCTACTTTATTGTGATTCTTTTCTTATGATATCTTTGCTACATAAAATGGTTGTTAGGAGTCAATATCCTAGCATGAGGTAGGTGCATCCTAACTATGTCACGTTGCAAGCACCAAGGCCTAAACATGATTACTAGGGTATGCTCAAATCATTATTAGTAGACTAGAAGTCAAGGGGTTAGTCAGATTTCCACACACACTTACTTTTTGAAACATCATGCTTAGCACACTAGAAATGGTACAAAAATAGTGTTACTTGCTATAAGCACATTTATTTCATCCATAATATATAGGTAACAATTTTACATGTGTTATTTTGATCCACTCATGTTTCCATGTGGAGTGGTTTTTGTTATCTTGTTATTTCATAGAAGTTTTTATTTCTCGTGGCCATGTGACATGTCCAACTGATTAGTACAACATACTCAAACATACGTATGACTCTTAACCTTCCTTTCTCTTATGCTCTTTTAGATTGGAATTACTCCTAGTCGCATTTTTCTTGAGTTTAAATAATAATAATAGGGATAGAAACTGATGAGAGTTTTAAAAAGGAAAAGATTTCAACTCACTAATCAACTGTAGGTATGTGGAAATCAATGTAGTCGAGTGTTGAACACAAGGAGCTAGGCTAGTTAGGCGCAAATATGTTAACTTTCATTAATCTAAATCAGATCGCAAAGGCTTGATTGTCTATAGACTTAAGAAAAGGAAAACAAAGCAAAGGTTTAAGCAACAAAATTGATTTAATGATTAGGAACTTGAGCATAAGATTTCACTACCATTCCCATTATATCACATGAACATAAGAAACAAGATCGTTGTTTAATAAGCAAGGAGGTTGTCATCGTCATACATTTCCCAATGCCATGAGATGGTTCTCAACTTCACATAATGCTCCCGCATCTATGCTTAGCATCAAACACAGCTGAAACCTCAATAATCTCTAGCCACTCTCGTGGTCAAGAGAATATTGCCATAGACCCTACTCCATACTTCCTAATGCATTCTCCCGAAGCACAAGGCAAGTATAAAACATGTATAAAAGGTGACCAGTCTGGCATACAAGTAAGAAAACACCATAGGCATCTACAGAAGAAAGCAAACTAAACAGCAATAAGCATACATTTTGAGTTCACATGATCAATGGTATGGGAGCTACTCTCCCATGCTCAAGAAAAGAGCTCTACTCGTCCATAGTGAAGATACGCAGATGCATGACAATAATTTTAAAGTTTTGCATGTTTAAGAGAAGGAAAAAGCTAGAGAAACCACAGATGCAGGCTAAGAGGTGAGAACTCCAGCTAGAGGATGAAGTTCTACTACTTCAAAAGCTCCAACTCGGGCTGACTTTCCTCCTGGAAAGCTAGGAAGAAGAGAGTAACTCTACTGCACCTTTGGAGAGGAAAAACACAGAAGAAATAAAGTAGAATGAGGGTTCTCTTCCAAGAAACCACCTTCTTCCACCTCAAAATTGCCTTCCTCTTCTCTGGAACTTCTCTTGGGAGTAAAACACTTCAAAATAACCGAGCATGACCACCTCATAGGCTCCCATTTGCTTTTAAAATGAAAAATAGTTGTTTTCATTTTTGTAGAAATTGACAACGACATGGCATGTCTTTTGTTGAACATGTCGTGTCATTTCATTTGTGCTTGTTCAGTGTTGTCGTTGTATTGAGGTACACGACGTGTTTGAATTTAGACATGTTGTGTTTCTATCTTCAGGGAGTGAATCAAATGAAGGGCACACGGCGTGTTTGAATAAACACACATCATGTTCTTTGGCAGAATGGTGCAGACGGTCTTCATGTACCAGGAACACGTCGTGTCTGATAACGAACATGTCATATTACCTCTTTTCTCTGATCTGGACAAAACACTGCTGGAGAATCACACGTCGTGTGTTTAATAACACACGATGTGCTCTTTTTACTGTGAGACTGCATGTAAGTGAACACGCTGTGTCTTCTCCCGTTTCTTCAAAAATTTGCTTTGGGTCAGCTGCAAAACTTGGGAAAATCCAATTGAGGTTGGATCTGAGTTAGGTTATCTCTAATTCGACCTTTTTAATACATATCTACAATCAACATCATGTGATAAGCAAAGAAACTAAAAGGTGTGTCAAAATAAACATAAATAGAGGCTAATTTGGGACAGAATGAGCTAAAACTGTGTGTGAAGAAGTGTAAAAAGTCGATATAAAACACACACAACAAATCCCCCTAAGCTTGAACCGTTGCTTGTCCTCAAGCAAAAAGAACATAGAAATACACATGAAAGAATTTTCAAGCTCATGTATAGATTAGTCGAAAGAAAGATATGCAATGTTTAGCCAACAATGATCAACGGTTTATACTCATGGCCATCTACTCAACTTAAACATCAATGAAAAAGATTTTAAGTTCAGCAAGGGCGGTTTCAATTTAATGAATCAATCAACTCAACAACATTAAATAGAATTTGGATAACCAAGCCAAATAACTAGTCGGTTTACAACACTATTTCTCAGCTATTAAGGATGCAAATGATGAAGTCTTAGCTAACATTAACATAATTAATTGTACTCTCCTCTTTTCCCAAAAATGATATGGCAATGGATTATGGATTTCGATACTCGGCTGCTAATGTAGGCTTATGCTCACGTGGAGTGCCGGTTGGGGTATTTTACCCTCTTTTTAAAACATACCACCTAACCATCATGGCCAGATTGAACTTACACTAGGCTAGCATGATATGTGGGTGAAAAAGTCATCTTTTATGGGGTAAGAAGGTGAAATGGGATAAAAGAGATTTTAAATATTTTCCACAACATGGGAGAGTCAACTAAATAGCAACATTAGCTAAATTTCATCCATTTATTTTAAAAAACATTCATTGAAAGAAAGGTGGAAAGATGCACTAATAGTTTGGCAAAGGTATCACGTATTCCAAATGATGTAGTGATGTTAATTTACTCACAAAAATAAAACCATTATATGTTTTAAGCAATCAATGATGAAAAAGGTGAGTGTTCAAGCTACAATTATAAACCAGAAATAAATGCGTGTTGAAGGCCAAAGGATTTCAACTAATCTGTGCATGCTCTTTAGAATTCTTTCAATGACATATTAAGGTGCAAAAGGACAAGATGGTTCAAACTTGGTAGAAAAATTAGTTCATTACATCAAGATAGCCTCACATCATACATGATTTTTCAACAAAAGGAAAGAAAAACAAAGAACACATGAAAGCAGAAAGACATGACAACATTAAAAACATGAAAAATAATAGAAGTAAACTATATTATCGGTCGGTTGCATCCCCCTAAGCTTGAAATTTGTAGTGTCCTCACTGCATCTATCAAACCTATGAAGGAAACAACCGGGTACTGTCATGAGGTGGGGGCATCAGTGGGATGGGCTAGGGCCCATGTGACTAGAGGGGAAGAGCTGACTATTGAGATCATTGTCATCTGGAATATCAACCCGCATGAGCTGTGAAACAAACTCAAGCTGTTGTAGAGGAGTAGGCTGGTGATGTTGTGGCATGGAGTAGTGGCCTTGAAAAATGTGCCAACTATCCATGCGATGGACCATGTCATTCATAGTAGAATATTGTTGACCCATCAGGTCCATGTGGTTATCTATGTGGTCAAACCGTTGTTGCATATAACCATATAGATTCCTGACATCAGACATTGCCTAGGAGTACTCTGTCTATGTGCTTGTGGAGGGAGGTGTTGGAGTAGTGGGAGGTGCCTCAGTATCATCAGTAGCTCTAGCTGCATCAACTTCTTCTTCACTGTTCAGAATGACTTTCCAATTATCTTTGTTCTCCAATGTGATATGCTCAGGATCTGGAATGTCAATGTATTTATCTTTGTCAAAGAATTGCCAAAATTTGGTATTACTATTGGCAACCCTTGAGATAAATCCTACAGAAAGTAGATATTGAATGTCTACCGGGTTTCCATCTAATTTTTGTGCAATCAAAGTGATCAAGCCACCACACATTATGTCTCCAGATTCCCTCTTATTCACTCTCTTAATGTCTAGGAAATGTGTAAGGATATAATAAGTTGCATTGATCTGATAGTCATACATCATTCCCCACAAAAAGAATAGATCTAGTTTTTTGATGACCCCTTGAGTTTCTTTCTTAGCAAAGACTCTTGTACTAAGAATGCGGTGCATGTATCGGAAAATGGGGTTGTGAATAGCGGACGCCCTAGCTTTCTTGGTGTCATGGCATTTCTCATCTGATATCTCAAACCAGAATTCATCACTGTCAAAAGTTGGTGGATAACTAATTGTCCCTTCACAATGGCAATTCAAAACCTCACAGAAATGCTTGAAAGTAAGCTTAAAACCACGACCCAAAAGGCGGAAATGGATAATACCATAAGGTTCCATCTTCTTTTGTGGGTCTTGCTCTATAGTGAATTTCGTCCAAAACTCATAAACTAAATGGGGGTAAGTGTTTGATATCGTGCAACATACACATGTTAGTCCCAAATCTTCCAGGTGCATGATGGCCTCATCCTTGAAGCCGAGGGTGGTGAGTTGCTTGTAAGCAAATCACATAGGAAGCACCCTCCTTGCTATGAGGAACGGGTATGTCGAGTCTTCCTCATGAGTGACCCGGAACTGGGTCATGGAGATGTATGCTGGTGCGGAGGAGGAGCTAGCACCATTTTTGCGGTTGGATGTCTGTTTGAGAGGTGCCATTACTAAAACGTCGAAAGACATGGTGTGTCTTTTTGTGAACACAGCGTGTCGGAGTGGCTTATTGCTGTAGAACTCACTGATCAGAACAAAGACATGACTTGTCTGTTAAAAGACACGACATGTACCTAGGCGACTGCGGTGGCTCAAAGACGAAGAACACGTCTGATTTGTGGCTTTCACAACGTGTCTCTAGTGTGGGAAAAGAAATATATGGTGGAGACGAGACGAATGGAGCTTCTTGCGGTGATTTCACACCCTAAAGGGCCAAACGATGCATGAGATGAAGCTTTTTCCTCTTGGAGCTTGAGAACAGAAGAAGAACCTTCTTGGCTGTGCCAGTTAAGAAGATCAGCATAGAAGAGGGAGCTTCACGGCGTTGGCATTGTCGATGGCAGCTTGGAGATGTGGCTTCTTGCTCCAAATCACATACGGCTGGTTGTCGGCGGAGGAGGCGCGGACACGGTTGGCAACACGTCTGGAATGAAATGAGGAAGTGAGGAAGATAGCGGCCAGTTAGGGTTTAAAACCCCTATTCTTGTCAAAAGATACAACCTGTCTGTCAAAATACACAGTGCGTTCCTTGAAAGAACTTCCTTTATGCGTTACAAGACACGTCGTGTTCGAATCCAAAAATTCAAATTATGTCTTTTTCACTGATAATGACATGCCATGTTCCAATAAAGACATATCGTGTTATTTTCTAGATAACTTACACTCCCTATTATTGTTGAAGTACACGCCATGTTTGAATGAAGACACATCGTGTACTTTTCTAGATCGAGTATTACTTTGCTTTGCTGGATAAACACACGGCGTGTCTATTTCTGACACGTCGTGTCTTTTAGAGTTTCTGCTCACTTTTTGCCTGATGTAAGAGGCGACACGCCATGTCAAATAAAGACACGTCGTGTCTCTTTGAGTTTGTGTAGAATTTAGTTTCTCGCCAACACCTGTAGAAGTATAGTGATGCAAATATAAGAATTTAAGTTATTACATACACCCATGACAAGCTTATTTTTGGGAAATTTAAAGATTGTTCTTGACTCAAACTACTAGAATAAATTCTAATCTAATGTGGGTTCAACTCCCACAAGTTTCTCCATTTAAAGTCTGGAGTAGGACTCTTTAGTCTTTTGATCAAGCGTATTAGAGGGAGCAAGTGGCTCCCTTGTCAACTTCATCTCCTATGATGTAAAGCTTGCATCATTGTCCATTGACCTTGAAGGATGATTGTTTCCCTTGTAGCTCCATAGTCCCATACAGAAAGACGTGTAGGACTAAGAATGGTCCAGACCACTTGGATCTCAACTTTCCTGGAAACAACTTGAGTTTAGAATTGAAAAGCAAAACTTGGTCTCCTTCCTTGAAGTCTTTGATTTTGATTCTCTTATTAGAATGGTCCAGACCACTTGGATCTCAACTTTCCTGGAAACAACTTGAGTTTAGAATTGAAAAGCAAAACTTGGTCTCCTTCCTTGAAGTCTTTGATTTTGATTCTCTTATTATGCCATCTCTTTGTCTTCTCCTTGTAGTTTTTGGCATTCTCATATGCATCCATTCACAACTCCTCTTACTCTTGCAGTTACAATAGCCTCTTCTCTCCTACTTTCTTAAGATCATAATTCAGCAACTTGATTGCCCATAATGCTTTATGCTCCAATTCTACGAGTAAATGGCATGATTTTCCATAGATTAGCTTGAAAGGTGTTGTTCCAATGGGTGTTTTGAAAGTTGTCATGTATGACCATAATGTATCTTCCAACTTAAGTGCCCAATCCTTTCTTGAACTGGAGATATATAGTGTTTTCTAGAATAGCTTTTAGTTGCATATTGGAGATCTCCACTTGGCCAGATGTTTGAGGGTGATAAGGTGTGGATATCTTATGCTTTACCCCATATCTGCTAAGCAAGTTGTTGAAGTTTATTTCCTTAAAATGGTTGCTACCATCTGAAATGATTGCTCTTAGAACTCCAAATGTTGGGAAGACAATCTTTTGAAAAAGTTTGACAACTGACTTTGCATCTTGAGCTTGAGTGGGAATTGCTTCCACCCATTTGGACACGTAATCACAGGCCACCAATATGAACTTGTAGTTGCATGAAGACGGGAAAGGGCCCATATAGTCTATACCCAACACATCAAAAACTTTTATCTCCAAAATTGAGTTTAATGACATTTCATCTCTCCTTGAAATTCCCCCACCTCTTTGGAATTTGTCACAAGCCTTGACAAATGTGTGTAAGTCACGAAATAGACTTGGCCAATAAATGCTTGATTGTGGGATCTTTGTTGCTGTTTTGTGGGCTCCAAAGTATCCTTTGTAGGGAGAAGAATGACAATATAAAATCACATTACCAACTTCCACGTTTGGGATACACCTCCTTATGAGTCCATCAGCGCATTGCTTAAACAATAACGAATCATCCCAGTAGTAGAATTTTACATCATGAAGAAACTTCTTTTTCTATTGGTACGCCAAGTCTGGAGGTAGTTGTCATGTACCAAGAAAATTTGCAAAATTTGTAAACCATGGTGCTTGTGTAGAAGACAAGGCATAGAGTTTCTCAATTGGCAATCGGTCCTCAATAGGCAATGAACTTTCAGCACTTGTAGTCAATCTAGATAGGTGATCTGCAACATTTGTTCTCTATCCTTTTTCTATCCCGTATTTCAAGATCAAATTCTTGAAGGAGTAATATCCAGGGGATGAGATGAGGTTTAACATCTTTATTGTTAAGAAAGTACTTAATTGCAGCATGATCTATATGTACAATGACTTTGGATCCTACCAAATACTGTCTGAACTTTTCAAAAGCGTATACTATGGCAAGCATCTCCTTCTCAATGATTGTATAGTTGATTTGTACCTCATCTAAGGTTTTGCTTGCATAGTGTATAACATGAAGCTTTTTATCTTTCCATTGTCTAAGAACTGCTCCTACTGTGTAGTCACTCACATCACACATTAATTCAAAAGGAGCACTCTAGTCTAGTGGTTATATGATTAGGGCTGAGATAAGAGCTTCTTTGAGCTTATTGAAGGCTACATGGTAGGCATCATTGAATATGAACTCGCCATCTTTTGCAAGCAAGGAATACAATGGTTTTGCAATCTTGGAGAAATCTTTGATGAATCTCCTATAGAACACTACATGTATAAGGAAACTACATATGTCTTTGACTGAATAAGGGGTAGACATCTTCTCTATAGCTTCCACTTTAGCCCTGTCAACTTCAATACCCTTATTAGAAACAATACGGCCTAGTACTACACTAGATTGTACCATGAAATGGCACTTTTCCCAGTTTAGTACTAGGTTAACCTTTTTGCAACGGGCTAATACTTTAGATAAATTGCACAAACAATGATCAAAAGAATCTCCATAAACTCTAAAATTATCCATGAATATTTCCATTATATTTTCAATGAAATTGGAGAATATAGCCATCATGCAACGTTGAAATAGGGCTGGGGCTTTACAAAGACCGAAGGACATGCGACGGTAAGCATGGGTCCCATAGGTGCATGTAAATGTAGTTTTCTCTTGATTGGGAGGGTAGATTGGAATTTGGAAATACTCAGAATACCCGTCCAAATAGCAAAAGTAAGAATGGTTTGCAAGTCATTCAAGCATCAAATCGATAAAAGGTAAGGGAAAATGATCTTTGTGAGTTGCTTTATTCAAACGCTGGTAATCAATACACATATGCCAACCTATGACCATGCATGTTTGTATTAACTCATCATTATCCCCCTTAATGACAATTGCACCCCCCCTTTTTAGGTACCACATGAATGGAACTAACCTAAGGGCTGTCACTTATAGGATAAATGATGCCAAAATCTTTCAATTTAAAATTTTCCTTTTTAACCACTTCCAGCATGTTTTGGTTTAAACGTCTAGGTGGTCCAATAGTGGGTTTAGCATCATATTCCATGTATATTCTATGCATGAAAATGGAAGGGTGGATGCCCTTTAAATCATCAATGGAGTAACCAATGATTATGATTGGAGAAGTGGAATCGGTGTCAAGAAATGCATACCTCAGCCCGGGTGAAAGGGCTTTGAGTTCTACCTTTCTCCCAGCTGCGTTTTCTTCGACTTTATCATCAAGAAATGAAGTATCTTCATTAATAGCATTTGGTTGAGTATAGAAAATACTCTAGAATTTTTAAAGTTATCATACGTAGCTTCATCATCATCACAATAGTTAAATATCAATTTAGCATCATTATGATCTTCCTCCACAATAGAGTCAATAGAGTCGATAATACAAGGTTCTTCCACTTGTGAAGGTGCCTTCATGGCATTAAACACAGAAAACTACATAGCTTCTTCACCAACCCAGAGTGTAAGCTTTCCTTCTTGGACATCAACAAGGCATCCGATAGTAAAGGTCTCCCAAAGAGAATGGGATTGGAAGGGATTTCAAGCATGTCTAACACAACAAAATCGCAAGGAATGTAGAATTTACCCATTTGCAATGGTACATCCTCCACAATACCTTTGGGATATTTGATTGAGTGATCGGCTAAATGGATATCCATCTTCATAAGTTTCAAATCTCCAAGGTCCAACTCCTTCCACAAGGTAGACGGAATGAGGCTAATGCTCGCTCCAAGGTCAACAAGGCTTTTATCAAATGTGGTGTTGCTAATCTTACAAGGTAGAGTAAATGCCCCCAGATCATCTAACTTTGCAGGAAGTCTAATTTGAATGATTGAACTCATTCTCTCAGAAAGCATGATGATTTCAATTTGGTCTATCCTCCTCTTCTTAGTGAGGATGTCTTTTAGAAATTTGGCATATGACGACATCTCAGCTATGACCAGCCAACGAAAGATTGATAAGAAGTTTGTTTAGAATCTCCATAAATTTTTTGAACTTTGAATCCTCCTTATTTGCAATTCTTTGTGGAAATGGTGCACTTGCTTTGTAAGAAGGTGGTACTTCAGTCGTACCTTTTAGTTTGTCATCAACGGGAGTGTCTTTTTCAGCAACCTCAATTCTCTTCTCCTTGGGTGGAGAAGGTCTTTGGATTTTAGCTCCACTCCTTAAGGTGATAGCATTTACTTGCCCTCTTGGATTCACCTCTGGTTGGCTAGGAAGGGAACCAAACGATGTGTTTTTTTAGCTGCACTAAAGCTTGTTGGGCGATTTGGTTTTCCAACATCCTTGTATGAGTGAAAATGCATCCACTTTAGTGGAGAGTTGAGCACTTGCATCTTTTAGCAGTTTGTCATTACCCCAAAACTCTTCATTTTGTTGTGCTTGAGTAGAGATGAATTTCTCCATCATAGTCTCCAAAGAAGATTTATGGGGTTGTTGATGTTGTTTGTAACCCCTATTGTTATTGAAACCTGACAAATTCCCATTTGATTGTTGGTTAAAGAGTTGTTGTTATTGCTACTGTTGCGGTCCTTGTTGAAAGTTTTGCGCATTGCTAGTGTTCCGGTAAGAGAAATTAGGATGATCTCTCCATCCTAGATTGTATGTGTTGGAATAGGGATTGTATTGCTTGTTCCCATGCTTCCCAACGACATTTACTTGCTCATCATTCTCTTGATTCATATTAGGAGCAAAACAAGTAGAAGAAGTATGTACGGAAAAACCACAAGCTTCACAAGTTACCTCGGCTGCTTGAATCTGCATTGTAGTCATCTTGTCAAACTTTTGTGTAAGGACATTGAGCTTAGCTGTAATTAGATCAACTGCATCAACACTATGCTTTCCTCCTTGCTTTTCGGTTGAAGAACTCAGTGTAGAAGATGATTGTGCTTTTCTATCCGACCCCCATTGACAGTGGTTGAGTGCTATGTCTTCAATGATATCATAAGCCTCCCTATAAAACTTATTCATTAAAGCTCCATTAGCTGCGGCATCAAATGTCATGCGAGTGTTGTAGAACATTCCATTATAAAATATTTGAAGTAGCAACCAATTAGTCAATCCATGGTGAGGGCAAAGGCGTTGCTGGTCTTTGAACCGCTCCCATGTGTCATACAAAGTTTCTCCATCTAATTGAGAGAAGTTTGTGAGCTGGTTTCTCAATTGAGTTGTTTTGCTTGGTGGAAAATACTTTGTGAGGAAAAATTTTAATAATTGATCCCAGCTCTTGATGGACTTCTTAGGAAGAGATAAAAGTCACACATTGGCTCTATCTCTCAAGGTGAAGGGTAATAGTAGAAGCCTTATTCCATCAGTGGATACAACATTGATTTTAAAGGTGTTCATGTACTCCAGGTATTCAGCTACATGAAGGTTTGGGTCTTCGGTGGTGGTACCCACAAAATGGGTTTGTTGGATCATCTACATCATAGAAGGGCTGATAGAGAAATTGTTTGCTTCTATCACAGGTAGATCAATGGCTCCACAAATGTTTGCAGCAGCCGGCATAACAAAGACTTTCAAATGACGGTTGTCCTCCATGGTTGGTTCTTCTTGTATGACTGCTTCAAAGGATGAAGAATATGGTGACGATGATGATGGTTGTGATCCTCCCAAGTTTGAAGAGTTCTCACTCCTCCTTGCTCATCTACAACTACTAAAAGTGTGTTCAATCTCCGGATCTAAGAAGATAGAGGTTTGTAGACCTCCCTTAGAACGACGCATGCAACCTGAAAAGTAGGATTTGAGTGAGATTCACAAGATTGAGAGATATCACAAGGTAAAATGTGATAATGATGATTTAGTCTCAATTACTAGTTAACACTTTTACTCTAACTAAAACTACCGTAGCTCCCTAGAAACGGTGCCAAAAACTTGATGAGAGTTTTAAAAAGGAAAAGATTTCAACTCACTAATCAACTGCAAGTATACAAAAATCAATATAGTCGAGTGTCGAACACAAGGAGCTAGGCTAGTTAGGCGCAAACATGTTAACTTTCACTAATCTAAATCAGATTGCAAAGGCTTGATTGTTTATAGACTTAAGAAAAGGAAAACAAAGCAAAGGTTTAAGCAACAAAATTGATTTAATGATTAGGAACTTGAGAATAAGATTTCACTACCATTGGTATTATATCACTTGAACATAAGAAACAAGATCGTTGTTTAATAAGCAAGGAGGTTGTCATCATCATGCATTTCCCAATACCATGAGATGGTTCTCAACTTCAGATAACGCTCCCGCATTTATGCTTAGCATCAAGCACAACTGAAACCTCAGTAATCTCTAGCCACTCTCGTGGTCAAGAGAATATTTCCATAGACCCTACTCCTTACTTCCTAATGCATTCTACTGAAGCACAAGGCAAGCATAAAACATGTATAAAAGGTGTCCAGCCTGGCATACAAGTAAGAAAACACCATAAACATCCATGGAAGAAAGAAAACTAAACTGCAATAAGCATAAAATTTGAGTTCACATGATCAATGGCATGGGAGCCACTCTCCCATACTTAAGAAAAGATCTCTACTCGTCCATAGTGAAGATATGTAGTTACATGACAGTAATTTTAGAGTTTTGCATTCTACGGAGAAGGAAAAAGCTAGAGGAACCACATATGCAGGCTAAGAGGTGAGAAATCCAGCTAGAGGACAAATTTCCACCACTTAGAAAGCACCAACTCGAGCTGACTTTCCTCTCGAAAAGTTAGGATGAAGAGAGTAACTCTGTTGCACCTTTGGAGAGGAAAAACGAAGAATAAATGAAGTAGAATGAGAGTTCTCTTCCAAGAAACCACCTTCTTCTACCTCAAAATTGCCTTCCTCTTCTCTGGAACTTCTCTTGGGAGTAAAACACTTCAAAATGACCGATCATGACCACCTCATAGGCTCCCATTTGCTTTAAAAATGAAAGACAGTCATTTTTATTTTTGCAGAAACTGACAATGACATGACGTGTCTTTTATTGAACAATCAGTGTCATTTCGTTTGTGCTTACTCAGTGTTGTCACTGCATTGAGGTACACGACGTGTTTGAATTTAGACACACTATGTTTCTGTCTTCAGGGAGTGAATCAAATGAAGGGCACACGGCGTGTTTGAATAAACACATGCTGTGTTCTTTGGCATAAAGATGCAAACAGTCTTCATGTACCAGGATCACACCATGTCTGATAAAGGACATGTCGTGTTACCTCTTTTTTGAATCTAGACAAAACACTACTGAAGAATCACATGTCGTGTGTTTAATAACACACGACGTGTTCTTTTTCCTGTGAGACTTCCTGTAAGTGAACACGTCGTGTCTTCTATCATTTCTTTAGAAATTTGCTTTGGGTCAGCTGCAAAACTTGGGAAAATCCAATTGAGGTTGGGTCTGAGTTAGGTTATCTCCAATTTGACCTTTTAAATACATATCTACAATCAACATCATGTAATAAGCAAAGAAACTAAAAGGTGTGGCAAAATGAATATAAATAGAGGCTAATTTGGGACAAAATGAGCTGAAAATGTGTGTGAAGAAGTGTAAAAATTCGATATAAAACACACACAACAGAAACCTTAGTAGGGTTTTAGCATAATTATGTGAATTTGGGTCGTAATAGGGGTAGTAGACAATTCTAATGCAAAGGATTTTTTTAATTATATAAATTCCTAAGACTTTTCCTAATACTATGTGTTCTTTAGCACAAGCAAAATATGAAATCTCACTAATAAATGATGAAGAGGGTATATTTACATTAAGACTTTCTCAAAGATTTGTATTCAATAAGATAAGCAAAATATGTAATATCACTAGCAAATGGTTAAGGGAATACTATTTAAAATGAGAAAGTCTTAACCTACAAGTTGTTAAACTAATTATTGATATTCCTTAAAAGTGGAAACTAACAAGAAAATTGGTTTTCTAATACCTTGATTTGGTAAGGGTCAAATTTCCCCTAAATCGTATAACCAAGATAATCAAACTAAAAATGACTAGACAAACATTCATTCAAAATCAATTACGTTGAAATAGATTCATAAATTTTGGATAATGCTTATTTTTTAGGTTTTACCTAATTATACTTATGCACATTTTTGATAACCAACTGAATCATAATTGAATGACTCACACATCATTTTCCCCAGATTTTTCCTTTTCTTACACATGCAATACACGTAACAAATCCTAAACTCATTTTCTCTCTACCTTTACTCAATTATTGTATATTCCTTTTTCATTGGTTTCTTGAGGATTTATTAATCATTTTTAAAATTTTAAAGATAATTTGGATAAATGCTTAACTTTAGAGAAACATTCTCATCTGTGAATATTTGTAGGTTCATCTTCCTCCTCTCTAACTATCAAGGACCTAAGTACCCCTCCTTGCTTGAAGCATTTATGGTTGCTTTGCACCCGCTTTGCACTATTAATTTCTCCTAAACGTCCTTGTGTTGCTACCTAAAATTTTATCTTGATCGCTCATGACTAGAAGCTCATCCCAACAATCTCAACTATTGTAGTGAAATTCCTTTGGAGAAAGTATACATACACCTCCGCCTTTCTTTTCCCGTCATTGTTGTATCGTGCATTTTCCTTGACTACATCCCCCAAACTCAAGTTCCTAGTGAGCATGTCAAACTCTATCAAGGATCTCTAGTGGTGCATGAATCACATAATCATTACTGAGAGGTTCCCAAGACCTTTGAGAAGTTATGTTGGCCCTTAGCTTGGAAAGTTCAAGCTCATATCTTTCATTTCTAGTTTCTTGTATATATGTCATGTATTCGTGCAGTTAATTTGCAACATGGTTGTTTGTCATCATTTTCCTCCAGATATTCCACCCTTGAGCTAGTTGTTGATCGTGTAGATAGTAATGGATCTACTTGAGTGTGTGTTGCATCAATTTTTCTTCTTGCTTCTTCTCCTATATCTTGCTACCTTGGCAGTGTTTGAGTTTCTATCTTCCCTTGCCCCCGCCCAACCTTGCAGTATGTTGTATGGTTCAGGTGTGCACACTGGAGAAAATGAGGTTAGACTCAAAATAAGTGGATGGTGGAGACCTTGAGAGCATCATTGATTTCTAAGGTTCTATGCTTCTCACAAAGAGACTAAAGCTAGAAGACGAGAGGCAACACATTTACTGTGGTGCCCTCCTATCGAGTTTAGTGGTGTGTGCTGTCAATAATAGTTAGTTTTTCCACCCTTTATTTGATCCAACCGCACTGGCTAACTAAGAGACTTATATGAATATTGTGTCATGTCATGTTCCCTTGGTCAATACAATGTCAAGTTATATGGGTCATTTGACTTGTGTTATTCCTTATTAAAAACAATAACATGTTTTATCTTTAAAATATCATAAGTAATCATTGGGATGTCAATAAAATAAAAGAAGAGTGATGTGTATGAAATTTATAATTAGGTTTTAGAATATAAAATAATAGTTTTCAAAAAATATATTTAGGTTTTTTCATTGGAAATGTAACCATAATTTGAATTGGACGTCCCTAGGTGTGTTGGAACTCCAAATTATGGACATTAGGACTTTTAGAATACTATTAGGTTCAACCTTTAGGTGTGCGCATATCCCTATATGGATTGGCAACTAAATGAAGCAATATCTACCTAATTCCTTTATGATTAGGCATAAACACTATATTCTATCCATTTTGGAATATTGTTGAATATCCCTTACTAAATACATCTTTTATCTCTTTTTATAGTCATTTATGAACCATTTCTTGACGAATATTTTCATCCAAATTGCCATGTTTAGATGATCTCATACCTTTACATCTGGAAATTCATTGGAATTGACTACTTGCCTTGCATGTTGTATAGACTGGTGGTTGGGACCCAATGCACAATTATACACATTTGGGTGATTGTGTATGCACCTATTTTTATATATATAAGGGATTGAGGTGGTTATCTCCTTCCCAAGTCTTGGAATGATATGGTGACTCAATCCTCTTTTTTACGGTCCTCGTCTGGTCATGACATACATACATTGATTTTAGCAACTTGCATTTTGAAGGTAATAATCATAGTTTTTTGTGCATAGCTATCTAATAGTGCCTCATTATCTCTTGTGACTCCTCACACTTGTTGTTTCTTACTTGCCCATTTTTTAATTTCTTTTTAATGAGAACAACTTTCTTTTGCACTTGATATGACACTTCCTATTAACTAACTATTTACTAATGCACATACAATTATATGCATCAACACATATTTTCTATTTTACCCTAGCCATGCATGGGTTTTTCCCAAACCACCCAAGAGTTGAGATACCAATGGTGAACTTTCAAAAGAGCCTCATCTAGTTCAATACATCAATAAGGGATATCTCAAGATGTTCAGGTTACCATTTGTGATTGGTTCAACATATCTAGCTTAGTTTCCATTCATTTATGTTATGTCACACGTGTGGGAAATGATTATGAATTAATTACCTTATAGTATCCTATGTTTCTTACATTTTATTCAAATGTAGTCAGTCCCAAGCCTGGGTAAAGGAGGAGGGCTGATGGTACGTTGACAGCCAGCCATAAAAAATTGTCACTCTTTCTATGAAATGGATCCTTATGAAAATTTCATTGGAGCATCCCTACTTAGAGATGTGCTGCATTGGCACCCAGGTATAGTGATAAATATGCAAGGGGTTTTGACACATCAACACCTGGTTGTGTTGAAGGATAGACAAGGGTTTTCACATCTTGGATGGGTGTGGGTAAAGAAGAGTCTCGCTGCATCATCGTATGAATGTAGTGAAAAATGTGTAAGGGTTACTACATCTTGGACGAGTGTGGGTAAAGAAGCTAGTCTCATCGCAACATTGCCCGTATGTAGTGAAAATGTGCAAGGACAAAATTTTCGATGAAGGCATGTAAAGAAGCAAGTTCACAAAAAAGGGTTAGAGTTGGATCTTGGAATATTTACTCTTTGATAGGAAAATCTTTGTAGATAGTGGATGCCATGATGAGAAGAAAAGTTAATATTGCTTGATTGTAGGAAACCAAGTGGATAGGGGAACGTTGTAGAGAGATTGGATACACGTGATACATAATTTGGTATACATGTATTGATAAACATAGAAATGGCATAGGTATTATTGTTGATAAGATGTTGAAGGATGATGTTGTCAAGATCACAAGCATGGGTGATATAATCATAGCTATCAAGGTTGTTCTTGGGGGAAAGATTTGTAACATTATTAGCACCTATTCTCCCCAAGTTGTCCTTAGAAAGGAGGCTAAGAAGGAGTTTTGGGATGACATGGATGAACTGATTTAGGGAATATTGACTGATGATATGATCATTATTGGGAGTGATTTAAATGGCCATGTGGGGAGTAGCAATGTTGGGTATGAGAGAGTTCATGGTGGTTTTGGACATGGCAGAAGAAATAGAGAAGGAGAGAGGATATTAGACTTTGTAGTTGCATATGATATGATTTTGGAAAACATCCATCTCAAGAAAAGAAAATCTTATAAGATTACTTTCAAGAGTGGATACAATTGTAGCCAAATTGATTACCTCCTTATGAGGCGGGGGGATCATAAACTATGCAAGTATTGTAAAGCGAGTCCTGGAAAAGAACTCACAACCCAACATAGGTTGGTGGTTTTGGATATTGACATGAAGATCAATAAAGGCAAGCATAACAGAAACCAAGATACCATGATCAACTGGTGGAAATTTAAAGGAGAAAATAAATTGACTTTTCATGATAAATTCATCAAGGAGGGAACTTGGAACTTGGAGTCTAATGTTAACACTATCTGGCATAAGATTATGTCCTGCATAAAAAAATTGCCAAAGAGGTTTTGGGGGAGTCCAAGGGTTGTGGGCCTCCACAGAAAGAGACTTGGTGATGTAATGATGAAATACAAAAGGCTATTAAATTGAAAAGAGATATATAGGAGCTTGCCCAAATCTCAAGATGATACAACATTCCAGAGATACAAGCAAGCTAAGAAAGAAGCTAAAAAGGTTGTTTAGGAGCAAGGTCTACATACTTTGATGATGTTATAAGAAGTTGGATACAAGAGAAGCGGAAAAAGATATATATAAAATGGCTCATATAAGAGAAAGAAAATGAAGAGACTTAAGTCAAATAAAATGCATCAAGAATGAATATGGCAGAGTTTTGGTGAAGGACGATGATATCAAGAACCAATGGAGAAATTACTTCCTTAAGATTTTTAATGGAGATATTGTAAATTATGTCAGAGACCCGTGTGACATGAGTACAAGGAATATCATTTACACATGACGAGTTTCTTTATTTGAGGTCAAGAATGCTTTGAAAAAGATGAAAATGAGAAAGGCATGTAGACCAGATAGTGTTCCCATTGATGTATGGAAGAGAATGGGGGATGAAGGAGTTATGTGGTTAACAAATTTCTTTAACAAGATCTTGAAGTCCAAGAAGATGCTAGATGAGTGGAGAAATGATACTATGGTCCCCATCTATAAGAATAAAGGTGATGTTCAGAGCTGCACAAACTACAAAGGTATCAAGTTGATGAGTCACAAAATGAAGCTTTGGGAGAGGATTATTGAGCAGAGGCTAAGATCTATAACACATATATCAAACAACCAATTTGGTTTCAAGCCTGGAATATTAAAAACAAATGCTATTTCTCTAATAAGGTGGCTTATTGAGAAGTATAGAGAAAGAAAAAGAGATCTTCATATGGTTTTATTGATTTGGAAAAGGCTTATGGTCGAGTACCCAAGGAAGTTTTGTGGATGGTTTTGAAGAAAAAGGGTGTGCCAATCCAATACATTGACTTGATTAAATACATGTATGATATCTCTATTACAAGTGTGAAGACTCCTGGAGGAGAGACACCAACTTATCCTATCCCAATTGGGGTACATCAAGGATCCACACTCAGCCCATATTTGTTCATTCTTGTTATGGATGAGTTGACAAAGAATGTTCAGGATGACATTACTTGGTGTATGTTATTTGCTGATGATATTGTATTGATTCATGAAAGTAAAGATGGATTGAATGATAAAGTTGAACTTTGGAGAAATGCATTGGAATCAAATGTATGGATAATTTGTAGGAGAAAAAGTGAGTATATGCATTATAATTTCATCTAACTCATAGTGTGAATGGTGGAGACAAGTTGGACGAAGTAGATATACCAAAATGTGATCAATTTTGTTACTTGGGTTCTATTATTCAAATATATGGAGATGTTCAAAATGATGCCTATCATAGGATCATTGTAGAATGGTTGAAATGGAGGAGTGCAACTGGAGTATTATGTGATCATAAGATCCCTCTCAAATTAAAAAAACAAGTTTTAACGGCAAGCTGTGCTCTATGGGAGTGAGTTTGGGCAATGAAGAAACAAGGTCTCAACAAGATAAATGTGGCTGAAATGCATATCCTAAGATGGATGCGTGGGAAGACAAGAAAAGATCGCTTGATAAATGAGTATATCAGGACTAAAGTGGGGGTGGCGAGCATTGAGGACAAGTTGTACAAGAGCTGACTCAGATGGTATTGACATGTGCAACACAAGACAACTAATGTCCCTATATGAAGCAGTGCTATTGAGTCAAGTACAATTAATAGAAGAATAGGAAGGCCTAAATTAACATGTGAAGAGCTTATAAAGAGAGAATTTTCAATTTCTATATCTCGATCGGAATATGACCCATGATAGAACTGAATGGAAATGAAGGATCCATGTAGCTGACCCCAACATAGTTGGGACTGAGGCTTACATGATGATGATTATGACACTAGATTGGTATTTCATAATTTGGTAATAAATATCTACCCTTTTAGTTTATTTTTTTGGTTTCTTTGACTGATTTTCACATGTTTATTTCTCAATATAATGAGTCGATCATCGTATCAGATACCACTCATTACAAGTATGCTATTAAAGCAATATCAATGGGGTTTCATAGATTGGAACATATTGTGGAAAAGGGGGTAGGAGAGTTTGGACCACTTGGGGTTCAATAGGGAGATTTAGATGAGATGGTCCTTGCTTAAAGATCAAATCTTGGATATGTTGGATAGGCTATGTAAAGAAACCTCAAGAGGGAGTGGTGCCTCTTCAATTTGTTGAGTATGTTGCTCCCGAAAGGTGTTTCTTCTCAGGGGCCTTCAGAGGCTCATTTTGTTTTTCAAGAGTAGAAACCATTTTGAGGTTTTCTAGTTCAGTTGGTAAGACTTCCTCAAAAGCATTGAGGTGAATGTGGCATTGTTGGATATGCTCATCATCAAAGTCAATTTCAATCAAGTTTGTAAGGGTTAATTATAACAGATCGTTAGAAACTTCCCACTCCTGACAAAGTTGGGAGAGATATCCATGCAATCTAGAAGATAGACTTCTTCTTGGAAACTTGTCTTTCTCATACTTTCAAATACTCAAAATTCCAGAGTTTGTCATATAAGGTGCAAGAGTATGGTGCTCATTTCAATGTCTACCAAGGTGTGGACAATATCTAGAAATCATTGACCAAAGATAAGGGGATAGAAAAGATCCTCCTTACTATCTATGATGAAGAAATTTCAAGGGACATAGGCTTCCTTACCAACCTTGACATGGACATCCTCGATGATGCCCATTGGCTTGGTCCAAGAAGAATCTTCTAATTGGATAGTCATTTCCATGGGTAGCATATCAACAAACCCCAATCTTTTACATAGACTATAGGGAATAATTGAGATATCACAAAAAACCCTTTTTGACATGTACTATTACTTGAATAGAAATCGATCCCAAACAATCCATGGTCTTTCTGCTTCTTTGGCATTGTGTTAAGAATGATGTCAGATGTGGTACTTGCAAGCTTGATAGTCTCCTCTTCAGTGGTGTACTTCCAAGTCAACAAAATTTTGAAATAATTGGATCATGCGGGCATTCCATAAGTGCATCCAAGAAGTGGATATGTAAAGAGGCGAGATCACCTCCTTACTAAAATTTAAAGGAAGTACAAAACATCCATATTTTTAGAAAGACAAAAGATATTAAGGGATGCATGTATAATATTCCAAGTAAACAAGCATGCACCAGATACATTACAAAATGTCAATAACAACGGAAATAAAAGAACTAAGCCTATTACATGACTTTCATTGTTCATCACATGATTGTTCTCAAAAGAAAAAGATAAGAGAAAAGGATCTAGCTATAGCAACCTAGACATCCTTTCAGATAGCTTGAGATCTACTTCTGAGATGAATTCCTTCAAACTTGTCCTTCTCCTTGCTCAGCACCAACACCTGGGTGGTTGGGAAAGCACCCAGCAAAAGGGGAAAGAAAACAAGGTATGCGTCACAAAACTAATCTAGTATATCAAGATAAGTACAACAAATAAAAACAGGCTAGGGTTCATCATATGATGAAGATAATAAGAGTATGAGGCTATATTCAAAAGAAACTTGCCATTAACAATTATATAAAAAAGGATTTGCATGTAAGATAATTATGTCTACCTAACTAAGTAGGGTTGAGGCACCTACCGGACCTCTAACCTTAGGTGAGGGGAGAATAAGACATTCCCAGTCACCTACAATATTATGGGGAGAATAAGGCATTCCCCAGGGCGTTTATTTACATGCCCTCTGTGGGTGGTTGTACATAAGTACCACTACTTTAAATTAAATAGAACATAAATCCACATGCTAAAAAAATAGTCATGACAAGAGTAGTCATAATATTCAATAAGCATGGCAGTGGGGTATAAGACCAAAACAAGAAGAAATTATAATCTAATTTGAGGCATGAATAACATTAGGATTCAAGGATAGAATATTTAGGGTTCATTTAAGCCTCATTAGGGAAATATAGGGTTTGGCTGCAATTATCCCAACATAGGGTGTAAGGAATGCACATACCTCTCTTACTGATATCAATTACTAACTTTCACCACTTTGATTGAGTCCAAGTTCCACTTTGCCTATTTTCAATGTATTAACATGTATAAGAGTACATGGTGCACATTTTATATAGAAAAACCTATTTTAGACCATTTTTAGAAAAACTCGTATTTAGACTCTTAAAACATCACTAATAAACTTAATAAGTTCTCCTGATCAAGAAAACATATTTTTATGTTAATTTTGGAATTATGATGATTAAGATGTATTTTTAATGGATTTTATGCATTAAATTCGTTTTACAGAAATCACCCTTTGTCAAACCATGAAATAAGACCTTGAAAATATTTTTATTATATAGAGATTAATTTTCCAATTCCAAAACATATTTATTTTTCAAATTTGGATAAGCGGTTGAGAAGATATGAATTTTTCAATACTGACCATTAGGAAATTGCCACATCATCAAACTGATTGAGATAATTGAAGAGAGAGGGAGAGGAAGAAAACACCATTCAACCAAGATCAGGTTTGAAGTTACATAGGTAACAAAACTAGAGCTTCTAGAGAAGGTAAAATAGCAAGAAACCAAAACCCTAGAAGAACATGGTAAAAAGAGATGAAAATCATCGATTTTAAACATAGAAGCGTGAGTTTTAAGCATGTACTAAGCAATATATGAGAAGGGGGTTAACAAAACTTTCCTCTAGGAAGGTAATAAGGTTCAAACAGAAAGAATTTCGAGATTAGAAGGTCAAGTTGCTCCAAGACAAGCTCCTTTCTTGAGCAAAGATCACCTTCTCCACTTTAGAGGGGCAAACCCTAGCAAAAGAGCATGGAGATGGGATGTTTTAGGGTTTTAGGTGGAGTTTTACCATGTATGGTCATGGTTACGACCTATAAGAAGGTGTAAGGAAGACTAAAAGTATGAAAATATGGAATTAAGGGAGGAAACTTACTAGTTTTGGTCAAAATTACCAAGGAGGAGCTTTAGAAACCCTAATAGAGCAATTTGGAAGCCCTAGGAGCCTTCTTCACCAAGGTAGGCTCCCTCTATTACCTTGGGATAGAAACTTCATGGACAAATATAGAAGGAACTATTATCTAAGATAGAGGAAAGAAAAGGAGAGCAAGAGTTTTCGAATTGTGAGTTGGGAAGGGGTATACATGGCTATATATAGAAAGAGGTGAAGCATGATGTGTCTTAAGGGACTTTCCATGTGTCTTTAGCCTAGGGCTTGATGCCCATGCAAGAGGACAGCTCATGGACTCTTCTTGGATATCAAAATTAGGTCCTAAGAGCCCGCAGATCCTTCAAGGCCATCCCCAACGTTTTTCAAGAAAGAAATAACCTCATTGGTTGATAGATTTTAAAGATAAGCACCTTTATAAAGAGGGTAATCCCTATAATGCCCTTGGAAAGAAATACCATCAAACCAAGGTGAAACTAGGTTCTCCAATGGTTTAAAATCTCTTTAATGGTAAGTGAATATCTAAGGATTAAAATTCAATTGATAATTTGCAAAGAAAACCTCCCAATTGAGTAAATTGCATAAAAGTCCAGAATGTACCTAAAATTGCATAACTTGCACAAACAACATCCAAATCGAACCAAATTTGAAACTTAGCCTCATTTTATGTTTTAAAATCATATCAAAAACTTAGATTAAGGTTTATAGCACTTAATTATGGTAATTAAGCTTTCACTGAGGTATTTGTGCATAATCCCTTATATTGGTACAATTAGTGAATAAATGTTCACTAAACCACTATAAATTCCACTAATTAAACATAAATGACATAAAGGATAGAAATGATAGGGAAACTTTGGAAAAAGGTTTACATGGATATTACATCTAAGATTCATTATGTTACAACACTCCACCCCTTAAAAAGGATTTCGTCCTCGAAATCTCAAGTAAAAAGAGAAGGGTGAGTACGTAACATTTCATCTCTCAACTCCCAAGTGGTTTCTTCTAGACCATGATATTTCCACAAAACTTTTACCAGCTCAATCTCTTTGTTCTTCAGCTACTTTACTCGGGAGTCAAGAATCTTCACAAGTAGCTCTTCATAGGTCAAATTCTCATGTATCTCCAAAGGCTCAACGATAAGCACATGAGAAGAGTCCTTCACATACTTCTTTAGCATAGAGACATGGAACACATTATGAATCTTATCATAGGAAAAAGGCAAGACTAAGCGGTATGCACAGTCTCCAACCTTATCTAAGATTTCAAATGGTCCAACATAGCAGGGACTCAACTTGCCTTTAACTTTAGATCTAGCAATAGAACAGATAGGCTTGATCTTCAGAAATGCATAGTCACCCACTAGGAAGTTAACATCAGACCTCTTCTTATCAATATACATCTTCTGTCAGTCTTGAGCATCTTAATCCATTTCTTTATCAACTGCACCTTTTCTATCATCATTTGCATGTCATCGGTCTTCACTAGAGAACGTTCACTGACATCATCCCAATGTAAAGGTGAACGACATGGTCTTCCATAGAGAGCTTCAAAAGGTGGCATATCGATACGAGATTGGTAGCTATTGTTGTAAGCAAACTCAACTAATGGCAGATATCGATCCCATGCACCACCCTAATCCATCACACAAGCACAAAGCAAGTCCTCCAGAATATGAACTATTCTCTCAGATTGACCATCAGTCTGTGGGTGGTAAGCAGTACTAAAACGCAAGTCAGTACCCATCTCCTCCTGAATCTGACCCCATTAATGAGAAGTAAACTTTGGGTCACGATCAAAAACTATTACCTCAGGTACTCCATGCAGGCATACGATCCACTCAATGTACAACTGAGCCATATCCACAACTTTGTAATTGGTTTTAAAAGGCAAGAAATGAGCAGATTTTGTAAGCTGATCAATAACCACCCAAACAACATCATAACCTTTCTTGGACTTGGAGAAACCAATAACGAAGTCCATTGTGATTTCCCCCCACTTCCATTCTGGAATTTCAAGAGGGTGAAGAAAACCACCCGGTTGTTGATGTTCGATCTTGACTTGCTGACATGTCAAGCACTTCGCGATGAATAGAGCTATATCATTCTTCATGTTCTTCCACCAGATGCTTCATTGTAAGTCCTTGTATATTTTTGTTGTGCCAGGATGAATAGTGTACTTGGACCCATGAGCTTCCCTCAGAACCTTCTGTCTCAGATCACCAACATTAGGAATCCACAACCTTTGTTTGAAGCGGACAACACCATCCACTCCGATAGTGAAGTTAGATTGCGGTTTCTTAGTTAAAGCTTTCATCTCCTCAAGCTCAGAACTCTCCAACTGTGCAACCATGACTTCTGAGATCTAGGTTGATCAGTCAAGCTGGCCATTTGAACACACAACTTGTCTTCATCCACTGATTCAATAGGCTGAGGTCTCCAGCTAGCCACATGTTCAAGGTTTTCCCATACGGAACATCTCAGAGCAGCACAAACAACATCCTTCTTGCGACTTAAAGCATCAACTATGACATTCACTTTACCAGGATGATAGGTAATGGTGAAGTCATAATCTTTAAGATATTCCATCCACCTACATTGTCGCAAGTTCAGATCCTTCTGAGTCAATAGATATCTCAGACTCTTGTGATCAGAAAAGACTTCAAACTTTTCACCATAGAGATAGTGTCGCCAGATCTTCAAAGCATGAACTATGGCAGCAAGCTCCAAATCTTGTGTAGGCCAATTAGCTTCATTAGGTTTCAACTGTCAAGAAGGATAGGCGATCACCTTTCCATATTGCATCAAAACACGCCCTAAGCCTTGTTTGGATGTGTCGGTGTAGATGACATAGGGTATGCCCTCAACATGCAAAGCAAGCACGGGAGCAGAAGTCAGACTCTTCTTCAACTTTTGAAATCTGTTCTCACATTCTGGTATCCAAGAGAACTTGACCTCCTTTCACATCATCTTGGTTAAAGGCAAGGCCAGATCAGAGAAGTTCTTGATAAACCTTCGATAGTAACCTGCTAAGCTAAGGAAACTACATATCTCTGAGGGATTCTTTGGAGCTTTCCACTTGGTCACAACTTCTACCTTTGCAGGATCAACAACTATATGTCTGGCATAAATCACATGACCCAGAACCATCACTTCTTTTATCCAGAACTCACACTTTAAGAATTTTGCATAGAGTTTATTTTCTCATAGTGTGTTGAGTATAATCTGCAAATGCTCATGATGTTGTTCTAATGTCTCAGAATAAACCAAAATGTCATCGATAAACACCACCATGAACTTGTCAAGGTATGGGTGGAACACTCGGTTCATCAAGTCCATGAAGGTAGAAGGGGCATTTGTCAAGCCGAAAGGCATGACCATGAATTCGTAATGCCCATAGCGAGTTCTGAATGTCGTCCTCGGTACATCATTGTCCTTCACGCGCATCTGGTAGTAGCCACTTCGCAGATCCATCTTGGAGAACACATTGGCTGACTTTAGCTAGTCGAACAAGTCGTCGATGCAAGGCAAAGGATAACGGTTATTCACCGTCACTTTGTTAAGCATGCGGTAGTCCATACACATCCGCATCAAACCATCCTTCTTCATTACAAACAGGACAGGGGCTCCCCAAGGTGAAATACTAGGGCGGATGAAGCCCATGTCGAGAAGCTCTTCTAGTTGCTTCTTCAGTTCGGCAAGCTCGGCAGGGGCCAAGCGGTAAGGTGGATTCGATATTGGTGAAGTTCTAGGTACAAGCTCGATGGAGAACTCCACCTCCCGAGTTGGTGGAAAACTAGGTAACTCCTCAACAAATATATCCGGTAAGTCCTTCACCACATCTATGCGGTCGAGAGAAGGAGGTGTAGCCTCGAGGACTATAGAGGCTAAGAAAGCTCTACACCCTTGTGAGACTAGCTTTTTAGCTTTGATGGTGGAGATAACAAATTGCCGATCTTCTCGCTTCCTACCCTTGACACACAATCTTCCCTCAATAGGATGTGAAAAACTAACCTTTGATTCTTCACAAAACAAAATAGCTTTGTACCTCTTCAACCAATCCATTCCTAGGATGACATAAAAGGCAGTCATGTCGAGCAAGATGAAATCTGAGGGAAACATTATACCAGATATACAGAGGTCCATGGTCAGAGTTTGGAGATATGAAGAGCAGATCTTACCACTAGGGGTTTTTACATCTAATATATGATCCATATACTTAGATTCTATTTCTAACATAGAAGATAGTTGACATGTGATATGAAGGTATTAGATGAGCTAGAATCAAATAATGCCTTTATAGGATGCATATTAAGATGCAAGGTACCTTCAATAACTTCATTATCTTTTCCTGCTTCCTCAGCATTGAGAGCAAACACTCTCCCATTCCTCCTCTTTGCTGGCAGTCACCTCAGGTTCTGGTTTTTGTTGTTGTTATTATTCCGTAGAGGCAGATTCTGCCTTGGCTGTTGTGGCTATTGGGCATTATTTTGTCCTTGCTGGAAATGGGGGCAGAGTGGTTGGATATGTCCAACTTGGCCACACTCATGGCAGGTCATAGGAGGCCGGTTGTCTCTATGAGCAGGTGCATTGTTGGCAAGACATCTCCCTGGAGGATGGCAACGAGAGCACCTATTGCACCAATCATGTCTGTGATTCTCATTCTGGGTAGGGTTTTTCCTCTTGTTGTTGCTATATCCATTACTGTGTCCATAGGATTGGAATCCTGGGTAGGACTCAACGGCCAGGGCCTTGTCCACCATCTGTTGGAAGGTGAGTGGAAGCTGTGGAATAAGACTTTGACCCACTTGGTAGTTTAGGCCCTCCAAAAACAATGTTGCCCTTCTCTTGGCTCCAAGGTCGGTGGCATAACGTTCCAGAAGTAGGAACCATTGGATGTAGTCGGCCACACTCATGCTTCTCTGCCTAAGGCTGTAGAACTCGGCTTCCTTCTTTCTCAAGAAGGTAGGACAGATGTACTTCTCCCTGAAGAGCTTTAGGAACTGGTCCCACTCCATGGTAGAGGTGTCTCAAGTGCGGGTGACACCATTCCACTAGACATGTGCCGGTCTGTCCAGCACATACGTCGCGAACCAAACTTTCTGGTGAGGAGGGCATGCCATACCCTCGAAGGTCCGATCCAAAGCCAACACCCAGTCATTAGCTTTATCCACCATGTTGTGTTCACTTTCACCCTTGAAGTAGGGTGGCTGCATTTTTATGAAGTCAGTGAGGGTGAACTCCCTCGGCTTGTTGGCATTGGCAGCCACTATGTGGAGCAGCCCCATCATGGTGGAGAGCACCTAGCGCAGCATTGCCAGCTCTTGCTTCGGTGTGAAGGAGGGGGTACCTGGAGTAGCAGGGTTGACCACACTATGGCCGACAGGAGTCACAGGAGTGTTTTACACATTGGAGTCATTAGGTTTTGACTCCTTTCCCTTGATCCTACTGTCGAACAAGTCACCTATCCTAAAAGGTAGGGTTAATATGTTAAGTTCCCAGGAGTATTTGAATCATAGGTGAAAAAAGAATAGAAGCATAGATGAGAAAAGAATATCTAGAATGTTATTGCCTAAAAGCATACTATTTTGG
Organism: Alisma plantago-aquatica; assembly: GCA_963693085.1. Taxonomy (NCBI): domain Eukaryota; kingdom Viridiplantae; phylum Streptophyta; class Magnoliopsida; order Alismatales; family Alismataceae; genus Alisma; species Alisma plantago-aquatica. Next base: position 331,805,706 of record OY856409.1, read on the forward strand.
GCAATTCATATTAGCTCAGGCCAGGCCGATATCATATGGGCACGGGAGTCCTCGTAAACCAAGCTAGTGGTGCGGAGGAAAATATTGCCATCCCCCGAAACCCTAATCCATGCTAGACACCTTTGCTTCAACTTCATGTCCTAATAGTTGCCTAAAGGCTCTGATACCATGCTGTAAAGAGGCGAGATCACCTCCTTACTCAAATTTAAAGGAAGTACAAAACATCCATCTTTTTAGAAAGACAAAAGATATTGAGGGATGCATGTATAATATTCCAAGTAAATAAGCATGCACCAGATACATTACAAAATGTCAATAACATCGGAAATAAAAGAACTAAGCCTATTACATGGCTTTCATTATTCATCACATGATTGTTCTCAAAAGAAAAAGATAAGAGAAAAGGATCTTGCTATAGAAACCTAGACATCCTTTCAGATAGCTTGAGATCTACTCCTGAGATGAATTCCTTCAAACTTGTCCTTCTCCTTGCTCAACACCAGCACCTGGGTGGTTGGGAAAGCACCCAGCAAAAGGGGAAAGAAAACACAATTCGACCAAGATCAGGTTTGAAGTTGCATAGGTAACAAAACTAGAGCTTCTAGAGAAGGTAAAACAGCAAGAAACCAAAACCCTAGAAGAACATGGTAAAAAGAGATGGAAATCATCAATTTTAAACATAGAAGCATGAGTTTTAAGCATGTACTAAGAAATATATGAGAAGGGGGTTAACAAAACTTGCCTCTAGGAAGGTAATAAGGTTCACACAGAAAGCATTTCGAGATTAGAAGGTCTAGTTGCTCCAAGCCAAGCTCCTTTCTTGAGCAAAGATCACCTTCTCCACTTTAGAGGTGCAAACCCTAGCAAAAGAGCATGGAGATGAGATGTTTTAGTGTTTTAGGTGGAGTTTTACCATGTATGGTCATGGTTCCAACCTAGAAGGTGTAAGGAAGACTAAAAGTATGAAAATAGGGAAGGAAGGGAGGAAACTTACTAGTTTTGGTCGAAATTACCAAGGAGGAGCTTTAAAAACCCTAATAGAGCAATTTGGAAGCCCTAGGAGCCTTCTTCACCAAGGTAGGCTCCCTCTATTACCTTGGGACAACAACTTCGTGGATAAATACATAAGGAACTATTATCTAAGCTAGATGAAAGAAAAGGAGAGCAAGAGTTTTTTAATTGTGAGTTGGGAAGGGGTATACATGGCTATATATAGAAAGAGGTGAAGCATGAGGTGTCTTAAGGGACTTTCCATGTGTCTTTAGCCTAGGGTTTGATGGCCATGCAAGAGGACAGCTCATGGACTCTTCTTGGATATCAAAATTCGGTCCTAAGATCTCACATATCCTTCAAGGTCATCCCCACCATTTTTTAAGAAAGAAATAACCTCATTGGTTGATAGCTTTTAAAGATAAGCACATTTATAAATAGGGTAATCCCTATAATTCCCTTGGAAAGAAATACCATCAAACCAAGGTGAAACTAGGTTCTCCAATGGTTTAAAATCTCGTTAATGGTAAGGGAATATCTAAGGATTAAAATTCAGTTTATAATTTGCAAAGAAAACCTCCCAATTGGGTAAATTGCATAAAGTCCAGAATGTACCTAAGATTGCATAACTTGTACAAATCAAATCATATCAAAAAGTTAGATTAAGGTTTAGAGCAATTAATTATGGTAATTAAGCTTTCACTGAGGTATTTGTGCATAAACCCTTATATTGGTACAATTAGTGAATACATGTTCACTAAACCACTATAAATTCCACTAATTAAACATAAATGACATAAAGGATAGAAAAGATAGGGAAACTTGGGAAAAAGGTTTACATGGAGATTACATCTAAGATTCATTATGTTACATGATATCCATAGAGTTTGCTTATGGTATCTTTAAATTTCATGAATCTAGTGTCAAGATTTGTCTGCTTGAGGCACCCTTGATAGGGAAGATGTCAGACATAGACTGGCACACTGGGATTGACATTCCCAACTAGTGGAGCTTCCACGATAGGAAATTTCTTTATAATAGGAGTGGAAGCTTCTTTGGGCAGTTTATCCTTGTCTATCACAACAATATCATCATCGTAGAAATAAATGGAAGTGGTGGGGGCATTTGTACGTGGCGGAGAGGGTTTAGGGGAGATGTTTTGAGGGGAGTAGGATACACATTTCTAGAACAAGTGGATACAACCTTCAACTTCTCAGGATGTTTTGGGTTATTCTCAAGCTTCCCAACAAATGTTCCTACTAGAGGGCATTGGCTAACAATGAGTTGCACAACCGGAGCATAAGTTTCCCGTTGAGATGTCATCTGAGAAAGAATCAGTTGTTTTAATTCTATAAACTGCGCATGTGTAACAAGAATGGATGTTGGATGTTGCACTTATTATTGTTGATGTTGTGGGGCTTGATTTAGATTTTAAAATTACTGGGAGCAGTTTTAGAAGTTCCCGCGATATTGGTTTGAACTTTGGGAATTTTGTTGGAAATGAGGAGGTGGACGTCCTTGATAGTTCATCTTAGGAGGCATTTATTGGGTTAAATTTTCAGCACCAAAAGCATTTCCGTATTGGAATCTAGGATGACTCATGGTTTGATGGGGATTGTAGTAGGTTTGTCTAGGGATGATGTGAAAGGATTTGATGTCCTCCATTTGTTGAGCCTCTTCGGGTTGTATGTTGTATAATAGTTGGCACTACAGTATGGAATGATCAAAACTATGGCAAATGCTACAAAATAATTTAGTAGCATATTGAGATGGAGGAGGGCCCCTGTAAAAGAGTGAAATCAACCCTTTACTAAAAATTTGAAAAATCAAACCTCCATCCCAACATACTCAGAAGGTAGGTTGAAACATTTGTAAAATTCTCAAATATTTATACGTATGGTATACAAAAACCAAAGAGGATTGCAGCGGAATATAATTTCATGACTATAATAAAATTTATAAAAGTGTACTTCATCATTCTCCCATAAAGGGTTTACAACAACAAAAGGATCCAGTAGAGAGAAATCTCAACTACACCAACTTTGTCTCCAAGCATTAACTCCAAGATCTAGGTCCATGCCAAAAGCTAAGTTCTCCTTGATCTAACCCCGGGTGGTTGGGAAAGCACCCAATAAAAGAAAGAAACAAGGTATGTGTCAGAGGTGATGAACAATAAACAAAGATAAGAACAATAATGAAACATAAGGTTATATATTCATCGTAATATGAGAGGGCCAAGAGAATGAGGCATAAAATAAAATATTCTTTCCAAATTCAATAAATAATAATGAACTTGCATGAATGATTAATATTATACTAAATTAACTAAGTAGGGTTGAGGCACCTATCAGACCTCAACTTACAGATGAGGGGAGAGTAATCACATTCCCAGTCATCTATAGAATATTTATATTGAGGATAAATAACACATTCCCCAGGGAAAAACAACACATGCCCTATATTATGGGTGGTTGTACATAAGTACCCCTACTATAGCTAATAGTCAAATAAACTATCATGCTCAAGAAATTGTAAAGTGGAAATATAAATCATTGTATAATTGCAACATGGTAGTGGGGTTCCAAGACCCAATAATATATCAAATCTGATTTTGAGGCAACTTAGAACAAGAGAAACATTAATAAAGGAAATAGGGTTCAAGTAATGCCTCATTAAGGAAAATAGGATTGGTTCACAAATATTCCAACTTCAGGGTAAGGTTTACGCATACCTCTCATAATGAGATCCAATTACTTCTCCTTTACTACGTTAATCGATTCCAAAGCCCACTTCCCTATTTCCAATGTATAACCATGAATCAGGGTTTACACATGTATAAAGGTAAGGAACCCTAACTTTTGGACTTTTTGAGCAAAACCTCTATTTTGACTCTTAAATTATCACCACACCATTGATCTTATTAGGTTCTCCTGATTAAGAAAACATATATTTTTGTCTATCTTGAAGTTATGAGGTTAAAAGTGCATTTTTGGTGATTTTATCTAGCCACTTTTGATAAAACTCAAAACCAAGCCTTGAAAACATTTTTATTAGAAATCTTACATTTTTCTAAATCCAAAACATATTTTCTTTCAAATTTTGAACAAAGGAATAAAAAGATATGAATTTCCCTATTCTGACCAACCATAGAATGTCAGGTCAGCAAAACCCATCATACAGAGGTGAAAAGAGAATGAGAGAGAGGTGGGCCACATGACTTGGCCCAATCACAGGGTGCCAAGTCAGTGGTCCATGCTGACTCGTCTCGCGACAGCGCTGGAGGAAAACACAGTCGAATAACAAGAATAACCTTGAGAGGAACAGAGAGGGAAGAAGGTGATGGTGAGGGGCAGAATGATCAAAGCACCAGGAGATCATCCCCTTCATCGCTCGCAACCATGGCGGCGAGAAACAGGCCCCGTTTTGGGCAAAAATGTTATACTTGATGAAACTCAAAAGCTAGAACGTGAAAAGAAAGGTAAGATTACCATGAACCTGTTGGTGCAATCAATTCAACCCAAGGTGGAGTAGATTGCACACACTAGACACCACAAATCCATGGGAAGAAGCTACTCGTCGTCATCTAAGGCTTTGTCTCGGTCAAAATAGTTACGCACAAACAAAGAGTGATGGCTACAGAAGATCAATGTACCCATATATATAGGTGTGGGTGAGGTACATTCCAAATTGGGATGGGATGGTTCTTGCTTGGAGAGAAAGAATTGGGCTTTACTTGAATTCTCCTTGAAACTTAAAAAAAAGGGGCTCGATGCATGTGGGATTATATTTGGAACACGATGGAGAAAGAATCACGAAGTTTGATGGACTGTAGCCCGAGTTATCATCGTTCAAAGGTGTGCTCAAACACATCTCCCTGTGTGAGTAGGACTCACGGGGAAGACGATCTGTAGACCATTGGATCATAGATCCTATGGCATGGATAACGTGTGTCCAACCTTAGGCGTGACATTTAATGTCATTACCAAAGCATATTCCGACTAATGTGTGATATTCAATTTATTTAAATTTCTCTCTCTCCTCTTTTGAAGGTGCAAACGAATCCCAAATTAGATGAAAGTTGGCCTCCAAGCCAAACCAAACCCAAGGATAACAAATCTCAACTTATATTTAACCAATTAGTCTTCCTTTTTTATGAGTATTAGCCCATTATCTAATATTACCAATATTTAACATATTAAATAATTCAATAACACATTATCATGTTTAAAGCATCAATATTCATTCCTTTTTCTTTTCCTTGCTCCATAAGGCTAAGGAATGATTTAGAACAAATTATTTTATCATTATCTCATATATGTAGTAAACTGCATATTAGACCCTTATTAAAACATTTAATGAGGTATTTGTGCATAAACCCATTTGTCGGTATGAATAATGAACAAATGTTTACCAAACCACTATTATTTCCATAAATTAAACATCAAATCCAAAAAGGATAGAAAAGAGAGGAAAATCTTGGAAAGAGGGCCGAAAAAGAGAATATGTCCAAGTTTCAGTATGTTACAGCCCCATCCTTGAGAAGTGTGAAGAACGAACTCTAGCATGTCTTGATTTAGGGTGAGCATGTTAAGGCTTTCAACTATTGATTTCAACTCAGATCTATCTTTAGGCTTGGCAACTTTGAGCACTCTGGGCTTCCCTCGATGATCTTAGGCTTGAATCTCAACACTTCTTTTCACTACTTCCCAGACGCTATCAAGATTTTGGAACATAAAATTTCCTCTTGAGGAAGTGACAAGGAAAACTTTGATATCCTCCCTATAAAATGTCTCAATCAACTGAATTGGGGGTATACTATAATGCGGGAAACATTAAAGTAGATTCTTGAATTGTTCCCATACCTCTCCCAATGTCTCTTTAGGGGTCATATTGAATTGTGTAATCTCTCCCTAGATTTGATAAGTGAGATAAAGGGGTAATATTTTTCAAGAAATTTGGATCTGCAAGGTTTCCAAGTGGTGTGGTCAGCTTCCATGGCATTGTACCATGAACTAGTGATAACCATTAAAGAGTACTTGAAAATCCTTAACTTGAGGATGTCATCTAAAAAGACTGGAACTTTGAATAAGGCACATAGGTTGGAAAAATGTTGGAGGTAGTATTGATAAGTTTCACCCATCCTCCCTAAAAAGGCACTTGATTGAATCATAGTAATCTGGTTGTCCTGATTTCAAACTGGGGGCGGTAATAGTTGTAGGAACAACGGGATGTAAAGCCTTGGTAGTTAAAGGTATTGATAAATCCTTGAACATGTCATTCTGCTTCTTTGGTAGCCTCTAAGGTAGTTGTCGTAGCCGCCCTGTCGGCGGATACAACCTCAACAATTCTTCTTTGAATGGATGCTTCATCAACCATCTTGATTCGAGTGGCACAATTCAGAGAATGAAAAGTTCTATCAATTTCAAGACCAAATGTATATTGTCAACACTTTAAGAGTGTTTCATATACTGCAATAGCTTGAGAAAATGATAGGGAGTTGGGTGAACTAAGAGTAGCAGTTATGTAAAACCATTGGCAGAAAAAATGTACTACTGGAATGGAAACTTAGTAGAAGGAGGAGTTACACTACTAGAATGGGACTCAGTAGGCAAGGAAAAGAGAAGGGGAAAAGGAAGGTGAAAGAAAAAAATGATCATAACTATTTAAAATGATTCATATTTGAAAAACTCCATCTTCCGTCCTCGGTAGGGATGCCAGATTTGATGTATTATCACCAACACACAAAATTCACCGGAGGAAAATTGTCTCAGGAGTTTAACCTTTGATGGATAAACAATTCACTTGTAAACAAATGAACTAATGTAGTACAATAGGTATCGATCCATAGAGACAAAGAGTGGAGAGTTATTTCCAATTGAAAGCAAAGAACAATATTTAAATCAAAGTTAAGAGAGTGATTAATCTAAACAAGAAGGTAAAGTTGCTAAAAGTTAAAGTTGCTAAATTGAGAGTGCAAAAATAAAAATTTCTAGAATTGAATTACAAGAATTGAAAGTAAATTAACATCATAATGTAAATAAAGATTCCAAAGAGAAAAGGAATCAACCAGATAAGATTAGTTCATATTTTGTGAGTTATCTGAAGTTCGGGTTTCACCGCTATGACCTCCATAGTTCAGTTAACTATTTTAAGGTTCCTTTTAGATATATAGAGGTTATGACCATGGGGATCTGTCCTCTTTAGAATCAGATCCCATGGATTAAACTTTCTACAATTCTGTGGTCATCAGTGATCTATAGGTCCTTGTCCAATCATCCAATGAGTTCTCAGAATGGGTCTCTTCTGAAATCTCATGTGTCTCATCCAGTATCCAAAATTCCATGAGTATTTTGTCATGGATCATGATTATCATGGAGCATGACTAACTAAATCATGCCCCAAGGTATTAAACATATAAAGAGTACCTATTTTATATTTTAAAGGAGATTTGCAAGATGCTAAGTGAACATATAGAGCTCATGTGGATACTCTCCATGTCTAAGGAGGAACTACTCAGATATGATGCAAGTGTATAAGGGCTAGACTATATAAAATTTGATCCTCTTTCCCATGGAGTCCCCCCTCCTTTTATTGGGGAAAGGAGGGGGAAAATCCAAGAGGAATGGCTTACTTCATCCCAAATTCACATTGGAAAAACTCTAACTGCATTGATGACTTTCTCATTTTGGCATTTAACTAAGTCTTCACTTGTATTGTAAAGAGGCGAGATCACCTCCTTACTAAAATTTAAAGGAAATACAAAACATCCACTTTTTTTCAAGAAAAATAGACCATGTGGAATGCATGTATAATATTCTAAGTAAATAAGCATGATCCATATACATATGTAATATCGATATCAGTGGAAAGAAACTAAGTTATTACATTGCTTTTGAACTCTTGTTCACTACATGAGTTTCTTTGAAAAGGAAAAGAACAGAAAGAAACTATAGGATCTAGCAGCAAGCAGCCTAATCATCCTTGATAGAAAAACTTGAATCTACTACTACTAAATTTGGTCATCTTTGCGTTGTTCAACACTTTGATCTATCCCTGGGTGGTTGGGAAAGTACCCAACAAAAAGGGAAAGAAAAACAAGGTATGTGTCAGAGAAAATGAACAAGAACAAGTGATAAGAAAACTAATAGGAAATAAGGCTAAGATTTCATCATAAGATGAAGATAGTCAAAAGAATGAGGCATAAGTAAATAGATGATTGCCATAATAAAAATAGTAAAAAGGTTGCATGTATGATTAATATTGACTACCTAAACTATGTAGGGTTGAGGCACCTACCTAACCTCAACCAGTAGGTGAGGGAGAGTAACACATTCCAATCACCTACAAATTTTCTATAATGAGGAGAGTAATACATTCCCCAGGGTGAATTTACACATGCCCTATCTATGTGTGGTTGTATAAAAGTACCACTGTACTAGTTTAATAGTCTAATAAAATCAACATGCTAAGAAATATGACAAGTATAAGCATCAAGTAAATATAGACATGGTAGTGGAGTACAAGACCCAAGAAATAAACATTAAAACTGATTTTGAGGCAAATATATCTAAGGAATTGCCAAAAAAGAAAATTAGGGTTTTGTGGTAGCCTCATTAAGGAAACTAGGTTAAGTTACAAATCTTTCCAACTTAGGTGTAAGAAAAGCACATACCTTTTCTTAAGAGATCCAATCACTTCTTCTTCACTACTTTAATCGATTCCAATGATTATTTTCCTATTTTCAATGTTTAAACATGAATTAGGGTTTACTCATGTATAAAGGCAAGGAAACCCTAACTTTTGAACTTTTCAAACAAAACCTCATTTTGACCCTAAAACTATCACCATTATCTTAGTTAGGTTTTTTTTATTAAGAAAACATATAATTTTTCATATTTTGGAATCATGAAGGTTTCAGTGTATTTTTGGTGATTTTTAGTTATTTAATTCATTTTCTAAAAAACCTTTCGACAAAACTCAAAATTAACCCTTGATAATCTTTTTATTAGAAAGTTCATTTTTTTTAGTTTAGAACATTTTTTCTTTTAAATTTTGGACAAGGGAATAACTAGTTACGATTTTATGAAAACCAACAATCAGAAAATGTCGCGTAGGCAAACTGATCACAAAGAGAGGAAGAGAGGGCAGTTGGGGCCGTGACTTGGCCCAATGGGAGGCAGCCAAGTTAGCGGTCTGTGCCTAAGAAGCATCGGTCAAAGCCGAGAAACAAAGTAGCAAAGGACAAGAATGTCCCTCACGCGAATAGAGAAAGAAAGAGGGCGATAGGCGGGGGCAAAAGTGACAAATTGTCAAGGGGATCGTCCCCCAGCTTGCTCGCACCATGGGCAACATGGAGCTAGAGGTGGATTTGGGCAAATCTGCAAACCTCGATCAAAGATAAAACCAATTGCACAGAAAGAAAGAGCAATGAAAGTCGAACTTACCTTAGCAAGGAATCGATCCGAGGAGCACAATGGAGAGAGAGAGATGCTAAAACCTCTAGAGAAAGACTCGAACACTGGAGATTGTACACACAATCATGAGGGCAATTGAGAGGAGGAATGAGTTGCAAAAGTACCCAGCAAGCTTCGGGTATGGGTATTTATAGATGGGGGTAGTTTCCTAGGGTTTCCCAAGTTGATCGTAAAGCCTTGGGGAGCAATAATTGGGGTTTTCCTCATTTCTTGATAATCTAAAACAAGTAGCAGATTCGCAGTCAACAATAGAAACTATTGGTGAAGAAATCATCAAATTTGGGTGAGAGACGAGGGAGAAAAGTCAGTTGGAAAATCAGAATTTATGTTGGCTCTTTCCCGATCTAATTGGAGCTAGACGATGACCAGTGGCCGTCCAATCCCGTGGACACGCATCCTCAATTGATCTCAACTATCTGTTCAGGCAAAAATAAGAAAAATGTATGTGTGACATTTATTTCAAATCTGATTATAAAGTGACGCTTGTATTATTTAATGAATTTCTCTCTCTTCAATTGAGTGCTCAAACAATTTTCAAATTAAATGAAAATTGACAATAAGCCTATTTTTTATATGAGGAATCCAAATATACAATTAGTTTTGCCTTTTGGGAACTTTTAATGTGTTAAATAAATCAAAACTTATTTTCTCTTTCCTCCATCAATGGTGATCAGATTCTCCAAATTTGATGGAGCTTCACCCACAAGTCACATTAAGTGCTTTGGATACGAATTTGCCATTAATTTTACATGTTTGGATTATTTTTTCATTTATTTAATATATTTAAGGTTCTACACACCTCTCTCCTAAATCTACCTTTTAACCAAATATCTTCCAAATTGAGTGAAATTCCACCCAAAGGTATATTTTAATGTGTAGAACACATATTTGGCATCCATTGTTACTTTTGGAGTAGATTTTATTTCTATTTTTAAGTTGTCTCCTATGTTCCCTTTCAATAAATACAATTATAATTACCAAATTTTGAAAAGTTGTAAAACTTATCACTGAAGCAAACTTATACTCAAAGGAAATGAATTTGGGTTTGGAATTATCTTCAAAGTTCCACTTTTAAAAAAATTAGGCAATTTATCCTTGTATTCACTTAATAGGAAAATAAATTCATTTATTGTCACATTGTCTTCACTTTTAGGATTAAAAATCCATAGAAACTTCTAGATCAATTTTTATTTTATCATTATCTCTCTTAACTGGTCATTTTGCAAATTAAACCCATTAGTAAACTTTCATTGAGATATTTGTACTTAACTACTTACAAAGTAAAATATTGGGAACAAGTGTAAGACAACCTTAATAATTTCCACTAATTCAACATCTAGGGCATAAAGGAAAGAAAAGCTTAGAAAAAGGTTGAAACTAATATTATACATGGATTTCAGTTCATTACATGTATTCTTTCCTCCACGTAAAGCATATGTTATTCATCAACATTCCTTTGTTCCTGGTCAAAGGAGTATCCTTAACTATGTTTATTTCTTCAAATAGAGAGTGGGGAATTTTATTGAATTGCCTTCTTTTAATTACTTTGACAGCTCATTAACTTTTTTGACTTTGTTTGCTGTAGAATTCCATTACAAGATCTTTGAGTGGATTTTGATCTCGTCAAAGGTTCCAAAGCAGTCTAAAAATATCATTTTCTTGTAAGAAATTAAATTTCATTTCCAAATCATATTTGAACATTTAATATGGAGTTTGTGTGTAAAAGATATAACAATTTTGGTGCAGGGTATATATATACATCAGGCACTGCGAAAAATTGTGCAAACATCTTCAAATAGTAATTTTGGGAACTTTCACACTTTGAAATAAATTGTCTATTTTCAGCAAAAGACAAAATTAATTAAGTAAAACTCTAGTTTATTAGAATAAGGTAAAACTAAAATAATTAACTGTAAAACTAGAGAATAATGACAAAATGCTCTTAAATAGATATCTAAAACATGTAAACAAATGGATATATGCATCTATCAATGCCTCAAAGTTATCATCCATCGGTTCTTTGTAGTTTCTCTCCTTTCAAATGATAGGTATTGGTGCCAGAGAAATTATTGGTATAATGGACACGAGGTAGATTCTGGGGGAGCAGACGACATGGGTACTTCCTGCAGTTGTAGTAGGAGCATTGGGTTGAGCTAGAAGTTGTTTTAGTGCCACTTCTTTAAAAAGTAACTATTGTGCATTATAGTTAGTAGACTTTGGAAGGGGAATGCAGATCTCAGATTGCATGAGGAGATAATGAATCTTCTCATTGCGGCAAACAAGAATAGTAGTTTAGGTTAGATATTTAATGTTGATTTGGTGCTCGCCCTTGGTTTCAATGAAACTCTTAAGTGAAGCTAGATGTCTAGCATTTGTAGATTAAACTAACAAGTCCTCCATACAAACTCCTTTTATGTTTGGGATGCTATGGAAAACCATATTTTAATCAATAACCTGCCAATATTTATAAGTTTTCCCTCCATGATGCAAGATAGAATATATTGTTCTTCAGAATAGATGCTGCCAATTTCAGATTTGGTGAAAAGGATGTTGGCGATAACTTTACGCATAATTCTCCATAAGCCAGATGTACATTTCTAGCTTTTGCAGCTCCAAACTTGTATTGGAGTTGGCCTATGAATTTTTCCCAATATGTGTCAACCTTGAAGCAAGAGTCGTCTATATCAATTAGCCTCAAGGTTGCTTTTTTTGCTTCTTCATCTAATGTGTAGAATTTTTTTGTTCAACGTCTTATAAATAAGAACCTCATTGGAGTTGAAGAGGCATGTACAAATGCTCCATGTGTGTTTGCAGTTAGTGTGTGTCATTGAGACCTCTTTGATGGAAGACATTTACTCATTTGTCTATTCAATATAGGATGTTGGGTTTGCAAAACATAACTATGTTAGATTTGAGCTGGCTAGGAGGTCATATGCTCGTTTCAAAATACCTAATTCCTATAGAGTTGGCTTGAATGAAAAATGTGTTGCTCTGAAGGTCTCCCCGTCATCAAATTATAGGCATCCAAGTGCTTCTCATCACGAGCTAGAACGTGTCGTGTTGTGTAACCTACATAAGGCTCTCATTGTGAGCATCATGAGCTACTTCTACAGCCACATGGGTGAGTTTTGGTTGTTTTCTAGAGTTTGTAGATGAAAACTCAAGATGAGTCCTCTTGGCTCCATCCTATGAGGTAGTGTCAGTGACTATAGTGGTGGTCTCTTCCTCGATGCGAGCCATGGGTAGTTCTTCAAAAATCATTATGGTTATAAGTGAATAGTTGTACTATGGGTATATCTAGTTGATTCATGAATAGGAATTAGTTGTGTGAAAACAAGGGGATCAAACGATACGGAAATAGAGGTCGATAAGGTTCCTAATAGTTTGAGGTTGATATGAAAAAAGGTTGATAAAAGTACTAGCAAACTATCATGGAGGTAGCTCAATTGAGGAACTAGGTCGTTACCATTATGAGAGGATGGTATCAATATGAAAGGTCGATGGGTACACTCTATTGAGATCGATGTTAGTTACATTGGAAAATATACATGTACTGACCTAGAAGTCTTAGAACAACTATCAATCAGTGTGGTGATTGTTCTCTATAGCTATCTCTATGAGGTCGACGCACTACTATAGAACATGTCTTTGGTGTCGTTTGTTTATGCCCTTTTAGCGACGGTTCTCAAGCGACGCCTATGTGGGCGTCGCTAAAGGTTGAACTCTTCGGCGTCGGTTTTATAACCGATGTCAAAAGGCTTCGCGCCACTAAAAACACGCCAGTAGGGCCCCGATAAGCGTGGGTTATGTATAGTAAGCCGACGCCAAAAGGGTTCACGCCACAAAAAGGGCGTCATCTTGGACACCTTCTGCGTCGGTTTGTAACTAAAAAACCGACACCATATTTTCAAACGCCACGGTCGTGTTTAGTGCTATAGGCGTCGGTTTTATACTAATAACCGACACTTTTTCCGCCACGGCCGTGCTTTCCTGCACGGTCGGGTTGTTTGTCATATTAGGCGACAATTTTTATCCAATAACTGACGCTATAAGCCTTTGATGACGATGTTCTATAAATAACCGACGCCTATTTTTTTTCTTCTTATCAATTTGCAGGCATGTTGTGGCTGGTCAGCAGGATGAGAACATGTAGTTCAGTTTTCTGAACTGCAGGTTTACGACATCCATTGATATCAGCCTAAAAACATGCCACAAACCTGCAAAATCAACAACTATACTTTTCACACAAGTAGATACATTTAGACATCAATTCAATTCTCACATTCACACATGTAGAAACATTCAAATAGATGTAGAAACATTCAGACATGTATAAACATTCAGAAATATTCATTTACAAAATATCATTCAACATCGCTATCGGCATCCCAATTATATCTTACAATTGCCACTGTTTGTATGGCTCTTGCCCATTCTTCTCTTACTTCATTTAATACTTCCATCGTATATGGAGCATGTACATATTTTAAGCATTTACCTATAGTGTGGTCAGTTTTAAACACCTGCAAAGAGAATGATGTATATATATAAGTAATAATATAAAAATAAGATTGATATATTTCATACTAATGAATGAGACTATATATAATACCTCATGTATGGTATCGATGTCCAATGCGGCATATTGGATAATCATCTGCATAAATCACATCACATAGTATGTGCATGCCCAGTCGTTGTCTTGTGTAGCGCACTATAAATTGAAACATACAAAATATTAAAAAATACAACTAAGCACAGTTCACATAAATAATATATACATTGGAGTCGGGAACTTACTTTTATGTTCTCCCAAATTATTGGCTGGTTCTTTTTCCTTGGGACCTTTCCTCCAATATTTTTGAATGCATCTAAACCCCTACATGTTAATGTAACACAATAAATTGCATAATTAAATAGTAATGTAATAACATATATTAACGGGTATAAAAATGAAATATTTCTCACCAGAATAATGGCAATCTCATTACGTGTCCAATTTTAGTATTCAATGTACTCCCCGCAGGATCTAGATAATAAACAGTGAACTTCCCGGGGAGAATAACTAGTAACTCCCAATGCCTACCGCTAGAGGTAAAAAAAAGTTAAAAATTAATAACTCAAAATCCATAATAAAAATGTAATTTTCTTAAGTCCAAATTATAAGTAAAGTAAACATACTTGACATTGAATGGAGCTATTATTATCGTCTTCTTTTGCTGACCGAAAATTATAAAAGCATCTATACAGTATTGTTGAACACTATCAGGGTCTTTAGCTACCATACTAATCAATGATGGAATAAAAAATCCCACATGGTCAAATGCAAATTGTTTGCATTGATTTTCGACTAAGTAGTTGCAAAACATGCATTATGTATGCATTAATATATAAGAAACCAGATCACCGGATCTTACACAAGGTATATGGATGTATAAACAATATCTCACCTTATCCATGTCTCTATCATTGATGTATTTAGCCAATCATACATAAACAACTCAATAATATCTTGTATAAATAAAGAGCTTTCCTATGATTGACCTGCATAATTTGCTTCTAAAGAAACAATTATAGGGCAATGTATATTATGTGCCCGTAGCCAACATTCCATTCCCCTACAAGCAGGACCTAACGGGTATTTTAGGTCAGTTGGAACCCAAGTTGGTAATGCAGGAAGTGGAGGTGGAGGCCTAGGTGCTCCGGGTGTCTTTTTTTTAACCTGTATATATAATTTCAGATCAATTGATCTCATATATACACATTAACAATCTAAAGCAATGTAAATTTATCTTACAATTTCAGTAGTGTAGACGACATCTGCTTTGGGCCACAATATCACCCCACCTTCTGCCTCAGCAAGTGTATCAATATCCGGGTGGGCATATGACAATGTAGCTTCCCTTCAATCGGGTAATACACATATCGAGCTCACACGAACGTAGCCCTGTGGCATTGGAGTCTCGTGAAACGTTGCCCCAGGAAGGGACGGGTAAGCCTGCGCCTCTGCAACAACATAGTCTTGTATTCTTATGCGGCATGGCTTCAACGCCTACAAATTTATGTAAAGAATATTATACATATATACATATCATCTTGAAAACATATCATCTTGAAAAGACTAGCTACAATGTCATAAATAATACTTACAACATACGTGTTAGGCGGTGGGTCTACAGGATTACTCTCAGTCTGTGCATCAGGAGAAGAGTGGGTCACCATAGGCTGATTGGAAGCCTGAGATGCCTGGCACCGCACTATTTCTTCCTTGACCTTCTCAGCAACTATATCATTGACCTTCTTAGAAACTATATCCTCGACTCTTTTATTCTCCTATACATGGATAAAAGAAACATTAGCTTCTTATTATTGAATTTCCTTTTGCAGTAACATTCTAAAAAAAGAATATGTTACCTCTTCTTATGAAAGTCCCGCTCTGGGTTTGCGCTGGGATGGCCCAAAGAATGCTTTGATGCCCACACCAGCGCCTACACCCCTAACACGTCCAGGATGCTCTACGTTACCCAGAGCAACTGTTAATTCATCCCTTGTGCCCTGAGGGATGAACGTGCCTTGTTTCCTCTGCTCATGCAGCTCCCGCTAATCACCATCAACAGAAATCGGTAAGTTAACACCACAAATAATCAATATTCAAACAATTGCTCTAAGAGTTGTATTTTACCATTTTTGCAACCACCTCAGCAGTTGCGGGCTTCCTTATTTCTCCCTTCTTATTTTGCCTCCCAGCTATCCAAACATCATGGCGAGGCAGAGGTGTGCTACCTATAGTAGAGGACTCCTGAGTAGCAGCAAACTCCGCCTGTAGTCTTTGGCGAATGCTTGCATATCCCTTTGGACCCATAGTGTGGTCATGCACATTCAGTGCACGCCTTGCTTTTTGCGCCTCACTAAGGGCCTAGTTAGTATGCATATTAATGATTTGGTTAGTAGCACTAAATGTTAATCTTGGATAGGTGAATACAACATATATTAATTAAATTGGGAGTGACACCTAATACCTTGAATTCTTCAGATTTTCTTGAAGCAACAAACGTGTCGCAATCTTCTTTGTCCAAGAAGTTCCACTGTTCAAGGGCTGACTTCTTCTTCTTATCACCATCTTTTATGTATTCTCTATTGAGATTTGTCCTATAGTTCCTTAGCATCTTTCCAGCGCATTGCATCATGCTTTTACGATGCAACTTCTCATCCAATGCTAACAGATTCTGTAAAATAGAATTGTTATTAACTAGTATCCAAAAATAGAATTGCAAATAATAGAATTTGTAATCTACAAAATAGAATTGCAAATAATAAAAACTCACACATAAATCCTTCCATATCATGTCTTTCTTTTCCTGAGGAACTTTATGCCAATTATCATACTTAACACCACAATGGCTTTGAGTGACAACCCCAAGATAGTTTATAAAATTATTGCGGTTCACTCCAATTGCATTTCCTCCATTATCAAACTCCACAACCAATCTGGATCCACTGCCACTTAGCTCTATTAACTTCTTCAACAGAGTGATGCCCCTTTTCTTGTTAAGTGTTTGATGATGTGCATCAAGTTCCTCCAGTGCTTCAGTGGGTACATGTGCATCATCAACCTAAAATTTGACAAAAATAAACACATTGAATTAGCCCAATATAGAAATATGGGATATATGACATAACTAGAAGATAATGAATTTTATAGAAATACAGGATATGTTTTTAGAACTTACATTGGTATCCTCGCCATGCTCATCATGGAAAGAATGCTCATCATGGACTTCATGCTCATCATGGACATCATGCTCATCATGGTCGACCATCTGAAAATGTCATTAAAAAGGCAAACATTTAGCATTTGTATTAACTAGAAGATAATGAAACATCAAATCTGAAAATGATATTGATATTAAAAAAGCAAACATTTAGCTTCAATAAAAAAATATAAACATGCATGCCTCTAAAATTGTGATCTTTTATCAATTAACAATCCTTCATTGTGATCTCCGCGCACATATAATTCAGGGCATAAACACATGTGATGTCATTCTGATATATAATAAATGTGTATCACCTATCCCATCTTTGAACACCTAATCTCACTAGTAAGTGTATAATGTGTATTGGGTTTTCGAGAAAATTTCAGCAGCATTTCCCCATTGTTCTCTAAGTACATATGTACTTAGAGAACAAATAGGGAAATGCTGCTGAAATTTTCTCGAAAACCCAATACACATTATACACTTACATCCTAAGTGAGATTAGGTGTTCAAGAACAGTCCCAAACCGGGGACTATCTAAGATTTACTCCTAATGAGTAAATCTTGGACGGGTTTCTAGGCCAACAAACACAATAATAGATAGGTACATGTTAGGGTTTTATCACAATTAATGTTAGGGTTTCATCACAATTGATGTTAGGGTTTCATCAAAGTTAGGGTTTAATCAAATCAAATTAGGATGCTAGAATGGACAAGTTTAAATCTTATTTCAACATGCATCAAAATTTACTGAATTATGTCAAACATTAGGATTAGAAACACAAATATATGCAAGCAAAAGATTTGTTCGTATCCTAGGATTTACATAAAGCATTACATAAAGATTTGTTCATATCCTTACCAACAGCAAGCACGACCGTGGCTATGTTGGCCTACCACGGCCGTGCTGGATAGCACGACCGTAGTAGGCCAACACAGCCACGACCATGCTTGCTGTTGGTAAGGAGCTACAGAGAAGGAAGCAAAGAGGCTAGGGCTACCTAGAGCTAGTGTGGAGAAGAGTGGCGGCGACCGACGGCAGCAGTGGCGGTGAGCAGCAGTGGCACCAGGAGAAGAGCAGAGCAGACTGGCGTGCAGTAGTGGCGGCAAGCGGCAGCTGTTGTAGGAGAAAGAGGACGCGGTGGCGGCGAGCAGAGCCGCACCAGCAACAGCGGCGGCGAGCAGCAGTGGGGGTCGTCGGGCGATTTTAGGCGAGCATCGATCACAGCAGGAAACTATCGTGATGAAATAGGAAGGAAGGGGAAGAGTCGGGTGATACAAGTCTATTAAGTTTGTCAACAACGTCGGTTATTTGGAAAACTGACGCCTTTCACCTTTAAGCGTCAGTTGATATTAAAAAACCGACGTCCAATTAGACAATCTTTACCCTAAATTATTTGGTGGGAACCATTATCAGCATCGGTTATCCTTTGATAACCGACGCCTAAATTGGAACTTTTCGTGCAAATTTCATATTATATCGGCGTCGGTTAGTAGTTAAAAAATTGACGCTGTATGTGATACTTTGGGGCAAAAAAAAATTCACTCGAAAATTGGATTTCGTGGGCGATTTTAGGCGTCGGTTTGTGTTACCCAGCCGACGCTGAATACAAAGCGGTACCCGTGTCTGGCTGGTATTCGAATATATACGTCGGGGTTCCTAAATATCCGACGTTGAATATTATAGGTGTCGATTTTGTTAAATAATCGACGCCCAAAAAAGTGACATTGAATGTTGTTTCTGTAGTAGTGACAGTAGATGCGAGAAGAAGAGATCACCTGATTATGATAGGTCGATAGATAAGAGAAGCAATTACCAAGAGCAGGTAAAGGAAAGTTACAACACAAAAATCTTTTTATAGCTGAAGAAGAAAGGTGTTTGTTGGTTGGGTAAACAGATCTATGACATGAGGAGGTTGATAGAGTGGAGGTCAACAGACGAAGGTCGACAGATAGAGTTGGCCATATCAGATTTTAGGTTACCTGAATACATTACATCTAAATTTAGCTAAGGAAATATCAAAATAAGGTAAAAGCACAAATCAAAGATAGTTCTTAGGTTGCCTACCAAGTAGAGCTTTGTCTAGAGCATCTAGATGGACTATTGAAGTTATCCTATTCTGTAGAAGGTCCTCAAGATAGATCCAAGTCAGTTGTCTTTGTGAACACTTCATCCCCATAGTAGTGTTTCAATCTATATCTGTTGACTAAGAAAATCCTAGAATTCTCATTGTGAATGGTTATCATACATGAAGGCTTATGGTGATAATAGTAAATGGACTAGATTAGTGAGACATCATTCTTCTAAGATAAAGATAGAGTGTATAATAAAACAATAAGACTTTGTCCCCTACAAAGATATCTTTGCATTTGATATGAGAATCATGCCAAGTTTTAGTGTGTTCTATGTAGATTCTTATGTTTTCATAGGCATGCAAGCTAATTTCCTCTGATTCCTAGAACTAAAGGAAATGCTTCTCCTTGGCAAGGTCTGAGTCCATATTGAGATTTTTATGGCCCAATAAGATTTATGCTCTAATTCCAAATGAAGATGGCAAGATTTACCATAGATCAGTTCATAAGATGTCATTTTAATTAAGGTTTTATATGTAGTGTGATATGCCCAGAGGGCATCATCGAGCTTAGATAACCAATCTTCTCTGGATTTTCCAAAGATCTTTTCAAGTATCTACTTAATTTGTATGTTTGAAACCTCCACTTTTCCAATGATTTGAGGATGATATGGAGTGGGAATCTTATGTTTACCCCATATCTTTTCATGAGAGCTTATTACTATTCTAGGGACTCCAAATCTTGGGAAGATGGTTTTTGTAAAGAGAAACATGACTGTTCTGGTGTCACAGGTGGGTGAAGCCAGAACTTATACCCACTTTGATATATAGTCAACAATGACTAATATGTATTGATTCCCAAAAGAAGAATTAAAAGGTCACATGAAATCGATTACCCATACGTCAAATACCTCAACCTCGATCCAGTCAGTAAGAGACATTTTGTTCCTCTTGCTTATATTTTTGGTTCTCTGGCATGCGTCACTGACGTGGGATTTTATTGCACTAACAAACTCACTCGGGGTTGAAATCCCTGAGCTTTTACCCATACCAAAGTGCAATAATACCACCCGCAAGTGGACGAGTCTTATCGTAGTATAGTTAAGGATCGAACCCAAAGGACAACATTTTTAAGAATCCTTGTCCGTCTAATCCAGTTCGAGTTAAGACTAATATTTAAAACGATTGGTTGATTTGAGGTTTATTAAACTAATTGCAAGAAAGTAAAAGTTGAATTAAAGTTGGATTTATATCAATGATATGGAATCACTGGGATGGTATCGGGTTTCACCACCGCTATGCATACAAACACGTCTAAACATCAAACATCCAGGCAAGATATAACGATCCAAATAGAGCTGTTGAAAAAAAACCCCATACGGGCGTTAGGTTTGCGTAAGAATTACCTTAGGCATCAGATGTCTCATCACCATCTGGATCACTTACTTACGGCTCCGAAGATACAAAAATTCAACGAAGGTTGTGGCCCCCCTATACAGGCGTTAGGCACATAGAAGCGTCACCGAAGGCTAGATGGCTCGTCCCCTCACGGATCATACACCCATGACCTTGAAGAAATCCCATTCTATTTCTAGTTTGGGAGTCAACCGCATTAATCGATAAGCAAACAGGTGATTAATAAATGAGCAAACATAGATGATTAACAAGAAGATACAAAATCCAACTAGGCTGTGAACCCCCTATATAGGTGTTAGGCACACAGAAGCGTCACCGAAGGCTAGATGGATCGTCCCCTTACGGATCATACACTTACGACCTCAAGGAATCCTATTCTATTTCTAGTTAGGGAGTCATCCTGTTAAATGACATTCAATCCTATATATAGAAGTTCTCACAACATAGGAAGAACAAAGATGAAAACAAGCAATAAATCTAACTACAGACATAACAATTAACAACGAAATGAAAAGTTAAATACATTGCCATGGAAAGTTTGACAAAAGAACATGATTGCATGGGCATTGGGGCTAGTCCCCACATCCCAGCAAAAAGGAACTAGTCGCTCATGATGCGAGAAACAAGAAGGATAAGAAAGAGAGAGAAATATGCCATGAGCATGATGCACAAGGTAGTCATAGCTCGGTGAAGATGATGTGGTCTTCTATGTCATGTTAGAGCAGGTCTGGAAGAATGAGGGATGCCAAGATAGACTGGGCAGTCTTTATCACTCCTCCTTTCCTCTCTTCTCAGTCTCCTTGAGTTGTAGCAGGAATGGAAGGTGAAGTGGCAGTGTGGATAGAACTGGATCGGACCTGTATACAACAGCCTGTCGGCGTCCCGAAACCGATGCCAATTGAGGACCCTTGCGGTCCTATTTATAGGCTCAGATGGGGTCTTCACGTTTTTTGCATGAAGTTGCTCTAAACGGCCTTGGAAATCCACCTTCAAAGGTCTTGTAGATCGGTCGAATGACCAAACGGTCCTGGGACCGAATGGCTCCAAACGGTCCTGGGACCGAATGGCTCCAAACGGTCTTGGGACCGTATGACTCCAAACGATCTTGGGACCGAATGGCTCCAAACGGTCTTGGGACTGAATGGCTCCAAACGGTCTTGGGACCGAATGGCTCCAAATAGTCTTGGGACTGAATGGTTCCAAATGGTCTTGGGACTGAATGGCGCCAAACGGTCTTGGGACCGAATGGCTCCAAACGGACTTGGGACTGAATGGTTCCAAACGGTCTCGTTGTCCAAACGGTTTGGCGATGCAATGGTCTCGAAGACCGATGGGTTTCAAATGGTCTCTGCGATGAAGTTCAACCGGTCTTCACATCGATCTCCAAACAGTCTTGGACTGGGCATTGTCCAAACGGTTCGTGTGATCCCCTCCAATTAGTATGTGATCGATCAATGCCTCACAGTCTCAAGACTGTGAGGGCTTTTCTATGGTGAGCGCGGAGTGGGAGCGGCGGCATTGCAGGAGCGTTTAGGGTTGCTGGAGGTAGAAGGAGGTGGAGGTGTGGGTGCTGACGCTGTTGATGGCAAAGGAAGGGAAGGCAAGAGGATGGGAAGCATGCCCAATGTTGCTGAGTTGCCCAAACAGTTTCGAGGTGGAGCAAGTCCATTTGGTTTTGAGGTGGAACTGCTCATTCGGTCTTGAGACCGAATGGTGAAACCGAATGGATGAGACCGAATGGATGAGAAAGGTGGGTCCCACTCAAAATGGTTCGATTGTTCACCTCGTCAAGACCTGCATCAAATCAACATGAATTCAGTTAAAATCATGATAATTGGACCAGTTAAGTAATTTTGCACATTTTGATATTTAGTAATTGAAATTGGATGTATTGAGACAAAAAGAGCCCAAGAAGGCGATTGGAAATCATGATGAATATGCATTCATCAAAACACCCCAAACCCCAAACTTAGACGTTGCTCGTCCTCGAGTAACACAAAATCTGAAACAGTCGCCAAATGAATACTTTTTGGTCATGTGATTGCCTCATCTTCACATCACGATTGTTTTCCTACTGCTCAGTATGACTCAGTATCTCAACCTCCTGAGACCACTAAATACATCTTACCATATGTTTGTTCCTGAGTTTGATTTCCAATATCACTTCCTCGTCACTTTTTCCAACAACAAGAATGTCAAAGAGTTTTGTAAGAGTCCAGAGTCACTCACAGAACAACAAGTGTGCATCTGATCTGACACTGGTGTATTTTAGGGTAGTGGAGGCTTTTATGGTGCCTATAGGTAGAAAAGGGAGTGAAGGGTGGTATGGAAGGAAGAAGTAAATATCTCCTCTATTCGACTCGATATTTTTGATATTTTTACAATTTCATTTATTGCATTTTTTGTGCGAATCTCTCCTCTATTCGACTTGAGATTGCATTTCTATTTGTGTGCGCTTTGGCATCTTTTTGTGTGCAAATCTCTCCTCTATTCGACTCGAGATTGCATTTTTTGTGGTATGCCTCTATTAATTTATGAAGGGTATGGAAGAAGCGGATATAGAGGGAAGTGACGTGCCACCCCGAACTTAGGGTTTTGTACTATTTTGGTTATATTTGTTTCTTTTTTATGGATGGAGGGGTACGAAGATGATGGAAGAAGTGTAGAAGAGAGTTCAGATCAGAATGCGACTTGATTTGCAATTCCTGAACCAGGTCGTTCTCTTTATTGTACTCTGCTCAAATAATGACTTGATGAGGATCCAGTGGAGATTCCATGTTATTGTTCCACTAGTCAGTTAGGAAGCACGGCGTGTTTGATACCTATCAGTTCGACATACACTTGTCATTTTTGCGTAAGTATCATGATGTTAGGAGTCATAAGCTTCACAAGATGAATTCAATCAAAAGGCTAGTTTAAAAAAATGGTCCTTTTGAGGATCTGCTTCGAATAAGGAAGGTATAGTGAAAAAAGCATAGAAATTGAATACATATCAAAATTTCATCAAGTATTTGTTCAAATTTCTTTTGAAAACTTTAAAATTTTGGAAATTTTATTCGAAAGAATTTGAAAATTTAGGTCAAAATTGCAACGATGGGTGAAGGTGGAGAGTAAGATATGTACCACCCACCTCCACCCCGAACTTAGAAATTTGCTCGTCCCGAGCAAACTCTAAATCCGAGATGGAGGGGAAACTTCGTGCCGGTTGGACCATGAAATGTGGTTGCATTCCAGATAGCGCGCATCCTCCATCTAAGAATCTAGAAAAGAAAGATCATAGAACTCAAGATAGCATCTCGCGATGTGAATTTTATTTGGTGCAAAATTATCTAAAAGGTAAAAACAAAATTAAGGAAAATTTTCTAATTCAAAATTAAAATTAAATTGGAATTTATTTATCGGGTTGCCTCCCGACAAGCGCCTTTTTTTTACGTCGATGGCTCGACGTGCATACTATCACCATGGTGGGGCTCTAGGTGGAACTTGATTGACATATTCTTTTAGTGGTTTCTTTCTCAACCATTCATTAATCTTCACTTTAATTTTAGCTTCTTGTATCCTTCTCCATACAGAATGAGCAATGTCAGAGCATATAGGGAAACAACCTGAGTTACGTTGACTTGTTCTTTGTTGCTCAATTTGAGGTAGAAAATAGTTGTATGGAATCTGAATGACATCATTGACAATGTAGTGCTGTTGAGGCTCAGAAAAAAAAAATTCATTTGTTGATGCACTATCCCTTCATCGTAGTAATGCTGGTCAATAACATCTATCAAATATAGATCTGAGGGATGTTCTTGGTAGAAACTGTAGTCCAAATTTTGTTGTGGAGGGATGATGAAATTAATAGTCTCTGTCTGTTCACTACTACAGAAATAGCGTTCAGTGTCGCTTTTCTGGGCGTCGGTTATTTCGGACAACCGACGCCTATAATATTCGGCGTCGGTTATTTATACAAACCGACGTCTATATTCGAAGACCATCCAGACACGGGTACCGCTTTATATTCAGAGTCAGCTGAGTGTAACCAACCGACGCCTAAAGGCGCCCGTGAAATCCAATTTTCAAGTGAAAAAAATCTGGGTCACATACAGCGTCGGTTGTTTAACAATTCACCGACGCCTATGTGAAATGAAATTTTGCGTGAAAAGTTCCACTTTCGGTGTCGGTTATCCTTGGATAACCGACGCTGATAATAGTTCCCGCCAATTAATTTGGGGTAAAGATTGTCTAATTGGACGTCGGTTATTACGATCAACCGACGTTGAAGATAATAGGCATCGGTTGTCCTAGATAACCGACGCCGTTGACCAACTTAATAGAGGCCCGATCACCCGACTCTTCCCCCTTTCTTCCTATTTCATCGATTCTCCTGTGTGCTCTCCCAAAATCACCGCCTGGTGCCTGCTGCTTCTCGCTCGCCGCCGACGATCCCTGCTGCTGCTTTGCGTCGCCGCCGCCGCTCACCGCCTTCCTCCTTGCGCCGCCGCCGCCCGCTCCTTCCTCCCTGCTCACGCCCTACTGCGGCGTTGTCTTCTTGCTTGCCTTCGCTGCTCACAAGGTATTAGCCGTAGCACCTTCTTCCTTCTCTTCTTCCTTGCCACCCGCTGCTCTGCTCTGCTTGCTGCTCTAACTTCAAAACCTAAGACTAGTTAGTGTTCTACTTCTTTCACTGAGAACTGAGAAGAATGGCCTACCACGGCCGTGTTTGATTTGATTTAAACCCTAATTTGATTTAAACTTGTCCGTTCTAGCATCCTAATTTGATTTGATTAAACACTAACATTGATGAAGCCCTAACATCAATTGTGATGAAAGCCTAACATGTACATATCTATTATTGTGTTTGTTGGCCTAGAAACCCGTCCAAGATTGACTCATTAGGAGTAAATCTTGGATAGTCCCCAGTTTGGGACTGTTCTTGAACACCTAATCTCACTTAGGATGTAAGTGTATAATGTGTATTGGGTTTTCAAGAAAATTTCAGTAGCATTTCCCCGTTTGTTCTCTAAGTACATGTGTACTTAGAGAACAGCGGGGAAATGCTGCCGAAATTTTCTTGAAAACCCAATACACATTATACACTTACTAGTGAGATTAGGTGTTCAAGGATGGGATAGGTGGTACACATTTATTATATATAAGAATGACATCACATGTGTTTGTTGGCCTAGAAAGTGAATAATCATTGTTCTTTATATTACTTGTACATTGGTATAAATTAGAATGAACAATCACTAAATTATATATTGTTTGTATGGAGTCCGGCTTCATTGTAGATATCTATTATTGTGTTTGTTGGCCTAGAAACCCATCCAAGATTGACTCATTAGGAGTAAATCTTGGATAGTCCCCGGTTTGGGACTGTTCTTGAACACCTAATCTCACTTAGGATGTAAGTGTATAATGTGTATTGGGTTTTCGAGAAAATTTCGCCAGCATTTCCCCGTTTGTTCTCTAAGTACATATGTACTTAGAGAACAACGGGGAAATGCTGCCGAAATTTTCTCGAAAACCCAATACAAATTATACACTTACTAGTGAGATTAGGTGTTCAAGGATGGGATAGGTGGTACACATTTATTATATATAAGAATGACATCACATGTGTTTGTTGGCCTAGAAAGTGAACAATCATTGTTCTTTATATTACTTGTACATTGGTATAAATTAGAATGAACAATCACTAAATTATATACTGTTTGTATGGAGTCCGGCTTCATTGTAGATATCTATTATTGTGTTTGTTGGCCTAGAAACCCGTCCAAGATTGACTCATTAGGAGTAAATCTTGGATAGTCCCCGGTTTGGGACTGTTATTGAACACCTAATCTCACTTAGGATGTAAGTGTATAATGTGTATTGGGTTTTCGAGAAAATTTCGGTAGCATTTCCCCGTTTGTTCTCTAAGTACATATGTACTTAGAGAACAGCGGGGAAATGCTGTCGAAATTTTCTTGAAAACCCAATACACATTATACACTTACTAGTGAGATTAGGTGTTCAAGGATGGGATAGGTGGTACACATTTATTATATATAAGAATGACATCACATTATACACTTAGGATGTAAGTGTATACCCTAATCTTTTCCTAATATATACTTGTTTCCTAATATATACTTGTTTTCTCTGATCATAGAATGGATAGATCATGGATGTCCATTCATAATCATTGCACCCCAGAGTTTATATCTGGTCTTGATCAGTTTATTAGATTTGCCGAGGAACATAGGAAAAAACCTACAGATAGGTTCTACTGTCCATGTAGGCATTGCGGTAACAACTTGAAAGTCAACACTGGTGAGGAAATCAAAAGTCATGTCATGTGCAACGGGATTGTACAAGGCTATACATAATGGCACTGGCATGGAGAGATTTCAAAATCGAAACCAGTAGATGCCGATAGCAGTGCTTGGGTGGAAGAAGAAATTGCCTCCGATGACGTAAATGTGAACGAACCAGTTCCAGCAGACATCGTTGATGCGATGCTGGATAGTTGTAGGGTAGAGCACACCGATCCACCTCCTATCTTTAGAAACATTGTGCATGATGCTGAGATACCGTTATACACAGGCTGTGCTAAGTTTATGAAGCTTAGCGCTGTGTTGAGATTGTATAAGTTGAAGGCTAACAATAGATGGAGCGACAAAAGCTTCACTTCATTGTTGACTTTGTTGAAAGAAATGCTTCCTGAAGGAAACGAGCTGCCAATCTCAACATACCAGGTAAAGAAAATGTTGTGCCCAATGGGAATGGAGGCCAAGAAGATACACGCATGCCCGAATGATTGTGTATTATTTCAAAAGGACTATGTAGATTTGAAAGATTGTCCAAAATATGGTGCGTCCAGGTATAAATTGACGACTTCGGGGGAGTCCAAAACTGGTTCTCCTGCCAAGGTGTTGTGGTATCTACCTATAATATCACGGTTTCAACGCTTGTTTGCAAATCCGAAAGATGCGAAGAATTTGAGGTGGCATGCAGATGTTAAGAAAAATAATGATGGGATCCTACGACATGCGTCTGATTCCCCACAGTGGAAGAAGATTGATCTATTGTACCCCAAATTTGGTGAAGAAGATAGGAATCTAAGACTTGGGCTTTGTACAGATGGGATGAATCCGTACGGGACATTGAGCAGCCAACATAGCACTTGGCCAGTCATGCTTGTTATATACAATCTTCCTCCCTGGATGTGTATGAAAAATAAGTACGTTATGTTGTCGTTGTTGATATCGGGCCCTAAACAACCCGGAAATGATATCGATGTTTATCTTGAACCTTTGATTGATGACTTAAAGAAACTTTGGGCTGAAGGTGTGATGACCTATGATGCTTCAGCAAGAGAGACATTTCGTTTGCACGCTATGTTGTTTTGCACTGTTAATGACTTTCCAGCATATGGGAATTTGTCTGGATATAGTGTCAAAGGAGCTAAAGCGTGTCCTATATGTGAAGAAAACACTGATTCAATAAGACTAAAACATGG
Organism: Alisma plantago-aquatica; assembly: GCA_963693085.1. Classification (NCBI taxonomy): domain Eukaryota; kingdom Viridiplantae; phylum Streptophyta; class Magnoliopsida; order Alismatales; family Alismataceae; genus Alisma; species Alisma plantago-aquatica. Next base: position 331,833,907 of record OY856409.1, read on the forward strand.
CGGCAAGACTGTATATCTTGGTCATTGAAGGTTTCTTTCAAAATTCCATCCGTATCATAGGAAGCGCAAAGCATTCAATGGATGGAATGATGAACGGAGTGCACCTAAACCTATACCAGGGGATGTTGTTTATGCAAGAGTAAAAGACATTGTCAATGAATTTGGTAAGAAATCACAATGTAGTATGGCCACACAGAGTGACAATTCTTCATTCAAGAAGAAGTCAATATTTTGGGATCTTCCTTATTGGAGTTCTTTGACAGTCAGGCATTGTATCGATGTAATGCACGTTGAGAAAAATGTCTGTGATAGCATCATTGGTACTCTGTTAAATATACCAGGTAAGACTAAAGATGGGATAAAATCTAGACTGGACCTACGTGAAATGGGAATAAGGTCAGAATTAACAGAATTATGTGAAATGGGTAATAAAAGAACATACTTACCTCCCGCTTGTTACACGTTGTCTAGAAAGGAGAAGAAAACTTTTTGTGAATGCTTGGTAAATGTTAAGGTGCCACATGGTTACTCATCCAACATCCATAGATTGGTATCAATGAAAAATCTGAAGTTGATAGGTCTTAAATCTCATGATTGTCACACTCTAATGCAACAAATATTGCCCGTGGAAATTCGATCTATATTGTCGAAGCATGTAAGGTTTACAATTACCAGACTTTGTTTCTTTTTCAACAGTCTATGCAGCAAAGTTATTGACCCTAATACTCTCGATAATTTGCAAAGAGAAGTGGTTGTTACCCTATGTCAGCTTGAGATGTATTTCCCTCCTTCATTCTTTGATATCATGGTACATCTTGTTGTCCACTTGACTAGGGAAGTGAAAATGTTGGGACCAGTTTTCTTGCATTGGATGTATCCCTTTGAACGATACATGAGCATTTTTAAAGGTGATGTTCGAAACCGTTATCGGCCTGAAGGGAGTATTATTGAAGGTTATGTGGCGAGAGAGGTTATGGATTTTTGCAATGACTTTCTCAGTGGTAATGACACTCCTAATAATGACAAGAATATTGAGGAGGGCAAAGGAATTTTGGGATCACGGGTGAATGTAATCAGCCGTGAGCAGTTGGATCAAGCTCACTTGTATATTTTACACAATATGGACGAAGTGAGTGTTTATATCGAGGAACATACCAATTTCATAAAGAGACAACATCCTTGAGCAAGTTCAATGTGGCTTGCTAGAGATCATAATAAAACTTTTACTAAGTGGTTTGAAGATAAAGTCTTACATCAACTATCTCAAACACCAAATGATATTACAGAAACTATCAAATGCCTCGCCTTTAAACCAAAACTGAATGTTATGTCTTATGAAGGGTTTGACATTAATGGATTCACATATTACACAAAGTGCCAAGATGATAAGAGTGTCGTCCAAAATAGTGGGGTCACTCTTCAAGCGTCGACTATGTACTTTGCAAGTGCAAAGGATAAGAGTCCGTGTGAAGCTAAAATGTCATATTACGGTGTCATTGAAGACATTTGGGAGTTTGACTACATAGATTTCAAAATTCCGCTCTTTAAATGTAATTGGGTTGATAACACCAAAGGAGTTATAGTGGATGAATTGGGTTTCACTTTGGTGAACTTTGAAAAGATTGGCGAGAAGGGTGAACCATTCATATTGGCATCACAAGCGAAACAAATATTCTATATCGATGATCCTGCAAATGATAAATGGTCGGTTGTTCTTCATGGTAAAAGACAGTTCATTAAAGATCCTATAGATGAAGAAGAGTACTATGATAAGTATGATGACTCCAGTCCATTCTCAGTTGGGTTGCCAACTCCACAAAATATTGAAGCTAATGATGACTTATATGTGTGCGGAGATCACAATGAAGGATTGTTAATTGATAAAAGATCACAATTTTAGAGACATGTATGTTTATACAAATGCTAAATGTTTGCCTTTTTCTAGTTAATACAAATGCTAAATGTTTGCCTTTTTCTAGTTAATACAAATGCTAAATATTTGCCTTTTTAATGACATTTTCATATGGCTGACCATGATGAGCATGATGTCCATGATGAGCATGAAGTCCATGATGAGCATGCTGTCCATGACGAGCATGGTGAGGATACCAATGTAAGTTCTAAAAACATATCCTGTATTTCTATAAAATTCATTATCTTCTAGTTATGTCATATATCTTATATTTCTATATTGGGCTAATTTAGTGTGTTTATTTTTGTCAAATTTTAGGTTGATGATGCACATGTGCCCACTGAAGCACTGGAGCAACTTGATGCGCAGCACCAAACACTTAACAAGAAAAGGGGCATCACTCTGTTGAAGAAGTTAATAGCGCTTAGTGGTAGTGGATCCAAATTGGTTGTGGAGTTTGATAATGGAGGAAATGCAATTGGAGTGAACTGAAATAATTTTGTAAACTATCTTGGGTGTACCACTCGGAGCCATTGTGGTGTTAAGTATGATAATTGGCATAAAGTTTCTCAGGGGAAAAAAGACTTGATATGGAAGGATTTATGTGTGAGTTATTATTATTTGCAATTATATTTTGTAGATTACAAATTCTATTATTTTCAATTCTATTTTGGATACTAGTTAATAACATTTCTATTTTACAGAATCTGTTTGCATTGGATGAGAAGTTGCATCGTAAAAGTGTGATGCAACACACTGGAAAGATACTTAGGAATTATAGGACAAATCTGAACAGAGAATACATAAAAGAGGGTGATAAGAAAAAGAAGTCAGCCCTTAAACAATGGAACTTCTTGGACAAAGAAGATTGGGACAATTTTGTTGCTTCAAGAAAATCTGAAGAATTCAAGGTATTAGGTGTCACTCCCAATTTAATTAATATACATTGTATTCACCTATTCAAGATTAACATTTAGTGATACTAACCAAATCATTAATGTACATACTAACTAGGCCCTCAGTGACGCACGAAAAGCAAGGCGTGCACTGAATGTGCATGACCACACTATGGGTCCAAAAGGCTATGCAAGCGTTCGCCAAAGACTACATGCGGAGTCTGCGGCTACTAAGGAGTCTGCTCCTACTCAGGAGTTTGCTCCTACTCAAGAGTCTGCCACACCCATGCCTCTCCATGATATCTGGATAGCTGGGAGGCAAAACAAGAAGGGTGAAATAAAGAAGCCCGTGACTGCTGAGGCGGCTGCGAAAATGGTAAAATACAACTCTTAGAGCAATCGTTTGAATATTGATTATTTGTGGTGTTAATTTACCAATTTCTGTTGATGGTGATTAGCGGGAGCTGCATGAGCAGAGGAAACAAGGCACGTTCATCCCTTAGGGCACAAGGGATGAATTGACAGTTGCTCTGGGTAACCCAGAGCATCTTGGATGTGTTAGGGGTGCAGGCACTGGTGTGGGCATCAAAGCATTATTTGGGCCATCCCAGCACAAACCCAGAGCGGGACTTTCTCAAGAAGAGGTAACCTATTCTTTTTTTAGAATGTTACTGCAAAAGGAAATTCAATAATAAGAAGCTAATGTTTCTTTTATCCATGTATAGGAGAATAAGAGAGTCGAGGATATAGTTGCTAAGAAGGTCAACGATGTAGTTGCTGAGAAGGTCAAGGAAGAATTGCTGCGGTGGCAGGCATCTCAGGCTTCCAATCAGCCTATGGCGACCCACTCTTCTCCTGATGCATAGACTGCGAGTAATCCTGGAGACCCATCGCCTAACACGTCTGTTGTAAGTATTATTTATGACATTGTAGCTAGTCTTTTCAAGATTATATGTTTTCAAGATGATATGTATATATGTATAACATTCTTTACGTAAATTTGTAGGCATTGAAGCCATGCCGCTTAAGAATACAAGACTATGTTGTTGTAGAGGCGCAGGCTTACCCGTCCCTTCCTGGGGAAAGGTTTCACGGGACTCCAATGCCATAGGGCTACGTTCGTGTGGGCCCATTACGTGTGTTACCCGATTGGAGGGAAGCTACATTGCCATATCCCCACCCGGATATTGATACACTTGCTGAGGCAGAAGGTGGGGTCATATTGTGGCCCAAAGCAGATGTCGTCTACACTACTGAAATTGTAAGATAAATTTACATTGATTTAGACTGTTAATGTGTATATATGATGTCAACTGATCTGAAATTATATATACATGTTAAAAAGAAGACACCAGGAGCACCTAGGCCTCCACCTCCACTTCCCGCATTACCAACTTGGGTTCCAACTGACCTAACATACACGTTAGGTCCTGCTTGTAGGGGAATGGCATGTTGGCTACGGGCACATAATATACATTGCTCGATAATTGTTTCTTTAGATGCAGATTATGCAGGTCAATCATACGATAGCTCTTTATTTATACAAGATATTATTGAGTTGTTTATGTATGATTGGCTGAATACATCAATGATAGAGACATGGATAAGGTGAGATCTTGTTTATACATCCATATACCTTGTGGAAGATCTGGTGATCTGGTTTCTTATATATCAATGCATACGTAATACATGTTTTGCAGCTACTTAGTCGAAGATCATTGTAAACAATTTGCATTTGATCATGTGGGATTTTTGATTCCATCATTGATTAGTATGGTAGCTAAAGACCCTGATAATGTTCAACAATACTGTATAGATGCTTTTACAATTTTTGGTCAGCAAAAGAAGACGATAATAATAGTTCCATTCAATGTCAAGTAAGTTTACTTTATTTATAATTTGGACTTAAGAAAATTCCATTTTTATTGTGCATTTTGAGTTATTAATTGTTAACTTTTTACCTCTAGCGGTAAACATTGGGAGTTACTAGTTATTGTCCCCGAGACGTTCACTGTTTATTATCTAGATCCCGCGGGAAGTACATTAAACACTAAAATTGGACACGTAATGAGAATGCCATTATTCTGGTGAGAAATATTTCATTTTTGTATCTGTTAACATCTGTTATTACATTACTATTTACTTATGTAATTTACTGTGTTATATTAACATGTAGGGGTTTAGATGCATTCAAAAAGGCTAGAGGAACGGTCCCAAGGAAAAAGAACCAGCCAATAAATTGGCAGAACGTACAAGTAAGTTCCCGACTCCAATGTATATATTATTGATGTGAATTGTGCTTAGTTGTATTATTTTGTATGTTTCAATTTATAGTGCGCTACGTAAGACAATGGCTGGGCATGCGCATACTATGTGATGTGATTTATGCAGATGATTATCAAACATGCCGCATTGGACATCGATACCATACATGAGGTATTATATATAGTCTCATTAGTTAGTATGAAATATATCAATCTTATTTTTATATTATTACTGATATATATATCATTCTCTTTGCAGGTGTTTAAAACTGACCACACTATAGGTAAACGCTTAAAAAATATACATGCTCCATATACGATGGAAGCATTAAATGAAATAAGAGAAGAATGGGCAAAAGCCATACAAGCAGTGGCAACTGTAAGATATAATTGGGATGTTGATAGCGATAATGAATTATACTTTATAAATGAATATTTCTGAATGTTAATACATGTATTTGAATGTTTCTATATGTGTGAATGTGAGAATTGAATTGATGTCTGAATGTATCTACTTGTGTGAAATTTTCCTTGGGACTTTTGTAGGTTTGTGGCCTGTTTGTAGGCTGATATCAATGGATGTCGTAAACCTACAGTTCAGAAAACTGAACTATAGGTTCTCATCCTGCTGACCAGCCACAGCAGGCCTGCAAACTGATATGAAAAAAAAATAGATATAGGCGTCAGTTATTTACAGAAAACCGTCAGCAAAGACCTACAGCGTCGGTTATTGGATAAAAACTGACGCCTAATATTACAAACAACCCGACCGTACAGGAAAGCACGGTCGTGGTGGAAAAGGCGTCGCTTATTCATATAAAACCGACACCTATAGTACTAAACACGGCCGTGTAGGGAAGCACGGCCGTGTCGTCTTGAAGTATGGCGTCGGTCTTTTAGTAGATAACTGACGCAGAATGTGTCCTAGATGACGTCGTTTTCTATGGCGCGAACCCTTTTGGCGTCGGTTATCTACTAAAAGACCGACGCCTGTATGTTAAATAGGCGTCGGTTAAAAAACCGACGCCGAAGTGTTCGACCTTTAGCGGCGCCCACATAGGCGTCGCTCAGAAACCGACGCCAAAGGGGGTTAAACAACCGACGCCAAAAGTTGTTTCTGTAGTAGTGGTTGGGCTACTGGTGCATTCTCGAGGATGGTTGTTTCTAGATGGGGAGGCTCATTGACACTTGAAGATGGTTTGATATGTGTCATGACAGGGGTGGGGGTGTCTCCTCCTTTCCAAAAATGTCTTCAATAGTTTCCATAGGCTTGAGTTCTTCAAAAGTAGCTTCAACATCTTCTTCTGTAGAGTTGAGAAATTCAATGCAATCCTTTACTTGTTCGTCAATGGGTTCATCAACTGATGGGTCTGTAAGAGAAACTTCTAAAGGATCGTATGACTCATGATTCTCTTGAGTGAGAAGTGACATATGCTCTATACAATCAATAACATATACTTCTTCTTGCATGCTTGGTCTCCGCATACTTTCAAAAACTTTGAATTTGAGAGTTTCTTTACCCAATCTGAGTAGCAAAGTTCCTGCTTCAACATCAATTAGGGCTCTTGCAGTGGCAAGGAATGAACAACCAAAAATGAGAGGGTATTTGGTGTCTTCCTTTATGTCCATTATGACAAAATCACACGGTACATAGGTGTCCTTTCCAACCTTGACCGGGACATCTTCGAGAATTCCTAACTGGCATTTTATCGAATTATCTGCAAGATGCATAGTCATACCATTCGGGAGAAATTTTAGAAATCCTAGCCTCTTGTAAAGGCTAAGAGGCATGATCGAAATGCTAGCACCAAGATCATCTAGTCCCTTCTTATGTGTAGAATCATTGATATGGCAGGAAATCCCAAATGATCCTGGATCTTTCTGCTTCTTTGGCATCTTATTCTGAATGATATCTGAAGTGGTCTTAGCTAACTTGACTGTCTCATATTCTTCAGTTATATATTTCCTAGTCAGAAGTGACTTTAAGTACTTTGTCCAAGCTGATATCTCAGCCAGCGCATCCAAAAAGGGTATGTCAACATGAAGTTTCTTCATAGCTTCTTTAAACTTATTGAACTGAGTATCAAACTTGGTTTGCCTTAAACGAGAAGGGAAAGGAATACGAGGCTTGTATACAGGGATGTCAGGTCCTGGTGTTTCAGTTTCTTCATCAATTGGTTTTTCAGGACTTTCCTTGTCTGTCTTATCAGCAATTACTGGTTATTCTGGTTGAGACTCCGGTGTTGTTGAGTCTTGAATGATCACAGGCTCATACTCATTAGTAACAACCACATGTGTCTTGATAGGAGGATCATAATAGTCTTTTCCTCACTTGGTGGTTACTGCCTTCAGTTGTTCTGGGTGCTTTGGGTTGTTCTCGGGTTGGCCAGCAAAAACCCCAGCTGGTGGCTTAATGCTAGCTGCAAGTTGAGCTAGTTGAGATTAAATAGCCTTCTGCTGAGCTTGTTGGTTAGCTATCATAGTTTGCTGAGTTTGCAACATCTTTTCAATGGCTGATAGTTTGTCATTAAGAGAAACTAGACCTGCTTGTTGTCCTTGTTGTTGATAAGGAACTTGGTTAAAACTCTAGTATTGGGAGTTGTTTTGATAATTATTGAAGTTTCTATTCTGAAAGTTTCCCTTGAAATTTCCTTGATTTCCAAAATTCTATTGTTGATTGTACTGGAATCCTGGTGGGACTCGTGGCTGGTTGTTCGAACCAAATTGATGTGAGTTAACTACTCCAGAGGGGTTTCCATATTGAAATCATGGATGATTCCTATTCTGATTCCGATTGTAGTAACTTTGACCAGGGATGGTATTAATAGCATTAAGATTTTCCATTTGACAATTATCTCCTTGTCCACATGTGTTGCTTAGAACAACATCGTAAAGAACATTACATGCTAATGTGGAATGATCAGTACTTTTACATGCTTCACAGAATAATGAAGCTGACTCGATCTGTTCTTGTTGTCGAGTGGGCGAACGTCCTCTTCCAATAGCAGTAAGAGATGATGCAATGTGGTCTTGCTTGGCAACTAAGAGTTTTAAGGTTTCAACAATAGACTTGTACTCGGGAGTAGCTTCAGCCATAACTACTTTCAAGACTCCTTTACCTACAGATCTACCCCAACTGGCTTGATTTTCTGCTCTAAAGGTGACGACCCTCCATGCGTTGTCATAACTTTGGCGCATGAAGTTTTCTCCAGATGAGGAGTCTAAGAATTTCTTGATATCATCATCCAAACCCCTATAGAAAATTTCGATGAGTTGATTCTTAGGAATTCCATGGTGTGGACACTTGCGTAGAAGCTCTTTGTATCTATCCCATGCTTCAAAAAGAGTTTCTCCAGGGACTTGGGTGAAATTTGTTATTCGCCCTCTAATTTCATAGGTGAGAGATGGAGGGTAGAACTTTTCTAGAAACACGTTTTGGAGTTGTTCCCAGGTGGTGATGGGTATTTCACTTTGCAATGAATTGCACCAACTTATGGCTCTATTAACACGGGAATACTTAAAGAGACAGAGTCAAATAGCATCGTTAGATACTCCATTTTGTTTTGTCATGGCACATAGATCGATGAATCTCAGAAGATGTTCCTGGCTGTCTTCTCCTTGTTTACCGTAGAATGGGTTGTTCTGAAGCAGGGTGATCCAATGTGCCCTAATCTTAAAATTGGCAGCATTGATGGGGGGAGGTTGTATTGGATGATGAACATTCATAGCTTTTGGGATTGAGAACTCTCTAAGATCCTTTTGCGGTTCAGCTGCTTGCGCTGCTGCTTGTGCCGCTAGGATTTCTTCTTGAACTGCGGCTCTGGCTTCTTGCATGAACCTCTCTCTCTACGCATTGATGGTTTGAGCTACCCTTCGGGCTACTTCTTCTTCTTGAGCCATCCTTGCTTGATTTTCTCTGATTTAATGATGAAAAGTTCTATCTATCTCGGGATCGAAGCTCACTGTTAGTCCGGGGTTGTCCGAATGGTGCATGCACTATGCTTTGGGTTGTACCCGTAATAGGAAGATTTCAAAAGTGAGAACCACAGAGTAGAGTCAAATTCAAGTAGACGGTCAATTGTTTCAAAAAGAAAAAGAAAATCCTAGATTAGCCTTAAAGAACTAGATTTAACTAACTGATTCTGTTATCCCCGGCAACGGTGCCAGAATTTGACGCGGGATTTTATCGCACTAACAAACTCACTCGGGGTTGAAATCCCCGAGCTTTTACCAAAACCAAAGTACAATAATACCACCCGCAAGCAGACGAGTCTTATCACAGTATAGTTAAGGATCGAACCCAAAGGACAACATTTTTAAGAATCCTTCTCAGTCTAACCCAGTTTGAGTTAAGACTAATATTTAAAACGATTGGTTGATTTGAGGTTAATTAAACTAATTGCAAGAAAGTAAAAGCTAAATTAAAATTGGATTTAGATCAATGATATGGAATTACTGGGATGGTATCGGGTTTCACCACTGCTACACATACAAACACGTCTAAACATCAAACATCCAAGCAAGATATAACTATCCAAATAGAGCTGCTGCAAAACCCCCCATACATGTGTTAGGTTTGCGTACGCATCACCTTAGGCATCAGATGTCTCATCACCATCCATATCACTTACTTACGGCTGCAAAGATACATAAATTCAACGAAGGTTGTGGGCCCCCTATACAGGCGTTAGGCACACAGAAGTGTCACCAAAAGCTAGATGGCTCGTCCCCTCGCGGATCATGCACTCATGATCTCGAAGAAATCTAATTATATTTCTAGTTTGGGAGTCAACCACATTAATCGATAAGCAAGCAGGTGATTAATAAATGAGCAAACATCGACGATTAACAAGAAGATACAAAATCCAACTAAGACTGTGAACCCCCTATACAGGCGTTAGGCACATAGAAGTGTCACCGAAGGCTAGATGGCTCGTCCCCTTGCGGATCATACACTTATGACCTCAAGGAATCCCATTCTATTTCTAGTTTGGGAGTCATCCTATTAAATGACATTCAATCCTATATATAGAATTTCTCACAACATAGGAAACAAAGATGAAAGCAAGCAATTAATCTAAATATGAACATAATGATTAACAAAGAAATGAAAAGTTATATACATTGCCATGGAAAGTTTGACAAAAGAACATGATTGCATGGGCAGCGGGGCTAGTCCCTGCACCCTAGTGAAAAGGAACTACTCGCTCATGATGCGAGAAACAAGAAGGATAAGAAAGAGAGAGGAATCCACCATGAGCATGATGCATAAGGTAGTCGTAGCTCGGTGAAGATGATGCGGTCTTCTACGTCGTGTCGGAGCAGATCTGGAAGAATGAGGGATGCCAAGACAGACCGGGTAGTCTTTCTTACTCCTCCTTTCCTCTCTTCTCAGTCTCCCTGAGTTGTAGTAGGAACGAAAGGTGAAGTGGCAGTGTGGACAGAACTGGATCAGACCTGTGTACAGGCAGCCTGTCGGCGTCCCAGAACCGATGTCAATTGAGGACCCTTGCGGTCCTATTTATAGGCTCGGATGGGGTCTTCACGTTTTCTGCATGAAGCTGCTCCAAATGGTCTTGGGGCAAACGATCTTGGAAATTTGCCTTCAAACGATCTTGCAGATCGGTCGAATGACCAAACGGTCTTGGGACCGAATGGCTCCAAACGGTCTTGGGACCGTATGGCTCCAAATGGTCTTGGGACCAAATGGCTCTAAATGGTCCTGGGATCGAATGGCTCCAAATGGTCTTGGGAACGAATGGTTCCAAACGGTCTTGGGAATGAATGGTTCCAAACGGTCTTGCGACCGAATGGTTCCAAATGGTCTCATTGTCCAAACGATTTGGTGATGCAATGGTCTCAAAGACCGATGGGTTTCAAATGGTCTCTGTGACGAAGTTGAACCGGTTTTCACATCGATCTCCAAAAATTCATGGATTGGGCGTCATCCAAACGGTCCATGTGATCCCCTCCAATCGGTATGCAATCGATCAATGCCTCACGGTCTCGAGACCGTGAGGGATTTTCTGCGGTGAGCGCGAAGTGGGAGTGGTGGCGTTGCAGAGCGTTTAGGGTTGTTGGAGGTAGAAGGAGGTGGAGGTGTGGGTGTCGACACTGTTGTTGGCAAAGGAAGGGAAGGCAAGAGGATGGGAAGCATGCCCGATGCTGCTGAGTTGCACAAACAGTTTCGAGGTGGAGCAGGTCCATTTGGTTTAGAGGTGGAACTGCTCATTCGGTCTTGAGACTGAATGGTGAGATCGAATGGTGAAACCGAATGGATGAGACTGAATGGTGAGACCGAATGGATGAGAAAGGTGGGTCCCACTCAAAATGGTTCGATTGTTCACCTCGTTAAGACCTACATCAAATCAACATAAATTCAGTTAAAATCATGATAACTGGACCAGTTAAGTAATTTTGCACATTTTGATATTTAGTAATTGAAATTGGATGTATTGAGACAAAAAGAGCCCAAGAAGGTGACTGGAAATCATGATGAATGTGCATTCATCAGTCACATGCTCGCACATAGGCCTATGAATCCTTGAAGATGGACAACCATTAAAAACCTAAATTCAAAATCTTCATAGCTGTCTTCCCAACACCTGTGTCCCCCATATGGAGATGGATGGAATTTCTTAATGATGGAGTTAGCTTCATCATCAGAGATGTAGAACCTATAAACATTGTCTGCACATCCCTTAAATAGGAGTGGGTCATCCCAGAACTAAGTTTTCAAGTTAGATAAGAATTACTTTTTCTAGTTATATGTCGTGTCATGTTCCAGTTGTTGGCAAGCGAGATAATTGTAAAAGTTTGCATAACAAGGTGTGATTGGCTCCACAATACGAATGGATAGGAGTGATTCATCTCGATAGGATTCATTGATGGGCATAAAGTCATGCTCTTCCAAACGAATATGGGAAAGGTGTTCATCAACCACTTTCTCATATTCCTTTTTATCAATAATTTCATGATCAAATTCTTGTAAGAGGAGTGTGCATCGTAGAAGACAAGATTTAATATCCTTTTTCTGCATCAAGTACTTGATGGATCCATGATGGGTATAAATGATCAACTTTCCTACCAACATATATGATGGGGATCTATCAAAAGCATAAATGATCAGGAGCATTTCTTTCTCAGTGGTGGTGTTATCTACTTGCGGCTCATTATGAGTTTTGCAAGTGTATTAAATTACATGATGCTTTTTATCTTTCTTTTGCCAGAGGGTTGTTCTAGCAACAAAATCACTAGAATTTCACATAAGCTCAAAAGGTAGATCCCAATCTAGAACTTGAATGATTGGTGGAGATGTGAGGGCATTCTTTAGAGTGTGAAAATCTTTAAGGCACTCCTCCTTGAAGACAAACACTGAGTATTTCACTAAACGTTTAGACATAGGCTACAATATTTTGGAGATATATATAATAAAATGGAGACAATAGTCACCATGGCCCAATAACCTTTGGATGGAAGACCAAAGGAAGGGTCAGAAGATTGGATATGGCTTCAATCTTACTTTTGACAACATCAATACTAGCTTCAGACACCTTGTGCCCTAAAACAATACCTTCTCGTACCATAAAGTGGCACTTCTTCCGGTTGAGGACGAGTTGTTTTTCCTTGAATCTATGTAGTATGTGAGATAATTTTTTTAACAATCATCAAAAGAAGACTCATAGACGTATAAGTCATCCATGAAGACTTTCATTATTTCTTCAATGAAGTCAACAAAGATAGTCGTCATACACCTTTGAAAAGTAGTTGGAGCATTGTAGAGTTTGAATGGCATTCAAAGGAAGGCGTAAGTTATTAAGACAAGTAAAAGTGGTCTATTCTTAATCATCTGGATGGATAGGAACTTGGTAGAAATCAGAGTAACCATCCAAATAGCAGAAGTGAGAGTGATGTGATAAGTGTTCTGGGACTTGATCATTGAACATAAGAGGAAAATGGTCCTTCCTTGCCACATCATTGAACAGTCTGTAGTATATGCACTTGCCCCAACTGATTACTATGCATGTTTCTAATTCCTTACTATCACTTCCTTTAACAACAATCATCACTCCTTTTTATAGTACTACATGAAGAGGAAAATGGTCCTTCCTTATCACATCATTGAACAGTATGTAGTCTATGCACATGCACCAACCGATTACTGTGCATGTTGCTAATTCCTTACTATCACTTCCTTTAATGACAATCATCACTCCTTTCTATAGTAATACATGAACTGGGCTAACCCACTTACTATCACTATGGTATAGATGATTCTAACATCATAACTCTTGATAACTTTCTTGCACATGACCTCACACATTTTATCATTTAGTTTTCTTTGACCTCAGACATGTGGTATGACAATGTCTGCTAAGTTGATTTGATGCATACAAACAACTATATTGAGTCCCTTAATTTAATATATACAATATCCAAGAGCCTACCATAAAACTTTGAGTTTCATGAGGACTTATTCTTGTTGATAAGATGGTAGTTGAGAATTTATAATCTTTGGGTTCCTTTGCTCATCATACAGGAATTCATGCTTTAAATCCTCTGGAAGAGGTTTAAAGTCATGGAGGAGCCACGGTGTAGAAACATTATTTGGTTCTCTCTAAAGAAAGATGTACTTGGCAGTTTCCATAGTTCCCCGCTGATTCACTTCCTCCTCTTCTGATGCTTCTCAGTAAGCTGAAATTTTGTCTACTTCTAGATCGGTGATCCCAAAAGTTGGATTAGTGAGTTATCATATCAAATTATCTACAATGGTATTATGTTCTTAGATCTCAACACACGACTGGAAACAACAATCGACAAAATTACTTGTCTCCATGGGGAAGGTCCCTTCAAGTGATCTAACACATTGAAGTCAATGTTTTCATCTCTAACCCTAATTGTTATTAGCCCATCTACAACATCAATCAAAGCTCATGTAATGGAGAGAAAAGGTCGTCCAAAAATCATAGGGCACATAGGATCCTCAACAATGTTGACAATGACTATGTCGCACATGATGAAGAAATTTCCAATCAGAATAGGGACATCTTCGACTACACCAACTGGCTTGGTGTATGAATTATCAACTAGTTGGATCCTCATATTCGAGGGAACTATGCCATTTAGTCCTAATCATATTTCTAGATATTGTGGCATGAGGCTTATGCTTGTACATAAGTCATTTAGGCCATATCTTTCTGAAGTGTCTCCTATAAGGAATGGGATTGTGAAATCTTCAATATCCTTCTATTTGGTTTGAATAGTTTATTGAACAAAGGCGGTAGCCATCTTGGATAAGCAAGGAGTTCCTATTTCTCCTCCTTTTCTTTTCTTTTCTTATTGGTCTAATCCTTTAGAAATTTTGCATATGTTGGCATTTTATCAAATGTCGAGAAGAGGGATATCCAAGTGTATCTTCTTGATAGTGTCAAAAAATTTAGTGTATCTTTTCACGAGTTGGGACTTAATGAACCTATGGGGAAAGGTTCTTTAGAGGTATATTTGGAAGACTTGATACATGGGATCACTTTGGTTGTTCCATGAGACTTCTTCTTTATTAGAATAGTTCTTCTTCATGTTATGTTCAGTCGTTGTCTTCTTCAACTGTGGGTTGGGACATAGATGGTGCATTTAAGGTTGTACCAGAGTGAAGCTTCACAATCTTTGAATTTCTTTGAATTCTGTTCTATACTAGAGGGAAACTGGCTAGTTAGATTCTTGATTGATATAACAAAGGAAGTCACTTATTGGCCCATAATTCTATTATGATGCTACAAGATATTGATTTGTATGTTCACCATCCCCAACTCTGCCTGCACATTGGTCATAAGGTTTTATGGATTAACCCTAGAATTTTTGCTTAAACAAGATAATTATAAACTTGTTCTAATCCTTTGAAAAGTAATTAAGACTCTTTGAGAAGTTTATTTCCAAGTTAGAGCTTATTTGCAAACTATGTGTGTATTATATGACAATCTAAGTGAAAAGTGCAATTTGCCCAAGATGAGGGGTACATTGAAAAATGTTACATGTTGAATGTGTCCTAAGTGTTTTAATATCATAATAGAGAGAATGATGCTAAGTGGTGGCTTGTGGAAAGCCTAAATTTCAAGTATTAAGCTTATTTGAACAATGATAGTGTCTTTTGTACCAATTTTTATACAAATTGTAATTTACCCAAATATGGGGTTGATATGCAAATTACCACCTCTAGTGTGTCCCTACTCCCTCTAGGAATCATTTAAAGGAGGGAGAAAGAAGGGGGCACCATAATTGAACCACCTTTGAGGGACGGTACTCTTAATAATGAAAAGACTAAGAAAATGTAAAAGTTGAAGGTTATACATATGAGCATATTGAGTTGGAGACTTAGAGTGGAAGTCTCCTATCGGTTTATGGAGATTTAGCTTTTCCCATGACGGGCAAGACACTTTGAAGAAGAGATATGAATCAGTTTACAACTTGTATTGGAAAAGATGCAATTGAATATAATAATATAGTGAGTGGAAGAAGATTTGGCCAAGAAGATAACTCAAGAGCCGGCCCTTATCCCCTACATTGTTTTTGGACTTTTATTTTTGCATGGCAAGATAAATAATGGGATGCATGTAAATGTATGTGTCAACTATGCATGTTTAGGTGGCACTTAGTAGCCTAAGCTAATGACACCTCTTACACTCTTTTCCATAAACCTCTAGTATAAATACCTTGCCCTTCACTTGTTAGTAAGACTTTCAAATATTGTTAGTAACCTTCCCTCTTATATCATGCATATCCTCTTGTGTCATGCATAGTGAGGAGAGTTGAGTGATAAGAGCTTGATATCGGCCAAGGATAAGAGATATCGGCCAAATAGGTCATAGAAGGTGATATCACCCATTGAGATTGGAGATATCATGTAAAAGTTAGGAGCTTAAGTCTTGGATTGTTGAGAGGTTCATCTTCAACCTTGGAACGTGAGGATTTGAAGATTTAAGCTTGGAAGTTGTTCATAAGGTGGGTTATATAACTTGAACCCGTCTATATTATTATCTTTTCTTCAATATTGTCTAACTTGTTGATTTCTTTCAAAATCAGATTTCCTTTGATCAATTGATATATCTATGAGTTCCACCATGGTTTTGAATAGTTAGATAAGGATCTTGAGGTTGATGATGATGACATCATCATTGAACAACCCGATATGGGTTGAATATTCTTAAAACTCGATATATAATCCGATATAGAGGCTTACATGATATGAAGGTAGGTTATATTTTATAAAACAAGACCTATGAATGATATGGAAGATACCTATCCATATTTTATACTTGATACAAGGTAAGAGTAATACCCTATGCACAATAGGGAATCAAGCATGTACTCTAACCCGATATAGTAAACCCTAGAGGATGAGTAATCCGATATGTTAATGTAAACCCACTACAAGTATGACATAAGTGAGAAGTGAATATTTCATGGGCGATATGAGTAAGTACTTATACACCCACTTGAGCACGATATAGGGCCATATACTCACCTTATGTATGATATCATGTCAGGTTTATATCCTAACCCGATATGAGTTAAAAACCCTAGATGGTGATGATAAATCCGATATGAACTCCAAGATGAAAAGTAACCCGATATAGTGGTGAGTGATACTTTATACTTGACGAGAGACATGTCTTGTGAATGATATGGGAGTTACCTACTAGCACCTTATACATGATATAAGGTTAAAACTTTACCTTTTATATGATATGGGCAAGACCCTAGATGGAGAAATGGAAACCCAATATGCTTTGAAAATCAATTGCCTTTGAAGTTCGATATACCCTACTGCCTTGAGATGAGTTGAAGAGCAATTTAGTATCCATCTTGTTGTGTTTTTACAAGAAAAGAACTGAACCTTTAGAAGGATTTGAATTCAAGGTTTCATCTATTCTAGAAAACTGATATGGTAAACCCAAGATGGAAACCGATATGGTAAACCCAAGATGGAAACCGATATGGTAAACCCAAGATGGAAACCGATATGGTAGTTCAAGGTGGAAAACTGATATGACAATTCAAGGTAAGAAATTAATACAATATTATCTATATGTCACTTAAACAATACATGGTAAAGGCATAAAAGGCATGTCCGATATAATATAATTTTGTACACAATATGAGAACCCAATATGTATCTATACCAGATATAAGGTCAAGAGTTCAACCTATACCCGGTATGAGGTTGACTTGAGATAATAAAAGCTAAAGTGATAGCTAATATGACATGGCTACATGAGATAGTGTTAGGGGATATACCCTAAACCTGATATGATGATGTGGTTTCACCACATGACTAATATGAATACATAATATGATGATGTGTGCATCCTCAAGCATGATAGGAGAACGTTATCCACTATGATACCCGATATGATAGGTATGCTCCAATTCACTAGGCTTGTTCAAGTAATGTATATAATTAAAGCAATATTAAGACACAACGAGTTTAACTCAATTTGATAATGATAAGTTAAAATACCTTAAGAGGTGAACTAAGTAAGATGTAATCAATATCCTAATAAGGATAAGAGAGAGACTTATACATGTGTGATAAACATGTTGATAAGTATGAATTTATACTACTAAGATGAGTGGAGTATGAATTAGGGTTTGAACCCTAAGGTAGGGTGATGATATGCTTTTACAACCAATATCAGTTAGATTGAGATAATTCTAACCCTAATAATGGGAAGGATGTACTTTCGTATATCACAGAGTGATGATGTAGAAAATCCTAACCCTAATCATGGGAACGATGCATTTCTCTTAAATTGTAATGTTATATGTTGATAAGAGTTTTTTATCATAAAATGCACAATATACAAGAATCATGAAATGATGAGCATAACAAGATATGAGCTATGATGTGCTATATAAATATAATTAAATAAAGTCTTGTAGCTGTGTGGAATACTTGTATAACAAGTATAATAATTACAAAGTATGATGTCTTAAAGGATAAGTTATTGCCTAGTAAGAGGTAACAAGATGTTTAATGAACTATTTGAGCTATGTGAAATACTTGTACAACAAGTAAAATGAATGCATGGGTCAGAGAACCTGGAGATAGTAGTTACCTGTTATAGAGGTAACAATGATGTGTAAATCCTTCTTCATTTCTAAGTGGTGTCAGGATTGAAATATAAAATCTCTCGACCAGGAAAGAAATTGATGTTGATCTTCCTTATCCTTATATTATAATCCGGGAAAGCTATGTGGAATCTCCCGAAGAGAGTACATGCTATGGTAGTGACTCTATAGAGAAGATGCCTCTATACCCCGACATGCTAATTGCAGCTGATACAAGATGCCAGCAGCTGACACAAGATGTTCTGCCAGCAGCTGACACAAGATGTCCTGCTGAACCTAAGTGGTCTCGTACTGACCGAGACAGGTGAGGTCTTGACAGTCGGCTCTTCCATTGACCTTGTATGGTACCGATTTCAACTCACTAGTGGTCGGTTGGAGTATGAAAGGTATATTTCATCTCCTCATGGCATAAGTGTGACTATAATATGTAATCAGTCGTGTAGTGTATTTGCTTAAGGATTAAATACGGAAAGACATTGGTTGATGTACACTCCTTTTATATATCTTAGTTGAATAGATGTTATTCATATTTCTTCATATTCCCTTGAATAGTGAATAGATGATTTATTTCTCTACCATAGATAGATGCATTATTTTAAGAAGAATGACTACTCTGTTCTGCTTATAATAGTGATAAATCCTGCTCATTTATACAAAAGAATCTCTGCTCATTTTTTATACTGCTTAATCTTGATAATAATATAGTCGGCGGAGAGTTATATCTCTCACTGGGACAATTGTCTCACCCCGTGGGATCCACAATTTTTGGGTGGATGTGTACAAAGAGGTAGAGACCTTTCTACAAAAGGAGAACAATAGCCATGACAGAGTGATAGCTCAGGTTGATGTACTGTCTATCATGTCTTATAGATAGAAGTCATGTGTTATCTCTGTACTCTCAGGTGTTTGGGAGATAGTTCTTAGTAGTTTTTACGAACGACTAGAGATTTTGGTTGTTTACCTCGAGATTTTATGTTGATATTGTACATGTTAAAGTAAAGCAACTGGAACTTATTGTCCTCGAGATGAGATGTTACAATGTATGTACAATATGAACCACATGTATATACAGTTTTAGTTCTTTTTGTAAGAATTTCCTTAAAAGAGGATCTATGTGCAAAATAGTTTTAATTCTTAGTGATTTTTTTTGTTAATTCTATTAATAATGGCTATTCCACGATTATTACTGGTGATGGCTTGATTTGTAATCGGGTCATCACAAAGTTTTGGTATCATAGCCTAAGGTTCACTGAGTCTACAAAAATATAGGACTAAGGTGTTGAGTTTGTTGTAGTGTCCTTCAGTATGTCTTATAGTGACTTTTGCTTATGCCAAAGATAGAGTAAAGCTTAAAGATGTCTAGAGAACACAAGGAACACATTACTGAAAGCAATGATGTTGCACTAGGAGAAGGTACAAGGGATCAGAAGAAAGAAGAACGTCTTCTTAAGAATTCTCAGGATGATCCAACTATGATAGAGAACCTTACCTCTAATACCTTCACTGGACTGGTTATGACAACATTAAGGCATATCAAGGATCAGATACAAGCAATACAACCTAGATTACCAATCCCCAATGATGAAATTTTGGGCTCTAGCAGGATTTCTAATCCACATAGTTGTAATAGAACAGTGGAAATGTTAAAGGAATTAGGTTACGACACAGAAACAAAGTTTGCTACAGGTGTAGGCAACCAGGAAATTTTATAAAGGACTATACAGTCAAGGACAATGGGGAAGGAATTAAGAGAAGATCTGCCCAAATTCAGGAACAGATGCATAGTAGTTCTAAAAAGGGGAAATTTTTGGTGCCACCAATGCAAAAAACGTCCAATGCACCAGGGCAGTGGCTACCAAAAAGGGGCAAAGTACCTAATGTTTCACCAGTTAGAAATCTTGATGTAACCCCTACATCGGTAATAAGGCTGACATGACCAGGGGATGCGTATAAAACATGTTTTAGTTGTGGACAAATTGGGAATATTAGACCCTCTTGTCTGAGAAGAAGGAAGGGAGTGACCCAACCACTGAGGTAGAGTCAACAAGACTCTCAAAGGAAATGGCTTAGTAGTAGCATGAGAGGATGTGGATAGGCATCCCGAGCAGATCTATTTGCATTAAATGATAAAGCATGATGTGGAATCAGGTAAAGACAAGATTCAATGCAATGAATCAGCCTGAGACAATAATCAATCCATAAGCTGAAATAGGTCAGATAAAATTTGTCATTCTGATATGTCATTTTATAATTTTATCTGTTAATTATGCTGAGGACTCACATTCTGCTCAGTAATCTTTAAAATGCCTTATAAATTCTTTCTATCTATGTGAAAGAGGATGAGGTGTGAAAATGATATCTGGAGAAAATCTAGGGATGCTAAGTCCTATATTTTGATGTTATGGAAAGTAAGGTATATGATATTAAAACAAGGTGCATACTACCTAATCTCAGTACTTGTATACCCTGGCCAGGTATTCAATGATTGAAGACAAGGTAAGTATGGAACTCTTAGATTGTCATCTTTCTGATTACTCTGATCAAGTAGTCATTTTGAGACAATCTAGTGAGCATAACAAAACTGGGAATATGGCATGGATATTTTTATCACATCATAAGTGTAATGAAATAGAATCTTAAATGATCTCAAATTAATCTGTGTGTATGAGGAAGTAAAAAGTATAATCCACATGATAAGAGAAAAGGTTCAAGGGAGATGATCCTTGTTCGATAAAGACTGTGTGAATAGTAAAGATCTTTTCTATAAATGTGAAAATGAGAAATGTGATAAAATTAGAAAATGTTCATGAACATGCTAGGCAATAACAAGGGAAGGAGTAATGATATGTAATCATCCTTAAAATTCCTATGCTGACGGTAAGGAAACTAGGATGAAACAAGAGTAAATGACTCTTAAACAGATGAAAGCTTATGTTATAATTAGAGGGGATGATAATCTCTTCTCTTTGATAAACAACCCTGGGTTATAATGTGGCAATAAGAGGAATGTGTTTTCATATGTTCTTTCCTTATAGGAACATGATAATTAAGTAAGTTTTATGACACTTGATGTGCATAAATTAGAAGTGTTCTTTTGATGGATACTTAGAAGAGTATCAATTCATCCTGGATTCTGGTTCCAAGATAAAGTTATATATGATGAAGATGTGATGTGATTTATATACTAAAGTAAGGAATCCTAGTATCCCAGAACTTTCAATGGTATGAGAAAATAAGAACATGACTCCTGATAAGATGAATCATATTCGGTTACTTAGAAGGGCCATCTTTGAGATAATTATAGTATGCAAAGATAAGCATAGTATGGATATCATATGTTAGGGGTTTATGCTCAGCATAAACATAACATAACTAAGGATGTATCAATTGAAGGAACAATTGTAGGATCATTTTGGGGAAAAGCTTATCAGGTTAAAAATAATAATTCTTTAGAATATCCCTATATAGATCTATTGAGGTAGTTCATACATGACATCTAGAAATACCTTTGAGATAAGTTCTTTTTTATAAGTAGCCTCTTATTATGACAAAAGAATAAAACAACTAAAATAAGTAATAAGGAAGTTAGTATTGTATTAGCAGATTAGAATAGCACAACAAAAGTATGATAAGACTTGTAGTCTCGAATGAATGATAGAATACAACTTTAAATCCTTCCTTAGAAGAGGAATGCTAAACTAAGTAAGGAATATGGAAGACTCCTAAGGATTAATAATCTTATTACATAAGAATATATAAGTAGAGAAAGTGATAAATCAATGAGGATTGATATTTGAATCATTCGAAGTATGAATAGTACTACTCTAACTTAGAAAGTGTTACTTAACACATAATGGATACTATAATCCTTACTAGAAAGGACAATTGAGTATGTATCCTATATGGCGGATTCTATGATAACTCTGAGAGGAAGAACCTTGTACTGGTCCATGTACTATAACAAAGAGATGTTATGGGGAAACTTGATGATATAATGTATGAATAACGATTGTTTTCCTTCATTTGGAATTTCGGGGATGAAATCCTTGTTAGGGGCTTATAATTGTAACACCCCTAACCTGGGTTATGGCTTAACCATAGAATTTTTGCTTAAACAATATAATTATAAACTTGTTCTAATCCTTTGAAAAGTAATTAATGTTGACTCAAGGTCTAAATTGACTAAACCCTTGTTTTGATGATGACTAAACCATTCCACTTATTTGTGTCTAATGTCTCTACTTGAGTGATTTCAGATTAGGTATAGACACACTCCAAATGCCCTAACTTGCGCATATTAAATTGGAGAAAAGATAAGCCAAAGTCAATACAAGTGCATGTTTTTGTAATATGATGTAAATCCATTAGAATCATGTTGTAAATCACTTGTAATGATTGTATGACTTGTAATTAAGCTTAGAAAAAATCAGGAGCACTTAGATTGAATATTTAAGCACTCAAAAGCCATTTTCCAAAATTCACATCATGCTATTCATCGGTCGAGTTTCAAACTCGACCGATCCTGATTGGATCTTGAAAATGACTTTTGATTGGTCGAGTTTACACTTCACAAAACTCGACTGATCCCTCTACTGACCAAAACCGATTTAAGTGAATCGGTCAAGTTACCCCAGGACAAACTCGACCGATGGCCTAAATTGGTCTTGTCTTGTAGTGGGATTGGCTGAGTTACCTTTATAGAAACTCGACCGATTCCACTGTATGGAAAAGTGCAGAAAAGTGTTTCTAGCCATTGTGGAGTTGCAATAAGTGAAAATATATCCATTACAAGCCACAAAATGGCTAGTTTTCATTCTTAAGTATTCCCAAAGGCTAAGAGGCATCCCCAGCTATAAATAGGACCCCTTGGGCTTCATTCCAAGGTTGAGAATTCAATGCAAAACTCTATGTAAGGTTCCTATTCTATAGTTGAGTGCTTCCTACAACCTCCTCTCTCTCTCTCTCTAAACTTAATCACTTGCTACATTCGTTAGAGTGAGTAGGAAATCTGTAATAGAGCTAGTCCTACATGTATATCTTGTGAGGCTCTCACTTCCACCACATCCCTATCTCTCCTTTCAACCATGAAGATGAAGGTTCTCTCTCTTGTCTAAGAGAGGTGAAGAAGAACAAGGGAAGGAGTCCCTTAGTGAAGATCAAGGCTGAAGACTTGGAGCAAGAGTGGGTAAGCCCTTGGTGAAGGCAGAAGACTCCTTGCTCAAGTGGGTAAGTCCTTAGTGGAAGCTTCTCTGAGTGAAGGTGAAGTCAAAGGCTGAAGATCCAAGAAGAGTGGGTAATTCCTTAAAGGTTGAAGACTTGTACAAGAGTAGGTAAGTCCTTCGAAGAAGGTAGAATACTCCTTGCAAAGCGGGTAAGTCCTTGGTAAGGTTGAAGACTCTTTGTATTGGATAGGTAAGTCCTTTGTTTGGTCATGTATTATATCTCTTATAATGAATATAATGAAGGTGCAAGGTTAAGAAATCCTAGAGGTTGACCTCTCTAGGTAAGTGGACTGACTCACTTCTAGTTTGAAGTGTGGAACCACTCTAAATAGCTTGTCTACTTGTATTAATCAATCTCTCTCATCCTTGCTATGCATGTTTAGTTGCACTCAAATTTCCTATTTAGCAACCTTATCTTGTGATATATCTTGAAGGTCTAATGAATTTTGTTTTAAGTACATTCAGCTCTATTCACCCCCCCCCCTCTAGAGCATCTAATCACCCATCTAGGATCCAACAATTGGTACCAGAGTGGGTCTTCTCCAAGCATACTTACACAAGTAGGAGAAGATGGGTTACTACCAAGGAGGGAGATAATTGATCAACGTTCCCATCTTTGATGGGAGAAATTTCCTCTATTGGAGAAGAAGGCTTCAATTCTACATCCAAGGATCAAGTCTTGAGATGTGGCAAATGGTGAACAGCCCATACAAGATACCTAAGGCAAAGATTGAAGAATGGGATGAGGCTACCTTGAAGAAAGCAACCTTGAATGCTAGAGCCATGCACATCCTCTATGCCTCCATGACCCCCACTGAGTTCAACCGGATTTCTTCATATGAAACAACCTATGAGGTATGGAGAAAGCTATGCATCACTCATGAAGGGACAACTCAAGTAAAGGAAAGCAAAGTCTACATGCTCAAAGGGATGCTTGAGAACTTCAAGATGGGAAAGGAGGAGAAGATAGCCAACATGTACTCAAGGCTCAACACCATTGTGAATGGTCTTGCTGTTCTAGGCCATCCTATGTCTAGAGGAGATATCAACTCAAAGGTCCTTAGAACTCTTCTCAAGAGGTGGGAACCCAAGGTGACTTCCATTGAAGAAGCAAGGTCTCTTAAGGATGTCCCTATTGAAGAGATCATTGGAAATCTAAATGCACATGAAGCCACACCTGATAAGAGGGAGGAAGTAGAAAGACAAGAAGAGAAAGAACTCAAGAGAATGAAGAAGGCTAAAATCAAAGATCAAATCAAGGCTATTGTTGGTCAAGCTTCTCCATCCTCTCAAGTTGAAGAAGATGCCATGTACTTCAAGGGTAGATTATACAAAGGAAAGAATTCCTCCTCCATCTAGTGCCTCAAGTGTGGAAAGAAGGGTCACTTCAATATAGATTGTCTACAAGGCAAGAAGACCCATCATCACAAGGAAAGAGAAGAGAAGTACAAGAAGAAGGAGAAATGGCACTCAAGCTCAAGTGACTCCTCCAACTCAAGCTCAAGTGAAGATTCAAGTGGAGGATCAAGCTCAAGCTCTAGTGAAGAAGGAGAATGCCATTTTGCTCTCATGGCATCAACAAGTAAAGACTCAAGTGAGGTAAATCTAAACTCTTTAGATAAAGAATCTTTGATTGTCATTATTCATGATACTTGTGCCTCTCTTAAGTCTTCTAAAAGGAAAAGGAAAAAGCTTGCTAGAATTTTTTATAATATGCATGTAGAACTAGATGATCTTGAACATGCTAATTCTTGCTTGCTTGATGACAAAAATGCTTGTCTTAGCCAAGTAGACTCTCTTAAACTTAAAAATGCTAGTTTGCTTGATAAGATTAAATTTCTAGAAGCTCAACCTCTTATGCCTAGTTCAAATGAAGAGCATACTTTAATTGTTGATTCTCTCATGCATGATATTGATGTTCTTAAATATGAAAACAAGGACAACGATTTTGTTTTGCAAGGATTAGAATCTGAAATTGGTGTTAATCTTTCTAAGATTTCTTTGCTTGAAATAGAAAATGCCTCCTTACTTGATAAAATCAATGTGCTTGAATCTTGTTCTAGTTCTAATAGTAGAGAGAATAATGTTGTTGCTCTTCATGTTGATAGAGATTCTTATTTAACTAAAGCTCTTTGCTTAGAAAATGATCTTTTGCATGCTAGAGATAATATCAATAATTTGTCTTCTACTATTGCTTCTCTTATGCATGATAATGATAGTTTGAGATCTTCTTTGCAAAGATTCTTAGTTGGTAAAAAGAATCTTAATGACATCCTACACCATACTACTAAACAAATTGGTAGACATGGTTTAGGATATGATAGTAGTCAAAGGAACAACCAAGGTAAAGGACCTCCAATATTCCATGGAGAATCCTCTAGTTCCAAGACTATGGGCACATGCAACTATTGCAATGAAATTGGTCATTATTCTACTTGTTGTCCTTTTAGGAAAGCACCCAAGAGCACTAGGACTTTGGTTGCTAAGTTAACTCCTCTGGACCCAAAAATATGATTGGGGACCATTTCATATTTCTTCTTGTAGGTACTTGTAAATGGATTGACTTGAGCTATTGAATTGCAAATTGACTTCTCAATCCACATGAAAGAAGAAAGCTAAGATGTGTATGAGGTGAAAACAAGTAAAAAATGAATGGTAAGAGCAAAGGTAAAGGTTTTCTTGCTTATAACCAATCCTAACTTGTTTTTGTCAAGTTAGTGTGCACTATGCATGTGATATTTGAGTCAAAAGTGGTATTTTGTGTTTCTCTTCACACTCTTACTAAAAAACTGTTTCAAATGCTTTTTATAGTGCATTACTAACTTGCTTACACATGTTTGGATATGGTTTGTATTTTTAGCATGCCTTTAAAATATGTTTTTATGAAATATATGTGCTTTTTGACAGCAGCTCTGTCGGTCGAGTTTGTCCTGTTAGAAACTTGACCGACCATCACCAATGAGTGTTACCAATAACTGTCATCGATTGAGTTGTCAATACACATAACTCAACCGATACCACTGTGCACAGAATATACATTTGTCTTATTGAATGAGAATTTCCCTCTCAACTAGATTTTCTCAACCAATAGCCTTATTCTTTGTCACTCTCAATTGGTACCTTTATATATGCATATTGCCATGCTTTAAATTTCCTATCTTTCTTACAACTCTATCTTTCAAATTGCTCTAAATTGGTATATCTATATCTTGAAATTACTGGATTTGAGTTTCTTTGCAGGTTTTGATGATGATCTCTTTGGATCTCTTGGTTGTTTCTTAAATTGCTTCCATTGTGCTCTAACTTGATACATATAACTAGTTGTATATCTTTTTTGGATACAACCTTGAGGTTCTCAGTGGTGATCATCTTTTGGTAATGATGCATACTTGTTAGTGAGTTATATCCTTTCATGCTTCTAAAATTACATATCTCTTTGTTTGGATATATCTCTACATCCTCTCATAGCTTGCTTTATCTTATGTATCTTTTGGTATCTCTTGCTATGATCTAGATCCTACTAGTATTCCTAACTTGTGATAACATCTACTAGTAGTTCACATACATGTAGTTCTAACCTTGTTTATAATTGGTATCTTTGCTCATCTAGTGGTAATTCACTAAATGCTAAGCTTGTATCTTGTCTCATACATGCTCAAGCTTGTTCCTTGAATTGCATATCTACTATCTTGAGTTTCTTGCATAACTTTGTGATGCAAGATACATAGATCCACATTGTATGTAGAAATTGGAGTATTTTTTTTTTGATTTCATGCAGCTTTTGCTCCAGTTGTAGTTTTTGGTGCAAGACTAGAATTTTTTTAATGTAGAAATGACCTTATAAGCAAGACACATTGCTTTTCCATGAGCCCTGATACTTTTTGGGAAAATTCTATCATCTTGAGGGTCAAAATTGCGATTTATTGTTTTTCTACATCACTTTATCTTGCATTTTGGGTTGTTCAAGTGCATGCTTTAACTTGCTTTTCTTTCTATACTTGGACAAGCCCCTATCTGTGCTCTTCTACTCTCTTTATATAACTTTTTGTTATCTCCTTTCTCTTAATAAGTGGTGTTTTTTATTTCTTCATACCCCCACTTTTTGAAATGACAAAGGGGGACAAAGATATGCCTTCTTTTGACAAAGCAGGGAGAAGGCATGTCTTACATGAAGAAGAGAAGTATGTCCATGTAAGGGGGAGAAGGTAAAGGGGAGAATACATATATATGTAGAACATATATGAATAGAAGACATAGTATTCTATAAATGTTATGAAATCTAACCATGCAGGAGAAATAACATCAATTGAGGGGGAGTATGAGAACTCCAATAGCATCAATTGAGGGGGAGCATATGAACTCAATTCTATTGAAACCCCTAGGTTTCTCCTAAGGTATGACTTTACTTAAATGCTTTCAATACATTTATGGAATGGTTTGTCATCTTTAAAAAGGGGAGAATGTTGACTCAAGGTCTAAATTGACTAAACCCTTGAGTTGATGATGACTAAACCATTCCACTTATTTGTGTCTAATGTCTCTACTTGAGTGATTTTAGATTAGGTATAGACACACTCCAAATGCCCTAACTTGCACATATAAAATTGGAGAAAAGACAAGTCAAAGTCAATACAAGTGCACATTTTTGTAATATGATGTAAATCCATTATAATGATGTTGTAAATCACTTATAATGATTGTATGACTTGTAATTAAGTTTAGAAAAAATCAGGAGCACTTAGATCGAATATTTAAGTACTCAAAAGCCATTTTCCAAAATTCACATCAGGTTGTTCATCGTTTGAGTTGCAAACTCGACCGATCCTGATTGGATCTTGAAAATGACTTTTGATTGGTCGAGTTTACACTTCACAGAACTCGACTGATCCCTCTACTGACCAAAACTGATTTAAGTGAATTGGTCAAGTTACCCCAGGACAAACTCGACCGATGGCCTAAATTGGTCTTATCTCTTAGTGGTATCGGTCGAGTTACCTTTATAGAAACTCGACCGATTGCACTGTACGGAAAAGTGCAGAAAAGTGTTTCTAGACATTGTGGAGTTGCAACAAGTGAAAATATATCTGTTACAAGCCACAAAATGACTAATTTTCATTCTTAAGTGTTCCCAAAGGCTAAGAGGCATCCCCAACTATAAATAGAACCCCTGGGTTTCATTCCAAGGTTGAGCATTCAATGCAAAACTCTATGTGAGGTTCCTCTTCTATAGTTGAGTGCTTCCTATAGCCTCCTCTCTCTCTAAGCTTAATCACTTGCTACATTCGTTAGTGTGAGTAGGAAATCTATAAGAGAGCTAGTCCTACATGTATATCTTGTGAGGCTCTCATTTCCACCACCTCCCTATCTCTCTTTTCAACCATGAAGATGAAGGTTCTGTCTCTTGGCTAAGAGAGGTGAAGAAGAACAAGGGAAGGAATCCCTTGGTGAAGATCAAGGTTGAAGACTTGGAGCAAGAGTGGGTAAGCCCTTGGTGAAGGCAGAAGACTCCTTGCTCAAGTGGGTAAGTCCTTGGTGGAAGCTTCTCTGAGTGAAGGAGAAGTCAAAGGCTGAATATCCAAGAAGAGTGGGTAATTCCTTGAAGGTTGAAGACTTGTGCAAGAGTAGGTAAGTCCTTAGAAGAAGGTATAAGACTCCTTGAAAAGTGGGTAAGTCCTTGGTAAGGTTGAATACTCTTTGTATTGGATAGGTAAGTCCTTTGTTTGGTCATGTATTGTATCCATTATAATGAATATAATGAAGGTGCAAGGTTAAGAAATCCTAGAGGTTGACCTCTCTAGGTAAGTAGACTAACTCACTTCTAGTTTGAAGTGTGGAACCACTCTAAATATCTTGTCTACTTGTGTTTTCTCAATCTCTCTCATCCTTACTATGCATGTTTAGTTGCACTCAAATTTCCTATTTAGCAACCTTATCTTGTGATATATCTTGAAGGACTAATGGATTTTGTTTAAGTGCATTCAGATATATTCACCCCCCTCTAGAGAATCTAATCACCCATCTAGGATCCAACAATTAAGACTCTTTGAGAAGTTTATTTCCAAGTTTGAGGTTATTTGCAAACTATGTGTGTATTATATGACATTCTAAGTGAAAAGTGTAATTTTCCCAAGATGAGGGGCTACATTGCAAAATGTTACATGATGAATGTGTGATAAGTACTTTAATATCATAACAGAGCAAATGATGCTAAGTGGTGGCTTGTGGAAAGCCTAAATTTCAAGTATTAAGCTTGTTTGAACAATGATAGTGTCTTTTGTACCAATTTTTATACAAATTGTAATTTACCCAAATATAGGGTTGATATGAAAATTACCACCTCTAGTGTGTCCCTACTCCCTCTAGGTATCATTTAAAGGAGAGAGAAATAAGGGGGTTCCATAATTGAACCACCTTTGAGGGATGGTACTCTCAATAATGAAAAGACTAAGAAAATGTAAAAGTTGAATGTTATACATATGAGCATATCGAGTTCGAGACTTAGAGTGTAAGTATCCTATCAATTTATTGAGATTTATCTTTGCCCATGATGGATAAGACACTTCAAATAAGAGATATGAATCGGTTTACAACTTGTATTGGAAAAGATGGAATTGAATATAATAATATAGTGAGTGGAAGAAGATTTGGCCAAGAAGATAACTCAAGAGCCGACCCTTATCCCCTACATTATTTTTGGACTTTTATTTTTACATGGAAAGATAAATAATGAGATGCATGCAAATGTATGTGTCGACTATGCATGGCTAGGTGGCACTTAGTAGCCTAAGCTAATGACACCTCTTACACTCTTTTCCATAAACCTCTAGTATAAATACCTTGCCCTTCACTTGTTAGTAAAATTTTCAAATCTTGTTAGTAACCTTCCCTCTGGTATCGTGCATATCCTCTTATATCATGCATAGTGAGGAAAGTTGAGTGATAAGAGCTTGATATCGGCCAAGGATAAGAGATATCAGCCAAATAGGTCATAGAAGGTGATATCGCCCATTGAGATTGTTGAGAGGTTCATCTTCAACCTTAGAATGTGAGGAGTTGAAGCTTGAATCTTGGAATTCATTCATAAGGCGGGTTATATAACTTGAACCCATCTATAATATTATTTTTTCTTCAATATTGTTCAACTTGTTGATTTCTTTCAAAATTGGATTTCCTTTGATCAATTGATATATCTGTGAGTTCCACACCATGGTTTTGAATAGTTAGATAAGGATCTTGAGGGTGATGATGATGACATCATCATTGAACAACCCGATATGGATTGAAGATTCATGAAACCCGATATAGAATCTGATATAGAGGCTTACCTGATATGAAGGTAGGTCATATTTTATAAAACAGGACCTATGAACGATATGGAAGATATCTATCCATATTTTATACTTGATACAAGGGAAGAGTAATACCCTATGCACAATAGGGAATCAAGCATGTACTCTAACCCGATATAGTAAACCCTAGAGGATGAGCAATCTGATATGTTAATGTAAACCCACTACAAGTATGACATAAGTGAGAAGTGAATATTTCATGGGCAATATGAGTAAGTACTTATACACCCACTTGGGCACGATATAGGGCCATATACTCACCTTATGCACGATATCATGTTAGGTCTATATCCTAACCCGATATGAGTTAAAAACCCTAGATGGTGATGAGAAATTCGATATGAAATCCAAGATGAAAAGTAACCCGATATAGTGGTGAGTGATACTTTATACTTGATGAGAGACATGTCTTGTGAATCATATGGGAGTTACCTACTAGCACCTTATACACGATATAAGGTTAAAACTTGACCTTTTATATGATATGGCCAAGACCCTAGATGGAGAAATGGAAACCCGATATGTTTTGAAAATCAATTGCCTTTGAAGTTTGATATACCCTACTGCCTTGAGATGAGTTGAAGAGCAATTTAGTATCCATCTTGTCCTATTTTTACAAGAAAAGAACTAAATCTTTAGAAGGATTTGAATTCAAGGTTTTATCTATTATAGAAAACCGATATGGTAAACCCAAGATGGAAATCGATATGGTAAACCCAAGATGGAAAACGATATGGTAGTTCAAGGTGAAAAATTGATATGACAATTCAAGATAAGAAATTAATACAATATTATCTATATGTCACTTAAACGATACAGGGTAAAGCCATAAAAGAGATGCCCGATATAGTATAGTTTTGTACATGATATGAGAACCCAATATGTCTCTATACCCGATATAAGGTCAAGAGTTCAACCTATACCCAATATGAGGTTGACTTGAGATAATAAATGCTAAAGTGATAGCTAATCTGACATGGCTACATGAGATAGTGTTAGGGGATATACCCTAAACTTGATATGATGATGTGGTTTCACCACATGACTAATATGAATACATAATATGATGACATGTGCATCCTCAAGCATGATAGGAGAACGTTATTCACTATGATACCTGATATGATAGGTATGCTCCAATTCACTAGGCTTGTTCAAGTAATGTATATAATTAAAGAAATATTGAGACACAACAAGTTTAACTCAATTTGATAATGATAAGTTAAAAGACCTTAAGAGGTGAAATAAGTAAGATGTAATCAATATCCTAATAAGGATAAGAGAGAGACTTATACATGTGTGATAAACATGTTGATAAGTATGAATTGATACTACTAAGATGAGTGGAGTATGAATTAGGGTTTGAACCCTAAGGTAGGGTGATGATATGCTTTTACAACCAATATCAGTTAGATTGAGATAATTCTAACCCTAATAATGGGAAGGATGTACTTTCTTATATCATGGAGTGATGATGTAGATAATCCTAACCCTAATCATGGGAAGGATGCATTTCTCTTAACTTGTAATGTTATATGTTGATAATAGTGTTTTTTATCATAAAGTGCACACTATACAAGAATCATGAAATGATGATCATAGCAAGATATGAGCTATGATGTGCTATATTAATAGACTTAAATAAAGTCTTGTATCTGTGTGGAATACTTGTATAACAAGTATAATAATTATACAGTCTGATGTCTTAAAGGATAAGTTATTGCCTAGTAAGAGGTGACAAGATGTTTAATGAACTATGTGAGCTGTGTGAAATACTTGTACAACAAGTAAAATGAATACCTGGGTTAGAGAACCTGGAGGTAGTAGTTACATGTTACAGAGGTAACAATGCTTTGTGGGGATCTAAGGGTTTGAATACCCAGATCCAGTGATCATGATGATGATGATATGAAGGGATGAGAATTCCCAGTGATGTGATAAGGGACTGAGATCTCGAGTGATATACTTTCAAAAATGTTCCAAAGATCTTAAAATTACTATCCTTTCTTTAATAGAATCTGTTGTAATTCATGTTTGAACCTTGGTTGATGCTAAAAGAATACTGTAAGGTACCTAATTAATCGAGTTAAATCTCATCAAGTAGTGCCCTGACCATAGATCCATTCAGTGTCAGAAATTGCTGATGGTGAAACGAGTTTAACTCAGAAGCATGTTTTTGAATATGCGGGGGTGAAGGACAAAGTATATCCGAACGTCCCAATGAAGAATCGGTGTCACACCTTCCTTATTTATCCCGAGATGATGTGAATCTCCCAACAAAATAAGAAATTGATGTGTAAATCCTTCTTCATTTCTAAGTGGTGTCAGGATTGAAATATAAAATCTCTTGACCAAGAAAGGAATTGATGTTGATCTTCCTTATCCTTATATTATAATCCGGGAAAGCTATGTGGACTCTCCTGAAGAGAGTACATGCTACAACAGTAACTCTATAGTGAAGATGCCTCTATACCCCGACATGCTAATTGCAGTTGATACAAGATGTCCTGCCAGTAGCTGACACAAGATGTCCTGCTGAACCTAAGTGGTCTCGTACTGACCGAGATAGGTGAGGTCTTGACAGCCGGCTCTTCCATTGACCTTGTATGGTACCGATTTTGACTTACTAGTGGTCGGTTGGAGTATGAAAGGTATATTTCATCTCCTCAGGGCATAAGTGTGACTGTAATATGTAATCAGCCGTGTAGTGTATTTGCTTAAGGATTAAATACGGAAAGGCATTGGTTGATGTACACTCCTTTTATACATCTTAGTTGAATAGTTGTTATTCATATTTCTTCATATTCCCTTGAATAGTAAATAGATGATTTATTACTCTACCATATATAGATGCATTATTTTAAGAAGAATGACTACTCTGTTCTACTTATAATAGCGATTAATCCTGCTCATTTATACAAAAGAACCTCTACTCAGTTTTTATACTGCTTAATCTTGATAATAATATAGTCGGCGGAGAGTTATATCTCTTGCTGGGATAATTGTCTCATCCCGTGGGATCCACAATTTTTATATGGACGTGTATAAGGAGGTAGAGGCCTTTCTGCAGAAGGAGAACAATAGCCAGGACAGAGTGATAGCTCAGGTTGATGTACTATTTGTCATGTCTTATAGATAGAAGTCCTATGTGTCGTCTCTGTATTCTCAGGTCTTTGGGAGATAGTTCTTAGTGGTTTTTACGAACGACTAGAGATTTTAGTTGTTTACCTCAAGATTTTATGTTGATATTGTATATGTTAAAGTAAAGTAACTAACACTTATTGTCCTCGAGATGAGACGTTACAATGTATGTACGATATGAACCACATGTATATACATTTTTGGTTCTTTTGTAAGAATTTCCTGAAAAGAGGATCTATGTGCAAAATGGTTTTAATTCTTAGTGATATTTTTTTTAATATGTTAATAATGGCTATTCCACAATTATTACTAGTGATGGCTTGATTTTTAATCGGGTCATCATAATACATTGCGTCAATCTTTCATTAAGTGAGTTTAATTGGATTATTGAGCTTTGCTATGGTGAATAAATTTCCTCTGGGTGGCCCGTTGAAATTTCCTTATTGTTGTTGTATCCTATTGTTGTTTTTTTGAAACCTTGGGGGATTTCCTCCTCCTATGGCTTGGCTTCTTCCCACTATTTGATATGGTTGGTTTAGTTGGTAAGAAATTTCTATAGTAGAAGTTTTACATATAGGAAATCGGGATGGTTTGGTCTTTGGTAACTCACATAAGAAACATTATCCATATGGATCAATTTTTGATCTTGTGATCGTGAGTATATATGCAATGATTGACTCTGTGACCACCTTCCCCACAAGTAACACATTTCATGCTTGCTTCAGTGTGGTATCTTGTGTTAGCTTCCTTCAGATTGTGCATGTTAGTTGCCATTTGTTTCAGCTTGGCGTTCAAAATTTCAAGAAATTTTGATTCAAAAGTGGTGTTCATGGATGATGCAGCCCCAATGGATCCTCTATCATAGTCTAATCCAACTTGTATAGAGACCATGTTATTAATGATTTCTTTATAAAGCTCAACACTATATTTCATGAAATCACTTCCTAATGCCACTCTGAGGGATGTTCTTTCGGTCGAGATGATCCCATTATAGAAAGTGGTTACTAGGAAACATTATTTAAAGTTGTGGTGTGAGAAGTCTTGCAGATATTGTTGATACCTCTACCATTCTTTGTACATATTCTTGTTATTGTATAAAACTAGTGATTTTATGCCCACATCGAATTAATTTTTTCAATGGGGGAAAATTTGTTGACAAAAGGCTTCAACTAGATGGTGCCAAGTAGTAATACCCTTTGAAAATAGGAACCAAACCATGGTTTTGTCTCTTATAGAGAAACAAAAATCTTTGAGGTAAATGATATATTGAGAAACCTTATTTATTTTGAGGGTATCACAAAGGTTTTTGAAGGCATCGATATGATGATAAGGGGTTTTCATTGATAAAATTTCCTCCAAAAGTTTGGTGCTGAAGAATAGTAATGGAAGTAGGTTTTAATTTGAATTTGGCCACCTAAAGGCGAGGGATCACTATATATTGTCTATTCTCATGGTACAAGCTATTTCCAAAGAATGAAGAGACAGACCATTCTCAGTCCCTTGCTCTAAATTTTCTTAGTAGCCATTGGTTTGTCAAAAAGGTGACCGAGTTGTAGAAACTATCCATAAATCTCTAAGGCTAGAAGAAGGTGGATATCGCCTACCTAAAGGAATCAAATGAGTTAAAATCGATGTTTGGAAACATAAAAAAACCAAAAAAGGTTAGCATGGCGATATGGCGAGGGTGTAGGTAAGCTTATTATTGAACTTAATAACATCTAACTAAATCTAAGTGGACTTTGAGTTCTTAGTGGTTGTTTGCTGCCTTATCCCTAGCAAAGACACCAAAAGTTGATCATTTTTTTCATGGATCAATATGTAAACACAATCACTTAGTCAAAGATATCAAACTTTAAATTTATACCCAAATTCAAGAGACATTTGCAACTCAATACATAGTCTATTATAGTAATATGAGGTTGAACATAAGGAAAAGGAAAAACAACATAAT
The DNA here is from genome assembly GCA_963693085.1 of Alisma plantago-aquatica. NCBI lineage: Eukaryota > Viridiplantae > Streptophyta > Magnoliopsida > Alismatales > Alismataceae > Alisma > Alisma plantago-aquatica. The sequence goes on from OY856409.1 coordinate 331,869,767, forward strand.
AAGAACAAAAAGGATTTTCTTAGTTTAGTCAAATAAAAAGTGGTGAATTTCATAGTTTGGTTAAGAAATGAATTAATACTTCAAAATATGAAATCTAAGTTATGAAAGATCAAACAAAATGAATATAATTATGAATATGAAAAAGAGGAACTTGGATTGGGTTTCATCAATATGACCAGACTCAACCATGTAAAACCTTCTCTACTAATTTATATATATTCTCGACACATTTTGCAAGCACTCATAAAAGATATCTACACCTTTTGTCTCTTGGGATCCATGTAAACCTATAATATATGTATCTCTCTCTTGAGGTGATAACTAGTAGATATAGGATACCCGTCTAACTTTTGATATAGTAACTCCTCACTCTCGTGTCTCATTACTAATTCATACTCTAGATCTTATTGAACTCATTCTTTCAAATTTATCCAGATCAACCATCGCAAGAAGGTATCTAATCATACAAGAGACACATTTAAATAGGAGGGTAGAAACAAAACTACATGAAAATATGTGTTAAATAGAAGAATGAAAGATTACATGGTTGGGAGGGCATGGAGAATACTCCCAACCCAAGCTATCAATTTTAGCCTCTCACAGTGCAAGAAAGAAGCAGAATATAGCTTGAGCAAATTATAGTTCATGAATGAAATTATGAAATAATAAGAGTAGGGTGGAGAAGTCGATACAAAGGGAGTCTAAAGGTCAATCTACCCACCTTTTTACTGAATATGACAAGAAGGTCGATCACCCTGGGAGAGGTCAATAGATATCCCAGTCGACCTTAACAAGGTCGATCATCTCCACTTATTTCACTGATGAAAATTGATCAAGGAGGTATGTCGACCTGATGATGGAAATGGCCAGTGGCAAGTCTAGAGGTTGATTGATCTCACTAGGTCGATAGAACTAGCTAGGTCTATGGTTCTAGACTTGGTCTTAGTCTCTATGTTGGCCCTTTGACTTATTTGTAGAAAACAAGATGCCTTGAGCTAACACTTTTGGGGTTTATTTATAAGGCTTGACTTGTGTCTTGTGGATCTATGACTAGTCCATGTGGTGCTAACCCTTGGACTTCTTGCCATCGACCTTGGGGACTGTTGAATTTTTAGTGTATTTAATACCTCATCGACCTTGAGGAGGTCAAACATTGACATGTTGCTTTTAAGGAGTTCTCGACCTGGATGTCGATAGTGGTTTGGCAAGCAATATCCCTATACATTGACTTGAAGGCCATCAACTCGGAGGTTGGTGGTGGTCTACAAGTGTTTAAATTGATAGGTCTTTATTGAGCTCTTAGATTGATATTTTCATGTCGAGCTTGGAATCCATCGACCCAAAGGTCAATGGCCCTCTTAGTGTAGTATCTTGATGGATTGATCTATTGATCTCCTGAGTTAGGTTCCTTAATTGACCTGGGAGGTTGATGAGTCGTGCTTTCCTTGTTGTGGTCGATATCCTTTTCATAAATATTGATCGACCTTGGATGTCAATTGGTAGGCCATTGTTCTTCATGGTTTTGAGTTCAATTTCTGCATTTTTCATGAGAACTTAGTCAGAGTAGAGTATTTGATGACTAAGTGTAATGTTAAGTATTTATGATCTCTAGTCACTTATTTAAATGATTTCATATCATGAAAGAGTAATGAAATATGCATGAAAACTGATGTTATCAACTTTGAGGATAACTTGAGATGGATAGGTTTCCCTCCACAACTAGTCCTTTGTAGTGTAGGTTGTTTTACCTTTTTTCTTGGTGTAATAACATTCTTATATGGTGGGGAACAATATATGTAATATTTGTGATATATTAAATAGTTCAAATTTCTTTTGCTACATGATTGTATGTTTTGTATATCATGATTTTGAGAAATGATAATACCCACCTTCCTCCATACCTTTTAGTATGTTTGGGCCAGTGTGTGTTTATTACTCAATTAGGGAGGAGTGGATGCCCTCTTGATCCCATTTCTTACACAAATAGACTTTGAAAATGCTTGAGTGACGTTACTTTTCACCCCATAATCCACCAAAATTGATCTATGGATACTCCCATGTTAGTAGTGTGTGGATCTGCAATCAGAAGTACATAGTCAAAGTGGTGCTTGTGTGGTGACTTTTGGGGTTGCCTCTATAAGAAGACTAACAACATACTACCTTCTTCTTGTGGCTAAGGTAATATGTGGTGAATCTACAACTAGTGCTGCCAACTGTATTAAGTCAGGCAGATGATCCAACTTCTTCTCATCACTTGGATTTTCATAAAAAAGGTTTAGTGTTGGCATAGGAGGAATTCAATCATCTTTACAATCATCCTGGTAGTTATTTTTATGCAGTTGTGTATCCTTCTAGACCACCACACAATCCACATTTAAGTAAATATAAGTAGTGTGGTCCTTCACAATGCCAATATATATCTCTAGTTCCTCCATGTGACTGACACCCAACTCATCCACGGGTTTAGAAGGAACTAACACTGATGATGAAGTAGAAAAATCAAATAGTGGTAGCATGTATAACTCTAGTTGGAGCCATACCTCATCATCTAAAATAAGAGAATATGTAGTAGAAGTTGGTTGTTTATTTTCCTCATGCAACTTTTTATATATGAAATTAGTTGAGGTTGACTCATCATTGAAAACATATGGCACTGGCCCTACAAGGTGAAATGTGGTGAATTTTTTGGTTTTAATTTCATATAATGGTCACTCCTCAGTCGATATTGTGTGTTGTCTTCTAGATGCCTTTCCTTTGATAGTGTCACTTTTAGTGTATATGTGTCATATTGTTATATAGGATGGAACACATATAATAATGCACATGATCTCTATCTTTAGCTACTCCAATTGCAAAGAATAATTTTATGGTAGACCCTCAGATGCCTTATCTAGTTGGGAGAGTTGTGTTGACATCTAAGCCAATAGCACTGCCATTATTTTTTTATGAACATCCTGGTCAACTAGCATCACTTCTTGGTCAGGGTAGCATCTTCTTGATGACGTTCAACATCTCATTCATCTGAGGTGGATATTGATTTTTATAGTAAGGCTCTTCACGATAAATATCAAATCATTTCTCATTGTACTCTTCTTTGTCAAGATAATGATCTACATAACACAACTCAATCATAGCTCTTTCTAAATAACTTTGGTTGTATTCTACTCCAGTATCATAGTGAAGGGAATGTCATTCTACTCGAAGGTGGCCGTACATAGTTTTTCTTTCAATTATGGAGACAAGTCAAGGAAACCCCACACGTCATAATCATAGTTGTTGCAATTTTGACATCATATGTTTTGCAATGCCAACCACTCCATCTAATCTGAATGCCTAAAAAAAAAGAAATTGACCATCAAGTTCCTAGAAATTTTTTGCATCAATGAATGCAAGTATATATTTTTTTCTTAAAGAACAGAGAACAAGAAGTTATTAGAACCACAAATAGAAAAAAAATAAAATAAAAACTATGAAAGCTAAAAGGAATCATGAAACCAACTAGAAATGACATAACCAAACCAAGAAAAATAAGAACATATTTTATCTGAAAATACAAAAAAAACCATAATGATGTGTTATCCCCAACAATGATGCCAAATTTAGATATGAAACTATATATCAAACTTAAATTCACTGGAGTATAGGAACCTTAGATTTACCAAACTAGGAAAACCATAATCTCACTTGCTACTAGATAGATCTCGCTATAGCATATGGTCAAATACTAAGGAAGTACTATTTTGATAACTATGATGATTAATCTAACTAACCAGACCACCATTTAAATCCAAAAGTTGAGGCTGATTATTACTCTGATTGTAATAATTCAAAAGATCAAATGAAAATTTATTATTATCTAATTATGGAAGCACTGGGTAGAAAAAGATTCAACACCACCACATGCATTCACTCATCTTATTGAACTACCACAAATGTGGGGGACAAATTGTGCCCACACAAATTTTAATCCATTCAAAATGAGGAATTTCCATGACAGAATATCACAGTATGCTCATTGTACCTAAGGTCATCTACCCTTTCTGTCTATACCACAATTTCAAAGTTCTCATATATGGGTGACTAGAATAAATTAGTATTATTAATCTTAGTTTTCAAAGTTCTTTATTTCTATAATTTAATCAACATGCAATTTTTGATACAAACAAATATAGAAAGAGAGGATTTCATTATCACAATGAAAGGGAGAGGGGTTTCTATGGCCATCGACAACTGGCCTTCGATCTGGAGGTGATGAGAAGTAGAAGGTAGCATGAAGATAGAGAATTGGACCTTGTTTGGAGCTTCTCCACATTCTTTCTCTTATTTTCTCTCTTAGTGTAGGGCACATATACACCCTAAACAATAGGGGAGAAAACCCCTAACCTAAAATTAGGTCAACTTCTATTATGTGTCTACCATTGGGCCCACCCACTATGGGATAAGTGGTTGCGACAAACTTAATTATGCTTTAACAAAGTAATTATTCGATCAATTGATGGCTATATGAGTGTTTAGATTTAGTAATCTATGTATTTGAGGAGCACGATTAATCGAATGGATGAATAAATCGATCGTGTGGGTAATGAATTTTGTAGTTGACTACTTTTCAGCTGATTGACTAAAAAAATGAGCGGATTGACTAAAGATTCTTATAGCTTTTCAAGGAGAGTTCCAATCGATCGACTGGATGGACCACTCAATTTGTTGTAAACTCTATGATTTTAGATATCTCTTCTTTGGCAAGGTGAGTCAACTGACTGAGGGAGTCAATCATTCATCTTACATGTTGGCCAATTTGCTATATAAGTGATTCTTCTAATTTATCCATTGGAGTTCAAGACGATCAATTGGTGTCTTGGAGAATTCTAGTAGGTTTCTGAGAGTATGATAATCACTAATTGCTTGGAGCTTGAGAGCAATGATGTGTATTGTCTTCACAAAAGTCCTATGTCAGATTATAAGGATGATTTACACTCCTTTGATCATCCCTACACAATGAAGACATAATTTTCATTAAAACACAATAAAATAACATGAAAATGTAAAAACCTAAACTAGTCCTATTCAAAGATAAATTGCACAAATAAGATCTTGAACTAAGATAATTATGTGACTAAAACTAAGACAACATGCATCATACTTGCACCATATGGAAGTTGTAGGAGGTGGAAGGATTTTAATATATACTACACCCTTCCATTGTCTTTTCAACACAGGGTTGCTCATGTGACATATTATTTATATCGAAATCATTTGAACGACAAGATGGATCTTATTATATGACATGCTATCACATAGACAACCCATATATAACCCATGTGCTTGAAAACATAATATATCTATTAGTGGTATATGCCTAACTCTTTTGATAAGCAGTTAAAGAGAAAGGGTCCACAATCCATGGAACAACATGACATAGTAGTTGTATTTTGACTCATTTACTTGGTGCGACAACACGTTTCAAACCTGCCTACCACAAGTTGTAGGCTTCAACAGTTCAACCAACTATTAAGTGCATACATGCCTAACCTTATCAGAAATAACTCCATGGTTGACGTGTTATAGAGATTAATATAGTTGGTTTTAATGTTGATTACAAATAGGTTAATGGTTTTAAATTTGCAAGCATGCACAATGAGGAAAAGTGACCAGGACCATCTGGACCTGAATACATATTAACTTTAACCTAAAAGAGATCAAGTAAAATGTAAAAAAAGAACAATATTTGTGTATTCCATGAATCAATTAAACATAACTATATAATACTTTTATAATCATATGGACTTAACATTGATAGATATAAATGAGGTTACAAAAATATTTTAGTATTGGACATCCTCGTTTGCAGATATACGCCCATCAAATATTTAATGAATGATTTTGAAGTTGATATTATGATAGGATTAACACTTTAACACGATTTACAAAACCACTTGTGTAAGGACCCTGACCTTTGTTTTGGGCTTACCCTGTTTGCTTTGCCTAAACCTTATGTTTAGAGGCTTGCCTAATCACCTGAGGTGTGATTAGGGTTGTTGTACTTTGTTGTTGGTCTTTTTGATGCAACTTGCAATTCACCCAAGTTCTAGGGTTTCTGTGCAAGGTTGCCACCTTGAGAGATCTCTTTGTATCTCTTTGCATCATCTAGGGTTGAGAGGATGAGTTGGGCTCCTTGCTTGAGTTGTTTTGGGCCTCGTTTGAGATTGGGCTTGATGCCCTTTCTCCTTGCTTGATGTGTGTCGGGTTAGGGAGTGTTTGGTGCCATGTGTCAGCCATGGTGTGTCGACCAGGAGTGTATCAGCCAAGGAGTGTTGGAGGGTGTGTCGGATTTCCATGTTGGGCAACACACACCCCTCCACCTAGCATCGTTTGTGTCACCCTCTCTTGGACATGTGGCATTTGCTTTGCTAGAAAGAGGAAGGTGTTGGACAAGTGGAGGTGGATGAGCTAGCAGGTGGCTTTGCCCCATGAACACGTGTTCTTAGGGAGGACAACACCTTTCTTGTTCCTACCCTTTACCCTCTTCTATATATGTCTCTCTTTTCTCTTAATTGGGATCTCTTTGCCCCTTAGCCATTTGCTCTCCCCCTTGTTGGCCGAGAACAAGAAGAAGGAAGGAGAGGAGGTGGCCGATATAGTTGTTGCTGCTATTGCTGCTTTCTTATTCCTTGATGGTGGCTGATACATCCTTCTATTTCTCTTCTCTAGTTGGTGGCCAAAGCTTGGAGGAAGTTCTTGGAGCTTGGAGCTTGTGCTTGAGGCGGGATACATTACTTCTAACCTAACTATTCTATCTCCTTTACATGTTGCTTTGATATGTTATCTTGATCGGTTATACATATCTTGCTAAGTAGTGCTTATGCTTTAGTTGGTGATGTTGCTGTTTGATATGCTCCTTAGATCAGGTTGGGCGATATGTGTTAGCTATCCTTATGTTGGCCAATCTCTTAGGTTGTGGAATCTCAAGAAATACCCCTCTCTCATTCAATTGAAAGGTGAGCTTAAAGTTCCTTAACCCGAGGAGATATGGTAGTGTGTCCTTGGGCAATACCCCTCTCTCACTTTGTTGTTGAGAGGTGAGCCTATGTTATAGCTATTTGGGTGTCATGGTTAGTTGGCTTGGCTGATAGAGGTTTTGCCCTTAGTGTTGAGATGGTGATCTACCCTAGTTGCACGTTATGTCCTTATTGGTGCCATGGGCATCCATGCCTTCGATGGTGAGCTTTGAGCAACACCCCTCCTTCCTTCAGTTGTGAGGTGAGCTTTAGCTCCTACTCGATATGCTTGAGTTTGGCAATACCCCTCAATCAACCTAGTTGTTGCGAGGTGAGCTAACACTCTTGATGCCCTGGGCAATGTGGCGTGGGTGGCCGTTATGAGGTTGAGGTTGTTTCTAACCCTAGTTACCTGATATAGATGATGGTGTCTTGGTGCTTATTGCCCAATATCCCTCTCTTTCCCTTGAGCTAGGGTTTGGGCAATATAGTAGGTGGCTGTCTTGTTGACCCCTTGGACGATATGTGGTTTGTGTTGGGTGTTAGGGTTGGTTGGTGCCCTGCATGACATCCTCCTTGATGGTGCTATCCGACACTTTGTTATGATGCGTTGCCCACCATGGTGTTTCCCGATATAGCGTTGCCCGCTATGATGTTAACGGTTATGGTGCTTGATCCTTGTTTCCCTTAGATGATAAGGCTGACCCTTAGTTTGGGCGACGGAGCGTTGCGTCGGCCGTTGGGCGCTGCACTTGGCGACATGGCCCTGCTGCTTTGCATGATACCCCCCTTGGGTAGTGTTGCCCAATATGGACCTTGGATGTGTTAACCTCTTGAGCGTTACCCGTCACAGCACAATGTTTCCCCCTATGGGACGTTGCACGACACCTGTTTGCTTGTGGTCTGCCAGTTATGGGTGCTGGCCGATAGTGTTGGCCGACACAACAAGTTGTGGTTAGTTGTTGGTTAGTCGATACCATAAGGTCGGGTTGTAGCATGATCTTTTGGTGAGGGCTAGTCCCTTACCTGATATGTTTTGGTGAGGGTTATCCCTTACCCGATATGTTGTTGTGAGGGTTATGCTTGAAAACCCTAATATCATTTGAAATGTTATCTATATACATGCTCATCTAATGTGGCACAACTATGTCTCGATGATGAAGTGTTTATCTACTCTTGAGCATACTAACCATGCAAGTTTTATCAATTGAGATGTGTACTCAGATATGAACTATAATGATGTCATTAGTGACACTTTCTTAATGATAAAATGATAAGGAACATTATGTACTATGAGAACTATGGTGGTACATGATGAGTGTTGCCTATGTGCTGGTAACATATGCTTAATGGTGGGATGGAATCCCTATGATGTTTAATCCTTGTGATGGATAATGATGATTGGCAAGAGGCCAAGTGGCAATATGTGATGTAAGATCCTTGAGATAGATCATGATGATGTTGATGGAATTGAGAAAGACAGTAACATTGTGACACAAAATGATGAAATCTATGTTGTTTATGTCTTGTTTATGGTTTGCTTAATATAACTTGTTGCCTCAACAATCCACTTAAAATGTATTAAGTAATTACATATGAACCTTTCATGTAGTTTGCCCTGGCCATAGATCCATCATCATCAGTAGCTAGTGATGGTGAAACGAGTTCTCCTGCGGGTTAATCTGGAGCGCATATTGTTGAATATGCATGGTTTCTCCTAGCCGAAAATTGGAGGAATAGAGTGCAACTTCAGTTGTAGACTCAGAACATGTATAAGAGCATGGTGAACATGCACATGGCTCAATGTGGTAGAGCATGAATGTGTTCATGGCTCAGGAGCATGGTGAACATGCCTATGCTCAAGGTATGCTAGCGTCGAGACCTGTACCAAGGTGGGCTAGAGGAAAGGGTAGCCTGTAGAGATGACCCTGTGACTGAGGTCACTTAAGAAAGAGACTGCGGTCCTGCTTTGGATATCATGCACTGACCATGAAGAGGATGAGGTCGTGGAGTCTGACTCTTCCATTGACCTTATATGGCACCTACTTTGGGTTTCGCAACCAAAGGTTGGATTTGAGCAGTATGACTCACTTCCTCAGGGCATAATAAATGGTAAACCAGCCACATAGTATATTTTCTTAGGGCAAACGTAGAACATTGGTTGAGGCCTTGAATATTATATGATTGTTTCATATACATGCCCTCAGTACTTCTTACAGCTAGTTATATGCTTCTCAGGTATCATGGTAAGCTGTTATACATATATAATCTTGTTCTTCATATTTCATATATGATCTGGTTATCTGCTATATATTGCTTTAGCTTTTCTGAGATTTTATAGTTCGGTGGAGAGTTATGATTCTTGTTGGGACTGTGTGTCTCACCCCGTTGGTTTCAACCTTTTTAGGTGATCGAGCTAGATGTGGTGGTGATCGTAGTATTGCGGTTGAGCAGCAAGAAGATCAGTAGAAGGCAAGGTTGGATATGCTTCTATTGTGGTTGTTTTGTAGTAGAGTCTTAGAATCTCCCTGTACTCTCAGGTCCTTGGAGGTGTCTCGATGAGGTTTTACGATTTATGATCTCTGTATGGATTTTTGTAACATGTTGTTGGCCTGGCTAGGTCTGATATGTATATAAATAGGTGATGCATCCTTGATGGATCTGGTACATCTGAATCCTATGTGATGGTGGACATATATCATGCTTGTGTATAAATAACATGTTTCCTTGCAGGTAGTGGACCTATTGTAATAGTTTTTCTTTTATGATGTTTTCCGCAATCAGTTTTAATTAACTCATATTTTTGGTAATATGTTGTTTATGGTGGTTCCACACGTTTTTGTGTGGCATTTCACTGTCTTTTTGATGGCGGGATGTCACAACAATTTTTGGTATCAGAGCTCTAGGTTCGCTGAGTCTACGAGGATCTAGGACTAGGCATGTGTCTGTTCTTGTGATTTTTCCAGATTTTCTTATAATGACTTCTGCCCCCAATAGAAGATAAAGCTAAAAGATGTCTAGAAATCATGAAGAACACGTTGCCGAGAGTAGTGTTGCTACATCTATTGATGGAGCTAGTGTGCAGGCACATGAAGATGGGGTGCCTGAGGTCCCCCAATTTGACTCAACCATTCTTGAGAACCCTGGCTATCAACACCTTATGGGGCATCTAATGGCTATGATGAATCACATGGTGGAGACATTACATGTACCTCTTCCAAGAACACCAGTTCCCCATGGTGAATCTTTGGGTATTGGGAAGACCTTCGAGCGGCTTTGCCGAGTCTGAGCTTCTAATTATGATGGAACATCTGATTCAGTGGATGCAGATCTGTGGCTGACAGGTCTTGAGAAAGCCTTCTGGATCTTCGACATCCCCGACACAAACAAAGTCAAGCATGTCGTCTACCTCCTCAAAGGTAGTGCTGGCCAGTACTGGGCCATCGAGGAGGAGAAGCAACCTGGTGAGGTGATCAGTTGGGATGTTTTTCGGCGGGAGTTCGTCAGTCGATACTTCTCAAAGACGTATCTGGATGAGAATATTAGCCAGTTTGAGCGTTTGCGCCAAGGTCCTCTGAGCATCACCGAGTATGAAGCCAAGTTTATGGAGATGTTGAGGTTCTGTCCTCACATGGCGGCAACAGATGATGAGAGGATCAGGCAGTTTGAGTGTCGAGCTGACAACACATGTTGCTACTTTGGAGAACCAAGAACGGTTTTCCATGTTTGTGGAGTATGTTTGGAGGATAGAGCGGTCGGTCCTCGAAAAGAGAGAGGCTATGTCCAAGAAAAGACATGTTCAGTTTCAGAGATAGAGGTTTGATGGCCCCAAGAAGCCAAGGTTTTCTACACCTTCTATGATGCAAAGTTCCAGTGTGTCGTCACAATGGTCACCAAGTAAAGGAAGAGGGCATGATTTTTTCACCATCTAGAGCCTACAGTACAGCTTCAGTAGCAGTGACATGGCCATCTAGGCTGCAGTTAGGGGACATGTCATGTTTTCTCTGTGGACAAACACAGAATCTCAAGTCGAATTGCCCAAGAAGAGACATTGAGGTGACGCAACAACCGAGGCAGAGTCAAAAAGGATCATATAGACAACAGTCTAATGGTGCCAGAGGGCAAGGACGCGGCCAAGCATCACAAGCGGGATCATCTGCTCAAGGAAGCAGAGGACGTGGGCGACAACAAGCAACAACTCGATTCTATGCTATGAGTCAGCCGGAGGCAATAGTCAACCCGCAAGTAGTGGCAGGTCATATGGAGTTGTATCATTCTGATTTGTCTTCTTCTTGCTTTATATCTGTTCTGGTTGACCCAGGTGCTACACACTCTTTTATCGCACATAGTATGTTTGATAGCTGTCTTTTACCTATTAGTTGTAAGAAAGATAGCTTGTTGTTAGAAACCCCTCTTGTTGGTCCTGCAATGCTTTGAGAAGTATGTCCATCTTATGTTCTATCTTTTTTGGGACACAACATACAAGTGGATCTCATACCACTTGATATGCATGGGTTCGATGTAATTCTTGGGATGGATACCTTGGAAAGATATCAGGTTGTGTTGGACTGTGGTTCTAAGAAGGGGTGTTTGTAGATGTAAATGAGAAGTGGATCTTCCAAGGAGATAGGAAGATTCTTTCGACGTTTTTGGTGTCAGCAATGGTGGCAGAGAAGTTGTTGTGGCAAGGTTGTAGAGCATTTTTGGCTCATGTTGTGGATACCAAGGCAAAAGGTTCTAGCCTTCAGGAGGTGCATGTCATCAGAGAGTTCAGAGATGTGTTTCCCAATGAGTTTCTCGGTGTTCCTCCACCTCGAGAGATTGATTTTGAGATCAATCTAGTACCAGAGACGCAACCTGTTGCTCAGACACTGACTGAAGTTCGTAGTTTTCTGGGCTTAGCAGGATACTACCAGAGGTTTATAAGAAACTTTAGTGTGATAGCGTTGCCATTAACAAGGTTGATAAGGAAGGATGTACCTTTTGTTTGGGATGGTCAGTGTCAGCAAGATTTTCAGAGGTTGAAGGAGAAGCTGACAAGTGCTCCAGTGCTAGTGTTTCCAGAACCAGGGAAAGGCTATGTTGTTTTTTGTGATGCTTCCAAGAAGGGCTTAGGTTGTGTGCTGATGCAGGAAGATCATGTGATTTCTTTTGGCTCTCGACAACTTAAGAAACATGAAGAAATCTATTAGACACATGATTTGGAGTTGTCCGCAGTGGTTCATGCGTTGAAGATATGGAGACACTATCTTTATGGGGAAGTTTGTCAGATCTTTACGGATCACAAGAACCTGAAGTACATCTTCTCACAAAATGAACTGAACATGCGTCAGTGATGTTGGATGGAGTTAATCAGTGATTATGATTGCACCATCGAGTACCACCTAGGTAAAACGAACGTGGTAGCAGATGAACTTAGCAAAAATTCATCATCACCTTCCATGAAGAAAGGCCAGTTGAGTTCTTTAATATGCCATAGGCGGGATATGTTCATCTCTTTGCAGTAGATGAATGTACAGTTAGAAGTCTCTTTGTTGGCAGGATTGTTGGCACAGATGCAAGTGAAGCCTACGTTAAGACAACAGATCAAAGAAGCACAACAAGTAGATGTTATAGTACAACTGATCGGATCAGAGTTCCACAACGAGAAGCGTGCTAGTTTCCATGAGTCCGAGGATGGGCTAGTTTGTTACCATAACAAGATGATGATTCCCGATACTGATAATCTAACGAAGTTAGTGATTGAGGAAGCACACACTTCTATGTATGTTATGCATCCAGGTGTCACCAAGATGTATCACAATCTGAAGGATATGTATTGGTGGCCCGTATTAAAGAAAGACGTAGCTGAGTTTGTGGTAAAATGTACAGTATGTCAGCAAGTTAAGGCAGAACATCAAAAGTCGACAGGTACGTTGCAACCCATGTCGATACCGCAGTGTAAGTCAGATCATGTAACCATGGATTTTGTAGTTGATCTTCCGAGGATAGCTAAGAATCATGATTCCATCTGGGTGATAATGGACAGATTGACAAAGTCTTCTCACTTCATACCTATAAAGACAACATACACAGTAGAGAAGCTTGCACATGTATATGTAGATGAGATAGTACGTTTGCACGGTATGCCAACAATGATAGTCTTTGACAGAGGTCCTCAGTTCACAAGTCATTTTTGGGAACAGTTGCATAAGGCGTTGGGAACATAGTTGAGGTTCAGTACCGCTTTTCATCTGCAGATAAATGGATAGTCTGAAAGGACTATTCAGACTTTGGAAGATCTTCTAAGAGCTTGTGTTTTGCAGTTCCTAAGAAGTTGGGACGTGCATCTTAGTTTGATAGAGTTTTCTTACAACAATAGCTACCAACGAAGTATCGAAATGGAACCTTATGAAGCATTGTACGGTAGAAAGTGTAAATCTCCTTTATGCTGGTATGAGTCTGGCGAGTATCAGATTTTGGGTCCTGAGTTAGTGCAACAGACGACAGAGAAGATCAAGGTGATACAACAACAGTTGAAAGTGGCACAGGATAGACATAAGTCTTATGTAGATAATCGCCGCTTACCTTTAGAGTTCCAGGTGAGAAATAAGGTGTATCTCAAGGTCTCTCCATGGAAAGACGTGCTAAGGTTTGGAAGGAAAGGAAAGTTGGCTCCCATGTATATGGGACCATATCTAGTGATAGCACGTGTTGGAAAATTGGCTTACAAGTTGGAGTTACCACCATAGCTGCACAGATTGCATCCAGTGTTCCATGTTAGTATGCTGAAGAGAAGTCATCCAGGAACAGAGACAGTGATACAACCAGTTGAGTTCGAGCTTGATGAAGATGTGACCTACGAGGAAGGTCCAGTGTTGATCCTTGACAGACGAGTGAAGAGGCTGAAGAGGAAGGACCTGGTTCTTGTGAAAGTTCTTTGGCATCACTGTGGCATTCGGGAAGCCATGTGGGAGCTTGAGGAAGAGATGCGGAGGAAGTATCCCTCGCTTTTCTCTTCAGATTTTGGGGATGAAATCCTTTTGTAGGGGTTTATGACTTGTAAGGACCCTGATCTTCATTTTGGGCTTACCCTATTTGCTTTGCCCAAACCTTGTGTTTAGAGGCTTGCCTAATCACCTGAGGTGTGATTAGGGTTTTTGTGCTTTGTTGTGGGTCTTTTTGGTGCAACTTGCAATTTACCCAAGTTCTAGGGTTTCTGTGCAAGATTGCCACCTTGAGAGATCTCTTTGTATCTCTTTGCATCCTCTAAGGTTGAGAGGATGAGTTGGGCACCTTTCTTGAGTTGTTTTGGGCCTCATTTGAGCTTGGGCTTGTTGTTGGGCTTGATGCCCTTTCTCCTTGCTTGATGTGTGTTGGGCAAGGGAGTGTTTGGTGCCTTGTGTCGGCCATTATGTGTCGACCATGAGTGTATCAGCCAAGGAGTGTTGGAGGGTGTGTTGGGTTGTCATGTTGGGTGACACACACCCCTCGACCTGGCATCATTTGTGTCACCATCTCTTGGACATGTGGCACTTGCTTTGATAGCAAATGGAAGGCGTTGGACAAGTAGAGGTGGACGAACTAGCATGTGGCTTTGCTCCATGGACAAGTGTTCTTAGGGAGGACGACACCTTGCTTGTTCCTACCCTTTACCCTATTCTATATATGTCTCTCTTTTCTCTTGCTTGGGATCTTTTTGCCCCTTAGCCATTTGCTCTCCCCCTTGCTAGCTGAGAACACGAAGAAGGAAGGAGAGGAGGTGGATTATATAGATGCTGCTACTGCTGCTTTCTTCTTCCTTGGTTGTGGCCGATACATCCTGTTGTTTCTCTTCTCTAGTTGGTGGCCAAAGCTTGGAGGAAGTTCTTGGAGCTTGGAGCTTGTACTTGAGGCGGGTTACATAACTTATAACCTAACTATTCTATCTCCTTTACATGTTGCTTTGATATGTTATCTTGATCGGCTATACATATCTTGCTAAGTAGTGCTTATGCTTTAGTTAGTGATGTTGCTACCCGATATGTTCCTTAGATCAGGTTGGGTGATATGTGTTAGCTATCCTTGTGTTGGCCGATCTCTTGGGTTGTGGAATCTCAAGAAATACCCCTCTCTCGTTCAGTTGAGAGGTGAGCTTAGAGTTCCTTAACCTGAGGAGATATGGTAGTGTGTCCTTCGGTAATACCCCTCTCTCACTTTGTTGTTGAGATTTGAGCCTATGTTCTAGCTGTTTGGGCATCATGGTTAGTTGGCTTGGCCGATAAAGGTGCTGCCCTTAGTGTTGAGATGGTGATCTACCCTAGTTGCACGCTATGTCCTTATTGGTGCCATGGGAAGCCATGACTTCGATGGTGAGCCTTGAGCAACACCCCTCCTTCCTTGAGTTGTGAGGTGAGCTCTAGCTCCTACCTGATATGCTTGAGTTTGGCAATACCCCTCAATCAACCTAGTTGTTGCGAGGTGAGCTAACACTCTTGATTCTCTGGGCAATGTGGCGTGGGTGGCCGTTATGAGGTTGAGGTTGTTTCTAACCCTAGTTACCCGATATGGATGATGGTGTCTTGGTGCTTGTTGCCCGATATCCCTCTCTTTCTCTTGAGCTAGGGTTTGGGCGATACAGTAGGTGGATATCTTGTTGACCCCTTAGACGATATGTGGTTTGTGTTGGGCGTTAGGGTTGGTTGGTGCCCTGCATGACATCCTCCTGGATGGTGCTGTCTGACACTCGATTATGATGCGTTGCCCGCCATGGTGTTTCCTGATATAGCGTTGCCCGCTATGATGTTAACCGTTATGGTGCTTGATCCTTGTTTCCCTTAGATGATAAGGCTGACCCTTGGTTTGGGTGATGGAGCGTTGCGTCGGGTGTTGCACTTGGCGACATGGCCCTTCTGCATTGCACGATACCCCCCTTGGGTAGTACTGCCCGATATGGACCTTGGATGTGTTAACCTCTTGAGCGTTACATGTCATAGCACAACATTGCCCGCCATGGGACGTTGCACAATACCTGTTTGCTTGTGGTCTGCCCATTATGGGTGCTGGCTGATAGTGTTGGCGGACACAACAAGCTGTGGTTAGTTGCTGGTTAGCTAATACCATAAGGTCGGGTTGTAGCATGATCTTTTGGTGAGGGCTAGTCCCTTACCTGATATGTTTTGGTGAGGGTTATCCCTTACCCGATATGCTGTTGTGAGGGTTATACTTGAAACCCTAATATCATTTGGAATGCTATGTATATACATGCTCATCTAATGTGGCACAACTATGTCTCGATGATGAAGTGTTTATCTACTCTTGAGCATACTAACCATGCATGTTTCATCAATTGAGATGTGTACTCAGATATGAACTATAATGATGTCATTAGTGACACTTGCTTAATGATAAAATGATAAGGAACACTATGTACTATGAGAACTATGGTGGTACATGATGAGTGTTGCCTATGTGTTGGTAACATATGCTTAATGGTGGGATGGAATCCCTATGATGTTTAATCCTTGTGATGGATCACGATGATTGGCAAGAGGCCAAGTGGCAATATGTGATGTAAGATCATTGAGATAGATCATGATGATGTTGATGACATTGAGAAAGACAATAACATTGTGACACAGAATGCTGAAATTTATGTTGTTTATGTCTTGTTTATGGTTTGCTTAATATAACTTGTTGCCTCAACAATCCACTTAAAATGTATTAAGTAATTACATATGAACCTTTCATGTAGTTCGCCCTGGCCATAGATCCATCATCATCAGTAGCTAGTGATGGTGAAACAAGTTCTCCTGCGGGTTAATCTAGAGCGCATATTCTTGAATATGCAGGGTTTCTCCTAGCCGAAAATTGGAGGAATAGAGTGTAACTTCGGTTGTAGACTCAGAACATGTATAAGAGCATGGTGAATATGCCCATGGCTCAATGTGGTAGAGCATGAATGTGTTCATGGCTCAGGAGCATGGTGAACAGGCCTATGCTCAAGGTATGCTAGCGTCGAGACCTGTACCAAGGTGGGCTAGAGGAAAGGGTAGCCTGTAGAGATGACCCTGTGACTGAGGTCACTTAAGCAAGAGACTGCAATCCTGCTTTGGATATCATGCACTGATCATGAAGAGGATGAGATCGTGGAGTCTGACTCTTCCATTGACCTTATATGGCACCTACTTTGGGTTTCACAACCAAAGGTTGGATTTGAGCAGTATGTCTCACTTCCTCAGGGCATAATAAATGGTAAACCAACCGCATAGTATATTTTCTTAGGGAAAACGTAGAACATTGGTTGAGGCCTTGAATATTATATGATTGTTTCATATACATGCCCTGAGTACTTCTTACAGCTAGTTATATGCTTCTCAGGTATCATGGTAAGCTGTTATACATATATAATCTTGTTCTTCATATTTCATATATGATGTGGTTATCTGCTATATACTGCTTTAGCTTTTTTGAGATTTTATAGTTCGGCAGGGAGTTATGTTTCTCGCTGGGACTATGTGTCTCGCCCCGTTGGTTTCAACCTTTTTAGGTGATCGAGCTAGACGTGGTGGTGATCGTAGTGTTGCGATTGAGCAGCAAAAAGATCAATAGAAGGCAAGGTTGGATATGCTGCTGTTGTGGTTGTTTTGTAGTAGAGTCTTAGAGTCTCCCTATACTCTCAAGTCCTTGGAGGTGTCTCGACGAGGTTTTACGATGTATGATCTCTGTATGGATTTTTGTAACCTGTTGTTGGCCTAGCTAGGTCTGATATGTATATAAACAGGTGATGCATCCTTGATGGATCTGGTACAGCTGGATCCTATGTGACGGTGGACATATATCATGCTTGTGTAAATATAACATATTTCTTTACAGGTAGTGGACCTGGTTGTAATAGTTTTTCCTTTATGATGTTTTCCGCAATCAGTTTTAATTAACTCGTATTTTTGGTAATATGTTGTTTATGGTGGTTCCACACGTTTTCGTGTGGCGTTTCGCTGTCTTTGTGATGGCGGGATGTCACGACAACTTGATACCTAAAATATGATGCAATAGTGTCCATACATCTCAATAACCTCTGAACTTGGAAGGAAAATGCTAGCCATCACCCCATCAGTACTTGGTTTCATACCCTATTTAACTCCCAATAGACAGATCCAATGAAAATGTACCATTTTCAGTGGACTGTAGTAAACAATAAAGGCGGGGGGAAAAAGGACTCGAAGGAAAAATACAGAAAAGAGAAAAAGAAGTGAGAAAATTATTTCACTTATGCCTTTCAAACCTCAATTAATTATTTGACAAATCAAAGACTATTGGATTCCTTATAAAAATACATTTCAATAAAACTAATATTGACATATATCTAAAAAAAGTCAAATCTAAAAAATATGAAAATGAGCATTGTTATATATATGCAAAAGAAAATATTATCCACAACAATATATGTACAATACTTTTTAATAAATAATATTTAAAAATATGTACAAGCTCATTAAAAATATTTTTATTCTAAAACCAATACTATATTGGGAAATAATACTCATTTTAAAATGACACACTAACTCAAAATCCATTTTTGTTGATATAGTACTCATTTTATGTGATTTTATTACATACACATTATGCTTTATTTTATGAGGACAATATTTATTTTAATTATCCTCAAAATATAATTTAGCATTCCTTTTAGTATATATTTTAGAAATATAATGGATGGAAAATGAGTGGTATACAAAAAGAATGACATGGAATACTCATTTTTGAGTTAGTGTGTTATATAAAAAATGAGAACCATCCCCAATACGTAATACTCATTTTTGTATTCCGTATTACTTTTTCTAGAATATGTCGACAATGATCTTATTTTATTACATTTTCTATAATTTTTTTAATAAATTTTATTTTGTCATTATGATCTAAAAGTTATAAACCAAATAAAATTTTCTTTCATATTTTTCCTAAATTTTTTTCTCTCTTTTTGATTTTTTTCTATCACATGACACCTCAACCCTGTTGGTGGAGATAATAGGCCACGGATACAAATAAAGTGTTGAAAACATATAAGCTTATCATTAAGGCATTCGGTTCAGGAGGCATAAATGCATGTAGTTGACACCTAACTTTTGGAAAAGGTATAAATGCATCCAGTTGACGCCTAACTTTTTCCGAGTATAGAAGCTTTGTTTGATGGGTGGGCATGGAAACTGTGATCTTGTTTCCCCTAGTCATACGTGTTAAAACCACGACACGGATACCTACATTACACATACGAATATATGCAGATAATATTAAACACACTAGAAATACAAACAGATATCTATAATCCAGGTTCCGGAAACTTCTTGCGAGTGCATGCCAACTGGTGTGGTGACCGGTCAAACGCAAAAGAAAAGGTCCACTCCTGCGGCGCCCATTCAATTAATTGTTCTGCGGGCATCCATGTGAGCAAGTCCGGCACCACCACCTCCTGCAAAATTTACCGATACATCCTCCGGCGCCCGCTACTGCCCAACCACGCGATCTAATCGCGTAATAGGAAAAGGCTGCCCGGCTGCCTGAAGACCCGACGAGGGTACTTTCGGAAGCTCGGGTTCGCGGGACGCGGATTCCGCTCGCTCGGCCTGGGACGGGTAAGTCGTGCCCTCCTATAGATAACGCGGCGTGGTGTGATCGACCGTGCTCGCCTTGTGGAGCGGAACGAGAGAGCGGAGGAGAGGCGGATTTGGGATTTTCTCTGCTACGGGCGGCGGCGGCCAAAAGGGGGAAGAGAAGTCTTTGACGCGGAGCAGCGATGGGGGGCGGCAACGCGCAGAAGTCCAAGATGGCCAGGGAGAGGAACTTGGAGAAGCTGAAGAATGCTGGCAAGGGTACCGTACCGACCAATTTTGCCCTCAATAGATTGCTTACCTACCCTAATTTACCACCAATAACCCTCTACCTTCGCCCTTTCCATCTTTTGCCTTTCAATTTCCTCATCCGATTTAGGGTTTCTGTCGATTAACCTCTCGGATCTGTTGCTATGTGCTTTTGACAGGGAGCCAGCTCGAGACCAACAAGAAGGCCATGTCGATCCAGGTTTGTCCGTCTGACTCCTACCTGCAGACTTGCTTTTTCTTTAGCCGTAGTTTGGTTTTCGTGTGTATATCTCTTTGCTGCTTGGTTACGGCCTCTTTCGTTATTATTACTCATAGTTCGGAGATCTCTTAATTCGGTGCTATTTGCTGATATTCCCGATCCGTTGTCCACTTGCATCCTGATAATCTTCCAGTATGTAGGTTGCTCGTTTGATCTACTAAAAAAGTTCTTGGTCAGTTGCCTAGCTAGAATCTAATTCTAGCATATCAAAATCATCCAGCCTGGTAGAAACACTGAATCTGGCTTTCAGCTTGCTTTAAAGCCGTGATTGCTTTCCTGTATCGAACAGTTCTATCCTTGTATATGTTTAGATGCGTTTGGTTTAAATTTGCTTGAATCGCACTGTGTTTCTAATCCTATAACCAGGCCCTTCATTTGTGTTCCAAAAGCTATGCCCGCTTGTTTTATTTGGCCTGTTATAGGGGGAGAAGCTTCGTCAGGGAACACAAAGTAATGGATTTTTTGACTGCCGATCTTATGCATGTAGCTATGTCAGTTTGTTTCATATTGTGACCACTTGGTTATGTTGGTTCAACATGTATAAAATACCTGGCTCATTAATCACTTAACTTTGATGACTGGTTTTGAGGATCCTTTCTTAAACAGATGCCTATGACTGTTTTGACCAATAATTATGTGTTGTTGCCATTATGAATATGGCTTCCTGCATCCTATCTATGTCAGTAGAGTAGCATAGCGGGTCTGTGGTAGACGATTAATTCATATTGTTTTTGGAATTCTAGGTCTCGCGATAGAGTTTGTGTGGTCTCAAGCCCTTCTGGCTTCTAATTGATTTTAGATGACTCTCTAGCACAATGCCTTCTTTTGTCTTGTCCAATTGCTGCGCGTTTCTTTTCTATTTTGTTCTTTTCTTCTTTGGTTGTTACTATTTGCCATCCAGCAGGTGTCTAAGTTTTACATGATTCTTGACTTTTTGTTTTCTCCTCTCTCAGTGCAAGGTCTGCATGCAAACTTTCATCTGTACCACATCTGAGTCGAAGTGCAAGGAGCATGCTGAAGCCAAGCACCCCAAGTCAGACCTGGTCCAGTGTTTCCCTCATCTCCAGAAGTGATGGGAGATCTGGTTTATGAGTCAAGAAATTGGATGCTCTTATATAGATTCACATAATTATACTCTAATCTCACTTTACTGAGAAATATGAACGGTGTGGACTTGTCTGGGCATCTCAGCCCTGTTGTTTTAATGGTTGCTCTAGTAATGATATGGTTCTGTGATCGTGTTCTCTGAGGAATCTTGGTACTCTGTGAATTGTGATGCCTGCCTCTTAACTACGGCCGTCTTCATTTTTGTTTCCTCGGGGCTTTGAACTATCTATCACCAAGTATTACTATTTACGAGCATACGGTTTTCTAAATCGTGGCGACACCATTTACTATGGGCGCCTTTTCTGTTTTTATTCAGCGAGCATCTATGATGATTTGGTCTCTTCGTTCACAGATTGGTATCTTTCTTTAAAGCTAGAAACGTGTATGATTTAAGTTAGCGCATTCAGAAGTTAGCTTATCCCACTATATTCATTTTATTCCTCCTCTAATAGAACTTTGTTATACTTCTTTTTATGTGGGGCTATCCACTCGAAAAGCCCCTTTCCCTGGGTAGTATTGATACAAGGCCTGTTAGCAAAACACACTATTTAAAGACGCATATCTGATTAAATTACTTATTAAATGTTAATGAAC